>CM054062.1:63041089-64281046 GCA_028641055.1 Alopecurus myosuroides | reverse complement strand
TGAAAACCTACTCCATGATTACTCAACTTAAGATTCCTAATAAGCTTTGTACAATCATAATAAGTATTAATGACATCATAGAGAACCGCAAAGAGGTACCTCTTGCCCCATGACATGGAAACAAGCCCATGTCACAATGACAAGATAAACAAACGGAGTAGACTCATCATCCTTTTTATTTTCATTCACTATTATGCATAGCTTCTTATTTTATTGTAGGATGTGTTGTAGAGTCACTCAAGCTGTAAGTAAATTTCCACCATGATAAAGCATGGCTTGGGTTAGTGGCCCAATGCGTTTCTCTAGTCATATAGATACTTACTCATCAAAACTTACTATTCCTGTATTTCATTTCGGCATGGCAGGAGTCCAAAAACAAAAGTACATGATATCAACCAAATGTAAATTTTTGTGCAATGTTGAAAGCTTTCCGGTGATACACGTTTATAGCTAGCTCCCAACCACACACTTGTCAAACGCAAAACTTGTGGCTCCCATTATTGGGTCATGTTTATTAGATGCATAAAAAGTAAAGTGTGCCTTCAAAACTTCGTGAGAGTCCTATCCCAAGTTCAACCCATGACAATTAATAAAGTGAATATCTTAATTTAGAACACAAATAACACAATAACATGGTGAACATACTCGGAATAGCAATGAAGCTAATGGGAAGATATGGTGGACTCACTGGAAATACTTGGCTCAGGAGTGTTGGAAACAAGTTTTTACTTGTTCGAATTTTTAAATTTTTTGCTAGCAAGAGGGAGATAGTTGACCAGCTACTATGCATGCATATGTCCATAGAACTACTCATTTCATGACAAACTAAATAAACCAGCAATAAACATCAAGGACATGAATAAGAGATAGCTCAAGACAACATTATTGCAAATTTGTACACATAAAAAGCCTATAAATCATGCAAACATATGTAGCTCTTCAAATCAACCATGGCTTCCCTATTTCAAGTCATAATACTAGCATCCAATACATTCCAACCCCAAACTCCAGTATCTCAATCTCATATAAAATGATGGGTGTGGTCTTATCAAAACAAAAATAAAAACAAAAACTACACGCTTCAAGTCTCTACGATAAATGCTTTGCTTAGAAAAACAGAAAGTAGACGTGTGCTAACCAAAAGAGTGTAGATCCAGTGGGATGTTCATCACATCCCCAAGCTTATGGATTTCACCATTCTTGGATGTCTTGAGGAGCAGCTCCTCTATTCCCTGTGAAAAAACTTCACAAAACATGTTTCTCCCATTCTTTTTCTGTGGGGTGAGATTAGCAAGGACAAACAAATCACATGCTTGCTGTGCAAAATTCCAAATAAAATTCTCCAGTAGATAGACAATAAGGTTCATTATGTTGTATGTTCACTCTCTTGCTTGAAATAATCATGGAAATTCGATTCCCAAGCCCAAAGAGTGCATAAAACAAAAGAAGGCAGAATCTGTCCAGAAAAGCAACAGCAGCAAAACGAACGTTTTTCCCTAAGCTAGACTCTTCAAAAAATTAAGCCAGTTTTTGTGCTTACAGAGGACGAAAAGTTTCAGAACATAATAAAAAAATTAGCTCAATCTGACATACCAATAAAAAACGTAAAATCATACGGTGAGCAGACTCGTGCTGAAACAGAAATTTCATGCACTAGGATAGCAACTTATAAGTCCAAATGGGTTTGACTTGACTCTTTATTGAAAACTCCAGAATTAAAACAAAAAAAACTAATCTCTTGAGACAGAAAGAGGACACTAGGAAAATCCAAACAAAAATAACCGGGTTGCCTCCCGTAAAGCGCTTTCTTTATAGCCATATAGCTAGGCTTTACTTACTTAACATCATGATGGTTGGAGTGAGGTGGCTCGGCATCCCCAAGCTTGGATTCTTGTACTTATTTTATACATGTAGGGTGAGCCCAGGGTTACATCCCCAAGCTTGATTGGTTGTCCCTCTTGATCTTTGTTCATCTCACTCAACTCTTCCTCCTGAAAAATTCTTCTTACACAAATCTCAACATAAAACTTGATTAGAGGGGTTAGTGCCTCCATAAATAAAATCCACATAGGTACAGCAAAGACACATCATGAGTTTATGCTAAATATTAACTACTGTTAATATAGTTGTGCATTGCTCCTTGATCAAAAGAACCACACAAAACACAAGTAATGAGAGCAATGCAAAATAAAGACATAATCTGCCAAAAATTGAACAGCCCGTAAAGAGTGAATTTTTAGAGGCACTTAAGTTGCTCAAATCAGAAAACTTAAAACTAAATAAATATGTAGTGATAACTAAATATTGCTGTCGTAAATTACCAGGTCAAAATTCCACTTCTGTGATTTTAAACATTTTTCGCAGTGAAGTTCAGGAATCTGTTTTCTTGACAGCTAATTACTATTGTTTAATCCTATCTCTCATATAAGATTATTCTTGCCATTTAAGATGAGAAATAAGACAGAAATGTGATGTTACAGTAGTGAACTAATGTTTTTATTGTTTTTAGCTTTGGAAAAAGTTTTAATGATAGAGACTTTGCAATGGTTTCATTGGCATGAACAACACATGTTCAAGGTCGACCCCAACTTCCCCATTACTCATCCTTCTCATTTACTTTCCCAATTTTTTTATAAAATGAAAATCTTAAACTAAATGATACATAACAGTAGGTAAAGGCATTTTACATGTTGTAAAGACATAAATGTGTGCTCAAACCGAATAGGAAATTAAAGCATAAGGAACACGCCAAAAAAAAAATTAAACAATTTATTTTTAAGTCTAACCCATTTCCTATGCATTGGCATTTTGTAATGAAACAAATAAAAGAAGCACATAATAGCAAGCATAGAAAGGTAGATCAAGTGCAACTTCAATACTTTCAGCATAAAGAGGGGAAACTTAATATTGTTGAAATATGTGTAACCATGTTTCCCTCTCTCATAATAATTTTCAGTGGCATCATGAATAGATTCAACAATATGAATATCACATAAAACATTCTTATCATGAGCCACATGCATAAAAGAATCACTACTCTCCACATAAGTAAAATCCTCATTAGTGATAGTGGGAGTTAAACATTCATAACTTTCATTGCAATCATCATATATAGGAGGCATAGTATCATCAAAGTGAATTTTCTCCTCCAAGCTTGGGGAACTAGAAATAGCATGCTCATCAAAACCAACTTCCCCAAGCTTAAAACTTTCCATAGAATCAGCAAGTATATCATTTTTATCCTCAACAGTAGGGGGACTAAAAATATCATATTCATCAAGACAAACTTCCCCAAGCTCAAGGTTTTCCTTAGCAATAAAGGTGTTCAAAGAATTAGTACTACCTCAAATATGATTGTTGTGCAAATAATTTTTCAATTTCTCCTCAAACACTTCATGTACTAATTCAAGGTAGATATTATACAGTTATAAAATTGTTTGGTTGTTTTCCATTTTATAATTTTTTTTGTGTTTTAGGTTTATATGTTAGTATGCAATGCAAACAAGAATAAAAGCTTAGCACAACGCTCCCCGGCAACGACGCCGGAAAAGTGCTTGATGACTCCCAAGTGCAGGAGATCAATTGTAGTACATTTCGATAAGTATTTGAGTGTCGAACCCACGAGGAGCTGAAGGTAAGCTATCTATTCTCTAAAGCCCTATAACCCTCTTATATGGCTGCTTATGCAAAGCAATAAGTTTGACTAAAAGGAACTAACTAATTAAAAGCAAGTGACGTGGAGTGTGGTTTGTCTAGTAACTAGTGAAGCAAGTTTAAAATGCAAGTTTCTAAGCAAGTTTCACAAGTAGCAAGCAGCAAATATCTCAAGTATCTCAAGGGAGCAAGTGTTTTAGCAATAGGTGTTTCGTTCGTGTGGTTGTCACAATTAGTGAAACACATGTTTTAGTCTAAGTTGTTTCTTCTAGGAAGGAGCCATGAATAGGTATAGTTAAGTAAATGATCTACAACCCCTTATGATGGATCATGTGGCCAAGTAAATGACTGCACAAGATTGATTAAGACATAAAGTCCCACCATAGCCTTACGTTCTAAGGTCCCCTATATATATCCCCCAATAGCTTAACTTTGTGGCTCGGTCTCAGGTTACTGTCACTCCCAAGTCACCACCACTCCATTATGCTACCGGTGATCACCTTACATGCATTCCCCAACATATGCGTGCACTCATATATTGTACATAAAGACAATCATAGAAGATAACAAACTTGTATGCAACCAATCAACAAACTATTTCACCATTGCCAAGAACAATTAACTACTCAAACATAGACGGGGAGACACAATACATCAAGGGAATATAGTATTGCATCATACATCGTGTTTGCCAAGATATTACAGTGGAGAGATGGAGCTGATCTTGCTATAGATGTTGATGATGAACACGCCGGAGGGGGTGGAGCCCTCCGGGGGTGATCCCGGCGGTGTTTCCCCCCTCCGATCTTCTCCGGCGGCAGCCTTCTGTGTTTCTGTTTCCAGGTTTCGTCTCTCGGCGCCGCCTCCTCCTCGAAAAGGCCAGGAGACCCTTTATATAGTTGTTTTTAGGTCACGAGACACTCGGGAGAAGAAAGATTGACGACATCGGAGCCACGGGGGCAAAAAGGGGGCCTCTCACGCGGCCAAGGAATCTGGCCGCGTGGAGGGTCCTCTTTGCCACCTGGTTGGCCTTTTGGCCCTCTACTTTGGCCCATGGTCTTCGTCTCGAAAATTCTGAACCGTGCTCTTTGGCCTTGCCCTTTTTGGAGTCCCGAAGCTCCCGGAAAGTCTGAAACACTAAAAAGTACGTTTTCTGGAAAAACAAGGTTAGAACCAAAAGAAGGGGAATTGTTTAGAAAATCCCCCAAATCATTATAAAACATGAATATAAGTTGCTAATATGTAGGAAAAACAAGTAATAACATGCAAAGTTCATGTATGCATTTTACATGCATCACTTAGGCATCCCCAAGGTTAGACGCTTGAGTCGTCTTAGAATTTGCTGGGATGAACCACGGGGGCATCCCCAAGCTTTGGTTTTTCACTCTTCTTGATCACATTATATCACCCTCTTCTCTTGACCCTTGAAACCTTCCTTCACACCAAACTCAAAGTATTTCTCATTAGACGGTTAGTGCATAATCAAAAACTCACATGTTCTCCTTGGACACAAGAATTATTAATACTTTTTAAACATTAGATACATCCACTGATGTTTTGTGGAGCAAAAAAAACCACTCAACATAGTAAAAGAGAGAATGCAATTAAAAAGGCAGAACATGTCAAAACCAGAACAGTGTGTAAAGACGTTTTTTCCAGGGAACTTACGTTGATCAAATCGAAAAACGCAGAACTAGAAAAAGTTTCGTAAATAGCTGAGGATTAAGCACAAAAGAATTCAGGCCATTTTGATTCATCTGTGATTTTATACGAATTTAACAATGGACAACAGAAATCTGTTTCCTGCGTAGAAATCCAAATCTAACTTCAACTTTCACTAGAGAATTTACTTGGCACAATAAATGCGAGACAGTAAAGATACAAAGGAGTTGCTACATAAGTAAACAACACCTTAATTCAAAGAAAACAGAAAAAACATTGCAAAAATAAAAACATGGGTTATCTCCCAAGAAGTGCTTTTCTTTAACGCCTTTTAGCTAGGCCCAGAAAACAAGAATCAAGTATTTTCAAGTGAAGAAGCATCCAAATTGTAACTTGTTCTAATAATAGAATCAAAAGGCAACTTCATTCTCTTCCTAGGATAGTGTTCCATACCTTTGTTGGGTGGGAATTGGTATTTAACATTCCCCTCTTTCATATCAATAACAACACCAACAGTTCTAAGAAAAGGTCTTCCCAAAACAATAGGACAAGAAGCATTGCATTCAATATTCATAACAATGAAATCAACGGGGAAAAGGTTATTGTGAACCATAATAAGAAGATCACCAACTCTCAGCGAAGGTTTCTTTCTAGCATTATCAGCAAGACGAACATCCAAATAATAGTGTTCCAAAGGTGGTAGATCAAGCATATCATAAAGTTTCTTAGGCACAACAAAGATACTAGCACCAAGATCACATAAAGCATTGCAATCAAAATCATTCACCTTCATTTTAATGATGGGTTCCCAACCATCATCTAACTTCCTAGGGACAAAGGCTTCTTGTTTTAATTCTTCTTCTCTAATTTGCATGAGAGCATTTGTAATATGTTTTGTGAAAGCCACATTCATAGCACTAGCATTAGGACTACTAGCAAGCTTTTGTAGGAACACAATTACTTCAGATATATTGCAATCATCAAAATCAAGATAATTTTAACAAAGGTAATGGGACCATTGTCTCCCATATTTCGAAAAATTCAGCACTTTTATCAGGAACAGTTTCAGTGGTTTCAGGAAATTTTAAACGTTTAACAGAAGAAGTGGAGACATTATCAACACCAATTACTTTACCATTAATAGTAGAAGATCTACTAGCATGAGAAGCTTCAGTTTTACTAGTGGTGGTAATAGTGCAAACTTTAGCTATATTATTTTTTCTAGCAATTTCATCTTCTCTTTCCCATCTAGCATGCAGTTCAACTAACATCCTCACATTGTCATAAATTCTAACTTGAATGGCATAGTAGAAGCAAAAGGTTTTCATCTATAGTTTCAGTTCTAGAAGCCATTTTATTGATTAAAGAAGATTGTGCTTCAGACATGGATAAAATACAGGTTTCAGCCCGAGCAAATTTAACTTGCAAACCAGAAATTTCCCTATTTAAATTTTGAAGTTGATGACTAATATTTTTCAACATAACAGATTGTTTCTCCATGGTCTTAGTAAATAATTTATTTTGCTCATATTGCCTTTGCATAAAGTCTTTAGTGGCTCTTTCAATTTCTGATATTATTTCATTAGGCATTCCAGATCTATCATAAGAATAATTATTACCACTATTAGAAGGATATGGCCTATAATTGTTGCTATCAAAATTATTCCTATAAGTTGTTGTTGAAATTGTTGTTTTTAATGAAATTCACACCAACATGCTCTTCTTGAGCAACCAAAGAGGCTAAAGGAACATTGTTTGGATCAACAAAAGTTTTACCATTAACAAGCATAGACATAATGGCATCAAGCCTATCACTCAAGGAAGAGGTTTCTTTAACAGAATTTACCTTCTTACCTGGTGGAGCTCTCTCAGTGTGCCATTCAGAATAATTTATCATCATATCATCAAGAAGCTTTGTTGCAACACCCAAAGTGATGGACATACAGGTTCCTCCAGTAGCTGAATCCAGAAGGTTTCTTGAAGAAAAATTCAGACCTAGATAAAAGGTTTGGATGATCATCCAAGTAGTCAATCCATGAGTGGGTCAATTCTTTACAAAAGATTTCATTCTTTCCCAAGCTTTAGCAACATGCTCATTATCAAGTTGCTTAAAATTCATAATGCTACTTCTTAAAGATATAATCTTAGCAGTAGGGTAATATTTTCCAATAAAAGCATCTTTACATTTAGTCATGAATCAATACTATTTCTAGGCAAAGATAGCAACCATTGTTTAGATCTTCCTCTCAAAGAGAAAAGAAACAATTTTAGTCTAATAATATCTCCATCTACATCCTTATATTTTTGCATCTCACAGAGTTCAACAAAATTATTAATATGGGCAGCAACATCATCACACCAGAAAACTGCTCTCTCATAACAAGATTTAACAGGGCAGGCTTAATCTCATAAAAATCAGTAGTAGGAGCAGGTGGAGCAATATGTGTGCTAATAAAATCATTGTTGTTTGTGCTAATGAAGTCCCATAACTTAATGTTCTCAGGAGTACTCATTTTAGCAAGATTAGAAAGAGGATACAAATAACAACTAGAATAAGAACTATTTTGTATGTTTTTTATATAGAGAAGCACACAAGACAAAATAAAATAAACTAAGCAAAACAAAAACAAAAACAAAGTAAAGAGATTGGAGGTGAGAGACTCCCCTTGCAGAAATCCTCTTCCTCCTCGGCAACGGCGCCAGAAAAGAGCTTGATGGAGTTAACACACGTTCGTTGGGAGACCCCAAGAGGAAGGTATGAAGAGAACAGTAGCAAGTTTCCCTCAGAGTGAAACCAAGGTTGAATCGACCAGTAGGAGAAAGAAATCACTTCCGAAGGTTTTTGGCAGCTGATGTTGGCAGGACACACTACCGGTTCAGCATCAACGTGGAATCTACACAACACAATCAAGTTACTTTGCCCCAACGAAACAGTGAGGTTGTCAATCTCACTGGTTTTGCTGAAAACAAAGGATTAGACGTATAGTGTGGAAAACAGTACTAGTTTGTAGTAAATGAAAAGAGAATAGTGATGGCAATGAATGAGAGGAAAACAGTAATTGTAGTAGGAAAACAGTGGTTGTATTATCAGAGTAACGAAATGGGCTGGGGTCCACAGTTCACTAGTGGTGTCTCTCCATAAAAGATAGATAACATGCCGGGTAAACAAATTAAAACTGGGAAGTTGACAAATATAAAGGCTGCACCGTAGTGCATGACATGATGATTACTATGTGATTCATGCGGGCATTACAACATGATTCATAGACAGTTATCCAGCCGCATCTATGACCAATAATCCACCCTCGGAGCGTCATCCAATCAAACCTCGGGTATTAAGTTGCAAGCAACAGATTATTGCCTTAAATAAAGTGTGTAATGTAAACATCGTTGTTTTCTCCCTAATGGCAACATCACATCCCCCACCCGTTACATTTCTGTCACTCGAGCATGAGTGAAAGGGAGGCATGAACCCACTATCGAGCATAAATACTCCCTCTTGTAGTTACAAGCATCAGCTTGGCCAAAACATCTACTAGTAACGGAGAGCATGCAAGATCATAAATAACATAAACATGAAAGAACATGATAGATTGATAATCACTAGACATAGCATTCAATATTCATTGGATCCCAGCAGACACAACATGTAGCATTACAATAATATGATCTTGATCATGTTAGGCAGCTCACAAGATCTAAACATGAGGCATAAAGAGGAGAGAACAATCATCTAGCTACTGCTATGGACTCGTAGTCCAAGGATGAACTACTCACGCATCACACCCGAGGCAGACATGGTGATGAAGAGCCCTTCGGTGACGATTCCCCCTCCCGGCAGGGTGCCGGGGAGAGCTTCCGAACCCTCCCGAACTAGGGTTGACGATGACGGCGACTACGGAAGTTTTCGTGGAAAATGGCTCGGGTCTTTAGGGTTAACCCGTGGAGGAGGTTAAATAGGCAAAATGGCAACATCGGTGGGTGGCCAGGGGGGCCATACCACCTGGTGGTGCAGCCAAGGGGGAGGGGGCGTCGCCCTATGGTGTGGGCCCTCCAGGACCGCCCCTCCGGACTCCGTGTACGTGAAAAATTTCTAAGACCCTGGGATTTTGTTTCGTCCAATTCCGAGAATATTTCCAGAAAATCTTTTCTGAAACCAAAAACAGCAGAAAACAGGAATTGACATCTTGTCAATAGGTTAGTCTCAGGAAATCCATAAAAATTACATAAAGTGTATAGAAAACATGTAGCATATGGCATGAAAACAACATGGACCATCAAAAATTATAGATACGTTTGAGACGTATCACCGCCCTTCTTCGCTGGTTCTCGGTGACGGTCGTCCTCCACTCAACGTCGGCTTTGCACTCGGCGTTCGTCATGCCCGGCGGCCTCTCCATCACCTTCCTTGCTTTCGGCCGTTCATCGTCGCCGGCGGGGCGCGGCTGCTTGTACCTTTTGGGTGGCATGGCGGGCGTCGGAGATCTCTGGAGGGAAGAAAAGGCGGGAGCTGCATCGGGGAAGGGGGTTGTTGGGCGCACTGGAGGGAAAAACGGGGGAAATGACGACAAAGTAGTCCACTCTCGCCTGCAGGGCGGACCCACATGCGTTTTGCTTCCGCCGCAGCCGCCAGGAGCCCCCCAGTGCGCTGGGTTTGGCCTTGGTTCGCCGGGCGATAATTTGGCCCAAACCGGCGCTATTAGACGTCATGGGGACGCGACTGAGCGAAAAACGGCACGCCGACAAAAAAAGGGTCTCGGGGGACGACTGGAGATGCTCTTAGCGCGGGGGTGCTTGGACTTGGCGCGGGTGGAGCAAAAATTACGAGCTACTACCTCCCTTCCAAAATAGATGACTTCTACTTGTCCAAACATGCATGTATGTAGATACTAAAACATGTCTACATACATATGCATGTATAGAAAAATGGAAGTCATCTTTTTTGAAAGGGAAAAGCTGAGGACCATCCGGGGCATCGCGTCCCTCGTGGCCTCCTGCTTACGCGCACGCCACATGTCCAACCATTCCTATCATCTCGTCTCCTTCCCCGATACCTTTTTTGGTCAACGCCGCCCAAGTCCCTCGAGTCCCTCCCCTTCCTACCGTGCACTCGCGCCTGGAGGCCAAGCGAGCTCGCGCTGGAGCACGATGGGCCGGAGCATGGCGCGCCATTGCCGTCCCAGGCTGCGTTCATCTGCGTCCCAGCGCGCGTCCATCGACCTGGTCACTATACTGCAGATGCTAATGTGGCTCGTCGTGGCGTCGTTCGGCCCCGCCGACCGGCCCTCCGTCGTCGCCTTCTCCGCCGCCTTCAAACGGCCATTGACGCTGGCAGGGGCAGCGGTCGGCGCGACAAATCTTTGACCGACAGGTGGTGTGCGCCGCCGCGCAGGGGCAGAGGCAGAACGCCTGCGCAGACGACGTCGCGCAAGGACACCAAGGTGCTCGAGGACCGCCTTGTGGTGTGGCGTTGCTCCCCGAAGGAGCACGACGGTGCTCCCATTGGAGGAAGGTGTTGCTTCCATGGGACCGAGGCGGTGCTCCCGAAGGCCGGCAGCGGGGTCTCGTGTTTTGTTTTTGTTTTTTAGACCGCGGCAGAAATTTGCAGCATATTTGTATTTTTTTTGCTATTTTTGAACAATTTTTTTGCTACTAGAACTTCGGCAATCTCTCTGGCGAGGTCAACTTTTTCCCTACGGTACATAAATTTTTTTGCTATAATTATTCTTTTTTTTTTTGCTATAGCATTACAAAGTTTTTCTACTAGATTTTTCAACGATGTCTCCGGCAAAATCAACTTTGCTACTAAGCAAAAAAAAAAGCTACAGTGTGTCCGTCGAGGTCTCCGGTGAAGTTTTCGGCGAGGTCTATCTTTTTTCTGTTGTGTCTAAACCGAATCGTTTTTGCTACATAGGAACAAAAGCGGGACTTTGTTTTGCTACCGGAGCAAAATCGGATTTTTTTTGCTAGCAAAATCGGATTTGATCTAAACACGGCATCGACCCGGGGAGAATTTTTTGAGCCAGGAACGCCCAGCACCATCCATTTTGAAAGGAAAACGCTGCGTTTCACCCGGGGGAACGTTGCGTTCCGTCCCCCGGGTCGCTGTCCGTTCGATGCGCCCGAATCGTGCGGTTGGATTAGCTCCCACGTCCCCCCCCCCCCGTTTTCGCTAGGATTAGGACAAGGCACGGTTTTGGCTCGTGCGCGGTTCCCCATTTTGGGCTCGTGCCGTCACGTTCTAGCCGCGCGGCGCCGAGGCGGCGACCAAGGCGAGGTGAGCAACGCGGGCGGCGACGAGAGGCGACGCCGTCGACGAGGTCCCCCTCCGGTGAGGTTCCACGCGTTCTCTGGTGAGGTTCCGCTCGCTCCCCTCCTCCTTTCCGGCGAGCTCCCCCTCTTCATCTCCGACGACCGCACGTATTTAGGGTACCGCGAGCGGCGGCGAGCGGCGGAGCGGTCGCGGGTCTGTGCGCACTCCGGCGGCCCCTTGCCCGAGCCCAATCGTCCTCTCAGGCGCCCCCCTGCCCGTGACCACCTTCGCCCTTATTTGCTCCATCCTCGGTGGTTAGGGTACCGCGAGCGGCGGCGCTGTCGCGGGTCTGTGCGCACTCCAGCGCCCCCCTGCCCGCGCCCAATCGTCCTCTCAGGCGCCCCCTGCCCGCGACCACCTTATTTGCTCCATACTCGGTGGTTCCGAGCAGTTTACCCCTTATTTGCTCCATTAGTTGTTCCTGCTCTGTTTTTGTAGCATTTTATTGGATCATTTTGCTCCACTGCAGGCACACCCCCCTTGTGCATATACCCCGGTGTGCCGAGTTTTAGCATTTTTTATCAGATTTTTGGTTCTCCTGCCATGTCTTTGTAGCAATTGTTGGAGCAAATTGCTCCACTGCAGGCCACCTCCATGTGCATATCCCCTGTTGTGCAGAGTTTTAGTTGTTTTTGAGCAATTTGCAAATTAGTGTACCACATTTTAGACTTTTTGAGCAGATTTAGTTGCTCCACTGCAGTCCACACCCCCTGTACATATCCCCCGTTTCGCAGCAAATTTCATTTTTAGTTGGAATCGTATGTGCAAGTAGATTTAAATCTGAATTTCAACCATGCTTTTTGCAGGCAATTTTTGTACTGACTGGGCCTCATAGTATATCTGCTAGCAATCTATAATCAGCAGCAATGGAGGTTTGTTCTATTATTGCATTGTGTTTGCTTCTGTTGTACATTTTGTGTGCTTCTTTTGTGTCCTTTTTTGTTCTTAGTGTTCTGTTTTTTGCTGAGCAGGGGCAGTATTGGTGTAGCAAGGACCATTTTGCTGCGAAGCGTTTGCTCAAGTGCGCTAATGATCTATCACCACGGAAGAGAGAAATTATCGAGCAACACAGCGCTTTTTCCTCACTACTCAACATTTTTCCTTTCAATGTCCCTAACGATCTCATAGATTTTGTCGCCGTCAACACTGTGGTTGAGCTTCGTGAGTTTCACTATGGATCAAAACGGATAGTTTTCACAAGAGACATTATCAAGAAGGTGTTTGGTCCACGTTCAGGATCAAAGCCAGTCGAGTTGCTGACCAAGAGTGTACATTCAGAAATCACAGAGGCATACAAAGGCACATTGTCGAGGCTACCCATAGAGAATGCAGCAAAGATGTTGAAGGAGCTTGATGACGGTGAAGAGCATGCCATAATCAGGACATGGGACCTTTTGTGCTGGGCGACTGTTCTGAATCCTTCCACCAACAACATGATGTGCTTAGAGTACATAGGGTGCATGAGTGACCCAAAGAGGACCCATGAGTATGACTGGGAGGAGCACATCCTGGAGTTGCTGATGCATTACATTCAAAAAATTCAGAAGAAGAAGGAGCAACCGCTTGTGCTTGATGGTGTTAATCTTGAGAAGGGTAAGCAGCTGGGTGAGTCTGAGGAAGCACCCGGTCCATCGAAGAAGAAGAAGGTTAAGAACATGTTCGAATTCTGGATGTCCGGCCCACTGCCTGTTCTTGCTGTAAGTTTTTACCTTTTTTTCACAGCTTGCTACTTTTCATAGTTTTGTTTGCTCCATTAGATTTAATTTATTGTTGCTTTAGTTAGTTTCTGTTGCTACATTGTTTTATTTTTGTGTATTGTTTCTGTTTTTATGTTCTAGCTTTAAGTTTTTACCTTTTCACATCTTGCTACTTTTCATAGTTTTGTTTGCTCCAATAGACTTAAATTATTGTTACTTTAGTTATTTTATTTTGCTCCATTGTTTATTTTTGTGTGTATTGTTTCTGTTTATGTTCTAGCTGTAAGTTCTTTCCCTTTTTCCAGAGCTTGCTACTTTACATAGTTTTTTTTTGCTATATTAGTTTTACATTATTGTTGCTTTAGTTAGTTTCTGTTGCTCCATTTGTTTATTTTTCTGTGTATTGTTTTTGTTTTAGTTGTTTTTTATACATTTTTGTTACAATAGCTTTTTCAATTTCTGATATTGTAATATCTTTTTATGATATTTTTGTCCAATCAGCTGCATGATTGATTTTTGTGTGTTTTTTTTGCATATATAGCTGGTGTACATGGACCACTTGCTCATCCCAAAGAATGAGCACTTTATAAACAATGGGATTCCTAGAGTTTGCTTTGTGACCATTGAGGATTTCAGTTTCATTGTCAAGATCGACCGTGACAATAAAATCATACGTAACAAGACTGTCTTTGGGAGGCGTCCTGTAAGTAGACTCTCTTTGTTGTTTTCTTTTGCCTTTTTCGTTGTTTGTGTTCCCCTGCTACGTTTCATTTTGTTTTGAACTCAACCTTGATTGGTTTTTTGGTTGTGCAGTTCCTTCCATTATCCAAAACAGTGTATGCGCCATGTCAAGTGGAAAGTTCAATGCCCGAAGATATTGATGTAAATCCGTCTGCGTCGCTTAATGAATGGCTGGTTTTCCCCACCATCGAGCAAATGGAGGTTTGTATAGTTTCTAATGTGACGTTTTGTAGGTCAGTTTGTTTGTTCATATAGCATTTTTTTCTGCATGTAGCAAGGTGCTTTTTCCACAATTTTGCTACTTTACATATTTCATTTTGCTCCATTAGGGTTTAAGTATTGCTGTTTTAGTTATTTTCTTTTGCTACATTTTTTTATATCGTGCGTATTTTTTTCTGTTTTAGTTGTTTTTTATGGCTGCTACTATAATGAACTTTTTTTTGCACCATCAGTTATTTTGTTTTGTTCTGCCAATGTTTTTGTATCAGTTTGCTGGTTTTTTTGCTTCTTTTTAACTAACAGATGTTGTTTTTTCTATTTTTAGAATTGTTGCTCACTCACACAGTAATCCATGTTTTTTGTTCATCACAGGTACCATCTCGGTTCAAGAACCTATACGACAAGCACAGGGTCAGTTTTGCTTCTAACGTGGATGCTACTCTCAAGAGCCTTGCTGTAGGGTTAAAATCAATGCAGTCCAAACAAATGGCTTTGCTGTTGAATGATGTTGAAGCTGCCCTGAAGGAAGATGATGGCCTGAGTATTGTCTTTCCAGCTTTTGGGGTAGGACTAGACGGGCAGGGAAACATGGATGGTGACAAGTCTGCTTCTGAGTCCGATGATCTTGATACTGATGAGGATATTGTTGCTGTGGATCCTATGGACTGTGATTCTCATGTACGCGAAGAAGGTGATGCTGGTGCAGCAGAGAATAAACAAACCAATGCTACGGAGCTCAATGATTTCCCGCAACCAGCAATTGTTGTAGGTTCCTCTCACACGGACGCCGATGGTGAGGAACAGGGCGCTGTGAGCAGTCCGGTTAGAGGTGCTGTTGGTAGTCCAGATAAAGTTGCTGATGGTAGTCCGGTTAGAGCCGATGTTGGTAGTCCAGATAAAGTTGCTGCTGTTGGTAGTCCAGATAAAGTTGCTGCTGTTGGTACTCCGGTTAGAGCTGTTGTTGGTAGTCCAGATAAAGTTGCTGCTGTTGGTAGTCCAGCCAGTCCTGATGCGGTGATTCCACCCATGCCCACTGCCCTTAGCCCACCTAGAGCTGCTGCGGATAGTACTTTCGTTCCTAGGTCGTCTTCTCCCACACCTCGGCGCAACATACCAACAGGTTACTGGGATGACTGTCCGAAATTTAATGTGTGGAGCCAAGACAATGAATCTTCCCAAGCCCCTGACAAGAACGACGTTGTGTGTGCGGAAAAGGTGGATGATATTGTGATGACTCCCAAGTGCAGGAGATCAATTGTAGTACCTTTCGATAAGTATTTGAGTGTCGAACCCACGAGGAGCTGAAGGTAAGCTATCTATTCTCTAAAGCCCTATAACCCTCTTATATGGCTGTTTATGCAAAGCAATAAGTTTGACTAAAAGGAACTAACTAATTAAAAGCAAGTGACGTGGAGTGTGGTTTGTCTAGTAACTAGTGAAGCAAGTTTAAAATGCAAGTTTCTAAGCAAGTTTCACAAGTAGCAAGCAGCAAATATCTCAAGTATCTCAAGGGAGCAAGTGTTATAGCAATAGGTGTTTCGTTCGTGTGGTTGTCACAATTAGTGAAGCACATGTTTTAGTCTTAGTTGTTTCTTCTAGGAAGGAGCCATGAATAGGTATAGCCAAGTAAATGATCTACAACCCCTTATGATGGATCATGTGGCCAAGTAAATGACTGCACAAGATTGATTAAGACATAAAGTCCCACCATAGCCTTACGTTCTAAGGTCCCCTATATATATCCCCCAATAACTTAACTTTGTGGCTCGGTCTCAGGTTACTGTCACTCCCAAGTCACCACCACTCCATTATGCTACCGGTGATCACCTTACATGCATTCCCCAACATATGCGTGCACTCATATATTGTACATAAAGACAATCATAGAAGATAACAAACTTGTATGCAACCAATCAACGAACTATTTCACCATTGCCAAGAACAATTCACTACTCAAACATAGACGGGGAGACACAATACATCAAGGGAATATAGTATTGCATCATACATCGTGTTTGCCAAGAGATTACAGTGGAGAGATGGAGCTGATCTTGCTATAGATGTTGACGATGAACACGCCGGAGGGGGGTGGAGCCCTCCGGGGGTGATACCGGCGGCGTTTCCCCCCTCCGATCTTCTCCGACGGCAGCCTTCTGTCTCTCTGTTTCGTGGTTTCGTCTCTCGGTGCCGCCTCCTCCTCGAAAAGGCCAGGGGACCCTTTATATAGTCGTTTTTAGGTCACGAGACACTCGGGAGAAGAAAGATCGACGGCATCGGAGCCACGGGGGGAAAAGGGGGCCTCTCACGCGGCCAAGGAATCTGGCCGCGTGGAGGGTCCTCTTTGCCACCTGGTTGTCCTTTTGGCCCTCTACTTTGGCCCATGGTCTTCGTCTCGAAAATTCTGAACCGTGCTCTTTGGCCTTGCCCTTTTTGGAGTCCCGAAGCTCCCGGAAAGTCTGAAACACTAAAAAGTACGTTTTCTGGAAAACAGGGTTAGAACCAAAAGAAGGGTGATTGTTTAGAAAATCCCCCAAATCATTATAAAACATGAATATAAGTTGCTAATATGTAGGAAAAACAAGTAATAACATGCAAAGTTCATGTATGCATTTTACATGCATCAACATCCCCAAGCTTAACCCATGCTCGGCCTCGAGTATGAAGGTGATAAAACTAACATGGACTTTGCATATTGAAACAATCATGGGATATCAAGGAGGATTATTCATGCTACATATAATCAAATGATTAATACTAGAAATGAGTAGCAATATACAATTCATGTTGTAAGAAATATCAAATATGCAAGCAAAGATGCTTCATGAAAGTTCACAAAGTGTATAATGAAATAAAAGCACTATGGACCAAATGCATACACAAAATGAAAAATAAAATCCTATATTGGTCAAAGAATAGCATAATGGAAAATAGAAAATATGGTGGACACTTTGGAGAAAATTGAGTAGAGGTAAAACATGATCAAGTCTTATTTAGCCTCTAAATTATTCAACTAAAATTACTAATTGAAATGTGGTATCCATTGATCTAGGACTCTCATTGCCCCTTTATCACTAGCATCTTAAATGGTGAATGTTAAAGTAATGTGAATGACAAGGTGGTTGAAAGCCTCATGCCCCGTGAGTGTGAAAACCTACTCCATGACTACTCAACTTAAGATTCCTAATAAGCTTTGTACAATCATAATAAGTATTAATGACATCATAGAGAACCGCAAAGAGGTACCTCTTGCCCCATGACATGGAAACAAGCCCATGTCACAATGACAAGACAAACAAACGGAGTAGACTCATCATCCTTTTTATTTTCATTCACTATTATGCATAGCTTCTTATTTTATTGTAGGATGTGTTGTAGAGTCACTCAAGCTGTAAGTAAATTTCCACCATGATAAAGCATGGCTTGGGTTAGCGGTAAAAAGTAAAGTGTGCCTTCAAAAGTTCGTGAGAGTCCTATCCCAAGTTCAACCCATGACAATTAATAAAGTGAATATCTTAATTTAGAACATAAATAACACAATAACATGGTGAACATACTCGGAATAGCAATGAAGCTAATGGGAAGATATGGTGGACTCACTGGAAATACTTGGCTAAGGAGTGTTGGAAACAAGTTTTTACTTGTTGGAATTTTTAAATTTTTGGCTAGCAAGAGGGAGATAGTTGACCAGCTACTATGCATGCATATGTCCATAGAACTACTCATTTCATGACAAACTAAATAAACCAGCAATTAACATCAAGGACATGAATAAGAGATAGCTCAAGACAACATTATTGCAAATTTCTACACATAAAAAGCCTATAAATAATGCAAACATATGTAGCTCTTCAAATCAACTATGGCATCCCTATTCCAAGTCATAATACTAGCATCCAATACATTCCAACCCTAAACTCCAGTAGCTCAATCTCATATAAAATGATGGGTGTGGTCTTATCAAAACAAAAATAAAAACAAAAACTAGACGCTTCAAGTCTCTACGATAAATGCTTTGCTTAGAAAAACAGAAAGTAGATGTGTGCTAACCAAAAGAGTGTAGCTCCAGTGGGGTGTTCATCACATCCCCAAGCTTATGTCTTTCACCATTCTTGTATGTCTTGAGGCGCAGCTCCTCTATTCCCTGTGAAAAAACTTCACAAAACATGTTTCTCCCATTCTTTTTCTGTGGGGTGAGATTAGCAAGGACAAACAAATCACATGCTTGCTGTGCAAAATTCCAAATAAAATGCTCCAGTAGATAGAAAATAAGGTTCATTATGTTGTATGTTCACTCTCTTGCTTGAAATAATCATGGAAATTCGATTCCCAAGCCCAAAGAGTGCATAAAACAAAAGAAGGCAGAATCTGTCCAGAAAAGTAACAGCAGCAAAACGAACGTTTTTCCCTAAGCTAGACTCTTCAAAAAATTAAGCCAATTTTTGTGCTTACAGAGGACGAAAAGTTGCAGAACATAATAAAAAAATTAGCTCAATCTGACATACCAATAAAAAACGTAAAATCATACGGTGAGCAGACTCGTGCTGAAAAAGAAATTTCATGCACTAGGATAGCAACTTATAAGTCCAAATGGGTTTGACTTGACTCTTTATTGAAAACTCCAGAATTAAAAGAAAAAAAAAACTAATCTCTTGAGACAGAAAGATTACACTAGGAAAATCCAAACAAAAATAACCGGGTTGCCTCCCGTAAAGCGCTTTCTTTATAGCCATATAGCTAGGCTTTACTTACTTAACATCATGATGGTTGGAGTGAGGTGGCTCGGCATCCCCAAGCTTGGATTCTTGTACTTATTTGATACATGTAGGGTGAGCCCAGGGTTACATCCCCAAGCTTGATTGGTTGTCCCTCTTGATCTTTGTTCATCTCACTCAACTCTTCCTCCTGAAAAATTCTTCTTACACAAATCTCAACATAAAACTTGATTAGAGGGGTTAGTGCCTCCATAAATAAAATCGACATAGGTACAGCAAAGACACATCATGAGTTGATTCTAAATATTAACTACTGTTACTACAGTTGTGCATTGCTCCTTGATCAAAAGAACCACACAAAACACAAGTAATGAGAGCAATGCAAAATAAAGACATAATCTGCCAAAAACTGAACAGCCTGTAAAGAGTGAATTTGTAGAGGCACTTAAGTTGCTCAAATCAGAAAACTTAAAACTAATGAAATATGTAGTGATAACTAAATATTGCTGTTGTAAATTACCAGGTCAAAATTCCACTTCTGTGATTTTAAACATTTTTCACAGTGAAGTTCGGGAATCTGTTTTCTTGACAGCTAATTACTATTGTTTAATCCTATCTCTCATATAAGATTATTCTTGCCATTTAAGATGAGAAATAAGACAGAAATGTGATGTTACAGTAGTGAACTAATATTTTTATTGTTTTTAGCTTTGGAAAAAGTTTTAATGATAGAGACTTTGCAATGGTTTCATTGGCATGAACAACACATGTTCAAGGTCGACCCCAACTTCTTCATTACTCATCCTTCTCATTTACTTTCCCAAATTTTTTATAAAATGAAAATCTTAAACTAAATGATACATAACAGTAGGTAAAGGAATTTTACATGTTGTAAAGACATAAATGTGTGCTCAAACCGAATAGGAAATTAAAGCATAAGGAACACACCAAAAAAAATTAAACAATTTATTTTTAAGTCTAACCCATTTCCTATGCATTGGCATTTTGTAATGAAACAAATGAAAGAAGCACATAATAGCAAGCATAGAAAGGTAGATCAAGTGCAACTTCAATACTTTCAGCATAAAGAGGGGAAACTTAATATTGTTGAAATATGTGTAACCATGTTTCCCTCTCTCATAATAATTTTCAGTGGCATCATGAATAGATTCAACAATATGAATATCACATAAAACATTCTTATCATGAGCCACATGCATAAAAGAATCACTACTCTCCACATAAGTAAAATCCTCATTAGTGATAGTGGGAGTTAAACATTCATAATTTTCATTGCAATCATCATATATAGGAGGCATAGTATCATCAAAGTGAATTTTCTCCTCCAAGCTTGGGGAACTAGAAATATCATGCTCATCAAAACCAACTTCCCGAAGCTTAAAACTTTCCATAGAATCAGCAAGTATATAATTTTTATCCTCAATAGTAGGGGGACTAAAAATATCATATTCATCAAGACAAACTTCAACAAGCTCAAGGTTTTCCTCAGCAATAAAGGTGTACAAAGAATTAGTACTACCACAAATATGATTGTTGTGCAAATAATTTTTCAATTTCTCCTCAAACACTTCATTTCCTAATTCAAGGTAGATATTATACAGTTCTAAAATTGTTTGGTTGTTTTCCATTTTATATTTTTTTTTGTGTTTTAGGTTTATATGTTAGTATGCAATGCAAACAAGAATAAAAGCTTAGCACAACGCTCCCCGGCAACGGCGCCAGAAAAGTGCTTGATGACTCCCAAGTGCAGGAGATCAATTGTAGTACCTTTCGATAAGTATTTGAGTGTCGAACCCACGAGGAGCTGAAGGTAAGCTATCTATTCTCTAAAGCCCTATAACCCTCTTATATGGCTGTTTATACAAAGCAATAAGTTTGACTAAAAGGAACTAACTAATTAAAAGCAAGTGACGTGGAGTGTGGTTTGTCTAGTAACTAGTGAAGCAAGTTTAAAATGCAAGTTTCTAAGCAAGTTTCACAAGTAGCAAGCAAAAAATATCTCAAGTATCTCAAGGGAGCAAGTGTTCTAGCAATAGGTGTTTCGTTCGTGTGGTTGTCACAATTAGTGAAGCACATGTTTTAGTCTTAGTTGTTTCTTATAGGAAGGAGCCATGAATAGATATAGTCAAGTAAATGATCTACAACCCCTTATGATGGATCATGTGGCCAAGTAAATGACTGTACAAGATTTATTAAGACATAAATTCCCACCATAGCCTTACGTTCTAAGGTCCCCTATATATATCCCCAAATAACTTAACTTTGTGGCTCGGTCTCAGGTTACTGTCACTCCCAAGTCACCACCACTCCATTATGCTACCGGTGATCACCTTACATGCATTCCCCAACATATGCGTGCACTCATATATTGTACATAAAGACAATCATAGAAGATAACAAACTTGTATGCAACCAATCAACGAACTATTTCACCATTGCCAAGAACAATTCACTACTCAAACATAGACGGGGAGACACAATACATCAAGGGAATATAGTATTGCATCATACATCGTGTTTGCCAAGAGATTACAGTGCAGAGATGGAGCTGATCTTGCTGTAGATGTTGATCATGAACACGTCGGAGGGGGGTGGAGCCCTACGGGGGTGATCCCGGTGGCGTTTCCCCCTTCCGATCTTCTCCGGCGGCAGCCTTCTGTCTCTCTGTTTCGTGGTTTCGTCTCTCGGCGACGCCTCCTCCTTGAAAAGGCCAGGGGACCCTTTTTATAGTCGTTTTTAGGTCACGAGACACTCGGGAGAAGAACGATCGACGGCATCGGAGCCACGGGGGCAAAAAGGGGCCTCTCACGCGGCCAAGGAATCTGGCCGCATGGAGGGTCCTCTTTGCCACCTGGTTGGCCTTTTGGCCCTCTACTTTGGCCCATGGTCTTCGTCTCGAAAATTCTGAACCGTGCTCTTTGGCCTTGCCCTTTTTGGAGTCTCGAAGCTCCCGGAAAGTCTGAAACACTAAAAAGTACGTTTTCTGGAAAAACAGGGTTAGAACCAAAAGAAGGGGGGTTGTTTAGAAAATCCCCCAAATCATTATAAAACATGAATATAAGTTGCTAATATGTAGGAAAAACAAGTAATAGCATGCAAAGTTCATGTATGCATTTTACATGCATCATGTTGCTGCTCCGATAGTTTGTGACAAGGTTGCTCCCACGTGTATGTTCTCCTTCCCCCTTTTCTCTATTTTTTACATTTTGCATTTTTCATATTGGTTTTGTGTGCACTGCCCGCCAAAACAAGATTTTTCAAAGTATTCTTCTCTGATCGACCTTTGTTGTGTAGCTCCCAAACCATGCCTTGACACCCCCATACCGGAAAATTTGGAGGAGATTCCGGACGCTGCAACACCGGATCATGGTGACAATACAGGTTTGCTTTTTTTCTCCCCTGTGCGCCTTGCTGTTCTTCTGTTGGCTTTTAAAAAAAAATGCTATCTTAGTGTTAGGGTTTTGCTTCTTTAGATAATTCTGGTTGCTACTTTACATATTTCTGGCTGCTACTTTACTTAATTCTGCTTGCTACTTTACCTCATTCTGCTTGCTACTTTAGATACTTATGGTTGCTACTTTTTACATATTTTTCTGATTGCTTCTTTTTACATAATTCTGGTTGCTTTCGTTATATAATTCTGGTTGCTAATTTACATAATTCTGGTTGCTTTGTTATCACATTTTTCTTTGTTGCTATAGAGCTCTTTTTTCCTTTTGGAACCTTAACCACTAGCTTTTTATTTTTTGTTTTTCCTAGACATTGGTGGCAGCTCAGGTGTTGTAGAGAAGAAGGATAGCAGCACTGGTGTGCTAACTTTTCAAAGGAGGACTAGGCATAAAAGGGCTATGAAAACTGATGTTAAGGCTCCAGTGGCGAAAAAGTTGAAGAAGCCCTCTGCAGATATGGTTGCATTGGACGAACAGTTTGTGCGCCATTCGCGCAATCTCAAGACTGACCGTCAAAAGAAAGGGAAAGATGACCCGTGAGTCTTTTTTTTTCTGGCCTTTTTACCACAGCCCTGTAATTACGTGACATTTTTTGTTTTGCTACTAGCTACTCCTTTTTTGCTTTTTACTTCTGGTCATTGCAGCAACCGGGACACCTCTGATTATGTTTTCTTGTATTTCTTTTTCAGGCCTCCTTTCATTCTAATTGGGGGGTCTCACTGTGACTACAAGAGTTTTCACAATTCCCTAGGCCCCAGGAAGTGTCTTCACACTCAGGTCATGTGTGTTTGGTCTGAGAGTTTCAATAAGGAAGCAAAAAGAGAAGAGGAAAACAACACATCTGCTTTGAAAAGATATGTTTTCAATTGCTACTCAACGGTTAGTTTTGTCCTAAGACTTTTTAGCTGCATGCCTCAGTTTTGTCCTAAGAGCTAATATAACTTTTGCTCTTTTCTGTTTCGTCATGAGTAGCAAAAGCTCATAGTTGACCCAGAGAAGTTCAACCCAGCTGCACTTGCGAGAGAGTTCAAAATTCAAAATGTGAAGTTCAAGATCATGAAGAAAGACCTTGTGAGCTATGATTTTCCTCTTCCTACATTGTTTTCGCTATGTTGTAATTACATTGGTATTACTTTACGAATCATGTTTTTTTGTGCAATTATAATTTTCAAGACAATTGTATAAGTTTCTGTTTTTTGGGCAGAATTGCTCCCATACTTAGGTTTATATGCTCTTTTAGAAGTTTTTGTTTGCTACATTAGTTTCAACTGATTGCTACCTTCATATATCCAGTGATTATACATTTTCTAATTTGGTATTCATTTTGTTCCGCTTCATTTTTAGCTACACTTCCCTGTAGTCAAGGACAACCACTGGATGGTATGCATTGTCAACTTGATACACGACCAGTTCCACGTGTTTGATTCAATGAACCACAAGGACAAGAGCTTTCTCGAGGAAGCAGCAAAGAACCTGGTTTTTTGTTAGAACTGTCTACAAGGATTACATTTTTTTGTTTTGTGTATCACACTAATTTCTATTTTTTTGCTATTCCAGTTTATTAACTTGCGGCACTTTGCAAAGCTTCTGGAGTTTCACACATAGACATCGACCGCTACACACTTTCCACACCCGCCCACCCACAACAGAAGACTCTGTAAGATCTTTTTTTCTTTTGATGCAATTCTAGAAGTTTCTGTTTTTGGGGCAGGATTGCTGCCATACTTAGGTTTATATGCTCTTTTAGAAGTTTATGTTTGCTACAATAGGTTCAAATAATTGCTACCTTCATGTAACCAGTCATTATACATTGCTTTCGAGTTTGCTGCTAACTATGTTCATTTGTTTTCTTTTCTCCTTTTTACAGCTATGACTGTGGCTTCTACACAATGTTATTCATTCAGCACTTCGACGCTAAAACCATGTTGCCTTTTTCCAAGGATGACATTCCTACATATCGCATGGCTGTCGCAGCGAAGCTCATCGAGGATAGAGAGAACAAAGGCAACATCGTCGACATCATGGAGGCTTCCTTGGAGCCTCGGCCGGGGGTGTAGCCATTAGTAGTTTCATGTAGCCTGGAGTGACAATCACCACATGTACATTCGCTTTAGCCTCATCTAGTTTCGTGTAGGCTGGATGGATGAAACAACCTTTCTATATGTTTTTTCATATGTTATCCCCGATGGTATCTACTGATCCACGGATTGTGTCATTTTATCGAACAAATGATTGTGGCTATCAATGACAGAGAGTTGACTATGTTTTTAACCATGGGAATGAATGTAGTTTTTCACCTGCTTGGTTTTTTGCTACTAGTTTACATCAAATGAATTCTGTGTATTTTTCTGGCACCTTTTTTGTGGGTTTCTGTTTTTCCTGGAGGTGACCATGTTTTTGCTTCATTAGGTGTATATGTTTGCTTCAATAGGTATTTTTCAATGCTACAACAGTGAAATCTGGTTGCTACAGAACACCTTTTATTTTGTATCCTACAGAGATATTTTGAAACCCCTGGACAAGAACAGTTTTTTGCTCTCGCAGAGTAAATCATTTGCTTCAATAACAGATTTTCAATGCTTCATATACAATACATTGTTGCTACCAACATCTTTCCACAAACAAAAGTAGATAATTTATGTTTCACATAGCTGAGCACATTTTTACATTTGCTCCAACGCAAGAATACAAGTTATCCACAGAATAATTTTTTGCTCCAATGCAAGGTAACTATGTTTTAAATCATTCTATACCAATAGTACCAACGCCATGTACAATTAAAACTTCCACCCTAACAACTTATTCGTAGCAATTGTTTTCAAAAACATCATCACATAACAGCTACAGCCTTAGCTCAGCCCCATCAACTATTCTTTCATCCTCCACCTGTTTAGCAACACAATCTTTCACCGCATGTCCCTCCTCATGACACCATGGATACTTCATTACTCTCTTCTTTCTAGGTTGCTTGGGCTTCTTCACCAGTTTCTTGTTTGTTGCTTTGGCATCGTCAGCTTGCTTGCGTCTCTTCAAAGTTTCTTCATCGCGTAGCTCAACCAAAGTCTTCTGCCTCTGTTCTTTCATCGTGGGACGTCCTTTAGGTTTTACCTGTTTAGGATTTTTCAGTGTTTGCTCGCCGGTAGCAAATTTCCCGCTGTCACCAACCATTGTTGTTGGTTTATTTTGCTGTGGTCCATTTTGTTGGTCTTCATCCAATCCTGCATCCTCTTCTTCACCTCCTTCAACAACATTTCTTTTTGCTCTCAAGATTGCAGCAACCTTTTTGCTAGCCTCACCCACCATTCTTGAAACAACTTCATAAGCTTCATCCAAAAAACAAGCATCAGAGGCAAGCTGATTAATTTTTCTGCATAGTGAGTTGTATTTCAGTGTATTGGTTGGTGGGACACCAAATCTGAGCCCAATGTTCCCGGGATCAGGCGCTGGTGTTGTTGCTACCGAGGACCATCTGTACAGCAAGTACCTTTCTGGAATTTTCTGGACATTTAGGTGGACCATGACCCTGATGATGTGTGGACATATCAGTCCACACATTTCAAACCCATTGCAGCCGCACGAGTATAGCCCCTCCTCAAACTCAACTTGAACCCGGTATGTTCTCACTTCTAGGCCAGGGTTTGGAACTAGATCAAAACAAATGCCCTCTACATCTGCCCGTACTGGATAGAACTTTGTTGATGCAGCAACAAGCTTCTGGTACCTTTCAAAGATTTCTTCTCTGTAGAATTCTTGTCCTTGCTTCTCAATTGCATAACTGCAAAACAAGTTTTTGCACCATTAGATGAAATAAATGCTACAACAGTATGTTTTGGTTGCTACTTTAACTGATATGGAATGCTACACATACACAGCAGGCAGAGATTTTTTGCACTAGTTGCTACACACTACCTTATATTTTTGGTTTTTTTTGGTGTGCTACAACGGGTGCTGTATTTCAGAAATGCTGCTTTTTTGCTTACCTTCCCCAAAGCGATCTTCTTGTTGTCTCCATTGCAAACCCTGCGTTATCCTCCCGGTCAAGCATCAATGTCTGGCAAAGCTCATACTGTTGCACAAAATTGTACACTGAGTCCCCTGGCCGTATCAGTGTTTTGAAGTACAAATTCAGTCCTTCAGACCTTCCAGTAGTGCTCGTGAAAGGGAAGAACCTTTTTCTGAAATAAACAGGGGCCCATGTTGTTCTAGACTTCCACATGTTTTGCAGATGAGTGTTTTCAGACATGCCAAACTCGGTGAGCATATGCTCCCAGCAATCCTCAAATTGCTTCACCGTGTCGGTTCCATAGATGCACCCATAGAAAGCATCACTAAAAGGATTACCTTCCGCCAAGTTTGGTCCCAACTTCTTCCTCGCAAGATGCAGGACATGGTAGAGACAGCACCTGTGTACCGAGTTTGGGAAAACCTGACGTATTGCTTCTGCCATTGCTTGATCTTGGTATGTCATTATGTTATCCGGGTGGACACCATCCATTGCAAGCATCCACTGTTCGAACACCCACTTGAACGTTTCTATCTTCTCATCTGCTAACAGAGCACAACCTAGCACAATCGTGTGTGAGTGGTTATTTATTCCGACTATGGGAGCAAAAGGCATGTTGTATCTATTTGTACGGAAAGTTGTGTCAAAAAACACACAATCCTTGTACTTATGATACAATGACCTTGTTCGACCATCTACCCAGAATAAGGCCCTGACAGCAACATCTTTATCAACCCGCGTAGCAAGCAGAATTAAGTAAAGTAGCAAGCAAAATTAAATAAAGTAGCAACCAGAACTAAGTAAAGTAGCAATCAGAAATAAGTAAAGAAGCAAAACCTGCGTAGCATAAAAGAAGTTGCTGTTCTCAGCTTGCCTTTGCTTGAAATACTCCAATGTCATTTCCATGTCTCGTAATGTAACCTCATTGCGTAGCATTGTTCGGATGTTTGAAACATCCCTTTTAACATACCCCAAGCATCTCAGGTCACCACCGTGCACACTGCCAAGAGCTCCCATCAGTTGTGCTGTCGTTATGTTCTGGTTATGCAATGTTTGTATGAACTGATAGTCCTCTTCCGGCACCTTCCTGTGTGAACGGTAGAACCTGCGCCTCCCCACTTGCTTCATCATGGTGTGTGTGTGTGATCTGCTCGGAAAACCGTCACGGTCCAAGCTCCATTTTGCATGCCAACGACCATGTGAGCTTTACAATCGTGGTGAATGACCTTCATTCGTTGCCTTGTGTCCGACATGTCAACCTGGTCAGATGCCTGTTTGCTACGAGACTTTTGCGCGCTATGAATGCTCATGCCATTATCTTTTTCAAATGGCAATTTGCTACCACTATTGCTACCAGGCTTCTTCTTCTCAGATGGAGGTCTACCTGTGTGCACGCACTCAAACACTCTGCTCAATATAGTATCCGGAGGAGCATTTCTCGCCTGGCTGTACTTCGTGTTTCCAATGCGTGTGCCGAAGCCCATTTTCATCGCGTAGTCATTGTAAACTTTTTGGGCTTCCTCAATATCATCAAAAATCATCCCAACAAACGGCTCCACTAGCTGTGATGTTATTTCTTCGCCAGCTTCCTCAACAGCATTTGAAACAGACCCACTATTCACGCTACGAGGCCCATCAACGAAATCATTCGGAGTAGTATGACGACAATCGAAGTGGTTCTGATCCTCTCCTCCAGGTGTGGTGTTAAGGTCAAATCCTTCCAATATGCTGTCACCAACAAATCCCTGAAACAAAAAACAAACAAATCTGATCAATCTACTTTGCTCACAAACTAGTAAAAGAGATTTTCACTTGCAATGCACAGAACATGTTTCCTTGAGATATGGTAGCATTTTTTTGATGGTTATTTGCTCCAGAAAGATAAGATTATCTTTCTTTTTATTTTTGATGGTACATAACACACATTTTTTTGGTAGAGTTTTGGAGCAACCACCATGTCAATAAGTAGCAAGTTCAGCAAAATATGTGGATCAATCTAAGCTTGCTAATATACTTTTCTTCTACAACAAGCAATTCCGATGCTTCTATTACTGGCAGTAGCAAATGTTCAATCTAAGCTTGCTAATTTGCTACATAAATGCTTCCAGAAACCAGCACACCATTTGGACACATATACCATCATGTGGACACAACAACGGGAGCAAACTTTTGTACAAACATAAAAAACAGAGCATATTGCCAATTTTCTTCTACAAGCAAACCACCACAAAAACCACAGCAAGTGGAGCAATTCTCTTTTTTCATAGCAACAGCAATCACAACTGACTGGGCTCAATTTTCAGCAACAATCACAGAATTTTTTGCTCCCAATGATCAACAAGTTGCAGGAGCAAACCTAGACATAATTTGAGCAACTATCACCGAATTTGGGAGCAAAATTTGCAGGAACAACAAGTTGAGCAAAAAAACTCACAGAACGTGGTGGTTCCTCAACGTCCGGATCTTCATCGAAGAAGGCAGGAGGATTCCTGACACCCTCACTCGGTCGCGGAGCAAACCATGCTCCCAGGCCGCCGTCGTACAAGCCGGAACTCCGTCTCCGCCGTCGGCTCGCCGGATTTGCCCCCGAGCTTGAAGCTACTATGGAGGACGGGGGGACGTGGTGAGGTTGACCAGGAGGAGGGTACATGATGCTGTTGCGGATGTGGTTGGCCATGGCGTTTGTTTCGCGGCGAGCCGCCGTGTCGATCGCCGCCCGCCGCCCGCGACGCCCCCCGGAGATCACGGGAAACTGCCCGATCTGCGTCCTGTCCTTTTTTTGCTTCGTTGCGTCGCTTTTTTGCTCCTCGTAGCAAAACCGGAGAAGGGATACGAGTGATTGATCGTGCGACGCTCGTTCGCCCGATCGGACGGCTGCCGACCCGGGGGATCGAGTTGTTTTATCCGGGGACGCTCAGGGCGGTCCATTTTGAAACCGAGGAGCACCTCTTTTCTCTCGCGGGGTCCTAACCAGACTCATCCCGAGGAGACCCCCACCGCCTATGCAGTCCTCGCGCCGCGCCGCCACATCCACCTCACTGCGCTTCTCCTTGCCCGTCTCCGTTCTGCACTCGCCAACCTGCTTGTCTCCTCTCTTCCTCTTCAGAGCTTATAGCCTCTGCTTTTCCTATTCCCCTTGAGCCTGCTGGATCTCGAGAGCGACGCTGATAGAGACGACGTAGGGAATCATCGCTCCAGCCTCAGGCCCCCGTCGCTCATGGCCCTCAGTGCCGCCGACCTAGAGAAATTCATCAAAGGTACGTCCAGATCCTCGAGGTTGAAAGGGATCTCTACAGTAATGAGTTGATAGGTATTAGCTTGGCTAGGACCTTTTCTTCTCCCGTTAAATTTCAGAGTCCTGATAACTTTCTGATTTGCTTTGTATCAAAATTGCTCACTAAAGTGAAGTCTAGCATTAATGTTTTGATCGTCCATGGTTTATATGTAGATTCTCCATGTTGTTTTAATCTTTTCTTAAAGACATTTTAAGTTCCTGTATCATGTTTTGACTTAATCCTTGCTTACCTGGATTAAAACCTAGTATGCACTCGAAAATTTTGAAGACTAATGTCCTGAACATCTGAGAAATGTCACTTACGTCAAACTGTTCATCCGAAGTCTCATCTTTTGAGAGCTAACATATACATATATTTTTACAACAAAGTATGTCATACTTAAGGTTGCCGGACAAGTTTATTTTGCATATATTTTTGCAAAATAAACGTGCTCTAAGCTGTTCTTGTGTAAGCCGGACACGTTTATTTTGCAAAATACTGGGTACCTCGTGCATTGGCAATGAAACCATAGAGGCTTTAGCCGAAGATTAACCTTATGCAAACAGCCGTTGCTAGATTGTATATCCAATTGAGATCTCTTTCCTGTTTAATGTACATGCATTTTTCACATGATACAATATTCTATTTTTTATTGCTTGGATTCAGCCAGCTATTGAAAATTTTACCTTGTGGAAGGATCATAGACAGACTGTATACATGTCTGATGCGGTGATACCTGCATATATTCAAGCTCTATTGCTTAGTCTTATAACTGCAGGGTATATGGCCTTTAATAGGTAAACACAACCAAATTAAAAAGCTGAGAATTCTACAGTTTAGCATCTGATTCTTCTCTTAACAGGCCACATTGAATTTGACAACCTGCATGCATCTAGTTACTGCACAAAACCTCTTATCTAGTTACAATGTACTTGGAAGATTGGGTCGGTTGTGATAGTTTTCAATTTCCCTTGTGATGTAGTGGTTGACGATGTAAGTTAAGTCTACCCTTTTCTTCCATGTAGATGTAGATAACCCATAGTGATTATGAAATTTGAAGGCTGTGACATAGGGATGTGCGTATGGGGGCTCTCTGAAATTGACCTTTGTCACCAAGCTGTTACAGACTACAGTGAAATAATCAAACCATTTTCGTAAGTTGTGCGATAAGCTTGTCCCAGTCTTATGAGTAGCAGAAGTGCAAAACATGTGAAACATGTGAAGCCTTTTTAGTGATCGTGTCCTTATCAAGGTAGATATCTCTTTTACGCGTTTTTTTGTACATCTGGTTACTTGGCTATGTAATATATATGGGTCAGCAGGTGTAGGATTTTTACTGAATGAGGAAGGAATAATTCTTATAGCAGTTTATCTAATTTATTGAAGCTTGAAATCGGCTTCAGTCTTACCAAGAAAGAATGAAAAAACATCTTGAAATATACTGCTATGACACATCTTAACTTGTAGTATTGATGGGTACAGAATACAATAAGCACTACTTCAAGCTTCATACTTTTAGCGAAGAGTGAAAAGGACAAACTTAGTCTTCCGAACTTCTGACGTCTTAATTGTAGCTGTAGCATTACATACTATATTCTTAGTAAAAGTGATACCCTTTCTGTCATGTGCTGAATTTTGAAATAATTTAGTAATTATTTGATAGACTGCTATGATATATATGATCGTTGCTTTTCCCATGGTAGTTGCTCTTTCGGTTTCATGCTTTACGCAAATTGCTGTGGTACTATTATGTTTCATGATCTTGTAATGTTGCTGTCAAACTGCTGCTATAGTGCTGTCGAAAATTGCTGCTGAAATGCTGTAAAAAAAGTGCTCTTGAATTGCTTTCAAAGTGCTGCTGAATGCTGCTGTCAAAGTGTTGCTGAAATTAGTGGAAATGAAAGAATTGTGTGATATGAACAAGTAAGGGCATACGAGTCTTTTTGTGCGGGTGTTAGTGCCTGTTAGTGCATATTGGCATTATTGGGTATGAAAACCAAAATTGTCGTGGTATTTTGGCAAGTTCGGTTATTTGGATGGTATTTTGGAATTCTCGGTTTTCACTAGTGGTCTTGTGGCAATTCTCTTGGTGAAAATTTCATGTCTTCCTTATAATTTTCATCCTTGTGCTGATAAACAAAACTCTGACTCCTTCCACATATCCATTTTGAAAAGCAGGGTCGGAGACTACGGTTGAGAGGGCAGGAACTTCAGGTCTGATGGCGGCAGAGCCCTGTTTGGCGGAGCGTGCCGAGGGCGATATGAGCAAAGACAAAGTGAAGAAGGACAAGAAGAAAAAGAAAGAGGGGAAGAAGAAGAAAGAGGAAGAAGCTGGGACGAAAGGGCAGGAGCAGCCATCTGATGCTACCGATGAAAATTTAGCGACAGCTAGAGACGAGGTTGAGGGGAAACAATCTAACAAGTCAAAGAAGAGCAAACGCGAGCTGCACGATGCTGGTGAGGCTTCTGCTGGTGATCAAGCTGTGGCCAGAGAAGATAAGAAGAGAAAGAAGGAGCACCCAACTGCTCTGGAAGAGAGCAACCAGAAGCGGGCACTTGACACTGCTGTTGATAATCCGGTTGCAAAGAGCGACAAGGTTGAGGGGAACCAGTCTAGCAAGTCAAAGAAGAGCAAAAGCAAGCGTGATGATGCTGGGGAGGCTTCTGCCTGTGATCAAGCTGTGACAAGAGAGGATGAGAAGATAAAGAAGGCGCATCCCGTTGTGCTGGAAGAGAGCAGCCAACCCAAAAATTATAGTGAAGTTGAGAATGGAGAGATAAAGGAGAGGAGAAAGGAAGCCGATAAGTCCTTCCTGGAATCTAGCGAGAATGCATCTGCTGGGGGAGAGGAAGCTGATGGAGATGGTAAGAATGATAAGAAGAAAAAGAAGAGCAAGGAGGGGACTGAGCAAGAAGGAATAAAGGAGAAAGAAAAAGCATCTCAGTCAAAGAACAAGGGTAAGCGGGTCAGCTTTGTTGATTCCACAGTGGTGTTTGAAACTGAAGGTGGTAATGCAGAGGGGACTGAAGGTGGAAACAAGAAGGAAAAAAAGGCAGCTCAGCCAAAGAACAAGGGTAAGCGGGTTAGCTTTGCTGATTCTGCAGAGGTGTTTGAAGGTGGTGATGGTGAGGGAACCGAAGGAGGAAAAAAGAAGATAAAGGTAGCTCAGTCAAAGAACAAGGGTAAGCGGGTGAGCTTTGCTGATTCTGCGGAGATGTTTGAAACCGAAGGCGGTGACAATGAAGAGGGTGGCAGCAGTGATAAATCTGAATTTGTGCACGGACTGCGGTTTACCCCAGATGAAGACGCCACCCTCATGGAAGCTATAACGGATTTCATAGAGGTTTCGTCTCTTGCTTTAAATTTTACATTCGTTTGATAACGAACAAACTTATATTGAATGGAAGCTATGCCCCTGACATTAACGGGTGACACAAGAGTCTTTATCATTTAGATAGATGACTTTGCCTTAAATGCTTGATTGCAGTTTGCAACCGTATGTTATTTCAGTTTGCTCCAATCTACAAATGAATCTATTAACAACCCTCAAAAAAAAAAAAACCAGCATATCTATGAGAACAGGAACCTGTTACAGTTGCTTATTACTCATGGTTGTATGTGCTATGGCTTTGTACAAGGCACAGCAGCTGAGCATTTAATGTTGAAGTTTTCTTTATCAAATTGAAGTATTCTTTGCTGAACTTCAGTATGTCATATGTTGTTTAGTAAATGGAACATTTTAGCTGGGAAAGTTATCAGGAAGTTCCTCAGTGGTTTTACTTTATGAATAGTCAAATATGTAGTAATTTTCTTCATTGTCTTTACTGCTCAGAAGTAAATCATGTTATTTTTCCGGTGGGATTTGGCTGAACTTTATGTTTGCTGCGAAATTGTAGTTTGAGTCTTACAATCAACAAACTATTTAAAAGCATGAATAAATAGATCCTTAAGTATATTTTGAATATGGATACAGAATTAGCCTCTATAAGTCTACATTGACCTCATCTTAAACTTAAATTGATTTGAATTTTGCACATAGGTCATACTAATATTCTATTTCACTCTCTTCCTTAAATCAATTAATGTTATATTGTTTCCTACTTTCCTTGTGCTTGGGTTTTATGTATCAATTTTAATTTTTTATTTACAACTAAATCCTTAAATCCACGCCCATCATATTTGATACACTTTTCACTATGTTTCTTATTTTAGATGAAGCAACTGGGAGAGAAAGGCCTAGAGATGATTCGGAATGCTCGTAAACACAAAGAGCTCAAGCATTGCTGGGATGTTATAGGTAAAACGAAAATATCTGGAGCTAAGTTCTTAATGTTTTCTCCTCACTTTAGCTTGCCTTTGTTTAATGATGTCAGTTAAGCGTGTGACTTGCATGAAAAAGGCTTTCTTGGGCACACCAACTCACTTTGAATTTCCATGCAATCCACATTTTATCTCTTCTCCGGACCAGGATAGCAGATAACTTATCATTGTTAACTGGGGATACACATTCTTTGCAGGGAAATCGTTACCCCATAGACCTTACACTGCGATATACAAGCGGGCACGTACATTACTCAATAGGAGTGATAAACGTGGATGGACAAAGGATGAAAAAGACCGTATTCGAAGGTACCATACATCCTTTTGCTGAAATGAAGTTATATTTATTTTCTGCAGACCATATTTACACTATTGTCTTTACAATTAAGAAGCAAGTATATTGTTGTCAAATGTGATTTCAAAGAAAATCATATTTGCTGCTACTTCACAGTATGTATTTTACAAATCTTTACTCCTATTAAAGATGTCAATTAGTGATGGTGGTCCATTGGCCTCCTTCTTCCCTTCTGATGTTTATAACCTCTGCTTGGTGGTTATGTGTGCCACCAAAGTTGGATAGAACAACTGATAAGTGCCACTAATGTACTCCCTCCATTCAACAATACTTGACTTCTATTTGTTCAAATATGAATGTATCTAGACATGTTTTAGTGTATAGATACATTCACATTTGGACAAATGGAAGTCAAGTATTGTTGAATGGAGGGAGTAATTAGCTAGCTTACTTTTGGTAGTGCTTATGCGTAGCAAACCACGGGTATTTAGCTTATAAAGAAAAATTGAATGACGAGTTATATTAATGTAACATTGTTACCTGTTGCTGCATGTTTAATATTCATAGTTTGCCTGTAAGTTTTCTTTTTGATCTCAAGCGTAGTGATTTGATACACAGTCTGTGGTTCATGGTATGAGAAAATAGGGTTCTCCCGTCAGACGGTTCACAAATCCCATAATTTTGGTGCAGACATTGATTTGCATGCCTTAGTTTTTCTTTGCAGCTGATCTAAATCTGATTATTTATGAGTTGAAAAATTGAAAAGGAAGGCACATGTTTGCTGGGCCAGCCTAGCTCCGGCACTTGAAGTAGATGGAGTAGCTAATGCAATTTTTTCATGTGGCTGCCTGGGCTTCTTATTGCTGGCACCACTCTTTTGTTGTATCTACTTTGGCTCACCCTCCCAAACACCCACTCTATCTTGTCGGACGACAAACCTCTCTTCTAGTGACAGAGGAAGGGGACAAAGGTTAGTTGCATTGGTGTGGATGGTGGCGTGTAGAATTCTCATTGGTGTGGTGGAGATTGCCGTTTTCCCAGCTGCGAGTTGGATACTATGATTTAGATTGTGTTGCAACTTGTGAAGTGATTAATATATCTCTGTTGCATGTAGCATGTTTTCTTGATATTTGTTATCGAGAGAAGTTTCAATATGCTGTGCAGGCTGTTGCTTCACGTAATTAAGATTAGAATCACTTCTTTATGATGCAGCTTTGTCCAAAATAATGGCACCGACTGGAAGACATTGGCACATGAACTTGGCAAGTGGAATATCCATGTAAAAGATACTTGGAGGAGAATCAAATCTCCTAACTTGAAAAAAGGTATCTGCCGGTTGCTACTAAATTTCTATCATATTTTCGCTTCTTGTTTTCTGCTGGGACCGCAATATTTCAGCACATGTTTGGCTTTAACATGCACATGTTTATTTTCTTCTATCATGTGTTCCTTCTTTGACTGTCGATTCTCCAGGGCATTGGACACAGGACGAGCACCAAAAGTTATTCGATTTGGTGAACCTTGACTTACGTATGAAAGCTCATGAAAACAAACATCCTGATAATCGGAAGGTTTGTTATTTTCCACTCTTGTTTATATTGTGCATTTTGGTCCAACTGTCATTGTATTTGTATAGCTTACATGCTCGTAGCTGTTCATGTTGTTAAATATCATGAAATCCTGATCCAGTCTAATGAGTTTTTTTTTTTTTTTGAATTTTATTCAGTCTAATGAGTTGGTTTACTTGTTTTCCGCAACAGCTAAGGGATAACATTTCCTGGGAGGCCATCAGTGATAAATTAACCACCCGTAATCACAAGAATTGCTGCCTCAAGTGGTTAGTGTTTCTGTTTGCTTGTATAGCTTTGTCTTCTTAGTCAATCTGCAGTAAACGCTCAACCGGGCATGCTTGAACTCGCATACTTAAAATGTATGTTATGCTCCTTTATGCATATATGTTATCTTCAGACTGGGTTACTCTTGCATGGACGTAATGTGTTGGCAGCATGCCACTAATTTCTGATGCACTTCAGGTACGATACATTAGCATCTCCGATGGTAAGGGAAGGAATCTGGGCAGATGTTGATGATTACCTACTGGTTGAAGCGTAAGATTCTCTAACACCGATTGTTTTCCGCCATTAAAACACTGCATTTTATTTGCCAGCGAGCTAAACAAATCAGTCGTTGCTATGAGTAGGGTGTATAGCATGCTTATGCAAGTGCCTGTCCATAAACCTACTTCTCCAGTAATTCCTAAAGGTATATGGTTGATGCTAATGATGCTGTGGCACACACAGTACCTACTATTAAGGCATGGGCCTCATAAGTAGAAATGTGAGTCTAATGCCTGCTTGGTCCATGAACAAGACATGATTTTGATAAGTGAAGTTGTAGAGCCCATCTTACACTCTTACTTACTGATTGTCAGAGTGATTTGCATTGCTGCTGAAGTTACAGTGTGTCTAATAATAGGTTTGGTTTATCAGGCTTATAGGTTTCTGATGTGTTTCAGTGCGCCTTATTATCATGAAACAGCCTATACTTCCTGCATGTGCTAATTTTTCTTAACAATTTTTTTAACAGGCTTCAGAAGGATGATGCTGTTTGTATCGAAGACGTTGACTGGGACAGCCTTCTCGATCACAGGTGAGCACTGGTCGCTGATCTAGCTCGCACACAACCTTTTCAACTGTGCAATGTTCTTGATCATGTAGTAATTCGGTCAGACTTACCCCATTTTTATTATGTGAGTGGATCAAGTAATTCTTGATATCAACAGTCCCAATTAGTTCTGATCAAATCTAGACAGCTGTGTTATTTTAGTAGATAATATTTCTTTCGTGGAATATGATGCAAATGCCAGAGTATTTAACCTTATTATTCCAAGAGTTCAGCTAATAGAGCTGCCATCTTTATTTACTTAGATGTATCATTAGATCTGAATTTCGTCCATGTGGACAATAGCTAATGATATACTGTAGTATGCATCTGATTATGTGCGAAGCTGAGTGAAATTGTACTTGTCATCTCTTTGTGTGGTGGATAAGGAAAACTGGTACCCAGTATTCCGAAAGTAATGAATCGTGCTACCATCCATCCTTTTTGTTATAATAATAACAGGAGTATTGTGTTTCGCTCTGCCCAGGTCTTCGGAGTTGTGTCGTCAGAGATGGAACCAGATGGTGCGCGGCCTCGGCGGCCACAGGGAGAAGCCCTTCATTGAGCAGGTCGACGTGCTGTCCGGGCGCTACTGCTCGGAGATGATTGAGTACAGGAAGGACAACGATGAGACGCGTGCAGGGGATGCCGATGGCGACAAGAAGAAAAAGAAGTCCAAGGAGAGCGAGGAGGAGCCTGGTGTGGCCAATGCCAAAGTAAAAAAGAAGAAAAAGCAGTCCAAGGAGAGCGAGGAGCCTGGTGTGGCCAATGCCGAAGCGGAAAAGAAGACGAAAAAGAAGTCCAAGGAGGGCGAGGAGGAGCCTGGTGCGGCCAGTGCCCAAGTCGAAAAGAAGAAGAAAAGGAAGTCCAAGGAGAGCGAGAAGCCTGGTGTGGCCAATGCCGAAGTCGAAAAGAAGAAGAAAAAGCAGTCCAAGGAGAGCGAGGAGCCTGGTGTGGCCAATGCCGAAGCCGAAAAGAAGATGAAAAAGAAGTCCAAGGAGAGCGAGGAGGAGCCTGGTGCGGCCAATGCCCAAGTCGGAAAGAAGAAGAAAAGGAAGTCCAAGGAGAGCGAGGAGCCTTGTGTGGCCGATGCCGAAGTAAAAAATAAGAATAAAAAGAAGTCCAATGAGAGCGAGGAGGAGCCTGGTGTAGCCAACAACGAAGTCAAGAAGAAAAAGTCCAGTGAGAGCGAGGAGGATCCTGGTGCAGCCAACAATGAAGTCGAGAAGAGGAAAAAGTCCGAGGAGAGTGAGGAGCATGGTGTGGCAAACAACCGAGTCAAGAAGAAGTCCAAGGAGAGCGAGGAGGCTGGTGCGGCCAATGCTGAAGCCGAAAAGAAGAACACCGTCACACAAGATGATGACGTTGTCGCTTCTATGGAAGCCGAGTCTGGTAAAAAGGATAAGAGAAGAAAAGAAAAGAAAAGAAAAGAAAAGGCTGATCATTGAGGCTATTACCCAGAGAAGAAAAGAAGATGAGGAAGGCCGGGTCATTTTGCTGTAAGCTTGGGTTCAAGACTTTTTCTGTTCTGTAAAATGGAGTTTTATTACCGGCTATTTGATGTTAGTTAGCCGCGGTAGTATAGGAAACCTTGCAGCCCACGTCGGAATGATGATGATCAGAACGCCGTGATTTGTCTGTGACATCCTGCCTCATGTTTTCCTTTACCTGAAACTAACAGTTGTGGCTTATGTAATAGTGTGTTTGGCAAATCCGGTATAAGTTTTCCTTTTTTTTTTTTTTTTTTTTTTTTTGAGATTTCCACCCTTTATTCAAACGTTCAGAATATTTGTACAAACACCAATGGGTGGACCTTGGAGCCAAACATGTCGTCCCACACTAAGATAAACTATAGAAAACTAGTCCTTCACTCGCCAGACTCATGCCCTCTCGTCAGGCTAGTGCCTCCAAGATCTCTGGTTCGGTAACTCCTTCCGAAACTACTGCGGATGCGCCTAGGAACCGCCCAGCCGTGTCCCTAGCAATCGCTGCCACTGCTGCTCTGGATGTGTTCTTCGAAACCGCTGCATCCATGTTGAGTTTTGCCACCTGCGCTGGTGGCGTGCACCATCGTGGCTCCCTTCTCGCCACCCCCTGTCTAGAGACAGATGGTGTCTTCTGAACTCCCAGGTCCGTAATGAACCTGTCGATGAAACAAAGTGTCGGCAACGGGCTTTGATAACTTTCTTCATATATTTCCTTCCTCCTAGCATACCAAATGGCCCATAGAGTGACAATCGTCCTGGTTACCTCTTCTTGATTGAGTGCATTGATCATCGCGGCTAGCCAGCTCCTGGCATCTGGTTCTTGTATGTTCACTACCACCTCCACCATCTCCTCGTGTAATAATGCCCACACGCTCCACGCCATATTGCACTCCAACATCGCATGTTTCCAAGAGTCCAAAGTTCCACACAATGCACACGAGTTGTGCAGAGCCATATGACGATGATGGAGTAAATCAGCAGAGGGGAAGGATTGTTTTGCAAGCCTCCACAGGAAGACCTTCAGCTTGGACGGCACCTTGGCCCTCCACATCTCAGTCCATTCAGCTTCCTTCCTCTTTGTATTCGACGAACCTGCATGTTCAACCAGCCATGCGGTCCTCCTCTCTCGAGTATGCACGAGCATCCTATACGCCGAGCGTACTGAGAAGATACCACGCTTATCGTAATGCCATGCCCAACTGTCACCTTGATCCCGCGACGGTAGCGGTATATTCAGTATGACCTCCGCGCCCATCGGTGCTAGGTACTGGCTTACCTTATGTGAGTCCCAAGATCTCATATGAGAATCTATAAGCTCGCTGACTAGTTGTGGCGGATCCTCTTTTGGGCAGCAAATAGGCCTCAACACCCCGTCCCTTGGCAACCAGTTTGTATTCCAGATATTTGTGTCTTCTCCATTGCCAATCCTGTGAATCAGACCCTGTTTTAGCACGTCTTTTCCTTCCACAATCGCTCTCCACACACGCGATGGGGATGAACCAACTTCTGCCTCTAGAAGTGATCTCTCTGGAAAATAAATAGCTTTTAGCATTCTAGCACTCAACGTGTGTGGATCTTGTAGCATGCGCCATGCCTGTCTTGCAAGAAGAGAAAGGTTGAATAATTCAATGTCCCTAAATCCCAAACCACCCATATGCTTGGGTTTTGTCATCTCCTTCCATGCTACCCAGCATGTCTTCCTCTTCCCTGCTTTACTACCCCACCAAAAATTCCGTAGTAAGCCATTGATGTGTTCACACAACCCTTGCGGTAGCTTGAAGCAGGACATAGAATAAGTAGGAATAGCCTGTGCAACAGACTTTGTAAGTACCTCCTTACCTCCGGCTGATAGCAACATCTCCATCCAGCCTTGTACTCTCTTCCATACCCTATCCTTTAGGTATTTAAAAGCATTGTTCGTTGCAATACCCACATCAGAAGGCATACCCAGATATTTCTCGCTCAACACCTCATCGTGTACCTCTAACAGATCCATGATCTCTGTTCTGATTATCTGGGTGCATCCTTTTGCAAAGTGGATTGATGATTTATCCATGTTTACCTGATGTCCTGAGGCCTTGCAGTAAATATCCAAAACAGTTTTGATCTCCTCCGCATTCTCCCTATTCGCCCTAAAAATAGCAGGCTGACATCTGAAAGGGTAGGTGACTGACCATCAGGGCTGACGGTGTCACTTTGATGCCACTTAAACTTGAGAGTAAAATACATCCCGGACCATTAAACTTGTGTGTACAAATCACTTGGGTCACTGTATTCAAAGAAGTTAAAATTACGGTCACTAAATAAGCGCAGGTAGGTCATGTACGGTCACTGTAGACGGTTGAGCTACGTATCGTGTGACGTGGCAAGCTGTGTGACGTGTCGTGTGGCTACTTAAGTGATGGGTCCACCTGTAAGAAGGGGGTTATCGCAAAATTAACATGAGCACGGGAAGGAAAAAATTGGTTCTAAGCTGTACTGCTACTTACAACGAACTTTTTCACGCTGCTCGCCTGGAACCTGACCAACGACGGAGCAGCAGAGGTCGACGAGGCCCTCGCGCCTCGCCTTCCCTCCTGCGCGCTGCTGCCCAAATACTCCCCATGGAGGGAACTAGACACGCAGGACGGCATGTGAACGGCGATTCAAAAGAGAGTCTGATGATGAAAGGAAGTCCAAAAGAGAGGCTGATATGTATCTGGCTAAACTTAGACGAGATGAAGAGTCAAAATGGGCTCAACGTGCTAAGATGAGACATATACAAGAGGGTGGAGACAATACTAAATACTTTCATATGATGGCTAATGGGAAAAATAGAAAGAAAAAAATATTTCAGTTAGAACAAGACGAGGGGACTATTGTTGGTCAACAGAACCTAAAGGTCTTCATCTCTGAATATTATAAGAAATTGTTTGGGCCATCTGACAACTCAACAGTTAAACTTGATGAGGGTAGAATTGATGATTTACCTCAAGTATCTGTGGAGGAAAATGCTTTTCTCACGGCTCCTTTTTCTGAAGAGGAGGTGTTGAATGCAATAACTCAAATGGAACTCAATAAAGCACCGGGACCAGATGGGTTCCCGGCAGAGTTCTATAAGAAATTTTGGGATATAATCAAAGTGGATATGATGTCTATGTTCACTCAATTGCATGCTGCGGAGTTGCCTCTTTATAAGTTGAACTTTGGGGTTATTACCCTCTTGCCTAAGAAGGAAGATGTAGCTAGAATTGAGCAATATAGACCGATATGTTTACTTAATGTCAGCTTCAAAATATTTACTAAGGTTGGGACTAATAGAGTGACTGCGATTGCGCATCGCATCATCAAACCCACTCAATCGGCGTTTCTACCTGGTAGAAATATTTTAGAGGGGGTGGTGGTCCTACATGAAACAATACATGAGCTTCACACTAAAAAAATGGATGGGGTCCTTTTTAAGATTGACTTTGAGAAGGCCTACGATAAAGTTAGCTGGAATTTTTTACAACAAACACTCAGAATGAAAGGATTTTCACCGCTGTGGTGTGACTGGGTAGCGAGATTTGTTCAAGGAGGGAGTGTGGGTATCAGGGTGAATGATGATATTGGTCATTATTTCCAAACGCTAAAAGGAATCAGACAGGGAGACCCGTTATCTCCCATCCTCTTTAATCTAGTCGCTGATATGCTAGCAGTTCTGATTGCAAGGGCAAAAGAGGAAGGTAGTGTTGGGAGTCTTGTACCTCACCTGGTTGAAGGTGGAGTCTCAATCCTACAATATGCTGATGATACAATACTTTTCCTTGAACATGATCTCGATAAAGCAGTCAATATGAAATTAATTCTTGCGTTATTTGAACAAATCTCTGGCTTAAAGATTAATTTTCATAAGAGTGAAATATTTTGTTTTGGGGCGGCGGTGGATGCGCAGGAAGATTACCGTCACATTTTTGGATGTGATGTAGGCCAATTACCTTTTAAGTATCTGGGTATTCCGGTCCACTATAGAAAACTTTTAAATAAAGAATGGCTTCCGATTGAGGACCGTTTTGAAAGCAAACTGAGTACTTGGATTGGTAAATTACTATCATATGGGGACAGGTTGGTTCTCATTAATTCTGTTTTATCGAGTTTGCCCATGTTCTTCTTATCTTTTTTTGAGATACCTGTTGGGGTAAGGAAAAAAATGGATTTCTTTAGATCTCGTTTTTTTGGCAAAGTGACCAGAAGAAGAAGAAATATAGGCTAACTAGGTGGAATATTATATGTAGACCCAAAGATCAGGGGAGTCTGGGGATTGAAGTTTTAGAGATTAAAAACAAGTGTCTTCTAAGCAAATGGCTTTACAAACTCCTTACCGAAGAAAGGGTGTGGAGTGAGATACTTCATAATAAGTATATCAAGGATATACCATTGCAGCAGGTGAAAGTAAAACCTAGTGACTCACCCTTCTGGAAAGGGTTGATGCGAGTCAAGGGGGAGTTCTTCCAACGAGTACAATTCACTCTAGGGGATGGTCAGACCATACGTTTCTGGGAGGATATTTGGTTAGGACAGACTACTTTTTGGCTGCTCAATACCCAAACCTCTATAATGTGGTTAGACATAGAAACGTTCTTGTCTCACATGTATTGTGGAATGATCATCCAAATTTGGTTTTTAGGAGAGCGTTAACTGGAGATAAATGGGACGCATGGTTGCATTTAGTTGAACGCTTAATGAATTTATCCAATTCTCATACACAAGATTCTGTCAAGTGGACTTTGAATGTGTCTGGTACGTTTTCGGTTAAATCTTATTATGAGGATTTAATGAATGAAGGTACCAAGTGTCTACGTAGATATATTTGGAAAATTAAAGTTCCACTAAAGATACGAATATTCATGTGGTTTCTTTATCGTAAGGAACTATTGACGAAAGATAACTTGGCTAAACGAAATTGGATGGGTTGCTCAAAGTGTGTTTTCTGTGGTAATCAAGAGACTGTAGATCACCTATTTATATCCTGTGAATTTGCGAGAAAGATTTGGCGCTTGATGCACTTTACTTTTAGTATTACTCCACCACTTTCAGTTGACCATCTGTTTGGAGATCGGTTAGATGGGGTAGATAAAAAATCTAAAGCTAGTATACGTATTGGTATATGTGCTTTTCTTTGGGCAATTTGGAATTGCCGAAATGATGTAATTTTTAACAAGATGGAAGCGGGTCATTTTTTGCAGGTTGTTCACAGAGCTACACACTGGATACATCTGTGGTCGATACTATCCCCGGAAGACCGACGTGGAAGCTTGGATACAGGATGTGCACGTTTGCTGGCAGTCGTGCGGGCTATCTTCAGCCAGGATGGGTGGCTTCACACTAGGAGAATACAAGATGTGTAGTCTCCTTTTACTAGATCTGTTCTGGTGGCTCATTTGTGTAGCCACATCGCAGTTTGATTGAGTTCGTATTGTTGGATGGATGTTGGTTTCTGGATGATTTAATATTTAATAAATAAGCTGTGTGCATCCACTGGATACAGAGGCTGGGTTTTCCGTTTCAAAAAAAAAATGTGAACGGCGATTTCACTTCGCGGCTGCACTAAGATGCGAGGAGTTCTTCACGCGCACGCCACGGCATGTGTGGACGTGGGCCACATAGAGACCGCCGCCAGCAGAATGACACTGTTGGAGCTAGTGCAGAAGGTGCTGCCCGGTGCCCGCGACCCCAGATCAAGCCACTCGCCCGCGTGGTTGAGCTCGCTCTCCTTCTAGCTAGAGCGCCATTGTCACCACCAGTGGCAGCTCCATTTCGAGTCCCTGTGTTTCCAGGCTGTGTGTGTGTTCCGGAGAAAACAAATTCACCATCGTGTGTTGCGATTCCATCGACCAGTCTGCTTGGTGCTTTCTAGGTGCGTCTTGGCCAACAGCATTGCTTGCCGCCGTGCCATGTTTAGCGAGAACACGTGCCGGTGTTCAGTTCATGCCGCCGGCGTCGTTGTATTTGGTCACGCCATCGTAGGCCTATGTGAACTTCTAGACCTTGCCCTTTCCCCGCTTTGCCTAGTCTCGGTGGTCCTTCCTGCCGAGTTAATAGTTGCAAGAGTCCTATGTTGTTGTCAACGCGTCCATCTCCCGCCTACAAAGTCCGCCGCCGACACATTGATCTCCCCCGCAGCTCCGTTCCCTACCGCGTTCTCGTCTTCCTCGGCTCCGAGAAGTCCAAAAGAGCACGCCAAAGGCCTCCATGAGCACCTGCACGTCTCTAAGCCGCCCCGCCGGGTTGGCCTGCACCGACGGCCACCGCCCACCGCCGTTGGACATGTTGTCGCCATGCCAACCGGCTCATCTCTTCTGTGGCGAGCCTGTTCGTCTTTTCCACCTCTGGCATGCCTCCATCATGCCTAGTGCCGCTCTCCCGCCGTGTGCCGCCTGTGGTAGCAGCGTTGTGTGAGCAACACCCACCGGACATATCCACGGACGTTGCATACACGCTCGAGACGGTGAGCACGTCGAGTGGCATGCCGCGCGTGTCTGTCCCTCCACGCGCGACGCTCGCCGACGAGCTGCGCACCGCATTGCCCAATGGCGCGCCAGGACCCGAGAGCAGATTTTGTTTCGGTACTAGCTTCTGGTTATGGCAGCCAGTTTGTCTCCAACCAGTTCGTCGCCAGCAGTGAGCACGGGAGCACTGATGTTGTTGAGCGGGCCACAGAACATCGGACAAGAACAATCAATGCGGTCGAGGGGAGTCCCCGAATTATTACTACATCGCCCGGAGAGCTCGCCCGCATGCTCAAGGCCGCCGCGCGCTACGTGTATTATGAACGTGAGATCGATGCCGAACCGGAACCAGGACACACGGACAACTCGGAGGTGGAGGGCGTATAGATGTTGTCATTTTGTAAAGAACCCCCTCCTGCCGGTGGGTTCCTATTTAAAACGTCGGCTTGACTGGTCAAAACTCGCCAAGTCATCAAATTCATCAAATACGTACATTTATCGTAGCCAGTGACCGTACACGGGCTTCCAAAACGTCTTCAACGATCGTAAATTCACATTTCCGAAATACAATGACCCAAGTGAACTATACGGACAAGTTCAATGGCCCTTGATGTATTTTACTCTAAACTTGATGACTCGTTTCTGGAGTTTAAAAGGCACGAAAGGCCCTCTGCTGACAATAGAAAAAGATAGGGGGAAATGGGGTCACCCTGACGGATTCCCCTCGTTGGATTAAAACTGTCGGTACGGTCTCCATTAAACAGGATCGAGAAAGAAACCGATGTGACCATACGCATGATCATATCAACCCACAGCCTGTGGAAACCTAGCCGCAACATAATTGCACGCAAATAGCTCCACTCCACTCGGTCATAAGCCTTCTTCACGTCTAACTTCAGAGCACAACACCTAAGTCTCCTCGCTCTCTTCTTCTTCATAAAATGTAAACACTCGTATGCTGTGATAATGTTGTTTGTAATTAACCTCCCTTAAAAAAACGCAGATTGTTCCTCAGAAATAATCTCCGGGAGTAAACCCTTGAGCCTGTTTGCAGCCACTTTCGATGCAATTTTGTATATTACGTTACACAAACTTATAGGCCTGAATTGTCCCAGCTCCTCCGGGCTCGCCACCTTAGGAATAAGAACAACAAAAGTGTTATTTATTACCTTCGGATCATCATCTCCTTTTAACACCCGCAGCACCACTGCGGTCACCTCTGCCCCACACACGTCCCAGTACCGTTGGAAGAAATGTGCAGGGAAACCGTCCGGGCCTGGCGCCCTTGTTGGAAACATTTGAAACAATGCCTCCTTAACCTCAACCTCCTTATATGGCGCCAACAGGATGTCATTCATTGCCGGCGATACTTTTGAAGGTACCGTGGACAGCACCGCCTCCATGTCTGTTGTCCCTTCCGCCGTGTAAAGATTCTTATAGAAAGCCATAGTTAGGCTCTTCATCTCCCCCTCATCGCTAGTTACCTGCCCACTCGGTTGGCGCAGCTGATCTTGTGCTTCCTCTTCCTTTGACTGGCTCTTAGATGAAAGAATTTTGTGTTCTTATCCCCCGCCGAAAGCCATTGGATTCTGGACCTTTGCTGCCACATAACTTCCTCTCTATGATTCAGCTCGACAATCCGATCCGTTATTTTTATCTCTGCATGTGAAGGACCCAGTCTCTGAGGGTCCGCTTGCAAAAATTCCAGCTCCCTTTTCAGTCGGCCCAGCTCTAACCTGACATTACCGAATGTCGATCGGCCCCACCCGTCCAAACCGACAGCAAATACTGACAGCTTATCCCGTAGCTCCTGCAGGTTTAGTGCTTCCCCTGCATCCTTCCATGATTCGGTAACAAGAAGAGAGAACTCCTCATGTTCCTCCCACATCACCTCGTATTTAAAGCGGTTGCTCCGTCGCCGCCGAATATTATCGTCCTATCTCCAGCGCAATAAGATAGGACCATGATCTGATGCTGCTGCTGTCAAGTTTCTCACTGTTGCATGTGGGGAACGTAAGCTCCACGCTGGTGTTGCCAGAGCTCTATCCAGCCGTACTCTGCAAAACGAACCTCCCGTGACTCTCTTCTCGAAAGTCCAACTTCTTCCATCAAAGCCCAAATCATTTAGGCCGCACACATCCACCATATCTTGAAACCCAGCCATTTGCGCATAGCTTCTCTCCTGAGTGCCCACGTGTTCCGAACGATGTAAAACTTTGTTAAAATCCCCCATGCAAACCCATGGCAAATTTGACGATGATTTGATGAACTTCAACATATGCCAGGTTTTGTATCTATCCCTGGTCTGTGCCTCCCCGTATACGCATGTAAGTCTCCACGGCTCACCCGTGCTTTCCGTCACAATTGTGTCAATATGGTATTGCGAGTACGGTAAGATTTCAATCTTTGTTTCTTTATTCCAGAAAATTCCTAAGCCTCCACTTCGGCCCCTACTGCTTACAGCAAAAGCATAATCATAGCCTAAAGAAGACTTCAGTCCTTCTACCCTCGTCCTATGGATTTGAGTTTCTAGTACACAGAAAATCGAGGGGGCAAAAATCCTCGCTAGATCGCGGAGTTCTTTGACTGTCGCGGCGTTGCCAAGTCCGCGACAGTTGAGCGATAAGAAACTCATTTCTTCTGGTGGCCACACGGGAGCCCGCCTCTTTCGATGACCCACCATTTTTCTGCACCTCTCCTTCCTCACTTTTCTTCTGGCGCTTTAATTCCTTCTACATGATATATTGTGGCGGAGCTGGAGGGACAAGTACAAGTGCCAGTTCATCTGGGTTACTCATGTCGAGCTTCTTCTGCACCGATGATTTTTCAGGTCCTTCACCCCGCGCCTCTTGAACTGTCTTCAGCGGACTTGATGCTGTATCCGTAAGAGCTTCAGTGCTCCCGTCTTCCAGACCTGCATCGACCGAATTACGCTTTTTCTGAGAGCTCTTGTTGTTTTCAGAAGTTTGAGTCTCCCTTTCCTTCCAAACACCTTCGGCTCCTCTCCACCGTGAGCCTCCAAAATGTCCATGTCCACCTCCGCGGCTCGAAGAGCGTCCGCAATCGCCTTCAAAACCCCGGCGTCCCCTCCCTCCATCCCCAGCAGGGACGAAGCCCTTCCTCACCCGAGGTGTGCCAGCATGCCAAGACACCTCTAGTGATAACATCCACTTGCCAAATTGCATGTCCTCTTCTCTGAACTCTCCAGTTCCACACTCCAGATGTTCATGACCCGTCCTACCACAGTAGTTGCAGAACTTTGATATTTTCTCATACTGTACCAGCAGCAGCATCCTGTCACTCCCCTCCGGTGAACGTGACTACCCTCTGCAAAGGTTTGTGTTAACTCTTGCCCTATGGAAATCACCATTGGCACCCGAAATTTCCTGCATCTCTACTCTCACCACTTCGCCCACTTTGGATGCCAGCAACCGCAAGATCTTCTCGGTACGAAACAACGGAGGGATCCGATGAATCTGGATCCACACCTGCACCTTGTTTGGCATCACCGTTGGTCTGCTCGTTGAACCATCAAACTCCTCGAGCATCAACGCGCAATCCCGGAACAGCCAAGGACCCTCCTCCATGATGCGATTCCAGTCACCCAGACATGACGCCTGCACTATGAATATATTCGGCTCAATCCTTCGAAACATGACATCTTGTGCCGCACTACAAGCTGACCTCATCGTCCTCTCCAACGATTGTTCACTAAAACCCTTCACGGTGAGTAGCTTTGCCGCCGCCATCCACTTGACCTCTGGCATATCAGCCCTATCTGCCCTAGCCAAGACCACTTCATCACGCTCCGCCTCGCTGAGATTTAACTTACTCAGCAGATCATCGACCTCCAGAACCCTGGGTGTCCGTGACGCCTCCGCTGCCATCTTTCCGTCCGAGAAAACACCGATCTCCCCCGTTACCAGCTTCCTACGCTGCCGCCAAGGCCGGGTAGCTGCGCAGGGGCAGCCCCTTATTCATCCCGAGCAGTAGGCAGAAAGACGAAACAGGGAGAACGGGCCTGGTACCCTCGTCGGCGTGAGATCGCCTCTCCTCCCCACATGTGGGACATAGGAAAGGCTCGCGTGTCAGTTATAAATTTTCTTGACATTTTACTTTATTTATGTTGTCCGATGAGCTTAATTAGGACATCTCCTACAGAGCTTCTCATTTGCCCTGGACAGGCCACTTTTGAGTAGCCCGGCCGAAAATTAGGCGATGCTTAAACGGACAGGACTGGTTTGAACAACGAGTGGACGCGATTCTGTCCCGTATTTTCCCTGTGTGGCCCACCCCGCGGTTCTTTTCTCAATCCGTCCGATACACCCACAGACGGTGACGCTCGTTCGGGTGCAGAGCATGCGGCTGGAGGCGGTCGCCGCGCTCTCCAAATACGGCGTCTGCGTCTTCGTCCGGAAGGCAACAGCCGCTGCTAGCCTCGCCCCGGCCTCTGCCGACCGATTCATGGCATCACACGCCATCCTGCTAGGCACGCCATGGCATCCGCCGTCGCTAGCCACGGACGGGAAGCTCCTGCCGCTCGGGCACAGACCGCAGCAGTCTGTGCCCGGAGCGGCAGGAGCTTCCCGTCCGTGGCTAGTGACGGCGGATGCCATGGCGTGGCTAGCAACAGGGTTCGAGACTGGGCACCCTACCTCCGGCGCGGCGGCTCCTCCCGGGCGGGGCTGGGGCTGGGCGTTGACCTGGTGAAACGGCGCAGCGGGGTGGATGCGAACCTTGCCTCCGACGCGGCGGCTCCTCCGGGGCAGGGCTAGGGCTGGGCGTTGACCCTCCCTCCGGAGGTAGGGTGCCCAGTCTCGAACCTGTCCGCTCAAAATAAGAACTCCGTAGGGTGTGTTAAGAAGTATAATTATTGTATTCGGTTATGAAACCGATTGTTAGCCAGGAACCGACTATTAGCTAGGAGTCCTTATCAGACTCGAGTTATGATTGTATGCTCGTGCCGCAAAGCACCGATATATATATGGGAGACTCGCTGCCTAGTTTGGTACGCCGAGTAGATTCAATTCATTAAGTTTTACATGGTATCAGAGCTTGCCTCTTCCGAAATAATCCTCTAGAGATTCGATTCATCATTGATTCGATCGAATAGAGCAAGGTTGATCAAGGAGCAGCCATGGATTCGTCAAGTACAAGTGCTGTCTCTCCGAAGAAATCCACCTTCAGAGAAGTTGACTAGATCCAATTACCCAATATGGAAGGCTAAAGTGCTTCCCGCGATTCATGGTGCAATGTTGAAAGGTTTCCTGAATGGGACGGAAGCCGCACCCCGTATGAAGATTGCTACCGTAAACCCAGTAGCAGACAAGGATCCGATCATGGTGCTAAATCCTGAGTATGCAACTTGGGTCTCCAAAGATCAACATGTGCTTAGTTTCCTTGTTAATTCTCTATCGCGAGAAATTCTCATGCATGTGCTCCGACTTGAACATGCGTCCGAGGTATGGAAAGTGGTGGAAGATATGTTCGCATCACAAATAGATCTCGGGTTACTAATTTGAGAATTGCGATGGCCAATACAAAGAAAAACAATCTAACTACCGAGGATTTTTTTTGCCAAGATGCAAAGTCTTGCTGATGATCTTGCTGCAGCAGATAAACCAATGGAAGAAGAAGAGCTCGTGTCATTTATCCTTGCTGGTCTTGGCCATGATTATGATGCAGTGGTTGCAGCTCTTGGTATTGTTAAATCTTCCCTCACGGTGGCAGAGTTATTCTCTCAGATTCAGTCTTATGATCAAAGACAAGAGATGCTCGGATCAGCCATTAATTCTGGTTTCAATCATCGCAAATATAGCAGCAAGGAATCGGAATCAAAGTGGTTTCAGGTACAATTATGGTGCACGAGATGGGGGGCGAGATGACCAGCGTCACGATGGCCGTGACGATAGGCGTGATGGAAGGCGACAACAGGAGGATCGCCGCCGAGATAATAATTCCCGAACCGACTACTCCCGAAATAATTATAATCGAGGAGGTGGTGATCGGATGTCTACAGGGGGCGGACGTGGCCGTGGACGCGGACGCCGCCGAACCTCTCCATGGGTAGATGATACGTGTCAGATATGTGGCAGAGATGGTCATCTTGCCAAAGATTGTTGGCATCGGTTTCAGGAGGACAAAGATGATGATGTTTCCAAAGAGACCCATGCATATGGTATTGATACAAACTGGTGTTGTGACTCAGGCGCTACACATCACATTAGAGGAGAACTCAACAAATTATCTGTTCGAGAAGCATACAATGGTCATGACAGGGTGAACACGGCTAATGGACAAGGTATGGTTATTAGACATGTTGGCAATTCAATTATTCGAAATCATGCTCAAATTTTTTCCCTTCGCAATGTTTTGCATGTCCCTAATGCTTCGAGAAATCTTTTATCTGTTCATCGTTTCACCATTGACAACAATGTGTTTCTTTAATTTCACCCCAATTTCTTTTTGATCAAGGATCAGGTCACGAAACAAATTCTTCATAGAGGACGTTGTGTAGGGGGTCTTTATCCTCTCATATCATCCATGGCTGAGTCATCTCATCAGAAGCATGCCTTCCTCCTTAGCAAGCCTTCCCAAGAAAAGTGGCATAGTCGTCTAGGTCATCCTTCATCTCAGATTGTGATGCAAATTATTAGTAAACACAAGCTTCCTTTTAGTAGAGAGTCAAGTATATAGTCTATTTGTGATTCCTGTCAAAGAGCAAAAAGTCATCAACTTCCATATCCTATCTCAAGTAGTGTGTCTATGGTTCCTCTTCAGTTAATATTTTCTGATGTTTGGGGTCCTGCTCCCACCTCTGTTGGTCGCCACAACTATTATGTAAGATTTACCGATGACTATAGTAAATTTACATGGATTTATCTCTTAAAAAATAAATCTGATGTTTATAAAGCTTTTATCAATTTTCAAAGGCTTGTTGAAAAGAAATTTGATAGAAAAATTATTACCGTTCAATCTGATTGGGGAGGAGAGTATGTTAAGCTCAATTCATTCTTTCAAACTCAAGGCATTGCTCATCACATCTCATGTCCTCATGCGCATCAAAAAGATGGTGCAGCTGAAAGAAAACATAGGCATATTGTTGACGTTGGTTTATCACTTCTTGCTCATGCTTCTATGCCCTTAAAATTTTGGGACAAAGCCTTTCTTACAGCCACACATCTCATCAATATTCTTCCTAGCAAAATTATAAAAAATGACACCCTGGTTCATCGTCTCTTAGGTGCCTCTCCAAATTACTCCTCTCTTCGTGTGTTCGGGTGCGCTTGTTGGCCTAATCTTCGTCCATATAACACACGCAAACTTGCCTTTCGTTCTAAACGATGTGTGTTTTTAGGCTATAGCCCTATACATAAAGGAGTTAAATGTCTTGATGTTTCTTCCGGGCGTGTCTATGTGTCTCGAGATGTTGTTTTCGATGAGGCTATTTTTCCTTTCAAAGAACTTCATCCAAATGCAGGTGCCTTGTTGCGCCGTGAGCTTGTCTTGCTTGATTCTTCTCTCCACAATTTTGAGCATGAGGGCAAAAATATTGATAGTTCAACTTTGTCTATTGCTACTAATGCCACTAACGTGTTTCCTGAGATGTTACAGCAAGGTGGTGGAAATTTCCGAAATATTGGTGAAAATAATGCTCAAAACAGTTCAAGCAATGGACAGGAAAATTCAGATTCAGAAAATAGCGTGGGCACAGAACACAGGGATGATTCTGCTGCTGGATCTGCCTTGGGATCGCCTCCGTCAGGTGGATTTCCCGGATCTCCTCGGGATCCGTTTCCTCTGAACTAGACGAATCTGCGTCGGGTCGCACGAGCCCTCCAGCAGGCTCCAACGAAGAAACGACACGTGGGTCGTTGTCGCCCACGGCCGAAAAATTCCCGAAGATCCTCTGTGGCTGGCTTGAGTCCTTCGTCAGCCACACCGTCAGGCGCTGGATCCGCTGCGGAAAGCGCGTCAGGCGCAGGGTCATCTGCAGAAAGCGCGTCAGATTCTGCGCAGGGTGCTGACAACGCACAGGGTCTGGATCTTCTGTGGAAACAGGCAGGTGGCTCAACCTACTACCTCAAATACTCGAGTCGTTATACGGTCATCAAAAGGTATTTTTAAACCTCGATATTTTAAAGATGGAACGATTTGGTGGTGTTTGAATTGTGGATCAGATGAACCCATAAATTTGGAAGATGCACCGTCAAGGAAAGAGTGGAAAAAGGCAATGGATGAAGAGCATGATGCTCTTATTAAAAACAAGACCTGGCATCTAGTTGCTCCAAGGTATGGAACTAATGTTATTGATTGTAGATGGGTTTACAGAATTAAAAGGAAAGCTGATGGAACAATTGATGGATACAAGGCCAGACTGGTTGCAAAAGGTTTTAAACAACGCTATGGTATAGACTATGAGGATACTTTTAGTCGAGTGGTTAAAATTGCTACTGTAAGACTTGTTTAGCAATTGCTGTCTCTCGAGGGTGGAGCTTACGACAATTGGATGTCAAGAACGCGTTTTTGCATGGTGTTCTGGAAGAGGAGGTCTATATGAAATAGCCACCAGGATATGAGGACAAAAGTAAGCTAAATTTTGTTTGCAAACTTGATAAAGCGTTATATGGATTGAAGCAAGCACCTCGAGCATGGTACTCTCGATTGAGTTCCCAATTGGTCAGCCTGGGTTTTGTTGCCTCAAAATCTGACACATCATTATTTATTTATCACAAGTCAAGTGTTACTATTTTCATGCTTATCTATGTTCATGATATCACAGATGCACTGCTACTTGACTTGAGTAAGGAATTTGCTCTCAAGGATCTTGGTGAGCTTCATTACTTCTTGGGAATTGAAGTAAAGAAGGTAAATGATGGACTTGTGTTAAATCAAGCTAAATATGCTCAAGAGATACTTGCCAGAGTTGGTATGACAAATTGCAAGCCATGTCCTACTCCCTTGTCTTCTTCAGAGAAACTTACAGCTCATGAAGGGAGATTACTTGGTTCTGATGATAGTACTAGGTATAGAAGTCTAGTTGGAGCATTGCAATATTTAACTCTCACAAGGCCAGATGTTTCTTATGCAGTTAATAAAGTGTGTCAATATCTTCATGCTCCAACTACATCATATTGGACTGCAGCTAAGCGTATTTTGAGATATGTCAAAGATACATTGAGTATTGGCTTGACTTTTCAGAAATCAAACTCTACCTTGGTTAGTGGGTTTTCAGATGCAGATTGGGCAGGTTGTTTGGATGATCGTAGGTCCACTGGTGGATTTGCAATCTTCTTTGGACCTAACCTTGTTTCATGGAGTGCAAAGAAGCAAGCCACCGTTTCTAGATCAAACACTGAAGCTGAGTATAAGTCAGTTGCTAATGCCACTGCTGAGATCATTTGGATACAATCTCTTCTTGAGGAGCTAGGAGTAAAGATAAAACAAACACCATGTTTGTGGTGTGATAATCTTGGAGCAACATATCTTTCAGCAAACCCGGTGTTTCATGCTAGAGAAAAACATATTGAGATTGATTTTCATTTTGTGAGAGAAAGAGTTTTGCGTAAACAATTGGAAATACGGTTTATACCCTCCAAGGATCAAGTTGCAGATGGTTTCACTAAACCGCTTTCAACTCACAGTTTTGAAGAGTTCAAACGTAATCTCAACTTATCTAAGTTGTGATTAAGGGAGGGTGTTAAGAAGTAGAATTATTGTATTCGGTTATGAAACCGATTGTTAGCCAGGAACCGACTATTAGCTAGGAGTCCTTGTCAGACTCGAGTTATGATTGTATGTTCATGCCGCAAAGCACCGATATATATATGGGAGACTCGCTGCCTAGTTTGGTACGCCGAGTAGATTCAATTCATTAAGTTTTACAGGGTGCACCTCCAAAGAGACCTATCCGTCGCTCCCGGACGGCTGCTTATACGGACAAAAGCTGGACAAATCGGGTCCGGATTTTAGGAGCCCCGTAGGAGATATCCTTATCTGCCGTCTATTTGTCTGATTTGTTATACGGACTGATACTTTATTTTAAAAGATATCAAATAGACGGTCAACTGTCACAACAAACTTCTGACAGACTTGAACCTTTGTAACTCAAGATCTTGCTGACAACAAATGTCAATATTTTACATTTTTATTACATTCATCACATAAGAATGATAACTTATTGACAACTATCAATGTTTTCTGACACATCGTTAACTACAAAAAAATATTGGATGGGCAGAGTTGGATCTACTCAGCATACATCTTGAAAAGCTCAACAACATTCTCATCCTATGGAGATAATAAACCAAGATATAAGCATACATAGTTTATACATGATGAAAATGAGAGAAACACACTACAAGAGAACAAACAAAAAAGGAAAGGCCGATGCTTCTAGTTTATACAGGATGATAAAGACCATCAGTTTGGATTCAGCTAGGAGGTAAATTTATCCAAGAGAACAAAAAAAATGATAAATTGGATTATGTACTTCAAGTGCATATTAAATGAGGTCCTAAACATTCGGCAAGGTAATTAAATGAAACAAACACAGAGGCATCTTAAGCTCGCTAAAATTCCCCCAAGTCCTTCCTGAGAGTCGTGGATCCAATTTTCTGCACAAGTGTAAGGTGGTCATCACTTAGGACAAATAATATCTACCTCCGCCGAAAATAGGAACAGAGCTACAAGTATGTTCAGGTATAAAAGAAAGCACATGAAAGCGTAATGTCGTTACAGATAGACATAGTGCTTATGTTCACAAGGTGTATTGGTACTAGCATATTGACATGAATAAGCACTTAGCGGTTCTTGACAAGATCACTGGTAGAAAATAGGCCTTCGGTACGCCCCCATTAGTCCCCAAAATAATGGACCCGCGACCATAGGGGTCTTTAGTCACGGTTCGGGACGAGACCCGCGACCAATAGTCTGGGCCCAGCGTGCTCGGCCCACAGCTGGCGGAGGGGAGGGGCTTTAGTCCCGGTTGGCCAGACCAACGGGGACTAATAGGTCCTCGGGCCGGCCCCACGGCCTTTAGCCGCGGTTGTCCAGGTGAACCGGGACTAAAGGCCCATCCCTATATATAGGACTCACCTCGCTGCACTTGGCCACATTTGCTCACAATATTCACAAGGGGGTGGTGGGTATGCTTTTGGTTCCTACTATGCACACAAGGTGTTCGATGAAATGCCCCATAGCATGAAACACACTTGAGCGTTTTCATTTATTTTACCTCCGTGATCGCGGTTAGCAACTTGAACCTTTCATGATTTGTATTATTTCCAGCTAGCTAGTTAGTTTAACAGATGCATGATGGTTAATTATATACTTTATATAATAATAATGCAGATGAATCGGCAATGGATGTACGGTAACCGACTCTCCGGTGAGTTCACTACGGGTTTGAAAGATTTCCTCGTAGTGGCAAATGCGAACAAACAGCGAGGTTTTATTATGTGTCCATGTGCTGAATGTAAGAATGAGAAGGGTCACTCCTCCTCAAGAGTCGTTCACATGCACCTGCTTCGGCACGGTTTCATGCCAAGCTATAATTGTTGGACCAAGCATGGAGAAAGAGGGGTTAGAATGGAAGAAGATGAAGAAGAGGATGATATCGATTTCAACTATCATGACCTTTTCGGTGATACTTTCATGGAGGATGATGCTGAAGGTGGGGAAGGGTTTGGTGAAGGTGAAGAAGAGGCACATGATGAGCCCGCTGATGATCTTGGTCGGACCATTGCTGATGCACGGAGACGCTGCGAAACTGACAAGTAGAGGGAGAATTTGGATCGCATGTTAGAGGATCACACGAAGTCACTGTACCCAGGATGCGAGAATAGTCTGAAAAAGCTGGGCTGCACACCGGATTTGCTGAAATGGAAGGCACGGGAAGGTGTAGCTGACTCATCATTTGAAAATTTGCTGAAAATGTTGAAGAATATGTTTCCGAAGAATAACGAGTTGCCCACCAGTACGTACGAAGCAAAGAAGGTTGTGTGCCCTCTAGGTTTAGAGATTCTGAAGATACATGCATGCATTAACGACTGCGTCCTCTACCGCGGTGCATACGAGGATTTGAATGAATGCCCTGTATGCACTGCATTGCGTTATAAGATCAGAGGCGATGACCCTGGTGACGATGTTGAGGGCGAGAAACCCAGGAAGAGGGTTCCCGCCAAGGTGATGTGGTATGCTCCTATAATACCTCGGTTGAAACGCCTGTTCAGGAACAAAGATCATGCCAAGTTGTTGCGATGGCACAAAGAGGACCGTAAGTCCGACGGGGAGTTGAGACACCCCGCTGATGGAACGCAATGGAGAAAGATCGACAGAGAGTTCAAAGATTTTGCAGCTGACGCAAGGAACATAAGATTTGGTCTAAGTACTGATGGCATGAATCCTTTTGGCGAGCAGAGCTCCAGCCATAGCACCTGGCCCGTGACTCTATGCATCTACAACCTTCCTCCTTGGTTGTGCATGAAGCGGAAGTTCATTATGATGCCAATGCTCATCCAAGGTCCGAAGCAACCCGGCAACGACATCGATGTGTACCTAAGGCCATTAGTTGATGAACTTTTACAATTGTGGGGCAAACCTGGTGTACCTGTGTGGGATGAGCACAAAGAAGAGGAATTTAACCTACGAGCGTTGCTTTTTGTAACCATCAACGATTGGCCTGCTCTCAGTAACCTTTCTGGACAGTCAAATAAGGGATACAAAGCATGCACGCACTGCTTACATGAGACTGAAAGTGTATTTTTGGATAACTGTAGGAAGAACGTGTACCTGGGTCATCGTCGATTTCTTCCCCGAAATCATAACGTAAGAAAGAAAGGCAAGCATTTCAACGGCAAGGCAGATCACCGGCCGAAGCCTGCGGAACGTACTGGAGCTGAGATATTTGATATGGTCAAGGATTTGAATGTCATCTTTGGAAAGGGTCCTGGCGGACAATCAGTTCCGCAGGGAGTTGACGGGCACGTACCCATGTGGAAAAAGAAATCGATATTTTGGGAGCTACAGTATTGGAAAGTCCTAGATGTCCGCTCTGCAATCGACGTGATGCATGTTACGAAGAATGTTTGCGTGAACCTGCTAAGCTTCTTGGGCGTGTATGGGAAGACAAAGGATACAAAGGAAGCACGGCGGGATCAACAACTTTTGAAAGACCCAGATGACCGGCATCCGGAATGGTTTCAAGGTCGTGCCAGCTACGCTCTTACGAAAGAAGAGAAGGTCATTTTTTTTGAATGCCTGAGCAGTATGAAGGTCCCGTCTGGCTTCTCGTCGAATATAAAGGGAATAATAAACATGGCGGACAAAAAGTTCCAAAACCTGAAGTCTCACGACTGCCACGTGATTATGACGCAATTGCTTCCGATTGCTTTGAGGGGCCTCCTACAGGAAAATGTTCGAGTAGCCATTGTGAAGCTGTGTGCATTCCTCAATGCAATCTCTCAGAAGGTAATCAGTCCAGAAGATCTACCACGGTTACAGAACGATGTGGTCCAATGTCTTGTCAGTTTTGAGTTGCTGTTTCCACCATCCTTCTTCGATATTATGACGCACCTCCTGGTCCACCTAGTCGAAGAGATTTCCATTCTCGGTCCTGTATTTCTACACAATATGTTCCCCTTCGAGAGGTTTATGGGAGTATTAAAGAAATATGTTCGTAATCGTGCTAGGCCAGAAGGAAGCATCGTAAAGGGCTATGGAAATGAGGAGGTAATTGAGTTCTGTATTGACTATGTTCCTGACCTTAAGCCGATTGGTATTCCTCAATCGCGGCACGAGGGGAGACTAAGTGGAAGAGGCACGATCGGAAGGAAATCAACGATATGTATGGACGGTCATTCTATGACTGAAGCACACTACACAGTTCTGCAAAATTCGAGCTTGGTGGCTCCGTACTTCGAGCAACACAAGAATATTTTACGCTCGAACAACCCGGGGAAGCCTGAATCATGGATTAGAAAGGCCCACATGGAGACTTTCGGCAGTTGGTTGCGAAAACATTTAATGAATGACAATGATGTTGAAGATCAGCTGTACATGTTGGCCAAGACACCATCTTCGACTATCACGACTTTCCAAGGGTACGAGATTAATGGGAATACATTTTACACGATCTCCCAAGATAAAAAGAGCACCAACCAAAACAGTGGTGTCCGCTTTGATGCAGCAACCGAGATTGGGCAAAAGGTCACGTATTATGGTTACATAGAGGAGATATGGGAACTTGACTACGGACCCTATTTTAAGGTCCCTTTGTTCCGGTGCAAATGGTTCAAGCTAACAGGAGGTGGGGTAAAGGTGGACGAGCAATACGGAATGACAATGGTGGATTTCGACAATCTTGGTTACCTTGACGAACCATTCGTCCTAGCCAAAGATGTCGCTCAGGTTTTCTATTTGAAGGACATGAGTAGCAAACCGAGGAAACGGAAAGATAAGAAAACGATCAGTGCATCATGCGATGATCCAAAGCGTCACATTGTTCTTTCAGGGAAAAGAAACATCGTGGGAGTGGAGGACAAGACAGACATGTCAGAAGATTATAATATGTTTGGTGAAATTCCGCCCTTCAAAGTGAACTCTGACCCAAGCATTAAGTTAAATGATGAGGATGCTCCATGGATACGTCCAAATCGTAAGAAAGCGGGGACACAAGGGAAGAATTGATGTGTAATAATTTATTGTACCAAACTTTGTTGAATGGATCATGTTTAATGGATCATTTTGAATTATATTATTTCTAATTAATTTATTGTACCAAACTTTTACTAAAAACAGAAAACAGACGCGCTAGCGCGCCGCAGTGTCGCCGGAATGCAAATTCTTTTATTAAAAAGAGAAAACAGACGAACACTAGCTACTCCTCGCCGTCGTCGTCGGGGAACTCGTCGGTGACCTCCTCCGGGTCATCATCGTCGCCGAACTCGTCCGTGACCTCCTCGTCGTCGTCGGAGGTGCATGATGGTATGTCCGAGATAGGCCCCCACCTCGGATCGTCGGAGGCCCAGACTTCGCCGGCGCGGTCGGCCCGACGAAGCTCCTGCAGCGCCCTCGTCCTCGCCTCCCGAGCGGCATCTAACGCGAGGTGGCGTTCGAGGCGGCGCTCCGCCCGCTGACCCGCGCGGGTCTGCCAGAGCTCCTCGTCGGCGCTCTCCTCCCCCGGGTTGTTCCGGTAATACTCGCGGACGACGCGGTCTTCCCTGGCGTCGACTAGGCCCTGAAACGCGCGGTGGCGGAGGTGGAGGTGGTCGGCGGCAGTGATGATCTGCGGCTTCGGCGCCCTGGCCTCCGCTTCCCAGACGGTGTGGCAGTCGTTGAAGTTCATCAGCGACCGCGGGCGGTTGAGGCGCCAGGCCGCCGCGTCCCAGGCGCGGGCTGCCTCCGCCGCCGTCGCAAAGGTGCCGAGGGGGATGCGGTCGTCCCCCCAGCGGATATCTGCGCTGAACATTCCGTTCTGCCGTGCTCGGACGCCGCGGAAGCCGGTGGTGCTGTTCCTCCTCGGAGGCATGGTGGAAGCGCGACGGTGCGTGGAGAGGAGATGACGCGCTCGAGGCGCGACAGTTTATACCGCGCCCTCCTGGCCACGCGTCACAAACTACCGCGCCACGCGTCGCAACTCCCGCGCATTCAGAGGAGGAGGATAGTCAAAGAGTTCGCTCTTCAGAAGATGGCCGAAGCATTCCGGAACTTCAAGAAAAAATTGTTCCGTGAATATGTCAGCCAGGGCAAGACTCCGATTTTCACTGGACAATATGAGAAACTGAGAGATGATTGGACAGAATTTGTGACGCAACATAAATCGGAGCATTTCAAGGAAATGTCGGCAAAAAATAAGGCTAATGCGAAAAAGAAACAGTACCATCATGTTATGGGGCCAGGAGGATACCGCGTTTCGGCGCCTAAGTGGCAGGCAATGGAGGACGGCCTAAGGGCAAGAGGAATCCGTCTAGGTACAGAGGGATGGGACGAAAGAGCCAAAATATGGTGGTACGGGCATGGGGGATCGCTAGACCCGGAGACAGGGGAGTGTGTTCACCGGCAGAAAAAGTTTGCTCCCACAAAAGAACTTGTTGACGCAATGACCAAAGCTCAACAGGGCAAGATCACGTTCAACAGAGAGAGAGACCAACTGACAGTTGCCCTCGGAAATCCTGAACACGGAGGACATATACGAGGCAAAGGCAGAATGCCGTGGAAAGTAGGGTTTTCCCAGGAGGGTGACCCGTACTGTTACAGAAGCCGTAGGAGAGGTACGGACCGGGCTGCAGATGAACTGGCGAATCTTGCAATGGAAGTTTCTGACCTGAAGAAGGTCGTGGCGGGAATACTTGAGAAAGAAAAAGCGTCGGCTGCAGGGCCGCATCAAGAACATGCAACGGATCTCGGAAGCCAGCAGCGGAGAAGCAGCGTGGCTTCCACGGAGGCCCCGACTGCAGGTGCTAATGCACCGATGATCGAGAGTCGTGCACCGGAGCCTCACTACCCCGTGGATGACGTAAAGGAGATGAAAGAATGTGATCTGCATTATCCCGTGGGGAACATTTCCATGAAGGTGGCTACCGGCAGTGCTTTACCCTATACACCTGGAGCACTCCATCACAACAACCCCATTCCATATGGCTATGCTCGTGTCACGGTGGAAGACATAGTCCAAGCGTTTGAGGACCTGGAGATTGACATAGCTACACCCGAAGGGGAGAGAAGACTTGGAGATGTCAAGCGCCAGTTCATTCTATGGAAAAAGAAGTACATAGTGTTTCCAGGCGAGACGCCAAGGCTAACAAGTCCACCCCCCTACGATGGTGCAGGTGCTGGTGGTGGTGGTGGTGCTAGTTCTGGTTCACCTACGCCTCCTTCACGCCATTCGACGCCGTCCCCCGATCTTCCTCCTCCGGCGGTTAAGCAGCCGTCGCCCACGATTCCTCCTCCGGAGGAAAAGCAGACGTCTCCCACTATTCCTCCTCCGGAGGAAAAGCAGACGTCGTCGCCCCCCATTCCTCCTCCGGAGGATAAGCGGACGTCGCCCCCCATTCCTCCTCCGGAGGATAAGCAGACGTCGCCCCCCATTCCTCCTCCAGCGAAGAAACAGAAGCAGGCGGCCAGCAAGGGAACCCGCTCTTGGTCTATTAACCCGGACCCTTATGTACCTAAGACCACACGGGTACCGGAGCCATCACTGAAGCCTCTCACCCCAAGGCCTTGGGAACTTAGTGACGCCGAAACCAAATTGGTCGTGAAGGCTGACGTTGAGAAATGGAAGGGCAAACTGAAGGCGCTAAAGGAGCCTGAGCCCAAGGAAGTATTCCCTCCGATTGTAGACTATTGGGCTACGGATTTTTTATCGACAGTGTCCCAATCCGTGAAGAATTTGCCTAAAGACTATGATATTGAACTTCGTAAGCAAGCAGGAATATTGGAGGAGGAGAAAAAAAAAGCAAAAATGATACAAAGCGGGAAACAAGTTGCCCAGCTCGGGATGCAGAGTAAACAATCGATATCCCCCCTCATAGTGAAAGCCGCTCCGGAACAGGACCCCGAGGTCATAAATGCTGTGACAGCAATGGGATTGACTGTAGCTACTGCCATGCAAAATGCGTCCGAGGCCGGTATGTCTCTTCGTGCCTTTTTAGACATGGACGATATGCCAGTGGCTGATGTAGCATTAAAATATGTGAAGAAAGGGCCTCTCGTCGAGCCTGCGAAGGAAAAGGATCTACCACCACTAATGCAAAGTCTGCTACGTTGGTACAAAGATTTCATAACATTTACCGACAAAGAATATGTGTATGTGGATTATACAGAGGAGCATCACACCAAAAAGTACTCTGTAACAGTTGAGTTGAGTGAATTGTTCCAGCTGTTCAATATGCGTGAGCTCGACAAATCTATCCTGAGTTGCTACGTTCTGTAAGTGATTTATTTCTACCTCATCTCGTTCTTCATTGCCTACACTATATATATATATTGTCCTAACTATATTGTTCCGTACGCTATTATGCAGATTGAAGATTTGGGAATGCAAAGTAAGACTCATCCATGATGTTGGGTTCATTGACCCACAAATCATTAATGGAACTATGTTAGAACGTCACCCCATAGACGTGGAGAAAGACTTGTACAATTTTTTTAAAAAGCATGAATCCAAAAGATATATTCTATTTCCTTACCATTTTGGGTGAGTGTTTCTCTCATGTTCCCATTCTCTTTTGTTTACTCCATGCATGGTATGTTAATCGATAAATTATGCATGACTCTGCATCTAATGTGTCCGCAGGTACCACTGGATTCTGCTAAAAATTGATCTTCACAAGTCCATAGTTTTCATCATTGACTCTATGAATTCAAATACAGATCTTTGGGTCGACATGAGAAAAATGATGCAAAAGTAATTATTTTTCAATCATTTGCGCTCTATATCGATCGGTCTCTTTTGTTCATTTTCTAAGCTAATAACTCCCTTGTTCATTTAATTTTATTTGCATTGTAGAGTTTGGAGACGGCTCTCACTTCAACATGTCGGTGAATTCAAAGATGCGCTAAAATTTAAAAATGTGGTCAAAGGTGTTGATAAGCAGCCACCGGGGACCGGTCTATGTGGATACTATGTCTGTGAGAACATACGGAAAGAAATATCTGAGAGGAAGAAGGACGAGGAAAAGCGGAAGGGTCTCAATAACTTGCGGAGGGCGCTTACTCCAGAAGCTCGCTTCCGACCAATTCAAGAGGAAATAGCAGGATTTTTCCTTAGGCATGTCATCCAGAAGAAAGGAGAGTTCCATGCGTCCACCGACGATGACTTTTATACGCATGTATAAGCCCTAAGTACTTTGAAACTTGTGCGAATTTGTGTATGCTCGTCCATCTTAATTGTGTAATATGGAAACTTGTTCGAGGTTGTATATATGGTCACCCGATATTGAATATATATTATATATTCCTATTGAATTCTCCTTGTTTGATATTTCATATATATATATATATGCATGAATATGTGTACTGAAATTAAAACAAAACAAATTAAAAAGGAAACAGGTTTAGGGGGCCTAAAACCCTAAACCTGCGCAGGTTTTCAGTCCCGGTTAACCACAAGAACCGGGACTAAAGATCCTCCGCCGCAACGGACCCCTAGCGCCCACGTGGACGGGCTTTTAGTCCCGGTCCGTAAGTGGCGGGACTATAGGGGGGGGCATTTAGTCGCGCATAGCTAGTCCCGGTTGCCCGGACGGGATTAATGGTCCTGGCGAACCGGGACTGTAGGCCTATTTTCTACCAGTGAGATAACAGAGGACAAAACTTCCTAAAATGGATGTTCTGAAATTCAATGCATCCTCCCTTTATTTCAGTTTTTTTCCTAAAAATACATAAAGAAAAGTTCTGAAATTTTTGAAACCATGACTGAGGATAAATTAAAAATACTCTGATTATTTCTCTGCTATTTCTGAGACCGTAACTGAGCAAGCAATAGAGTAGCATCTCTGTTATTTGAGGCCTAAGAAATTATAGCAAAACAAAGCAAAAAGTGCACTACTGCAAGTAATCCTACTCCTAGCAAGTTTCCTACTCCTAGAAAGAAATACTCCTAGCAACATTTCAGGAAGCAAGCAACAAATTTTCATGAAACAAGCAGTTCAAGCTCCAAGCTTCAGTTTTAAAAAGTTGAGCAACATTTCCTTATAACATCATGTGCTCAGCTGAAAAAAGAATATCCCATGTAAAAACTTTCTCCAGTGAAGCTCCATGAGATTCTCACTACTAACTAAGCCGTGCGGAGGAAAAAAACTACCTGGCCCCCACGTCGCTCTCGCGAGGGCGACACGGGCGGCGTCAAACCCTAGCCGCCGCTAGGTTCTCCCCTCCCTCCCTCTTCTCGTCGCCGGAGTGAGCTGTCGGGCAAGTCCGCGTGATTCCCAAGGAGGGCGGCGGCGGGGAAGGATCTCCGTGTTTGAGGTTCTCCCCTCTCTGATCGCTGTGTTTTTGTCTGGTGAAGGATCTCCGTGTTCGAGGTGCGAGAGTTGCAGAGGAAGCTCGGGGCTCCGGCGGCGGCACTGGCCCGTCGGTCACCAGCAGAGGTAATAGGGATATAATAGAGGTCCATGAGGATTATTCATGCTTGAGTTGGACGGAAAGCACATTACAAAAAATTCGCACTGTACGACCATGAATAGTGAACGGAATCATGGTAGCATGAGTAATGTGAATTGTAGCATCATTAGTATTTAACATAAATGAACTGCGAGTTGCCCAAGATGTCAACTGCAATGCTTCAACAACCTCAATACTAACAAAATTATACCGTGTACCCTTATCAAGGGTAATAGCAACAATGCTACCTTTGATGTCGGCTATGAAGTGGAACAAATTTGCTGCAGGTATTCCACTAGAATCCTCCTCCCAGAAAGTATCACTGCACATAGAATAACTACGAAGCTCCATTGATTAACTTGTTAGTAACAAAATAACAATGGGTTGTGGTGTTCTCTCAAAACTCACTCAAAACTAGCAAGACAATTGAGTACCTTACCGTTCCAAAGTGAATAGAAATACTTACCAACAAGTAGTGGCAACTAGTGTACTTTGATGTGGAGAAGAGAATACCCAGGGTTTTAGCTATCACAAGACAACCAAGGTATATGGTGGGGCTTGGTATGGATACCTAACAACACCAAAATAACAACTCCTATTTGTTGTCCAATGTGATATAAAAAGCACAGGAAACACACACGTGGAGAATAATGTGGCAAACAAGTATATGTATGGAATTGTTGCAATGCACTCGAAAGACACTAGCTACAACTCTTATAAACAGGCACAAGATTGCTCAAGAACTAGTGCAAAACAGCATGTAAACAGCTCCAAACTTGTGGCAATTGATCAACAATTTTCAGGCCTCTTTTCCTCTCTTATTTTTCTATTTTCTCTCTTTGTTTTTTCCACTCTTTTGGGCCAAATTATGCAATCTATACGGACTGTATGGACACTAATTTTTTTCCCTTTTTCTATTTTGGCCACAATATGTCGCACCGCGGAGCAAAATTTTCTAGAAAAACATCACGATGAAACAATCAATTGAGCAACCTGTGAGCACAAAATTGAGCTAGTCTTATGTGGGTATGCTCCTAATTTTATATGTAGATAGGCCGTGGCTATGTCTCTCAAATATATGGTGTGGAAAACAACGAAATTGTGAAGAAAACGAACAGAAAACGACTAGAACTCATGGCAGAGAAAGAACGTTTTCCTGCCGTGGTGGCAGAGAAACGCCGAATTTTTGTGCCTGCGGCAGAACTTCCACGGCAGCAGGGGAACGCACGGCATAACTTAGCGCGCGTGGCAGCGATTTTGTTGGTTCTGTGCCGCGGTAGGACGCACGCGTGGAGATGCTATGACTGCACGGCAGCCACGGCAGCATTTCGCTCCTTTTTCATACCGCGGCAGCGCGTGGTGATCTCAGATGTGTGCGAGTGTGATGTTCCTTTTTATGCGCGGATGGAACCGATTCCGATCGGAACAAGGAGGCGGCAAGAAGTGGAACCGAGTATGGGAAGGAAATGGTGGCGGCAGCGATTTGGCTAGTTTCTGTACCGCGACTAGAAAATCGAATCCAACTCGAAACCAACAAGGAAAACAACACCCGATAGGAATTTTTTTGTGGAAATTTCGGTGGACTCTATGAAGAACACGAAGAACAACTAGAATCCTAACCCTAATCCGAAATCCAAAAGACACAAAAGGAGAAAAGAAACACAAAAATCAACACCAACAACAACTAGGGATTTCAAATTGGTATTGATCTAAGGCTAAGGCAATGCTCTACACTATTTTTATGGGACAATTTTCTGGATATGAATAAAACCACTCGAATCTAAGGGGTAGATAATAGGGATATAATAGAGGTCCATGAGGATTATTCATGCTTGAGTTGGAAGAAAATATTGAGCCTCACTGTTATTCATTATAAGGTGAATTCTTTCCTAGTAACAAATATTGTTTGTGTTTATGGAGAAGGACTTCACAAGGCATGCTGGAAAACAACCATTACAAGATGGAAAACAAACTTCTCAGGCTGGAAAACAAACTGGAGCACCTGGAAAACAAGGTGGAAAACAAGGAGAAGATCAGGAGGAAATATTCTAGTACATAGGAGGATGAAGTGGGAGAACTCATTAGTGATTAATTCGTGTTCCACTTATTTGTTTAATAGGGACATGCGAGTCCAATTGGCTGAACCCATGTTGGGTTCGGTTTATAAGGTGTTGGTTGCACAAAACCGACTAGGGATATGTTAGGGCGCATTAGGGCTGGTTGGGGCGCACCCTCTCTCTTGGCCGCACCCATACCACTTCATATATACTCTAGGATGCGAATTAGAATAATTAGACTACGTTAATACAAAAAACCTAGACCTCTAGATTGAAACAGCTTGTAAGCATTCATCTGGAAGTTCATCTTCAAACTTTTCGTGTTACCTGCTGTTCCATTGGGAATAAGACGGCACACGACCACTTGTAGTCGGTGGCTACTTGTGCAAGTGTGTGGAGTTGAGAATATCCTTAGGATTGCAAACTGTTGCATTGGCATCAGGGATGAGAGTTTTTAGTAAGACACAGTTTATCTAATTTGAGTTATCTATGAGGAGTTTATCGAGAAGATTGGGCCATCCCTTATCAAGGGGTCGCGGCGCAGTATGCTTGAAGGAGGCCGTGGGCCGATGAGCCATGGCATGGCGCCACTGCCCAAGGTGGGCATGGTGACGCAGGTCAAAGGGAGAGCTAGATGGCTGCGACAGGGTCGGGCCACCCATCACTGGCGTCAGGAGTTGTTGTCTCCTGTTGTGTGGGCGATGCCCCCTCTCCTTTCCCCTCCTCCCCCTTGTCTAGTGCTTGTGCGCCCAGATCTGAATCGGATTTGCCCCTACAGTGGCATGCGCTTGTCGTTCTTGATTCAGACGAATTTTGCCTCGAGGGATCCGATGATGATGCCGCGGCTGGTGATTTGTTGTCCTCCCGTCTCCCATAGCTTGGATTGGATTCTTCTCAGCTTGGAAGTGGACCTTGTGGTTGGGCTACAGCGTCTTCAATTGTGTGCCTTTGGTGAGAGATGTGAAGATGGGATCATGTGCACGCGCGGTCAAGGGTGACTCGCTGCCGTCGGGGCTGGAGCAGAGGCTCCCTTTGTCCCCCCCATCTCTCATGTTTGCTCTCAGCGGCGCCTTCATGATGTTGAGTCCGACTAGTCTCCCTTTCCGCTCAGGTCTCCGTCGGTCGTTGAGGAAAAGATCCCGATTTTCAGCTTCCATGGTGTCCCTCTAGTTCCCTTGTTGTATCACAATGGGTGTTCCTGCCACTTGAATTTCGACTCCACTTGGTCCTATTGTATTCTGCAGCGTTTCGGTGCTCTCGCCTTGCCTCCTTGGGTGGACGGACAAGAGAGTTCCATTGGTAGAGAAGCTTCTTGGAGTGGTTGATGTGTGGAAAAACGACGGCTCGGGTGAAAGCCATGCTCAATATGTCCATGCTGATGACGTTGACGCTCTCGAGCACCATTTTCCTCCTTGGAGGCTTCTTCGTTGATCCTATCTCTTCCCCCTCATCATGATCTAGTGTCTCTAGGTGAAAACCTAGATCCGACATGTAACATCCCAAGTATGAAATACCCCTTAGAATGTTTGATTTATTGTTTTAATTCAAGCAATGCATCATGTCATCATCTCATTGCATTTGTTTTATTTTGTTTGCATTGTTACTATCTGTTTTGCATCTGTTTTATCTTGTTTTCATAATCAAACTCAAACAAATTCAAATGGTTATTTTCATACTTGATCTGTTACAACTTTTGGAATAAAAATAACAAATAAAAACAACCATTTTATTCCTTGTTAATCACTCATTAAGTTGTTGGTTTAATCAAACCATTAATTCAAGCCATTATTTCTAAAACATTTTCAAATTCAAACCAATTCTCAAAATCAGTACCTTTTGAATCCATAAAGTTCACCACACTATTTATAAACTTTAAATCATGTTAAACCTTAGGGATAACCCTATCAAAAATGCCTTGTTTCTATAATGTTAATTAATATTGGAAATTTCATTTCAATTTGGTTCCAAATATAAACCACATTTAAAAATTTCAAACTTTTGAAAACCAACCTTGGCATTTGGTTGCTATTGGTCTAACAAGCCTAACCAAATTTTTCCAGAATTTTTACTGATTTAAAAACCATCTTTTTCTTCCAAAAGCAAACCTACAAAATAAAAACAGAAAAAGGAAAAATAAAAAGAAAGAGAAAACGAGCGGCAGATAACCTATCTAACCTAGCCCAGCCCGTTTCCTTCCCAGCGCGCGCAAGCCCAGCCCGTTTTCCCCCGCGTACCGCTTCGAACAGACGACGTCATCGTCTCCCCCGTGTACGGCGCCCATCCGGGCACTCCACGTCGGAGTACGGCCGCGCCGACGGCCAGGACAGCGCTGTGGCCCCTATATAACCCCCTAGGCACCTGGCGCAGCCGCCCTAACCCTAGACTCCCTCGCTCCCCGCGCCGCGCCGCCATCCTCTCCCTCTGTCGCCACTTCCCCCCTCTGAATCTCTCACCGGCGGCAGCTCCTTCTGAACATCGCATGGCGCCGCCACCTCACAGCCCCTCCTAGCCACCTAAACCTTGGAACCAGCTCGCCGCTCTCTCCTCTCTCCGCTGAACCCCTGATCGTCACCGGTAAGCCTCTGTTTCGCCGCCGCGATCTTCTCCCTCTCCGGCCACCGTGCCTCTGTATCTGAACCCGATGTTCTCGTCGACGTAACAGAGCCTCTCGACGCCGTTTGATCGCTGGAACCAGTAGCCCTCTCCCTCCTCTACGCGTTGGACATCTGAGCTCGCACGGAGGAGCCCGGAGACCACGCCGCCGTCCTCGACTACCTCGTCACCGCCGCGGCTTTCCCCTCCGCCGTCAGAAACAACCACGGCAACCTCCTGGTGAGCCACCGTTCCCTTCCCCTCTCTCCCTCCTGTGAATCGCCACGCACCCTTGCACGTTCTGCACACCTCCAGCAACCACCGCAGCGAGCACGGCCGTGCCACTCAACGACGGCGAGCTTCTGCTGTTTCTGTCAGCCGTGGAAGAATTCCTTCGTCAGTTAAAAATTCAGTAACTTGGCGTTGAACGTTAACCTGGCTGCGTGTGTATCTCTGTCAAACGACTGAAACTGGCGCAGCGGTATCCACTCTCTGAAACTCACGGCCGGTCTCGGGTTCGAGCCCCGCAAGCGCCAACCTTTTTTGGCCTTTTTGCTTCAGCGCGCAGAGGCCCACCAGGCAGCGGCTCTCTCCGTCACGCGCGCGCGCGCCACGCTGGCCACGGGTCCACTGGACAGTGGCTAGGAGTAGAGGGCCGCGTGGTAACAAATGTTTTCTGCGCTAATTTCTGTTTATTCCAAATCAATTTAAATAACAGATTTGAACCTAAATTTCAAACTTTAATAACTTTTATTCTGTAATTCCAATAACTAAAAGTTTTATATGTTTTCTGATCCAAATTTCATAACCTTTCCAAATAATCTATTTGTGTACTGTTTGAACTTTCAAATTGCAATTCAAATTTAAATTCAAATCATTCAATTGTATTTTGCCAAAATTCATAAGTAATTCATAATAATTCCAAATAAGGCAAATAAAATATGTTTTTCATACCATTTTGAATATCCTATTCAAATATAAAATTTGTTTCATTGTTTGAATAATTTAAGTTGCCAAATAACTTAATACTTGTTTATTTCAATTAAATTGGATAAAATCATAACTTGCTTAATATAAAGTATTTTTGAACATGCAAAATATGTTTTCAAACCATCAAAGTGTGAACTTTTCAAATGTGAACTTGAATTTATGATTTGAACCAATTTAATTCAAATAATATTCCAACTTGTTTTAAATTCAATTAAAACTTGTTTAATATTGTTTAATTCATAATAAATTCATCCTAATTCAAATTTCAATATTGGAAACATGTAATCCAACTAAAATTTGATGTTCTTTTCAAATATAAATTTTGTTAATTGTTTTGCTCATTTTAAGTTGGTGAAAACAATAATTGTTTGTGTGGCATGTTTAAGTAACCAAATTTTCCAAACTTAATAAATAATTTCCAAACTTGTTTTATTCCTTTTCCTTTGCATCTATTATTGTTATTTGTTGTTATCTTGTTATCATCATCATGCATGCATCATGCTAACAACTTTCACCTAATAATTAATTATAAATCAATTGTTCCACTTAATTATGGACTTTTTCCATATGCAACTCATTTTAGCATATGGGTCCATTTAAATGGTGTTATCTTGTTAGCTAATTTATTTTGATGCAACCATTAACTTGTCATGCATCATATTGATTGTGCACAATGCCATGGCAATGATTGTTTATATTCCTTTTTGTTTGTTTGCTTCTTCTCGAATAGACGACGACGTTGAGGCAGACGACCTTTACAGCACCCCTTCTGAGGATCTAGCTCAGTACCCGGCTGCTGAGTTCGCAGACAAGTTATCACTCACATGAACCATTGTGTTCCTTTCAACCCTGGTTACCGATACTTTCCGTTGTCTATTCTTGCTAGCCTTAGTGGTAGTTGTTTCTATTACGAACCTATCACATGAATCCTTTAACCCTGATATTGCCTCACCACCCCTCCTACAACCCTATTGTTTGAGCCAGTGTCTTACTAGTATGCTTAGGTTGTTTTGCTCGAGTCTGTTACCCGTTACTTCCAGTTACTACATTTCATTATGTTCTGGGGGGCTCGATGTTTAATCAATCAATCAATCATGCTAATGTTATTCCTGTTAATAATAATTTGATGATAAGGCACCGGCAGGAGGCCCTGTGTGGTTTTGAGGCCTGCTAGTGTCGACCCTAATAGGAAAAGGGTCTTGTCTACTGATCCATGATGAGCGCACTACACGCATGTGGGAAGCGAGTATGGGCGCCCCCCTCAATTTGATTCGATTCACATCTCGTCCAAATCATCTCATTTAGTTCGTGCTTTCTATTTGCCGCATGCATGTTTTTGCGAGCCCAGCGCAGGGTGGAACTTTCGTAGTCGGCATATAGGGGGACATGGTCTTAGAGTGCTATGAGGGTCCCTTTTCTTCGGGGCTTGATTAGCCGTGCGCCCAAGGTGCTTTGGGCTTGATGCGGAGAAGAGTTGAGTTGTGTTGAGTGCCCCGCTTGGTGAGAGGCATCCCATCTGGCGGGTTATTCATACGTGTACGGCCAAATTGGTGCAACCCTGCAGGGATAATCTTCTCGAGAAGCCGTGTTTTCCGCGGTTATGGACTACTTGGTGAAAGTACTGGCTAACAAGTACTCAGGACAACTTAAACATAACGATCCAACATGTTACACCCAATGGTTAATAACTTGACTAGTAATAGGTGGATGACACAAATAACTTGATTCACCTTTAATCCAACTGTGTGAGTTATCCTCGGATTGCTTCTTTGGATAAGGGGCGAGATCCAGGATGGGTTTGTTTGATGTTATCTTTCAGTTGGTTACAACCCTCGATCTTATCCCTTTTCTGATAGTTGGAAGTGATAGCATCTCTGTAGTTGGTTAGTGCAGCCAGTTGCAGCATCTTATAAACCCCTTTCTTTCCGTTGAACCCAAGTCATCTGTGCTTGTGTTGACGGGTTATACTTTGGTGAACTGTGAGTCTTTCTTGCCAGTACGTCTATGTACTGACCCCTTTGGGGCTGTGGTTTCCGCAGACTACGATTACGAGGATCCAGGTGACGGCTACTACGTGGAGTTTGACGAGGCTGCTGACGAGTAGTTAGCGGACCCGGGCAGGATCCGAGACATCGTGGATGGGCTCCGTCTTTATTTCAGTTTCCGGCTTCTTAAGCCTATTTGGATTTTGTCTGTACTCAGACCCCTTTGAATGCTTCCGCTGATGTAACGAATGCTATGTTGGGACATGTGTCCTCTGGATGACTGTATTTGCTATTTCTGCCTTAGTGAAGGCCATTTGCTACCTTATTTCTATCTTTTGTGTCGTAGAGGCATGTTGTGTTATCCTTTTGTTCAAAACCGTTGACGTACCATGTGTGTATGGTATGAAGTACGTCAATGGTAGTGTCCTAATTTCTACAGGATAGTTTACATCGACGGTGAACAGTAACGGTTGGTTGTCGCACATAAGTGCTGGCCTACCCGTAAGGGGACGCGGGAGCCGTTAAGCCCCGTAATCCAACCAAAATACTGTCCAGTTCGTACGGTGAGTATCCTCTAGAAGTCCGGGTGCGACACGACATGGGTTGAGCAATGGCGTCACTGTTGTGTCGTTCCCTTATTGGAGGCATTGCCCTGATCTGCATCGTTCTCTTGGTTACTTGTTGTGTGGTCATCGTGTGTTTGGAGGTTGAACTCATGAAGCTGTTTAGGTGGGGATTTCGGCGCTTGGTCTGCCGGCGACATCCTATGCTCCTCAATCGATCAGGACGAAGACATCAAGCATCGTTCATTGTCATATATTAGCTTGTTGTAGTCGTGCTTTTCTTGTTGTTGGTAGTCGTTTTTCTATGTTTATCTGCTTATATTGTATGCTGGTATCCCCAGCAGTGATCGTTGTTGTACCTGGACTTTCTGGCTTTATTAATTTAAAGTCGGGCTCTATGATCCTTTTATCTAAAAAAAAGCTCCATGAGATAAAACAGTAGAACCAGAAGTAAGTCAATGCTAATGCAGGAGTATATTTTAACTCATGATGAAGAGAGCTGACCACATGTTAACTTTTCACCACATATACTCAAGAAATATCTCATCATTTATTCAAGCAATATTCCTCACTTAAACAACACCACTTGAAATTAAAAAAATACAATAGTAGTAGATTAGTTGTGGATCTGCAAGCAATATTAAAGTGGAGCTGAACAATTCTGTATTAATTGAACAATAATTAACTCCAGCAGAAGAAGAACATGAACTGGAGCCAACAGAAGAATAATTATTCCAGTCTTGGACTGCACAAGTTGAACTCGAGCGAGACTCGTCTATAGTCTACTTTGGTGTCAACTTCAGACTCTTAAGTCTTAAGACATGCTATGCCTAAACTTGACATCAGAAATTCAGGTCCCAGCAAAATCTTTTGTTATACAAGAAGATAGGCCGAATATACCGGAGAAGCAAAGCGGATGAAGCCTAATAACCATGACAGGCAATGAGAACCAAAGGAGGAGAGTTTTCAAATGTTTCATATTTGGCCATTCTCTAAAATTCGTAAATGTTTCTCAAAACAGGCTTTCGCCCCGTTTCATAAGTAAAGCCAAACGGTCGAACCGATACAAAGTGATGAGAGGAACCTCTTACATAGCAGATCAAAAGATAGAAAAAGGAAAAATAAGGAGCATCACACTTGCCATCGAGGCCATCGAACAAGCCCGAGAGATACCGAAGCTCCACAACGACGCCCTGAAGGAGAAAACGACGTGATGCGTCGCCGCCATCGAGACTGAGAAGGTCAAGGGTTTTCACACGGAGCCCTGACACGTCAAAGGTACCCACAAAAACACCGCCAAGAGAGTAACGATACCAAAGGCACCGCCGTCATTGGTGCCAGAGCGCAAAGCTTTCGCTCGAAAAATCCTTCGGACAACGTCCGGAATGTCAGACCGCCCCCTAGCCCCGAGTGTGGCCTCCAGAACACAATCTGGGAGAAGACTGAGCCGAAGCACCGTCAACGCCAGGAACCCCTGTCACCTGCTCCTTGCCATCCATACGTCCAAGGATAAAGGTCATCACCACCGTCACGTCGCTCGCCGTAGAGCCGCCCCGGCATCCCGGAACTCGAGCCCCATGGGAGGTAGCAAGGCACCACAGGCCCAACGTATCGGCATAGGTAGGACATCGACGAATCTAAACCTGCATGGGCGGCAGTCCGAGCAGTAGCCAATCCGAAGAGACCACCATCCTCCACCGTCGAAGACAGTAGCCGACCGGACACAACAGGCAGGACATGTCAGGCCCACATCCGGTCCAGACCAGTCAGGTCCGGTCCAGATCAGGCCCGACTAGCCCTGCCCGTCGCGCTGCAGCGCCAAAGCCTCCGCCGTCACCAGCCACCGGTAGATCCACGTCGCCCCAACCACCGCCTACCTCGTCGGGAACCCATCCGCGAGGCCAGAACCGAGCCCGCCTGGCCTAGATCCAGCCGCCACGCCATCAGCAGTAACGGAAAACGCCAGAAGGGGAGGAACCGACGGACGCGACACCTCCGTGTCATCCACACACCATCCCCTCGCGTACCCGGAGGGCCCCAACGGAGCACCTCAGGTTGCAACACAGACACCGACCAGAGGCCTAGATCTGGCCGCCGCCAGCCTCCCCATGACCTCCGTTGGAGCACCACGCGCATGCCCAAGGGGTTGATTCGCGCCGCCCGCGTCCACTGCTGCGCCAGAGACGCCGCTGCTGCCGCCGCCACATGCTCGCAAGGTCCCGCCGAGCCACCCCACCGCCGCGAAGAGAGACCGCGCCGCCGTGCCCTCGGTTCAGCACGACAAACCTCGCCGGCCGTGTCGTCCCACGCCGCCACGAACGCGCGAGGGGGGGGGGGGGAGGGGAAGAGGCCCCGTCGCCGCCCGGGCTTTGCCCGACGGCTCCCTCCGGCGGCGGCGAGGAGGAGGAGGAGGGAGGGAAGAGTGTCGGGGAGCGGCGCCGCCAAGGGCTCCCGGTCGCTCACGGGAGCACGGTTCCTGTTCCTTGTCAAACCTTTCTCTTTTTTTGCAAGGTGATTCGTAAATGTTTTATCTGTCATATCTACTCATATATCATTATATATATAAGAATCTTGGCACTCTAAAAGAAGCTAAATATAGTCTGGATTTCTAGTGATTAAAAGATGCATCCGCGCATGAGTTAAACCATTACGAATATTCATTCAATCATAGGAACAACCAAGAAATACTCCGAACGGATACAAGAAAAATACACCAACCATGCAACAGCCCCATGAATTAGTGTCATTTACACTACTCCATCACATGTACCAACTTGTATAATTTTACAGAGAGCATTTAGACTCAACAATCTGTAGGAGAAAAAGAGGAGATTGAGCAAGCAACATACCGGCACCATGGGGTGGGGTGGTGGAGGCACCGAGAGGACAGCGACGACGTCTTCTAGCTACTCCAGTGCGCCGTCTTGCCTTTGCCACTGCTCAGATGCATCACAAGCCCCGGCGGAGAGCAGATGCACCGCCGCCTACAGTTCCACCACCACATGTAGAGTTGTGTTTACTTGTGTACATGCAAGTTTATGGTTGGTGTAGCTGGAATAATTGCTCGTAGCTAGCTGGCTGAGAAGACAAGCTTGTGTGTGCATCATATTTCACCCTATACCCCCATATATTATTATAAATCCATGCTTTAGTTCTCCAAGGGAACACAATGAAATCGCATATCAGTACACTAATGTCTCTGAATTAACGAAAAACAGGAACCACACAACACTAGTGGAAAACGAGCCTTTAGTCCCGGTTGGGGAAGGCATTTAGTCCCAGTTTTCCAACCAGAACTGTCCAGTCGGGACTAAAGGCCCCTCTCCTTTCGTCCCGTTGGCCCACAAACCGGGACTCAAGTCCCTCCATGTGGGCGCGGCCGGGAGCTCGGGCCTGAGGATCTTTAGTCCCGGTTTGTGTCACCGATCGGGATTAAAGGTCTCCACGTGTCCGCGCCCTAGCGCGGGGATGGAGGGCCCTCTTGTCCCGGTTGGTGGCACCAACCGGGACTATATATCCCGTGGGGTTCACTAGTGGAAACAACCCCTTTCGTCCAGGGGGCCAGGGGGCACCTGTCCCGGTTGCAAAAAAATCCGGGACAAATGATATGCATTGGTCCCGGTTTGTGCATTCAGTGCAACAGAAATCGCCTGGGGGCATTGGTCCCGGTTTGTGGGGAGACAGTGGTCCCGGTTTGTGGCATGAACCGGGACCAATGCCTAGCCACATGCCACGTGGCACGCGTATGGGTATTGGTCCCGGTTCATTCCCCAAACCGGGACCAATATCACCCCTTCCCCTATATATACTTACCCAGCCCCCCTTCCATCTTTTTTTTTGCTTGGAGGTGTGAGAGAGGTGGGTGTTAGTGTGTTTTATTTTACTATGCACACGAGGTGTTCGACAAAATTCCCGAGCCACACATAAGCTCACTGAAAATGGTATCTTCGACCGAGGTTAACAAACTTATATTTTTCATCTATAACTGATACATAAAAAAGTTATATTTGTCGATGTATTGTGGTCATTTCTCTATTGATATGTTATTGTAATGTATTTTGATAAACTTAATTATATGATGCAGATGGATGCACGGCAGCGATGGATGTACGGTGACCGACGCACTTCCGAGTATATGGCAGGCCTGAATGCATTTCTTGCTGTAGCTCAGGCGAACAAAGATATTGGCTTTATGTGTTGCCCATGTGTTGATTGTCGGAACATCAGAGAGCACTCTTCCGAAAGAATCCTTCACGGCCACCTACTTCGGAGAGGTTTCATGCCCAGCTATAATTGCTGGACCAAGCATGGAGAAAGAGGGGTTGTGATGGAAGACGATGATGATGAAGAAGAAGATCCTTTGTTCCCTGAATACGGTGATACTGCAATGGAAGACAATGCAGAAGAAGGAGGTGATCAAGAACAGGCATCAGAAGAGCCCGATGATGATCTTGGCCGAGTTATTGCTGATGCAAGGGAAGACTGTGAAAGTAAATTGGAGAGGTTGAAGCTGGACAATATGTTACAGGATCACAAAAAGTTGTTGTACCAAAATTGCGAAGATGGTAGCACAAAGCTCGGTACCACACTTGAGTTGCTAAAATGGAAGGCACAGAACGGTGTGACTGACAAGGCATTTGGGAGTTTACTTCAACTAATGAAGCCAAAGCTTCCAAAGGATAACGAATTGCCTGAGAGTACGTGCGAAGCAAAGAAATCTCTCTGCCCTCTAGGATTAGATGTGTAGAAGATACATGCATGCATTAATGACTACATCCTCTACCGCGGTGAGAAGTACGCGAATTTGGATGAATGTCCGGTATGCACTGCACTGCGGTATAAGATCAGAGCAGATAACCATGGTGATGTTGACGGCGAGCCCCCCCCGTAAGAGGGTTCCTGCTAAGGTGATGTGGTATGCTCCTATAATACCACGGTTGAAACGTCTGTTTAGAAACAAAGAGCATGCTAGGTTGTTGCGATGGCACAAATAAGACCGTAGGAAAGACGGAAAGTTGAGACACCCCGCCGATGGATCGCAGTGGAGAAAGATCGAGAGAGACTTCCCGGACTTTACAGGAGAGGCGAGAAACTTATGGTTTGGTCTAAGTACAGATGGCTTTAATCCTTTTGGGGAGCAGAGCTCCAGTCATAGCACCTAGCCCGTAACTCTATGTATGTACAACCTTCCTCCTTGCTTGTGCATGAAGCGTAAGTTCATTATGATGCCAGTTCTCATCCAAGGCCCGAGGTAACCTGGCAACGACATTGATGTGTATCTAAGGCCATTAGTGGAAGAACTCTTACAATTGTGGGGCAAACCAGGTGTACGTGTGTGGGATGAGAACGAACAAAAGCCATTTGACCTACGGGCATTGCTTTTCGTAACCATCAATGATTGGCCTGCTCTTAGTAACATTTCCGGACATACAAACAAGGGATACAATGCATGCACACACTGTTTAGACAAGACTGACAGTGTTTATTTGGATAAATGTAAAAAGGTTGTATACCTGGGGCATCGTAGCTTTCTTCCGATCAAGCATCCCGTAAGAAAGAAAGGAGGGAAGCATTTCAGAGGTGAGGCAAATAGCCGGAAGAAGCCTGAGCTCCGTAGTGGTAATGATTTATTCGATATGGTCAAGGACCTAAAAGTAATCTTTGGTAAGGGTGATGGCAGCCAACCAGTTCCGAACGGCCCTGATAAGCGCGCACCCATGTGGAAGAAGAAATCTATATTTTGGGAGCTACCCTATTGGAAAGTTTTAGAGGTCCGGTCTTCGATCGACGTGATGCACGTGACAAAGAATCTCTGCGTCAATCTGCTATGCTTCCTGGGCGTGTATGGGAAGTCAAAAGATACGCCAGAAGCACGGGAGGACCAACAACGTATGAAAGACCCAAGCAACAAGCACACGGATACATGGCACCATTACTTAAGCAGCTACGCTCTTACTAAACCAGAGAAGGAAATATTTTTTGAAGTCCTTTACAGTATCAAGGTTTCGTCTGGCTTCTCGTCGAATATAAAGGGGATAATAAACATGGCAGAGAAAAATTTCCAAAACCTGAAGTCTCATGACTGCAACGTGATTATGACGCAGTTGCTTCCGATTGCATTGAGGGGGCTTCTACCGGAAAAATGTTCGAGTACCCATTGTGAAGCTATGTGCATTCCTGAACGCAATATTTCAGAAGGTAATCGATCCAGAAATTCTGGCAAGATTACAGAGGGATGTGGTCCAGTGTCTTGTTAGTTTTGAGTTGGTGTTCCCACCATCCTTCTTCAACATTATGACTCATCTCCTGGTTCACCTATGTGAAGAGATTCATATTCTCGGTCCGGTATTTCTACACAATATGTTCCCCTTTGAGAGGTTCATGGGAGTCTTGAAGAAATATGTTCATAACCGTGCTAGGCCAGAAGGAAGCATCTCGAAGGGCTATGGAACAGAGGAGGTCATTGGGTTCTGTGTTGACTTTATTCCTGACCTTAAGACGATTGGTGTTCCTGAATCGCGGCATGAGGGGAGACTGAGGGGAAAAGGAACGCTGGGAAAGAAAACAATGATACCCAGGGACGGGCATTCTTTCACCAAAGCACACTACATAGTTGTACAAAATTCTATGTCCGTGGCTCCGTATCTCGAGGAACACAAGAATATTGTACGCTCCACAAACCCGGGGAAGGATGACTCATGGATTAAACGCAAACACATGGAGACTTTCGGAAGTTGGTTGCAAACACATCTTATAAATGACACCACTGTTGAAGATCAGCTGTACATGTTGGCAGGGTCACCATCTTCGACTATTGGGAGTTTTCAAGGGTACGAGATAAATGGGAATACATTTTACATGATCTCCCAAGATAAGAAGAGCACTAACCAAAACAGTGGTGTCCGCTTTGATACAACAAACGAGAATGGAAAAAATGAAACATACTATGGTTACATAGAGGAGATATGGGAACTTGACTATGGACCTTCTTTTAAGGTCCCTTTGTTCAAGTGCAAATGGGTTAACCTGAATGGAGAAGGGGTAAAGGTAGACCCGCTTTACGGAATGACAACAGTGGATCTCAACAATATTGGTTACAATAACGAACCATTCGTCCTAGCCAATGATGTGGCTCAGGTCTTCTATGTGAAGGACATGTCCTCCAGACCGAAAAAAGAGAAAATAAGCAAACAAATACATCATACGATGAGCCGAAGCGTCACATAGTTCTTTTAGGGAAAAGAAACATCGTGGGAGTCGAGGACACAACAGACATGTCAGAAGATTATAATAAGTTTGTTGAAATTCCACCCTTCACAGTGAAAGCTGACCCTACCATCCCGTTAAATAATGAAGATGCTCCATGGTTACGGCTGAAGCGATCATAAGCAAGGGACAAAGGTTCATGGACCATCTCTACACGAAGAAAATTCAGAAGACTAGATAAGGATGTTGTTGGTGATGTGTAATAATAAACGTGGAATACATGATCATAGTTCTGTTTGACCAATAATTTGTATTGACCGGTCAAAAGCTGACAACTATGACCAGCCTGACTTCATTATTATCCCAACCAGCGGCACACCCACCCACTTTTCTATTTCTCTCTCCTCTGTCTCGTCCATTGGGATGTGCGCTGCACACAGGGCCGCTGTAACCAGCCCTGTGTGCAGCCGCGCATCCGGAAGGAGCGCAACGGACGGCACATATTTCCCCTTTATCCCCGACCCCCCGCTTGAAAACAGAGCATACGTCCTACCGTGCATTCGGTATGCATATATGCACTCAGTAGCCACGGTCGGGCTGTAGGCTGGCGTTTCCGGTTGTTGTGTTCTACATCCCCCTTAAAGGTTCATCGACGGAATACAAATCACCCGGATGCCTTATATGCTCTGGACTCCCTCAGAGGATCACAAGAGAAAACAAAAATAATACAAGGTAAACCAGAATGAAAACATAAAAGAAAACAATAGAAAACAAAATAAATGATGAAGATTGTTCATGGTTGGGGCGAAATCCGAACAAAGTGACACAGAAGAAGAAGACGCAAACCGAAAAACTCTAGAAACTGATTTGTGGTTTTGTACGTAAACACTCTACGGCCAGTGAGACAAGGAGTCTGTTAATTATGTTGCTATTAATGTAACTAGTCACTAACCCGTGCATCTGCACAGGCTAGGATTTTTGGAACACATAAATGTATGTTTTTCATTAATTATACATGAACATTTTTCTTCGGCATTAGAAATATAGATGAACATAGACTTGAGTTCGGAGTACTACTATTAAGAACATGTAATACTCCCTCCATCTCAAATTAAGTGTCATAAAGTTTGACAAAAGTGGATGTATCTAGACATAATTTAGTGTTACATACATCCACTTTTATCAAACTTTGTGACACTTAATTTGAGATGGAGGGAGTACTATTTTATACAAAAAAAACCGTTCCTTGAGTTCATTCACGGGTTAGTGGGCCTTGTAAATGGAGATAATCCACAAATATCAAAGTGGTCGACCATCATAGTATATTGTAAATGCACATTTTTGCATGGAATGAGCTAAACATCAAGTAGGTAATTCTCGTAGAAGGGCTTCGACATTTTTCTATAGTTTAGGGTGAGGTTTTCATCTATCTATGTTTAAGTTTTGACAACAAATATGGTACTGATTCCCATTTCATTTCTTTATGATACTAGTATGGCAGAAACATAAATATTAAATGTACCATTTTGATAAAATAGACAGGGCTAATTTCTTTTAAAGAAGAAAAAACAGTCTTAGTAGGCATACATGCTTAGTATATAAATCTTAATAGCCTCTTTATTTTGAGTAATAAATATGGCCGATAGTTGCAGCGAGGAAACAAACTCTTGATTCATCTTTGAGGCTACTAAATTCCTATGAAATATCTACATTTGGAGGAGCATCCACAGTGTAAATATTATCGTAACCGAGTAAGATGAGAAAGCTGGTTAATCCTGCCGATGGTTTAAAATAAAATAAAGTAAAGAAGGCAACCATGTCATACCATAAGCATCTTGTCGCAGCTTCATAAGAAAAACCTGAGCAACACTGCAACTAAACTCTCGTCTTGTCACCTAACTGAAAGAGAGAAGATGATGTGTACACTGCAGCATAAATGAACGCAATTGTAATTAGGTTTATTTATCCACCATACCTAAGCCATCGAGTACATAGGTTTAGCCACCCATCATTAGGACTACTAACGTATATATAGTGGTATATCTGATTTGCTTACAAACATTGTGATGGGGATTTTTCTTTTGTTATTTTCTTTTCGTTTGCCAATTGATCAAATCGCGGTGTCATATCGCTTACATTCTAATTAGAAGTAGATAAAAAAAGTCTGCATACCTTGTCAGATTGAAGTAGTACAAATGACTCCACGTCCAGTTGTTAATGAGATCTTGGCATGTCTACAAAATCATTTCACTGTGCAAAGGGCCACATCAATTTGACTGGCCAATAGTCACAGCCGTTGAACACCTTGAAGAAAGAAATTGAATAGTGAAGCACAAAACACAGCTTTAGAATTTCATATTATGGTCCTTTAAAAAAGCAGGTGAAAACCGAAACTGACTAAATAGGAGTCATACCTGGACTCACTGACTTTTTGTTGTGATAACTGAGAAAGCAAGCAATGCTACTTAATCTATTGATCTCCTTCGTAGTTTTTGAGAAAATTATCAATTAATCTCGTGCACGTCCTTTAGCTTTGTCTACTCATCACAAGTCATAGTTACAGTTCTGCTATTCATATTTATTTATTACTAATCGAAAGGAACATAAGAAGCTACCAAAAGTGTTTTCTGGTATGAAAATTATGGCCAGATGTCTAAGCGCTAGCATAACATCACTTATAATCTATTTTCACATCGACAGAAGTAACTCAGTAACTGCAGTGCAAACATCAACACGGATCTGGAGATCTCGCGCGCTACCATTGTCCTGCATCAACAATGATGCATCAAAAACAGATATGCATAATTCGGCAAAATAATACAGATATGAAAAAAAAGCAATAAAACAAAACTATAAATTACGAAAACACTCCTTCCATTCATGGATTAGCTGCATGTATTTCTTTCGACATATTAGGAGGCGGGATCGGGTCAGAATAGAATTAAATGTGTCCTGTAAATATCCCCGAAAAGATCGAGTATTTATATCTGACATGAAGAATAAAACATAGGGAAACAATATCAAGAAGGAAAACGGATTTTGGATGCTTTTTTTCAGGAGATACATCAAGCAAGTACATGTTCCCGAGAAATCGTTTTACCGGCTGCGATGACAGAGCAGATCCGATTCGACCTCCATACTGCTACAATTCAATCAAACCTGAACGTGTGGTTGATGCATGAGTCCAATTCAATGCTCCCTTCCGCACTGCTATTTCCCCTTTGTTATGTCTGTTCGTAGTAACTAATGTGGCTTTCTCCAGATAAACATTGCCGCGACGACCGTGTATACCGTCCGGAGGCATAAAATCTCCTTCCTTGAGATGAGTGCGTTCTGGAGGCACTCCACAGCTAGCTGTGCAAAGGCTGCATTGACGATAGCCAGCATCTCACGAAATAAAAGTTTGGATGGGATTAATTATTGCAAGAGGTTACAGTACGTGGGCATGGCTGCCGGATCGAGATTGGTCATACTCGCTAGATGGAATTTCTTCGAGGAGGAGGTGAGATTAGGGATATCTTTTTGTCCAAGGTGAGAGAAAGGACGAAGAGGATGACACAGTGGGAGGTGGGATTACATATCTAATCGGATGGATATAATAGATCGGAGGCTAATCGGATGGACATAATTTTCTAATCTTCAGAATTAACGTGGAGGCTCGTATGGTGCATCCAATTAGTAAATATAAGATTGTTACTAATTTTAGAACAATATAAGATATTTATATTCAAATTATATGCAAATAGTAAAATAGTTAATAGTTTGAATAGTTAGAATAATTATTTAGTTAATCATAAAATGGATTTGAATTAGTTATGGAAATTCAAACACTTTTCATGTTGAAATTTTTGTCAAATTCGAAAGTATATAGAAGTTATTCATGTGCATATTTAAACAATTTTCAAATTTTGGCGCTAAAACATTTGGGCGAGCAGGGTGGAACCAAATTTCGAAATACTTTTGATCCCGGCCCGTGCCACCAACCGGTACCAAAGGGGTACCCCTAGTCCCGGTTGGTATTACGGGCCGGGACTAGAGGCCCATTTGTATAAATATCTAGGCCGAGCAACCACCCGGGAGCGACCGGACTAGCCTAGGCGAAGCCCTGCCGGCGGCGGGGATGGATAGAAAGATCTCGCCGGTGCTGGCTCCGCCGGCGGGGATGAATTAGGCCGTAGATTGGCCGGGGGGCGAGTTTGGGACGGGAATGCATTGATATATTAAAAAAGGTCCGAAGACCGGTGTTTACATCGGGGGGCGGCGCGGCCACAGGCGGCCGGCCGTTTCTAGACGACGGCCCTATTGGCCGTCCTTACATGCATGGGGCGGCGGCGCGGCCGCAGGCGGCCGGCCGTTTCTTGGGGGGGGGGAGCAAACCTAAGTACTAGTTGTCGGGTGCGCGCCAGCGCCGGCCTAGTCCTCCTCGTCGGAGGAGATTCAGTGGTAGGGAGGCTGGACCCACAGGTGGGCAGGCAGCTGGGGAGCGCTCGCCGGTGGCGGCTGCGGAGGCATCGGGGGCGCGCCCTCCGGTGGCGGCGGCAGCTCCTCTGGCGGCGGCAGCTCCTCCGACCATTCGCCGCCCGTCCAGGCCCAGCTCATGCCGTATGCGAGGGCAGGGGGCAGCGGCTGCGGAGGGGGCTGGTCCTCCAACGCCTCCATCCGGGCGTTCATCGCTTGCCACCACGCCGACGGCGGTGGAGGGGGCGGCATCACGGCCGCGTCGGCAGCCGCGCCGGTGGCCGCGTAGGCGAGGACCTGCTCCCAGCGCTTAATCTCGTCCTCGACGAGGTAGCGGCGGGAGGCCTCGTAGGCCTCCTCCATAGCGGCCTGCAGCTCGGGGTCCTCCTCGTCGTCGAGGATGTCCTCCTCGAACCACAACTCCGGCTCGGTGCCAGGCGGCGGCGCTGGGTACGTCTCGACGCTGGGCTCCTCAGGGGGCGTAGGGAAGTAGGAGCGGCGGCGATCGTCGTGCTCCTCCTGGAACCACACGTTCCAGTTCGGGGAGTTCCGCGCGTAGGCAGGGTCCCTGAGGAGGTGGGCCGGCAGGAGCGCGCGCCGGCGAGCTATCTCCTCGCGAGCGCCTTCGTTGGTCGGGGGCGGAGGCACCGGGATCCACTGCGGGTTGAGGTGCCAGCCGTCCGGGAGGTGGACGTCCGGCCAGAAGACCAGCGTGGCGTGCTCCCAGTGCCACATCGCCTCCTCCTTCCGCACGTACCGGCGGAACCTCTTACCTGGCGCGGCGCGAGGCGGCGGGTGGCGCGCTGCCGGAGGTGGTGCGGGGAGGCGCGGGCCGTCCCCTATCCGGATGCCGTCCGGACCGAAGCCGAACGCCTCCCGCGGTGTGGGGGGGGGGGGAACGCCGCCGCCTCTCCGTCCGGCGCCGCTGGAGGACCCGGCCTCGTGCTCATTCTTGGCGCGCTTGAACCAGCGATGGGCGACATGGCTAGGGTTAGGGTTCATGCTGGGAGCGGGGTGTGCCGGTGTACGGTGCTGTGGGGCCCTTTAAAAAGGACCCGGGCGGGGATGGCATGCCAACCGGCGGCGAAAACATGGCGGCGGTTGCAGGTTGGCCATGAATGCGCGGGGAAGTCGAGGCAGGGGACGTGTGGCCGCTGGGTCGCTGGCCGGTGGGCCCTTTTTTGACCGTTCGTGGCCACGGGTTGGGAAGGGGGGGCGCGGGGAAGCCGAGGCGTCCACTGGGTCGCTGGCCAGTGGGCCCTTTGACCGCGTGCGGCTGCGGTTATGAGTCTTAATTAAAGACGTGGGGACGTGGGAGCATGCGAGGCAGCCACCGGTTCGCTGGCCAGTGGCCCCTTTTGACCCTGCGTGGCCGCGGTTGGGGAATGCGAGGCGGCCACTGGGCCGCTGGCCAGTGGGCCCTTTGACCGAACGTGGCCAGTGGGCTTAATTAAAGACGTGGGAAAGGCTGCGTCCCTGGCCAGTGGACGCGGTTGGGGAAGGGGAGGCTGGTTGGGGATTACGAGGCAGGCATCCGCTGTGTCGCTGTCTGTCCCTGTCCCTTTTCCGACTATTTCTTTAAAAAAATTGATCATTTTTTTGTGCTTCTATTATATGACCTGGCCATTGTTTTTACATATTTTTTGTGCTTCTAAATTGGACCCCTCTTATGTTTTGTTCACTCTCTGCCAAATGGCTACAGGAATGGCGCTGGAACAAACACATCAACTGGAACAAAGACATGAACGAACATCTCCGTGTAATATATTCGCCTGCGAGTTCATTCGTCAGACGGGAACCACCTTAATGAACGTCAGTCGTCAATTTTTCTTATTAGCATCTATTTCACTAATATATATTGACCACTCTTCTTTATATTAGATCAAACGGCTCCGGGATGGTCTTCTACCAAGGGAGCGCATACGAGCAATTCAGGAGGAAATTACGGGCTAAATTTTGTTTTGTAATTCCATCGGTCATGTAATATGCTCCATATACTTAGCTTATGTAATATAAGTGTTCCTTATTTTTCTACATATACGTATTACTTATTCACGGAGGTCCGGGGAGGGGCCACCGAGGCTTCTCTCTTTTCGTGGGATCCGGAGGTCCGGGGAAGGGCCACCGGAGGTCCGGGGAGGGGCCAACAAGGCTCTTTATCAGTGTATGGTGCCAGGGTGTATCGTAAAATGGAATTGGTTGAAAAAAAGGAAAAAATTAAGCGAAAAAAAATCTGCCGCGGCAGAGGAAGCATTCATCCCGGTTCGTGTTACGAACCGGGACTAAATCCCCTGGCCAGGTTCGCCACGTGGTCAGCCCCATTTGTTCTGGGTCCTGGCACAACCGGGACAAATGGGGGAGTGGCATTTGTCCCGGCTGGCCCATCCCGGTTGCACAATCGGGACAAATGGGCCTTACCAACCGGGACTAGTGGCCGTGTTTCCACTAGTGGGTTTAGGATTTTAGTTTTTCATCTGTGTTTTCTATTTTATTCTTGCTCATTTCAAACAAATTTGCGTATACATATTCTACACTACTACATACTTTACACGTTGACGCACACATATAATATAATATGTCTTACAAAACGTGCATATATATATATATATATATATATAGGAAAAAATATATATATAAAATTTGGTATTACACATAGAGACCCTCTGGTTGGAGATAGACCTATCTAAGGCATCAGTGATAATGGTACACTCCTTTTTCATCTATGACCTCCGTAAGAAAAAATCCTGCAATTTCCTCTTGAATTGCTAGTAGGCGGTCCTTTGGTAGGAGCTTTTCCCGCATATTTTCGGACTTTGAAAAGAAGGAGATCAATATGAATATATGATAAGTTATGTGTGTATATATCAAATCATCATAAAGAAATAATGAATAGAATTCACGCGAATGTTCTCTGCGAGTGTTTACGCACTTATTTTATTCTTGTATCTTCATGGGGCCGCTCACTGGTTATCGTGCGAATGTTCTCGCAAACATAGTATGCACATAAATTATTCCATCTTACTGCCTCATGCACTTTACGAGAATAGAATTCAATCAAATAATAATGAAGCATGATAATGGTATTTAAACTAGAATTAAAGAGATGCGCGGACCTAGCTAGTACTACTTACCGGGACCCGTAGAAAATCTAGCTTCTCTTCCGTTTACCGGTAATTTCCTTTGTGGACCGTTTCCAAACCCTACTCGACAAACAAAATGAATAAATGAGTTATTAATTACATGATATCATGAAAATAACGAAAGAGGCTGATATAGTGCGATACTGAAATTACTTCCGGAGCATTTCTTCTAGGCTGGTGTACTCCTTAGGGTCTTTATTTTTTTGAATCCAGGACTTCAACTTTTCCTCGTCAACTTTAATGATGCATAAAATCCAGTGGAATCTATGCATGTAGAATGCATAACTCATCAGGAACACTTAACATCGAGCTAGTAAAGCAAAATAGAATGTGTACAAGACAGTAACACCCACTTGAAGCTGTAAGGAAATAGTATTTCCCCTTTTTCATTTTGTGCCATTAAAACATTAGCAAGTTTTCCTCTGTGTCCTTGGAGTGCTTCTCTATCGTAACTTGATGAATAACATATGGGTCAATAAACCCAACGTCATAGATTCTTCTTCTTTTGCATTCGAGAATCTTCATTCTGCATAATATAACATAGAAAAGAATATAGTGAGAAATGAACGAGTAGATCTAGAGATTATAAATTACAGAAATAAATCACTTACACACAATAACAACTAACGATGGATTTGTCGAGGGAATCTTGATTGAATAATTGAAAGAATTCCTGAATCTCAATATGTATCTCGTCCTTCCTGAAGTAGTGCTCTTGCTTAACTTTCACCAAGAGCCAGACTCGGTTATTATTTATGACATCCATATACCACTAATGCAATCTTCGCATCCGTGTTGGTAGAGTCAAGAGAATCTGAGCTGGGACCAGAGGGTTCATGGGAAATATTTCCATGCTAGAGTGTTCCTGGACACAATTAGTGGAGGTATCAATTGCTTTTCATGTTATCCGAGATGGGGAATTTTTTTCCCGCTATTCACCTTAGTATATGTCTTCACAAGACAATGTTGATAGTAATATGGCTGATTAGCCTTAAATCTTGCAGGGCGCTCAAGAACATTCAGAAAGTGCTCAACCACATTCAGATCTATTATCACCTTTGCCTCGGGCTTTTTTCGGTGCAAAATGGGTTTTCACTTCGGCATCCACGACCACTCTGGTTTCCTATTCAGTCTGTTCGTAAGGTAACTTGACAGGAGGCTTCTTCTCTTTCTTCTTTATAACTTTCTTCTGACCAATCGGCGGAGCGGTGCTCTTCCTCTTTACCCCCCCCCCCCCCGAAGACTTCTTAGTGGGCGGAGTCGGCTGACGCGGTGGAGATCGAGATGGACTCGCGCCCCTGTGAGGGCTAAGAGGTCGAGATGGAGGAGTCGACTGACGTGGCGGAGATCAAGATGGAGGAGTCGGTGGCCTTGGCGTCGAGTCTGGAAACACGATGTTTTTCTTATCCCATAGAATGATACCCCTCGCGACTTCTCCAAGTGTCGTATTCCCTTCACCTACATGGTAGTTAAGATCCAGTGACTCATATCCTTTCATAACTTCATCCATACTGACAGGAGCATAGCCAGTTGGAATCGTACGACCATGGATGCATGCTCCAGGTTCAGATTGTAAAGCAAAGACGACAGCCACCTCCATGGATATGTTCTTCATTGACATACGTAGGTCACAAGTTTCCTCTCCTTGATATCATCCACGGGGACGCGAGCCATCGGTGCACCATGCAGCAATGCGTCATCATCAGCCGGGGCGGCCGTGGAAGCCACGTAGCTTTTCCGCTGAGATGGGACGGTATTATGGAATGCACGAGAATGCTCAGAAGCCCTTTCCTGGCTAATTGCGTCTAGTTGCTCCTGCTTCCGCTATAATATTTGTGCTATCTTTTGAATCCCGTCTGGCTCCTGCTTCTTTTTTTTCGAGCGGCTTCTATAACTGTCTTCCCACTCCATAAAACAGATCTTCCACAGAACAACGCTTTTGCCTCGTGTTCGTCCATAGTGTTCATGATTCTCGAGGGCCTTTGTCAGCTTGTCATTCTCTCTATCGGGAATTAATTTTCCCTTTTGAATCTCCTTTATTGCTTCAACAAGATTGGCAGCGAGTTTTTTAATTGCTGCTGAGTACACAATCTCCCCTGTTTCTGGGTGCAACGATCCCCCCATGCCCGTAAAACCAATTCTTTGACCTCTCGGACGAGGACATTGTAGCTGGAGTGATCCCTTTTTCAAACATGGCGGCCTCCATTTTTTCCCACTTAGGAATGCCACTCTTGTAGCCACCTATCCCCAGTTTATGCTGATAACGAAGCATTTAACTTATTTTTTTTTGACCTTTCCACAAATTCAAATGATTTGTTTTGCTCCAGAAATTCCTACCGGTGAATTCTTATCTTATCTAGTGCTATAGTGAATGTTGGAGTTTTTTCCTTCTCGATATACTCTGCGGTTAATTTTTTTACTGAAGCTCTGAAATTGTGTGGCCATCTTTTTAAGAGCCCACTCCTTGACTTTCGACTCAGAACTCTTCGGTAGGGTGAAATGTGACGAGGGCATAGTCCATAGCAAGTCTTTGGATCTGTCTTCGACAAAACTAACTCCATCAATTTTCTTTGGCTTATCCCATTCTCGAACGATGATCGATATGATGTCCCTAACAATAACACCGCATTGACTTACAAATACTTGTGCGCTTTTTGTGGGAGCCAATGGTTTGACATCTTCATCGACTTCCTCGATCATGAACTTAGGATGATGATTAGCGCCCAACCTTTTGGCCGTGCCTCATTTCTTTGTATAAGATTGGCTTGATCCGGAGGGCTAAAAGAAGAAAGCTTTGTTAATATATATACAAATGAATTAATGCATCTAGTGATCACCATCGGCTTAATTAATTAATATACCTCGTAGAACATTGTTAATGATCAAACATTTTCGAGTTCTAGTCCATCACCATGGGTGTGCCATTTGTCTTGGGGTTCGAATTCTAGTCCATCACCATCATTGTGTCCTTCATCTCGGAGTTTGGGTTCTAGTCCATCACCGGTCAAGTTTAAATATTATGAGTCGTCATCCTCTTGATTATTTTTGTCGACCATGTCGAACAACTCCTCTTCGTATACTATGCTCTCTTTGTCCATAGCTGCAACAAGATAAAACTATTTAGCACGAATCAATCCATAACATAGTCAAACAACTGCATAAGTACAATAAAATTCTAACACACTAAATAATTCTAACACACTAAATTTTTAATCAAAAACACTAAGACGACTAAAACACTAACACTAATACACTACTAAAATCAACACGTTGCTACAACTGCAAAAATACTAACACTACTAAAATTAAAACTAACACACTGCTACAACTAACACTAACACTACCCTACTAAAAATAAAACTAACACTACACTAACACACTAACAATACACTAAACTAACACTATACTAATTAAAACTAAAACTAAAACCCTAAACCCTAACACTACACTACACTAAACTAACACTACACTAAAACTAACATTACACTAACACTAACACTAAACTTAAACTACACTAAACTAAACTAACACTACACTACACTAACACTAAACTAAAACTAACATTACATTAAACCAACACTACACAATAACTAAAAGTAGCTAAAATTAAAATTAAAACTAAAATACCTTAATTTGGAGGATGGATCGAGGCGGCCGGACGGCGAGCTTGACGATGGCCGGATGTAACATCCCTGATTTTTGGAGAAACTCAAAAATCACTAAAATTTGAAACTTTTGCTTCCATGTTAAAAAAATTCACCAAAAAATAAATGAGATGCAAGAAACAAATGGAAACAATACATATTTCAATGTTATTGGAAATAAAACCCAGGTGCCTCTATTTTCCATAAAGTCTAAACCTTTTCAAATAAGTTTTCTTATTTCAAAATGGTTGCTTCTTTATAGCAAACCTTATTTAAGCCATTGATTTCTATCTGACTATTATTTTGAAAATATTTCAAAGCCCAAAATTAACCATATCACTTTTCAACAACTATATCTAGTATTAAGTAGCAAATGTCTCCACCAAATTGTTTTGTGAAAAGGACTTAGAGAAACATATTCTCAAAGGTCTTGTGTTTCTAAATTATATTTCAGCATATTTTTAATTAATTATTCTCTATGTGGAAAATGACAATAAGTTGCTATTTGTAAATCCCTCGTTTTCTAAAATATATAAAAAAAATAAGAAAATGAGTTGAAATGTGTTTCAAAAATAGTGTGGATTTGAAGACGAGTGAGGATTTCGTTTAGGATTTGAAGACGAGTGAGGATTTCCTCCCTTGTGGGGGCTGCATATTCCAACGTGCAGATGAATTTGAAGACGAGTGAGGATTTAGTTTAGGATCTCGAGTCTATCGCCAACATGTTCTGCCTGTGGCGCATGAAGTGAAGAGGGCTCATTGAAGATTTGTTTCCGCTGTGTTTACATTGAAACCTTGTTATTGGGCTAGTCCATGATGACTATGCCAATTGTAAGGCTATTTTATTTCTTATCCACTGGATCAACGATGTAGAATGATGCTATTGCAATGAGTATTTCATTTTGTCATGTGTATGCTATCAGAGATCCCGGGAATAGCAGGATACACAGGTGTTCTATCTTTATCAAAAGGTAGGGCGCTACACCGGATCAACGACAGTCGGCGGCAGGTGCAGGGGCGGCGCGCGCGGTGGAGGCACGGGGCGGTGGAAACGGCGTGCAAGGTATGGACCTTTAGTACCGGTTGCAACCACCAACCGGGACTAAACGGTATTTGAGCGGCTGTAGAAATGCACGCGCGAGCCCCCTGCCTTTAGTCCCGGTTTGTGGATAAAACCGGTACTAACGGGTGTGTTGAAAACTGCTTTTGTGGTTTTTTTTACAAATTGTAAATGTTGAAAAATAATTACTTTTATTTAGTAAATCAGAAATTTATGAATAATATGTCAAAATGATCAGAAAAATAAATCCTATTTCTTTATGACATTTCCAAACTGATTTGAAATATTTAAAACTTGGTAATTATTTGAATAATGATTGAAAATCATTTAAATTTGGGAATTTCATAATTAATTAAAATAATAACAGAAAAATGCAAAATACACTTGTACACATGTGATATGGCACCACCTAGGTCTTGGTTGGATTCAGACAACCTGGAGCCCCTCTCCGGCGAAATACTAGACCCGCCGGAGAAAACCCTAGCTTTTCGATCTACCCCCTACACTTGCGCCGGAAGAGGGTAGAAAAGTGAAACTAATTGCTTGGTTGTTCTAGGGTAGCCACTAGGAACAACCAAAACCAAGATATCACCCAACTCTTCAAAAGATTCCTCATGTTTTGTCCGAAGTGGGAGTTTTGAGCTATAAGTCCATAAAATCACAAGAGAGAAGGCGATGCTTGCCACATCCCAGAGTGGGAACTTGGACATGTAAAACCCAAAACACACTTATACACATGTGATATGCCACCACCTAGGTCTTGGTTGGATTCTGACAACCCGGAGCCCCTCTCCGGTGAAATCCTAGACCCGTTGGAGAAAACCTAGCTTTTCGGTCTACCCCCTACACGTGCGCTGGAAGAGGGTAGCAAAGTGGAACTAATTGCTCGGTTCTTCTAGGGTAGCCACTAACAACAACCAAAAATAATATCTAACCCAACTCGTCAAGAGATCTCCTACGTTTCGTCCGAAGTGGGAGTTTCGAGCTATAAGTCCATAAAATCATAAGAGAGAAGGTGATGCCGGTCACATCCTGGAGTGGAACTTGGACATGTAAAACCTAAAACACACTTGTACACATGTGATATGCCACCTCCTAGGTCTTGGTTGGATTCAGACAGCCTGGAGCCCCTCTCTGGTGAAATCCTAGACCCGCTGGAGAAAACCCTAGCTTTTCGATCTACTCTCTACACGTGCACCAGAAGAGGGTAGCAAAGTGGAACTGATTTCTTGGTTGTTTTAGGGTAGCCACTAGGAACAACCAAAAACAAGATCTAACCCAACTCTTCAGAAGATTCCTTCGTCCGAAGTGGTAGTTTTGTGCTATAAGTCCATAAAATAAGAAGAGAGAAGGTGATGTCGGTCACATCCCGGAGTGGGAACTTGGACATGTACAACCCAAAACATACTTGTACACATGTGATATGCCACCACCTAGGTTTTGGTTGGATTCAAACAACCCGGAAGCTACATAATGTCATCATGTTTGGACATAATGTCATCGATTAACTCCTCTGTATAAAAGTAACGGCAACCCCTACGGACACCCAAAACACATATACACACTTGGTTGCAACATCATCAATGTCTACATCTAGTGTTGGGTATAAAACGTTTTCTTCGCGTGTGTCCCTTGCTTACGTATCCATGGAGTATCTTCATTATTTAACAGGATGCTTGGGTCAGTGTTCACTTTGAAGGGCGGAATTTCATAAAACTTATTATAATCTTCTGACATGTCTGTCTTGTCCTCCACTCCCACTATGTTTATTTTCCCTGAAAGAACTATGTGGCACTTTGGCTCATCGTATGATGTATTCTTTTTCTTATCTTTTATTTCTTTGGTATGGTAGACATGTTCTTCACATAGAAAACCCAAGCCACATCATTGGCTAGGATGAATGGTGCGTCTATGTACCCAAGATTTTTGAGATCCACTGTTTTCATTCCGTACTGCTGGTCTACCGTTACCCCGCCTCCTGTCAGCTTGACCCATTTGCAGTGAAACAAAGGGACCTTAAAAGCAGGCCCATAGTCAAGTTCCCATATCTCCTCTATGTAACCATAATATGTGTCATTTTGCCCATGTTGTTTGTTGCATCAAAGCAGACACCACTATTTTGTTTGGTGCTCTTTTTATCTTGGGCGCTCATGTAAAATGTCTTCTCATTTATTTTGTACCCTTGGAAAGTCAATATAGTCGAAGATGGTGACTTGGCCAAAAAGTACTGTTGATCTTCAACAGTGGTGCTATTCATGAGATGTGTTTGCAACCAACCACCGAAAGTCACCATGGTTATATTACAACGTGTCCTTGTACCATGAGGTTATCGGGATTGTATATTCTGGAGGTTTTACGTTGGTACCATCAAGCGTCACACTGTAAACTGGGTGAACAAAACGGTAGCCATTGGGTAAATCTAAAGGAGTATATTACCTCAATGTTCTGAGATGAGAATTACTCTTCCGTAAAAAGAGAGATACAATCCTGGGCCCACTCGGTATTCTTGATATCCATATGTTCTGAAGACATTGCATGATGATGATAAATCATGTGGGATATCATAATACAGAAACGAGTAAAAGGAAGTTTACCGATTAACAGGATAGACAAAGATATAGTGAACCAAAGATTGTTTCACGACAATATTGGAATCCATAGTCTCGGATAAATTTGGTATAGTGAGTAATTAGAATATTGTATAGTAACCAACAAGTTCAACACATTTTACTTCATATAGTGTGTGGGAATCGGTATGGGCATCCATGGCTCTGCTATTGATTATTGAAAATGAGAGAGTTTACAATTTCATGTCCACACACTATTAAATCTGTAGGGGTAACACAATTAAGTTAGGTCTAGTTTATGTGTATATTGGTAGGTCTGGATCAACAAGTATTACAATCGGAACGGTGTTTCTAAGTGATAGATATATTATATAGAGAGAGAATTTTTATTGAGGACATTGGATGTCCCAAAGTAATATAAACAATTTCTATTACTGCCGGAATTTATTACAGAGTTTTTCTAAGAGAGAAATTAGAGTTCCACGGTTTCCGGAGAAAGTGCAGGGGGCATGAGATGGCCCAAGATGTAAAAATTATATTTCTGACATCATTAGATGATGCTCGTGTAGATAAAACACACTTGTTGGGATTCCCAAGGAGGAAGGAATGATATAGCGTAGTAATAATTTCCCTTAGTTAAGAACCATGGTTATCAATCCAGTAGGAGTTTAGTGCTCTCAGTAGCTTGATTGTTGTCTGGCACTTCAACAAACGTGGACCTGCACAAAAAGCACAAACTCTCTCTTGCTCCTAACTTTTCAAGAAGGTTGTCAATCTTCCCGTCTTGCTCTGAACTAAGAATTAATTATATCGAATGGTTGGAGATGATTGAAAGTAAACGGGCCAGCGAGAAAGTGATGATTGAAATCAAGTGAATAGGGTCATACCTTCACTAGTGTTGTCTCTCCTAAGAACAATAAACATGTTTGGTAAACAAATTACAACTAGGAAATTGACAAATCATGAATGCATAACAATGCTATTATGACTAGATATAGTTCACGTGTTCTAATCATGTAGGCATTACGTCAAGGTAAATAGACCGCAATCCAACAACATCTATTACTGAAAGTCCACCTCAACAAAGCTATCCAGCAAATCTATCTGGTATTAAGTTGCAGCAATGAAGTGATTTCTCTGTGTGCAACAAACAAACGCATTAAGATCAATATGTAATGTAAGCCACAATTCTCATCCATAAATAAGAACATCGTTGTTTTCTCCCTATTGGCAGCAGCACATTCTCATCCATGCATGTTTCTGTCGCTCAAGCGTAGGAGCAAAGGAGACATGAACCCACTATCTAGCATATAAATCCTCTCTTGGAGACGCATATGATACGTCTCAAACGTATCTATAGTTTCTGACGTTCCATGTTTTTTTCATGCCATACGCTACATGCTTTCTATACACTTTATGTCATTTTTATGGATTTCCTGGGACTAACCTATTAACAATATGCCATAGAGCCAGTTCCTATTTTCTGCTATTTTTGGTTTCAGAAAAATTGTTCTGGAAATATTCTCGGAATTGGACAAAACAAAATCCCAGGGTCTTAGAAGTATGTCACGTACACAGAGTCCGGAGGGAGGCCCTAGAGCCAGCACACCATAGGGTGGCGCGGCCCCCCTTGGCTGCGCCATCGGGTGGTGTTTGATGTGTATGAACACACGTTCGTTGGGAGACCCCAAGAGGAAGGTATGAAGAGTGTAGCAGCAAGTTTCCTTTAGAAAGAAACCAAGGTTGAATCGACCAGTAGGAGGAAGGAGTAACTTCAAAAGGTTGATGCAGCTGAGATGGCAGGGCGCACTACCGGTTCAGCAACAACATGGAACCTACACAACACAATCAAATCACTTTGCCCCAACAAAGCAGTGAGGTTGTCAATCTCACCGGTTTTGCTGAACACAAAGAGATTAAATCTATGGTGTGGAAAACAATATGAGAACATTATGAAAACAGTAGTAGCAGTGTGAAAACAGTAATTGCAGTGGTTATATTATCAGTATGAGAAAATGGATCGTGGTCCACAGTTCACTAGTGGTGTCTCTCCATAGAAGATAAATAACATGTGTGGTGAAAAAATTACAGCTGGGCAATTGACAGAAATGAAGGCTGCACCGTAGTGCATATGCAAGACATAAAGATTACTATGTGATTCATGCGGTCATTACAGCAAGATACATATACCATCATCCAACTGCATCTATGACTAATACTCCACCCTCCGAATATTGTTCGAACAAACGTTGGGTATTAAGTTGCAAGCAACAGATAATCGCAGTAAGCAAAGTGTGTAATGTAAACAATGTAAACGAAGTAAACATCGTTGTTTTCTCCCTAATGGCAACAACACATCCTCCATCCGCCACGTTTCTGTCACTCGAGCACAGATGCAAAGGAGGCATGAACCCACTATCGAGCATAAATACTCCCTCTTGGAGTTACTAGCATCTACTTGGCCAGAGCATGTACTAATAACGGAGATCATGCAAGATCATAAATGACATATGCATGAAGATAACATGATAGATTGATAATCAGAAGATATAACATTCAACATTCATCGGATCCCAGCAAACACAACATGTAGCATTACATAAAGATGATCTCGGTCATGTAGGGCAGCTCACGAGATCTAAACACGAGGCATAAAGTAGATAAGACAACTATCTAGCTACTGCTATGGACCCGTAGTCTAGGGATGAACTACTGACCCATCACTTCGGAGGAGGGCATGGTGGTGTAGACCCCTCCGGTGATGAATTTCCCTCCCGGCAGGGTGTCGGGGAGAGCTCCAGAACCCTCCTGATCTCGGGATGACGATGACAACAGCCTCGAGTGTTTGTTGGGAAAAAGTGGTATCTCTTTAGGGTTCTCGTATCGGGGGGATTATATAGGCGAAAGGGCGATGGTGGTGGACACCCGAGGGGCCCGCACCACCCCTAAGCGCGGCCAGGGGGCGCCACCCTATGGTGTGCCCCCTCTCCGGGCCTCTTCGAGACTCCGTGGAACCTTCGGGAATTCTAAGACTTCCGGGCTTCGAATTTTCCAATTCCGAGAATATTTCAAGAACAATTTTTCTAAAACCAAAAGTAGCAGAAAACATGGAACTGGCTCTGTGACATCTTGTCAATAGGGTAGTCCCGGAAATCGATAAAAATGACATAAAGTGTGTAGCAAACGTGTAGGAAATAACATGAAAACAACATGGAACATAAGAAATTAAGGATACATTTATGACGTATCAACATCCCCAAGCTTAGTTCATACTCGTCCTCGAGTAGGTAAACGATAAAAACACATAATTTCTGAGGAGACATGCTACCACCATAAACTTGATCATCAATATTTAAAAAAATATGTAAGCTGAGATCATAGTACTTTAAACACAAGCATGATAAATATATTTTTTTACAATAAAGATAGCAATCAACTTGCATCATGAGAAGTAACACAAATAAAAGATCATGAATAATACTGCACTTGAAAGATATACGTTTGTTTCAAGCATAGAGATAACATGGCAAAGTGATATTTCGCTTGTCCTTAAGAGTGGGGCAAAACATAAATGCCAGGACACCTTCAAAGTTCATGAGGAAGACTAGAACAAATAATTAGAGAACAAATAACAACACATCATGAATCAATTAATAATGCTCCTAGGACAAATGCACATTAAACTCAGAATGACAAATATGCTCTCTCAACTGTGCATAAAGTTAGAAGATGGAGACTCAACATAAAAGTAAAAGAAAGTCCCTTCGCAGAGGGAAGCAGGGATTAACTCATGTGCTAGAGCCTTTTATTTTATTAAACAGAGGTATAAAATGTTTGACACTCCTCCAAACCATCTTACACAAACCATGGCTAACGAAATCCTCGGGTGCCTGCCAACAATGTCATACCATGGAGGAGTGTATATTTTTTTAGAGAGGTGTATGCTTATGTCAACAAATGGTAAACAGAAAATACAGTATTTCACAAGCCAACTAGACTTCACAAGAGCAGCTCCCATAGAAGGACGCATCTGGGTAGAAGGTCATCCCTCTTTCTCTTTTGTTTACACAATTATGCTTTGACTGATAAATCAGAGGCAAAAATAGTGAAGAGAATTTGTTTGTATTAATTTGGGGCTGGGAACCCTGCTGCTAGCTCTTCTATCAATTGGATAAGCGGATGAAGCCACTAGTCCAGGGTGTGAAAGTACAATCAACAAGTGAGATAAAGATTTTTTTATGTACGTCCTCATGAGCTAAAAAAGGAGCACAAAACAGGAGTAATTTTGAAAGTTTTAAAGGTAACACATGAGCAATTTACTTTGGAGTGGCAGTTAAATACCACATGTAGGTAAGTATGGTAGACACATTTGGAAAACTTTGGTTTTTGGGAGTTGGATGCACGAGTAGAGCTCATACTCAGTACAGGTGGAGGTTAGCAAAAGACTGGGAGCGACAAATCAAGAGAGCAATAATGGTCATAATCATGCATAGCGACAAAAACATCATTAATCAAAGCATAAGTGGTACCACAAGTTCAAAAACTAAATGATAATAGAGTCTATAAGTGACTTGTTTGTAGTCATAAACATGGTGTAAGCATGCACCAAGTCAACCAAATAAAACATTCAAATGAGAACACCACAAATTTATGCTTCAATGTGACAAGAACAACTCATGATTCTTTCAATGGAACATTAAAAAATCTCAGCTATTTGAGACAAGTCATGCTACTAAATAACCACTAGGATTTAGAATTAAAATAACATCTATCATGATATGAAAAAGTCTAGCCACGGTCTATACAAGCTTCTATTTGCATCGTTATAAATTCTACTACATGCAACAGTTTCTTTTCCCAACAAACACCATACAAAATATGTTTTAACAAAAACTATCTAAATGATACAGCAATAAAACATGAGATTACTCACATAACACTACTAAAACTAACATCTCTGAATAAGAGATGCAATGAAAACAAGAGCTAAACAGGAATTTTGCAGCAGCTGGAAGAAAAACTAAGAATACGAGCATAACGAGTATTCAAATGAAAGAGCGGAGCGTGTATCTCTCCCAAAAAAGGATGCTAGGTGACAATGATGTTTATTGAAGCAAGAAAAACAAAATAAAACAAAGGAAAAAAAAACGAACAGACGCTCCAAGTAAAGTTCATATGATGTGACCGTATAAAAATATAGTTTCACTAGAAGTGATCTCATAAATTGTTGATGAAGAAGGGGATGCCTTGGGCATCCCCAAGCTTAGATGCTTGAGTCTTCTTAAACTTTTCTTAGATGAACCACGGGGGCATCCCCAATCTTTGACCGTGCACTCTTCTTGATCACATTATATCACCCTCTTCTCTTGACCCTTGAAAACTTCCTTCACACCACACTCAAAGAGCAATTCGCGTTAGAGGGTTAGTGCAACAATCAAAATTCCATGGGTTCTGCATGGGAACAAGTGCTATTGATACTTTTAAAAATTAGCTACAGACACTAATATTTCTTGAAGAAAAGAAATCCACTTGACATCATAAAAGAGAAAATGCAAGAAAAATGGAAGAATCTGCCAAAACCAGAACCGTCTGTTTCGGAGCACTAATGTTTTGGAGCACTTACGTTGCTCAAATAAAAAACTTAAAGAACAAAAAAGTTGCGTAATTAGCTGAGTAATAAGCACAAAAGATGTCAGGTCATTCTGATATTTCTGGATTTTTCACAATTTTTTACGGTGGACAGCAGAAATCTGTTTCCTGCGCACAAATGCAAAACCAACTCCAACTCTCGTCAGAAACTTTACTTGGCACAACTAAAACATGAAAATAAAGATACAAAGGAGTTTATACAGAAGTATACAACCCATTGACTCAAAGAAAATAGGTAAAAACAAAGCAATAATAAAACCATGGGTTATCTCCCAAGAAGTGCTTTTGTTTAACGCCTTTTAGCTAGGCATAGCAAACAAGAAGATGCTCACATAAGAAATATGAATTAAGAAAAAAACAAATTTAATTATAACCCATTTCCTATGCATAGGAATCTTGTAAATAAATAAATTAAAGAAACTCAAACTAGAAATCATGGGAAGGTAGAACAAGAGCAACTTCAAAACTTTCAACAAAAAGAGAGGTGTTTTAGTAACATGAAAATTCCTACAAACATATTTTCCTCTCCCATAATTATTTTCAGTAGAATCATGAACAAACTCAACAACATAATTATCATATAAAGCATGTTTGTCATGATCTAAAAGCACATAATTCATATCAAGCTAAAAAACAGTGGGATCAACATTAAAATTAAAGACCTTTTCTTTCCCACTCTTAGCAATAGAAAAACAAGATGATTGGTCACTCTCAAAAGGTATGGGACACATTATAGCAATCATATTCAGTAGCATTATAATTTATAACATCAAGTAACATAGGACCATCATCGAGAGCATTATCATATAAATTTTCTAAACAAACTTCCTCATTATCATGCATATCAATAGTTGGAATAAATAGAGGATTATCATAGGATTTATCAAAGTAGCATGGATTTTCATAAATAACAGTAGCAATATCATTCTCACAAGTTTCCTTCATAGTATTATCAAGGTCACAAGTATAACAAGTATCAATTTCATCAAAAAGGGATATTTCAAAAGAATCAATAGGATCATCACAATTATGAGTTAAAGAGTACTCTCATTTGGAGGTAGAAATTGGTAGCTCCATTCTTCCTCCTCTTGATCATCGCTCTCCTCCTCTTTTTCATCCAATGTTCTTCCAGATTCAGCAATTTCTTCTTCCATAGGCTCCTACAATGCATTAGTCTCTTCCTTAGGTTGAGAGCATTTAGTAAGATATTCCATTATGTACTAATTACAATCATTGTAATTATCAAAGAAATATTCAAGTATAGCATAAATCTCGTATTTATAAGGTGCATCATCAATACTTTCAAGTAAATAGGCAATTTCGAATGCACCCTTCCAAGCAATAAATTCTTCAATTTGTTCCACATCATATAATTCATAATTTCCCTTAACATAAGAATATATGGTAACATTATTATTATACTCACATTTAAAAGGGAGGTATTTATACCTCCTACAGCAACAAGCTTTATCAAAGCAATAAGTAACATCATAAATAGAGCACAAGTTTCTAGCAATGGTATATAATATATTATTTTGTTCCCATAAGTGTTTCCCTTTTTGTGACAAGCGGTGTTCCTTATAATATTTTTGTTGATCTTCGGTGAACCCACCTTGCCAATAAGATCTATTTCAAAGAAATCAACCATTGATAGTAGGCATGATAAAGCAAGTAACAAGCAAAACAAAAAAAGGATAACAAAAATAACAACTAGAATAGGAACTATTTTTTTTGTGTTTTCGATAAAGAGAAGCAAATAAGACAAAATAAAATAAACTAAGCAAAACAATAACAAAGTAAAGAGATTGGAAGCGAGAGACTCCCCTTGCAGGCGCCAAAAATTGTGCTTGATGTGTGTGAACACACGTTCATTGGGAGACCCCAAGAGGAAGGTATGAAGAGTGCAGCAGCAAGTTTCCCTCAGAAAGAAACCAAGGTTGAATCGACCAGTAGGAGGAAGGAGTAACGTCAGAAGGTTGATGCAGCTGAGATGGCAGGGCGTACTACCGGTTCAGATTATTTATGTTATTTATGATCTTGCATGATCTCCGTTACTAGTAGATGCTCTGGCCAAGTTGATACTTTTAACTCCAAGAGGGAGTATTTATGCTCGATAGTGGGTTCATGCCTCCCTTTCACCTATGCTTGAGTGACAGAAACGTAACGGGTGGGGGATGTGTTGTTGCCATTAGGGAGAAAACAACAATGTTTTCATTGTTTATATTCCACACTTTACTTAAGGCAATAATCTGTTGCTTGCAACTAAATACCCGAGGTTTGATTGGATGACGCTCTGAGGGTGGATTATTAGTCATAGATGTAGTTGGATAACAGTCTATGAATTATGTTGTAATGCCCGCATGAATCACATAGTAATCATCATGTCATGCATATGGACTACGATGCAGCCTTTATATCTGTCAATTGCCCAGCTGTAATTTGTTTACCGAACATGTTATCTATCTTTTATGGAGAGACACCACTAGTGAACTGTGGACCCCAGTCCATTGTTTACACTGATAATACAACCACTGAAAACACTATTTTCTTTACTTCAATCAGTGGTTTCCTCTCATTCACTGTCATCACTATTCTCTATTCATTTACTGCAAACAAGTACTATTTTCCACACTATACATCTAATCCTTTGTGTTAGCGAAACCGGTGATATTGACAACCTCATTGTTTCGTTGGGGCCAAAGTATCTTGATTGTGTTGTGTAGGTTCCACGTTGCTGCTGAGCCTGGTAGTGCGCCCTGCCAACATCAGCTGCCATCAACCTTCAGAAGTGATTTCTTTCTCCTACTGGTCAATTCAACCCTGGTTTCTTTCTGAGGGAAAACTTGCCGCTGCACTCTTCATACCTTACACTTGGGGTCTCCCAACGAGCGTGTGTTTACCCGCCATCAAGCAAGTTTTCTAGCGCCATTGCCGTGGAGGAAGAGGATTTCTGCAAGGGGAGTCTCACCTCCAATCTCTTTACTTTGTTTTTATTTTGATTAGTTTATTTTATTTTGTGTTGTTTGCTTCTCTATATCAAAAACACAAAAAATTAGTTATTATTCTAGTTATTATTTTTAACCTGTTTTTAATCTTGCTAAAATGAGTACTCCTGAGAACACCAAGTTGTGTGACTTTACTAGCACAAACAAAAATGATTTTATTAGTACACCTATTGCTCCACCTGCCCCTACTGCTGATTTTTATGAGATTAAGCCTGCCCTGTTAAATCTTGTTATGAGAGAGCAATTTTTTGGTGTTAGTTCTGATGATGTTGCTACTCACCTTAATAATTTTGTTGACTCTGTGAGATGCAAAAATATAAGGATGTAGATGGAGATATTATTAAATTAAAATTGTTCCCTTTCTCTTTGAGAGGAAGAGCTAAAGAATGGTTGCTGTCTTTGCCTAAAAATAGTAATGATTCATGGACTAAATGTAAAGATGCTTTCATTGGAAAATATTTTCCTCCTGCTAATATTATATCTCTAAGAAGTAGCATTATGAATTTTAAGCAACCTGATAATGAGCAGGTTGCTAAAGCTTGGGAAAGAATGAAATCTTTGGTAAAGAATTGTCCCACTCATGGACTGACTACTTGGACGATCATCCAAACCTTCTATGCAGGTATGAATTTTTCTTCGAGAAACCTTCTGGGTTCAGCTGCTGGAGGAACCTTTATGTACATCACTTTGGGATCTGCAACAAAGCTTCTTGACGATATGATGATAAATTATTCTGAATGGCACACTAAGAGCTTCACCAGGTAAGAAGGTAAATTCTGTTGAAGAAACCTCTTCCTTGAGTGATAGGCTTGATGCTATTATGTCTATGCTTGTGAATGGTAAAACTTATGTTGCTCCAAACAATGTTCCTTTAGCCTCTTTGGTTGCTCAAGAAGAGCATGTTGATGTGAACTTCATTAAAAACAACAATTTCAACAACAATGCTTATAGGAATAATTTTGGTAGTAACAATTATAGGCCATATCCTTCTAATAACGGTAATGGTTATTTCAATTTTTATGGTAATTCCTACAACAATAATAAGAGTGTGCCATCTGATCTTGAAAACATGCTTAAGAATTTTATTAATACACAAACTGCTTCTAATAAGTCTGCTGAGGAAAAGTTTGGCAAAATTGATGTTCTTGAATCTAAAGTTGATAGCCTTGTTCTTGATGTTGGTCTTATTAAAATAAAGGTTACGCCTCATGATGTTAAAGAAATCAAAACTTTGAATGCCCTTCAAGTTAGAATTGATGACAATGTCAGGATGTTAGCTAAGTTTCATGCTAGGTGGGAAAGAGGAGATGAAATGGCTAAAAAGAATAAGATAACTAAAGTTTGTACAATTAACACCACTAGTAAAACTTAAGTTTCAAATGCTAGTAAACCTTATACTATTAACACCACTTCTTTTGTTAAACATTTAAAATTTCCTAAAACCACTCAAACTGTTCCTGATAAAAGTGCTGAAAGTTTTCGAAATATGTGAGACAATGGTCCTATTACCTTTGATAAAAATTATCTTGATTTTGATGATTGCAATATCTCTGAAGTAATTGTGTTCCTATAAAACTTGATAGTAGTCCTAATGCTAGTGCTATGAATATGGCTTTCACAAAACATATTACAAATGCTCTCATGCAAATTAGAGAGGAAGAATTAAAACGTGAAGCCTCTGTCCCTAGGAAGTTATATGATGGTTTGGAGCCCATAATTAAAATGAAAGTGAATGATTTTGATTGTAATTCTTGATGTGATATTGGTTCTAGTATCTCTGTTATGCCTAAGAAACTTTGTGATATGCTTGATCTACCACATTTGGAACACTGTTATTTGGATGTTCATCTTGCTGATAATGCTAAAAAGAAACCTTTGGGGAGAGTTGATAATGTTCTTATTATGGTTAACAATAACCTTGTCCCCATTGATTTTATTGTTATGAATATTTAATGAAACGCTTCTTGTCCTATTTTTTTGGGAAGACCCTTTCTTAGAACTGCTAGTGCTGTTACTGACATGAAAGAGTGGAATATTAAATATCAATTCCCACTCAAGAAATATATGGAACACTTTCCTAGGAAGAGAATGAAGTTGCCTTTTGATTCTATTATTAGAAAAAGTTACAATTTGGATGCTTCTTCACTTGAAAACACTTCATTTATGTTTTGTGGACCTAGCTAAAATGCGTTAAAGAAAAGCACTTCTTGGGAGATAACCCATGTTTTTATTTTTGCAATGTTTTCTTATGTTTTATTTGAGTCAAGGGCTTGTTTACTTATGTAGCAGATCCTTTGTATCTTTATTTTCTTGTATTTTTTATGCTAAGTAAAGTATGAAGTCAAAAGTTGAAGTTAGATTTGGATTTCTGCGCAGGAAACAGATTTCTGCTGTCCACTGTTAAATTCATATAAATTCACAGAAAGATCAAATGACCTGCAAATTTTTGTGCTTAATCCTCAGCTAATTCCAAAACTTTTTCTCGTTCTGGGTTTTCAATCTGAGCAACGTAAGTGCCTCGATTTTTTTGTCTTTATAGACTGTTCTGGTTTTGACAGATTCTGCCTTTTTTACTTGTGTTCTCTCTTTTACTATGTTGAGTGGATTTATTTGCTCCACAAAACATCAGTGGCTGTAGCTAATGTTTAAAAATTATTAATAATGCTTGTTTTCATGGAGAACATGTGAGTTTGATTGTTCACTAACCCTCTAATGAGAATTACTTTGAGTTTGGTGTGAAGGATGTTTTCAAGGGTCAAGAGAAGAGGGTGATATAATGTGATCGAGAAGAGTGAAAAGACTAAGCTTGGGGATGCCCCCGTGGTTCATCTTAGCAAATTCCAAGAAGACTCAAGCGTCTAAGCTTGGGGATGCCCAAGGCATCCCCTTCTTCATCAGCAACTTATCAGGTCACTTCTAGGGAAACTATATTTTTATTCGGTCACATCTTATGTACTTTACTTGGAGTGTCTCTTTGTTTTTTTTGTTTTTTTTTGTTTTATTTGCTGCAATGAACTTAGTTGGAACCCAAAATTCTTGTGTGGGAGAGATACACACTCATCTTTTTCATATGAATACTCGTTTTCTAGCATACTCGTATTTTTAGTTTTTCTTCTAGCTGCTGCAAATCGTTTTAGCTCCTGTTTTTCATGCATCTCTTATTCAGAGCTGTTAGTTATAGTAGATTAGTAGTAGTAATCTCTTTTTTTTCCTTTGATATATATTTTGGAGAGTTTTTGTTTAGATTGAAATGATTGGTGTTCGAAAGCAGTAAAATATTTCAGGCTTATAATGGTGCAAAAAGAAGCTCGTTTAGACCGTGGCTAGACTTTATCATGTCATGTTGGATTTTATTTTAATTCTATGGTTAGTAGTTATTATTGTAGCATGACTTGTCTCAAATTTCTGAGAGTGCTTAATGTTTGAACGAATCATGAGTTGTTTTTATCACATTGAAGCATAATATTGTGGTATTCTCCTTCGAATGCTTTATTTGGTTGACTTGGCGCATGCTTAACCATGTTATGACTACAAAGCAGTCACCTATAGCCTCTATGATCATTTAGTTTTGGACTTATAATACCATTTATGCTTTGATCAATAATGTTTTTGGCGCTATTCATGATTATGGCCATTATTGCTCTCTTAATTTGTCGCTCCTAGTCTTTTGCTAGCCTCCACCTGTACTGAGTATGAGCTCTACTCGTGCATCCAACTCCCAAAACACCAAAGTATGCCAAATGTGTCCATCATACCTACCTAAATGTGGTATATAACCGCCACTCCAAGTAAATTTCTCATGTGCTACCTTTAAAACCTTCAAAATTATACCTGTTTTGTGCCCTTGTTTTAGCTCGTGAGGACGTAAATAGAGAATCTTTATCTCACTTGTTGATTCGACTTTACACACCTGGACTAGTGGCACATCCGCTTATCCATATTGATAGAAGAGTGATGACCCACAAGTATAGGGGATCGCAACAGTCTTCAAGGGAAGTAAAACCCAAATTTATTGATTTGACACAAGGGGAGCCAAACAATATTTATAAGCCTTAACAACTGAGTTGTTGATTCAGATTCACCTGAAAGTAGAATTGCTCGCAACAGTTTATCGTTGGTAAAAGTTTTATTATTGATTGATTCATGATGTTTTATTACTTGCTCTCAAGTTATTTGTTCTAGTCATCCACTTGAACTTTGAATGTGTCCTAGCATTTATGTTATTCCCCATTTTAAGGACAAGCGAAATACAACTTTGCTATGTTTTCTTTATGCTCAAAACAAACATATAGCTTTCAAGTGCATTATTATTCATGATCTTTTATTTTTTGTTACTTTTCATGATGCAACATGATTTCTAACTTTCATTGTTAGAATTATATCTATCATGTCTGTGTTTAGAGTAATATGATCTCAACTTACAAATGCTTTTACAATTTTGATGATCAAGTTTATGTTGGTAGCATGTCACCTCGGAAATTATTTTATTTTTATCGTTTTACCTACTCGAGGACGAGTAGGAACTAAGCTTGGGGATGCTTGATACGTCTCAAGCGTATCTATAATTTCTGATGTTCCATGTTGTTTTTATGCCATATGCTACATGTTTTATATACACTTTATGTCATTTTTATGGATTTACTAGGACTAACCTATTAAGAAGATCTCACAAAGCTAGTTCTTGTTTTCTGCTATTTCTTGTTTCAGAAAAGTTGTTCCGGAAATATTCTCGGAATTGGACGAAACAAAATCCCAGGGTCTTAGAAATCTGTCACGTACACAGAGTTCGGAGAGGACACGGAGGGGACCCCGGGAGCCAGCACACCACAGAGTGGCGCGACCCCCTTGCTCGCGCCACCAGGTGGTGTGGCCCCCTGGCCACCCACCGACGTTGCCCTTTCGCCTATTTAAGCTCCTCCTTGGGTTAACCCTAAATACGAGAGCGTCCATCCACGAAAAGTTCAATAGCCACCGTCATCGTTAACCCTAGTTTAGGAGGGTTCTGAAGCACTCTCCGGCACCCTACCGGGAGGGGGAATGATCATCGGAGGGCTCTTCATCACCATGCCTGGCTCTGGAGTGATGCGTGAGTAATTCATCCTTGGACTACGGGTCCATAGCAGTACCTAGATGGTTGTCTTGTCCTCTTTATGCCTCATGTTTAGATCTTGTGAGCTGCCTAACATGATCAATATCATCTTATTGTAATGCTACATGTTATGTATGCTGGGATCCAATGAATATTGAATGCTATGTCAAGTGATTATCAATCTATCATGTTTATCTGATTTATGATCTTGCATGCTCTCCGTTACTAGTAGATGCTCTGGCCAAGTTGATACTTTTAACTCCAAGATGGAGTATTTATGCTCGATAGTGGATTCATGCCTCCCTTTCACTTATGCTCGAGTGACAGAAACGTAACAGGTGGGGGATGTGATGTTGCCATTAGGGAGAAAACAACAATGTTTTCATTGTTTACATTCCACACTTTACTTAAGGCAATAATATGTTGCTTGCAACTAAATACCCGAGGTTTGATTGGATGACGCTTCGAGTGTGGATTATTAGTCATAGATGCAGTTGGATAACAGTCTATGAATTATGTTGTAATGCCCGCATGAATAACATAGTAATCATCATGTCATGCATATGCACTACGGTGCATCCTTTATATTTGTCAATTTCCCAGCTGTAATTTGTTTACCCAACATGTTATCTATCTTTTATGGAGAGACACCACTAGTGAAATATGGACCCCGGTCCATTCTTTTACACTTGTGATACAACCGCTACAAACACTATTTGCTTTACTGCAATCATTGTTTTCCTCTCATTCACTATGACCACTATTCTCTATTCATTTACTGCAAACAAGTAGTATTTTCCACACTATACATCTAATCCTTTGTGTTAGCAAGACCGGTCAGATTCACAACCTCACTGTTTTGTTGCGGCAAAGTATCTTGATTGTGTTGTGTAGGTTCCATGTTGCTGCTGAGCCTAGTAGTGCACCCTACCAACATCAGCTGTCATCAACCTTCAGAAGTGATTTCTTTCTCCTACTGGTCGATTCAACCTTGGTTTTTTTCTGAGGGAAAACTTGTCGCTGCACTCTTCATACCTTACACTTGGGGTCTCCCAACGAGCGTGTGTTTACCAGCCATCAGCATACAATAATATGGCCAAAGCAATCATGCATAGCGGAGAGCATTGGAAGACAAGATTAAAGATCTCTAAATATATAAGTGAAACATCTCATATAGACATGAGAAAAATAATCATAATCTCATGGTTCACCGGATCCTAGCAAACACAACATGTAGTAATTACATAATTATGATCTTAATCATGTTAGGTAGCTCACAAGATCCAAACATGGTGGCATAAAATGGAGAGAACACCGTCTAGATACTGTTATGGACCCGTAGTCCAGGGATGAACTAATCATGCATCATCGGGAAGGCAGGATGCTGGGTTGCACTACATGATTTTTTTTGCCAAAATTGCTAATCAACAGAAAGACCTTGCTTTGCATATAAAAGTGAATTTAATTCCAAGATCTCGTTTCCGAGATTGTTTACCCGACACCGTAGTAGGAGAAGTGGTTTGGATGACGATGTCGGTGAAGCATGTAGAAGATCCTCATGCACAAGCCTATGGGTGAGGATGTTGCCGACTCCCCGTATCTAGCATCGTGATTCAGCAAAGTGAGGGTCTCATGTGTTACCCCTTTGAGAGTATGCACACATACGTCGGGGAAAATTCTGCACCACTTCACCGTCAAGGACTTAGCATTGCACATGTATGTGGAGGTCGAGTTCTCAACACATGAGAGAGAGAGAGAGAGCTAGGTCTAATCGAGAGAGGAACACCTCAACCTAATTAGAAGAAGCTCTAATCTAACTAGAGGAAGCTCTAATTCTATTAGAAGAAACTCTAATCCAATTAGAAGGGCTCTAATTAGGTAGCTATAATTAGTCTTCTAATTATTAGAGAAGTTCTAATCCAATTAGATGTGTTCTAATTAGAAATCTAATTAGTCTTATAATTATTAGAGAAGGCTCTAATTCAATTAGAAGTGCTCTAATTAGTCCTCTAATTCTTTTAGATAAAGAGAGAGGCTTGAGAGCCAATTGTGCGTCTTTTAAAGAGAGGAGGGCTAGGGATTATATAGTGGGTCAAGAGAGGGCACCTCCCATGGGGAGGAGGTCGGTTTACCCTCCTCACCCTTGGCCGCACCAAGTCTCCTAGGAGACTTCGGATTAGACTCCGAAGTGGAGTCCAATCCTCCTCCCTTTTTGCTTTCCCTTTTCTTTTTCCCATTCATTTATTTCTCAAATAAATTAAGGAAAATATCAACGGAAATCTAGTGCATATTGCAGGACCATGGGTCCCACCTTGCATCCCCTAAAAGTAGGGTTTCCCACTGGAGGAAATCTGCCCCCCTCAAACATTGCTCCCATACATGGAAAGTCCCCCGGAACTCTTCCGGAACCCCGTGAACCCCCTATAGATAAAATCATTGATATTATCTAACGATGTAAGAAATATATTTCCGACATCCCGGGAAATCTCAGTTTCTCTTTTATAACAACTCCGGAATAAATTCCAGGGACATCTTATGCCCTCGTTATAAATTCTCTCCAATATTTAAAATATATCTATCACTCATAAACACCATTCTGGTGATACTCCTAGTTGATCCGAACCACCGATATACACAAAAATAAGCCCAAACTTTAGTGTGTTTCCCCTGCAGGTTCGATAGTGTGTGGACATGAAAATGGAAACTCTTTCCTTTTCAATAATCAATAGCGGGGCTGTGGACACCCATATTGACTACGACATAGTAAATGAATAAACTGCTGAACATGTTGGTTATTATACAAATATCCCATTAGTCATGATACCGAACTTACCCGAGACTATTTATTCCAGTATTGCCTATGAAACAATCTCTAGTTCACTAATACCTTTGTCTCGTCTCGTTATCTGGTAATTTTCCTCTTTCTCGCTACTGTATTATGATGTCCCACATGATGTATCATGATCATCCATTGTCTGCAGAACTTATGGATATCAAGAATACCGAGTGGACCTAGGTATGTATATCTGTTTTTACGGAGGAGTAATCCCATCTGAGAACATCGAGGTAATATACTCCTTTAGAATTACCCAGTAACTACCGTTATGTTCACCCAGTTTACGCTAGGACTCTTGATAGCACCAAAGTAAAACCTACAAATATATTATTCCGATAACCTCATGGTCAAAGGATGCATTGTAATATAACCGTGTTGTGATATGATTCTACGGAAAAAGATGTCTTAGTGCAATATCTTAGCATGTCAATCTACTTAGGGAATACCCAGCCATATTGTCCCCTTCCAACAATATGGTATTCATTGATGTTGACATAAGAAATGTCCATAAACAGGACATCCAATTAATTAGTCGTAAAAGGAAAGACTAGGGTTTGTTTTCGTGTTCATGTTACTACACGTGAGCGTGAGTTTTGCTCGGAATCTCATATTCAAGAATCACGTCAGTTATAGCATAGAAATATGAATCATAGTTATGAAACATATGTATAAATATTCGGCATGCATCCAACATAGACACGGTGATGAAAAATCCTCCGGTGACGATTCCCTTCTCCGGTAGGGTGCCGGTGCAGGACTCCAGAAGCCCCAGATTGGAATTTCTAGGGAATGGCGCCTATGAGGCGCGATCCCACCGTAGGCCACGCCATGAGGTTGCCTTGTGATTATGGGGCCCGCCTCCAGGTCTCCTCTGGATCTTTGTTTCGGGTAAAAAAAATGATCTCCGTAGGTATTTAGAACTTTTGGCGAATATTTCCTTAAGAGCTTATCTGAAATACAAAAAAAAGCACAAAACATGAACTGGCTCTGGGCATCTGTTAGCAGGTTATTCCATGAAAATGCTCGTAACACAAAGGAAAATATTTACAAAACATAAGAAAATTGGTAGAAAAAAAGCATGGAGCATCAAAGATTATAGATACGTTTGGAACATATCAGCATCCCCAAGCTTAACTCCTGCTCGTCCTCGAGTAGGTAAGTCATAAAAAGGTATTTTTTTATAAGACATAAGGCCAACACAAACTTGATCAATCAATATGTGAAACATTGTAAGTTGTGATCAAAACACTTTAACAAAGACATGATAGATGTTATTTGAACAATGGAAACTTAGCAACTAAGTTGCAACATGAAAAGCACGCAAATAATTGACAACAAGTAATGATGCATTGAAAGTGAATGTTTGTTTTGATCATAATAAAAGCATGGTAGAGTGGTATATCGCTTTTCCTTTCTGGAATAGCAAAACATAAATGCTAGGACACCTCCAAAGTTCAAGTGGTGACTAGATACAAATAATTTTAGAACAAGCAATACCATAATCATATTCTACTCAATAATAAGTTTTGGGACCATGCAGAATATACTTAGAATGACAACTACGCTCTCCTAATTGGTGCATAAAGTAAGAAGGTGAAGACTCAACATAAAAGTAAAAGAAAGGCCCGTCACATAGGGAATTAGGGGTCACTCATGTGCTAGAGCTTTTTCATTTGCAAAATAGAAATATTGAAAAAGAAATGTTGAGAGAGGTGCATGCTTATGTAAACGAATGCTAATAAATGATTTAATATATTTCCATGTAAAATGGATTCTAATAGAGGCTCCCATAGAGGAACGATAACATTCCTCTTCTCCTTTATTTATCACTAACCGTAGTTTGACTGATTTCTCAGGAACAATGTGTTAAGGAGATCGATCGGACATTATATATTGGCATTTATCTTTTGTGGGCTAGGCACCCGTTTGCCAGCTCTTTTTGCAGTATTAGGGACAACCACATTATGCTTGCAAGTCAAGAGGTGAACCCATCCGACATGGAGAAATAACAAAGCATTTAATACTTCCTCATCAGCTAAAACAGGAACACAAAAGATGGTTTAATAATTTTGAATGTTTTAAAGGTAACACACGAGCAATTTACTTGTAATGGCTATAAAATGCCATGCATAGGTTGATATGGTGTACACATTGGAATAACTTTGGTTTGGTGTGTTGGATTCACAAGTAGAGCTCATACTCAATACAGGTGAAGGATAGCAAGATACCGGGAGCGACCAACTAAGAGAGAAATAACAACCATAATCATGCATAGTGACAACACATTATTGAACAAAGCCTAATTTATATTACTATTCTTGATGTGGGCGTATTAGAGAGACCCCCCATGATGGGCCTACCGGGTGCAGCCCAGCAGGAGATACCCCAGGAAGGTCTTTGGGGTATCGAACCAGAGCCCACTACGAGTCCAAGATAAGGCAGGCGCAAATAAGGAATTTCTCAAGAAGCTAGGGCAGAATAGAACGAACTCAGGATCGATTCCTGCTTGTGTGCAACCCCTGAGACCCTCCCCCCTATCTAAGGGATGGGAGGGGGTTGTAGAACACGACAAGCAACCCTAAATCATAGTTGAACCAGATCCAATGTGTTTCACCCCATCGAAATAAGAGCAATAAGGCGGGTAGTAACCCGTTTACCCGAGTAGTCCACCAGCGACTTCTCCCTTACGAAACTCCAGGCCCCTAACTATGGGGATTTTGAGGTACCAACCTCTTCATTGGCGCCGTCTATGGGAATTTGGGGCAAGGGATTCGAGGCTTCTTCGACCTCACTTTGGACGAGCGGCGATTCATCGATCTAGGCAGACTCGGTTTGTTTCGGGTCTATCGAATTTACCAAGCACTCACCAGCGTCGTGCCTAGTATTCGACTCCATCGACAAAAGCATTGACCTCACGTTCGGTGACCTGAACTTCCGCGCGAGTCACATAGGGGTATTGCGCCTACAGGACTCTTCCTGCCTCCAAGCGGCAAAGTCGATCGCGCCAACAACAGAAATTCTACCGCTACAACCCAAGGAGGAAGAAGGCTCTAGGCACCCCTGTGTCTCGTTGCAATGGTCGGACGATCCAAGCACCCAACCTGAGACATCGAGGGCGATAGCGAGGACCTGACCGATCCAGGCAAAACAGCTGACGCAACCTGCGACAGGACGGTTGGAGATGGTGACGAACTCGAGGAAGATCCACCAAATTCCTCGCCACCTGAAGATAAGGACCCAAACGACAATGGTGATGGACTCGATAGGCCCTCCTTATCCATCGACTTTGGGTCTGCAGCAAAAAACAGGAAAAACAAGGAAGGCCGCCCCACAGTACACGTGTCAGCCGACACACTAGAGTTGGTCACGACTCTGGTCGAACAAGGCCGCCCCTCCCGAAAGATGCCACCTCGGATGAGTGGGCATCTAATCGCTACGTGCTGAGTAGGCAGAGGAAAAAGCTAAACAAGATACAAAAAGGACTAGATAGTACGCGTCACGCAGGAATACATGCAGTCGAAGCCATAGGCGAAGGAGTGCGCCAAACCACCCGTGCCCAAGCGATGATCCTGCACCAGCAACATGATAGATGAAACCATGGAAGGGATTCGAAGGGCGCTAGATCTCGAGCACCACCCAAAGAAACCTAACCCCCCCTCCCCGGAGAAAATAGTGCCCAGGACCCCGCAAGAGAGGCTCCTAAAGGTGCATACGTACCTAATGTCAATCAAACCAACACCAGGAGACCCTCGCGGAGAGGTCCACAAAGAGATGATGCAAGTCCTAAACATCGCAAGTGTGGAGCTAGGAGAAAAATCTTTCCCTCGAGTAACAGCTGCACCCGTAGGGCTAGGGCCTGACAAAGGGAAGACGAAATCGATCCACGCGCCATGCTATGAGGAGGACCCGAAGGATTTGCACGGCAAAATTGGGCAAAACAATGTAGACAGGCTACGCAAAGAACGAGCCGCAGAAGAAACATAGCCGCGGGCTAACAGGACGAGAGTAGAGCACTAATGACAATGTTCACCCGACTTGGACGAGGAAGAACTCTGTGGACCACCCTGCTTCACTCGCGAGATTCGCTAGGACATGAAGCCAAAGAAATTCAAGCTGACAGCCGTGACCCCAAAATACGACGGTGTCCAGGAAAACGAAACTTGGTTGAAAGACTACATTACCGTTGTTAGGTTCTAGAAGGGCAACCGAACAAAACCAATGCAGCACATTCAAATGTAACTTGTAGGGGTTGCAAGAAACTGGTTGAAGAGTCGACCCAAAAATAACTACGGTTGCTAGGAGATTTCGAGTACGAATTCATCTAGAGCTTCAAATCTACCTGCAAGCGACCAGTATTGGTCGGGAAACTGAAGGCGTGCAGGAAACAAGCATACAAGAACATCCGCGGATACATACATCGATGGACTGCCCTAAAGAATAACACGAAGGACATTTCAGAGGAAACAACAATTTTGAGTTTCAGAGATGGAATTCGCCGAATGGATCTAAAAGAATACATTGGTCGCGTCTAGGTCAAAATACTGAGCGAACTCATGAAGATAGCCAACAGTTGGGCAGGGGGCGAGGAGTCGGCGCGCAGCGCCCACCCTCCCTCACCCGAAGAAGATAGCATGGTTGTTTCATACGCAAATGAGGGTGGCAGAAGATAAACCCGCGACCCAGGTCAATGAAGGAAGCGCAAAAACCGTGTGTTTTACGAGATGGAAACCGAGGGTGTGGCTGCAAAATTTCCATGGAGTCGCAGCAACGACTACCGCGGGCAGGCACGTGAACCAGCATGAGAGCAGAAATGTTAGCCTGGGCAAGAATAGAAGCAAGAGTGGCAGCCGCGAAAGATTCACACAGATGGACTGCAACCCATGTCAATCGAGCAGCAACTCGAGGGACCCTGTCCAAACCACATGTACGCGAACAACAAAGGCATCCACAGATCGAGTCATAAACTGAAAGACTATCGCAGGTTCCAACTCCTCATGGAAGCATCATACAGGAAACAGAGAGAAGCACAGTAGACGGGTTTCCTTGATGTGACTGGAGAATTAGAAGTGGGCGCTCCACCACCACCTCCAATGGCGACGGGTGCACCAACCCCAGCCATGGTCGCACTCGAAACACTCGTGGGTTGTGGAGCAAAATGGTTTAAATAGAAAAATCGGGGTGACTCCCAACTGTGGTTCCACTCAAAACACTCGGGGGTTGCGCAGCAAAAAGTTTAAACCAAAAAATTAGGGTGGCTCCCAGCCATGGACGCACTCGAAACACTCGGGCGCTGCGCAGCAAAAGGTTTAAACAAAGAAAATCAGGCTGAATCCTAGTCGTGGTCGCACTTGAAACGCTCCGGGGCTACACAGTAAAAACTTTAAACAGGAAAAGTAGGGTGACTCTCAGCCGCAGTTGCACACAAAACATTCAGGGGCTGCACAACAAAAAGTTTACCAGGAAAAAGAGGGGTGAGTCCCAGCAAAAAGTTGATCCTCATCTTTGCTTAAAAGCTTTGTGCACAAGAATTGCATTATGTCCTCTGGGGAGTTCACTTGGGAGAAACAAGTAATAGGAGGAGTCATATCAGACCCAGAGGCTGGCACTCGAGTACTACCACCCGCCTCATTCGATGAATCAGCAGCTATGAGTACCCGAGGAAAGGGGGAAGGAGATCGTCAATACTCGAGTAACTTAGCACCTTGAGTGCTTGGCAGTATTTAAGTGCCTCATACTCGGGGGTTACTCCCATCGGGTGGCAATGTGCAAGGAAAATACAACGATGGACAAATATAATCAAGGAAACTTCATTTATCTTAAGCAAAATAGGTTCATTACAAATAAAGCCGGACTTTCTTGCACTAAGTCACTGCTGCTACAGAAATTACAATAAAAAAGTAAACTAGTACTGGGCGGCTCCTTGGCGAGCCTCTTCAGTAGCCTGAGCACCCCGCGTTCGAGATTCAAGGTGTAGCCAAGAGTTGCTGGGCTAGTTTGACAGAGAGGTTAGTGTAGGGGCTAAGATCTACCTCTTGCCCATTCGAGTCCCTAGGAGGCCCACGTAGTTCCCCTTTGAAGTCTCCTTCGATGTCGTGCGCCCTTGCAAGAGTGAGAACCGTCTCTGCTCCACAAAGGGTATGCTCCCAACTAAACTCATCCAAGACATTCGTGTTAAAGAACACGCATATAAAAGCATTGAGAGTGGGTGTCATAGCATGGCCTGGGAACATGCACTCGTGGAAGCATACGAGGACACTCCGAAGTTTGGCGAGTGCTTACTTTGCTTTCGATACTTGATCCTCAGAAAAAGTGACAGCGTCCAAGAGTGCACACGTCCGAATGCGAGCAGTAAGGTCAGGTGGGCTACCCAAGATCTCTGCATCACACCAAAGACAGTAAAACATGTGTAAAGAAGTATAAGTGAAAAAATAGGACACGCCTATCGAGGAATCGGTCACGCTTTGGAGTCGAGGAACCATGGCCTCCTCCAGATCTAGAGCCTGCTTGAGAGCCTCCATCTCCCTCTACTTGGCTTCGTTCGCCTCCCGAGTGGTGACCTTAGACTCTTTTCTTGCGGTAGAGGCCTCCTCGCGAAGGGATGATACTTGCCCTTCGAGTTCCTTGACTCGAGTGAGGGCCGCATCCTTCTCGGAAGCAGTCACGGTTAAGAGTTCTGGAAAAAGCAAAAACGTTGAAAATACAGATCAGATGATGTAAATAGAGCAAAGCATAGCAAGATTTGTAGGGCTAAGTACCTTTGGTCGTGTTGAAATTGAAACAAGCCGAGTCCCTGAGGAATTGATTGCTCAATTCCTTCATACAAATCATGAAGGGATAAAAGTAAACAGGAAGAAAGAACCGAGTCAAGTCACAAGATACAAGTTTTAAGTCTATGCTCAACTGCAAGAAGCCAAACGTAGACTCGGGGTCTAATCTCATCGGGAGCTCTGGTCGCGCACCCGACAGTACGAACAGAATACTGAAGTGCATCGATAAAATAGGAAAAACTCACGTGTTTGCTCACCTGGAATTCTAGGGCCAATGTGTCCACATCAGCCAAGGGGTCGATGGACCCGAAGAACCTAGGAGTGGATGAGGCAGGTTGGCTCGGGTCAGCTGCAGAAACAGTTGGGTCCGCAGGCGCTGCTTCCTAGACAACTCCCCTGTCCTTCACGGTCAGAGAAGGAGCCGAAGCAGGATCTGCTTGGACCTCCAAAGAAACACCAGTACCAGTTCCTTTTGGGGGAGGAGTCAGAGATTTTGGAGGTTCACTAAGTAAAATTAAAGAAGAGAGCCCAAATATAAAATAATGACTCAAAGAGGGTGAGAGGCAAGAGTAAAATAGACTTACTCGCTAAAAGGTGTGCCCAAACTGAACATGCAGTGAGTCTTCTTGGCGAGTGACAATTGTGAAGAAGTGGCCGTGTGTTGAGGGGCAGCGGGTGGCCTGAAGGCCAGTGGAACGGCTGGAATCAGCTCATTCGGCTCCTTGCCCCTAGTAGCACTCGAAGAGCTAGAGTACTTCGAAGTAGCTTCTTCATGATCACTGTCTGCTCGAGTGCATTTTTGGTTCGCCCTTGAGTCATCAACGAGTCCTTGAGTATCCTCACCCGCGTCATCCAAGTCCTTTGAGGAGTGGGCAATCACGGTGGAAGGGATGGAGTCAAAATTAGTCAGCATATCCACGACCAGGCCTTGCATGAACTCTATTGTGCCTACCTTGGGTGGATTGCTAGGAGGTATGTCCTTCTTCTGAGGAAAAGAATGAGTAGGAGTTACAGAAGAAAAGAAGATATTGACACGAGTAAGAAAATCATGAAACTGGCGCAGAGTGAAAGAAATGCAAACTCACCAGAGTCAACTCGTCCATGCCTGAAAAGGATGGACATTTGGAACCAAGTCGATCGGATCCGACTCCTCGACTCGAGTGATGTTGCAAAGATAGACCTCGAGTTTGTTGCTCGAGAGCTTCTCCTTGCGTAGCCGGTTGGAGTCTTCAGCACCCACGTAAGCCCACATGAGCCTAGTTCTAGCCTGGAGAGGCTGCACTCGACGCTTGAGGAAGACCCCACCAAAATGAGTACCAGTGATGCCACGAGTCTTCATAATTGCTATCTAGGATATGAGCTCCTTAGTATGCTCAATCTCCTTGCCTGTCAGCTAGTTCCTCTAGGAGCTTCGTTGAGTGACCGGACTCTCTAGATCAACTAAGGGTTCTACGTTGTGGGCAGGCGTCCTTGGCATAGAACCACCAAGTCCTCCAGTTGGTGGCTAAGTCCACGAAATGCATCTTGAAGTAGCCGGCCTTCGGGTTGATATGAATATTGCAACCCTTAACTTTGTCGGGGTCATCCTTGCTTGGCTGGGCCCTAATGACGAAGAGCGTCTTGAACAAGGCCTAGTGAGATGCTATGCCAAGATAGCACTCGCATGGCACGAAGAAGCACGCAATGTGTTGCATGGAGTTAGGATGTACGTCGTGCAATTGCACGCCATACACGCACAAAATGGAGAGAAGAAAGGATCGAGGGGAAAGGAGACGCCCCTAACGATGTGGTTTGTGAAAGCCACTTGCTCGTCAGCCGCTAGAGTGGGGCGAGCCTCCTGTCCAGGGCGCCGCCATGCCTTCTCTGACATGGGCTTGATAAGCCCCTCGCGTTCGAGGGAGGGTAGGATCTTGGAAACTCCAGCGGACTTCCCCCATTTTCCCCCTTCCTCTTTTGTGTGTCGACGCTGCCGGCCGTGGAGGCGCTACCATTACTTTGGGTCTTCCGCATGGATGCGCAGCAGAAAGCTCAAAGGTGCAGTTATGGAGTTTTTTCTCTAAGAAAGTAGTGGAGGTACGGGCGTGAGGAAGAAGTGGGGGAAAGTTACTGCCCCCATCCGTATTTATAAGAGGTGTGGGAGAATCCTCACTGTCGATGGCCGACGCTAAATATCTGGGCTGACATGTGGCAACTCGAGGCCAACCGGCACGCTTCCACGCTGCCCACTACGCGCGAGAATCTAGGAGCATTTACTAAAATTTCCTAGATTACTGCGCACTGAACAGTCAAAAGATGTTCTAAGCTCACTCGAGCATGTTACCTATGATAGGATAAGCACGCTTCCGTAGCGCTTTATTGTAACATCCCTGATTTTTGGAAAACTCAAAAATCACAAAAATTTGAAACTTTTTGTTTTCATGTTATGCAAGTCACCAAAAACCAAATGAGAAGCAAGAAACAAAAGGAAACAATACATATCCAATGAAATTGAATTTTACCACTAACCCTAAAACCCTCTCAAATGAATTTTTCTCACATAAAGAAACCATTTTATCTTTAGCAAACTTTATTACATAAAAGGTTTTCAATTCAAATATTACCTTGAAAGTATTTTATGGCAACAACAATAAAAGATATATAACCCTTAATAAAGTTCTAAAGCCCCAAAGGTATTTGATGAGAATAAAATTGTTAGTAATAACTTTTAGTTGACATTCCAAGTTTTAAACATGAAGGTGTGAAAAATAAAATGCATTGTTTGGAAAATAACATAAAAAGAGTTTTGAAAACAATATTATGACATGTGGTTTTATCCTAAATTTATTGATCAACAATATTAATTAATTGATAAGAACTAATTAAATAACATTAAATTACTATTAGTAAATCCTTCATATTAAAATGTGAAATAGTTTTTAAAATGGCTTTCCAAAAATAATTTATGACAAGTAAAATGTCTCTGAAATTTTATTTAGACAATAACATAAATTTATTATTTTCTAAATTTTAAAATGGCCTTAAAGTATTATTAGTGTTTTATTTATTTTTCAAAATATATAATTGTGAAAACATGGTGGAATGACTTTCAAAATCTTGTTTTCAACATTTATAATGTCACTAAAATCTTAGTTGACCAATAACTATGTTTTATAAAAATTTAAATTAAAAATCACATTAAGTAACTATTAAGGAATTATTCAAATTCCCAAATTCAAAATAAAATATGATGATTTTGTTTCCAAAAATGGTACTGTTGGAAAGTACTTGAAATTTCAAGAATTTAGAAATTTGTTTCATGTCATTTGGACACTTAAAACAGAAATTATGATTTAATTAGATAAACAGAAATTAAAAGAAAGAAAGGGATGATGTCATTGCTGACGTCATCATCTTCTTCCTCAGGATGGAAATTGCGTTCATTTCGGCCGAATTGATCTCCCCTCAATCGCGCGCCATTAAGGCCATGAATACCTTCCCTCTCTGTCTCTATAAAACGCCCCCGAGGCCCTCCTCGTTTCCCCTCTGTCCCCTCTTCAAATACCGAGGCCACACCATCGTGATTCCTCGCCGGAGTCCGCAGCTGCCGCCGCCGTTCTTCATCACTTCCGGCCACAGCAGTAGGTTCCCGCCGCCCATTTTACGCCCCTCCTCTTCCCCTCAACTCCCTGCACCCCCTCATGCCCTTGTTTCGGTTTTTCCCGCAGCGGAACCATGTCCCCGACGAGCACCGGAGTTGCGCCGCCTCGGGACACCACCGCGCCACCACTCGAGGCCGCCACCGTGCGCACCGTGCCCACCATCGGCTTCACCGAGACGAGGCAGAGCTCGTCGTGGTCTCCATCGAGCGCGGTGGTCACCGGATCGCCGTCTCCGTTGACGTCCGAGAGCAGCGCCGCCGTATCGGCCATCTCCGGCGACCTAGCTCCGGTAACTCACCGTCTCCCTCTCTGTGCCGTTAGATCTAGATCTAGAGGCCTAGATTAGATCATGTCTGCGAAGGGGTACGCCACCGTTGGATTCAGATCCAGTGGCTCAGATTGATCCACTTATCCACGTCATCGTCCCAGTCAGCAGCACAGTCAGCACCAGCACCCAATTAGATCCAGCCACGTGGCCCAGCCTTTAATTCAAATTGTTCTCCCGCTAGAATTAATTGGCAGTTTTACAGATTAGTCCCTGCATCTTAGATCTATCATATCTTTTGATCCATAAGCCCAAATTTAGCAATCTTGGACTTTTTGAAAAGCCCTTGACATTTAGAATCTTTTGGAACTGGCCAAATTCAAATTTGACAAACTTAAATCTGTTCAAATTCAAATATGCTTGTTTGATGAAATTTGGCATAATTCAAATTCTACAAATCCAAAATTTGTAAATAAAATATATTTGGAAACCTTAGGATGTGTACTTTCATATCCCTTGTCCCAAAATAATAATTGAGCAAATTAAAATTGAATTTAGAATTAAGTTGTCTATTTGGGTATTTTTGACATAGATTAATTTTTATAAATATTTTCAATATAGTTCCTTTTACAAAATTGTTCCATTTGACAACCTTGAACCATAGAAATTAGTGCCTAACCATTTTGGACACTATTTAACCATGGACATATGTTTTTGACCAAAAACCCAACATAGTAATATCCATTATCACCATGTCTTAGAAATTTGTTACCATCATCTACCATTGGTTGTTGTGGCCATTTTTGGATCCAAGACCAAGTCCCTAAAATTTCCAAGTAGTGAACCTCAAACACTAGCACCTTAGAATTCTATATACTTCTCCATTCTCCCATTCCTGCTTCGAGAATTCACCAAGTCAGCAAAATGGAGATCAAGACTCAAGCACAAGAATGAAACTTCAATATCAACTTGGTGGCAACATGAAGAGCTACAAGGAAGATCAATGAAGAAGTTTTGAAGAAAAGACTTAGACTCCACAACAACTAGAAGCAACTCAAGAAGTACAAGTGTGAAGAAATTCAGAAGAAGACATCTCTCTCTCTCCTTCTATCTTTCTTCTTATATTCTTTCCAATTTGACTTAGTGGTAATTGTGCCCATACCATACCCAAACCAATTAGTGAAGTGAAAACCACGAAGACTATCAAGACCAAGATAAGAACCACACCAAGGAAGGAAACAACTTAGATGACATGATGATGATCTTCAAGAAGGCAATCACATGAGGACTAGAAGCAATCCACCCAAGTTGAAGAGTAACAAGTTATTTTTGTCCAAACCATTGACCCAAATGGAAAACCCAAGACTTAGTAATATTTTCCCTTGAATGATGAAGTTAGTAGACCTACCCTAACCACAATGGAAAATACTAACATAGTCACTCAAATATTTTTGAAGGTGAATATGACCAAGTGTTTGCATGTATTACTTTAGTTGAAGAAGTAATATGTTTATTCTTAGTGAACTCTTGGAACTTCCTCGACAAGTATGGTTATAATAAAGTTAGTTTTATACATAACTCAACCTAGTCCAATCCTAAGTAAAACCTTAGAAACTCCTTAGAATGTAATGAACCATTAGAGAATAAATATTTTCAAAATCAAACCTTGACCTTGTCCTAGCCAACTTAGTCCAACTCCTTTGTTATGACATTTGCTATGTTTGCTTTCTCCACCTATGTGTTTGATTGCTAGGATGCTTGTTTATTTTGTTATTGTGTTTTCAATGAATAGATTGTACGGAGAGCAACGATCTTTTGTGAAGAGAGTGTGATATCTTCACCAATTTCAACAAGGCAAGTAACACACCATCAACTACCCATTATTTTCTATATGCATTAGTTGATTTTGAGTAGTATGCATGATACGAAATTTTACTAAGTTATACTATGCTATGCTATTATCCTAGTAGTGTGTAGCCATCTCTTTTACCCTTGTTATTTTGATAGCCTTAGAACTTGGTAGATGCTATGCAATGTTACAAATTGTTTTACTAGATGTTGAGAAAAATTCTAAGTATAACTAATAAATAAACTACCTGGGTGGAAGTGGTAAGACTGGTTTATGTTGAGTGTTGCCTTAGGGCCCTTACCTAAGGGTTATTCCACTTGAGGTTGTCACTTGAGGATGGCCACCCAGGAACAAAGAGATTACTATGTCCTTCTAAGTTTAGTAGCTTCCCGTGCAGCCTTTTGACATATGGGCTCTGTCTTGAATCAACTAAGTTGTGAGGGTTCAGCCCAGGCTTGACAAGCAGATGTAGCTTAATTATAGGTGGAACGGGTCTTGCCGGTGGGTTGAATTCTTGCTTCTGAAAGATCTCGTCTCGATTCTCTCCTTTCCATGATGCACTCCGGGTGTATAGGATGTTTGGGCTAATTGAAGACAAAGGGTGAAAGTGCACAAGCTCTGCAGAGTCAACAAACTAAGATCTTAGCCGTGTCCCCGGTTATGGACAACTATGAGCAGCTGGACAAGGATTGACGGAAGAATCTCATCATCAATTTCAATAAGTAAAATTTTGACCAAGTGAACAGTATTGTGGTGCTTGGATCTTAATCCAATGTTGCCACCCTTTGTAAAGAAAAGTTTGATTTACAAAAGTGATAGGAGAAAACTGGCTTTATGCAAAACTTAGCCAAAACTCCACTCAGCCAAATAAGCATGTAGTATTAGTCTTGCCATTTATATCCACCATAGTGTTACTTGCCAATACATTAAATTGTATTGACTCCCTTGTGGCTGCATATTCCATATTGCAGATGTTTCTCAAGACGAGTGAGGATTTCGTTTAGGATCTCGAGACTATCGCCAACATGTTTTGCCTGTGGCACATGAAGAAGATGGGCTCAATGTTGTTCTATGTTTTTCGCTGTAATACTTTGTTTTCTGCTAGTCTTCTAAGACTATGCAAGTTGTAATACTATTTTGTAAAGACTGGATCATGCGATGTAATAGAATTTGATGCATTTGCATGATATTTTATTTTGTACTGTGGTGCTAGCAATTGATCCAGGGACTAGCACAATAACACAGGTATTCCATCTTTATTAAAAGTTGGGATGCTACATTTATCATCTAACAGAAAAGAACAGGGTGGCACTTCATCGGGTGACGTGATCACCTAACTGAAAAAGAGCTCGAGTGATTGGAAAAATCACTTGGACTGTATTTGGCTCACACACGGTGTACAAGGTATTTAGGAAAGTCTATGAGTCGAGAATTATCCTCTATTCCCTAAACCTATGACTCGAACGAATCGTGCTAAGGAACCTTGTTCCCCAGATAGCACAACTGCGTTAAAATCCTAGATGTCATGCTGATTGCATGAAAGGAAGACCCGAAGATCAGTTCTAACGGCCTAGGAGTTGCACCTCTGCTGCACTACCTACAATTTTTTTTCATACCAATAGGTGTGATGAAAATCCTGATGGACGTGTTGGTTAAAACAAACTCACAACTGGAATTCAACTCGGTAAGACCTCAGTAGCGCGAGTTCAGTTTCCCCAGGTTTTCCCGGGTTCGAGCATGAGGACTCAAAGCCTGAGTAGGCTAATGGTATTTTCTCTCGACTGATATTAATTGACCTTGATCCGTCAAGTGAGTCAAGCCTGTTGAGTAAAATCATTCAAAGAAGGGTACGGAAATATATTCGAGTCGCCTCGATCGGGTTTGAGTCCCTTGATCGATTGTTCAACTCCACTAGTCACTCGGGGGGCTAATGACATGGGGGTACTCGAGAGACCCCCCCTACCCACCCACGATGGGCCTACTAGGTGCACCCCAATAGGAGATAACCCAGGAAGGTCTTTGGGCTACCAAACCGGAGCCCACTACGAGTCCAAGATAAGGCAGGTGCAAAGAAGTACTTGCTCAAGAAGTTATGGCATAATAGAATCGACCCAGGACCGAGTCCTACCCCTGTATAAGCCCTAAGACCCGACGCCCTATATAAGGGACATGAGGGGGTCATAGAATAGGACAAACAACCCTAGATCATAGTTGCGCCAGATCCAATTTGTGCGGCACCCTGTAATCTATTTCACCCTCATCGAAATAAGAGCAATCAGGCGGTCACTAACCCGTCTAGATGAGCAGTCTACCAGCGCCTTCTCCCTTATGAAACCCGAGGTCCCTAACCATAAGGATTTTGGAGGTACCAACCTCTTCAATCCTAAAAATAAAAGATCATCAAGGCTAAAGGTGACTTTTTTTATAGTCATAACATGGTGTGAGAATGTGCCAAGTCAACCCAAATAAATCTTCAAAAGATGATACCATAATGACATGTCGCATTATGATCAAAGCAACACATGATTTAATTTCAATATCACATTAAGCACTCTCAGTTATTTGAGACTAGTCATGCTACATAATAAATTACTAAGCTCACAATTAAAATAACATCTAACATGACATGTCAAAGCCTAGCCATAGTCTAAACAAGATTCCTTTGCACCACTATTAAGCATGAAACACCAATCAACTTATTTGAAACAACTCTCTTAAAAAATACTCATCAAAGACCATAGAGATATTCATATATAAATATAAAGAACTAACAAGCTCTAAACAAAATAAGCAAAATAAACAAGAGCTAAAAGCAAAAGTAGCAAAAACTAAACACTCATAGAGCAATAAGAGTGAAAACTCGAGTGTTCTAGACGATTAAGTGGAGCGTGTTTCTCTACAAACAAGAATGCTAAGATCCAACCATTTATTATCAACAAGCAAACAAAGTAAAACTTAAAGCAAAATAAAATGACGCTCCAAGAATAAAAAATAGTATGTGAAACCATAAAAAGATATTGTCTTTAAAGGCGAACTGATAATATTGTTGATGAAGAAGGGGATGCCTTGGGCATCCCCAAGCTTTGACGCTTGTACTTATTGGATATGTCTTGGGGTGACATGGGCATCACCAAGCTTGAGCTTTTTTCCATTCTTGGTTTTGTCATACCATCCTCCTCTCTTTACACTTGAAAACTTCCTTCACACAAAACTTCGCATAATCTTCATTAGCAGGGTTAGAGCATCAAATAAATAAATCCACTTGGTTCAGTTTTGACACAATGCAAACAATCAATTTAAAAATTAACTACTTTCACCACTTATTTTAGGTCTCTCCACCCCTAGAGGATACCAAATGAAAAATATTAAGAGACAAATGCAAACAAAGGTAGAAATCTGTCAAAACAGAACTGACTGTAAAGATGAATTATTTCGAGACACTTCCGTAGCTCAAATCAGAAAAATTTCAACTAATGAAATTTAGATAATAACCTAGGACATGTGCCCAAATTACTTCATAATTTTGTTGCACTCAGTCTAAGATATACAAATTTTTTGGCGAGGCTCGGAAATCTGGACAGAAACAGTAAAAACCACAAATTTCACTTCCTTTCAAATAGAGGTTACTCTTGGAAAAAAATGGATAATGAGAGGTTGCTATATAAGTGGGAACTTCCAAGACTCAAAAAAAATGAAAACGGAAAGCAACAATCGAGTATTATCCCCTTTTCCATTTAAATCAAAGTAGGAAAATTCATCATATAAGAATTGTATTTTCTCACATGGCTTAGAATCTCCTTTTTTATTTATTTTAGGTTTACTATTTTCATCAAAGGGATTCTCACAAACAATCCAACCAAAATTGTTCTCTAAGGCATCAGAAATTGCTAAGAGTTTAAATGGTATGGGGATATTAATTTCTTTTTCACATTCAGTTTTACCCATATACTTCATATTTTATCATCCAAAGTTCTCATAGTGTGTTCAATAGCAAGATCATAACGAAGAAATGTATAATGATGAAAAACTTTCCTACTCTCAATAGCAATATCATTAAATTACATAAGTAATTTTTTTTACACAAAATTATTTTCTTCTCCTCTCTCCATACTATCTAGTTTAAGAAACAGATGCTCTAATATAGGATTGAGGTTCACAAATCTAGCGTCTATCATATCAACCAAAGAAGTAACAACAGTTTCATAATTATCAGTGAGTTCAACCACATTTTTTCATTAAGATCATGAAGTACATTAGCATGATTGAAGAATTCTTCAATGTTATTTCTTCCAATAATAAAACCAATTTTTTTACATTCAAATCCTCCATAGAAAAATTAGGAAGAGACATTGTAAAAAGGTAACAAAGAAAACAAAGGTAAGGAAAAACCAAACTAACCGAGTAAGTAAGAGACTAGAAACTACAAAACTATTTTTTATATATATATAAGGAAAAATAAGCTAAGAAAAAGTAAACTAAGTAAGAACAAAATTAAAGAGAGAAAGTGGAAGTATGTAACCGCCCTAGCTAAAAGCTTGAAGTCCCCGGCAATGGTGCCAGAAATTCTTGATGCACGTGTAGATCAAACACACATCCGTTGGGATTCCCCAAGAGGAAAGAATGATGTAGGGTAGCAGTAATTTCCCTCGGTTAAGAACCAAGGTTATAAATCGAATAGGACTCCAATGCTCTCGGTAGGATGCTTGTTGTCTAGCACTTCAACAAACGTGGACCTGCACACAAATCACAAACTCTCTCTTGCTCCCATCTTTTCAGAAAGGTTGACAATCCTCCCCTCTTGTTGTGAACTAGAGAATTAATTATATCAAATGGTTGGATCAGATTAAAAGTAAACATGCCAGCGAGCAAGTGATGATTAAAAGCAAGTGAATGAGGTTGTATTCAATGAGTAAAATATGAACGGGGCCATAGTTTCACTAGTGGTATGTCTACTAAGAACAATAAATAGATTGGGTATACAAATTAGAACTGGGAAATTGATAAATCATGAGAGAATAACAATGCTATTATGACGAGATATAGTCCATGGGTTCTAATCATGTAGGCATTACATCAAGGTAAGTAGACCGCCATCCAACATCATCTATTACTAAAAGTCAACCTCAAGAAAGGTATCTAGCAAATCCATCCATAAATTTTTGTGTTCTTTATGTGAACATAAAAATGCATTTAGATCAATACGTAATGTAAGCAATAATTCTCATCCGTAAATAAGAACATCGATGTTTTATCCCTAATGGAAACAACATATCATCCTCCATGTATGTTTCTGTTACTCAAGAGCAGGAGCAAAGGAGACATGAACCCACTATCTAGCATATAAACCCTCTCTTAGAGATGCATACAATAACTTGGTGAAATAAATCATACACATTGGATACCATTGTAAGAAAAGATAAAAATATCTAAAGATATAAATGAAGCATCTCATGTATACATGAACAAAATAATCATAATCTCGTGATTCATGGGATCCCAACAAACACAACATGTAGCAATTACATAATGATGATCTTGATCATATTAGGCCGCTCAAAAGATCTAAACATGGTGGCACCAAGTGGATAGAACACCATCCAGCTACATCTATGGACCCGTAGTCCAGGGATGATGTGACGCCCCGAGATCGGGCACTATGCAGATTTCAGCATTCCCGCCAAATTCCACATAATAACCGATTCCAGGTTGACACTTGTGATAACATTACAATAGTTCACGAATAATCCACAATTACAACAGAAACAGATAGATACAAGATGACTCAAACGAGCCAGGGTTACAACTGATACATTACAAAGATCCAAATAACAGCGGAAGAAACAACGTAGCGTCCGGCTACGGACAAGATCCAAATGGGACTAAGAGTCCTGAAGATAACCGAGAGTGTCCAATCCCTGCCCAGGCCAAGCCGGAGGGATTCCCAAGCTAACGTCGTCAGACTTCAAACCTGTTGACTGCAATATTGAATATGCAGCCACGAAAGAGATTCGTGGGTCAGTACGGTTAAGTACTGGCAAGTGGATAAACCCATACTCACAATATACCGGCGTAGCCAGTCATCACAAGATACAAATACTTTGGGATCAACGGGAAGGAAGGGGTAATTGCAAATAAGCGACAGCAGGCTGCACTAACCAACTACAGAGAGATACTACAACTTTCGGCTAATAGAAAGAAGATAAGATCGAGTATAGTAACCAACTGAAAGTAAATCCAAAACAAACCCATCCTGGATCTCGCCCCTTATCCAAAGAAGCAATCCGAGGATAACTCACACAGTTGGATTAATGATGGTTCAGATTATTGTGTCAATAAGCCTATTACTAGTCAAGTTGTTAATCATGGGGTGAAAGATTGTTAATGATTAGGTTTAAGTTGTCCTGAGTACTTGTTAGCCAGTACTTTCACCAAGTAATCCATAACCGCGGAAAACACGGCTTCTCGAGAAGATTATCCCTGCAGGGTTGCACCAATTTAGCCGTACACGCAAGAATAACCCGCCAGATGGGGAGCTAACCCACCAAGCGAGGTACTCTACACAACTCAACTCTTCTTCGCATCAAGCCCAAAGAACCTTGGGCGCACGGCTAATCGAGCCCAGAAGAAAATGGACCCTCATAGCACTCTAAGAACGTGTCCCCCTATATGCCGACTACGAAAGTTCCACCCGGGTACCAAGGGCTCGCAAGATCATGCATGCAGCAAATGGAAAACCCGAACTAAATGAGGCGATTTGGACGAGATGCGAATCGAGTCAAATTGAGGGGGGCGCCCATACTCGCTTCCCACATGCGGGTAGTGCGCTCATCATGGATCAGTAGACAAGACCCTTTTCCTATTAGGGTCGACACTAGCAGGCCTCAAAACCACAAAGGGCCTCCTGCCGGTGCCTTATCATCAAATTTATTATTAAACAATACAGTAGCATGATTGATTGATTGATTAAACATCGAGCCCCCAGAACATAATGAAGTAATAACAGAAAGTAACGGGTAACAGACTCGAGCAAAACAACCCTAAGCATGATAGTAAGACACGGGCAACAAGCAATGGTTATAGGTATGGAGGTGAGGCAATATCAAGGTTAAGGGATTCATGTGATGGGTTCGTACCAGAAACAACTACCACTAAGGCTAGCAGAAAAGAACAACGGAAAGAATCGGTAACAAGTGATGAAAGGCAGCCATATGGCAGCAAGTGAGTATACTTGCCTGAGATCCCGCAAGGTAGCAGAACTTGTCGTTGCTCACATCATCTCAACGTCCTATCCGAGAAGAAGCAATGAACCTCGAACAAACACCGGATGCAACAATTACTACTACGGCAAAAGATCCAGCATGATCAAGATATGGATGCATGACAGGTTTAAAGATGCATCAAGGTAAACTAGTTGACATGATAAACAAATTTAAATGGACCCATATGCAATTTGAGTTGCATATGAAAAGCCCATGGATTATGGTTGAAACAATTGTTTTCCAACTAATCAACAGGTGAAGGTGGATTAGTATGATGCATGGATGAGGAAAACAGCAAAATAACAACAGTAGAACCAATTGAAATAAGGTTTAACAATTTTAGAAAATTATTTATTAAGTTAGAAAATTTTGGTTCCTTAAAGGTGTCACACAAACAATAGTTGTTTTCAGCAAGTTAAATTGTTCAAAACAGATAACAAAGTTCATATTTGATTAGAACACAAAATTTTGGGTGGATTACATGTTTCAAATATTGAAATTGGAGTTAGGATAATTTAATTATGAATTAAACAATATTAAACAAGTTTTAATTGAATTTAATTCAAGTTTGAATATTATTTGAATTTTATTTGTTCAAAACATAAATTCAAATTCATATTTGAAAAGTTCACACTTTGATGGTTTGAAAACATATTTTGCATGTTCAAAATTATTTGATATTGATCAAGTTATTATTTTATCAAATTTAATTGAATTAAACAAGGATTAAATTATTTAGGCAATTTAAATTATTCAAACCATGAAACAAAATTTATATTTGAAAAGGTTATTCAAAATGCTATGGAAAACATATTTTATTTGCCTTATTTGGAATTAGTATGAATTATTTATGAATTGTTGCAAATTACAATTGACTTATTTGAATTCAAATTTAAATTGCATTTTGGAATTTCAAAACAGAAAACAAATGTTACCAATGGGTAGGGAATTAAATTTAGATTAGTGCACATATTTTATTTTCATTATTTGGAGTTAACATGACAAAGTTATATCATCTACAAAAATAGTGGCATTTTAGGGAAAAGCAATGGCAAAAAAAAGATAGGGTGCTGCCCGTGGGATTCGAACTTGGGCTGGTTGAAGGAGGAAACCAGGGTGCATCCACTAGGCTACAGAAGCTTTGTTGACAATAGACGAAACTGAACTAAGAAGACACGGCCTTCAGACTTCTATGTTGAGCAGAAACAAAAATAAAAGGAGGCTTAAGCCTCAGAGGGGAATCGAACCAGGGATGTCCTGGAAGCAGGACTAGCGCGCGACCACTGGGTTGCAGTGCCTGTTGTGATGGATTGGGAAACTGAGGCTAGGTAAAACATACGGCCGGAAGTTAACTGAATTTTGGATCGCTGCAAGTTCAGCAACTTCCACGACGGGGCGCCTCGCCGAGCGCGGCTCGACTCTCCTGGACGCGACCCGGACGACGAAGGGGACTGGGAGGGCGAGCGCCAGTTCCCCGCGTGTGGGGCACGCCCTGCGTGGGGCTGCGGGTACGGTGCGGTGCGGCTGGACGCTGTGCACAAGGCACCGAAGAAGAAAATCCGAGCACGAGCTCGTTCTGCTCACCCATGGCGGCACGGACAGCAACTGAGGGTTTCGGTGAGGTAAACGAACGTATGAGGGGGAAAATGGAAACGGGAACTCACCCTGGTGGTGATGGAGTAGTCGATCAGGTCGAGGAAGGACCGTGGCGACGGGAGCTCGAAGAATTCCGGCGACGCCCGTACCGGAAACGAGGACGGCGCGGACGATCGGGTGCGTCTCCGGCTGGTGCTCGAGGCTGAGGAGGAAGAGGGAGGTGGGGTGGTGCTGCTCCACCTCCCAGCGTGGCTCACGGGTGGCTGCGACGGCGAGCCTCTGACGGTGGAACTCACTGTTGGAGGTGTGGATGCAGGGATTTTTCTCAGAAACAGAAGGAAACGGGGAGGGTGAGAGAGGAGCGACGGCGGCGCTAGCGGATGGGTCTAGGGTTTCTAGGGCAGAGGGGGTGAGTGGATTCTTAAGGAGAAAGGGGGCCAGTACGGCAAGCATCTGGAGGGGGGGAAGGATGATCGGATGGCTTGCTTCTGTTCGTACAGGTGACAGCGACAGGAGGAAGAAAAGGACGACAGGGAAAAGGAGGTGGGCCAGAAAGAATAGATGGGCTGGGGGGAGAAAGAAAAGAAGGGAGTGGGCTTTAGGGAGAAAGAGGATGGGGCTGCCCTCTCTCCTCCTTTTTTTTTTGCTTTAGATTTTTCCTTATGAGCATTTTTTTTGTAAAGGATTAAAGAGGAAAAACAAAATAGGAATAGCATTTGGGGGGTTTAGGGTTTTCTTTTATAAATTATTTTGTGTTAATTTTCCCAAACAACAATTAAAGCAAAGTGAACATTATTTCACAATTTGAAGATTTAATTTGATTTAAAGTTTCTTAAGTGAATTTGTTTGTTCCATAGAGTTTGGGGTTATTATTTTATATGAAATGTTTTATTAATTGCAAACAACAAATCAATGCAACTGTGAACATTAAGTCCCAAGATTTGAAATCTTTATTTGAGTTTTAAAGTTGTTATTTGAATTTTCCATAGCATTTCATAAAGATTGAATTTTAAACAATGTTATTCCACTAACTCAAACAATGATGAAATCTTATTGACTTAATTTGTTTGCAAGATTTTAATTGCCAAACCACAATTGGATCATGCCCATTATGATTGAAAATGATTTGAATTTAATTTGCCATTAGGGTTTTGATAACAGGGAAAATTTTATTACCAAGCAATTTGATTAGAACAAATTCAACCAGTGGAAAAACAATGGAGTGGGTTAGTTTGAAATTTTGAAATTGGAAATTTTGAGCAGGGGGTGAAAGTTTAAATTGTTTTGAATTTTGATTTGTTTTGAAAAACAGAAAGCAATGCTCATGTGATGCATATGATGCAAAGCAAAAGGAAACAAACACTTTCTACCAAAGGTAACACCCCAGGTGTTACAGATGAACTGCTCACGCATCAGCGGGGAGGCAGACATGGTGATGAAGAAGCATCCAGTGACAATTCCCCCTCCGCTAGGGTGCCGGAGCAAGACTCCAGAAGTCCTAGATTGCAATTTCGAGGTAACAACGCCTCTGTATCTGTTTCGTGAAAAAATTCTCCGCCCCCGATGCTTTTAGGGTAAAATGAAATTTATAGGCAAAGAGATAGTCTGGGGGAGACCCAAAGCCACCAGGCGGCCATGAGGCGTTGATGTCTATGCACGCTTCTATTCTTGCAGACAGTGTTGGGCCTCCAAGTGCAGAGGTTTGTAGAACAACAGCAAGTTTCCCTTAAGTGGATCACCCAAGGTTTATCGAACTCAGGGAGGTAGAGTTCAAAGATATCCCTCTCAAGCAACCCTACAATTACATAGAAGAAGTGTCTTGTGTCCCCAACACTCCTAATACAATTTTCAGTTGTATAGGTGCACTATTTCGATGAAGAGATAGTGAAATACAAGTAATATGAATGGTTCTAAGTGAGAATATAAATCTGAAATAACAATGGAAGCAAGCAAACATGTAGCAGAACTGAAAGTAAATGGTGTTTCATTTCTTAAAAACAAGGCCTAAGGATTATACTTTCACTAGTGGACACTCTCAACAATAATAACATAATTGAACGCATAAATATCATCTCTTCACTATGCTACTCCGAACCACTCTCGGTAGGATAACAAACACCAATCATTGCGTGGGGCTACAAAATCACTCCCTAGAGTTGTGTTCACCATCTAGGTAACCCACACTGTCACCATGAGCCCTAGATGGTTCTAGACAAACCCAACACAAAATATATATAAATCATACACACGATGCACACATTGTCACCTTTACACCATGATCAAAGTGTCTACGGAGACCCCAATAATAAAACCACTTGAGTAGCATAATAGATGAAGTGTAACATCTTCTTATTCAACTAGATTACAAAGCTCATGATCACATAAAGATCACACCATGGGAGAGAGAGATGAAATACATAGCTACCGATAAATCCCTCAGCCTCGGGGGAGAATTACTCCCTCCTCATCATGGGAGTCAGTAACTGCGATGAAGATGGCGCTGGAGTCAATGGAGATGGCTCCGGGGGCACTTCCCCGTCCCGGAAGGGTGCCGGAACAGAGATTTCTGTCCCCCGAAACTTGTCGACGATGGCGGCGGAGCTACAGATTTTTTCTTGGATGGAGGCTTGATGATTTAGGGTTTATGCTTCGGGGGGAGGGGGGTTGATAGGCGAAAGGGCGATGTCGGTGGGCGCCTGAGGGGCCCACACCATGTGGTGGTGCCTCCAGGGGCGCGCCACCAGGTGGTGTGTCCACCTCATTGCCGGCATTGACGTACCGGGAATTCTAAGGTCCTAGGATTTTGTTTCATCCAATTCCTAGAATATTTCTAGAACAATTTTTCTTAAACCAAAAACAGCAGAAAACAGGAACTGGCTCTATGGCATCTTGTCAATAGATTAGTCCAGAAAACATCCGAAAAACGAAAGAAAACATTTGAAAACATAAAGGTATTGGATAGAAAACAAGCATGGAGCATCAAAAATTATAAATACGTTTGAGAAATATCAGGCGTGGCCCCACCCTAGGCCGCTATTGGTCTACGCTGCAGAATTTAAAAAAACCCTACATAGTTGTTGCGTTCCCACATTTTAATTAATTGTAAGACCATATGTGTTACCGTGCTAGTCCCTGGATCAATTGCTATCACCACATTACAAGATGAAATACCATGCAAATGCGTCCAAATCTATTACATACAACTTTATTACAACTTGCATAGTCTCTTAAGACTAGCATGAAACATAGAATTACAGCGAAAAACATAGTACAACAATGATCCACATCTTCTTCATGTGCCACAGGCAAAACATGTTGGTTGTAGTCTTGAGATCCTAAATGAAAACCTCACATCATCATCACATCCATGTGCACAATGGAATATGCAGCCACAAGGGGTCATTACAATTAAATGTACCGGCAAGTAACATTATGGTGGATATAAATGGAAGACTATAACTACATGAATATTTGGCCTGGTGGAGCTTGGCTAATTGCAGAAAGCAAGTTTTCTCCAATCTCTCTTGTAAACTAGTTTCCTATTCAAAGGTTGGAATCATTGGATGAAACCATGAGCACCACAACTATTGTTCACTTAACCAAAATTTTACTTCTTGAAAAAAGGTGTTGAGATTCTCCTGTCCATCTTATCATAGTTGTCCATAACTGGAGACAAGACTAAGATCTTAGTTTTTTAAGTCTGTAGAGTGCCCTGAGTGCATTAAGGAAAGGAGAAGATTAAGACGAGATATTTCATAAGAAGAGTTCAACCCCATGGTAAGACCCGTTCCACCTATATTTTGATACATCTGCTTGTCAAGCCAACAAACTGAACTCTCACAATCTAGCTGATCAAGACAGAGTCCATATGACTAATGGCTGCATTCGAAGCTATCTAAACTTGGAAAACTTCACAATCCCTTTGTTCCTAGGTGGCATTCCACAAGTGATCTCCTTAGGTTGAACCATAAAAATAGCCCTGAGGAGACACTCCAATCATATCAGCACATAAACAAAATCCACCCAGGTGATTCATTAAATTTATTAATTTTGTGTTCAACATCCAATAAAACAATTTTATGGCATTTCTAAGCACATACTAATCTCAAAGGTGTCTTCCCTAACTTGGATAAAAGATGGCTACACACTACCAGGATAATAACATAGCATATAACTTGGTAAAACCTCCTATCATGCATACTACTCAAAACATCTGACGCTTAGGAAAATAGATAGGTGGTCTTTGTGTGTCACTTGCCTTGTTTAAGTTGGTGTAGAGGTACACTTTCTCCACAACTAGAACGTTTCTCTTCGTACAATATAAACAAATCACACAAAGTAACATTAAACGAACTTTCACGGCCAATGGAACAAAGATAACATTCAACAAACATAGCCTAAAAGGGTTTCAAGCTAGAGAGGTTAAGGCAAGGTCAAAGTTTATCACAATATTGTGATTGAGTTTATGGTATACCAAAAGGGATATTGGTTGGTCAAGGATTGGGTTTGAAATATTCAAACTCAATTGGTCATATTTGTCGAGTAGTTCCGAGAGTTTACTGGGGATGAACAAGTATTATCACACCAGTCAGTTTGCAAAAGAAGTGGATGTAATAACAAGGCTTGGGATTGATCACTCAATTCCATTTACAAATAGAACTCAAAGTGTTTTGGTTAGGCTTTCATTATGGTTAAGGTTGGTATAGGCTCACCACACAATTCTAAGGAATTATTGTGATAAGGTTTTGTGTTTTCCATTTGTCTCAAGGGTTGGTCCACTTCAACATGAACAACTCAAACTTCAATAGATGAAATGTTGATCCAAGGATTCTAATGGTTAGTCTATGGTCACAAATAACACATATGGTTTTGGTCTAAGAGTTTTAGAAGCAGTTCTTTATCATCATGATTCACTTAGTGGTTTTCCTACTAGGTGTCCTAACAAACTCACACTATGACTTATAAATTTGTAACTGGTCTTGGGTTCAGGTCTTTCATTTTCTTCATTTCTTCCAAGGGGATGGGATTAGTGGTTCTTCAGCTCCTGATGATGTTGTCCACATCTCCTGCTTGATGATGTTGAGGCCCTTTTCCATGGAGTAACTTGATCTTGCTGTATTCAGTCTTGGCTCAGTTTTCATCTCCACATGTTACAAAATTATTTGGATAACATATATTGGGTGTTGGTATTCATCAAAATTATCACACCACGGCTTTCCTAATAGGGTTTTACCCATACTAAACAATTTTCAGGGTGGCTAACACTATGGAGGGATTTTGGCCACAAAATAAATGTAAGAGGTCCAGGGTGTCCATTTCTTTTAAGTACTGGTCTCTCTAGTCCAAGGTTAATATTTCGAACAAATTTGCATAATATGTTTCTAATATTTATAGGATTTATTTTATGTCAAAAATACTCAAAAGGGCATAAAAATCTGAATAAAATCTAAATTTGTCCAAAAAATTATTTTGGATAGAATGATCTGTTAGTACACATCCTAGGGTCTCCAAAAATATTTATTTGCAACTTTTGGATTCGTAGAATTTGAACCATGCCAAAATTCATCTAAATAGCTCATTTGAATTTGGACAAATTTTAAATAGTCAAATTTGAATTTAAACAGTACCAAAATATTCTACATGTGAAGCGATTTTCAAAAAGTCCAAGTTTGCTAACTTGGGGATTCTGAGTCAAAAGTTATGTTGTTTCTAAGGTCTAGGTCTTTTTTTTGTAAAATGGCAAATAAAATCCATCGGGAGAAAAACATAAAAAATAGCCGGACCACGTGGCTGCTCCTGATTGGTTGATTGTGCTGACTGGACACTGACTGGGCACTGACTGGCTACTGACTGGGCATATGCATGGCACATTGTGATTGGCCAGAACAATCATTTAAGTGATTCAATCTGGATGGTTGGATCTGGATCTAACGGTCATGGCGAGATACCTCTTCAGGATCTAATCATGGGCGCCTAACGGATAGGAAGAGAGGGAGATTACCGCGGCAGAGGATATCGTTGAAAAATGGCGGGCGTCAGCGCTGGCTGCTCGGATGTTGACAACGGCGGGATTCCGTTGGTTCTTGGGCATGGCGAAGACCAACGAGAGGTACGGCACTGCACTACAAGGCCAATGGTGAAGGCTATGCACTTCCTCCCTTCCTAAATCGACGATAGAGAGCATATGGGGGTCTCGGGGTGCCGGTGAGACTCATACGAGCTTGTCCTCGTCGAATCTATGCCCAAAAAAAAATCAAACTAGGGGATCATTAGGTGCACACGACTGATAGGAAGGAGAAAGGGCTAGAAGGAGGCGGAGGGAACCTATGGTGTCGCTGGAATCGAAGAAATACAACGATGGCCGTGTTCAGCTCCGGCGAGAAAAAATGGCACCCTCGTGGCGCGTTTTTGACTGTGGTCCAGACGGAAAAGCGAGACGGAGGTGAGACTTTTATAGGGCAGGGACGGGGAAAATTAATCGTGCCTTAATCGCGCGGAATCAATGCAATTCAAACGGCTATTTTCGGGCGTGATTTGGGTAGAGGAGGAAGACGACGGTGACGTCAGCGGTGCCATCGATTTTCCTTTTCTTTTTTTTTCTTTTTCTTTATAAATTCATAACTTTTGTTTTATAAGTCCAAATGACCTCAAACAAGTTTCTAAATTTTTGTAAAAATAATATCTTTTAGTTAGAAACATTGTTATAAACATTTAAACTCATTTCAAAGTTTAAATTTTCAAATTATGAATAAAACACTAATAGTACTTAATACCACTTTTAAATATAAAACTCAATTAAATAAATTAGGGTTTAATAATATTAAAAAATATTCCACAAGTCATAATATTGTTTTCATACTCCTTTTTAAGAATATTTTCAGGACAAAACATTTTATGAACACCACTTTATGTTTAAAACTTGGAATATCATTTAATAATAAATATAAATACTTTTTATTCTCATAAAATATTTTGGGACATAGAAAATTATTAAGGGTAATAATTCTTTGGTTTTAAAAGCTATAAATTTTTTCAAAGTAATTGTTGAATTTAAAACATTTTTATAATAAAGTTTGCTAGAGAGAAAATAATTTCTTTGGATAAAGAATATTTATTTCTGAATAAGCTTTAGAGTTTATGGAGTAGAGGCATATTTGAATCAACAATTCCAAATACATTGCAATATAACAAAATATTTATTTTGTGTTTGTATTTTATTTGTTTTTGTGACTTGCATTAACAAGAAAAGAAAAGTTTCAATTTTTAGTGATTTTTTAACTTTCCAAAAATCAGGAATGTTACAATAGTCTGCCAAGATCACTACAAAGATAACGAGCCATGCCCATACATGTGAGGATCAGGATCACGACTCACCGAGCAGCGGATTCGATTTAGTCGTAGAAGAGTTCTGAACAATCATAGATCCTCACAACTAGGCCTAGTTGCAAGGATGTCGCTTAGTCTTCCCTCATCAAGGATTACACATGTAATCCCTCTTATAGTGTGCATGTATACGCTCGTGTCAACCCGTCAGCACTCCATCATCCAGGACTCGGCATCAACAAAGAGAGATAACCTTCCGGCGTTGCTAATTGATATCTCTAATCAACTATGATTAGAGCTATTATGAATCTAGAAGTTCTCAACACATTTTAGATAAGAGCTAATTAGAGCTGGTTTAATTGGTAGAGTATAACTCAAAACCCAGTAAGAAGAGGCTCTAATTAGTTTAGAGGGCTCTGATTAGACCATATAATTCTACTAGAGAGAGGTTGAGAGTCAATTGTGTGTATTGTTATGAGCCTTGGGGTCCTTTATATAGTGGGAGGGAGGGGAGACTTGACAAAGAGGGAGAGGAGAGTCCTAGTTGCACTAGGAGGAGGGTGGCTGCACCACCTCTCCTAGCACAACTCTGATTGCGAGATGGAGTCCTCCTCCATGATGGTGCAGGACTGAACTCGTTGGGAAACCCCAAGAGGAAGGTATGATGAGCACAACAGCAAGTTTTCCCTCAGAATGAAACCGAGGTATAATCGACCAGTAGGAGAAAGAAATCACTTCTGAAGGTTGAAGACAACTGATGTTGGCAAGGCGTACTACCAGGCTCAGCAGCAACCTGGAATCTACACAACACAATCAAAGTACATTGCCCCAACGAAACAGTGAGGTTGTCAATCTCGCCAGTTTTGCTAACACAAAGGATTGGATGTATAGTGTGGAAAATAGTACTTGTTTGCATAAATGAAAAGAAAATAGTAATAGCAGTGAATGAGAGGAAAACAATAATTGCAGTGGTTGTATTATCAGTGTAAAAGAATGGACCGGGGTCCACAGTTCACTAGTGGTTTCTCTCGAAAACAGATAGATAACATGTTGGATAAACAAATTACAGTTGGGCAATTAACAAATATAAAGGCTGCACTGTAGCGCATATGCATGAGATGATGATTACTATGTTATTCATGCGGGCATTACAACATAATTCATAGACCATTATCCAACTGCATCTATAAATAATAATCCACCCTCAGAGCGTCATCCAAGAAAAAGTTGGGTATTAAGTTGCAAGCAAAAGATTATTGCCTTAACTAAAGTGTGTAATGTAACAATTATTACATTGTTGTTTTCTCCCTAATGTCAACAACACATCCCCCACCCGTTACGTTTTTGTCACTCGAGCGTGAGTGAAAGGGAGGCATGAACCCACTATCGAGCATAAATACTCCCTGTTGGAGTTAAAAGTATCAACTTGGCCAGAGCATCTACTAGTAACGGAGAGCATGCAAGATCCTAAATAACATAAACATAATAGATTGATAATCACTGGACATAGCATTCAATATTCATCGGATCCCAGCAAACACAACATGTCGCATTACAATAAGATGATCTTGATCATGTTAGGCAGCTCACGAGATCTAAACATGAGGCATAAAGAGGAGAGAACAACCATCTAGCTATTTCTATGGACCTATAGTCCAAGTATGAACTACTCACGCACCACTCCGGAGGCAGGCATGGTGATGAAGAGCCCTCCGGTGATGATTCCCCCTCCCGGCAGGGTGTCGGGGAGAGCTTCAGAACCCTCCTGAACTAGGGTTGACGATTGCGTCGGCTATGAAACTTTTCATGGATGGAGGCTCGGGTATTTAGGGTTAACCCGAGGAGGAGCTTATATAGGCGAGAGGGCAACGTCGGTGGGTGGCCAGGGGGCACACCACCTGGTGGCGTGACCAGGGGATCGCGCCACCCTATGGTGTGATGGCTCTAGAGCCCCCCCTCCAGGTCCCCTCTGGAATCCTTGTACGTGACATATTTCTAAGACCCTGGGATTTTGTTTCGTCCAATTCCGAGAATATGTCCAGAAGAACTTTTCTGAAACCAAAAACAACATAAAACAAGAACTGGCTCTGTGGCATTTTGTCAATAGGTTAGTCCGAGGAAATCCATAAAAATGACATAAAGTGTATAGAAAACATGTAGCATATGGCATGAAAAAAACATGGAACATTAGAAATGATAGATACATTTGAGACGTATCAAGAATCCCCAAGCTTAGTTCCTACTTATCCTCGAGTAGGTAAAACGACAAAAACAAATAATTTCTGAGGTGACATGCTACAAACATGAACTTGATCATCAAAATTGTAAAAGCATATGTAATATGAGATCATAGTACTTTAAAAACATGCATGATAGATATAATTCTAACAATAAAACTTATCAATCATTTTGCATCATGAAAAGTAACCCAAATAAAATATCATGAATAATAATGCACTTGAAAGTTATATTTTTGTTTGAAGCATAAAGAAAACATAGCAAAGTGATATTTCGCTTGTCCTTCAAAGTGGGGGATAACATAAATGCTAGGACACATTCAAAGTTCAAGTGGATGACTAGAACAAATAACTTGATAGAAAGTAATAACACATCATGAATCAATAAATAATAATCTTTGGGACTGATGCACATTAAACTCAGAATGGCAATTACGCTCTCTTAATTGTGCATAAAGTTAGAAGATGGAGACTCAACATAAAAGTAAAAGAAAGGCCCTTCACAGAGGGAAGCAGGGATTAACTCATGTGCTAGAGATTTTTATTTTATTAAACAAAGGTATTGAAAAAAAAATTAGAGAGGTGTATGGTTATGTCAACGAATAGTAAAATGAAAATACAACACATCACCAGCCAACTAGACTTCAAAAGGGCGGCTCCCATTCAAAGACGCAACTAGTGTCAGAAGGTCATCCCTCTTCTCTTTTGTTTACACAGTTATGCTTTGACTAATAAATCATGGGCAAAAATAGTGAAGAGAATTTAATAGTAACCAATTTTGGGGCTGGGCACCCCCGCTGCCAGCTCTTATATCAATTTGGATAAGAAGATGTGCCACTGGTCCAGGTGTGTAAAGTCCTCATGAGCTAAAACAGGGGCACACAACAGGAATAATTTTGAAAGTTTTAAAGGTAGCACATGAGAAATTTACTTGGAGTGGAGGTTAAATACCACATGTAGGTAGGTATGGTGGACACATTTGGCAAACTTTGGTTTTTGTGAGTTGGATGCACGAGTAGAGCTCATACTCACTACAGGTGGAGGCTAGCAAAGACTAGGAGCGACAAATTAAGAGAGCAATAATGGTCATAATCATGCATAGCGACAAAACATTATTAATCAAATCATAAATGATATTACAAGTCAAAAACTAAATGATCATAGAGGCTATAAATGACTGGTTTGTAGTCATAAACATGGTGTAAGCATGTGCCAAGTCAACCAAATAAAGTATTCGAAAGAGAATAGCACAATATTATGCTTCAATGTGATAAAAACAACTCATGATTCTTTCAATGGCACATTAAGCACTCTCAGATATTTGAGACAATCATGATACAACAATAACTACTAAGCATAGAATTAAAATAACATCTAACATGACATGATAAAGTCTAGCCAGAGTCTAAACAAGCTTCTTTGTGCATCGTTATAAGCATGAAGTATTTTACTATTGCTTTCCAACACCAATGATTTAAAACAAAACAAAAACTCTCCAGGAGATATAGCAATGAAACAAGAGAGTACTACCTATACTCTAGTAGAACTAACAGCTCTGAATAATAGATGCATAAAAAACAGGAGCTAAAAGGATTTGCAGCAGCTAGAAGAAAAACTAAAAATACGAGTATGATAGAAAACGAGTATTCATATGAAAAAGCGGAGCGTGTCTTTCTTCCACACAAGAATGATTGGTTCCAACTAAGTTTATTGCAGAAAGGAAAAACAAAATAAAACAAAAGGAAACCAAAAACAAACATATGCTCCAAGTAAAGTGCATATGATGTGACCGAATAAAAATATAGTTTCAGTAGAAGTGACCTGATAAGTTGCTGATGAAGAAGGGAATGCCTTGGGCATCCCCAAGCTTAGACGCTTGAGTATTCTTAGAATTTGCTGGGATGAACCACGGAGACATCCCCAAGCTTTGGATTTTCACTCTTCTTGATCACATTATATCACCCTCTTCTCTTGAACCTTGAAAACTTCCTTCACACCAAACTCAAAGTAATTATCATTAGAGGGTTAGTGGACAATTAAAAAAATCACATGTTATCCTTGGACACAAGCATTATTAATACTTTTTAAACATTACCTACAACCACTGATGTTTTGTGGAGCACAGAAATCCACTTGACACAGTAAAAGAGAAAATGCAAAGTACAAAGGCAGAATCTATCAAAACCAGAACATTCTGCAAAGACAAAAAAATTGAGGCACTTACGATACTCAGATCAAAAAACCTAAGACTATAAATAGTTTTGGGATTAGCTGAGGATTAAGAACAAAAATTTGCAGGTCATTTTGATCTTTCTGTGAATGTATACGAATTTAACAATGGTCATCAAAAATCTGTTTCCTGCGCAAAAATCCAAATCTAACTTCAACTTTCACTAGAGACTTTACTTGGCACAAAAAATACGAGAAAATAAAGATACAAAGGAGTTGCTACATAAGTAAACAACACCTTGACTCAAAGAAAACAGAACAAAACATTGGAAAAATAAAGACATGGGTTATCTCCCAAGAAGTGCTTTTCTTTAACGCCTTTTAGCTAGGCCTAGAAAACAAGAAACAAGTAATTTCAAGTGAAGAAGAATCCAAAACAAGACCATGAGCCTTACATTTACCTTTCTTACCCTTATTATTACTTCTAGGGAAGTAATGATTGAAGCCCGGTTTGGAGGTGAAGGTCATGGTACCTTTTCCCACATCAATAGTTGCTCCCAAGAGCTTTAGCAGAGATCTTCCAAGAGTAATTTGGCCTCCAACTACACATTCAATAACAAGATAATCAGTGGATATCGTTCTTCCTAGGAGTTTTGTAAACACTTCCTCAGCTATCCCAATGGGAAATATAATGGTGTTATTAGTAAGAGGTATTTCTTCTCCTCCCTCAGAAAGTCCCCAAAGACTCAAAGATTCATAAATCTGTTTAGGCATAAGACAAAATTTTGACATAATATCACAACGAGCATCAAAAGTTTCACCATTTATAACAACTTTTACTGTAGGGATTATATTTGAGGCTTCAAAATTTATTGTGACATAATCAAAATGTTCACGAATCTGATTATAACCTTCTTTTAAGCAAGATACATGTGTCTCAAGAGTGTTTAATCTAGCATAAATGCTCTCAAGGGCTATATCAGATTTACCGGGTGAGCTATACGTTGCAATCAATTTTTTTATGCCATTAAAAGCTTGATCCACATCATAATGAAGTAAATCTCCTCCTACCACTGTATCGAAAGCATATCTATAGCAAAGAATGAGACCAAAGTAAAAACTACGAAGAAATAGGCTGAGTCATTTTAGGTTCAGTTTTACAATAAGAATCAAAAACTCTATACCAAGCTTCTTTAAAACTCTCCTCAGTCCCTTGTTTGAAAGTGATGATCATTTCCTCATGTGACATGGTAAAAGGGACAGGAACAGATATAAAGGCAACTTTAAATAGGAACTAATTTTTTTGTGTTTTTGATATAGAGAAGGAAACAAGACAAAATAAAACATACTAAGAAAAACAAAAACAAAGTAAAGAGATTGGAGGTGAGAGACTCCCCTTGCACAAATCCTCTTCCTCCCCGAAAATGGTGCCAAAAATCATCTTGATAGTGCAGGGGTGCACTTGTTGGGAAAACCCAAGAGGAAAGTATGATGAGCACAACAACAAGTTCTCCCTCATAATGAAACAGAGGTTTAATCGAGCAGTAGGAGAATGAAATCATTTCTGAAGGTTGAAGACAACTAATGTTGGCAGGGCGCACTACCAGGCTCAGCATCAACATGCAATCTACACAACACAATCAAAGTACTTTACCCCAACGAAACAGTGAGGTTGTCAATCTCATCGGTTTTGCTAACACAAAGGATTAGATGTCTAGAGTGGAAAATAGTACTTGTTTGCAGTAATGAAAAGAGAACAGTAATGGCAGTGAATGAGAGGACAATAGTAATTGCAGTGGTTGTATTATCGGTGTAAAAGAATGGACCGGGGTCCACAGTTCACTAGTGGTGTCTCTCCAAAACAGATAGATAACATGTTGGATAAACAAATTACAACTGGGGAATTGACAGATATAAAGGTTGCAGTGTAGTGCATATGCATGACATGATAATTACTATGTGATTCATGCGGGCATTACAACATAATTCATAGACTGTTATCCAACTGCATCTATGACTAATAATCCACCCTCGGAGCGTCATCCGATCAAACCTCGGGTATTAAGTTGCAAGCACTAGATTATTGGCTTCGGTAAAGTGTGTAATGTAAACAATGAAAACATTGTTGTTTTCTCCCTAATGGCAACAGCACATCCCCTACCCGTTACGTTTCTGTCACTCGAGCGTGAGTAAAAGGGAGGCATGAACCCACTATTGAGCATAAATACTTCCTCTTGGAGTTAAAAGTATCAACTTGGCCAGAGCATCTACTAGTAACGGAGAGCATGCAAGATCATAAATAACATAAACATGATAGATTGATACTCACTGGACATAGCATGCAATATTCATCGGATCCCAGCAGACACAACATGTATCATTACAATAAGATGATCTTGATCATGTTAGGCAGCTCACACGATCTAAACATGAGTCATAAAGATGAGAGAACAACCATCTAGCTACTGCTATGGACCCTTAGTACAAGGATGAACTACTCACGCATCACTCCCGAGACGGGCATGGTGATGAAGAGCCCTCCGGTGATGATTCCCCTTCCCGGCAGGGTGCCGGGGAGAGCTTTAGAACCCTCCCGAACTAGGGTTGACGATGACGGAGGCTACGAAAATTTTCGTGGATGGAGGCTCGGGTATTTAGGTTTAACCCGAGGAGGTGCTTAAATAGGCAAGAGGGAAACGTCGGTGGGTGTCCAGGGGGGCCACAGCACTTGGTGGCGCAGCCAAGGGGGCGCCACCCTATGGTGTGCTGGCTCCAGAGCTCTCCTCCGGACTCCGTGTACGTGACAGATTTCTAAGACCCTAGGATTTTGTTTCGTCCAATTCCGAGAATATTTTTAGAACAACTTTTCTGAAACCAAAAACAGGCGAAAACAGGAAAACATGACATAAAGGGTATGGAAAACATTTAGAATATGGCATGAAAACAACATGGAACATCAGAAATTATAGATACGTTTGAGACGTGTCACTCCACCTCCTCGCTCCCTTCCTTTGTATTTTCCCTCTATTTTATTTTCTCTTTTTCTCTCCAATAAAATCCAGAAAAATATCGGTACAGTGAGTACCAACTTGTGAACCCAGTGGGTCCCACCCGGCATCCCCCTAAAATAGGGTTCAACCATGAGGGGGAAATCCGCCCCCTCTCGGAATTTCTTGCTTATTTGGAAAGTCATGAAAACTTCTCCGAAACCACTTGACTCCTATAGATAAAATCTTCGATATTATCTAATGATGTTGGGAAAACATTTTTAACACCCCAGGACATCTCTTGTCCTTCGTTACCTCTCACATAAATTCTGCCTAACACCGGCATAATTTCTCTCTTACAATAACTTCCCCGGAACCACTCTAATTAACACTAGAACTTGTTTCTGTGATTTCGTAATGACATCGAACAATTATGAAACCAATAACAACATATTATTTTTCAATAAAAGGTTTGCATAGCTTAAGCGTGTGACCCGTAAAGTCTTGATAACACACATACATGTTCGGGAACTTACCGAACAATAACCAATAGCGGGACCGTGGACGTCCATGATGGATCCTGCGTGTTCCTTAAGAAATAGCGAACCTTATAGGTTACTGATTGAACTTATTCCCTTAATTTTCCTATACCAACAATATCACGAGGTGAGACTATGTAATCTGGTGTGATCAAACTCTTTGATCATAACACATAAAACTCGTTTACCGATATCGTTCTGTTTTCTCCATTACACTTTCTAGGTCATACCCAGATATCACCATTATAATCCTCAATTATGGCAAGACAACTGATGATGTCCAAAGTATAAATTTCGATCGTGCGGTCACTAGATATTCTCATAGTATAGGAATTATATTCAATGACAATTTCATATGTATTTTCTAAAATACATAATGATTACTTAGTCTCTTTTAGAAACAACATACACTTGGGTCGGCTCAGTACTATTGTTACCCTAACAATAAATCCTCACGTTTTGCTAGACTTTAATCCAAGTCCATGATCAGGAAAATATGATCATCTCACACACCATAATCTAATCTTAGAGACAAGTATGAACTCTTGTTTGTTTATGTCTTCACACCCGCATAAATATTTTCCTTTGAAAATTGACGTTTCAAGTGCTATAGAGGTTGTAGCATGATGACATAGACTTAATTATGAACTAGGAGATAGGATAATAACTGAATATTATTGTCTCTAGGGCATACCTCCAACAGCCGCCCCATGTGGTTGCATGGTGCCTGTGGGGACTGCCTCCATGTCTCCTTTGGACTTCGTCTTTGTTCCAGGTAAAAAATGATCTAAGAAGATTTTCAGAACTTTTGCCGAATATTTCTAAAATATCCCCGTACACGTAGCATGGTATTGGTATCAGAGAGGTCTATGCGTAGGTACAAGATTTGATCTAATGCATCGGTGAGTGCGGGCATTGCATATGTTTGTGTAAGTATGTTAGAAAGTTTTCCAACGTTCAGATTATTAATGGTTGCGTCCCAATAAGTTTTGTTGTTTTGTTTCCGACGGTATATCGAGATTTTTTACAAACTTCTAGAAATACTAGGACGTTCTAGTTGGCCCTGACATATCTCATGTAGTCTGAAGAAGTGCTTTAGTATCTTTGGGTCTCTTTACAGTTGGTCTTGTTAACAGCATTGTGGAAGGGCATGTGGATCGGATCCTTGATACGTCTAAAAAGTATCTATAATTTGTGATGCTCCATGCTTATTTTCTACATGTTTTCCCTATGTTTTTATATGTTTTCTACTCCCTCTGTTCCATAATGTAGGATGTTCTAGGTGTTTCACATTTTTTCTAGATTTGGACTAAAATGAATGGACACGTGTATTAAATTATGTCTAGATACATGTGTATACATGTGAATGTGGAAAAGGCCTAATAAATCTTATATTGTGGAATGGAGGGAGTATAATTTATTAAACTAACCTATTAATCCAGTGTCCACTGCCCAGCATCTGTTTATTCTGTCTGTGTATTGTACAAAAGGGCCAAAAATTAAAGTTCCTCGAATAACCTGGAATTTTTTTTAGGAATGTTTATTCACCGGAGGACTCCGGAAGCCAGAAGGAGAGCCCTAGGCCGCGCATGGGGGTGACCTCGTGACCTCTGTCACCACCTTGTGTCGCCTCTTCACCCATAAATACCCCTTGACCTAAAAACATCGCATATCAGATCCATCTCCATCGACCGTTCTGTCTCCATGATGCTTCGTGAGTAGTCCCCCCATGGACTACGGGTTCATAGAAGTAGCTAGTTGGTACTGTCTCCCCTTTGATGTTCAATACCACGGTTTCATGACCTACCCTACATGATTGAGGTCCATCTGATTTAATGCTATGTGTTGTGTTTGCTGAGGTTCTATGAACCAGGGATTTATGATTGAGGTCCATTTGAGCGTTATTTGTGCTAATTTGGATGTGTAACATAGTTGCAAAGTTTTCATTGTTCAAATAAGATTTATCACGCCTTTGTTAGAGTGTTTTGATCTCAGCTTACAATGCTTTTATATAATGATTGATCAAGTTTGGGTTGGCTGTATGTCACCTCAAAAATTATCTTTGCTATCACTTACCTACTCGAGGACGAGTAGGAGTTAAGCTTGGAGATGTTGATACGTATCAAACGTGTCTACAGTTTTTGATACTCCATGTATGTTTTCTACATGTTTTCCCTATGTTTTTCTATGTTTTCTATCATTTATTGAACTAACCTATTAATCCAGTACCCAGTTTTAGTTTCTTTTTATTCTGTCTGTGTATTATAGAAAAAGGCAAAAAATTACAGTTCTCAGAATGACTGGAAATTTTTGAGGAATTTTTATTCACCGGAAGACTCCGGAAGCCAGAAAGAGAGCCCTAGGTGGTCCCCACGGCAACAAGGGGTGTGCCAGGAGCGGGTTGGCCTAGGCCGGGAATGGGGGTCACCTCGTGGCCTTGGCCACTGCCTCGCGTCACCTCTTCACCCATAAATACCCCCTTGACCTAAAAACAACGGGAGGATTTTTCCAAAAATGCGTCCGAGCTCCGCCCCATCCAAAACCCTAATTTGGGGGACATAAGTCTCTATTCTGGCCCTCTGCTGGGATGGGGAGGTGCCCCTAGATCCATCTCCATTGACCGTTCTACCTCCATGATGCTTTGTGATTAGTTCCCCCATGGACTACGGGTTCATAGTAGTAGCTAGTTGGTACTCAACCCCCTTGATGTTCCATACTATGGTCTCATGAGCTGCCCTACATGATTGAGATCCATCTGATGTAATGCTATGTGTTTTGTTTTCTGGGAACCGATGAACCATTGATTTATGATCATTTTTTCCATGTTATTATGTGAGAAGCTTCACTTATATCTTTAGAGTTTTTTAACGTGTTCTTGTAATACTCTATGATGTATGTGGTTACCTTGATTACGTAATTGTGTACATCTCCAAGAGGGGGTTCATATGCTAGATAGTGGGTTCAGGCCTCCTTTACATCTGTGCTCGAGTGACAGAAACATGATGGTTGGAGGATGTGTTGTTTCCACTAGGGAGAAAACATTGGTGTTCTTGTCTACCGACGAGAATTATTGCTTACATTATGTATTGTTCTTAATGCTTTTGTCAGTTGCACATAGACCAATCACTTCGTTGATGTAACTTAATACCAAGGGATTTGCTAGATAGCTTTCTTTAGGTGTACTATTAGTAATAGATGTTATCGGATGTCGGTCTATCTATCGGGACGTAATGCCTACCATGTTAGAACCCGTGAACTTCATCTCCTTATAATAGCATTGTTATGCGCTCATGATTTGTCAATTTCGTAGTTGTAATTTGTTTACCCAACACTTGTTCTTTTGTTTGGAGAGTTACCGCTAGTGAAACTATCAACCCCGGTACATCTTTTACAATTATTGCTACTATTTTCACATGCTTTTGTCACTTGTTACCTTGCTGCCATTATTATTTCAGTTTGCACAAATCACCTACTCCACTCCATATTACACCACTTCCATTGTCTCTTCGCCGAACCAGTGCATATATACAATTACCATTGTATCAGTTGTGTTGAGCACGCAAGAGAATCATCACATAACCACTCCATCCACTATTTCCTTGCATCTTTTGTTACTAATATATTTTGTTAAGTGCTTCTTAGGTGTGGCTGAATTGACAACTTAGCTGCTAAGGCTTTTAGGTATTCTTTGGCTCCCCTTCTATCGAATCAATAAATTGGGTTACACTTACCCTCGAAGACTGTTGCGATCCTCTACACTTGTGGGTTATCAATCCACACAGGAGTCATGGTTATGAATAAGTTTAGATCGAGGTTCTAGATGTTTTCGTAATGTATGTGTTCAATCACCCGCAATGTCAATCTAGAAACGTGAATAGTCATGCTTTATGGAACGTAGGTTACTTCACAGTTTGTTTCATAGGTCCTACAACCATGCTAAAAGTGGCAAACGAATGTTAGAGACATCTAACTCTATTTTGCGGGAAACATGATATGGTAAATTCTCAAGATTTTCAATTTTGAGATGCTTTACCTAACACTGTTTTGTAGCCAGCAAATCATCCTAAACCTGATCATGGCGATGATAGGCAAGAGAAGGCATGCACTTGTCATGAACCTCCCCATGGCACCACCAAGGCAAGATCCATTGGAGATGGAAGAATACTATACTACATCACTAGTTATTTTACTTGTGTATGTTATATCTATTTTCTTTCTATCCTTTGATTGTGCATCATACGTGATTATTAGGGTGATTCCTCATAAAAATAACAAGGTAGTTCGTGCTCTTCCAACTATAGCACCGTCAAATCAATTGAGGTTCACGTTCATCACTTGTATCCAAGGGTCAATGTGTTCTTATGATTGGGAGGCATGCATCGATATGGTCCATGTTGGTCACCTGTATCCAAGGGTCAGCATGTCATCACTTGATGTAGCGGGATTAGTTGGTTGTCTTGTCATTCAGACATGAAAGTCCTGAGCTTGGAGCACATACAACAAGAGATGAAGTTAAAATCACGATGGAGGTGATTGGAAATTGGTCCTACCCGTTGTAAACTTGTAATCATTAAGATGTGCCCATCCTTGGTTATGAGTTGAGTGTGTTTTCCTTAGTACACCAAAATCTAATCACACGGAATATCAGTTTCGGTGGGAGCACATAGTAAATTTATTTTTACTAGTGCTTGGTAGATAATTATGAACATGTCTAAGTGAACTAGTAAATTGGTGTAGATCAGTGGGTCGTAATGCACCCGCTATTAACCTTGGTCCAATACTTGAGAAGAAACCACTTGTTGCCAATGGAAGTAACTATGTGGATTGTGTCCATGGCTTGAGAATTGTTCTCGGGGGTATCAAGAAAGAGTATGTCCTCGATCCTCCGGAGGAGGAGGATATCGATGACAACGCTTCTAATGCTGAAAAGGATGCTCATACCTTGAGTAGTGATGATGCAAGAGCTATTTAATATCTCATGCTAATATGTATGGATCCTGAGTTCCATAAATGTTTTGGCCGTACGTCCGCCTATGATATGATCATTACACTTATGGCCATGTACTAGACTCGGGTCAATACTGAACGTTATGAGACAACAAAGGCTCTATGGTCTTGTCACATGGCAGAAGGAAGATCAGTGAGTGAGCATGTGATGAAGATGTTTGGTTACGGTACCAGGCTTGATACTTTGGGGTTTTCAATCCCGAATGAGCTAAGTCCAGATGTGGTGTTGGCTTCGCTCCCTCCTCGGCTTACAATAGTTTTATAATGAATTACAACATGAATGGGATGGAGAAAAAACCAAATGAGCTCCTTGCTATGCTGAAAACTGCTGAGCCTGGTGTTAGGATTGAAAACAAACAAGTATTGACGGTTTCCCAAACTACACCATTCAAGAATAAAAATGAACAGAAAGAGCAAAGGTGCGAAAGCACATGATATTTTTCATTATGACTAGAAAGTTCCTCGAGCAAAATAATAAATTCACTAAAAGTGATAAAGGTATAATAGTTATGAATAAATTATATGTGTCATTCTTACTAGTATCTCTGGTGTATCAATTGCGAAATATTTTATGCATTCGATATAGGAGCTGCGGAAAGTAAGGAGCTGCGGAACGTCCCTGGAGGTCACTCGTTCGGGCTAGAGGCGCTTGCAGGACTCCCCAGACCACGCTCATCCTCAGAGTTGACATCTTCCACTTCCTCATCAGTGTCACCACGAGTCCAAGGCTCATAAAAAGTGGTAGCATAATCAAGAAGGTCAGGATCCACCCAAGAGCCACCACGCTTAGACTTCCACTCCTTGGAGCCAGTGATCCTATCCTTAGAGCCAGGACGAACGGGCACCACAAGATAGGCAAATCTGTCATGTGTCACCTGACGGTCCTTATTGCTACGAACATGAGCAAGGTAAGATTTGTTCTCCATGTCAACCTGACGGCAGAAGGTCTCTTCAGAGCCTCAGACATCCACTTGCGAAACCCATTCCTCTGATCCCTTCCCTCCATCTCAAAGTCGGAATCACTAGTGCAATCAGTGTCAGGACCAAGATCATCAACACTAAGCAGAGGAGGCAAGTGCTTATTGACACGAAGCTCCTTGATGCGGTGAGTAGTGAGCTCTTAGTCATTGTCCAAGAGAGCATTGGGAAGATGAGCATGATGCCAAGAAGTGGCAATGAGTCTGAACACAAGAGCAGCAAACACTGGAACCCTTCTCCTCATCACAGAGTTGTACGTCTCGTTCCATAAGATATCCATGATATCAAGCCTGAGACCATCACCAAGGCGCCTATGGGCATAGATCATCAAATTAGTGAGAGAGCCATGGATCTGATCAAAGTTGCCAACACGGGGAGCAAGAGTGTTCTGGAAGATCCGGTGTAGGATGTCATACACAGGCAGCAAGTTCTTGGAGAAACCAACCATAGCACGTCCAGAGATGTAGAGGTCATACATGTCTTGAGGAGGCATAGACTTCACCGGGTAGGGAACCCGAAAGTAAGTAGTGGAAAATGAAGCATCAGGTACCTCCCCAAACTCCTGAAGACCCAGCAGAGTGGCAGACTCAACCCAAGAAGCTGTGAATTTCTGATCCTTGGTCATCCATGTGATCCTCCTCTCATCAGTGTGAAAATAGAGTGTGGCATAGAATTGGCCCACAAGATGCTCATCATAATCTTCATTGATCTCAATGAAATCCATAAGACCAGATTCCTCACAAATCTCCAGAGCTTCACCAAAATAATCCATCTTGGATCTCATGAAAGGCACATTGATAGAGAATTGGGTTACCACCTTGTTCATGTTCTGCGGGTACTCCTCATAGAATATGCGCTCCTGGAAGCGAGTCCAGAAGTACTCATTATCCCTGGCATCCCTAGGCTTGGTGCGGGGGTTGGTTCTCCTCTCTCTGTGGAACTATTCATCTGGCATGAGAGCAACGGACTTGTCCCTGGCAGCCTGAGACTTCATCAACACAAAACTTTTCCTCCTTGTCAAATTGCCCTGTGTCATCACTTCAGGAGCCTCATCTTCCTCAGGATTCTTCCAAGTCCTCTTAGCCGCACGCTTGCGACCTCTACCCTTGGAACCACTAGCATCTGCACCTAAGATAGCATAGGGGGATAGCAATGAGGAAAGGTAACTTCAATCAAATGATCTACGAGAAGATTCACAAAAGAATTAGAAATGCAAAAAGCTACAGGAAGCGGTAGTACCGTTGTCTCCAGCAGTCCCAGCCATAGCGGTAGTACCGTTGGTGCCAGCGGTAGTACCACTGCTGGCGGATCTGCCATGGCACCCAAAGGTACAACTGATTCCAACCTAGAATAATTGCACTAAGAAGTCTTAGGGAATATACTCGTTTAGGTATCACAACAACCCACTTCTAGACTAGGAGATCTCTAGAACCCTAAACAACTTCATCTCAAAAGATCAACTCAAGGGAGAGAGATTGGATGGGTTACCGGAGCTCATCTTCACGGAGAAGAGGTTGGAGGTGATCCCCGGGCTTCCTCCGACGTGAGAGGAGCACTCGATAGCCGGAGAGGACCCTCCCGACGGATGGAAGGAGAGGCATCGGCGAGATCCGATGTGGGGGATGAATGAGGGAGAGAGGAGGTAAAAGGATAACTCCCTCTCCCAAATCCGTATTTAACTCCACGGATTTCGACCGCAGTGGTAGTACCGCTGGGCTCAGCGGTAGTACCGCCCACCTGGAGCTACCGGTACCGTGAGTTAGTACCGCTCCTGGGTTTGTGCTAGGCATGAACTCCTGTAGCGGTAGTACCGTTAGCGATTCCCGGTAGTACCGTGCGCTGGGTACTACTGTCAGTAACAGCGGTAGTACCGCTGCAACTGGCGGTAGTACCGCTAGACAAGTTCCTTCCTTCCGACAAGAGATCAAAGGATTAAAGTTTTCATAGCAGAATTTGTTTGAGGGTGGGAAACATGAGGCTTGGGATAAGAGCTCAAACCGAGATGGTACTACACACTCAAACTTTTGCAAGGAAAAAAAATTGTGCAAAGGAAAAGAGAGAGTGTGTTGCCCAAACGACAACAAGGACTCACAAAGAGAGAAAGAAGTCAAATAAAATTCAAATAAGAACCAAACGAGAACCAACTCTTCAAGAGAAGAGGTTGGTGGCCTAAGCCACCATGTAAGAGATTATGTATGTCACCGCAAAGATATATCTTGGGTGCATTGCCAATTCTCGACATTGAAGCTCACAATTCAACATTAGAAAAAGAGAGATACCAATGAACTTTGGGCTTTGGGCATAACGGGGGGAGGAAAAACCCAATGTGTTACGATAACACCCCCCCCCCTATTTCAATGCCTACACCTAAACCCAAACATGTATCATCTATAGGGGTGTGTGCAAGATCTTCAAGTCAAACTCCTAGAATCGATGATATTTAGCTCATTCCTCAAGAACATGAATCTTGCATCATCAAGTGGCTTCGTGAAGATGTTCGCGAGATTATCCTTGGTGGGGACATATGCTAGCTCAATATAACCTCTTACCACATGATCCCGGATGAAATGATGACGAATCTCAGTATGCTTCTTCATTGTGTGTTACACGGGATTGTAGGCGATCTTGATGGAACTTTCATTGTCACACATGAGAGACACCTTATCCAAGTGAACATCATACTCTCTGAGGGATTGCCTCATCCATAGAAATTGGGTGCAAGCACTAGCGGCCGCCACATACTCGGCTTCGGCGGTGGAGAAAAATATACAATTTTTCTTCTTGGAAGACCAACTCACCAAGGAACTACCAAGAAATTGTCAAGCTCCGGAATTAGACTTCCTATCATCTTGATCACCGTCCCAATCTGAGTCTGTGTAGCCCTTGAGAGAAAATTGTTCCCCCTTTGGGTATCACAAACCAAACCTTGAGGTATGAACCAAATACCGAAAGATCCTATGGACCGCCACCAAGTGGCTTTCCTTACGAGCCGCTTGATACCTTGCACACACACCTACACTCAAAATGATATCGGGTCTAGATGCACAAAGATAAAGCAAAGAACCAATCATACAACGATACAACTTTTGGTCCACATCTTTACCATCCGGATTGCGCTTGAGGTGGCATTTGACTTGCATAGGAGATGGCTTCTATTTTGCACCTTGGGAGCTAAACCTCTTGAGCATGTCTTGGGTGTACTTGGCTTGAGAAATGAAAGTCCCACAAGCCAATTGTTTGATCTCAAAGCCAAGGAAGAATTTAAGCTCTCCCATTGATGTTGTGTGTTGGGATACCCCAAGAGGAGGGCGTGATGAGCACAGTGGTAGGAAATTCCCCTTAGTTAAGAACGAAGATTATCAATCCAGTAGGAGAAAGAGGACCTTCGGAAGGTTGATGCCACCGGCGGTGGTGATGGCGCATCACCGGTGTCAGCAACAACGTGGAACATGCACACAACACAACCAAAATACTTTGTCCCAACGGTACAGTGAGGTTGTCAATCTCACCGGTCTTGCTGAAAACAAAGATTAGACGTATAGTGTGGAAAATAATGTATGCTTGCAGTAAGGAAAGAAAGAGGGAAATTGTGGTGGTTGGTTTAACAGTATAGGAAAATGGACTGGGGTTCATAGGTTCACTAGTGGTGTCTCTCCGTAAAAGATAGCATGCTGGGTGAACAAATTACAACTGGGCAATTGACAAGTAAAGGTTGCACCGTAGTGCACATTCATGACATGATGACTACTATGATATTTAGTGCGGGCATTACAACAATATACATAGACCGTAATCCAACTACATCTATGACTAATAATCCACCCTTAGTTTATCATCCGAACCCCCTTAGGTATTAAGTTGCAAGCAACAGATAACTGCATTGAAGAAAGTGTGTAAGGTAAGCAATGATTATGCACGCGGGCACTCTCACCGTTGTTTTCTCCCTAATGGGAACATCACATCCTCCCCTTTCACGTTTATGTCACTCGAGCAAGGTGGTGAGGAGGCATGAACCCACTATCGAGCATAAATACTCCCTCTTGGAGTCACTAGCAACTACTTGGCCAGAGCAACCACTAGCAAAGGAAAGCATGCAAGATCACAAATAACATATGCAATAAAGACTATAATAAACTTGGCATAAGTTCAATATTTATCGGATCCCGGCAAACACATCACATAGAGTTATATAAGATCAATCTCGATCATGTTAGGCAGCTCACGAGATCTAAACATGGGGGCATATGAGGATAAGAAAACCATCTAGCTACTGCTATGGACCCGTAGTCCAAGGATGAACTACTCACGCATCACTCCGGAGGAAGTCATGGTGATGTAGAGGCCTCCGGTGGTGATCTCCTCTCCGGCAGGGTGCCGGAGCCAGCTTCAGAACCCCCCTGATCTAGGGATGACGGTGACGGGAGATGCGGAACTTTTAGGGGATATTTGATCAGGTGTTTAGGTTTTCCCATCTGGGGGATTAAATAGGCGAAAGGGCAGAGGTGGTGGAGCTCTGGAGGGGCCCACACCACCCCCTGGAGCGGCCAAGGGGGGCCGCACCACCCCATGGTGTGGGCCCCTGATGCCCCTCTTCGTCTCCTCTTCGATCTTTTGGATGCTTCCGGGGAAAATAAGACTTCCAGGCTTCAAACTTTCCAATTCCGAGAATATTTCCAGAACAACTTTTCTCAAACTAAAAACAACAGAAAACAGGGAACTGGCTCTGTGGCATCTTGTCAATAGGTTAGTCCGGAAAATCGATAAAAATGACATAAAGAAGGGAGAAAACATGTAGCAATTGGCATAATATATTCATTGTAACATCCCAAGTATGAAAATACCCTAGAATGCTTTGTTCCTTGTTTTATTTCAAGCAATGCATCATGTCATCATGTTTACTTATTGTTTGCATTTGTTTTCCATCTGTTTTATTATGTTTTCACCACTCAAATTCAAACCTTTTTCAAACATGGTTTCATACTTGCTCTGTTACAACCTTTGGAACCAAAATAACAAATAAAAACCACCCTTTTATTCCTTGTTTTCACTTATTAAATTGTTGCTTTAAATCCAACCAATAATTCAATCAATAATTCTCAAATCACCTTTTTAAATTCCCAAACCAAGTTCAAATCAGTACCTTTTGGGAACCATAAAAATCACCAAACATTTCTTCCCTCTAAATCATTCTAAAGCCCTAGGGGTAACCCTATTTTTATTCATGTTTTATCAAGATTTTATTAAACTCAAATCCCCTATTTTGAATTCAAACACAAACCATAAATTTAAATTTCAATTTTTGAAATCCAAGTTCACAATGTGGTTTCTAATTGTTTAAAAGGCTTAACTTAATTTTTCTATAATTTTTCTCAAATAAAACCTTAACAGTTTTCTCCCAAAAGCAAAAGTACAAAAAAAAAATAAAAACAGAAAAGAATAAAAAGGGAAACGAGCAGCAGCACCTAATCTACCGCCTGGCCCAGCCCACCTAAGCCCTAGCGCGCAGCAGCCCAGCCCGCGCAGCACAACTTACCGTTTCGAGCTGCGCGGAGATTCGTGCGCGCGCCCTCCTTCGTCTTCTTCCCGTACGGCCGCCCATCGGAGGCCTCCACGGCGACCGCGCGCGACCACGGCGGCCACCGCAGCGCCTCCAGCCTATAAAAGGCGCCCTAGCCCCCCTAGCTGAGCCCTAGCTGCTAGGGTTCCCGCATCCACCTCTCCAGCGCCGCAATTTCACCTCCACCCCTCTCTGTATCTCCTTCCCGCCGTCGATCACCTGAATCCATCCATGGCGCCACCGCACCTCGCTCCCACCTAGCCGCCTATCACTTGCAATCGCGTCGCCGCTCTTCTGCCTTCCTCTTGGACACCAGAAGCAGGCAAGATATTCCTCAGATCCGCGCCGCGTTTCCCTCCTCCCTCCGGCCACCGTGCGCCGTCTCTGAATCTTTTGCTCGCGCCGCCGTTGCAGGGCCTTTCGTCGACAATCGCTTGCTGCAAACGCACCCACTCTACTTCCTCTACGAAACGGACACCAGAGGGAGCCAGGAGGAGCATCACGTCGTCGACACCGTCCACGACCTCGCCGCGGCCACCTTTCGTCACCACGTCGTCAGCATCCCGTCAGCGTCGAGCCACTGCTACCTCAACGACGGTGGTGAGCACCCCTTTTGCTCCTCCTCCCTTCTCTGCATCCGTGCGCATCCTCTGCATCCACTCGCACTCGCCGCAACGAGCACATCAGCGTGGATCAACTCCGGCGTGCGATGTCTGACGGCGAGCAATCGTTTGTTCGTCAGTAAAGTTCAGGGTTTTAACTGAACCTCAACCTGAAACATCCCCCTCTTCTGTTAAGCAACTGCACGCAGCGCAGCTGGTAGCGCTCTGTCTGAAACTGAAGGAGGGCGCGGGTTCGAGTCCTGAGCGCCCCAAAACTTTTTTTTGATCTTTTTCTTCCGCAGCAGCTGGCCCACTGTCAGCGACCGCTGTGGCCACGTAAGCACAGCAACACTCGGGCCCCCTGGCAGTGGCTGGGTGTATGTTTCTGTGCGTATGAAAAGATTAAAACAATTTCTGTTTTTGTTTCTTAATTATTTTAAATAGCAGATTAAGGAATAAACTTTAAAATGCAATATCTTTTGTTTTATAAACCCAACAAATACAAACTTTATATGAAACTTGATCTAAATTTCATCATCTTTCCAAATATGCAATTTGTGTTCTGTTTTGAATATTCAAAATTCATTTAAATTTCAATTTGAATAATTCAAATGCAAATTGAAATAATTCATAACTAATTCATACTGTTTTCAAATAATTCAAATAAAATATGTTTTTCACACCTTTTTGAATACTCTATTCAAATATAAAATTTGTTTTCTGGTTTGAATGATTTAAATTGCCTAAACTATTTAAATCTTGTTTAATTCAATTAAAAATTGTTTAAAATTGTTTAATTCATAATTAATTAATCCAAAGTCCAATTTCAAATTGTGTAACATGTAATCCAACTAAAATTTGATAAACTTTTCAAATATAAAATTTGCAAGTTGTTTTGCACACCCTAACTTGATGAAAACAATAATGGTTTTGTGTACCATGTTTAAGTAACAAAATTCCAATTTGATAAATGCCTTTCTAAATTGTTAACTATTGTTCCAATTGCATTTAACTTGTTTTGTTATTGTTATTCATCATGCATGCATCATACTAATTCAACTACACCTAATGCTTAGTGATAGAACAATTAATTCAACTCCAAGCATGGGCGTCCATATGCATCCTTTTGCATATGGAATCCATTTAAACTTGTGTTTCATGTCAAGCAAGTTATTTTGGTGCATCTATTAAACATGACATGCATCATCCAATGTTTGTGCACTTATGCCATGTATTGATTGCCCGTCTTCCTTCGTTGTTGTTTTTGCTTCTTCTCGATTAGACGACGACGTTGGTACCGACGAGCCTTACGACACCACTACTCAGGACCTAGCCCAGTACGAGGCTGAGCTGCCAGGCAAGTTATCACTCACATGAATCATTGAGTTCCTTTCCACACTTGTTGTCGATACTATCTTTTGTCTACTATTGCTAGCCCTATGTATCGTTGCTTGTTCTCCGAACCCATCACATGATACCTTGAGCCATGATATTGCCACCACCTCCATACCTACAGCCATTGCTTGTGCCTGTTATTATCTAGCATGCTTAGGGTTGCTTTTACTCGAGTCTGTTGTCGGTTACTACTGTTACTATCTTATTATCTTGTACCGGGGCTCGTTATTAATCAATCAACCCTGTTAATTGCTAATGGTAATAATAATTTGATGATAAGGCACCGGCAGGAGGCCCATGAGTGGTTTTGGAGCCTGCTAGTGTCGACCCTAATAGGAAAAGGGTCTTGTCTACTGATCCATGATGAGCGCACTACCCGCATTTGGGAAGCGAGTATGGGCGCCCCCCTCAACTTGACCTGATTCGCATCTCGTCCAAATCGCCTCATTTAGTTCGTGTTTTCCATTTGCCGCATGCATGTTTTTGCGAGCCCAGCGCAGGGTGGAACTTTTGTAGTCGGCATATAGGGGGACACGTTCTTAGAGTGCTATGAGGGTCCATTTTCTTCTGGGCTCGATTAGCCGTGCGCCCAAGGTGCTTTGGGCTTGATGCGGAGAATGGTTGGTTGTGTAGAGTACCCCGCTTGTTGGGTTAGCTTCCCATCTGGCGGGTTATTCTTGAGTGTACGGCCAAATTGGTGCAACCCTGCAGGGATAATCTTCTCGAGAAGCCGTGTTTTCCGCGGTTATGGATTACTTGGTGAAAGTACTGGCTAACAAGTACTCAGGACAACTACAACATAATGATCAATCATGTTTCACCCAATGATTAATAAACTGACTAGTAATAGGTTATTCACACAAATAACTTGATTCATCTTAATCCAACTGTGTGAGTTACCCTCGGATTGCTTCTTTGGATAAGGGGCGAGATCCAGGATGGGTTTGGTTGAAGTTATCTTTCAGTTGGTTACAATCCTCGATCTTATCTTTTCTGTTAGCCGGAACTTGTAGTTATTTCTGTAGTTTGGTTAGTGCAGCCAGCAGCAACTTTTATATCACCCCTTTCTTCCGTTGATCCCAAGCATCTATGCTTGTGTTGACGGGTAACTCCTTGATGAACTGTGAGTCTTGCTTGCCAGTACTTGGATGTACTGACCCCGTTGGGGCTGTGGTTTACGCAGAGTACTACTACGACTACGATGCTTCCCAGGATGGCTACTTTGTGGAGTTCGATGACGCTGCAGACGAGTAGTTAGCTGGACCAGGGCAGGATCCAGACCTACGTGGATGGGCTTCGTTTTCCTTTATGTTCTCAGGCTTCTTAAGCCATGGATTTGTCTGTACTCAGACCCCTTTGATTGCTTCCGCTGTTGTAATGAATGATATGTTGGGACATGTGTCCTCTGGATGACTGTATTCGATATTTTCTGCCTTAGTGAAGGCCAATTGCACTTATTTCATTCTTTTGTGTCTTAGGGACATTCTGTGTTATCATTCGTACCAAACTGTGGACGTACCGTGCGTGTTTGATTATGAAGTACGTCGACAGTAGTGCCTTTAGGTTCCTAGCGGATAGTTTACTTCGACGGTGGAAGCAGGGCTTGTGTTGTCGCGCATAAGCGCAGGCCTACCAGGAAGCTGGGACGTGGGAGCATGTATGCCCCATAATCCAAGCACCTGACTTCCAGTTCGTGCGGAGAGTATCCTCTAGAAACCCAGGGTGCGACAAATGGTATCAGAGCCTGTCTGCCTATAGGATCCCTTTTTACTAGTCGCAGTTGAGTCTAGAAACTATTTTGTAGCTATATAGGAAAAATGAAACGTGAGAGTAGGAATTCTGCCATTTTTCTTCTTTCCCCACCCACCCACCCTTTTCTGGTAAGGAAGTGCAACGTTGTTTTCTGTTCTCACCTAAACTTTCAAGTTAGGATTTCACGTGTTTTGGGTTATCTGTAGTACCTCAGGACTTTTGGTCTCGTTTTCCCGATGTTGCTTCGATATCATGTTCTTTCAACATCCTTTTCGTCCGTTGAACCTTGTTGTTGTTTTTCCACATCCTTTTTCATCAACCGGAGTCTAATCAAAACCTTCCAAATCATCTGCAGATGGGTCTCAACTACTATCCGCAGGTGGTTCGCATGACTCGCTGTGAGAGCACCGCCGGTTTTCCGGAGTTGCTGAGAGAAATGGTTACCTTTCTGGGGTTCCGTTGGGCACCAGAGTACCAGGTCTACGAGCACCAGCGAGAGTGTGACCAGACTTGCTACCGGGCTATCGTCTACATTCTGTCGGATGATGGCAGGAGCATTGCACACCAGTACGAGGCAGTAGGGTCCACAGTGGATATGGCAGTGCAGCAGGCAGCGTACGTGAGTATCACCGTTCTCCGTGCTGACTACTGGGGGTTTGATAAGTCCAGTTTTCGTCACATCCCCCGTGGTTACATCACGGCAGCGGGAGCTCACTTCACTATACACCGCGACATGGATACCTACGAGACTGACGGCTCCAGGCTCCAGGTCACTGCCCAGTTCGCTAGTCACAGTGATGCCGTTGCTTCCGCACTTTCTCAGGAGTTAGCCTCAGTCAGGGAGCAGCTCCACCTTGCTCTCACTCGTCTGGCGACGTACACCACAGACTTTGTTGGAGACGAGCGCTTCGCACGTGTCGTTCAGCCAGCTGGTCTTCCGTTGCCAGATGCTGGAGGTTACGAGCCGATCAGAGGCCCACTTCTCGACCTCGGAGCTGGTTACACAGGGATTCCCCGCTATGGAGCACAGGGATACGACGCTTCCTACTTCACGACACCGAGAGTTGCTCTCAGAGCAGTTCCTATCTACATGGATCGTCGTGATACCTACTTCCGTGGGATTCCTCCTCACCGTATCTCTCGTCGTACTACTCACCGCCGTCCTGCGTGATGAGCATGGGAGTACCGTTGTATCCGTTACTAGCTGTGTCTAGTTTATCCTTTCGTTTTCGAACCATGTATTGGTCTGTTGGATATTCTGATGTATTTGAACATGTGATGATGTACCTGTTGGTTGTCTATTCATGCGTCGGAATAATCTATCTTTCGGTTACCAAGTCTATTCTTTTTCTGTTGTTGTGCTAAAATGAAATTCTGTTCAGGATGCTGAAAGCGCATGGTTCCCCCATATGTGGTTTTGGTAATTAATGACAATCCTTATGGACTAATGTTTGCATTGAGTTATCCTTTGTAGATATTGTCCATAGGAAATAATGGAGTTCATGTGTTGAACTCTATTAGTATTCCTTGATGGCCATTGTTATTCATGGATTTATATGAAGAATGGTCATGGTTTGAGTTGAGCTTATTGCTAGTATGTCTTGAAGAAAAGGATTAGGTGATCTTTCATTATCATCTTCAAGACATCATATTTAGAAGTGTTAAGCAAAGATACAAGGTTGATCAAGCAAGCGATCAACACACAAAGCTACAAGTTGTACCAAGTGGGATTGTGTATCTCATGGTATGGTAAGCAATTGTCAATATAGCTTTGTGAACTAACCCATGATATGTGTGTGTCGCATCTCTATGTGTGGTTAGGTATCTTTCCATGGGCATGAACCAAAAGGAAGATTTCTTTAGCCCATGGACTATGTCGTCGTCAAGCGGTGTTTGTCATCTAGCTTGACGTGGAAGCTCAAGTGAAGCATCTAGAAGATATCCTATGCTTGATGCTTGCCACCCTTTTGGAGATTGTGGCCTTGTGAAGATTTGCCGAAGGGTCTCTCCCATAATGGTGTATGGGGGAGCTAGTCTCTCCCATAATGGTGTATGGGGGAGCAACTTGCAAGTCTTCATCAAGCGGAGCTTGTGCTAGCAAGCGCAATCAAGAAAGAAGATCCAACTTGAGAGAGTCAAGATCGTCATCATCTAGCTCAAGTGGAATGCTCAAGGCAAAGGTATAATCTTGATAGGTTTTCTATTTTACCGGTCTCGTGTCTTCGGGAGACCGGGTTATAGGATAGATAGTCGTACTATCAAGAGGGGCTCTCAAGTGAGTAACGTGATCGAATTGTTGTGGAGAGCTCAAACCTTTGCATACTTGCATATCATCTTTCTTGGTTCTTATTTGGCTTTTGTCTCCTTTGGGTTTTAGTGCTTGTCATGATCTTCATGGCAAGCCAAGGTTTATCGAAAACGGTTTTGGTAAGAAAAACTTGTTGCGATTTCGGTGGTGAAAATATCCGGTTCATATTTGAGAATGTTCCCACACCTTCCATGTGTGGTAACTTCTCCATTCCTTTTTGTTTGGATAGTCTTTGTTATTAACTTTCCAACCCATTTGGATTCACCTTATTCGGAGTTCATTCGCAAAAGTTATGCGTGTTTTCGTGTTGGAGGTTTTACCGGGTGTTCCTATTTGAGAGGTCTAGACCTTTACCCATTTGGTTTTATCTTCCATTTATGGACAATGATGTTTCTCTGCATATTCTTGTAGTGCTCTTCGTTGCGATTCCAACGAGCCCAAGAACATCGAAAACGGAGTTCATATGCAAAAGTTATTGCATTTCTCGTATCCGTTTTCTGTCCCCGGTTTGCAATCCGGATTCATTCCGGATTCATTCCGGATTCATTCCGGTTACTATGGGAAATTGTTCTGTTGCCATCCGGAAAATTCCGGGACCATTCCGGGACCATTCCGGAGCATTCCGGAGCTTTCCGGAGCCATTCCGGATTCATTCCGGATCCATTCCGGGATGCGCGAAAACTGTGGAAAACGGCTAGTTTTTTGAGCACCTATTTAAGGGGCTTTCTTCCCCAAACTTCCGAAGTTTTTCCAAGCCCGTTTTCCTCCTCTCTCTCCACCATTGTTGACTTTGGAAAAGCTTGCTCCTCTCTCAATCCCTCCAATGATTCTTGCATATCTTTGAGGGAGAAGTTAGAGGAGATCTAGATCTACATTTCCACCAATCCATCCTCCTTCTTAGTGAGGGAAACCTAGTAGATCTTGATCTTGGAGTTCTTGGTGTTTCTCCATTGTTCTTCCTCTCTTATTCCCCCATAAGCATTCGTTGCTTTGTTGGAATTTGAGAGTGGAGGATTTGAGCACTTGTGCTCTTGCCATTTGCATCGGTTGCATCGGTTTGGTCTCTCCACGAGGATTCGTGGAAGTGAAAGATTGTGAGCTTGTTACTCTTGGGTCTTGGACCCTAGACGACTTGTGGTGTTCTTGGGAGCCTCCAATTGAGTTGTGGATGCGTGCCCCAAGATTGTGGTGACACCGAGAGCCTCCAATTGAGTTGTGGATGCGTGCCTCGGGTTTGAAGGTTGCCAATAGTGGAAGGTGAACTAGGCCTTTGTGGCGGGGTTCATCGGAGAATAGGGTGAGGCCTTTGTGGCGTTGAGTAGGCCTTCGTGGCGAGCTCACACCCCTCCAACGAGACGTACTCCCCTTTGTGGGAGGAACTCGGGAATATATCATCGTCTCCGTGTGCCTCGGTTATTTCTATACCCGAGCTTTTTACTTATGCAATTTACATTGTGATAGCCTTCGAGCTTGAAGTTATATATCTTGCTATCGCCTTGTTACTTGTCTTGCTTAGCATAAGTTGTTAGTGCATCTAGTTGACCATAGAATATTTAGGTTGTATGCTTGTTAATTTAAACACCTAGTTTATTTCCGCATTTAGCAAGCATTAACCGGAAAAGTTTTAATCGCCTATTCACCCCCCCCCCTCTAGGCGACGTCGTTGTCCGTTCAATTGGTATCAGAGCCTCGTCTCTCTTTATTAGGCTTTACATCCTAGAGAGTACGATGTCGTTTAGAGAAATAGAACATGATCCCGCATTTATATTCTATGGTAGAAATTATGATGCTTGGAAAATTCGCATTCTTAATTTTCTTGAGGACATGGGTCCAAAGTATGTTAAGAGAATTGTAGATATGGATTTTCCTCCTCCAAAGAATTCTCAAGATTTATCTTTAGAGGATGAGGAAAATTCTTATCTCGATACTCTTGTATCTAATGGTCTCTTGTGTATTTTGAGCGATGTAGTTATTCAATCAATCATGCCTTTTCGGAACGCTCATGAGCTATGGACAAAACTTCAAGATATATATGATGTGTCCAATATTATTGAGGATGATTGTTCTCCATCCACTTCCGGCCGTGATAAGTTCGCATCTTTCTCCACTCCACCAACATGTGATTTGTCACAAGGTAATGATATGGTGAGTGGCGATAGAAATTGCATTGTGGATAGTGAATTTTCTATTGACTATGCTTCATCTCTATCCCATTGCAATGATCTATCTTTGGACTTAATATCTTCTAGCACTCAAAATTCCATACATGCTAGTTTTGATAGTCCTTGCATATCATGTAAGAGTTGTTTAACTAAATCTCATGATGATATGCTTCCTATGTCTTGTTTTCATACAAACAATGCTTCCATTTCCTCTAGTACTTGTGTGGCTAACAATGTAGAGGAATCCCAACCTTTGTTGGAACAAGACATGGACCTCAATGGAGCTTCATGCTTTCTCTCTTCATCACCATCCATTTCTCATATGTGCCTTATGGCTAGGGATTCAAAGGTATCTCCACCTTTGGAACCCACTACATCTTGTGATGATGAGGATGAGGATATATTTTATGGAGAGTATGAGGATGAGGCCTCCTTAATGGAGAAGGGTGAGTTGGTTCTTCTTGATCTCCCTAAAGGTAGTAAAGCTATCCCTCCTTTTAGTGAAATATTGGCTTTTGCTATTTATAGCGCTAAAATCATTGAAAAGAAAGGTGAGATTGAAAGAAGTGATGCCGATGAAAAGGCATCCCTCACTATGTCTCTTGAGGAAGAGTATGAGCTCCGAGTTACTCTTGAGGAGAAACTTGAATCTATCGAGGAGCTCTATAATGAACAAATAGCCTATCTCACTAAAGCACGTGACCATACCAATGCTAAATATAAAGTGCTTAAAAATGAAAAGGTTGAATTTGTTGTTGGCAATGCTAATCTAATTGAAGAAAACTCTAGGTTAAATAATGAGCTTGCCAAGTTATCTTCTTCTATTTCTAATGATGCTTGTACTACTAACTCCACATCTTGTGAAGCATCTTTGTTGAAGGAGAATGTTGAGCTAAGGGCTCAACTTGAGCTAATGACTAGCAAGTATGGGAAATTGGAAGAAAGTCATGAAAAGCTATCTAGCTCTCATGAGGATCTTCTAGAATCTCATACCAAGCTAAAATTAGCTCTTGAGGCTATCACTACAAAGGTAACATCTTGTGAGCCTCATGTGGTTACTAGCACAATATCTTCTAATAATGCTATATTGACTTGTGCTCGTATTAGTAATTCATCCTCCCATAATGTTTCTACATCTTGTGATGAATTGCTTTCCTTGCCTTGTTGCTCTAACAATGAAGCATCTACTTCCTCTAGCTCTTGTGTTGATTCTAACCATGTAGAGGAAATTAAAGAGCTCAAGGCCCAAGTCACTTCTTTGAAGAAAGACTTGGAAAAGTGTCATGAAGGGAGTTCCACACTTGACAAGATGTTGAGAGTGCGAAGACTTCCCAATGACAAGAGTGGACTTGGATTCAACTCCAATCTCAAGAACAAGTCCATTATTGACAAGAAGAAGGGCCAAGAACAAGTCAAAGATTCGGCCAAGATTATTTGCTTCAAGTGCAAGATTGAAGGGCACCATGTTAGATCTTGCCCTTTGAAGAAGAAGCCTCTTAGTGAGAAGCAACTAGGGAAGAGGCCTCTTGTTCAATCTCATGCTCAACCACGAGTTGAACAACGGCCACCTCCTAAGAAGACTCAAGCCAATGCTCCTCTTGTTGAGAAGCCTATTGAGAAGAAAGAAAAGAGTCGATGTTGCTACCTTTGTCGCAAGAAGGGACACTTTGCTTCTTCATGCACTAATGGTACATTATCCAACCCTATCCTTGTTGATGATGTTTATTCTATTAGGAAGGATAATGTGGGCAATGTGTTTGCCAAGTATGTTGGTACTCCAAGTGGTGTCAAGAAAAGAACCATTTGGGTTGCCAAACCTATTGTGACTAACCTCTTAGGACCCAACTTGGTTGGGGACCAACAAGTTCAAACTTGATCAATAGGTGTTGTTGGAGGTCATTGGAGACTTGGCTATTTTATGAAGAATTAAGGGATCTTCATCAATTATATTTCCTCAAGCCTAGCCACTTGGATTATATATATCTCTTACCCAATGTCCCTCCAAGCGGTAACTTGTATTTAAATCTATATTCATTGAAAGTTGCTTGCTCCCTTGCATATGTTAGTTTTGTTTCTAGCATGTGTTTGTATATGTTGTGCTTCCTACTTACCTATCTTGAGTAATCTAGTTATGTTTGTTGGTTTGCACTCCATGTACTTGTGTTCTTTGTGTTGAGCCTTCATTGCTTTTGTTGCTTATCTTAGTTGGCTCTTTGGGAGATTAATGGACTATCCCATTTTGGGGGAGTAATATGCTTTGCACTTTACTATCCTAAAATGTGTGTACATGAGGAATACCACTTAGTGTTGATATATCAATATTATCTAGTCTCTATGTGGTATCTCTTTCTCATGAGAAATTCAATTTCTAATGTCCATTAACTTTCTCAAGTTGGATTTATTTTCTTTGCCTCTTGTTAAAAAAAATGGATTATCACATTATGGGGGAGTAATAAGCTATGTGCATATTACAAGCCTAGAAAATGTGAACATTTGAGGTATTGCCACCTAGAGTTGATATTGTTAGTTATCTTGTTCTTGTGGCATGTTGCTCAAACAAGTTCCATATTTGCTTAAAATATCTTGCGTCTCTCTTCTTTGGTATCTTGTTTGTGAGAGTTTCTTAGTGCTTTGAATATTCGATTTTATTTGAAGCCTTCAAGAATCTCTATCTAAGCATGTTTGTTATTCCTATCTTTTGTCACATGCTTATGTTTTGTGAATATGATTGTGAACAATTCTACCACCGAGAAATATCTCCATACATCTCTTGTCTTTGACAAGTGATAATAATTTGTGGTAAGTTTATTGATCATATTTACTTTGGCCTTTGCTCTAAAATTTCCTTGTTTCTTGCCAATGATTTGTTTGGTTCAAACTCCTTTGTGTCTTCCTTGCTCTACTCAAAATTTGTTTTATGCCTTTTGAGTTAGGAAAAGCAATGATCCCATACTTTGTCAAAGTCATACTTCTTTGGGTTGCACTATTCTTGGGGAAGCTATCCTACTTTGAGTAGATCACCGTTCTTTAAATTGGTATTGCATCTAATTGTTTTATTTAAAACTTGACTAGTGTTTGAATAATATATATTGAGAGTAATGATTCCATTGTGTGCATTTTGTATTCAAATGCAAGATCATAAATAATGCACTATTATTGGAAGAACTATCCTATATGCGTTTGAACACTTGTTGTCTTTAAAGTTGTTTGTTTTCCCAATGACTTGTCTCTTTGGAAGACAAACACTTTTCGTCTTGGTACTTTGTGTGCTATCATGAAAAGTGTAGAGGGTTTGTTCACTCTTTTATGTTTTTTTGGTATCCTCTCTATGTTGGTTTCCTCAATCATGTGTTGATTTGGGTCTTGATATAATTTGGACAATTCTCCTTCTTTTCACTCTTGTGAGTGGCTTCTTGGTTTAATTAGTTCTTTGTCCAATTTGTATCTTGTTTTGGTTCTTGAAAGTTTTGTGCATGCATATTTACTATGTATATCTTTTTGCATGCTTACTTTCGTTGATCCAATATATAGGATAAACTCCATCAAATCCTAAATGGCTAAGATGTGCATGAAATTCAAATTCATATTAATATGCACATATTTATGTGGAGTTTGTCCTATGTATTGTAGTTGTTCTAACTACTTTGGACCCAATGAGTTTGGGTACCATTTTGTACTTGAATTTTGTTTTAGGTACAATGGAGATACATTGGTTGCTTGCTCCATTCATAAGGAAGGTGTTCTCACCATGGTATTATAGGAGTCAAGCTTCGATGATTATCAAACTCGCATCCTCTTCATCACCAATGTCATCTCGGTAACAAGTATCTATCTCATGCATACATTTCTAGCTTTCAACCTTGTGTAGGTTGCATCTTGGCATGATTTCCCTTTGATGCATTTCATTTGGTTCTTGCAAATGTCTTATCAAAAGCATCTTTATTGCAACTATGAGTAAGCCGGGATGATTACATACTAAGGGGATATTTATAGTCATTTTCATGATTCACCAATCCCGAGTATATTAATCTAGCAACTTCTACTTGAAGTCTCTCATATGCAATATTGATGAATTCTCAAAAACCTTTTGAATCTTTTGTGTTATGCGTTACCGTTCTCGAAGCATTCCAACTATCACTTTACCCTTGTGATATTTGTGATGCTTTGATGAGTTTTTGTGTTCATCTATATCCCCTTAAGATTAAACTAAGCTTAGTGCTTTGCTTTCAAGCAAAAATCTTATTTGTATATTAATGAACCTCTCTTGGATATCATGTTCTTCACTTTTGTACCTATTTTGTGTGTACATGTTTATTTGCGGATATATATCTTTGTGATTGTTGTCCACTTAGAAACATATACACACGATAATAGTTACATCTTTAATTGATATTCTTTTTCTTTAGTGACCACTTTTTATTGCTTTATATTCCTTTGTGGTTCCTAAAAGGCACAAGCTTTGCTTTTGGTTTGGTATTCCTTTTGCATCTTAATAAGCTTGTGGACCTATGTGTTTTATCATTTGATGGTTTGTGTGTATGGGAAAGACATGATATGCACTATGTGCCTCCTATATTGAAAGACTATGTTGATGATTCTATCATCCTATTAGTCTCCTAAAAATGTTTTTCCTTGTCACACGCATCTATTTCGGTTGAGTAAGTATTTATTTGTCACTTCTTGATCTTCTTTGCTCAACTTTTGTTTGTTTGCAAGTTGCTTTGCTTCATCTCCAATCTATTATCTTGCTCTTGTTTGTGTTCAAAATTATCTAGAAGGGAGTGATGATTCCATGTTGTGCACATTATATAGTAATTCAAATCTAACATTGTGCATGTACCTTGGGGAGTTCCCTCTTGATTTTCTAGAACACTTGGTTGATCCTATCAAAATATTGATGTTGGTCAATCGGTTTTTCGGATCCTTGTGGTTGGTTGCTTCTTTGTGAAAGTATCCTTCAATTTTACTTTGCTTGTAAACCTTTGGATCCTCAATATAGTTTGATCTCCCTCCATCTATTTATAGTTGGATATATGCACTTGAGTTCACTCATATCATGAGGAATGCATACTCTATGGGGGAGCTCTTACTATATTGGCCTTCTAATCTTTTTGCCCATTTCGGCAATGGATGCCAATGGGGGAGAAGTTTAGAGGGTTTAAGGGAATTTGGTTTATGCTTTAGTTTCGTTCTTAAGCATTTTCCTTTCCATGCTATTGCATCCTTGCTCTTGTTTAGCATGTTTGCTTTATTCATCATATAAACCCTCATAAAAAGGGATTGTCATCAATTACCAAAATGGGGGAGATTGAAAGCGCATGGTTCCCCCATATGTGGTTTTGGTAATTAATGACAATCCTTATGGACTAATGTTTGCATTGAGTTATCCTTTGTAGATATTGTCCATAGGAAATAATGGAGTTCATGTGTTGAACTCTATTAGTATTCCTTGATGGCCATTGTTATTCATGGATTTATATGAAGAATGGTCATGGTTTGAGTTGAGCTTATTGCTAGTATGTCTTGAAGAAAAGGATTAGGTGATCTTTCATTATCATCTTCAAGACATCATATTTAGAAGTGTTAAGCAAAGATACAAGGTTGATCAAGCAAGCGATCAACACACAAAGCTACAAGTTGTACCAAGTGGGATTGTGTATCTCATGGTATGGTAAGCAATTGTCAATATAGCTTTGTGAACTAACCCATGATATGTGTGTGTCGCATCTCTATGTGTGGTTAGGTATCTTTCCATGGGCATGAACCAAAAGGAAGATTTCTTTAGCCCATGGACTATGTCGTCGTCAAGCGGTGTTTGTCATCTAGCTTGACGTGGAAGCTCAAGTGAAGCATCTAGAAGATATCCTATGCTTGATGCTTGCCACCCTTTTGGAGATTGTGGCCTTGTGAAGATTTGCCGAAGGGTCTCTCCCATAATGGTGTATGGGGGAGCTAGTCTCTCCCATAATGGTGTATGGGGGAGCAACTTGCAAGTCTTCATCAAGCGGAGCTTGTGCTAGCAAGCGCAATCAAGAAAGAAGATCCAACTTGAGAGAGTCAAGATCGTCATCATCTAGCTCAAGTGGAATGCTCAAGGCAAAGGTATAATCTTGATAGGTTTTCTATTTTACCGGTCTCGTGTCTTCGGGAGACCGGGTTATAGGATAGATAGTCGTACTATCAAGAGGGGCTCTCAAGTGAGTAACGTGATCGAATTGTTGTGGAGAGCTCAAACCTTTGCATACTTGCATATCATCTTTCTTGGTTCTTATTTGGCTTTTGTCTCCTTTGGGTTTTAGTGCTTGTCATGATCTTCATGGCAAGCCAAGGTTTATCGAAAACGGTTTTGGTAAGAAAAACTTGTTGCGATTTCGGTGGTGAAAATATCCGGTTCATATTTGAGAATGTTCCCACACCTTCCATGTGTGGTAACTTCTCCATTCCTTTTTGTTTGGATAGTCTTTGTTATTAACTTTCCAACCCATTTGGATTCACCTTATTCGGAGTTCATTCGCAAAAGTTATGCGTGTTTTCGTGTTGGAGGTTTTACCGGGTGTTCCTATTTGAGAGGTCTAGACCTTTACCCATTTGGTTTTATCTTCCATTTATGGACAATGATGTTTCTCTGCATATTCTTGTAGTGCTCTTCGTTGCGATTCCAACGAGCCCAAGAACATCGAAAACGGAGTTCATATGCAAAAGTTATTGCATTTCTCGTATCCGTTTTCTGTCCCCGGTTTGCAATCCGGATTCATTCCGGATTCATTCCGGATTCATTCCGGTTACTATGGGAAATTGTTCTGTTGCCATCCGGAAAATTCCGGGACCATTCCGGGACCATTCCGGAGCATTCCGGAGCTTTCCGGAGCCATTCCGGATTCATTCCGGATCCATTCCGGGATGCGCGAAAACTGTGGAAAACGGCTAGTTTTTTGAGCACCTATTTAAGGGGCTTTCTTCCCCAAACTTCCGAAGTTTTTCCAAGCCCGTTTTCCTCCTCTCTCTCCACCATTGTTGACTTTGGAAAAGCTTGCTCCTCTCTCAATCCCTCCAATGATTCTTGCATATCTTTGAGGGAGAAGTTAGAGGAGATCTAGATCTACATTTCCACCAATCCATCCTCCTTCTTAGTGAGGGAAACCTAGTAGATCTTGATCTTGGAGTTCTTGGTGTTTCTCCATTGTTCTTCCTCTCTTATTCCCCCATAAGCATTCGTTGCTTTGTTGGAATTTGAGAGTGGAGGATTTGAGCACTTGTGCTCTTGCCATTTGCATCGGTTGCATCGGTTTGGTCTCTCCACGAGGATTCGTGGAAGTGAAAGATTGTGAGCTTGTTACTCTTGGGTCTTGGACCCTAGACGACTTGTGGTGTTCTTGGGAGCCTCCAATTGAGTTGTGGATGCGTGCCCCAAGATTGTGGTGACACCGAGAGCCTCCAATTGAGTTGTGGATGCGTGCCTCGGGTTTGAAGGTTGCCAATAGTGGAAGGTGAACTAGGCCTTTGTGGCGGGGTTCATCGGAGAATAGGGTGAGGCCTTTGTGGCGTTGAGTAGGCCTTCGTGGCGAGCTCACACCCCTCCAACGAGACGTACTCCCCTTTGTGGGAGGAACTCGGGAATATATCATCGTCTCCGTGTGCCTCGGTTATTTCTATACCCGAGCTTTTTACTTATGCAATTTACATTGTGATAGCCTTCGAGCTTGAAGTTATATATCTTGCTATCGCCTTGTTACTTGTCTTGCTTAGCATAAGTTGTTAGTGCATCTAGTTGACCATAGAATATTTAGGTTGTATGCTTGTTAATTTAAACACCTAGTTTATTTCCGCATTTAGCAAGCATTAACCGGAAAAGTTTTAATCGCCTATTCACCCCCCCCCCTCTAGGCGACGTCGTTGTCCGTTCAGATGCCTCCAACCAGGAACAACCCGCCTCCGCCACCACCAATGGGAGAACTGTTGGCTCAGATGACCCAAGTGGTGACACAGATGGCCCAGATCCAGGCTAACCAGCAACACAACCAGAATGCTCCAAGGGTCACCATCAAGGACTTCCTCAGCTTGGGCCCAAAAGCTTTCGTGACAACACGTGAGCCCCTGGATGCTGATGACTGGATCCGTGACGTAGCAAGAGCTCTGGAGATAGCTCATGTTGCTGAAGAGGATAAGGTCAAGTACGCCACCTACCTACTGAAGGGTCAGGCAGCTACTTGGTGGGAGAACTACCAGGCCATGAGGGCTGGCTTTCCTATCAACTGGGGATGTTTCAGAGATGCCTTCCTGAAGCACCACATCCCGGATGGTCTCATGGAAAAGATGCGTGAGGAATTCTGCTCTCTCAGACAGGGCAAGCTGGACGTTCTCGGCTACCAGAACGAGTTCAATCGTCTCGCTCGGTACGCTGGTGACGAAGTGTCCACCGAAGCCAAGAAGATGGCAAGGTTCCGCCGAGGTTTTAACCCGGAACTGAAGTACGCTCTCACAAACATCAAGTGCAAGGACTTCGTGGAGCTCGTGAACACCGCGCTCAATGAGGAGAATGGGCGCAAGGCGTTCGAGGAGTCGCGCAAGCACTCGCGTGAGGGTGGTTCCTCCTCCAACATGACCACCCCTCCGCAGAAGCGCCGCATCTGGGTGCCAAATGGTGCTGTCACTCGGGCTCCAAATGCCCAAGCTTCTCCAGGCTTTGGCCCCGCCCACCCAACCCATCTCAGATGCAGGGACAGAGGTTTCCGATGGGGCAGCCAAGGCCAGGTCCTTCTCGTATCGTCACTTGCTACAAGTGCAAGGATACTGGACATTATGCTGATAAGTGCACTCAGAAGCAGCTACCCCTACCTCCTCGCCCCAACACCAACCAGGCTATGGTGCGTGCTCCTCCGGCTAAAGCCTTCAACTCCAACAATAGGCCTGTCGGGAGGAACGCGAGGGTGAACCATATCAAGGCCGACAAAGCCGAAGAGGCTGCTGACGTCGTTCTCGGTATATTACCCGTAAACTCTATTCCAGCTAAAGTGTTGTTTGATACTGGAGCATCGCATTCATTTGTGTCAAAGATTTTTGCAAAAGCATACAACCTAGTTCTGGTTCCGCTAAGCAATCAAATGACTGTTCACTCTCCGGGACCGCAAATGTTGACTTCCAAGATAAGCATGGACAATGAGATCCTAATTGGAGGTCGTGTATTCCTTGCTTCACTCATGTTGCTGGGAAATTCTGACATTGATGTCATTCTGGGTATGGATTGGTTGAAGACCCACAAAGCTAAAATTGACTGTGCTCAAAAGTCAATAACTCTCTCCCACACTTCAGGCCAGATAGTCTATTCTCCATATGGATCAACTTCTGTTCAGCTGTTCAGCCTCGATGCCAAACCCCTTCCGGCAATTGAAAATGTTCCGGTGGTTTGTGAATTCCCTGACGTCTTTCCAGAAGAGTTGCCAGGGATGCCTCCGGACAGAGCAGTTGAGTTCGTGATCGAGCTTGAGCCAGGTACTGCTCCAATCTCTAAGCATCCATACAAGATAGCTCCTCCTGAACTGAAATTGTTGAAGGAGCAAATCGATATGTATATGGACAAAGGTTTCATTCAGCCTAGTTCCTCCGCTTGGGGTTGCCCAACTCTGTTTGTTGACAAGAAGGATCAAACAAAAAGACTCGTGGTTGACTATCGTCCTCTCAACGAGAAAACAATCAAGAACAAGTATCCACTTCCTCGTATCGATGATCTTTTTGATCAACTTGCTGGAGCCTCAATATTCTCAAAGTTGGACTTGAGGATGGGGTACCATCAGATAAAGATCAGAAAGGAAGATATTCCTAAGACAGCTTTCACCACTCGGTACGGTCTATATGAATACACCGTCATGTCCTTTGGTCTCACCAATGCACCGGCAACGTTCTCAAGACTCATGAATTCTGTCTTCCATGAATACCTCGATAAGTTTGTTGTGGTATATCTTGATGACATTCTAGTCTACTCAAAATCCGAGGAAGAGCATGGAGAACACCTTCGTCTCACTCTCATGAAACTTCGCGAGCATCGTCTGTATGCCAAGTTTTCCAAATGTGAGTTCTGGATTCCAGAAGTTGCATATCTTGGTCATATCATCTCTGCCAAAGGCATTGCCATTGATCCTGAAAAGGTTAAGGCAATTGTTGACTGGAAACCCCCTAAGACGGTGAAACAAGTTAGAAGCTTTCTTGGCTTGGCTAGCTATTGCCGTCGTTTCGTCCAAAACTTTTCCAAGATTGCCAAACCTCTCACTGATCTCACAAAGAAGGACAAAAAGTTCGTTTGGACTCCACAATGTGATGAGAGTTTCAACCTCCTGAAGACTAAACTCACTTCCACACCTGTTCTAGTTGGCCCCGACACCACCAAACCTTTCCAGATATTCTGTGATGCATCTCTCCAAGGCCTAGGAGCAGTTCTTATGCAAGAACGTCAAGTTGTGGCTTATGCTTCACGTCAGTTGAACCCACATGAGCAAAACTATCCCACTCATGATCTTGAACTTGCAGCAGTTGTGTTTGCCCTCAAGAAATGGAGACAATACTTGTTGGGTAACAAAACTGAAATCTTTTCCGATCATAAGAGTCTGAAATACATCTTCACTCAGCCAGATCTGAACCTCAGGCAAAGGAGATGGATTGAGAAGATTAAAGACTTTGATCTCACCATTTCTTACACTCCAGGCAAGGCTAATGTTATGGCCGATGCTCTCAGTCGCAAATCCTATTGCAATAATCTCATGATCATGGAAAGCCAACCTCCACTTCATGAAGAATTCCAGAAGCTGAACCTTGGTCTTGTTCCTGAAGGATACCTTGCTAGCTTGACAGCCAGTCCAACTCTCGAGGACAAGATTCGTTCTGAACAACTTCGTGATAATGAAATCAAGAAGATTGTGGATCACATCAAGGAGGGCAATGATAAGTTCAAGTCCTTCTCAATTGATGACAAGGGAACTGTGTTCTTCGAGGGACGCATTGCAGTCCCTCAGGTTCAAAGTCTCAAGGATATCATTCTCAAGGAGGCTCATGAAACTCCTCTATCCATTCACCCTGGAAGTACAAAGATGTACCAGGATCTCAAGACTCTGTATTGGTGGCCTGGCATGAAACGTGAAATTGCTCAATACGTTTCTGAATGCGACGTTTGTCAACGTGTTAAGGCAGTCCATCAGAAGACAGCAGGTCTACTCCAACCTCTGAAAATTCCTGAGTGGAAGTGGGACATGATTGAAATGGACTTTGTTACTGGGTTTCCAAAGTCCAAAAAGGGCAACGATGCAATCTTCGTTGTTATTGATCGTCTCACTAAGGTTGCTCACTTCTTCGCTGTAAAGGAAACTATCTCAGCTAGCCAGTTAGCAGAGCTCTACACAGCAAAGGTTGTTCCCATTCATGGTGTTCCATTGGAAATAAGCTCAGACCGTGGAAGTATCTTCACTTCTCATTTCTGGAAAAGCTTTCAAGAAGCATTGGGCACTAAACTTCTGTTCAGCACAGCTTATCACCCTCAGTCTCAAGGGCAAGTCGAAAGAGTCAATCAGATTCTCGAGGATATGCTCAGAGCATGTGGTCTCTCCTTTGGCATGAAATGGGAGGATTGCCTTCCATATGCTGAATTCTCCTACAACAACAGCTACCAGGCAAGCCTAGGCATGGCACCATTTGAGGCACTGTATGGTCGCAGATGCAGGAGTCCAATCAATTGGTCTGGAGCTGGTGAACGTTCACTTTTAGGCCCTGACATTGTTAAGGAAGCCGAGGAGAAAGTTCGTATCATTCGTGACAATCTCAGGATTGCTCAGTCTCGTCAGAAGAGCTATTATGATAGCAAGCACAGAGATATGGTCTATGCACCTGGTGATAAGGCATATCTCCGTGTAACTCCCCTCAGAGGCACTCATCGTTTTGGTGTGAAAGGAAAGCTTGCACCAAGATACATTGGCCCTTTCAACATCCTCTCAAGACGTGCAGAGAATGCTTATCGTCTTGAACTTCCAGAAAAACTATCCAAAGTGCACGATGTGTTCCACGTGTCACAACTCAAGAAGTGTTTCAAAGATCCAGATCGTGCAGTTGATCATGATTCCATTGAACTGCAAGATGATCTATCTTATGAGGAGCACCCTATTCGTATTCTCGATGAGACCGAGCGTAAGACTCGCAACAAGAGCACCAAGTTCTTGAAAGTCCAATGGTCGCATCATTCTGATAAAGAGGCAACGTGGGAGACCGAAGAGGATCTTCGCAAGAAGTATCCGGACCTGTTCATTTCTCAGTAGGGAATCTCGGGGCGCGATTCCTTCAAGGGGGGGCGTTTTGTAACATCCCAAGTATGAAAATACCCTAGAATGCTTTGTTCCTTGTTTTATTTCAAGCAATGCATCATGTCATCATGTTTACTTATTGTTTGCATTTGTTTTCCATCTGTTTTATTATGTTTTCACCACTCAAATTCAAACCTTTTTCAAACATGGTTTCATACTTGCTCTGTTACAACCTTTGGAACCAAAATAACAAATAAAAACCACCCTTTTATTCCTTGTTTTCACTTATTAAATTGTTGCTTTAAATCCAACCAATAATTCAATCAATAATTCTCAAATCACCTTTTTAAATTCCCAAACCAAGTTCAAATCAGTACCTTTTGGGAACCATAAAAATCACCAAACATTTCTTCCCTCTAAATCATTCTAAAGCCCTAGGGGTAACCCTATTTTTATTCATGTTTTATCAAGATTTTATTAAACTCAAATCCCCTATTTTGAATTCAAACACAAACCATAAATTTAAATTTCAATTTTTGAAATCCAAGTTCACAATGTGGTTTCTAATTGTTTAAAAGGCTTAACTTAATTTTTCTATAATTTTTCTCAAATAAAACCTTAACAGTTTTCTCCCAAAAGCAAAAGTACAAAAAAAAAATAAAAACAGAAAAGAATAAAAAGGGAAACGAGCAGCAGCACCTAATCTACCGCCTGGCCCAGCCCACCTAAGCCCTAGCGCGCAGCAGCCCAGCCCGCGCAGCACAACTTACCGTTTCGAGCTGCGCGGAGATTCGTGCGCGCGCCCTCCTTCGTCTTCTTCCCGTACGGCCGCCCATCGGAGGCCTCCACGGCGACCGCGCGCGACCACGGCGGCCACCGCAGCGCCTCCAGCCTATAAAAGGCGCCCTAGCCCCCCTAGCTGAGCCCTAGCTGCTAGGGTTCCCGCATCCACCTCTCCAGCGCCGCAATTTCACCTCCACCCCTCTCTGTATCTCCTTCCCGCCGTCGATCACCTGAATCCATCCATGGCGCCACCGCACCTCGCTCCCACCTAGCCGCCTATCACTTGCAATCGCGTCGCCGCTCTTCCGCCTTCCTCTTGGACACCAGAAGCAGGCAAGATATTCCTCAGATCCGCGCCGCGTTTCCCTCCTCCCTCCGGCCACCGTGCGCCGTCTCTGAATCTTTTGCTCGCGCCGCCGTTGCAGGGCCTTTCGTCGACAATCGCTTGCTGCAAACGCACCCACTCTACTTCCTCTACGAAACGGACACCAGAGGGAGCCAGGAGGAGCATCACGTCGTCGACACCGTCCACGACCTCGCCGCGGCCACCTTTCGTCACCACGTCGTCAGCATCCCGTCAGCGTCGAGCCACTGCTACCTCAACGACGGTGGTGAGCACCCCTTTTGCTCCTCCTCCCTTCTCTGCATCCGTGCGCATCCTCTGCATCCACTCGCACTCGCCGCAACGAGCACATCAGCGTGGATCAACTCCGGCGTGCGATGTCTGACGGCGAGCAATCGTTTGTTCGTCAGTAAAGTTCAGGGTTTTAACTGAACCTCAACCTGAAACATCCCCCTCTTCTGTTAAGCAACTGCACGCAGCGCAGCTGGTAGCGCTCTGTCTGAAACTGAAGGAGGGCGCGGGTTCGAGTCCTGAGCGCCCCAAAACTTTTTTTTGATCTTTTTCTTCCGCAGCAGCTGGCCCACTGTCAGCGACCGCTGTGGCCACGTAAGCACAGCAACACTCGGGCCCCCTGGCAGTGGCTGGGTGTATGTTTCTGTGCGTATGAAAAGATTAAAACAATTTCTGTTTTTGTTTCTTAATTATTTTAAATAGCAGATTAAGGAATAAACTTTAAAATGCAATATCTTTTGTTTTATAAACCCAACAAATACAAACTTTATATGAAACTTGATCTAAATTTCATCATCTTTCCAAATATGCAATTTGTGTTCTGTTTTGAATATTCAAAATTCATTTAAATTTCAATTTGAATAATTCAAATGCAAATTGAAATAATTCATAACTAATTCATATTGTTTTCAAATAATTCAAATAAAATATGTTTTTCACACCTTTTTGAATACTCTATTCAAATATAAAATTTGTTTTCTGGTTTGAATGATTTAAATTGCCTAAACTATTTAAATCTTGTTTAATTCAATTAAAAATTGTTTAAAATTGTTTAATTCATAATTAATTAATCCAAAGTCCAATTTCAAATTGTGTAACATGTAATCCAACTAAAATTTGATAAACTTTTCAAATATAAAATTTGCAAGTTGTTTTGCACACCCTAACTTGATGAAAACAATAATGGTTTTGTGTACCATGTTTAAGTAACAAAATTCCAATTTGATAAATGCCTTTCTAAATTGTTAACTATTGTTCCAATTGCATTTAACTTGTTTTGTTATTGTTATTCATCATGCATGCATCATACTAATTCAACTACACCTAATGCTTAGTGATAGAACAATTAATTCAACTCCAAGCATGGGCTTCCATATGCATCCTTTTGCATATGGAATCCATTTAAACTTGTGTTTCATGTCAAGCAAGTTATTTTGGTGCATCTATTAAACATGACATGCATCATCCAATGTTTGTGCACTTATGCCATGTATTGATTGCCCGTCTTCCTTCGTTGTTGTTTTTGCTTCTTCTCGATTAGACGACGACGTTGGTACCGACGAGCCTTACGACACCACTACTCAGGACCTAGCCCAGTACGAGGCTGAGCTGCCAGGCAAGTTATCACTCACATGAATCATTGAGTTCCTTTCCACACTTGTTGTCGATACTATCTTTTGTCTACTATTGCTATCCCTATGTATCGTTGCTTGTTCTCCGAACCCATCACATGATACCTTGAGCCATGATATTGCCACCACCTCCATACCTACAGCCATTGCTTGTGCCTGTTATTATCTAGCATGCTTAGGGTTGCTTTTACTCGAGTCTGTTGTCGGTTACTACTGTTACTATCTTATTATCTTGTACCGGGGCTCGTTATTAATCAATCAACCCTGTTAATTGCTAATGGTAATAATAATTTGATGATAAGGCACCGGCAGGAGGCCCATGAGTGGTTTTGGAGCCTGCTAGTGTCGACCCTAATAGGAAAAGGGTCTTGTCTACTGATCCATGATGAGCGCACTACCCGCATTTGGGAAGCGAGTATGGGCGCCCCCCTCAACTTGACCTGATTCGCATCTCGTCCAAATCGCCTCATTTAGTTCGTGTTTTCCATTTGCCGCATGCATGTTTTTGCGAGCCCAGCGCAGGGTGGAACTTTTGTAGTCGGCATATAGGGGGACACGTTCTTAGAGTGCTATGAGGGTCCATTTTATTCTGGGCTCGATTAGCCGTGCGCCCAAGGTGCTTTGGGCTTGATGCGGAGAATGGTTGGTTGTGTAGAGTACCCCGCTTGTTGGGTTAGCTTCCCATCTGGCGGGTTATTCTTGAGTGTACGGCCAAATTGGTGCAACCCTGCAGGGATAATCTTCTCGAGAAGCCGTGTTTTCCGCGGTTATGGATTACTTGGTGAAAGTACTGGCTAACAAGTACTCAGGACAACTACAACATAATGATCAATCATGTTTCACCCAATGATTAATAAACTGACTAGTAATAGGTTATTCACACAAATAACTTGATTCATCTTAATCCAACTGTGTGAGTTACCCTCGGATTGCTTCTTTGGATAAGGGGCGAGATCCAGGATGGGTTTGGTTGAAGTTATCTTTCAGTTGGTTACAATCCTCGATCTTATCTTTTCTGTTAGCCGGAACTTGTAGTTATTTCTGTAGTTTGGTTAGTGCAGCCAGCAGCAACTTTTATATCACCCCTTTCTTCCGTTGATCCCAAGCATCTATGCTTGTGTTGACGGGTAACTCCTTGATGAACTGTGAGTCTTGCTTGCCAGTACTTGGATGTACTGACCCCGTTGGGGCTGTGGTTTACGCAGAGTACTACTACGACTACGATGCTTCCCAGGATGGCTACTTTGTGGAGTTCGATGACGCTGCAGACGAGTAGTTAGCTGGACCAGGGCAGGATCCAGACCTACGTGGATGGGCTTCGTTTTCCTTTATGTTCTCAGGCTTCTTAAGCCATGGATTTGTCTGTACTCAGACCCCTTTGATTGCTTCCGCTGTTGTAATGAATGATATGTTGGGACATGTGTCCTCTGGATGACTGTATTCGATATTTTCTGCCTTAGTGAAGGCCAGTTGCACTTATTTCATTCTTTTGTGTCTTAGGGACATTCTGTGTTATCATTCGTACCAAACTGTGGACGTACCGTGCGTGTTTGATTATGAAGTACGTCGACAGTAGTGCCTTTAGGTTCCTAGCGGATAGTTTACTTCGACGGTGGAAGCAGGGCTTGTGTTGTCGCGCATAAGCGCAGGCCTACCAGGAAGCTGGGACGTGGGAGCATGTATGCCCCATAATCCAAGCACCTGACTTCCAGTTCGTGCGGAGAGTATCCTCTAGAAACCCAGGGTGCGACATTCATGGAGCATCAGAAATTATACATACGTTGGAGACGTATCACCCATCATGGACATCTCAAACCTGTCAGTCATAAGCTTTAAGAACTCATTATTAAGAGCTTAGTTAGTTGAGCCAAAGATAATATCTTCCACATAGAGTTGGAATATGAAAAGCTCTCCCTTTACCCTCTTTGTGAAAAGGGTGGGGTCGATCTTCCCAACTTCAAAACCACGGTCTTCCAACAACTCTCTAAGGTGCTCATACCACGCACGTGGTGCTTGTTTAAGTCCATAGAGCGCCTTATCGAGCTTGTAGACATGGTTAGGAAAGTTGGGGTTCTCGAACCCCTGAGGTTTCTTAACATATACATCCTCTTTTAGTGGACCATTCAAGAAATCACTTTTGACATCCATTTGTTCCAACTTGAAATTATGTGAAGATGCATATGCAAGAAGGATACAGATGGACTCAAGGCGAGCCATGGGAGCATAGGTTTCATCAAAGTCAATGCCTTCAAATTGAGTGTAACCTTGAGACACCAATCTTGCCTTGTTCTTTATGACAATACCATGCTCATCTTTCTTGTTCTTGAATATTCACTTAGTTCCAATAACATTGTGGCAATCTTTGGGCTTATCAACTAGCTTCCAAACCTTATTGCGCTCAAATTTATTGAGCTCATCATGCATAGCTTCAACCCAATCGGAGTCCTCAAGAGCTTCAAACACCTTCTTTGGTTCCACCATGGATATGTGAGCTTGATGCTCACTAAATGTCGGGGGGTTACCCCCGAGTAGGGTAAAGGCAAGTGGTAAAGGCAACAATCAGAATAGAGGTTTGGTCGAGTAGTCGTCTACCCGGTACTTGCTACCCGGTCGACTGCTACTCGGTCTCACAAAAAGATGACCAGAAGGAGATATCAAGCAAGATATATCTGTTCGAGTAGAAGAGTTGGCCCGAGTAAAACTGGCGGGAACCTACTCGGGCCAGAAGTCAAAGGAGCCGTTCTGACACAGGATCCCGCGTATCCCGGGTCCGTACTTGGCACTGTTCACAGCACTGTTCATCTGGGGACGGCGTGCCTGACAGCGACAGCGTGGCAGCAGGGCGTCGCAGGATAGGGGGGACCTACTCTGTGTTCGCACAGTGATAACAGACTGGTTACTTGGTTTTTCCCAACGACTTTCTGCATCAGGACAAGCTTAGAAGCCAAAGCTGTCAGCGGGAACTCGGAAGAAGGACGATGTGCACACAATGTCGACACTTGTTGTATTTGGCTGTATCCGGCAGGGCACCGGGTATATAAGGTGCCCAGCCGCCTCCTGCGCGAGGCACGATCATATACGAGACTTGGGCTGGATCACACGTAGAGATCCTTGACCTAATCCTACTCGGAGAGAGAAGAGTGGCTACTCGGTAGCAAGAACATTTGTACTGTGGCTACTCGGTGAGACACCAGAATACATAGAGAAAGGCAGGAGTAGGGGTTTTACCTCCTCACGAGGGCCCTGAACCTGGGTAGATCGTGTTGTTTGCAGTGTTTGATCTTCACCTCACGCGTCTACTCGTCGCGTGATCCCTCCCCGAGCACCTCCAGCGTCCTTCGTCCCCACATCTTTAGCCATCCTATGGCATCTGCCGTGACACCACCACGACAGTTGGCGCCCACCGTGGGGCAACCAGCGGCGCTGGCTGGAGTTTCTGTTTGGACGGGATCTTCTTCAGCGGAGCGCGTAGTCTGTGGCCTTGTCCACAGATTCGGCTCCTTCGACTTCGTCACCGACAACGCAGGCGACTTCGGCGGCAAGGCCATGCCGGAGGGCGGCACGGTGATCTCCTTCGGCGCGCACCTCGTCTACGTCGCCACCGTCATCGACCGCGACTACCCCGAGCTGGTGCATGACGCGGAGGATCCTCCTGCTGTGATCACTGCTCGCGGAAGGCCTGCGCGCCGTTCTGCGGACCGCGCTGAGGTGATGGTGACCGGCTTGGCGGCAAACGCCGGCGCAGCTGCTGCTGGCGCCGCGGTCGTCGTCGAGGATCTTGCTGCCTCGAGCGCTGGTGGCAGGACCCACAGGCCTTACGAGAAGGACTGCAACCTCCCTCCCTCCACCACTCCGACCATTCCCGCGTCGGCTGGGCGGAATGGCATGCCGCCTCCCACCGACCTCGAGCTCCTGAGCATGAAGGAGCAGCTCGAGCGGCAACGCCAGGAGCTGCTCGCCGAGCAGGCGGAGTTGGACAAGATCAGGCTAGAGCTTAGCTTAGATCAGCTTGAGTACAACAAGGCTCACGGCTTCACGCCAGTCAATAGGAGAGCTAGCAGGGTAGGCGCCACGCGGCGTAACCTTGGTGCCGAGATGGCGACAGTTGTAGAGGTTCCCGCTCAGATACAGCACACCCGCCAAGACACTTAGAGCTGCAGAGGCCGTGGCCGCCGAGTTGCCTCGTCTAGACGGCGACGCGCGCGTTAGGCAGCAGGAAAGGCTCAACGAGTTGGTGTTAGAGGCTGCTAGGCAGAATGAGGAGTTCCGGAAAGCCAACCCGGGTGCTGGAGCCTCGCAGGTGGTGCACTCGCACGCGGCTAGATCTAACGATCAGGCCTCGTCTCCGCACCCCAGCCGCGAGAAGAGCCGCAGCGGACGTTCCGCCAGAGATAGGCAAATGCAGGTGTATGACCCGGCTGCTGCCGCGAGACAGCTTGCTGTGCCACAGCAGCCCGGGCAGGAACACAACGCTGCAAGAGCAGGCTCCCAAGCCCATCAAGCTCAAAGCCAGGCCCGAGGTGGAGCGCGCCCAGGTCCTTCTCAGCTTCCCGCTGCTCAGCCTACTCGGCAGAGGCAGCAGCCGCGCGCAGTGGCGCCAGTCGCCAACCCGGTGGAGCAGCCTGCAGCGGTGCAGGTGGACAGATATGATGACGGCTACTCGGCCATGGAGATGGCTGGCTATGACATTCTGGACCGTGTTGGCGAGCGCGTGTTGGCGCCTGGAGACGCAAGGCATCAGCTGGACCGGATCAACTTGTCAGCCCGGCTGGAGAACACGGGTCCTCCTGGCCCCGAGTGCTTTGGCCCGGGCATCATGAACGAGCCGTCCGTGAAGAACTTCCAGCTCGCAAGGGGCACCAAGAGGTACAACGGCAGCACCAAGCCGGAAGATTGGCTCAATGACTATGTCACCGCGGTTCATATCGCGAACGGCAACAGGAGATGGACGGTGCGCTATGTCCCGCAGTTGCTAGAGGGTCCAGCTCGCACTTGGCTCAACAACTTGCCCAAGAACAGCATCAATTGCTGGCTGGACTTCTCGGACGCCTTCGTCAGCAACTTCACAAGCACTTACAAGAGGCCGAATAGGCCACAGCAGCTGTCCGCTTGCAGGCAGCGAGAAGACGAGACAGACCGCGAGTACCTTACTCGGTGGAGCACATTGAGGAACACCTGTGAAGGTGTGAACGAGGCCCAGGCCATCACTTGGTTTGCGCAGGGTTGCAGGCATGGCAGTATGCTGTGGCAGAGGTTGCAGAGGGAGATGCCCAACACTCTGGCGGAGACCATCAAGATTGCGGATCAGTACTCACTCGATAATCCTACTCAGCCCCTGATGGACTCCTCTGAGTCGAGAAGAAACTTCAACAACAGCAAGCGCAACGAGTTCCGCAACAAGCGCAGGGGTGACCAAATAGATACTCGGTATGACCCTGAAGAGGTGAATGCAGTGGCTGTTGGAGCTGGGGGTAGCCAAAGGCAAAAACATGCTGGAGCCTACGGGCAGAACCAGAACCAGGGCCAGGGCAACAAAAAACCATTCCGTGCTCCTCAGTCGGGTAGCGGCAACTCCGAGCAGCCGAGGAAGTTCGTCTTTGACGACATGAAGGATGGCCCATGCAGTTTTAACACTCACCACCCCTCAAGGCCTGCTAACCACACTACTCGGCAGTGCGAGTGGTGGGATGTGATCAAGAATGATGGCTTGCCTCCTCCTCCTCCTCTGCCAGCGGCCAATGCCAATGTGCAGCCTACTCGCGCACCCGCAGCTCGGCCGCCAGTGTTCCCGAGAAGAGAAAATGTGAACCAAGTGGCTTTAGGAGCCAACCGTCACTTCAACAATGAGAGCTACCGCAACAACAACAACAACTACAACCGCAACAACAACAGAGGCAACAACAACTACCAGGGCAACAACAACAACGGCAACAATGGGGGCGGAGGCTCCAACCAGTACCAAGAGCACCATGAGAGCTACATGATCTTCACTTCGGAGCCAGTCGACAAGCAATCACAGCACAGGCGTGCCATGGAGGTCAATGCAGTGATTCCTGCTGTCCCTCACTACATGTATTGGTGTGACCAGGAGATCAGGTGGTCCCGAGTAGATCATCCCAAGGTGATGCCCAATCCGGGTAGCTACGCCTTGGTGCTGGATCCTACTTTCCTGGGTCCCGAGAAGAATGTGAGGTTCAGCAAGGTGCTAATCGACAACGGCAGCAGCATCAACATCGTGTACAAAGACACACTCGAGAAGCTTGGGCTGGCCGAGAACATGCTGCTGCCCAGCAAGACCACCTTCCATGGTATTGTGCCCGGGATCTCGTGCAACCCGATTGGCCGAGTATGGATAGATGTGCTATTCGGCACCAGGGAGAACTGCCGCACAGAGCGCCTGCAGTTCGAAGTGGTTGATCATCAGAGCCCTTACCATGCTCTACTCGGCAGGCCCGCTCTGAGCAAGTTCATGGCCTCTACTCATGTTGCATATCTGAAGATGAAGATCCCTGGTCCCAATGGCATAATTACTATCTCTGGTGATTACAAGAAGTCCATGGAGTGTGCCTCTGCTGGTTCCCAGTTGGCGGAGTCGATGGTGATTGCTGCCGAGAAGAAGAAGATGTATGAGGTGGTGGCCATGGCGCAATCCGCGCAAGCTGGCGCGCAAGGCGTGCCGAGTACCCAACACGGGACCGCGTTCCAGGCATCTCAGGAAACCAAGAAGGTCCAGGTCGACCCCGAGTTCCCCGACCGCGTAGCCATCATTGGCTCCGGGTTGGCGGAGAAATAGGAAAGCGAGCTCATCCACTTCCTCCGTGAGAATCGGGATGTATTCGCCTGGTCCAATGAAGATTTACCAGGAGTCCCGAGGGAGTTGGTTGAGCACTCATTACATGTGCGTCCTGACGCCAAGCCAGTGAAGCAGGCTATGCGCCGCTTCGGAGATGAGAGAAGGAAAGCCATTGGCGACCAGATCACCAAGCTGCTGATAAGCAACTTCATCATGGAGGTGCTGCATCCGGATTGGCTAGCCAACCCGGTCATGGTCGAGAAGAAGAAGGAGGATCCCAAGGCTGCCACTGCATGGCGCATGTGTGTCGACTACACCGACTTGAACAAGGCATGCCCTAAGGATCCCTTCCCGCTACCTCGCATCGATCAGGTGATCGATTCCACTGCTGGTTGTGAACTGCTGTCTTTCATAGATGCCTACTCTGGTTTCCACCAGATTGCACTCAATCCTGCTGATCAAATAAAGACTGCTTTCATTACCCCGTACGGGGCTTATTGCTATCGTGTCATGTGTTTTGGCTTGAGGAATGCGGGTGCAACCTATCAGAGATGCATGCAGAAATGCTTGCACGACCAGCTCGGCAAGAATGTGCAGGTGTACGTAGATGACATTGTCATCAAAACGAATAAAACACATACTCTGCTTGCCGACCTGGAGGAAACCTTTGCTAACCTACGCAAGTACAAAATGAAGCTGAATCCGAGTAAATGCACCTTTGGTGTCCCGGCTGGCAAGCTACTCGGCTTCCTGGTGTCTAGTCGGGGCATTGAAGCCAATCCTTCAAAGATAAAAGCTATTGAGAGCATGTCTTTGCCGAGATCCCTGAAGGATGTACAGAAGTTCACTGGTTGCTTGGCATCTCTGAGCCGTTTTCTGGGCCGAATGGGCGAGAAGGCCCTGCCTCTATACCAGCTAATGAAGAAAAGTGACAAGTTTGTCTGGACTCCGCAAGCGGATGTGGCATTCAACGAGCTGAAAGCAATGCTGGCTAGCGCTCCCATCTTGGCTAGTCCGCTACCCAAGGAGCCAATGCTGCTGTACATTGCTGCCACTAACCGGGTAGTCAGTGTGGTGATTGTGGTGGAGCGAGAAGAAGAAGGCAAGAGTGTGCAGCGCCCAGTGTACTATCTCAGTGAAGTGCTGTCTAGCTCCAAGCAAAACTACCCGCACTATCAGAAGATGACCTACGGCGTGTACCTGGGCGCCAAGAAGCTAAAGCATTACTTCCAGGAGCATCCTATCACGGTTGTGAGCTCTGCGCCCATCTCGGATATCATGGGCAACAAGGAGGCGAGTGGCAGAGTAGCCAAGTGGGCAATCGAGCTGGCCGCGTATGCGCCCGCGTATGCGAGAAGAGAAGCCATCAAGTCTCAGATTCTGGCGGAGTTTCTGGTAGATTGGGCCGAGGTGCAGTATGAACCTCCTGCTCCAGTTTCTAATTACTGGAAGATGCACTTTGATGGCTCGAAGGTGAAGGAAGGCCTTGGTGCTGGCGTAGTGCTTACGTCACCCAAGCGAGATCAACTCAAGTATGTGCTGCAGATTCACTTCAAGGCATCCAACAACGTAGCAGAGTACGAGGCAGTGGTGCATGGTTTGCGAGTAGCCAAGGAGGTTGGCGTGCAGCGCATTATATGCTATGGCGATTCAGATCTGGTGGTGCAGCAAGTCTCTGGCACTTGGGATGCTCTAGATGCCAACATGGCATCATATCGCTTCCTGGTACAGTCTATGACTGGATTCTTCGAGGGCTGCGAGTTCCAGCACATTCACCGAGCAGAGAACGAAGCGGCAGACGAGCTGTCCAAGTTGGGATCTTCTCGGCAATCCATCCCGGCGGGGGTTGCCTTGGAGCACTTGAGGAAGCCATCCATCAAGCCCTCTCCCAACTCGGAGTCCATATTTGTTCCTTCTCTGCCAAGTGAGGAATCTGATCCCATGGAGATTGACTGGGAGAATGCTACAGGAAACCCGGGGACTGCTGCTCCTGACTCGGGGACTGCCGTCCTCTACTCGGGGACTGCCATTCCCTACTCGGGGACTGCCGCTCCCTACTCGGGGACTGCCACTCCCTACTCGGGGACTGCCACTCCTTACTCGGGGACTGCCACTCCCTACTCGGGGACTGCCACTCCCTACTCGGGGACTGCCACTCCTTACTCGGGGACTGCCACTCCTTACTCGGGGACTGCCACTCCATGCTCGGGGACTGCTGTCCTTAACCCGGGGACTGTCGCATTCATTGAGGAGGTCCTTGCCAATCGATCTGGGCTCCAGAGAAGTGCTCCCAACCCTAAAGAGCAACCAGAGGTGCCTGTCCCAATGGAAGTAGACGAACCAGTGTTTCCCACACGGGAGACACCGAGTTGGGCCATGCCCATATTATCCTTTCTAAGGGACGGTACTCTGCCAGAAGATGAGGTGGCCGCAAGACAGATTCAAAGAAGATCCAAGGGCTATACTATAGTCCGAGATGTGCTGCACAAGAGAGTGCCACCGGCGTGCTGCAACGTTGCGTGGAACCAGAAGAAGGGGAAGAGATTCTGGTAGAGATACACCAAGGAGAATGCGGGCACCACGCCTCTTCTCGGGCATTGGTCAAGAAAGCTTTTCGGCATGGCTTCTACTGGCTCACAGCTCTGCAGCAAGCTGAGGACATCGTGAGGAAGTGCAATGGCTGCCAGATGTTCGCGAGTAAGATTCACATGCCTGCTTCCGAGCTGAAGACAATTCCTATCACTTGGCCATTTGCTGTTTGGTGTTTGGACATGGTCGGACCCTTCCAGCCGGCTAGAGGCAACATGACTCACATCCTGGTCATGGTGGACAAATTCACCAAGTGGATCGAAGTGAAGCCTATTCGGAAGTGCGATGGGGCCACAGCTGTGAAATTCTTGAAGGATGTGATCCTGAGATATGGCTACCCGCACAGCATCATCACCGACAACGGCACAAACTTCGCAGAGGGGGCAATGGTGCGGTTCTGCAGAGATAAGCACATCCGACTAGATGTTGCGTCTGTTGCGCATCCAGCCTCCAATGGACAAGTGGAAAGAGCAAACGGCATGGTACTGGCAGGCATAAAGCCAAGGCTGATGGAGCCACTGCTGAAAACACCTGGGTGTTGGCTAGACGAGTTGCCAGCGGTGTTGTGGAGTCTAAGGACTACCCCTAACCGGTCAACCGGCTACACGCCATTCTTCTTGGTATACGGGGCTGAGGCCGTGTTGCCAATAGACCTAGAGCATGACTCCCCCCGAGTAACCCTCTACACTGAGGTGGAGGCGAGAGAAGCTCGAGAAGACGACGTTGACCTGCTTGAAGAAGCAAGAGAGCTGACTCTGTCACGTTCGGCTATCTACCAGCAAAACCTGCGGCGTTATCATAGCCGAAAGGTGAACCCAAGGGTTTTCCGAGAAGGAGACATGGTCCTTAGGCTTGTGCAGCGCACAGCCGGGATGCACAAGTTGTCTCCTCCATGGGAAGGGCCTTTCATTGTGAGCAAAGCGCTGCACAACGATGCATACTATCTTGTAGATGCGCGCCCACCACAGGCGAACAGGGCAGATAAAGCTGGAGAGGAAACCAAGCGCCCTTGGAATGTAGCTCTACTCCGTCGTTTTCATTCGTGAGCAAAGATGTGTATGTACCCTCTTATCCGAGTTGAAATTCTATTCTGCAATCTGAAATTGAACTCGGGGACTGCCCTCGTCCAAAATTGCTCTAAGTGTTTCTACTCGGCTTTACCTTTTGCCTATTCGGTTGCTCTACTTCAAAATTCAAAGGTACATTGAGTACTGTGTTTAAACCTACATGCCAACTCTTCGACTTTGCTGCTGTCCGAAACTCGGCTTCATGGCAAGCAAGAGAACAAGCAAAAGGTCCATGAGCACAAGAAAAATTACTAAGGAAAGGAAGAGTGCAGGAACCGAGTAGGGTGCTTTTACTACTGTTCTTTGTCTTATCTTTTCGGCTAAGTGGTGGGCTGCGTTACTATGATTGTTTCTAAGCGGCTAAGTATTTGCAGCTCTGCTCTTTAACTCTTGTGACTCGAATACCAAAAAAGCAACAAGTTGCGGGTAGAGCTGAGACGAAAAGAGAGAGTGAATAAGAAATGCAACTCGGGGACTCGCATGATAACGCAACCCGGCATCGAGCCCAGGCTGAACAAATTGATTAAGTTGAAAATAACAAGTGGGAATAAAAATGAGTAGCAACGGCATAAATAGTCTGATACATTTGCACCCGGCATCCCGGGGATCTGATAAGTGTTTAAGGAATAAGTTGCAGGATAAACTCAGGTCGACGTGGTGTTCTCGGTGTTGGCCTTGGTTGTTTCATCTTCAGTAGTGGCATTGGTTGTGTCCGCTTCCGGGCTGGCGTCGACAGTCTTCGCGGCTTCGTCCTCGGCGCTGGCATTGGTCGCGTCCGCCTCTGCGCTGGCATCAACAAGCTTCGCTGCTTCGTCCTCGGCGTCGGGCTCGGTGGCTACCTGGTCTGAAGTGGCCGTGGCCACTGAGACGGGCGTTGTCGCGGAGGTGGAGCCGGTGGCTTGGGCGCGAAGGTTGACGGTGTCGTCGAGGGCAGCTCCTGACGAGGTGCCGAACTCGAGCGCGGCGGTGTCGATGGACATCTTCTCGCCCTCCTCCTCCTCGTCGCTACCCGCAATGACCGCAGCTTTCCCCTTCCCGGCCTTGCCACCAGGAGACTCGAAGTAGCTCAAGTCCAAATCATCCGAGTCCGACTCCTCATCTTCGCCTTCCTCCTCGTCCTCCTCCATCTCAGTGTCGGGCTCAGTAAGGCCGTCGATGAAGGTCGCGTGTCAGCATATTGGGCAACCTCGTGCGCAACCAGCTTGCGGATAGCAACGCAGTCGGGGTTCTTCTCCCACTTGGAGTCCTGGCGCATCTCGCGGATAATCTGCATATTGAGGTTTTCGTACCAAGTGGTGATGAAGAGCAGCATCATGTCCGCACCTGCCCGAGCTCCCGAGGCGCGCCATTTCTTCAGTTCGGCCTTCACGCCGCGCAGCTTCAGGGCAAGCCCGCGGATGGTCGTTGGCGCGTCGTCCTGGGGCCAGAAGAGTTCGTGGAGCTGGAAGCCAACGCGCACCAGATCGGTGCCCACGCCGGCTAGGCGCTGGAATTGCCCTTGCATGACCAGGATGCTCTCTTCAATTTCTGCTCGGGTGTCCATAGGCTCGCCCTTCTCAGCGCGTGCTGATCGGGCCTTGGCCAGGGCAGGCGCGCAAGAAGACACGATATCAGGGAAAACTTCTGCAAAAGCTATGAGAGAAGATCAGAAACGAGAAACAGAGAAGAAAGGTGCAGCCGAGTAGCAGAGAAGCAGAGAAAAGGGAGCACTTACTGTTCAAGTCATAGCGCAGCCCTTGCAGCAGGTTCTTCCAAGTTTCCTCGTTGGCTAGATGCTTCTCCTCAATCAAACGGAGCTCCTCTAGCTGAGTGAAGAGGCCAGCATTGCTCTTCTTCAGCACCTCGCACTCCTGTTCGAGGGTTCTTTCCCTGGCTTTGGCTGTTGCTTCGTTCCTCTGCTTCTCGGCAAGCAATTCCTCCTTCTCGGCTGCTAAGTCGAGGGCGTCTTTGAGTGCAGTCTGCAGCTGGGTCTGGAGAGTTTCCATCTCGGTGGTATGCTCTTTTATCAGCTCGACAGCCTGGCTGGACAGTTGCTGCTTCACCTCAGCAGGCTTGAGGCAGTCTTGATGTTCCTCGACAAATTTTTTATGATCTTCTGAGAAAAGCAAAGCACGATCAACAGAGTAGCGAAGAAAGGAATACAGAGACAAGCCGAGAAGACGGCAACGTACCTTCCAATCTCTTGATGGTGGCCTGGCCATTCTCGACGAAGGCACGACAGTTCTCGTGCTCGTCAGACAGGGCCTTCAACTTCCCTGCAGGGTAAAATTAGTTAGCGCAAAAAGCAAAAGCGGGCGTAAACACCAAACGCAAGAACCGCGCAGCTAGAAGCGTACCTTCAACTTCAGAAAGCCTCAGGGTGTTGTTCATCACTTCCTTATCAGCTTCCTCGGCAGCTATCTTCTCTTTTTCCAGGGCGGCAATACGCCTCCTGGCAACAGCATGGTTCTAGAGTAGCCGACGATGCAAGTCGGTCCGCTTCAGTACGCTATTCTGAGAAGCAAAAGAAAAAAGAATCAGGCAAGGTAGTAGAGATTCAACCCGAGAAGGCGGCTACTCGAGAGAGTATCCGCCTACTCGGCCAGAATCTCGGGGACTGGGTGATGGATAAGGAAAAGAAGACAAGTAGAAGAGAAGTGAAAATGCAACTCGGAGAGGATGAGTAGGAGCTTACCGCGTAGGATTGCTCAAGGTCTTCGGCATTCTTGCGGTGGACAAACATCTTGGCGGCAAGCGTAGCAGAGGTGGATGAGACAGTCATGGGTTTGTAACCCAGGTCTACCTTGTTCCAGTCGACACGCATGTGGTCTATGTCGCCCAAATCTGTGCCGTTCCAGTTCGTATTGCCAAGAACCTTGCTGTCCCACTTGGCATCGATGAAGCCAATCAAGTCAAGTACTTGCTCGAGGCCCTGGGACGTCACCGCCTGATCCTGAACTCCACGCGAAGAAATGGAGAGAGATTTGTCTTGATTTGGGGCCGGGGGCCTGGAGTCCACTGCCACGGCCTTTTTCCCATTCTAGAGAGCAAGATTCCGTTCCTTGGAGGTGAGGCCAATCTGGTGCTGCTGGCTGACCTTCACCATGTATGGAGGGTAGCAGGGTGGATCTGAGACGCCGGATGCAGCAGCGGCTCCAGCAGCCACGCCAGGATCGCGGATAGCCAGCTGACCGGATGGGGCAGTTGATGTTGGCGGCGGCATGTCGGCTGCCCGCTTCCTCGACACTTCCTTCTTGGCGGCCGGCTTCTCGGTGTTTGGCTTCTCGGTGGCTGGCTTCTCGGCTTTCTTCTTCTCGGTGGCTTTCTTGGCCTTCTCCTCGGCGGCCTTCTTCTCTGCGGCTTCCTGGGCGCTTTTCCTCGTAACCGGTTTGGCCGGAGAGCTAGTTGTAGTCTTGGTTTTCTGCACCAAGGAGGAGTCTGGTGCAGTGGGCGGCACCAGTGGTGCGCTACTCGGCGCGGCGTCTGGCTGAGCGCTACCCTGCGCGGCGCCTGGTTGCGCATCGCTCAGAGGGTATTGCTCCGCCTCGTCAACTACTTCTACCCGCTGCTCGGCAGCGGGATCTGGCTGTGAGGCATCCGGTTCTTCTACCCGCGGCTGGGCCGCGGGATCTTCTTGTTCAGCAGCCCCTGTCGCTGGCTGCTCTTCTTCTTCTTCCTGCCGCTCTACGGCGGCGTCGTCATGCATCTCATGATCTGGATCTTGGTTTTCTTCAGCCCTGGTGGCTGGAGCGGAAGGTGGCAACTCCTGGTGAGCAGCATCCTGCGCCTCCTGCTCGGCGCGGGACTGCTGCTCCTGCTCAACGTCGTGGGCGTCGGTATCCCTGTACGGAGCCTCGTCGGAGTCCTCCGCTTGCGCCTTGGCGGTGTCGTTTTCGTCGCCGTCGAGGTTGATGAGCTTATCAACGTCAATGGCGGCTTTCTTCTTGGTCTTCGTGGGCGCACGAGCGGCATCCGCGTCCAAGGGGGCTCTGAAAAGAAAATTCCATTCAGAAATAAGAAGAGGGCAGAGGAAACAGCAAAGCAAAAGGATTGGGAATCAACCGGGAAGAACGAAGTGAACCAAAGCATATGATCGAGAAGGAACTTACCCCTTGCGGCTGGGGATCGGTGGTCGTTTCCTCTTCACGACCTTCTTGGTCGTCTTCTCGGTGACTGGCTTCTCGGTTTTCTTCTTCTTGGAGGGGGGTTCTTGGGCGCCACTACCCGCCCGCTTGCGGGTGACAGGAGCGGCAACTGAAAGAGGTGGGACGACCAGGGCTGCATCGTCCTCGTCCTCACCTTCATCGTCGTCCTCATCCTCGCCTCCGTCCTCAGCATCGGCATCACCTGTGAAATAGAAAGGAAGAAGGGCGATTCAGAAGCAGGAAGCAGTTAGTTTGTGCAGCTTGCGACCAGACAGGATGAGTTCAATTACCTTCATCTTCGTCCTCGGTCCAGTCGCGGACGGACGCATCGACACGGTGCCTACTCGTCTGGGCGGCCTCAGGAGGATTGAGCTTGTCCGCGGTCTCGAAGGAGACCACGTCATCTTCTTCTCGGTCATCTGACCAGTTGCCCTCGAAGCGCTCACAGCTCTCAGCAAGCTGGCGGTCAAGGACCTGAAGAATAGAGAAACATCGCAGAGTGAGCCGAGTAGCGTGAAGACACTCTATCCGACTAGGCGTGCAAACACCAAGCACAATAAGCCTAAACGGTTCGGCTAAGTGTCCTACTCGGCAAGGCGTGCAAACATCAAGCACATTAAGCCTAAGAGTTTATCCTAAGTGTGCTACCCGACAAGGCGTGCAAACAGCAAGCATACTAAGCCTGAGCAGTTCCGCTAAGCGCCCTACTCGGCGCAGAATGCGAATGCTAGTCGCAGCAAGGAGAGGAAGCTATCTACTCGGATTGCATGTATTGGAAGAAGAGTAAGAAGTACATACCCGTTCAATCGGCTTCGTACGGCTGTATGGGATGAAGCCATACTGCCAATTGTCTCGGAGGCCCGTGGTCAGGATGGACCTTGCGTGCGCGGCGACATCCGCGTTGCTGAGCTCGAACGTAGTCGTCCGAGTACAGTCGCGAGGGCCGCCCATGTAGCACATGGGGTGGGAGCGTCATTGCAGAGGCAGCACTCGGTTGCGGATCCAGCAGGCGACTGGATCGTCGCTCTTCAGCCCTTCTCCGATCAGATAGGCGAGCCGTTCCTCCATCTGAGTCAGATTCCTGCTGTTGGATGGCTTGCTCTTCCAGTTCTGCCCGGTAGGAGCTCGACTGCTCCAAGGGGGCAGATTGATGCGGTCCTCGATCTTGGCATCCTTCGTGGCGGGGATGTTCTTCACGTACAGGAAGGATTTCTGCCACTTGCGGACAGAATCCAAGCCCTTGATGCGAGGGTGGTTGGTTCCCGTCCGCTGCACCATCATGGCGCTGCCGGTATCGGTTGTCCGGCTGCTAGCGGCCGCCCCGTCCTTCTTGCCTTGGCTCTTTTGGCGGAAGAAGAAATACTTCGACCACGTCTCCGTCGTGGGGCGAACGCCGAGGAAGGCTTCGCACACCACGGCGTGGTAGGAGAGGAAGACAACCGCATTAGGAGGAAGGTGATGCATCTGAAGACCGTAGTGGTCGAGAAGAGAACCGAGGAAATTGGAAGCAGGGAGGCCGAATCCTCGCGCGAAGTGCGCGAGGAAGACGATGTGTTCGCCCTCCCGCGGGGCCGGAACGATCTCGCCGTCGGACGGCCGGCCATGAACACCAGGAGGAACCCTCCGGGTGTTCACAAGCCACGAGCAGTCATCGACGGTGACATCGGAGCCAGCCCAGCCGGCGCGAGCACTGTCGCCACGAGCCATGGCTGCGAGTAGGAAGTGGTGGAAAATTGGAAGAGCTGTGTGGATTGGATGAATCCGGGGCGGCGCAAAGAGTTGCGCGGCGGCGGAGAGCTCTGCGGCGGCGGAGAAACAGAGAGGCAGAAGAGGAAAGTGCAGGGGAAGGAGAAGAGGAAGTTACCGTGGGGGTATTTATACCGCACCACGGGTAACCGTTACGAATTGGAGTAGTGGGATCGATCGTGGCAATAAATCGTGCGGCGTGGGGTCTGTGGCCGGTTAGAAACGCACACAGCGCGGAACGCGCGCGTAACGGCCGCAATTGATCCCACGACGAGATCGTGGCTAATTACTGCGCGTGATGGGACATTACGAGGTCGTGGGCCCGCTCCGTGAAAACTGGGCGCGTGGCCTGGCAGGGTCTGGGCAGTGAGGCGTCGCGGTCCTGGATGCATGACACGTGTCCAGTTGCAGCACGGAAAGCCGGATTGTGCTCTGCGCTGCAGAGATTCGATTGAAGAAATTCCCTAAGTCTTTTTACTCGGTTACAGAGAAGGAGGCTAGCTCTATTTGGAAGAAAGGAAACTCAAGGTACTCTTCGAAATGCTACTCGGAGGTTTTACTCGGCATATTGAGGTTCAAGAGCAAGGTTGCCAAGCTTGGTTTTTAAGCTGGCAGGGCCCAGTGAACGAGTTCGCAGGGCTCTACCAGCTTCGGGGACTGCTGTCGGGGGGTTACCCCCGAGTAGGGTAAAGGCAAGTGGTAAAGGCAACAATCAGAATAGAGGTTTGGTCGCGTAGCCGCCTACCCGGTACTTGCTACCCGGTCGACTGCTACTCGGTCTCACAAAAAGATGACCAGAAGGAGATATCAAGCAAGATATATCTGTTCGAGTAGAAGAGTTGGCCCGAGTAAAACTGGCGGGAACCTACTCGGGCCAGAAGTCAAAGGAGCCGTTCTGACACAGGATCCCGCGTATCCCGGGTCCGTACTTGGCACTGTTCACAGCACTGTTCATCTGGGGACGGCGTGCCTGACAGCGACAGCGTGGCAGCAGGGCGTCGCAGGATAGGGGGGACCTACTCTGTGTTCGCACAGTGATAACAGACTGGTTACTTGGTTTTGCCCAACGACTTTCTGCATCAGGACAAGCTTAGAAGCCAAAGCTGTCAGCGGGAACTCGGAAGAAGGACGATGTGCACACAATGTCGACACTTGTTGTATTTGGCTGTATCCGGCAGGGCACCGGGTATATAAGGTGCCCAGCCGCCTCCTGCGCGAGGCACGATCATATACGAGACTTGGGCTGGATCGCACGTAGAGATCCTTGACCTAATCCTACTCGGAGAGAGAAGAGTGGCTACTCGGTAGCAAGAACATTTGTACTGTGGCTACTCGGTGAGACACCAGAATACATAGAGAAAGGCAGGAGTAGGGGTTTTACCTCCTCACGAGGGCCCTGAACCTGGGTAGATCGTGTTGTTTGCAGTGTTTGATCTTCACCTCACGCGTCTACTCGTCGCGTGATCCCTCCCCGAGCACCTCCAGCGTCCTTCGTCCCCACATCTTTAGCCATCCTATGGCATCTGCCGTGACACCACCACGACACTAAAGTTTGCCAATTGGCTTACTGTGTATCTTTTAGTTTGAGTATCTTCCAACACTTTGTTGTCAGAAGCATCAATACGCTTCAAATCTCTTATAATCCTTCTAGCACGACGGGCTTCGATCTCCTCATTATTGTGAGGAGGAATCACTTGATCATCTTGATCATTTCAGTCTCCGTCTTGACCAACTAGTTGGCCTTGATCATCATCATCATCAACACTTTCTTCAACTTGAGGAGAGGTGGATGAGGAAGGTTGATCTTGGCCTTGACCTTGACTAGCTTGAATGATAGAAGTGGTTGCATCTTGCATAGTAACTTGGTCAATGAGAGGAGGGTCTTCAACATGTTCTTGGTTAGTTGCATCACTTGGATCCTTATCTTGTTCTTCTATTGTAGAGGAGGGATCCACTTGAGTAGAGCATAGTCCTTCTCGAGTTGCCATAAGGTGTCCCTCGATGGGGAGTAAATCCCACACCCATCCTTCCTATGGCTTCTTGAGGCATTTCAACATCTTCATTAGAAACATGAAATTGCGCCACTTGGGAGCCATTATTTTCCTCAAAAACCACACTACAAGATTCTACGACAATACGTGAGGCTTTGTCAAGGACTCTATAAGTGTGGGATTCGGCACCGTAACTAACAAATATACCCTCAATAATTTTAGATTGGAATTTAGACAACTGAACACCCTTGATCAAATAGAAACACTTACAACCGAATACACGGAAGTAGGATACGTTTGGTTTGTTGCCGGTGAGGATCTAATATGGAGTCTGGTCCAAGCCCTTGAGGATGTAGAGACGGTTGGAGGAGTGGCATGCGGTGGAAATGGCCTCGGCCCATAGATATTGGGGGGAAGAATACTCCGCCAACATGGTCCTTGCCATATCCAATAGTGTTCTATTGGCTACACCATTTTGTTGAGGGGTGTAGGTGGCAGAATATTGATGACGAATACCCTCATCACTAAGGAATTCATTCAAAGTGTAGTTCTTGAACTCGGAGCCATTTTCACTCCTAATATCCATGATTTGAACATTTTGTTGACGCTGCACTTGGTTGGTGAAGTCGATGATGGTTTGTTGGGTCTCACTCTTGCACTTGAAGAAATAAACCCAAGTGTATCTTGAGTAGTTATCGACAATCACCAAGCAATACTTCTTGCCTCCAAGACTTGCCTCGGGTACGGCACCAAAGATATCAACATGGAGAAGCTCCAAGATCCTCTTTGATGAGATAATAGTCTTGGCTTTGTGAGCGCCATCATGCATCTTTCCTTCAACACACGACCTACAAATGCGATCTTTGGAAAAGGAAACATTTTCTTTTAGTCCGAGGATAAGGCCACTTTTGTGAAGACTTTGCAAAGTTCTCGTGTTGACATGGGATAAGCGGTGATGCCACAACCACCCCACGTTCGCCTTTCCGAAAAGATACATTGATTGAGAGTTGGTAGACTTTGAGAAGTCTATCATGAACAACTCATTTTCAACATGTCCCACGTATGCGACATCAAGAGTCTTGCTCCTCAAAAGGACCACAATATAAGGATCAAAGAAGACGGAGAAACCCATCCTCCCTAAAGCACAAACTAAAAGTAAATTGTAACCAAGGGATTCAACAATCATGACGTCCACGATAGTGATATCAGGAGCAATCACAATCTTGCCAAACCCGGATACCTTAGACTTGGACTTGTCTCCATAGGTGACGGTTGCATCAATATCATTTGGGCGCAACACCGTCACAAGTTCTTTTCTTCCGGTCATATGACTAGTGCATCCACTATCAATTATCCATTTAGACCCACCGGAAGCATAGTCCGTCAAGAGATCATTGACTAGAGTTAGGACCCGAGGAGGGTCCCCTCATGTTAGAAACACTGGTCTTTGGAACCCAAAAAGTATAGTCAATGAAACCTTCAATAGGACCAACATATTTAGCTTGCACAACACCATAATAATCAATATATAAGAAATGGTGTGGATTATTAGTTCCCGCGGAAATGCTACGAGTAGTGTTGTCCCTCATGACACCACCACTCGAAGCAACATTGTTGGCTTGTGCGAGAATGCTACGAGTAGTGTTGTCCCTAATGACAATACCTCCCGAAGCAACATTGTTGGCCTTCTTCTTGTTCTTCTTCTTGGAAACATAGCCAAGACCTTGCTTGCCAACTTGTGGTCTTGGATCACTTACTTGTGGTCTAGAAACAACCACTTGTGGACTTGAGGCCACAACCTTCTCAACTTGAGGGCTCTTGCCCTTGAGCCTTGCTAGCTCATCCTTCAACCTAGCATTTTCATCAATAATATTTGCATGATCACAATAAGAAGTAGAGGTGCTAGGGGTGTTGAGTTGATTAAGTTGAGTTTGAAGTTCTTCATGTAACTTTTTGAGGGTAGAGTGTTGACTCTCCAAGGCCTTGTGAGCCTTGGTGAACTTTTCAAACTCCTCGGTTAGTTTATCATGACCAACCCCAAACTCAACCTTATCCTTTTTAGCCTTTTTATATTTAGCAATTGCATGGTCACGTTCTTTAGTGATATTAGAGACAAGTTCATTATGTGACTATTCTACAGAATCAAGTTCCTCTTCAATAGATACTCTACCATTATGCTCTTCCTCAAGAGTCATAGGGAGAGATGTTATTTCATCCGCATCCCTCCTTTCAATCTCACCTTTCTTCTCAAGAGCTTCATGGGCCTCTCCCAATTGGATCATGAGGTGATCAAAGTACTTATTGGTCTCACCTTGCATGTTAGACATGAAATGTTCCAAAGAGGCAATTTCATCTTCTACTCTAAGACTAGCATGGTTTACCAATTCATTTGGGGTCTTAGAGTAGGGAGAAGGTGATACCTCCGAGGCCTTAGCCATGAAGAACTTGGCATTGGATTGAGGATGATTCTCATTGGGGGATTCAAAGAGTGATGAAGATGATGGAGTTGTAGCAATAGCAAGAGCGGCCACTTCACTTGTGGTTTCTTCTTCTTCGTCACTTCCGTAATCATACTCCTCTTGAGTCACGAGCACAAACTTGGTGGGAGTCTTCTTGTTTAAGGGTTTCCTCTTGAAATGAGGCTTCTTGTACTCAACCTTGGACTTGACCTTGCGAATGAGCTTGCCACCATGATGTTCTCTATTCTCAAAGGGGCACTCCGCAATGAAATGGTGCTTATCTTGAGAATTGAAGCACGACCTCACCCTTTGAGTTCCTTCGTTGCCATAGCGAGACTTGGTCCTCTACTCAACATATGCCTTGGTCTTGGATGGATTCTTACAAAACTTTTTCATAGTAAGAGAAATGGCATCTTTGATCACGGGGTCATACTAAAATCTTCTTCATACTCAACCTCCCTTGACACAACCTTGGCCTTCAAAGCAATCGATGCTCCTTTGTGCATTCCTAGAGCTCTAGCACGGTTGTCAAGATCATTTTTGGTTTGCACTTGATAGGATCACACTTCTTGCATCACTTCGGTTGAGGTTAAGGATTCAAAGTCATGTCTTCCTTGAATGCTCTTCAAGTCCGCGGGCTCAAAAGGCATGAGAGCAATCATGTACTTCCTTTTGATCCAAGCATCATCAATATACTTGGCACCGACATTGTTGAATGCGGTGGAAAGAGTCTTGATCCTTCGGTACATGTCTTCATGGCTCTCACCATCATGCATATAGAACCCTTCGGCCTCATTGCTCAAGTCATCATACCTATTCCTTTGCATACTCTCATTTCCCACAAACATGACGACTAGAGTGTCCCATGGTTCCTTGGAGGTTGAATATTGTTGAAGATGAGGCATGTGGTTAGGACCCACGGCTTGTTGAATGATGGACAAGGCGGTGTAGTTGAGTTGACAATCTACGGCTTCTCTTCTTGTCAAGTTCTTGGGGTCATGTGGCTTGTATCCATCTCGAGTGAACCTCCAAAGTTCTATACAAGAAGAGTTCAAGCGAGTTTCCATGTATATTGCCACTCACCAAAAGAATGTGCATCAATTTTAGGAGGGTCTCCTCTAGGAATTATATGGGGATGTGGACGGCGTGGAATTCTCCTTTTCCTTCTGTACCCTTATCAGTGGAGTTCTTAGCGGAAGCATCTTTAAGTGGTTCACTATTTTCCCCATTCTTGGCACCCTCCGGTGGTTCGACCGTAGGGGATGAAGTGGAGGTCTCCGTTTCCTTGGCTTTCATAAGTTTCAACACGACTGTTCGCAACTCATCAACTTTTCCCTCCATGGATGAGTTCAAGGAATTTTTCAACTCCTTGAGGTCATCTATAGTGACTTGCGCCACGGAAACAGTGACATCTACATCATCGGCCATACTAAACTCTTAGGCGGTTAAGCCCGATAAAAGAGCCGAGGCTCTGATACCAATTGAACGGATAGTAAGGGCAACTAGAGGGAGGCTGAATTGGTGCTACGACCAATTTTAATTTTTCTTCAAGATTAGACTTGACACAAAGGTAAATTCTATATGTAATGCAACTATGGTGATTTTACCTATATTACAAGAACAATGGTAAACACAATACAAGCACAAGTAAAGGATAAGGGGACGAGATAACCGATAGGAAGCACGCGGAGACACGATGTATTCCCGAGTTCCTCCTTGTTAAGGGAGTATGTCTCGTTGGAGGGGTGTGAGCTCGCCACAAAGGCCTACTCAATGCCAAAAAGGCCTCACCCTATTCTCCGATGAACCCCGCCACAAAGGCCTAGTCCACCTTTCACTATTGATCCTCTTTGAGGCGGGTATCGAATCATTTACAAACAAGCTTGGGGCACACACCCACAACCAAATTGGGGGCTCCCAACAATCACCAATCATCAACAAGTGTAGCAATGGAGTCTAGGTTTTCCACAAGAAAACCTAGACTCAAATCCCTCTAAAGAATGAGGGGGAAATGAAGAACGGCTTGGTGAAGATGTAGATCGGGGATTTCTCCTTCAATCCTCCAAGTATCAACGAGTTTGGGTGGTGGGGTTAGGAGAGATCTAGCTTTTAGAGGCTCAATAAATGATGGACTTCAATGCTTTTCGAGCTACCCCTTGGGGAAGAAGGGGATGGGGTATTTATAGACCCATTCTCACAACTAGCCGTTTGACCCTATTTACGCTTGGCGGTACTACCGCTGGTGCCAGCGGTACTACCGCTCACTGGCAACCAGCACATTACCGAGGGGTCCCAGCCAAAGGACGCGGGAGGTACTATCGTGGAAGTACCGTAGTACTTCCAGCGGCGGTACTACCGCTAGGCCCACCGATACTACCGCTGGCCATGAATTCAAAATAAATCGAAGTGGCTGGCGGTAGTACTAGGGCACTACCGCTCTAGTACCGTAACGGTTACCGTGAGCAAAACTCCTCTGGCGGTACTTTGACGGTACTGCCAGCGGTACTTCCGCTTCTGGAAGGAGCGGTACTACCGCTGGCGGTAGCAGTACTACCGCCATGAGAAGTGTTGCTCGAAAATCTCTAAGTCCCAACGGTATTACTGGACCAGTACCGCTGAATGCAGTAGCCATTTTCATACTGGATGTACTTCTAGCGGTACTACCAACGGTACTAATGCTTGCTGGAGGGAGCGGTACTACCGCTGGTGCGTCCGGTATTACCGCTGGAGAGATATAATTTTGGTGGCTTTGGCATTCTGCACTCTTCCTTTTTGCGTCAAAATGATGTTTCCTGAAATAACTTAAACGCAAGGTTAGAAACTTAATGGTGTTGTTATCAACTCCAAAACACATGAGAGATCAAATGCAAAGATTCACTTTCACTCCTATATTTGATGATTATGGTGAGGAGAATAATAATGATAGGTATTTTTTCGAATTTGCTCCCACTATTATTAATGAGAAGGATTTTTCTTATGTGGAAAGTATCAATTCTTTTATGCATGTGGCTCATGATAAGAATGTTTTATATGATAGTTATATTGTTAATTGTATTCATGATGCTACTGAAAGTTATTATGAGAGAGGGAAACATAGTCTTATGCGTGTCAACAATATCAAGTTTCCCCTCTTTATGTTGAAATTTTAGAAGTTGCACTTGTTTTGCTTTCCTATACTTGTTGCTTTGTGCTTTCATGACTTGTTTTTCTACAAGATTCCTTTTCATAGGAAGTGGGTTAGACTTAATTTTTTTACATTTGCTTCTTTATGCTCTGTTTTGCTTTTTTTCTACAAGAATCTTTTTCATAGGAAGTGGGTTAGACTTAAATTTCTTATGTGAGCATCTTCTTCACTTGAAAACACTTGATTCCATTTTTCTGAGCCTAGCTAAAAGGCGTTAAAGAAAATCACTTCTTGGGAGATAACCCATGGTTTCATTTTTGCTTTGCTTTTCTCTGTTTTCTTTGAGTCAAGGGTATGTATACTTCCGTAGCAACTCCTTTCTATATTTATTTTCATGTTTTAGTTGTGACAAGTAAAGTTTCTAACGAAAGTTGGAGTTGGTTTTGGATTTCTGCTGTCCACCGTAAAAAATCGTATAAAATCCAGGAAAACCAAAATGACCTGATATTTTTTTGTTTATTCCTCAGCTAATTCCGAAACTTTTTGGTTATTTAAGTTTTTCTGTCTAAGCAACGTAAGTGCCCCGAAAATATTCGTCTTTACAGACTGTTCTGGTTTTGGCAGATTCTGCCATTTTTCTTGCATTTGCTCTTTTACGATGTCAAGTGGATTTCTTTGCTTCAAGAAACATCACTGGATGTAGATAATGTTTAAAAGTATCAATAGCACTTGTTACCATGCAGAAACCATGATTTTTTTTATTTTTCACTAACCCTGTAATGCGAATTACTCTTTGAGTGTGGTGTGAAGGAAGTTTTCAAGGGTCAAGAGAAGAGGGTGATATAATGTGATCAAGAAGAGTGCAAGGTCAAAGCTGGGGATGCCCCTTTGTTTCATACCAGAAAATTCCAAGAATACTCAAGCGTCTAAGCTTAGGGATGCCCAAGGCATCCCCTTCTTCATTAGCAACTTATCAGGTCACTTCTAGTGAAACTATATTTTTATTCGGTCACATCATATGAATTTTACTTGGAGCGTCTGTTTTTTTATTTTGTTTTCCTTGCTGCAATAAACTTAGTTGGAACCTATTATTCTTGTTTGGTAGAGAGACACGCTCCGCTTTTTCGTTTGAATACTCGTTATGCTCGTATTCTTAGTTTTTCTTCTAGCTGCTGCAAAATTCCTGTTTAGCTCATGTTTTTCTTGCATCTCTTATTTAGAATTGTTAGTTTTAGTAGAGTTGTGTTAGTACTCTCTTGTTTCATTGCTATATATATTGGAGAGTTTTTTTGTTTGGTGCTTGGTAGAAACTCCTACGTGTGGTAGATGGTATCACGAAAAAAACCTTGCATATTCTTGTAGATCATTAAACTGGTTCACTTGATTATTTGTAGTTGTTTTGAGATATTCTTTTTCTTAATGGTAAACTTGCTGGTCTAGTAGAGTAAAAACAATTAATGGTTCGTCTAGAAGCTTGAAACTGTGCCACACTCAAATAACCAGTTGATAGGATAATGGTTTATGAAATCCTTTGCTCATAGCAATCATAATGGCTTTTTTGTTACGTGCTACGGTCGGGGTAGCTAATAGTGACTTGTCGCCATGGACCCTCTTGGAGTGATTTTCATTATGCCTTATGATATCATGATTTTTATTTGTATTGTTTTAACTTTTGAGCTCTATGTTGCGGTTTTTGGCACTTCCACCATCCATATTTGCTAGCCTCTTCGGTACTGTGCATTGCTCATTCTCACATTGAGAGTTGGTGCAAACTTCACCAGTACATCCAAACCCCGTGGGAGAACTTTATTCTTCTACACATGAGCCAAAATTTATCTTCCTCAAAACAGCCACCATACCTACCTACCATGGCATTTCCATAGCCATTCGGAGATATATTGCCATACAACATCCATCATCATCATGTTACTTGTCATGCTTTGGTGCTATTTTGCATACTACTACACTGGCAGGAGCATTTAGATTTACATACATCTGAGATATTTCAGTTTGAGTTATGAGTACTAAAAGTGTGTTTATTCATTGTAAAATAGAGTGTTTCCAGTGAGGTTATATATCGAAAAATAAAAAAATTAAAGAGAAAAAGCCCAAAGAGAAAAAAAAAGAGGCAAAAGAGAGAAAATAAAGAGAGAGGGGGAAGCACTACTATCATTTATTCCACACTTGTGCTTGTTTAGCATCATTACTTTAGTTTGGAGAGAATTTTCATATTATGACTTGCATAACTATGTGAGAAACTTACATTATAGAACTTCGCTTGTATATTCCAATGATGAGCCTCCTCAAAAGAGCTCTAGGTCTTCGTGAGCAAGCAGGTTGGATGCACCCCCACTAGTTCTATTGGAGAGATTTTATACACTTATAGCTCTATGTGCATCCGTTGTGTGGCAATCACTACTCCTTGCATAACTTCGATTATAAGACTTCCTCTTGTCCAATGATCACTTTCAGTTGTGTGAAAGTTTCTTCCAGTGACCATCCAAACCCCCATAATGTTCTTTTAGCCATAACATCCTCGTGCCAGGAACCAATACATTATGCTTTCTTGTTTTGAGTGCACAACTATTTGAATGATTTTCCTATGTGCATATTTTTGTCACTTGACTTGATCCTAACAGGAGTTGTTGTGAGGGTTTGATGCCTTGGATGATTATATTGTTGTTCTTGAATCTTAAATCATCTTTAATATACTTTGCACAGTGGATTTTTTTTAGTACTGATTCATTGAAATGTTTTAGTTTGTTATTCCTAATGGTTTATACATTACTCTTTGATATCAACTATAAACCATAGCCTTTATTCATTTGATCCTAGTTTACATGCTTTACATTAATATGATGATCAAGTTTATGTTGGTAGCATGTCACCTCAGAAATTATTTGTTTTGTCGTTTACCTACTCGAGGACGAGTAGGAACTAAGCTTGGGGATGTTGATACGTCATAAACGTATCTATAATTTATGATGTTCCACGTTGTTTCCATGCCTTATGCTACATGTTTTCCTTACACTTTATGTCATTTTTATTGATTTCCCGGGACTAACCTATTAACAAGATGCCATAGAGCCAGTTCATGTTTTCTGTTGTTTTTAGTTTCAGAAAAGTTGTTCTGAAAATATTCTCGGAATTGGACGATTCAAAAGCCAGAAGTCTTAGAAGTTCCAGGGGGTCAAGGAAGTCCAAAGGAGACCCGGAGCCATCTCCATCGACTCCACCATCGTCTTCATCATCGTTGCTGTCTCCCATGATGAGGAGGGAGTAGTTCTCCCTCAAGGCTGAGGGATCTACCGATAGCTATGTGTTTCATCTCTCTCTCCCATGGTGTGATCTTTTGTGATCATGAGCTTTGTAATCTAGTTGAATAAGTAGATGTTACTCTTCATCTGTCATGCTACTCAAGTGGTTTTGTTGTGAGATCTCTGTGAACACTTTGATCACGGTGTAAAGGTGGCAGTGTGTGCACCGTGTGGTTTAGCATGATATTTATATCTTGTGTTGGATGACCCTATAAAATTGTGGTTTTTGTCTAGTACCTTCTAGGGCGCTCATAGTGATAGTGTGGGGTTAACTAGACATGGGAATGCGACTTTGAGGAGTGCTGTTACAGCGCTATGCAATGAATTTGTGTTTGTTATTCTACCGGAGAGTGGTTCGGAGTAGCATAGTGAAGAGAGATATTTATGCATTCAATTATTTTATCATTGTTGAGAGTATCCACTCGTGAAAGTAGGATCCCTAGGCCTTGTTTCTAAGCATTGAAACACCGTTTACATTCAGTTCTGCTACATGTTTGCTTGCTGCCATTTTTATTTCACATTGCTATTATCACTTATAATCATCCATATTACGTGTATTTCACTCTCTCTTCGCCGAACTAGTGCACCTATATAACTCACAATTGTATTAGGTGTGTTTGGGACATAAGAGACTTCTTGTATCATAATTGCAGGGTTGCTTGAGAGGGATACCTTTGACCTCTATCTCCCTGAGTTCGATAAACCTTGGGTAATCACTTAAGGGAAACTTGCTCTTGTTCTACAAACCTCTGCACTTGGAGGCCCAATATTGTCTACAAGAATAGAAGCGTGCGTAGACATCAGTCATGTTTCTGTCACTCGAGCACATGTGTAAGGGAGGCATGAACCCACTATCTAGCATATAAATCCTCTCTTGGAGGTGAAAACAACTACGTGGCCAAGGTAATCATAAACACCGGAGAGCATTGCAAGACAACATTAAAAATATCTAAATATATAAGTGAAGCGACTCAGTTTGTTATGAACAAAATAATCATTATCTCATTATTCATCGAATCCTAGCAAATACAACATGCACAATTACATAATGGTGGTCTTGGTCATGTGAGGCGCCTCACGAGACTCTAAACATGGAAGCATAACGAAGAGAACTACCGACTAGCAAGTGTTATGGACCAGTAGTCCCGAGATTAACTACTCACGCATCATCATGGAGGCAATCATCACGATAAATAGGCTTCTGGTGGCGATTACCCCCTCCGGCCGGGTTCCGGAACAGGGATGCAAAAGCCCTAGATTGGACTTTCGAGGTGACGGTGCCTCTATGTATGTTTCGTGGAAAATATCTTCGTCCCTGAACTTTTTAGGGTTAAGGGAAATTTATAGGCGAAGATGCGACGAGAGGCGGTGTCCAGGGCGCCAGAGGGCCACCAGGCGCGGCCTAGGGTGGGCCACGCCTGGCACCCCATGGGGGCCACCTGGCTCCCCTCGGTCTCTTCTTTGGACTCCATCTTCATTCCGGGTCAAAAAATTATCTCTGTGGATTTTCAGCCCTTTCCGAGAATATTTCTTTAAGAACTTTTATGAAATACAGAACAGTAGAAAGCAACAACTGGCCTGGGGCATCTTGTTAATAGTTTAATGTATGAAAACATCCAGTAAACAAATAAAAACATGTGGAAAACATAAAGGCATTGGGTAGAAAACAAGCATGGAGCATCAAAAATTATAGATACGTTTGCAACGTATCAAAGTATATGAAAGAAAGTTGTCGGATATATACCAGCTAGGGGTATATCAGATGGTGGTCTAAAGTGCCGGATTACCAGGGTGGTCTAAATGGTGATGGGCTACGGTCCGTTAGGCGGCCCAGTAAGCTGACGCATGGAAGTCGGATTCTAGAAGAACCCGGATCATGGCCCACGTGATACGGCTTGGAGTAGAAGGCGGATTCCTTACTTTTCAAGTTAGCACATACCGTAGTCTTCTAGGTTTCCTGCTCTGTATGCCCTAACCCGGCTATTATATAAAGACGGGTGGGAGATATGATAGATAGACAAGAAGCTAAAGGCTAACTCGCCGAGAAGTGGATCCTTGACGAGTAGCTAATAGAACCTCACTTTGTACTCTGTATACCCAGGCTTTAGTCCTGAATAGTGAGATTGCAGGAGTAGGAACCCTGTGTCCTTGATCATCGTGCAATCACGTCCCCCCACGTCTCTATCGGTAGTCTCATGGCACCCCCGTCTATGAAATCTACTACGATGTCTCGGCAGTTGGCGCCCACCGTGGGGCCAGCGACGTCAGGCGTTATGTTTCGATCGGGGATACTCGGCGGAATCGGCAGTACAATAACTGTCGGAAGCCTGGAATTCGACAAAGACGTCGGGAGCTTCCTCGACAATGGATCGTACATGATGGCGCGGAATCACCTCGTAAGTACCTGCGTTTTACCGATTGGATCTGCAAACATCTTTATCGGATTAACTGCAGAAGCAATGGGATTCTGTGCTGGGAGCAAATTTATCCCACCCGCCCTATACCCAGTCGAAGACGACTATGATGCCGTATTTTGCTCATATCGTCGATATACTGCTAAATCGCACTTTATCGGCATGGTGCAGTCCGAGATCGCCGAAAACACAGATGAAAGCAATCCCGTGCAAAAGGCAGAAAACAACACTCCCACAACAGAGGTGGAAGATCCGACATCCGTCGACATCACGACGCAGTCGGAAGCTGACTCTGTATTGGCCGCCATCGAGGCGAGATTAGATTCGGAACCCGGATCGGATCACTTCGATACCGAAGACGAAGATGAAGACGCTTTCAAAAGAAAGGTCAAATCCTTCCAAGAGGGATTCCACGAAGTGCTGATAGCAAAACCGGCTGAAAACACGGATGCCGACAGTCAAGAAAGCCCTAGAACGCCTCCGCCAGAGGAAGAGAGAGAATAAGGATAAACCTCTCCAAAATTCCCCGACGTCAAAGAATTGACAGAGGAAGAACCCTGCAGGAAACCTCCCTCCTCCAAGAAGAAACACAAAGCTGCTAAAAAGCTCCAGTATAAGCTCCGGAAGAAGAAATCGGTTGATCCAGCCAACGAAAGCCCGGAAGTAGGAGACGTAAGCGAAGTAAAACCTGCGGAGAAGAAAACGAAGGAAATCCTTGTTCCGCCAATGACAGAACAAGACGAACAGGAATTACTCCAAACACCAGTGGGACCGCACGAGCCCCCTGAAGTGCTGGAAGCCCGGAGGCAAGCTCTCCAAAGGCAACAGCAATATCTATTTCGAACTCGAGAACACCTCCAAAAAACCCAGGCTGACATCAAGCTCATGCGGGAAGAAATCGAGGAATACGAGAGAAAGAATAGATCTGGCATTAAACCTACACGGTTACCCGGAATCGCAAAACTGGAAGTACTGCCGCCAAAAGAAAGGTTCCACAACCCATCTTGGCAAAATCAGGTAAACGGCAAAGATGCCCGAGGCGAGCCAATATACAAAACCTCAGCAGAAAACGCGGAAGCAGCATTCGCCATCCTCAACAACGATATGTACTCCAATGGTGAAAAACTTCAAGTGGTGTATGCTTTCTTAGGAAAAGCATTGCAACAACAACAGCGGGGGCAAGAGCGATCAGGGAAGTTGCATGACGACTCCGCCCTATGCAAGACAGCTACATGCGCCGCTGGAGCACCTGGACCAGAAGAACATGGAGATTCAAACAATTCGAAAGAGAAGAAATTAGATCCGAGAAAGGACATGAAAAAACCCGACAATAAGGATGAAGCGTCCAGAACCGGATCCCATCTCCCGAAAGATGGAATTAATCCCCGCCATCGGGAAGAGAAAAAACGGAAGGACGGAAAATCAATGCCGCCTTCGAGACGCCCTGCAGAAAATGCTGGAAGACAGGATATGCCTCACAGGCGTGAGAGATCCCGGATGCCCCCCAGGAATAAGGAAAGATACAGGAGTAGAACTCCACCTCATCCCAAAGGTCATGATCACGGAGTAAATAGAGACAATCCCGGAAAAGCGCGTCCGCGCCACAACGGAAAAGAAAGGAGTAGATCCCCTTCTGTCCATTCAGCCGGCAGATACTCCGCACACATAGACAGAGCGGAAAGAGACGATTTATACTTTGGACCCTTTCACTGATAGGATCCGAAGAATAACTCTGCATTCTGGCTTTGAAAAAGTTGGTCCAACATACCAAAAGTACACCGGCAGCACAAACCCGGATACCTGGCTCTCAGACTACTATACAGCCGTTCAGAACAACAATGGGACAGACCTAGAGGCAGTAAAATTCCTCCCCCTAATGTTACTGGATGGAGCCAGAGATTGGATCAATGGATTACCATCAAGGACTGTTGATAGCTGGGATGATATGGCTAGAGTATTTACTCAGCATTTCCAGGGAACTTACAAGCGACCAAATAGCATCAACCAGCTAAACCGTTGCACCCAATTTGAGGATGAACCATACGTGGATTTCATCTCAAGATGGACGGCAATGAAGAATAGTTGCTCTGGAGTAACTGACGTTCAAGCAATGCATGCTTTCATCAATGGCTTAAAACCCGGACTCGTACCGTTCATGATCGCTTCCAAAAAGCACAATGATCTCAGATCTATGCTTACAACCGCCAATGAGCATGCAGCGGCCGAAGACGACATCAGAGCGAGAGGCGGCAATATCGACACTTTGATCCAAGCCAAAAAGACCACTCGCACTGAGAAAAAAGCAACTCCCAAAGAAGCGCAAAAGCCCAAAGAAGTTAACATAGCCTTTGGAAGAGAAAATGGGAGCAAGTGGAAAGCAAGAAGCACAGAGCCGATAAATTACACCAAAGAAGAATGGGAAAAAATAAAGTCGGAAAACTGTGTCCACCACTCGCAATTTGGGAAAGCCACCCATACTAACACACAATGCCGGCTGAACAAGCATATGAAAGGCAGTGCAGGATCCGGAAGCAAAGGGAAGAACTCCAAGAGGAAATTCTCCAAGCAAAAGCCAGAAGCTGAGAAAGAAGACAGTGAAACGGACACTGACGAAAAAATCCAGGAACAGCAGCGTAAAGGCGAGCCTAAGTTTCCGAGAGTTGACGGAGAATGTAACCTAACTTTCCTGGCAACTCCCTCAGCAAAGGTGGCAAAGAGAACGCTTCGAGAAATAAACGCGGTTGTCCCTGCAATCCCGAAATTCTTGAAGTACTCAAATACACCAATTACCTGGGATCAGTCTGATCATCCCGGAAATATCCCTGAACCCGGCACGCAAGCTCTAATTGTAAGTCCTATTGTTCAAAACACTAGGCTAAAAAGAGTGCTGATGGATGGAGGATCCAGCATTAACATAATGTACCTGGATACAATGAAGCATCTGCGAATCTCGGAGACCCAACTCAATCACAGCAACATACGTTTTCACGGCATCGCCCCTGGCAGACAAGCACGATCCCTAGGAGAAATTTCCCTAGATGTAACCTTCGGAGACAAAGATCACTTCCGTCAGGAAAAAGTATCCTTCGAGGTTGTGCCGTTCGAAAGCGTGTATCACGCAATACTCGGACGTCCAGCTTTCGCCAAATTCATGGCAAGATCATGTTATATTTATAACAATATGAAGATGCCAGGGCCAAAAGGAGGAGTAATTAACATAATGGGAGACTTCAAATTGGCAAACGAGCTGGAAAAAGAAAACGCCCTTTGCGCAGAAAAAGTGATAGCAAAGGAAGAATTGAAGGAGCTGGCAAAAGAAGTATCGCCTACAGAAATGCCGGCAGGAAAAGAAAGTCGGAAGCCAACAGATAGCTTCAAAGCTTCCGAGAACACAAGACAGGTAATCCTAGATCCTAAAGATCCGACAAAGTTTGTCGTAGTAGGAACTGGGATGACCGACAAATAGGAAAGCAAGCTCATCAAGTTCCTCCGTGAGAACTGGGATATTTTTGCATGGTGTCCTGCGGACATGCCAGGCATACCCAGGGAACTTGCTGAGCATCAACTTAAGGTGATTCCAGGATCTAAACCCGTCAAACAAGGTCTCCATCGATTTGATGGAAGAAGACGGAAGGTTATCGGCAAGGAGATTATCCGGCTTTTGGTAGCAGATTTTATCCGGGAAGTTATACATACTGAATGGTCAGCAAACCCAGTATTAGTCCCGAAGAAAGACAATACTGCCCTTAGGATGTGTATAGATTATACTGGTTTGAACAAGTTGTGTCCAAATGATAGATTTACGTTACCGCGAGTCGATCAAATAATAGATGCCACTGCTGGCTCTGAGCTTTTATGTTTTTTGGATGCATATTCCGGGTATCATCAAATATGCATCAAGGAAGAAGATCAAATCAAAACCTCCTTCATAACCTCGTATGAGACGTACTATTACATAACCATGCCGTTCGGCCTGAAGAACGCCGGTGCAACTTACCAGCGTTGCATGCAACGATGTTTGCATAGTCAGATTGGCAAAAACGTCCATGTTTACGTGGATGACATTGTTGTCGTGTCCAAGGAAAAAAGATACACTCCTTGAAGATTTGCGAGAAACCTTCGAAAATTTGCGCACTTATAAGATGAAGCTAAATCCATTAAAGTGCGTATTCGGAGTTCCCTCAGGAAAACTTATGGGTTTCATCGTTTCTCATAGAGGAATAGAAGTAAACCTAGAAAAGATCAAAGCAATCTTAAACATCTCCAAGCCTACGTGCATAAAAGATGTACAAAGATTGACGGGTTCTGCAGCAGCCGTTAGCAGGTTTATTAGCCGGCTAGGGGACAAAGCTCTGCCACTATACAAGTTATTGAAGAAATCCGAAAAATTCGAGTGGACAGAAGAAGCAGATGCAGCATTAACCCAATTGAAAGAAACTTTGATGAAAGCTCCGATTTTAGCATCTTGTGACGCCCCGGGATCGGGCACTAGGCAGATTTCAGCATTCCCGCCAAATCCGCATAATAACCGATTCCAGGTTGCCACTTATGATAACATTACAACAGTTCACGAGTATTCCACAACAACAACAGAATGAGATATATACAAGAGGACTCAAACGAGCCAAGGATACAACTGATACAATACAAAGATCCAAATAACAGCGGAAGAAACAACATAGCGTCCGACTACGGACAAGATGCAAATTGGACTAAGAGTCCTGAAGATAACCGAGAGCGTCCAATCCCTGCCCAGGCCAAGCCGGAGGGATTCCCAAGCTAACGTCGTCAGACTTCAAACCTGTTGACTGCAATGTTGAATATGCAGCCACGAAAAAGGATTCGTGGGTCAGTACGGTTAAGTACTGGCAAGGGGGATAAAACCCATACTCACAAGTTACCGGCGTAGCCAGTCATCACAAGATACAAATACTTTAGGATCAACGGAAAGGAAGGGGTTATTGCAAATAAGCGACAGCAGGCTGCACTAACCAACTACAGAGAGATACTACAACTTCCGGCTAACAGAAAGAAGATAAGATCGAGTATCGTAACCAACTGGAAGATAAATTCAAACAAACCCATCCTGGATCTCGCCCCTTATCCAAAGAAGCAATCCGAGGATAACTCACACCGTTGTATTAAAGGTGAATCAAGTTATTGTGTCATCAACCTATTACTAGTCAAGTTATTAATCATTGGGTGTAACATGTTTGATCATTATGTTTAAGTTGTCCTGAGTACTTGTTAGCCAGTACTTTCACCAAGTAATCCATAACCGCGGAAAACACGGCTTCTCGAGAAGATTTATCCCTGCAGGGGTGTGCTCCAGTACCCGTACACACTCAAGCCACCAACTAAAACTTAGGTGGACTTGACACGACCCAAACCATCTCTACAACCCATCCTCGGAGCCACGGAGCTATAAGGTCCCGGCCAGTCCGCCTAACCTAAGCGCAAGGGTGAAAACCACACCCCCCGGCACCACAGGCCTCGCCCTATATGCATCAACATCATCATAAGTAACCATGGGGGATCCACCCATTATGCAAGGAGCAAATGGAACACCCGAACTAAGTGTGGCTCTTCGGACAAACTGCAGATCAGGTCTAAGTCGAGGGGGGTCCCATACTACCACCCGGATGCGGTGAGCACGCTCATCATGGATCAGTAGACAAGACCCTTTTCCTATTAGGGTCGACACTAGCAGGCCTCAAAACCACATAGGGCCTCCTGCCGGTGCCTTATCATCAAGTTATTATTAACAGTAGCATTAACAGGATTGATTGATTAATATTTCGAGCCCCCGGAACGGTAACAATAGTAATAGTACGATAGTAAAAGAAGTAACCGACAACAGGCTCGAGCAAAAGCAACCCTAAGCATGCTAGATAAGAACAGGCACAAACAAAGGCTGTAGGTATGGAGGTGAGGCAATATCAAGGTTAAGGGATTCATGTGATGGGTTCGTAACAGAAACAACTACCACTAAGGCTAGCAGAAAAGAATCAACGAAAAGAATCGGTAACAAGTGATGAAAGGCAGCCATATGGCAGCAAGTGAGTATACTTGCCTGAGATCCCGCAAGGTAGCAGAACTTGTCGTTGCTCACATCATCTCAACGTCCTATCTGGGAAGAAGCAATGAACCTCGAACAACACCGGATGCAACAATTACTTCTACGGCAAAAGATCCAGCATGATCCTATTTTATATGCATGACATGGCAAGATGCAACAGGGAAAACAACTTAAGCAATTTAATCGGAACCGGAGTCCGGAGAAATAGGAATTGGTTCAAGTTGTTTAGCTAACCATCAAGTTAAATGTTGTTTAGCATGGAAAACAAAAAGTAGATGAGTTAGGCAATTTAAATGGAATGGGGCAACAGCTGGAATTAATTAGCCCACACATTCCATATGTTGTCATATAGGTGAACATGCATAACAAGATTTAAAATGCACAAGATAAGATGCAAACAGAGATATGAATGGCATGGACATGTTAAGGACATGAAACTGATTGGAAAACATATTTTATTTGTTTGATTTGGAATTGAAATGAATTGTTTATGAATTGTTGCAAATTACAATTGAATTATTTGAATTCAAATTTGAATTGCATTTTGAAAGTTCAAAACAGAAAACAAATGTGATATTTGAAAAGTTCATGGAATTTTGGTTGGGATACATATAAAATTTGTGTTATTTGGATGTGTGGTTTGATAATTAGGAGCATTTGAAGTTTTAGGCTTATTTGCAAAAGGTCAGGGACTGATTTGTGAAGGAAAAGTGGAGGCAGGGGCCTCTCTGCAAGGATCCAGATCTCTCACCGCGGCCAGATCTAACCACGGTGACTGCCGCGCGGGCCCGAGGCCACGCGGGCGCTGACTGGGATGGGTGTTGCCACAGTGGCAGAAGCGGTCAATGACCGGTGGGCCGCGCGCGCGAAGGCAAATGGCGAAAAAGGAAGTGGCCTTGTGCGGCCTGTGGGAATCGATCCCGGGTCGCAGCGTGCTCGCGGTAGGGCGTTGCCACTGTGGTACTGACGCGGTCGTGATGGACTACGGTTGCGACTGAAGAAGAGGTGAAATTTGGAGGTTTAACTTCGAACAGAACAAGAGGCAGACTTTCCTCTGCAACCGCGACAGAACAAAAGACGGGCTCGCGCGCCAGGGGGATTCGATCCCAGCTCGCGGGTGCGCGCGCGAGGGTTCGATACCAGTGCGGCTAAGCTCGAGTTCGTTGACAGGTATGTGCGCGAAGGAGGATAAGGTCTATTCCCGGGAAGAATGTTAACTGAACTCTCTGAATCTTGTGCGTGCAGATACAGGAAGCGTACAGGGACGGGAACGGAGGCACAGCGCCGGCCATCTCTGCTGCTCGCGGTGAGCTGCCGCGGTGGCGCGCGGTGGCCGGTGCTCGTGCGGCGCGTGCGGAGGCAGACAGGAGGGGAGAGGAGGGAGAGCAGGGCGATCACCTCGGGCTGGTCGCTGTCGTCGTTCCAACGTCGAGGCAGAAACGGCGGGGAAGAGCTTGATGGCGTCGCCGCCTCGGTCCTCCTCCCGCCTCCGCGCCTTCAGGGATCTTGGAGATGGGACATCGACGGTTCCATTCCCGTGGAGATATGGACTTGAGGGGGCTCGTGGTGGCGGGACGGTGGCGGTGGACTGACGGCGACGTGGAGGTACAGAGGTGTTCGGCTGGGTTCAGAAGCAGAGGGTGATGGAGGTAGAGAGGGTGGCGGCGGTGTGGGAGGAGGCTAGGGTTAGGTAGGGCTCGGGGAGGGTGGCTGGGTGCTTTTATCGGGGAGGGAGCGTAGGTACGGCAGCGCATCCGGGAGGGGGCGGTAGGATCCGATGGCTGTTTCCCCGTTCGTACTGATGACGACAGCCACGAGGAAGAAGACAACAGGGAACGGGCCAGAAAGGAGATGGGCTTGGGGGGAAGAAAAAAAAGAGTGGTGGGCTTGCCTCTCTCCTAGGCTTTTATTTTTATTTTTTTTCTATCAGCTGATTTTTTTTTGTATAGAATAAAAGGGAGAGAGAGAAAAGATTTGGGGTTGCGGACATCATGCTCAATCAAAAGGCATAGTCAAAAAAGCATTCCGCGCATGGTTTTTCTGGCTAACAGCCAAGACATACGCCGAGCACATAGTAAACACATGTGCCGGATGTCAGTATTACGCCAAGCAGACAAATATGCCGGCCCAAGCACTCAAAACTATCCCTATTACATGGCCGTTCACTGTCTGGGGGTTAGATATGATGGGACCATTCAAAACTGCAAGAAGCGGACTTACACATCTACTCGTTGTAGTGGATAAATATACCAAGTGGGTGGAGGCCAAAACCATCAAAAAACTTGACAGTGTGACTGCCAGAAATTTCATTATTGACATAGTCATGAGATATGGCGTTCCACATAGCATAATAACTGACAACGGGACAAATTTCTCTATTGGAGAGTTGGCAAAATATTGCCGACAAACGAGAATTCGCCTAGATCTCGCATCTGTGGCACACCCGCAATCCAATGGACAGGTTGAACGAACGAATAGTTCAATCCTGCAAGGAATACGCCCAAGACTCGAATCCCCTCTTCATAGAGCAGCTGGAGCATGGGTGGAAGAGTTACCCTCTGTGCTTTGGAGCATTCGAACGACGCCAAACAGGTCAACAGGGAAACCCCATTTTTCCTAGTTTATGGTGCGGAAGCAATTCTCCCAACGGACATGATCCATGACAGCCCGAGAGTGCAGGATTTCGATGAATCAGATGCCGAAAGCGCACGGCAGGATGTCGTCGATCTCTTAGAAGAGGAGCGAGAACTTGTACTTCAAAGATCCGCCATCTATCAGCAAGGTTTGCGACGTTATCATATTCGGAAAATCAGGCATCGTTCTTTCAAAGAAGGTGACCTAGTGCTAAGATTGGTGCAGCAAAGAAAGCACAAACTGGCCCCAGTATGGGAAGGACCATTAGTCATCTGTAAGGCCATGAAAAATGGATCATACTATCTTGTAGACATTCGAGATACGGAAGATGATCCCGAGAAACCGAATCGCAAAAGAAAGAGAAAAATAGATGATGAACTAGGAGAGACAAAGAGGCCCTGGAGTATCCAGCAGTTACGTCCCTTCTATACTTAGTTCAATTTCTATGTAAACATCTTTGAGATCATGAAATAAAGTTGTCGGAATTCATACTTCTATGTTTTTCATATTCCGCCTTTTCTATTTCCCAATGATCTTTCAAAATACTCAATGTTAACCCGAATTGTGCCTGCGTGCTCGGAGTTAAAAAAAATTGAATGATTTGGCAGGACCAGACGGCCATCCGCACCGCTGTGGTGCACTATATGGTTTGGCGGAGAAGCTGGTCTCCTAGTTATATAAGAGGACGGTCAAGGCATTCAATGCCTGCAATGCGACGTGTGACGAGGGGCAGCTCCTCGTCAATGAAACCATCGCGGTCGCAAACAGTAGTGTCGCGTCCTTCATCGTCTCCTCGCGACGCGCATGGGGGAGGACCGGAGTAGTGTCGTCGTTGAAGCTCCTCGGCTTGTGATGTATTTGTCGGCCTCACGGTGCCCTCCTTCTGCTCAAATACATGTTCAAACATGTTGAACGTCGCGGGGGAGCGATCATATGGCCGAGTCAAGTTTCTTGGTGATACTACACGTACGAATAATACAAAAAAACAAAGAAATAGGGACCGTTTTGACAAAATTTTCTGGGTAAACTTACCTTACCCTAGACCAAGAGAGAGAAAAATCATCTGGACCCGGGTTTTCCTTTTTGTAAACTTACGGGCCCGCTCCAACATAGCGTCCGATTGTGCAAATTTTGAGTAATTAACTCGGTGTTTTTTACACCATAATACAAGTATAATGGCCATCCCACCTCATTTTGCTTTGTACAGCAAGGACAAGTTTATGGGTGCCACATGTATAACTCCTAAGGCTTGTCCCAATGGGGGTTTCTTAGCGCGGGTTCATAGACGTTTTGCTTATGTGGCACACTACTTAATGATTAGAGAGAGTGATATCAGCTAAGATACAACATTGGCACACTATCATAGGTAAAAATGGTTAATGGCCCAATCAAATCCATGCATGAGCACCAAATCATTAAATTTAGAGACAACCTCTAAGAAACAATGCATTGGACTAGTAGTCTCTTAAATTATTAATACACATATGATAACGTGCTAAGGGCATCTCCAGTCGCCCCCCCAGAGCCCCCAGGCGGCCTTTTGAGCGGCGAATAGCGCCGTTCCCGCACCAGCCGGCCCCCCAGAAGCCCAAATAGCGCCAAAACAGCGCTAATTCGCGCTGCGGCACCTAGGCGAAACCCAGCCCGCTGGGTTCGGCTTGGGGGGCGAAAAGGCCCTGCAGCCCACGCGGGCCAGCTCTGTCAGCGACACGTGGGAAAACCGCGGGAACAGAAACCCCGCCCCGTGATCTTCTTCTCGGCTCCCGCGTCGGTCAAAGGATGCCGGCATTTATGGCGTGGCGGCCGGCCAGTGCATGCGCCCGTTCAAAGGCTGCCGGAGTAATGGCGTGGCGGGCGGCAGCGAGGGCACGCGGCAGTAAATGCCCGCCAGGCTACAAAACCCCCCTCGCCGCTCGCCGCTCTCCCCATTCTTCCTCCTTGGCGCTCTCCCTCCCTCGTTCTTTCTCCTCGCCATGTCGAACTACGACGATGCCGCCGCCACCAACGGCTGGCACCGCCGCCACCTCCGCAAGCACGAAGCCTGGGCTCTGTATCAGGCGGGCTATCCGTGCCCGCCCGACATACGCCTCCCGAGCGCCGCCGGCGGGCAACCACGCTGGCACCTCGGCGTCGGCGGGCTCCCCGTGCCCACAATCCCCTCCACCGACGCTGAGTTCCGGCAGGCCATCGGCGAGGTCCGTCGAGGACTGCCGGCGGACGAGGACGCACGGCTTCACTGGAGGCCGCACGGCCAGGACGCGTTCTGGTGGCAGGAACTGCAGCGCCGCCACGACGCGGACCTCGCTGACGAGGGCAACAATGGCCCTGTCGAGGGCCGCGCCAACAGCGTGGGACGCAAGCGGTGGTGGGGAGGCCAGCACCGCACCCTCGAGTGGGTGCTGGATTACATCAACGCCGGCAACAAGCCCCGGCTGCAGATGCCGCCCCACCCGCACCCCCCGTGGGCACCGCGGCGGATGGGTGGGTTGTCGTCGGCTACCTCGAGCTCCTCCGGCGCCCAGTCTCTTTCCCTCACCCCTCCCATTCTCAACTTCGGGGCCCCTGCCCCCAGGCGCAGCGGCGGCGCCCTGCGCATCGGCGAGCCGCGCCAGCGACACGACGCGGGCTTCGAGCGCGTCGTGCGCCCGAAGACGGAGGTGGAGGAGGACGACGAGTGGTCGGACCTGAAGGCCGCGGAGGAGCTCTCGCGCAACACCCTCCAGCCGGTCCCCGACGACGTCGCCGATGACAGGAGTCTGCGCGACAGCACCGAGGAGGAGCTGGAGCTCCAGCGCCGTCTCCTCGCCGAGGCCGAGCAGCGGAAGTCCCAGCGCGAGCAGGAAGCTGCTGCCAATGCGGCCCGCCACCGCGTCCCTCCCCCTCCGCAGACGACGAAGAAGCCGAGCTCCAGCGCGCCCTAGCGCTGAGCAGGTGGGGCGACGCCGACGCAGAGCCGAGCAACCCGCACTGCCGCGATCACGGCGAAGGAACGAGCAGGCGGGACGCCGGCGGCTCGGACGACGACGACGACGGGGACGACTGCGACTATGGCCTGGCGATCGCGGCGAGCCTTGGCATGCAGTAGCCGTAGAGTTTTTTTTAATGTTTTTTAGTTAAATTCCTGTCGAACTTTATGAATTTGCGTCGAATTAATAAATTTGGGTCGAATATAGCTTTTTGAATTAATTTGGGTCTACTGTTGGGCTAGGGGCGACTGGAAACCCTGCCCCCCAGGTTTCAGATTAGCGCCGTTTGGCGCCGCGGCAGGCCCAAAACGGCGGCGTTTTAAATCCTGGGGGGCGACACGGCTGGAGATGCCCTAAGAAACGATGCATTGGGACAGACATAAGAAACCACTACAGGAAACGCTCCATATGCCGACGGCCATAAGCCGTCGGCACAGGCTAAAAAGCCGTCGGCCTATCCGGCGTCGGCACATGGTCAAATGGCCGTCGGCACATAAAAAACCGTCGGCGTAGGCTATGCCGACGGCAAAGCCGTCGGCACACTAAGCTCTATGCCGACGGCAAAGCCGTCGGCACAATATTTCCAAAATTCGAATTTTGGAAAAAAAAAAATTTGAACTCTTTTGAATTTTTATTCCAGAATTTTTCACTTAGCCACATATTTAATCTCTAATCTCTAATTACACAATTAATCTAGTCAACATACTTAACTTAGTCAAACTTCCCGTTCGGTCACCCATCCTGAAATTGCTCCAGCCCAAGCACGCTTATCCTTTGAGTTCCTTCCAAACTAGATTCCATATGAGATGTTAGAACTTACTGATATTACTATCATATCAATCATATTAACCTGTGGGGAATAATGTTAAACTTTTCTATTGTATAAATTTAAAACTGTATTTGAACAAATAACAATGATTTTATAATTATCTTTATTGACTAAATAACAATATAATGTTATAAATTACTTTATTTTGTGAATAAATTATTTAATATACAATAATTTATATCTTTAAATCCGTAAATCGAAATTTGACAAATAAAATGTCTAAATCGATTAGAAAAATTAGAGAAATTCAAATATGACATCCATATCATAAAAACATCGATAGTTTTAAAAAAATTAATCTCTTTTGATAAATAGCCATGGTGGCCATTTTGACAGTTTCTGCCGATTAAGGTGGAAACAGGCCAAATAACGGGTGTAATGGCCAAATCCATGGCATAGTTTGTTTAAATATGCCCATATTCCACACAAACATGCATATTGGAAGCACGGACAATGTTCCCGAAGAAAGTTTTCCTTTTCATTGAATAAAAAAACCATTTTCCATCCTCCGAGTGTGAAAAATGGCTTTTTTTGTGAAGCATCAACCACAAATATGTTGCAAAACCTAGAAGCTGCATTTTTTGAATATACTAGACCATGTTATATTCACAAATAACCAATTATTTTCCTCTGAAAAGGTTTTCATCCACCTCTTTTGAAGAACACAAGTTTCTGCCGATTCAGCTGGAAACAGGGCAAATTTGAACTACAGGTGCCTCCTAGTTTGCTCATGATTTTTGGAAAAAAATCATTTTTAGGTACATAACTACCTATTTCATCAGAGATACACCAAGAGTTTCTCAATATTAATGCCCTAGATACGAACGGTCATGCCCGCCTTCTTGACTTTTTCACGAAACCGACTTAGAAAATTCCAGAAAATTTAAAAAACCCCAAAATGATGCAAGACCTTCGCGTGGTGTCATTATATATGTCCTAGTATCCACCAAAAATAATAAACTTGGAATACGACGGTTGTGTTGAAAATATGTTCACATAAATGAGCTATCTCCTACTAACATTCTAGGGTTTCGGGCCAAATGACGGGTGTAATGGCCAAATCCATGGCATAGTTTGTTTAAATATGCCCATATTCCACACAAACATGCATATTGGAAGCACGGACAATGTTCCCGAAGAAAGTTTTCCTTTTCATTGAATAAAAAAACCATTTTCCATCCTCCGAGTGTGAAAAATGGCTTTTTTTGTGAAGCATCAACCACAAATATGTTGCAAAACCTAGGAGCTGCATTTTTTGAATATACTAGACCATGTTATATTCACAAATAACCAATTATTTTCCTCTGAAAAGGTTTTCATCCACCTCTTTTGAAGAACACAAGTTTCTGCCGATTCAGATGGAAACAGGGCAAATTTGAACTACAGGTGCCTCCTAGTTTGCTCATGATTTTTGGAAAAAATCATTTTTAGGTACACAACTACCTATTTCATCAGAGATACACCAAGAGTTTCTCAATATTCAAGCCCTAGATACGAACGGTCATGCCCGCCTTTTTGACTTTTTCACGAAACCGACTTAGAAAATTCCAGAAAATTTAAAAAACCCCAAAATGATGCAAGACCTTCGCGTGGTGTCATTATATATGTCCTAGTATCCACCAAAAATAATAAACTTGGAATACGACGGTTGTGTTGAAAATATGTTCACATAAATGAGCTATCTCCTACTAACATTCTAGGGTTTCGGGCCAAATGACGGGTGTAATGGCCAAATCCATGGCATAGTTTGTTTAAATATGCCCATATTCCACACAAACATGCATATTGGAAGCACGGACAATGTTCCCGAAGAAAGTTTTCCTTTTCATTGAATAAAAAAACTATTTTCCATCCTCCGGGTGTGAAAAATGGCTTTTTTGTGAAGCATCAACCACAAATATGTTGCAAAACCTAGGAGCTGCATTTTTTGAATATACTAGACCATGTTATATTCAAAAATAACCAATTATTTTCCTCTGAAAAGGTTTTCATCCACCTCTTTTGAAGAACACAAGTTTCTGCCGATTCAGCTGGAAACAGGGCAAATTTGAACTACAGGTGCCTCCTAGTTTGCTCATGATTTTTGGAAAAAATCATTTTTAGGTACACAACTACCTATTTCATCAGAGATACACCAAGAGTTTCTCAATATTCAAGCCCTAGATACGAACGGTCATGCCCGCCTTTTTGACTTTTTCACGAAACCGACTTAGAAAATTCCAGAAAATTTAAAAAACCCCAAAATGATGCAAGACCTTCGCGTGGTGTCATTATATATGTCCTAGTATCCACCAAAAATAATAAACTTGGAATACGACGGTTGTGTTGAAAATATGTTCACATAAATGAGCTATCTCCTACGAACATTCTAGGGTTTCGGGCCAAATGACGGGTGTAATGGCCAAATCCATGGCATAGTTTGTTTAAATATGCCCATATTCCACACAAACATGTATATTGGAAGCACGGACAATGTTCCCGAAGAAAGTTTTCCTTTTCATTGAATAAAAAAACCATTTTCCATCCTCCGAGTGTGAAAAATGGCTTTTTTTGTGAAGCATCAACCACAAATATGTTGCAAAACCTAGGAGCTGCATTTTTTGAATATACTAGACCATGTTATATTCACAAATAACCAATTATTTTCCTCTGAAAAGGTTTTCATCCACCTCTTTTGAAGAACACAAGTTTCTGCCGATTCAGCTGGAAACAGGGCAAATTTGAACTACAGGTGCCTCCTATTTTGCTCATGATTTTTGGAAAAAATCATTTTTAGGTACACAACTACCTATTTCTCATGATTTTTAGGTCCACCTAGATTTTGGTTGGATTCAGACGCCCCACAACCCTCTCAGACGAAACTGTTAACCCATTATTGTTAGTTGCGTTATTTCTCATGATTTTTTCTAATTATTTAGTTTTAACAATATGCATGATAATTTAGATATGTTTCTCCTCTTCGAAACGAGCTAAAGAACGTCAAAATCCGAGTTGGAATGCAAAAGTTATGATCAAAACGGTGATTAAGTCAAAAAAAAAAAATTGAGCTTGGCTATGCCTACGGCTTTGCCGTCGGCATAGCTCAATTTTTTTTTTTCGCAATCCAGGATTCCCTCTTAGGGTCTATGCCGACGGCAGCCGTCGGCGTATCTCAAAAAAAAAACAAAAAACAAAAGGCCGACGGCATTGCCGTCGGCATAGCAATTTTTTTTTCGCGGTTTGAGATTTTCTCACTCGACCTATGCCGACGGCCCCGACAAATTGCCATCGGCATAGAATTTGGCCGTCGGCATATAGGCCGATTCCTGTAGTGAACATACCTTCCTCACTCTAGCTGTGCCGTGCGCACGCGGGGCTTAATTATTCGGTTTTTATTACACATATCTGAGTGTCATAATGAAAATATATCTCGGATTAATGCCGAAGATTCGCAGGCGCTTACTCGTGGACAAAATACAGGATAGGCCGTTGCCACCTGGCAGCTATATCATATACTATGACCGGTAAATGGTAATTACGCCAGTCATACATGATGTATTGATGAGACCAGCCAACGCAGACGAAGGCCAAATATCAGCAACTGTGCATGCTGCGCATTCTATATCCTATATACCCACACAAGCTCACACGCTAGCTAGCAACAAATCAGTCGTCGCAAAGTCCAAATAGACAAAGAGTACGCGCGTCTCAGAAACAAAACAAAAAAACGCACTGTTCGCTGCGGAATGGAGGTGAGACGCCTAGCCGTTTCCGTCGTGCCGCCGGTGGTGGCGGTGGTGCTAATGATGGCCTTGTTTCCGCCAACGGCCGTGGCAGACGGCGGTTGGATGGAGGCGCACGCTACGTTCTACGGCGACGAGAGCGGAGCCGAGACCATGCGTAAGCAAGCATTTTAAGTCTTCAATCAATTAATTAACACGTTCCTTTTTTTAAAACGTGGAAGCGTTTCATGCACCATGCAGAGGGCGCGTGCGGCTACGGCGACTTGTTCCAGCAGGGTTACGGGCTGGACACTACGGCGCTGAGCGTGGCACTCTTCAGCGACGGCTGGGCCTGCGGCGGCTGCTACGAGATCCAGTGCCATGACAGCCCGGACTGCAAGCCCGACCCGGTGACGGTGACGGCCACGAACCTCTGCCCGGCCAACTACTCCAAGCCCAACGAGAACTGGTGCAACCCGCCGCTGAAGCACTTCGACCTCTCCAAGCCCGTCTTCCTCCGCCTCGTCACCGACTTCCGCGTCGGCATCATACCCGTGCAGTACCGCCGCGTGCCGTGCGCCAAGAAGGGCGGCATCCGGGTCGAGATGACGGGCAACCAGTTCTGGGTCGGCGTGCTCGTCTTCAACGTCGCCGGATCCGGGGAGGTCAAGGCGTTGGCCGTGAGGGGGTCCGAGGACGGGCAGTGGAGGGCCATGAAGAGGAACTGGGGACAGATCTGGGACGGCGACGTCCACAGGCTCGTCGGGCAGGCGCTCTCGTTTTACGTAGTCGCTACCGACGGCCGTTATGTCGTTCTCGACAACGTCGTGCCGACGACGTGGGCGATCGGTCAGACCTTCGAGGGCAAGGAGCAATTCTGATGACATATGATTGAGCAGCCTATAGCTAGCGTTTCAATGGATCATCGCTACCCCTAGTCGGGCATACTTTGGTGCAAGGATCGCATCGTTTTGCTCGAGTAGGGGCTGACGAATTGCGGTGCTGTCCGCTAACATGTAATTTCGGGTAATAAAATCAATTGATCCGGGCCCCAAATTATGAAGGGGTGGCATAAATTTCGTATAGGCCTACATTTCGGCTTGGCGGCTAATAGAAATGGAAAGCCCAGAGCAACCAGTGGCTCTCATTTCACTTTAGGATCGCTCGATTGGGCTCTAGGTGCTGCAGACCCATACTGACTCCAAGTTACAGTTGCGTTGTGGGCTGGCGCGATCCAAGCTGAGGGTGAACTAGCAAAGTTTGCATTGGTGCGATTAGAAAAAGGCTCGCACGCATTTGTTTCTATATTCGTTTTTTAAAACGAAATATCTTCAGAACCGTATTTCGGAATTATGAACCGTTTTCATATTTGAACTCCTCCTGTCGAGATTTTTAAAACTAGATCACATGTTGATAGGTTTCGACGTTTTTTTTCGGACTTTGTACACCCTGTTGTATATACTTTATACTTTCGGTAGCACGCGCCTGTGTGTACACCGTGTACACCATATATATCCAGTAGCACGATGCTTGGCTTCGCCTCGATAACCATTTATAAACAATATAAGAAATATGTTGATACATGACCCTTTTATAATGACCGTGGATGAATTGGTCATATTTCTATGATCATTTCAAACCAACTGGTCGTTAGCTGTTTGAAAGGGTCCAAAGCTGAAAACATAAAGACTATTTTGGTGAGAAAAGTCATGATTTCATTAAACGAATTGGTCATAAGCCGACAGCATTGTGCTGCATTCCGCCACCTCATCATTTTTGCTTATGTGTCGTCCTAGTTGTCTCAATTTTGCTTACGTAGTGCTGAGTTGTTGTGCTTACGTGTTAATTTATTTATTGATATTTTGGACATGTAAGCAACCTCCACCGAATTGAATTCCAGTGGGTGCATGCAGCAGGTGTCCTTCGACCTGGAACCCACACCCTCGCGCGTGCAATCCCAAACCCAAACCACGCCTTCGCACGTGCAAACTGAATTCTTTGGAACCTTCTAAAGATTTTGCTTCAGTGGGTGCATGCCTACACTGACAAGTGGAAACCCAAACCAACCAAGCTGAAATGCACGAAAATACACAAAAATAAGGGGCGGGGGGAGGGATCGAACCACGCCCTCGCGTGTCCCACTTAGCGCACCCACTAGTAGACCATGACTTAGTTTTTGATACTACAAGACATTTACGTCTGTTATACATTATAAGTCGTCTTGGGCTAGCTGCTGGGCTGGGTCGGCCGCGTAGGGAGCGATCTGCGGCGCTGCTTGGCTGGGCCGGTCGCGCTGGCGGGGGATGGCCACGCCGGTGGCTGGGTCGGACGGCTTGGCAGGCTTTTTAGTTTTCTCTTTTGGCATTTTTACTTTTTGTCTTCTTTTATAACTTTTGGTTTTGAACTCCAATTTCAGCCAAATAAGTTTTGATTTTTTTTAAATATGTCTTATGTTATTATAGACTATTAAAGAACATTTTGAGTCAAAATAAAATAAAAATACCCCTAAGCTTTATATGTTGCTTCATATAGGGTTGGGAAGATTCTTAATTAAATTTTTGGATTACTCTTTTAAATTCAAATGCAAAATAAAAAATGCAAGATTTTAAATTATTCCAAGTTTATTATTTTTTATGATTACTAGGTCACTTATGATGACACCTTGCGAAGGTTATCCATTTTTTTGAACTTTTTTGAAACTTTTATGCCGATTTCGGAAAATGGCCAAAACGGGGGACATGACCATTCGTATCTAGCTGTCGAGTCTTGCGAAACAATTGGTGTATCTCTGATGAAATAGGTACTTTTGTACCTAAAAATATTTTTTTACAAAAAATTATGAGCGAACTACGAGGCACCGGTAGTTCAAATTTGCCCCGCTTTCACCTAAATCGGCAGAAATTTGTCTTCTTCAAAAGAGGGAGTAAAAATGTTTTTTAAGAACGAAATTTGGTTATTTGTATATCAAATATGGCATAATAACTTTATAATTTTACTTTGTACAATTTTGTGTCATATTTTGTGTATGTGCTAAAAAAAAACCATTGTTGACACTTCGAAAATGGAAAATGATGTTTTTATTAAAAAAAACTTTCTTTGTCAACAATGTTAGTTGTTCCAATATGCATCTTTGCGTGGAATATGGGCATATTTAAACAAAATATGCCATGAATGTGGCCATATCATCCGTCATTTTGCCCGAAAGCCATGAATCTTCGTACATGATAGCTCATTTCTGTGAACACCTTTTCAGCCCAATTGTCGTATTCTAAGTCTATTGTTTTGGTGGATACTAGGACATATATAATAACACCATGCGAAGGTCTTGCATTATTTCGAGTTTTTTTGAATTTTCTGGAATTTTCTATGCCGGTTTTAGGAAAAAATCAAGACGGCGGGCATTACCTTTCGTAGCTAGGGGATGAATATTATGAAACTCTTGGTGTATGTCTAAAGAAATAGGTACTTGTCTATCTAAAACTATGACGCGCCTATAGTAGAAATTTGGCCCAGTTTCAGCTGAATCGGCAGAATTTATCTTTTTCAAAAGAGGGGGGTTAAAATGTTTTCTGGGGAAGAAATTTGGTTATCTATAGAAAAATATGTCATAATAACTTTATAGTTTTATTTGATACAATTTTGTAACATATTTTTGATAGTTGCTTCACACAAAAAAACCATTTTTGACACACCGAAAATAGAAAATGATATTTTTATTCAAAGAAAAATAAAACTTCTTCGTCAACATTGTTCGTTGTTCCAATATGCATATTTGTGTGGAATATGGGAACATTTAAAGAAACTATGCCATGAATGTGGCCATAACATCCGTCATTTGGCCCGAAAGCCATGAATCTTCATAGAAGTTTATTATTTTTTATGGTTACTAGGTCACATATGATGACACTTTGCGAAGGTTATCCATTGTTTTGAATTTTTTTGAACATCTTTTGAAAGTTTTATGTCGATTTCGGAAAACGGTCAAAATAGAGGACATGACCGTTTGTAGCTAGGTACTGAATCTCGCAAAAATATTGGTGTATCTGTGATGAAATAGGTACTTGTGTACCTAAAAATGATTTTTACAAAAAAAATAATGAGCAAACTACAAGGCACATGTAGTTCAAATTTGACCTGCTTTCACCTGAATCGGCGAAAATTTGTCTTTCTCGAAAGAGGCGTATGTGAATCTTTTTAGAGGAAAAAATTTGGTTATTTATAGATCAAATATGACATATTTGTTTTATAATTTTAGTTTTTACAATTTTGTGTCATATTTTTGGTATGTGCTTCACAAAAAAACCATTTTTGACGCTCCGAAAATGGAAAATGATATTTTTAGTCAAAGAAAAATAAAAATTTCTTCGTCAACATTGTTTGTTGTTCCAATATGCATCTTTGTGTGGAATATGAGCACAATTAAACAAACGATACCATGAGAGTGGCCATAACATCCGTCATTTCGCCCGAAGCCATGAATCTTCGTAGATGATAGTTCATTTCTGTGAACATTTTTTCGTGATAATTGGCATATTCCAAGTTTATTATTTTTTATGACTACTAGGTCACATATAATGACACATTGTGAAGGTTTTCATTTTTTTGAAAAAAAATTAAACATATTTTGAACGTTTTATGCCGATTTCGGAAAACGGTCAAAACGGGGGACACGACCGTTTGTAGCTAGGTGTTAAATCTCGCAAAACTCTTGGTGTATCTCTGATGAAATATGTACTTTCGTACCTAAAAATGGTTTTCCAAAAAAAATGAGCAAACTACAAGGCACCCGTAGTTCAAATTTGACCCGCTTTCAGCTGAATCCTCAGAAATTTATTTTTTTCAAAAGAGGCATATGAAAATCTTTTTAGAGGAAAAAAATTGGTTATTTGTAGATCAAATATGACATATTTGCTTTATAATTTTACTTTGTACAATTTTGTGTCATATTTTGTGAATGCGCTCCAGAAAAAAAAACATTTTTGACACTCCGAAAATGGAAAATTATGTTTTTATTCAAAGAAAAATAAAACTTTCTTCGTCAACATTGTTTGTTGTTCCAATATACATATTTGTGTGGAATATGGGCATATTTAAACAAACTATGCCATGAGAGTGGCCATAACATCCTTCATTTGGCCCGAAAGCCATGAATCTTTGTAGATGATAGCTTATTTCTGTGAACACTTTTCCGCGATAATTGCCGTACTAAAATTTTATTGTTTTTTATGGTTACTAGGTCACATATGATGACACATTGCGAAGGTTATCCATTTTTTTGAATTTTTTAAAACATGTTTTGAACCTTTTATGCCGATTTTGGAGTACGGTCAAAACGGGGACATGACCGTTCGTATCTAGGTGTTGAACATCACGAAACTCTTGGCGTATATGTGATGAAATAGGTACTTTTTTTACCTAAAAATGATTTTTACAAAAAATAACGAGCAAACTACGAGGCACATGTAGTTCTAATTTGGCCTGGTTTCAGCTGAATCGGCAGAGGTGTATGTAAAGCTTATTATGGGTATTAATTTGGTTATTTCAAGATAAAATGTGGTCTAGTAACTTTATAAATTTTGTGCTCCAATTTTGCAACATATTTTTGGTAGATGCTTGACAAAAAAACTCGTTTTAGGCACTTCGAAAAAGAAAAATGGTATTTTTATTTGGAGAAAAATAAAACTTTCTTCGTCAACATTGTCCATTGTTCCAAGATGCATGTTTCTGTGGAATATGGGCACATTTTACGAAACTATGCCATTGACGTGGCCATAACATCCGTCATATGCCCTGAAAGTCATGAATCTTCGTAGATGATAGCTCATTTCTGTGAACACTTTTTCCCGATAATTGTCGTATTCGAAAACTGTGAACAATGAAAAGTGTTTTTTTCAAAGAAAATAAAACCTCCCAAAATTAATTTTGCCTCGTATGTTTATCGATATTACAGTAAATTCATAGTATTATAAAGCATGTGGCGATGAAATATAAATTTTGCAATGAAACTATTAATTCTAGGGCTTGAAGTTTTTTGTATTGACATAGAGAAAATAAACTAGTTTATACAATAGTTAGAAAATCAACTAATTTTATTTAGATGAAAATAAACTAGTTTATATCACTGAAACTAGCTTATTGTTACTTCCAAACCACCTAACTAGACATTGTACAGTGGGGCCAAGAAGTGGCAGGTCCCACCTGCAGCCACTATGTGGGGTATGAAAGTGAGTATGAAATGAGCGGGCTCTAAAACAGAAATTTTGGAAACGAGTGCGAGCGAGCGCATCCCTCACGCCGCGCTGCCAAAATCCAAAGTCCAAACACATCCCTAAACCTAACCGGTCCAAGCCCTAGCTAGAAACAGCTACCCACTTCTTCCCTCCCTCTGTCCGCCGCCACACTCTCTTCTTCTCTCCGTTGTTACCACAAACGAGTCTAGCTTGCTCCTCGTCGCCTTCTCCTCGTCGATCGATTCCACCATTGTTTCGACCGATTCTGCTGCGGTTTTGACCGATTCCGCCGCGCTGTGAGCGGATCTACCCCAAGCCTTCAGATCCAATCCGCCCCTCCCACCACAGAGTCGCCGATCCAGTTCTATCCCCCATCGGCCACCTCTGCTCCTCCTTGTCTTCTCTGTAATTGTTGAGCTCTTGTTGTTTGGGTGCTATGGTGCGTGGGTTGGCGGCAGTACATGAGGAGGAAGGGTCGCGGGGCAGGGAGGAGGAAGCTCGGGGAAGGAGGGAGGAGCGCTAGGGCTACTGGGCTGCGTCTATGAGGTGGTGGCGGCGGTGGCGGCGTCGTGGGGTCCGATGAGCGGCGCGGGGTCCCGGGTGAAGGCGGTGCCAAGGCTATAACCTGCTCTGTGATGCCTGCCGGGTGAAGACGGCGCCAAGGAGTTGGATGTGCTGCACTAGGAGAGGACGCCCTCAAACCCGGAGATCCCTGCATTGTCATCAAGTGAGGCAGCAGCCAGGTAATCTCACTCCTCTGCCCAACCCTGCTGCTTGATGCCAGTAAGATATTTGGCACTTGGGTACAAAAACCAGTGATAGATAGAGATACTTAGCTGCCTGATGCCAGTAAGATATTTGGGTACACAAACCAATGATAAATAGAGATAGTAGCCACACTACTTTGCAGTGATAGTAATTTCATTTGGCTACACACATAGATTTTAATTTTTTTGCATATATACTCCCCGGCCAGAACCTGTGTCTTGTCCTTGCCATAGATCACATAGTCCTTCAACACACATTTATTCACCTTGAGGTCCGTAGCTTGGAAATGTTGTTTGGTTTAAGTTTTTCTTCTCATGCTTGTACCTGTACTTGTTGGGGTGGCTGCAATTTTACCAGCCATCTCTAATCTATGTTTATACGGTTGTTCATGCAACAGAAAATAACTTAGATGTTTTTTATGTTGTCTAGAGCTTGATAATTATACTTCAGGAAATTAAGAATTTGTCCCTTCTATAGCTTGTTGTCAATAACATTTACTATTGACCTAGTGTTGTACACTAGATAAGTGCCTGATCGATCCCATATAGACTGGTTGAGATACATGGTAGCTATAGTAAGATGATTTTTGTTATTTCTTGCTAGGTCCCATATAGATGTCATGTTCCATTTATACAATTTAAGTATCTAACACATTCTACTCTTTCTACCAACACTGAGAAACAGTCTGCAAGATCATGAAGCAAGGAAAGGAATACTGAGATGATGTTAATTGTATATGCTTTCAGTGACCCCCTTCTATCTATCTACCGATGTTTCACTCCCTCCGTACTAGATGTGCCCTTTTGGTTGTTTACTTCATCGTTGGTTTCATGTTGTCGAATGAGCAGATCAGGATACGATCGCGGACTTCGAGATGAAGCTCGTGGACATCGACAACGAGCACCTAGGGATCCCCAACTCCGCGTACCAGGCCATCGTCCGCATGCCCTCCTCCGAGTTCTCCAGGATCTGCAAGGACCTCAGCAGCATCGGAGACACTTGTATGTCTAATCCCTTATTTGTTTTGTTACTGCTCTGCTGCAAATTGTCATGTCTGACGTTGGCTACTTGCGACTGTAGTTATCATCTCTGTCACCAAGGAGGGTGTCAAGTTCTCCACTGCTGGAGACATTGGGACTGCTAACATATTCTACAGGCAGAACAAGACTGTTGACATGGTAACCTTGAGTTGTTCCTGCCTCTAGCTAGCATGAATTTTTTCATGTGTGGTTGCAAAATGGCAGTCAGGACGCCCACTTGTAGCACTATGATTAGTAACCTTGAGTTGTTCCTGCCTCTAGCTGTTCCTGACAGTTTCACGGGTAACATTAGTATCCTTGAAAGTAGTCATTGCTTGTGATTTGTGTCTATATTGACTAGTTCGGCCTAATTGAATGGGTATCGTGGATCTGAGTTTCATATTTGAACTGGGATTTGTTTGTACCGTGACTAGTGTCATTTCTTGGTTGCTTGCACGAGAGTTTTATTAGGCTGAGCATGCTTCCCTTGTCCACATAAATCTCAAATGAGATCATACTTGCTATATGTTTGAGCTGGGACTTGATGAAATAGGTTCTTTTATAGATCATAGGTCTACCTAAATTGTTCATGACTATTATTTCTCTTCTTACTCTGGCTGGTACTTGATGATGTAGGTTCACTTCGTGCAGGAAGTTATTTTCGACTGGCAAAACCATGTAAGAAGATGTCTCATGTTTAAGGTTCTTGCTGGAGTTCTGAGGTTCCTTTGAATTTTTTTAAGAGGTCTCACCATCAACACTCTTTGTAGGTATAGCTTCTACCCACTTAGTAACATAATCAATAGCAACAAGAATATGAGTATAACTGTTCGAAGGAGGAAATGAACCCATAAAGTCAAAACCCCAACAATCAAAAGGTTCAATAACAAGAAAATAACTCATATGAATTTCATTACGTCTAGAAATATTACCAGCTCTTTGACATTCATCACAAGATAAAACAAACTTTCGTGCATTTTTAAAGAGAGTAGTCCAGTAGAAACCTGATTGTAGAACCTTCTGTGTGGTTCTATCTCCATCATGATGTCCTCCATAAGCACTACCATGGCACTTTCTCAATATCTCTCGTTGTTCATGTTCTGGAACACATCTTTGCATAATACCATCTACTCCTTCTTTATATAAGTGTGGGTCATCCCAAAAATAATGCCTCAAATTATAAAAGAATTTTCTTCTTTGTTGAGTTGTAAATGTTGGAGGCAAATACTTGGAAATAATAAAGTTAGCATAATCTGCATACCAAAGACTATCTTGGGAGTTTACTTTTATTGCAGACAGTTTCTCATTTGGAAAACTCTCATTAACAGGAATAGGGTCATAAGCAATGTTTTCCAATCGAGAGAAATTATCATCAACAGGATTTTCAGCAGCGTTCCTGTCCACAATATGCAAACTAAACTCTTGTAAAAGCAGCAGCCGTCTAATAAGCTTAGTCTTAACATCTTTCTTTTCCATAAGGTATCTAATAGCAACATGATCAATGTGAATAGTGACTTTTGAGCCAGCAATATAAGGCCTAAACTTATCACAGGAAAAAACTACAGCTAAGAACTCTTTTTCAGTAGTAGCATAATTCTTTTGAGCAACATCAAGAGTATTACTAGCATAATGAATAACATTCACTTTCTTATCTACTCGCACCTACAGCAAAATCACTAGCATCACACATAATTTCAAAAGGAAAATTCCAATCAGGTGGTTGAACAATACGAGCAGTAGTTAAAGCCTTTTTTAAAGTTTCAAAAGCTTCCTTGCAATCATCATAAAAAACAAAAGGTACGTAATTTTGAAGAAGATTAGTAAGAGGCTTTGATATTTTAGAGAAATCTTTAATAAACCTCGTATAAAAACCAGCATGACCAAGACACTTCGAATACTGTTAACATCCCTAGGACAGGGCATTTTCTCTATTGCTTCCACTTTATCTCTATCAACTTCAATACCTCTTTCAGAAATTTTATGCCCAAGAACAGTCCCTTCATTAACAATAAAGTGGTATTTCTACCAATTAAAAACAAGATTAGTTTCCTCACATCTCTGCAAAACTTTATCAAGATTGTGCAAGCAGTTATCACAAGAAGTTCCATAGACGGAGAAATCTTCCATGAATACTTCCACAATTTCTTCACAAAACCATGAAAAATAGCAGACATGCATCTTTGAAACATAACAGGAGCATCACAAACAAAAAGGCATACATCTATAAGCACAAGTTTCATAAGTACAAGTAAAAGTCGTTTTATCTTGATCTTGTGCCCTTACAACAATTTGAGAAAACCCAGAATAACCATCAAGAAAGAAAAAATGAGTTTTCTTAGACAACCTCTCTAACATTTGATCAATAAAAGGTAAAGGGTACTAATCTTTCTTAATAACCTTGTTAACTTTCCTAATATCCATGCACATTCTATAACCAAATACTACTCTTTGAGGAATAAGCTCTTTCATTAGGCACAACAGTCATTCCTCCTTTCTTAGGGAGACAATGCACAGGGCTTACCCATCTACTATCAGCAATAGGATAAATAATACCAGCACCAATGAGTTTTACTACCTCATTTCTTACCACTTCCTTCATCTTAGGGATTAAACGGCGTTGATGTTCAACTATTAGCTTTGCATCAGGTTCTATATTAATAACATGCTGACATATAGTAGGGGAAATCCCCTTCAAATCATCAAGAGTATATCTAATAGTGGTGTTTCTTCAATATTTCCAATAACCTTTCCTCTTCTTTACCTGAAAGTTTAGAACTAGCAATAATAATACATGTCTTCTTATCATCAATATAAGCATATTTAAGATCATCAGGAAAAGGTTTTAAATAGAAAACAGGATCCTCCTTGGGTGGTAATATCGTACCCAAGTCTTCTACAAGTAAATTATGTTTCAGTATCACTGGTTGAAAAAGATAATATCGTCAATCTCATTTCTTTCTTCCATAAAGACCTCACTTTCATGGTCCTCCATGTATTTCTTCAAAGCATTGTTAGGAGAAAGAGCAATAGAGGCAAGCCGTTCAACTCTAAAATCCTCATTAGGAAATTCAGATTCATACGGAGCTCTAGCAAATTTGGAAAATTTAAACTCATAAAATTTTCCATAAAATTTAGTCAAAATCTTCTCCTTCTCACAATCTATAACAGCACCACAAGTGTTCAAGAAAGGTCTACCAAAAATGATAGGACAAGTTTTACTGTAGCCTCTATAGGTTCAACAGTTATTTGTTCATCAGGTTCTATAGATTTTTTTGTACTTTTGTTCACCACAGTAGCTATGATAGAATGTTCCTTTACCTTGTCAGGGAAAGGCATTTTCTCAATATAAGGTTCAGGTACAGCAGGATTAACAACATGCATTTCTATATTTCTAGCAGGAACAATATCTTTATAAGGTGCATGGCCTTAAAACAATAACAAACATGCCTTTTTGGGAATATCAAGATAGGAGGCAAAGGCCTTAGAGTCAAGACCACAAACAACACTAACATCATGATCGTAATTTATACCTGACTTTCTACCTTTGTCATTCTTCCATCCTTCAGTTTTTTCTTTAATACGGTCAAGAAGATCCCATTTAGCTTCTTCCTTCATACGTGTGAATGATCCAGAACAAGAAGCATCCAATAAATCCTTATCATGAAGAGGAAGCCTTGCATAAAAATTATTATTAACAATATTACTGGGGAGCTCATGAACGGGACATTTGAGCATTAATAACTTCAATTTCCCCCAAACTTGGGCAATACTCTCTCCATCATGAGACTATAAATTATATATTTGATTCCGATATTTATGAATCTCACCGGGAGGATAAAATTTAGAATAAAAGACAGGTACAATTTCCTTCCATCCAATAGATTGACCATTCTTCAGCATTTTGAACCATTCTGCAGCTCTACCCTTCAGTGATAAAGAGAATAATTTCCTCTTAACTTGGTCCATTGTAATACCTACACACCTTAATAAATCGCATAATTCATGTATAAAGAGTAAATGATCGTCGGGATGGACAGTTCCATCTCCAAAATAGCAGTTATCCATAACACGTTCAACCATTTTCATATGTATTTTAAAAGGATCCAATTGAGCATACAACGGGTCATCTACTACATTAGCAGTAGTAGCAGTACTCTTAAACATAGAACCAAAAGGATTCTCCATAATAAAATAAAGCAGCAGACAAAAATAAAAACAACACTCGCAGTAAAAGTTTCTCTTACCAATTCCACTTGCCAATAGCGCTTCACTCCTCGGCGACGGCGCCAGAAAATAGTCTTGATGACCCACAAGTATAGGGGGTGTATCATAGTACTTTCGATAAATAAGAGTGTCAAACCCAACGATGAGCAGAAGGTGTTGACAAGCAGGTTGGATAGATGATTCACTGTAAACACTAACAAACAGGTTTTTGGTGGTTTTTGATATAGTGGATAAATAAAGTGCGAGTAAATAAAAGACAGTAATAATAATTTCAGCGAGTGGTCGAATCCTTTTTAGATCAAAGTACAAGCCGGTTGGTCTACTTATGATTACCAAATGTTCTCGTGGACACATGGGAACTTCGTCAAGCACTTTCGTTTCATACAGTTAATTAATATTTATTGTTTTGATATGTGTTGTGTGGGTGAACCTATGCCAATGCATCGCCCAACTAGGACTAATACATACTTTTGATTAAACACCTTGCAAGCATCCGCAACTACAAGAAGTAATTAAGATAAATCTAACCACACCCTTAAACTTTGGGATCCTACACTCCCTTGTGCATCGATTTCCTAATGGGGTTTAGGTTTCTGTCACTCCGGCAACCCCACAATTAGTAGCAAAATACACAGTGCATCCCTCTAGGACCATAAAGGTGAAGTGTCATGTAGTAGACATTAACATGACATCACTAGAAAAATAACACCACAACTTAAATATCAAACCATTAGATATTACTTCAACATAATTTCACTACTAACATCTTGACTTCTCCCATGTTCTCAAGAACTAAACGAACTACTCACAAGACATCGTATGAATCATAATCAGATGTGATATAATGATGAATAACAATATGGTCATAAAGTGCAAAAATCGATAAATCTCGTAAGCATCAAGTACTAACAAGTAATCCACACCGGGAGAGAGATCTAGTGGAGAACAACAATATAGAACCCTAATTGTTACTGCGGGACGGAGATGGATGGTGAGGATGATGGTGCTGGTGATGATGATGATGACGACGATGATCTTGATGATGCCCGGAGCAAAGACGGTGACGATGGCGATGATTTCCCCTCTCCGAGGAGGAATTTCCCCGGCAGATTTCTCCCTGTCGGAGAGCTTTTCTCTGTGTGTGGTTTTCCTCCCCGAGGAGGCAGCGGAATATTTCCTCGATGATTCCCTGGGTCTTAGGGTTCCCTCGGGATGAAGTACACGAAAGGGGTCGACAAGAGGTGGGCCAGGGTGGCCACACCACCTGGCGGCGCATTGATACGTGTCCAACGTATCTATAATTTTTGATGCTCCATGATCATATTATGCCAATTGCAACTTGTTTTCTCCCTTATTTATAGCATTTTTATACGTTTTCCGGGACTAACCTATTAACAAGATGCCAAGTGCCAGTTCCATGTTTTCTGTTATTTTTGGTTTCAGAAAAGTTGTTTTGGAAACATTCTCGGAATTGGACCCCACAAAGCCCGAAGTGCCTATTTTCCCCGGAAGCATCCAGAACACCAAAGAAGAGTCGAAGACGGGCACCAGGGGGCACACCAAAGGGTGGCGCGTCCCCCTCCCCCCTTTAGTCGCGCCAGCTATGGGTGTGGGGCCCCTGGAGCTCCACCGCATTTACCCTTTCGTCTATTTAATCCCCCCGAATGGAAAACCCTAAAAACCTGATAAAAAATCCCCAAAAAGTTCTGCAGCCGCCGACACCGTCAACCCTAGATCAGGGGGGTTCTGAAGTTGTTTCTGGCACCCTGTCGGAGCGGAGATCATCACCGGAGGCTTCTACATCACCATGCCTGTCTCCGGAGTGATGCATGAGTAGTTCATCCTTGGACTACGGGTTCGTAGCTGTAGCTAGATGGTTGTCTTCTCCTCATATGCCTCCATGTTTAGATCTTGTGAGCTGCCTATCATGATCGAGATTGATCTTATGTAATTCTATATGTTGTGTTTGCTGGGATCCGATGAGTATTGAACTTATGCCAAGTTTATTATAGTCTTTATTTGCACATGCTATTTGTGATCTTGCATGCTTTCCGTTGCTAGTGGTTGCTCTGGCCAAGTAGTTTCTAGTGACTCCAAGAGGGAGTATTTATGCTCGATAGTGAGTTCATGCCTCCTCATCGCCTTCCTCGAGTGAAACAAACGTGAATGGGGAGGATGTGTTGTTGCCATTAGGGAGAAAAAAGTGGTGAGAGTGTCCGCGTGCATAATCATTGCTTACATTACACACTTTGTTTAATGCAGTTATCTGTTGCTTGCAACTTAATACCTAAGGGGGTTCGGACGATAACCTGAGGGTGGATTATTAGTCATAGATGTAGATGGATTTCGGTCTATGTATATTGTTGTAATTCCCGCACTAAATATCATAGTAATCATCATGTTATATTGTGCACTACGGTGCAACCTCTATTTGTCAATTGCCCACCTGTAATTTGTTCACCCAGCATGCTATCTTTTATAGAGAGACACCACTAGTGAACCTATGAACCCCGGTCCATTTTTCCACACTGTTAAACAAACCACAACAATTTCCTGCTTTCTTTATTTGCTGCAAGCTTACATCATTTTCCACACTATACGTCTAATCTTTGTTTTTAGCAAGACCAGTGAGATTGACAACCTCACTGTACTGTTGGGACAAAGTATTTTGGTTGTGTTGTGTGTAGGTTCCACGTTGTTGCTGACACCGGTGAAGCGCCAGCACCACCGTCAGTGGCATCAACCTTCCTGAGATCCTCTTCCTCCTACTGGATTGATAACCTTGGTTCTTAACTAAGGGAAATTTCCTACTGCTGTGCTCATCACACCTTCCTCTTGGGGTATCCCAACACACAACATCAAGGAAATTTCTGGCGCCGTTGCCGGGGAGGAAGAAGTCTTCTGGCAAGGGGAGTCTCTCACTCTCAACCTCTTTATTTTGTTTATTGTCTTGTTTTTATGTTTTGTCTTGTCTTGTTTTGCTTCTTTATATCAAAAACACACAAAAAATAGTTCTTATTCTAGTTGTTATTTTTGCTTTATCATGCTTGCTATCAATGTTTGATGTATTTGAAACTAGATCTTATTGGAAAGATGGGTTCACGGAAGAACAACAAAAACATTATAAGGAACACCGTTTGTCACAGAATACACTTATGGGAGAAAATTAGTAAATTGCATGACTATGCTAAAAAAAAACTTATGCTCTACTTATAATGTTACCTATTGCTTTGATAAATTTTGTTGTTGTAGGAGGTATAAACACCTCCCTTTTCAATGTGAGTATAATGATGATGTTACCATATCTTCTTATGTTAAGGGAAATTATGAATTATATGATGTGGAACAAATTGAAGAATTTATTGCTTGGAAGGGTGCATTCGAAATTGCCTATTTACTTGAAAGTATTAATGATGCACCTTATAAATACGAGATTTATGCTATACTTGAATATTTCTTTGATAATTACAAGGATTGTAATTACTACATAATGGAATGTCTTAATAAATTCTCTCAACCTAAGGAAGAGACTAATGCCTTGCAGGAACCTATGGAAGAAGAAATTGCTGAAACTAGAAGCTCATTGGATAAAAAACAGGAGGAGAGTGATGATCAAGAGGAGGAAGAATGGAGCTACCCATGTCTACCTCCCAATGATAGTAACTCCTTAACTCATAATTGTGATGATCATGTTGATTCTTTTGAAATATCCCTTTTTGATGAAGTTGATACTTGCTATACTTGTGACCTTGATACTACTATGAATGAAACTTGTGAGAATGATATTTCTACTGTTATTTATGATAATCCATGCTACTTTGATAAATCCTATGAGAATCCTCTATTTATTTCAACTATTAATACACATGATAATGAGGAAGTTTATTTAAAAAAAATATATGATAATGCTCTAGATGATGGTCCTATGTTACTTGATGATATAAATTATAATGCTGCTGAAAAATAGGATTGCTATAATGTGTCCTATACCTTTTATGAGTGATCAATCATCTTGTTTTTCTATTGCTAAAAGTGGGAAAGAAGAGGTCTTTACTTTTAATTTTTATCCCACCATTTTGGAGCTTGATATGAATTTTGTGCTTTTAGGCCATGACAAACATGATTTATGTGATAATTATGTTGTTGAGTTTGTTCATGATGCTACTGGAAATTATTATGAGACAGGGAAATATAGTTGTAGGAATTTTCATGTTACTAAAACACCTCTCTTTTTGTTGAAAGTTTTGAAGTTGCTCTTGTTCTACCTTCCCATGATTTCTAGTTTGAGCTTCTTTAATTTATTTATTTACAAGAATCCTATGCATAGGAAGTGGGTTACATTTAAATTTGTTTTATACTTGCTTCTTTATGCTCTCTTTTTCTTAATTCATATTTCTTATGTGAGCATCTTCTTTCGTTTGGCGTTAAACAAAAGCGCTACCGGGAGACAACTCGTTTTCAACCCGTTTTCTTTGGTGTGATTTGCACCTGGGTGTTTTATATTTCCTCAGCAACCCCTCTGTATCTTTTCTTTTGTGTTTTGGTTGAGCCAAGTAAAGCCTCTAGTGGAAAGTTGAGGCTATATTTCGGATTTCTGCGCAGGAAAAATATTTCTGCTGTCCACTGTTAATTCCGTAAAAAATCACAGAAAATTCAAAATTACCTGAGTTTTTTTGTGCTTAATCCTTAGTTATATACGCAACTTTTCTTAGTTGACCACTTTTTTATTTGAGCAACAGAAGATTTTTGAAAAAATCGAGCTTACCAGCTGTTCTGTTTTGACAGATTTCTGCCATTTATTGCATTTGCATCTTAATCTCTTTCTTTTGGTGTTCTTTTGAGAAAAAGAGTTTTAAAAGAAATTGTGACAATATCTAATGTGTTTTTGAGTGTTAGACTTGTGTTGAAACTGAACCATGTGAATTTATTATTTCGATTGCACTAACGTTGCTAATGAAGATTGTGAGAATTTTGGTGTGGAGGAAGTTTTCAAGGGTCAAGAGAAGAGGATGGTATGATGTGATCAAGAAGAGTGAAAAGCCTAAGCCTGGGGATGCCTTGGTGGTATATCCAAGAAAATTCCAAGAAGATTCAAGCGTCTAAGCTTGGGGATGCCCAAGGCATCCCCTTCTTCATCAACAAATTATCAAGTCACTTCTAGTGAAACTATATTTTTATTCGGTCACATCTTATGTGCTTTACTTGGAGCGTCTTTTATTTTTGTTTTCAGTTTGTTTCTGTTTTTTGCTTTCATTTTGCTTTTACTTTTTTAATAAGCTTGGTTGTACCCCATCATTCTTTTATTGGAGAGTGACACGCTCCACTTTTTCATGAGAATACATTGTATTCTTAATCTCTGTCTAGCTGATGCATTTATTTAGCGCCTATTTTGCATGCATCTCTTATTAAAGCTGTTAGTTTTAGTAGTGTTATATGATTACTCTCATGTTTTCTTGCTGTATCATAAAGAGTATTTTTGTTAAAACATGTTTTGTATGGTGCTTGTTGGGAGAAGAAAAATGTTGCTTGAAGTAGAATTTATAACAGTACTAGTAGAAGCTTGTATAGACTGTGGCTACAACCTTTTCATGCCATGCTAAATGTTATTTTAGTTTGAAAGCCTTGTGTTTATTGAGTACCATGATTAGCCTCAAATAGCTGAGAGTGTTTAATATGTCTTGGAAGATTCATGAGTTGTTCTTGTCATAGTAAAGCATCAATATATGTTATTCTCTTGCGAATGATTTATTTGGTTGACTTGGCGCATGCTCACACCATGTTTATGACTACAAACCAGTCACGAATAGCCTCCATGACCACTTAGTTTTTGAACTTGTGATACTGCTTATGTTTTAATTAATGATGCTTATGTCGCTATGCATGATTATGGCTCGTATGCTCTCTTGATTTGTCGCTCCCAGTCTTTTGCTAGCCTCCACCTGTACTGAGTATGAGCTCTACTCGTGCATCCAAACTCCCTTAAACCAAAGTTTTTCCCATTGTGTACACCATACCTATCTACCTGTGGTATTTAATTGCCACTCCAAATAAATTTCTCATGTGTTACTGATAAATCATAAATGTATCCCTAATTTCTGATGCTCCATGATGATATTATGCCAACTGCTACATGTTTTCTCCCTTCTTTATGTCATTTTTATCGATTTTCCGGACTAACCTATTGACAAGATGCCACAGAGCCATTTCCTGTTTTCTTCTGTTTTTAGTTTCAGAAAAGTTGTTCTGAAAATATTGTCGAAATTGGAAAGTTCGAAGCCCCGAAGTCCTATTTTCCCCGGAAGCATCCAGAAGACCAAGGACGAGTCTAAGAGGGGCAGCAGGGGGGCACACCATAGGTTGGCGCGCCCCCTAGCCGCGCCAGCTATGGGTGTGGGGCCCTTTGGCCTCCACCGACTTTGCCCTTTCGCCTATTTAAGCCCCCCGGATGGAAAACCCTAGGCACCTGATCAAAATCCCCAAAAAAGTTCTGAAGCCGCCGTCACCGTCAACCCCAGATCAGGGGGGTTCTGAAGCTGTTCTCGGCACCCTGTCGGAGAGGAGATCATCACCGAAGGGTTCTACATCACCATGCCTGCCTCCGGAGTGATGCGTGAGTAGTTCATCCTTGGACTACGGGTTCGTAGCTGTAGCTAGATGGTTGTCTTCTCCTCATATGCCTCCATGTTTAGATCTCGTGAGCTGCCTATCATGATCGAGATTAATCTTATGTAATTCTCTATGCTATGTTTGCTGGGATCTGATGAATATTGATCTTATGCCAAGTTTATTATAGTCTTTATTGCATATGTTATTTGTGATCTTGCATGCTTTCCATTTCTAGTGGTTACTCTGGCCAAGTAGTTGGTAGTGACTCTAAGAGGGAGTATATATGCTCGATAGTGGGTTCATGCCTCCTTGTTGCCTTGCTCGAGTGACAGAAACGTGAAGGGGGAGGATGTGATGTTTCCATTAGGGAGAAAACAGCAGTGAGAGTGCCCGCGTGCATAATCATTGCTTACATTACACACTTTGTTTAATGCAATTATCTGTTGCTTGCAAATTAATACCTAAAGGGGTTCGGATGATAGTCTGAGGGTGGATTATTAGTCATAGATGCAGATGGATGTCGGTCCATGTATCTTGTTGTAATGCCCGCACTAAATATCGTAGTAATCTTCATGTCATATTGTGCACTACGGTGCAACCTCTATTTGTCAATTGCCCAGCTGTAATTTGTACACCCAGCATGCTATCTTTTATGGAGAGACACCACTAGTGAACCTATGAACCCCGGTCCATTTTCCACACTGTTAAACAAACCACAACAATTTCCTGCTTTCTTTACTTACTACAAGCAAACACTGTTTTTCCACACTATACGTCTAATCTTTGTTTTCAACAATACCTGTGAGATTGACAACCTCACTGTACCATTGGGGCAAAGTATTTTGGTTGTGTTGTGTGCAGGTTCCACGTTGTTGCTAAAACTCGTGAAACGCCAGGACCACCGTCAGTGGCATCAACCTCCCGAAGGTCCTCCTTCTCCTACTGGATTGATAACCTTGGTTCTTAACTAAGGGGAAAACTCCTACCACTGTGCTCATCACACCCTCCTCTTGGGGTATCCCAACGAGTGCAAGATCTGCACCATCAAGGACTTTTTCTGGCGCCGTTGTCGGGGAGAAGGAAGTCTTCTCGCAAGGGGAGTCTCTCACTCTCAACATCTTTATTTTTTTTATTGTCTTGTTTTTATTTTTGTCTTGTTTTGCTTCTCTTTATTGAAAAACACAAAAAAAATAGTTTACTTTATAGTTGTTATTTACTTGCTTGCTTTTATTCTGCTAAAATGAGTTCCTCTGAGAATACTAAGTTGTGTGATTTCACTAGCACAAACAACAATGATTTTATTTGCACACCTATTGCTCCACCTGCTCCTAGTGCTGCTTTCTATGAGATTAAACCTGCTTTATTAAATCTTGTGATGAAAGAACAATTTTCTGGTATTAGTACTGATGATGTTGCTGCCCACCTTAATAATTATGTTGAACTATGTGAGATGCAAAAAATATAAAGATGTAGATGGAGATATTATTAAACTAAAATTATTTCCTTTCTGTTTGAGAGGAAGAGCTAAAGAATGGTTGCTATCTTTGCCTAGAAATAGTATTGATTCATGGACTAAGTGTAAAGATGCTCTCATTGGAAAATATTATACTCTAGCTAAGATTATATCCCTAAGAAGTGACATAATGAATTTTAAGAATTTTGATAATGAACATGTTGCTAAAGCTTGGGAAAGAATGAAAACTATGGTGAAGAATAGTCCCACTCATGGACTGACTACTTTGATGATTATACAAACTTTTTACGCAGGGCTGAATTTTTCCTCAAGGAACCTATTGGATTCAGCTGTTGGAGGTACCTTTATGTCCATCACTTTGGGCAATGCAACAAAGCTTCTTGATGATAAATTATTCAGAGTGGCACACTGAGAGAGCTCCACAAGGTAAGAAGGTAAATTTTGTTGAGGAAACCTCCTATTTAAGTGAAAGGCTTGATGCTACTATGTCTATGCTTGTTACTGGTAAAGCTCAAGTTGATCCTAATAATGTTCCTTTAGCCTCTTTGGTTGCTCAAGAAGAGCATGTTGATGTAAACTTTATTAGAAATAATAATTTTAACAACAATGCTTATAGAAATAATTTTGGTGGAAACAATTATAAGCCCTGTCCTCCTAATAATGGTTATGGTAATTCTTATGGAAACTCCTACAATAATAATAAAAGTTCTACCTCTGATCTTGAAAACATGCTTAGAGAATTTATTAGCACACAAGCTGCTTTTAATAAATCTGTTGAGGGAAAGCTTGGTAAAATGGATGTTCTTGCCTCTAAAGTAGATAGCTTGCTATTGATGTTGATTTTCTAAAACTGAAGGTTTTGCCACAAGATTTTAAACAAAATAAAGCCTTGAATGCCATCCAAGTTCAAATAGACAATAATGTTAGATTGATGGCTGAATTACGTGCTAGGTGGGAAAGAGAAGATGAACTGGCTAAAAAGAATAAAATTGCTAGAGTCTGTACTATCACAACCACTAGTTAAATCAAAGCTCCAAGTGCTAGTAAGCCTCCTACTATCAATGGTAAAGTAATTGGTGTTAATAAAGTCCATACTCCTTTGGTGAAACGTGCTAAATTGCCTCAAACTGCTGAAATTGCTTCTGATAAAAGTGCTGAAATTTTTAGACATGTGGGAGATAATAGTTCCATTACTTTTGATGATAATAATATTGATTTTGATGATTTCCATATCTCTGAAGTTATTCTATTTCTACAAAATCTTGCTAGAAGTCCCAATGCTAGTGCCATGAATATGGCCTTTACTAAACATATTACCAATGCTCTCATGAAAGTTAGGGAAGAAAAGTTGAAACTTGAGACATCTATCCCTAGGAAATTAGATGATGGTTGGGAGCCTATCATTAAGATAAAAGTAAATGATTTTGATTGCAATGCTTTGTGTGATCTTGATGCTAGTATCTCTGTTATGCCTCAAAAGCTCTATGATATTCTTTATTTACCACCGCTGGAACATTGTTATTTGGATGTTCATCTTGCTGATAATGCTAAGAAGAAATCTCTTGGTAGAATTGATGATGTTATCATTATGGTTAATAATAACCTTTCCCCTGTTGATTTTGTTGTTATGAACATTTAATACAATGCCTTTTGTCCTATTTTTTTGGGAAGACCTTTTCTTAGAACTGTTGGTGCTATTATTGACATGAAAGAGGGGAGTATTAAATATCAACTTCCCCTCAAGAAAGGTTTGGAACACTTTCCTAGAACGAAGATGAAGCTAACCTTTTACTCTATTATTAGAGAAAATATGATGTTGATGCTTATTCACTTGAAAATACTTGAGTTGATTTTCTATGCCTAGCTGAAAGGCGTTAAAGAAAAGCGCTACCGGGAGACAACCCGTTTTATTTCTCTGTTTTCATTCAGTTTTCCTTTGTTTTCTTTGGTGTGATTTGCATCTGGGTGTTTCTTATTTCCTTAGAAACCCCGTTGTATCTTTTCTTTTGTGTTTTTGTTGATCCAAGTAAAGGCTCTAGTGGAAAGTTGAGCATATATTTCGAATTTCTGCGCAGGAAACAGATCTCTGCTGTCCACTGTTAATTCCGTAAAAAATCACAGAAAATTCAAAACTACCTGAGTTTTTTTGTGATTAATACTGAGTTATATACGCAACTATTCTTAGAAGAACACGTTTTTATTTGAGCAACAGAAGATTTTTGAAAAAAATCGATCTTTACCTGCTGTTCTGTTTTGGCAGATTTCTGCCATTTATCGCATTTGCATCTTAATCTCTTTCTTTTGGTGTTCTTTTGAGAAAAATAGTTTTGAAAGAAATTGTGAGAGTAGCTAATTTGTTTTTGAGGGTTAGACTTGTGTTGAAACTGAACCATGTGAATTTATTATTTCAATTGCACTAACGTTGCTAATGAAGATTGTGAGAATTTTGATGTGAAGGAAGTTTTCAAGGGTCAAGAGAAGAGGATGACATGATGTGATCAAGAAGAGTGAAAAGCCTAAGATTGGGAATGCCCCGGTGGTACATCCAAGCAAATTCCAAGAAGAATCAAGCGTCTAATCTTGGGGATGCCCAAGGCATCCCCTTCTTCATCAACAAATTAGCAGGTCACTTCAAGTGAAACTATATTTTTATTCGGCCGCATCTTATGTGCTTTACTTGGAGCGTCTTTTATTTTTGTTTTAAGTTTTCTTTTGCTTTTTCTTTCAGTTTTTTTTTCTTTCATAATAAGCTTGGTTGGACCACAAAATTCTTTTATTGGAGAGTGACACGCTCCTCTTTTTCATGAGAATACGTTGTATTCTTAGTCTCTGTTTAGCTGCTGACTTTATTCAGCTCCTGTTTTGCATGCATATCCTATTAGAGCTGTTAGTTTTAGTATTATTATTTGAGTACTCTCATGTTTTCTTGATGTATCATAAAGAGTATTTTTGTTAAAGCATGTTTTGTATGGTGCTTATTGGGAGAAAACTTTTGCTGCTTGAAGTAGAATTTATAAAAGTACTGGTAGAAGCTTGTATAGACTGTGGCTAGGACTTTTTCATGCCATGCTAAATGTTATTTTAGTTTGAAAGCCTTGTGGTTATTTGGTAGCATGATTAGCCTCAAATAGCTGAGAGTATTTAATATGTATTGAAAGATTCATGATTTGTTCTTATCATAGTAAAGCATCAATATATGGTATTCTCTTTCGAATGATTTATTTGGTTGACTTGGCGCATGCTCACACCATGTTTATGACTACAAACCAGTCACAAATAGTCTCCATGACCACTTAGTTTTTGAACTTGTGATACTGCTTATGTTTTAATTAATGATGCTTATGTCGCTATGCATGATTATGGCTCTTATGCTCTCTTTATTTGTCGCTTCCAGTCTTTTGCTAGCATCCACCTGTACTGAGTATCAGCTCTACTCGTGCATCCAAACTCCTTTAAACCAAAGTTTTTCCCATTGTGTCCACCATACCTACCTACATGTTGTATTTAACTGCCATTCCAAAGTAAATTTCTCATGTGTTACCTTTAAAACCTTCAAAATTAGTCCTGCTTTATGTTCCTGTTTTTGCTCATGAGGACGTAAATAGAGAATCTTTATCTCACTTGTTGATTTTGTTTCACACCCTGGACTAGTGGCTTCATCCGCTTATCCAAATGGTAGAAGAGCTGGCAGCGGGGTGCCCAGCCCCAAATTAATACAAACAAATTATATTCACTATTTTTGCCCCTGATTTATGAGTTAAAGCATAATTGTGTAAACAAAAGAGAAATAGGGATGACCTTATACACCAGTTGTGTCCTTCACCATGGGAGCCGCTCTTGTGAATCCTATTGACTTGTGGCGTACTGTATTTTCTGTTTACCATTCGTTGACATTAGCATACATCTCCCAAAATATAGACACTCCTCTACGGTATGTGATTGTTGGCAGGCACCCGAGGATTCGGTTAGCCATGGTTTGTGGAAGATGGATGGGAGGAGTGTCAAACTTTTAATACCTATGTTTAATAAAATAAAAGCTCTAGCACATGAGTTCCCTGCTTCCCTCTGCGAAGGGCCTTTCTTTTACTTTTATGTTGAGTCTCCATCTTCTAACTTTATGCACAATTGAGAGAGCATTTTTGCCATTCTGAGTTCTATGTGCATTTGTCCCATAAACATCAATAATTACCTCATAATGTGATATTATTTGTTCTTAAATTATTTGTTCTAGTCTTCCTCGTGAACTTTGAAGGTGTCCTGGCATTTATGTTTTGCCCCACTCTTAAGGACTAGAGAAATATCACTTTGACATGCTTTCTCTATACCTAAAACAAACGTCTACCTTTCTTTGCATTATTATTCATGATCCTTTATTTGAGATACTCTTCCTGATGCAAAGTAATTGCTATGCTTTATTATTAAAGTTCTATTTATCATGTTTCTGTTTGAAGTTCTATGATCTCGGCGTGCATATGCTTTTACATTAGATTGATCAAGTTTATGTTAGTAGCATGTAACCTCAGAAATTATTGTTTTATCATTTACCTACTCGAGGACGAGTAGGAACTAAGCTTGGGGATGCTTGATACGTCTCCAACATATCTATAATTTCTGATGCTCCATGATCATATTATGCCAATTGCTACTTGTTTTCTCCCTTATTTATACTCCCTCCGTTCCAATGAATAAGGCGCGCACGCTTTTTGAGATTTGCCTTTGACCAAGAATTGATCCATATATATAATAGTATTTGCTATAAAATCAATATCATTAGAAAGTGTTTTTTACTACGAATCTAACAATGTCAAAGTTGCACTATATAGTCAAGATATTGTTACTTAAATCTTTCGGTCGAAGTTTGCCTTGAAATGCGTGTGCGCCTTATTCATCGGAACGGAGGTAGTAGCATTTTTATACGTTTTCCGGGACTAACCTATTAACAAGATGCCAAGTGCCAGTTCCCTGTTTTCTGCTGTTTTTGGTTTCAGAAAAGTTGTTCTGGAAACATTCTCGGAATTGGACACCACAAATCCCGAAGTTCCTATTTTCCCCGGAAGCATCCAGAACACCGAAGAAGAGTCGAAGACAGGCACCAGGGTGCCACAACATAGGGTGGCGAGCCCCCCTTGGCCGCGGCAGCTATGGGTGTGGGGCTCCTGGAGCTCCACCGCCTTTGCCCTTTCGTCTATTTAATCCCCCCGGATGGAAAACCCTAAACACCTGATAAAAAATCGCCGAAAAGTTCCGCAACCGCCGTCACTGTCAACCCTAGATCAGGGGGGGTTCTGAAGCTGTTTCTGGCACCCTGCATGAGAGGAGATCATCACCGGAGGCTTCTACATCACCGTGCCTGCCTCCGGGGTGATGCGCGAGTAGTTCATCCTTGGACTACGGGTTCGTAGCTCTAGCTAGATGGTTGTCTTCTCCTCATATGCCTCCATGTTTAGATCTCGTGATCTGCCTATCATGATCGACATTGATCTTATGTAATTCTATATGCTGTGTTTGCTGGGATCCGATGAATATTGAACTTATGCCAAGTTGATTATAGTCTTTATTTGCATATGCTATTTGTGATCTTGCATGATTTCCGTTGCTAGTGGTTGCTCTGGCCAAGTAGTTGCTAGTGACTCCAAGAGGGAGTATTTATGCTCGATAGTGGGTTCATGTCTCCTCACCGCCTTACTCGAGTGACAGAAACGTGAAGGGGGGATGTGTTGTTGCCATTATGGGAGAAAACAACGGTGAGAGTGCCTGCGTGCATAATCATTTCTTACATTACACACTTTGTTTAATACAGTTATCTGTTGCTTGCAGCTTAATACCTAAGGGGGTTCGGATGATAACCTGAGGGTGAATTATTAGTCATAGATGCAGATGGATTCGGTCTATGTATATTATTGTAATTCCCGCACTAAATATCATAGTAATAATCATGTTATATTGTGCACTACGGTGCAATCTCTATTTGTCTATTGCCCAGCTGTAATTTGTTCACCCAGCATGCTATCTTTTATGGAGAGACACCACTAGTGAACCTATGAACCCCGGTCCATTTTTCCACACTGTTAAACAAACCACAACAATTTCCTGCTTTCTTTACTTACTGCAAGCATACATCATTTTCCACACTACACGTCTAATCTTTGTTTTTAGCAAGACCGGTGAGATTGACAACCTCATTGTACTGTTGGGACAAAGTATTTGGTTGTGTTGTGTGCAGGTTCCACATTGTTGCTGACACCAGTGAAGCGCCAGCACCACCGTCAGTGGCATCAATATTCTTGAGATCCTCTTCCTCCTACTGGATTGATAACCTTGGTTCTTAACTAAGGGGAATTTCCTGCCGCTGTGATCATCAGACCCTCCTCTTGGGGTATCCCAACACACGACATCACGCATCAAGGGAGGAGCACCACCTGGTGGTGTGGGCCCCTGGTGGCCCCTCTCCGGCTCTCCCCGTGGATGGCTCCCTCATCTGGACTTCTAAGACTCCTCCGATGCCCCCTTCTTCTTCCGGTCTTCAGAAATAGGGTATCTTGACAGTGCTTTTTCCATCAGATTTCTGGTCCTGGTGATTATTCTCCAATAATTATCAAACATGCAAAATAAGATGAAATGACATAAGTAATGCATAATAATATGAAATATATCGATGAATAACAGAAAATTAAGAAATAAAATAGTGATGCAAAATGGACGTATCAGTATGCTTTCTCAAAATCAATTTTCAAAAGAAAATCATCCATTTTCTTCCTCTTCTGCTCATGGATTGTCTCGTGGAGAATTACAACCCCTTCTAAAATATTTCTTCCTGGCATAAATGTTGTCTGAGTTGGCTGAATAACTCTACCCGCAGTAGAAGTCACCCGGTTAGTATCTACTTTAGTAAATATTTTGAAGCGCATATTTAATAAACAGATCGATATGTATTGTTGAATTCTACTAGCATCTTCTTTCTTTTATAGCAATGTTATGATCCCAAAATTCAGCTTAAACAGAGGTAGATTACTATTATGCAACTGGCCAAACATTGCCATCAAATCTAATTTAACGACTTCCTAGAATTGCTGATAAAACTCCACAGAAAACCATCTGGTCCAGGAGCTTTATTGTGTTCCATTTGAGAGATAGCTTCAAGAACCTCCTTTTCCGTGAAAGGAGTTGTCAAGATTCTATTCTCCTCATGCGATATTTGAGGCATGTCACTATTTGTCTCATCATCTAACAAAACATAATTAAGAGTCGGTGCTCTGAATAGTTTCTTATAGTGTTTCGAAATGAATACCTTGAGGTTAGCCTCTCCAACAATTGTGCCCTCATTTTGTTCAAGTTGAAATATTTTTTGCTTCATTATTTTCCATTTGCAATAAGATGGAATTATTTCGTATTATTTCCTCCTTGTTGGATATATTTAACCTTGACCTTTTGAACCCGTTTAGATTCTTTTTCATGCCTTAGTTTATCTAATTATTCGTCTGCTTCCTTCTTAGCAGCTGGCTCGTGCACTATTAGAGGAATCGGTCTGCTTTTAAATCCAATTGATCAATCAACAAAGTTAATTTTTTCTTAAGTTTTTTGTATTCGCTGCTTAATTTTTTTTGCCAACCACGCAAGAACTACCGTAAATGACAGATTTTACTTTGCCACCTTGCTGTTGGGGTTTCTCCAGAATGAATCGATATCCATTCTCTGCGGATCATCTCATAAAAACCTTCCTGTCGCATTGAGAAAAGTTCACTCTTATTACCTATATGAGTTTGTATCCCTCAGTCCAACACAAGCGGTGTATGATTTGACCCTGTTCGAGTGAGAGCATACACCGTAACAAGGGGATACTTCTGCTCCCATTCAACCGTTTCTAGCAATATGTTCACCTTTTCACCCTACTTGCCGCGTGTATTGTCGATAGACAAACATAATTCTTTTAAATCTAAGCTATCAATGATAGCATTACAAATAAACGGCCAACACGCATTAAAGTTGTCTTTATTTTTTTTCTTCAATTCTAATAATATTAAAAATATCCCCTAATCAACATTGATAGATCTTCATTAGGCTAGCCCCAGTGGGAGTAACTTCACTAGTAACATAGATGCCACGTAGGAGAAAAAACTGATGTGGCAAGTATTTAATAAGGAGAGATAAGAGTATGGTAACTTAGCTAGTTACCGTAACATCACATATCCCAAGACAGTGTGAGTCTATAAGCTAATTAATAGGGTTTTGCATGACACCACATGTTGGTTACTACCCATTGTGGAGGTGGTAACATAGTGTAGAATAACGTGTATGCTACTACTCTATGTTACTCCCTATTGTGACTAGCCTTACCCCAAATACAGACTAACTCAGCTAAGGCTAGTCACAATGAGAAGTAACATAAGCTAGTAACATCACGTTTCTCTAGACTATGTTACTACCTCCACAATGGGTAGTAACTTATATATGGTGTCATGCAAGAGTTCATTTATTGCATTATAGACTCATATTATCTTGATATGTGTGATGATACAGTAACTAGCTATGTTATTCCATTTGCCTCTCTCTTCATTAATTAGCCTTCACGTCATCTTTTTCGCTTAGAATCTTGTGCAACCCCATAAGGCTGGCCACAATGGGAGTAACTAAGGTAGTAACATCACACATTTCAAGACAATTTTGCTTATGTGGCACATATTTAATGAAGAGAGAAGTGTTTGTGGTAATTAGCTATGTTACTAGTAACATCACACATACCAAGGAAAAATGTGTCTATGGCCCTAATAAATGAAGTCATGCACGACACCACAAATATGTTACTACCCACTGTGGAGGTAGTAACTTAGACTAGTAACATCGTGATGTTACCACTCTTAGTTACTCCCCATTGTGACCAGCCTAAACCACGCCAAAAGTCCAAAAAAAACCGTAAACTTTAACATGAATTTTAGCAAAACTCTCCCAACACAACGTTTTATGCGAATAAGGATACATTATTAAAACCAACAAGCATACCTACATCGTCCGCGGACAACTTGCTACAGGTACGAAAGCGGTGGCGAACGATGAACCCGGTGCTTGGGCTCGCCTCGAGGCCGCCACGGCAGAGCACGAGTTCACCTGTACGTTGTGCAGGTCGGCGGTCAATCACTACCTCCAGTTTACAAGTGAGCATGGCTATGAATCAAGATCGTCGTTGTCTACTTTAGGATTAGTTCTTGATAAACTAGTTTGCGATGAACTTGAATTTCCAGTTGAGATCTCGTGCGATTTCGTCTATCTAAATTTCGTCTATCTGTTCCGTCCGAGCGTGCACAGTACCGCGAAACAGTTTTATCCTTGCGGTTTATTCACGATCCGCCAGAGATGCTCCGATCGCAGGAAAAAAAGGGCACGCAGCACGTCGCGCTGTACCGCAGGCTGGTGAGCGCATGCATGAGTGCAGGTCCAACAATTTCCCGTGAATATCTGGCTGAAAGCAGCACTGGTACGTTCAGTGGCTACCATACATGCGGATGCAGTGGCACCGTCACATCACGCAGTACAACTAACCTGTTCAGGCCAGGCCCTGCCATCGCCAATCGGCAGCGGGCGGGGGCGGGCGTGCTAAAATATTCGCCGGTTGGATCAGCTTAACTTTTCTTCTTTAAACCTGCCGCTGCAGAAAGCACGTGACGAGGATCGAGGGAAACGAAGCGTTTGGTTGGTTTGACCGGGGTTTGACCGGAAGATTAGTGGCAAACATTCATGGGAGGTCGAGCTAGAAAGAAAAATGAACGGCTCCTTTTGTGGTATCCCGGGACGGAATCGTTTGGAATCCCAAAACCAAGAGTGGTGATGAGTAGTGCGCCGGCCAGAGACTGTGTTTGAGAAAACAGTTTTCTATTCGTATCATACGCACGGTGACAAATGCCGAACTGTTCTATACAAATGCCTGTTTTCGCGCCAAGACAGAAGACCCCTTCTCTATCTCAATAGGAGGAAAAGATATGGTAAAGAGCAAGGAGAGAGTAGGGATCCGTCCTGCGTCTGAGAAAAAGGCACAGTGGAGTAAAAATGGCGAGGTGAAGTGTGTTTGCTGTGCGGGGCGATGGAGGAGATGGGCAGTGCGCATTCCTCTGCAGCCATGATGCCAAGGCGGCAGTCACCCGGTCGGGTGCTGCACTAGACGTCGATCCCCGCGCGCACGGCCTCGCTTCCCGCGAACCACCACCACCCGCGCCCGCAACCAAAATTCACTAGTGCGCGCGCGCGCGCTGCCACTCCGAATCGTCCAAAACGGTCGACTGCTTGATGGCGCGCGCTTCAAGCTTAAGCAAGTGCTAACCCAAAGTCTGACGGAGTGTATACATTATTACCAGCGGACCAACCATATAGCAAAGGCACGCAGCAAGGCAGCGTCACGTGCATCCAACCCAAAATTACCCAATCCGACGATCGGGCATGGTGGGGCACTCGTAGCCTTGGCTCCATCTCTCCCTCAATTCCAGATTTCCCATCGCTCTCTTGCGCCTTGCCTGCTTCGTCGATGCCTGCACGTACCAAGGGAGACAGGTCTTTGTTGTATGCTACGTGCAGTGCAGATGGGGATGGGATGAGATGACCTGACCAAAACCTTAGCCTCCCTCATGCATGTGGTGGTCTTCCAGCCGCTTGGCGTCGAGTGCATGCATCTTCTGCACGTAGTGCCATCCACATTCAAGATACTCCCATTAACTGTACCCCGCCCATCAACAACACATTCAATTTTGGCTATAGTACTCTAGCTAGGAGGTGCGTATGGGCAGCCAGCCAGCCGGTCTACTAGGTGCTGTTCCGATCCGGACCACGCATGTGTCACCAATGCGGGCATGTGAGGACATCTCCAGCGGGGCTGCTCATTTGGCCCGGACCGGCCTGATTTGAGCAGCCTGGGCCAAAACCAGGCCCCAGCGGCGCTGCTCATACGGACCGCGGTCCGTTTTTTTGTCCGCGGATGCTTAAATCTGACCCAAATTTGGTCCAGTTTTGAGCAGCCTCCGGACACGTTGGGACAACAATTTGTGTCCCGAACCCCCCGTCGTGGCCCACACAAAAGCTGAGAACATTTGCCCTTTCCCCTCCCACCCCTCATCCACTCCCGCTGCCCTAGCCATGGCCGACGAAGAAGGAGCCGCCACCGGCGCCGCCACCGCCACCGCCACCGCCACCGCCACCTACACCTCCGTGACCCTGGACCAGCTGGTCCCGGCCCGAACCAGGGCCGCGCTGCCGCCGCAGAAGCCGAAGGTGAAGAAGACGAAGGACGCGGCCGAGCTGGCGCGGACGGCGGAGCAATCGGCGAAGAGAGCGGACCGGAGGAGGAGGGCAAAGGAGGCGCCGCCGCACCCGATGGAGGACGAGCAGAAAAAGCTCGCCCAGATGGCGGCGCAGGCGGCCATAATCATGCTGGGCCTGCAGCCGGCACCCACCATGAACGCGACTCCGGCGCAAGCCTGCAGCTCGAATGCATCGGCGGCCCGGCCGCGGAGCAGCCTCCAGAGCGAGCGGCCGACAACGGGATCGCCCGCGCCGGCATACGGCTTCTTGCCAGGCCGTGACCCGACGCCGCCTCCCTTCTTCTCGGTGGACATGGAGGACTCCTCGCCGGCCAGGGTCTCCATCAACCTGAACACGGCGCCCATGTCCTGCTTGTCGACTGCCCCGTCGAGCAAAGCCGCTGGGCGCCCCCCGCCGTCCGTTCGCCCGGTGCCCCGCAACCTGTTCGAGGAAATGCAGGACATGGAGACGCAGCCCACGGAGATGACAACGGAGGAGGTCGAGGGGCTCATGTCGAACATGATAGGCGAGGACGGCCAGGCGAGGTACGTCCACCCCGGGGACGAGCTGTACGAGGAAGAGGAGGTCCCCGTCGACGACGTGCCCCACATCGACGACATGCCCATGTTCATGGACGAGCTGACCCAGCAGGCCAAGGCCGCCAAGAGGACCGTGAAGCGGGGCATTGGGTTCACGGAGGCGGAGGACGAGTGCCTTTGCGACACATGGATGGAGGTGGGGCAGAACACCATTACCGGGGCCGAGATGAAGGGCAACGCCTATTGGAGGAGGATGCACCGGAACTACCAAGAGCGGGCCGTCCTGCCACCGTACTCCATGGTCACCACCCGGAGCGAGCTATCCATCCAAAAGAGGTTCGGGCTCATCTCGTCCAAGTGCAGCAAGTTCACCGGCTCCTTCGAGCACGCCATGGCCCGGCCTCAAAGCGGCGCCACCCTCGGCGACCTGGTGAGTGGCCACACGTCCCTGTCCTTCATATGCATTGCCCCCGTGTCCAACCGTCGAGTGTGTGCAGGTCTTCCAAGCCCTGACCTTGTACAAGGCCGAGCATGGTGGCAAGTCCTTCAACTTCGCCCATTGCTACAAGAAGATGAAGGACAACCAAAAGTGGAAGGAGCTCCACAACGCCATCAAGAAAGGCCAGGTCATGCCGGACGGGGTGCCGCCAATGGCCACGGGCCTGCCGGCCGAAGGCGCGACAACTGAACGACCAAGGGGGCGGAGCAACTCCAAGCTGGACAACAAGCGCGACGCCACGACCATCGCGTTGCAAGAGACCCTCCAAGGGTTCATCTCGCAGAAGGACAAGGTGAGCGACAAGAAGGACGAGAGGGAGGAGAAGAAGCGGCGGGAGCGCGAGGAGATCACGAAGAACTACTTCATCGTGCAAACGAAGAAGCTCGAGATCGAGGAGGAGAACGCCAGGACCAGGGCCATGGAGGCCTCGACCAGGGCCATGGAGGCCGAGAACAAGAGGAAGGAGGTCGAGATCGCTCTGGCCGCCCAGGAGGCGCAGATCATGGCCATGGACCTGAGCTGCCTGACCCCGAGGAAGAAGGCCTACTTCGAGAGGAAGCAGCAGCGGTACATGCAGGGCCAGGAGTGATCGCGCCACGCCCCGATCGTGCCCGGCGACGGCCTGAACACGCGGCCGGCGTCGCTTTTGTACATTCTGGCCCTGGGCTGGCATGGCCTCACCTGGCCGCCTGAACCTTGCCCGAACCGTGGCCGGCATGGCCTGAACGTGGCCGGCATGGCCTGACGTGGCCCTTTTTGCATGCGCCTTATTATTTGTTATTATCTAGGGCATTTTGGTACTTTTTTTCGAACCGTGGCCAGCAAATGAGCAGCCCCGCTGGGTGCACGGCCCAAATCCGCGCGGACACGGCCCCGGACGGCTGCTCAAACAGACAAAATGCGGACCAAATTGGTCCGCATTTGAGCAGCCCCGCTGGAGATGACCTGACTCCCTGGAGCAACCACGCGGCTGGACCCCCACCGTATCTGCGTACTTGTTGTTGAGTTGAGCCAGTCAAACCCAAGCTCGCTCGATTTTAAGACCCGGATACGGGAAATGATTTACCTAGCTGAATATAACTGGCCGTGGGCTGGGCCGGGCCTAAAAAAGCCCGCAATAAAAAACTCAGGCCTGGTCCGGCCCTACCGTCGGGCCTAGATTTTAGGCCTATACCTTAGGAAAGTTTGGACCGGTTCAGACGACCTTGCCTGACATAGGCATAAATCGCCTGAGCCTGTCCCAGCCCGGCCTTCGGGCTTGAAATGAGGGCCTAGGCCTCGCCCAACCCGGGAAAAACGTTCTGAGGCGATTTTGGTCGTTCTTCCACCAAATATTCATCCTAGATTTGTTAGGGAGCAAGGGGAACCCCGATCTACTCATAGGATAGCTCGTGGAGGGGATTTGGTGGTGCTCTTTTGGAGTAATAGTGGTGTTGCGGTGGAGTGGTGTTGTGTGCGTGTGTGTGTTTGAGTGTGCGTGTGCGCGTTGCGGAGATACGCTGATGAAGAACCCTCGCGGAGGCCGACAGAGGCAAAAGGGCTTCATTTCGCTAAGTCCCAGAGCTGGGGTTCTCCTCGCGAGAGTCAATTCCTCGCGAGGCCTTCGTTGTGCCGAGCCTGATACTACTCGCTCTCATTGATCGGATTCCACAGGCCTTTGATCGGGTCCTGGTAGACGGGTCGTAGTACCCTGGTATCCATTGCCCCGACAGCCGCCTGGAACGTAACTCCATACGCCTCCCACGGTGGGCACCAACTGTGAAGGTATCGATAGCACGAACTCCATTGATGGCATCTCACACCGACAACAAATCGTGGGGGATAAGACGGGTATTGTCCTGGACGAGATTGCACATGTTTACACAGGTTCAAGCTTCCCGGCGGTGGAGGAACCCTACGTGCTGCTATAATCTCACTATAGGAGAAAGTGCGTACATGTTACGATGATATCTATAGCTTAGCCCAAAGGCTTACCTTAGGGAAGATGATATAGCTCATCAGGTCTAGAACTTGCAATGAGAGTCGTAGTCTGATAGGATAAAGAATCCAAGACGACTCTGACTTAGGGCCATGTATTCTCCTCCAAGGTGGTTGGAACGTGGGCCTTCATATTGGACATTTCTTAGCCGGATGGGACTCTGTCTCATGCTTCAGCCAGATGGGCCACCCGGTAAGCCAGACGGCTTACCTAGTGGGGCATCCCGACTTGCTGGAATATCTCCATTCGGTTGGTATACCTATTTGGTATATCCCAACTGTAGTTTTCCATAGTTCATTCAAGTATATTATTTCATTTATTAGTTTTTGTTTTGTATTGAGAAAGTATCTGATCCGTATCCATATTCGAGTAACATCTGATCCATATTCATATTTAATAATATTCGTATTTGCATTCGTATTCGTTTTGAAAATATGGTAATAGATGTGGGAAGAGCACTCTCAATCCGCATCAGATCTATTTCCGCTAGTAGATATATATGCATACTATTATCTAAGGAAAAATTCCTCGATGAGGGCCTTACATTTTGTAAGAGAGTCATTGATTCCCTTCTACATATTCAATGACGGACGAGGCCGTTTGGAGCCAGGCTGCTATGGCTGGGATCGCTTGATCATGATGGATGAAAGGACCTAAATACGACCTAGATAGGGAGAGGGGTTGAAAATTATGATATTAAAACAATTACAGTTTTGACTTTAATAAATGCGAAATAAAATTAATGTTTCATTTGTCAAGCATAAAATCAGAAGATGTTACGATCAACCATGTGCACTAAAAAAATCTTCTAAACAAGTTAAACATAATACAACTATGTGATAGCAAGATATACAAATTCAAACACGAAATTTATAACAATATAAATGAATTAGTGAAGAGTTCAGTTATATAAAATCGAGACACAAAGAGGATGATGTATCTTGTATTTCACTTTGAGTGTAATATAGTCTCCATTGAAGAGATGTGGAGCCACAATGATCCCCAGTATCCACCGAGGCTCACTGTCACACCCCAGTTTTTTCTAACAACATGATTGTTTGAACTAACATGTGTTTATAATATTAATCATATTTGCAACACAAGTTTTGTTTCTTGATAAAACAAATATCAATTTTTTTCTGAAAACACATTTATAATATTTTCCCTGTTGTTTCTCTGTTGATTAATTGGGTGAATTTTATTCCAAGACTTGGATCATTCTTGTTTTAATCTTAAAATAAACTTTTGGCTTTGTTGGATCAAATAAAACAAAATTTCAAAATGATTTATGGAAGTTCTCTTTTAAGTTTTCTATAGAAAATATTCCCTGAAAATATAGCCAAGTACCTGTTTTCCACCTTTGTTTTCACTAGGCTATAAAATGTTATTTTATGTTTTCTTGACTTTTATTTGTTCCTTGATACATGTAGTACAAACCAATAATCTTGTTTCTATTTTTGGATTAATAAAAATGATCTTTTGCTTGTTGTCTTTGTGGAATAAAAATAAGGCAGAAAAAGGCATTTCTGGAAAACAGAGAAAAACTGAAAGTATACCTTTTCCCACATTGTTTTCATAGTCTTAAAATATTTCAAATTTGTTTTCACAATATGTTTCTGAAATTTTATAACTTGTTTAACAAACTCCAACTTGGAAAACAAATTTTGGAAACCATTTGGTCTCTGAAAACATTCCAAACTTTTTGCTCTTTTCACTATTTTCAACACTTAGAAAAATTTCTAAGTGTTAACTGAATTTTCTGAATTTTTGAACAGTGCTAGATACAATTTTGGTCAGATGTTTTATTTGAGTTTTTGTTCAAATTTGGAAACACCACTTTGCCATTTCGAATCCTTGCTGTTTGTACTCCATCTTGGATGCCTTGCCTACCTTCTAGAAGCCTTGGGTGAGAAGGAAACAAGTGAGAGAGAGTGAGGGAACAAAGTGATGATGCATGGTATGGGTCACCATGCTTTGACCTTTGAACACCATCCATTGGTCTTTCCTTACTCCAAAGGCCAGTGTTGACTTGCCCCCTAGTTGGTCTTGGCTTTTGGCAACAAGGCCATGAGGTGAGATGACCTTTGAGCCCCTAGAGCACCCCAATGCCATCCCATGGCATGAACCCGAGCACCCCTTGCCCCTTCCGCCCTTGCCCTTGGCTTAAAGCCATTTCTCTCGAGTCCCTTGCGCCACTAGACTCCCACACACTCCCACTCACTTTCCCAAGCCACAGATGCAGTGCCTTTGCCTCTGAGAGCTCACCCGAGCTCGAAAACGGTCGCTGGCCACCGATCCCTAGTCCAAGGTGGATCTCCTCCTCCGCGCTCTCCCACGCCCCGTCCCTGTTTTCCTTGGACTCCCCCACAACCCCACAAAACTCCCTGACCTACTCCCTTGCCCTCTGTCCCGCAGGTTGGCCGCCGCCGTCGAGATCGCCGCCTGGAGCCACGCCTACACCCGCAAACCGCGCCCCTCGACTCCCCTGCGACCACTACACCGCCCCGAGCCCGCGCCACCATCCCCGAGCCTCCCACGGTGAGCCACCGTGCAACCCCGTCGCCGGCCGTGTCGAGAGAGAGAGAGAGAAGAGAGGAGAGGAGGACGACGACGCGGCGTCGTTCGATCTACGTCGAAGGGCACCGTTAAACGAGCGTTTCCCGCGCTGGCCGCGTGCGCGCACAGCGTGCTGGGCCGCGTCCGCCGCTTAGCTTGGCCGCGCCCGCAGAAAGCCAGCCCGCCCTTCTGGTTTTCTGTTTCTTTTAATCTGTTGCAGATTGTATTGGTTTTCTTTTGATCTGTGAAAATTACTTAGATTGCAAAATAAAATCAACCAAAATTCTTGGAACTAAATATAAGTTTTCTTAACCATATGGACTTGGTACATCTAAGTTTTGACATATATTTTTGTCACAACACTTGTTTTGCCACAGAGTGTCTGTAAAATTGTTTTTGGCATAACTTTTTGGACCTGTATCCATTTTGGTCAAATCAAACTGTTTTGGATAGCTGTTGAATAGATCTATCCATAGGGCTTAGCCTCACATCAATGTGATTTACCAAATGGAAATTCCATCTATTTTGGTAAAAGACCAGTAGGCTTTTCTAGGATTTTTAGAATGATTTTAAAAGTGATTCTTGAGGTAAATACAATTGTATGAGTTTGCATATGGCTAGATCTATCTATTTCTAGCTTGGATTAATTTTTGGAGCCCTAGAGTATTTTTGGTGAGCAAAACTAGAAACAACACCTTTTCTGTTTTCTTATTTATGTGTGTGTTTGATTGAATTAAAATGTTTGACTGAGTGGATCTTTGTCCCTAGCATGTATAGAAGTGTTACCCCTTGTTATTAGGTTGATTTCTTGCAATACATCTACCTATTAAAGTGTGTGCATGTTTGGGAAATCCTTTGGCTATAACAATAGCATTGTTACATTTCTAGTTTTATTATTTGATTATCGTGTGAACCAAATCTTGGTAGATTTGTTTACCTAGGTTTGTGATAGGTTTGAGTTGAGTACAGTACCATTTTGGTACTGTTATCTTGATGCTTTTATCTCTATTAACTTGCATGTTATTCCGTAGCAAAGCATGTGTAATATTTGTTATTTGTTTTCACTATTATTTTTTCACTAGTATGAGTAGCCTTGTATGGATTACTTTGTTATACTAATCTTGTCATGTGTGACCAGGGGCTTTGTTACCTCTAAATGTCTTGGTATTAGTGGGCCCATAACCCACTGGTCCCATTTCAGTCTGGTTAGGGATGCCATTCCCCAACCATACACTTGTGTGAAAATAACATGCATTACTATATGTTTGTCTAGTATCTTCCACCAAGGAAAATGGTTGTCATTTCACTTATGTAAGTGAGTTGTTTAGTTTTCTTTGTCAATCCTAGTGTGTTTGGGTGTGATTCATTTGTTAGCATAATATTCCCTTAGGAGTATCATGTTAAGAAGTGTTTCACCATTACTTTGCTTAAATAGAATATTGTTTGTTAGTAGAATGTCTTCCTAGTGATTGATAGATTCTTTGTGAATGATTTTCATTGAGTGTTTGGATTTTTTAAAATTCTTAGTAGAGCTTGTATTGAGTACATAGCTACTGGTTGTATATCATGAACCTTGTTTGGTTGCAATTTAATTGATTAGAAAAGCATGTATTACTAGAATGGATTGATGCTTGCTTAGTAGATGTTCTCATAGAATTATTTTAGTGTTTATGCTTACTAGCATGTGTAAGGTGTATGTGCTGTTAGTAGGTATTTACATTTCATGAGTTGCTTGTTTAGGATCATGCATCCTTATACTGATGTTTGCTTCTCTAGTGATGAACTAGTGTCACCACTAGATATTATGAGTTGCTCTAGTATTGTTGTCTTTTATGTCATGAGTGTATGTTTTATCCACTTCTGTTATTATGACATGACTTGTGGAGTTTCTTGTTTCTATTAGTTGTAGAGTACAATTATTTCTTATAGCATGCTTGTGTAGAATTCTCATACTAGTATGTTGTTAGTGGACTCCTGTTGTTATGTATGTTCTAGCCTTATTATCTTTTGTGACGATTGTGTTTTAGATTATGTTTTATGACTTGTTACCCTTGGTTGAGCTACTGGTTTGTTTGTTTATTTTCATGATTCATGGATTCCTTAACTTTAGATAGACATTAGCATAGTCTATAACTAGCCTATTCATCTGTGGTGTATTTGCTTGTTGTTTGGAAATTGTCTAAGTACACACCTTAGCATGGGTATGTTACTTATGCTATTGTTGTGCTTAGAAGTATTTTTTTATCTATGCTTTAGTTAGTCATGAACTTGTTTGGTGATGATTTCTTGTATGTTGTTAATACCCACTGCCATGGGTATTGCTTTGGCTGATCGTTATTATTTTAGTAGCCTCACCTTTTGTGCCCACAAGCTATATTTTTAGCTTCTTGAATATCTTATTATGAGAGTGGTACACCCACTCCACATATGGTATGTAAGATGTGGGATATGGTTCCTCAACCATATGTTTGTTTGACGATAGTTTTGTATCCTGAGAGTTTTGTGAGATAGTTTTCTCGATAACGTTTGAGGGATTGCGCTAGTATAAGTTTGCTTGCTGTATGTGTTGTTTGGATTAGTTGTTTGGCCCTTAGTTCTGAGTGTGTGTCTTTTATTCTTTTACGGCGCTAGAAAACGAAGAAGAAGAAGAAGAAGAAGAAGCAGTTGTGGAGCTGTGCGTCAAGTTCAAGCTACTTCAAGGCCAGGGACACTAAGAGTTTTAAGGCAAGCCATCCTGATGTTTGCTGTTACTACACGTATCATTATCTATCGTGCATGTTTTACTTATGAAAAGTTTTACAAAAACTTTGATTACCAAAAACTATTTTTGAGTGAATACTACTACTATTAATATTATACTATTACTATGCCAATAGTTGATACTTGGTGTTACCAAGCCCATAGCCACCATATGGTATTTATTACCATCACTAGTATTAGTCCCTAAGTGGACACCCTAAAAATATGTTTTGCAAAACAAAGGCTTTATGGAAAACCCGGTGGAAAGGTGAAGCCTTATCCACCGGAGGATTGTTGAAGTGGTCATTTTTGAGAAAAGGTGTTTTTACAAAAATGACACAAAACCTAGTCTTCGCCGGACAACCTTTACCGTACTGCCACTTTACCCCAACATGGGCACGGGGCTTAACTTGAAGTTTGTTCTTGTTAGTGTGTGTTCTATCTCAATTTTCTATAAGGGACGTGACTTCCCTCGAACCGAAATGCCGCCAGTCATGCATCAAATAGGCATAAAAAGTGTGGGATTAATTTCTCCTCCGGTCGCAGCAGTGGGTCTCCTGCCGTGGCGATGTGTGACATGGTGCCGAGGAGAACAAACCCAACTGAAGAGATAGACATATTCTAGCTTGAACATAGTGGATGGTTAGGATCAATTATCTGATGTTTACATACTGTTGTTACAGTCCGTGGTTGTTCACGGCGGATGTACTGGATATGGTGGATTGTGTACACCTCTGTAGAGTCAAACATTCTGAATAGCCGCGTCCTCGGATATGGACGGTTGAATGGCCATGTAGCTAGCATTGTGTCAATGTTTTCAAAAATGAGTTTTGAAAAGGAGTTGGAATTTATGGAGTACTGAAAGGAGGAAATCTTGTACCGTGGAGGTATCGTTGATGAAAAGCCAGAAGTGTTTTACAAGGATTTTTGCAAAGAAAACATTTCTTTTCTAAACAAAAACTGGAACTTGATTCCAAGAAGTTTTGCAAAGAGAAAACTTTCTTTTAACAAAGTTTTACAAAACCTCTTGTACATGTGATATCTACAAGAGAAAGAAAACTATATTATTTTCTTTTGAAGTATCTTCTTCAACAAAGATACATAGATTTTCAAAATCAACTATGATATGTCTTAAATATATCATCGATAGTGAACCCTATGTATAACCTACATATTCCACTATATAAGCATACTTGTATTTTGGTAAGATACATGATGGGTGTCTTGCTGAGTACATTCAAATGTACTCATATTTTGGTTTCGTCCCTGGTATTTACTTGCCAGACATCGAGAAGGAATCCAAGAAGGAGATCTACGAAGAGGAGTACGGAGCCGATGGCTTTGCGAACTAGGATCGTCTCCCGGTCAGCAGCCTGTAGGTTAAGGCGTGACTTGGGCTCTACTACGTTTGTGTGTGTTAGTCTTCCGCTGTGTGTGTTGTGTGTTTGCCCTGCGTGACAGTTGTGTTAGACTTGGTCAGGTGACCATGTCTCTTTTGTAAGGGTTTTGTGCAATCGTGTAATGGATATTGTATCTGTGTACCAACTTGATATGTCGTTCACGACTGGTGTGATCTGGGATCGTGAATGTATGCATATCGGAGGTGTCCTTGAACAGTAGTTCTGGGGGACCTTACAGTCACCTTATTCTCCTTATGCCTACAAAAATGTGGAGTGTGGAGTGCCGCGATCCACTGTGGGAACCTTAAGTAAGGTCACCAAACCCATACAAGGTTAGTGCGATCTCCAAAATTTAATTGGAGACCCCCTAACAATATTTGAAGATTCTCGCCATCATGTTCATGCTCTGAAACGAAACCAACCGTATAGAGCACTCAAGCACATAAAAGGAACAAACTCTAGGGCACCCGATGGGCGAGCCTCTCTAAGGCACATCTTCATTTGAACATTATCACAAAATTTATTGCAATATCAAAACATAGGATCTTTTTTAGATGCTCCTCTTGAAGTTGTACTTCTTAACCTTGATGACGGTCGTCACTTGAGTTCAGTCTTTAATGGGCTATATAAAATCTTCGTTTTGTGCAAGGCCATTAAGACGTACCAAACGTATCTATAATTTTTTGATGCTCCATGATTGTTTTCTACATGTTTTTCCTATATTTTTCTACGTTTTATATCATTTATTGGACTAACCTATTAATCGAGTGCCTAGTGCCATTTTCTGTTTAGTTTGTCTATGTATTGCCGAAAATGGCCAAAAATGGAAATGGTCGGAACAAGTTAGAAGTTTTTGAGAAATTTTTATTCACTAGCAGACTCCGGGAGCCCTAGGAGGGCCCCACAGCCTTGGGGGTCACCTTGTGGCCTCGGGCACCTTCTCGCGTTGCATCTTCGCACGTAAATTAGCCCTTGACCTAAACAGAAACATACCGGAGGATTTTTCCAGAAAGGCGTCCGAGCTCCGCCGCCATCCAAAACCCTAATTCAGGGGACATAAATCTTTGTTCTGGCACTCCGCCGAGACGGGGAAGTGCCCCCATCTTAACGAAATTGCTGCCTCCCACGACGATGTAGGAGTAGTCCCTTTGCGGGGCCGATGGCTCGTGCTAGTAACTATGTGGTTATCTCTCTCTCTCATGGTGTGATCTTCATGTGATCATGAGATATGTTATTATAGTTGAATTCTATGATTTTCCCCTTCGTTATGTAATGGATTATGATGTGCTCAACTGATTTTATCTAGTATAATCTTTCGAAGTCACCTTTGTCCCATGGTGTCACGGTGACAGTGCAGGTGCCGTGTGTGACTCTATGGATCATGTATTAGAGGGATACTTATCATGAACTTGTTCTTATTTTGTTGGATTGAATTATGAAATCATGAGTTTTCTTGATTCTTGTGTTTAGTATAATATCTATAGTGACAAAGTGACAATACATGGGTTGTATTAGAAAGAGACTATTCAAGAGATAGGTTGTGTTGTTTGTTAGTACTATCTTTGGATGCTCAAAGCGACAGCGTTGGGGTATCTATAGATGTGGAACGTGAACTTTAAGGTGTGCTTGTGGAGCGCTACGTGATTCTTATCTTGTTTGATCCATTAGAAAGGATTTCTGAGTAACGTCCATCATGCATAGTGTTAGAGAAAGTATCACATGTTTAATTATGTTAATATTGTTTAGAGTTACCACTAGTGAAAGTATGATCCGTAGGGCTTGTTTTCAACCATTGCTTTATTGTTTACTTTCAGTTTTGCTACATGTTATCTTGCTACCATTATTATTTCAGATCAACCAGATCACCTCTTTCACTTCACATTACACCACATTCTTTGTCTCTTCGCCGAACCGGTGCATCTATACAATTACATTATATTAGGTGGGTTGAGGACATAACAGAATCACCACATCACCACTCCATCCACAATTTTATTACACCTTTTATTACTAATATATTTTGTTAAGTGCCTCGTGGCTGAATTGATAACTCAGCTGCTAAACCTTATAGGTATTCTTTGACTCCCCTTGTATAGAATCAATAAATTGGGTTACATTTACCCTTGAAAACTGTTGCGATCCCCTGCACTTATGAGTTATCACCCATGAAGAGATACATACCCCCACTAGGATCACAAACACATAAATCATTGGTTTAGCTAAAAAAACTCCTGACAATTACTTACCATACCACGAGATCACGTGATCTTATTTGGTACATTATCAAAGCTTCATGTGTCGATCAAGTTGAATTCATGGTCAACCATGTATCTTTTCTTTTTCTCTTCATTAATATGATGTCTTGAAGGTTGAAATGAATTCACACGATCTTATTTTTCAAGACATACTCGCTATAGGATCAATACACTTGTGACAATTTTTCATATTACACCTTGAGCATCACATTGGAAATCACTTGATCTACTACTTTCAACCTTGAATGGAATATATGATCTTCAATCATTCCCTATCGACAACCCCTTCAAATATAACTCAATGCAAATATTAGTCCATAGAAATGATCACCATTTATCAAAACCACACATGGGGGCACACCACTCTTCCAATCGAGACATACAAATATGTCGCCGCCGGATTTTCGCCTCTCGAGAGGGTGGCACCCAAACCCCATCAAGTCCTTGTGACACCGTCGCCCTGGCATGTCGCCCCAACTGTTGAGATCGCCCAATGTCGGGCGAGCTTGACCGCGAGAGAGCTGTAGGATTGAATGTATGCACTTAGGTGGAACGGTTGGGTGCGATGGAGCGACATATGTCGACGCCGTAGTCCGATAACAAAATTGTGGACACGAAAAAGGGGAAAATAGTAGATGTTTTCTTTACTCGGATTTTTTTTTTGTAGTTCAAAATATAAAGTTTTCATACGAAACTTTTGGCATATATACATAATATGTATATATTTGTATACCAAGTTTCAGAATTTCTTGGGACTTAAAATTATGGTTTTCAAAATTTTCACAAATGAGCATACTCGAACAGGGCCACAAGCACTTTACGGCCTACGTGGTCATATTGTACTTGCTCGTAGGAGTACAAATATGCTTGACGTAGTGGAATCATTTCGCAGCTGCATCGCACATGTACGTGCTCATCATCACACCCGAACGGATTAGACAAACGGCTCAAAAGACTATCCCCGCGGGCTCCACAACATCGTAACGTTCACCCACCGAGGACCCGCCACAGCATGGGGGAATGAAAAGCGAGCGGCCCCACCTGGCAGTCGCGGTGGCCACTGTGCTGCTTCCAAGGCTCCAAGCTCCACCACTCCACCGGTGCCGACGACAGTACAGTCTTCTTCACCCCACCACTCCACTCCCCTCCGCTGCTGCGCCTCTGCTAATGGTTGGCTCCACATAAAAGCCGCAGGGGGAGCGCGTGAGTCATCAAGCGCGCGACAACTCCCCACTGACCGCGCCAGCCAGCCAGCCGCGGCAGTAATAATAACTCGGCGGTCTCCTGACATGCCGCGGTAGCAAGCTAGGGTCGAGTAGCTCGTAGGAGAAGATCAGGAGCTAGCTGCGATTCGCGTGCGAGGGAGGGGACGTGCGTCGATGCCCCTGGCCGCCGGACGGCAGTCGAGCGCCGGCGGCGGTCACGATGGGAAATAAGAAGAGCGGGTCGTCGTGGCTGACCGCCGTCAAGCGGGCATTCCGTTCGCCATCCAAAGAAGACAGCCCCAAGAAGGCGGCGCGCCTCCGCGAGGACCCCGACGCCGACGAGGACAAGGTCCGCCACTTCTTCTCCCATGGCATCTCTGTTCGTCCTTTCTTCTCGGCGTTTGATTCTTGCTCAGTCTTAAGGGAACCAGTTAATGACGTTTTGTGTCCGCGCAGAACAAGAGGGAGAGGAGGAGATGGCTGTTCAGGAGGTCGTCGTCCCCATCGCCTTCGCCGGTTGCACCTGTGGCGCCGGAGCAGCAGCAGCAGCAATCGGCGCCAGCGAGGTCCGCGCCGGGCCCTTCGGTGACAGATGAGCAGCGGCACGCCATCGCGCTCGCCGTGGCGACCGCGGCGACGGCCGAAGCCGCCGTGGCCACGGCGCAGGCGGCTGCCGAGGTGGTCCGTCTGACTCGCCCCTCTTCCAGCTTCGTGCGCGAGCACTACGCCGCCATCGTCGTGCAGACCGCCTTCCGAGGCTACCTGGTAGGATACCGGCCGCTAGTAGCAATGACACTTGAGGGCGTAGTAGGTTTGACGCTGATGTTGTGTTGCGCAGGCGAGGCGTGCGCTGCGTGCTCTCAAGGGGCTGGTGAAGCTGCAGGCGCTAGTGCGCGGGCACAACGTGCGGAAGCAGGCCAACATGACGCTGCGATGCATGCAGGCGCTGGTGCGCGTCCAGGCGCGTGTGCGCGACCAGCGGATGCGCCTCTCGCAGGAGTCCCTGTCCGCCGCCGGCGCCGCCGCCTGCGGCAGCAGCAAGTCCTCCTACAGCGTCGACACCTCCACGTTCTGGGACTCCAAGTACACCCACGAATACGCCGAACGCCGCTCCATGGTCCGTCCAAATCAACCAACAGCGACCGCATCTACTACCAATCTACTCCTGCTTGTTTGGTAAATGTTTGATGGCGATGGTTTCGTTGGTTTACAGGAGCGGTCGCGAGACGGCAGCAGCTTCGCGGCGGACGACTGGGACGATCGGCCGCGGACGATAGAGGAGATACAGGCGATGTTGCAGACCAGGAAAGACGCGGCGCTCAAGCGCGAGAGAGCACTCTCCTATGCCTTCTCCCATCAAGTAAGAAAATTCGTGGACGAATGCGTTTGGTGATTTGCATTCAAGTGTCTGTCGGTCTCACGGTTTTGTACCGTGGTTTGGTTTTCAAAGATTTGGAGGAACCCTGCAGCGTCGGTGGAGGAGGAGATGGAGGTCGACGGGCAGCCGCGCTGGGCGGAGAGGTGGATGGCGTCGCGCGCGTCGTTCGACACCAACAGGAGCAGCGCCCGAGCGGCCGCCGCAGCGCCAGGGCGTGCGTCCACGGATCACCGCGACCAGGTGAAGACGCTGGAGATCGACACCGCACGGCCATTCTCCTACTCTACGCCGCGCCGGCAGGCGCCGCCGTCGCAGCACGGGAGCGGATCGCCGATGCACCGGGCGCAGCACCACCAGCACTCCGCAGTCACGCCGTCGCCGGGGAAGGCGCGCCCGCCGATCCAGGTCCGCTCCGCGAGCCCTCGCGTGGAGCGCGGCGGTGGAGGCGGCGGAAGCTACACCCCGAGCCTGCACTCCCAGCGCCACGCATCCTCCGGCTCCGCGGTGCCGAACTACATGGCCGCGACGGAGTCGGCCAAGGCGCGCATCCGCTCACAGAGCGCGCCAAGGCAACGCCCCGCGACCCCGGAGCGCGACCGGCCGCAGACGGCCTTCAACCCCACGGCCGGAAGCGCCAAGAAGCGGCTGTCATTCCCCGTCCCGCTGGACCCGTACGGTGGTGGGTACGCGCAAAGCCTGCGGAGCCCGAGCTTTAAGAGCGCGGCGGGGCGATTCACCTCGGAGCAGCGTTCCACGGTGTCGTCTTTGTCGTGTGCGGAGAGCCTAGGAGGGGAACCGGTTTCCCCGTCGTCCACCACCGACCTCCGCCGCTGGCTCCGGTGAACCGGCGAGGTGTTCGTTGTAATGCCTGCGTGTGTACTTGGTCAGCTATATTTTCCTCGTAATCTCAGTTTTGCTTCGTTTCTGCGCGATTCTGTGTTGTGTCAGGGCGCAGGCTGGAAAGAGTAGTTCGTTAGTTGGGCCGTGTTGAAGTTTGGGTAAGCGGGAAAGGTTGGGGCTGGGCTAATTAACGGGTGACCGTACGCCAGGTTGATTTTCCGACAACCTCACCCAGCACGCCACATGCTTCCAAGCACTCACATGACTTCGCGCAGGACGTACACGCAGCGGGGCAGACCGTGGCCACGGTCACCCGCCTAAGAGCCAGTTCGGAAAGGTTGTAGCTTTACGTGCGTTGCGTAGTGTAGGTGCCTTTTACTTTTCCCGTATTTTAGGCCATTAGTGTAGGAGTATTTTATGTACTAGTGGAGTGTTGGATCGAGTCGTACCGGTTGCATCTGTGAGTGTGGCACGAGAAACGCTGCCCTTTTCAAATCCTATTCGCCGTGTCTGGTACACGGCATGAACTTTTGCGCGCTCCGTGGAAAAAAATGGCTCTACAGGGTCTGGTCAGACGAAGCCACCCAAAAAATGAAAAATCATGGTGGTATCAGCAGATACGAGGTAAGCACACAACTTATTTGTGTAGCGTAGTGATGATTACTCGCCTCTATTTTTCCGGTTGTTGGTTGCCGTCGAAGTTTGAAGCATATAGGTAGGAACGTCGGTTGAGCGGAGACAGAGACGTGAACACAACGGAGAGTTTGAAGAAGCATACCATGCATATATGCACACAACAAAGAAGCATACCATGCATATATGCGGGAAAAGACCATCTACCAAAAATCAAGGTTCCGAAACCCCCATGGAGTCTTCCTCCTCAAGGTAGGCTGAAAATTAATGTTGATGCAGCTTACTATGATGATACCCGGTGTGGTAGTACGGGAGTCTGTTTGCGTGATCATGCTGGTAAATTGCTGAAAGCCCAAGCCCTATGGTATGATGGTGCGGCTAGTGCTATCCATATGGAAGCCATGGCTGTGAGGGATGGAATCAGATTGGCTCTCGGGGGAGGATTTTTAAATGTGGATTTTGAAACGGATGCCCAACAAGTTGTGGATATGTGGAACTCTTCAGGTTATGAGAGATCTTCGGTGGCAGCAATTCTCTATGAGATTAATGAGCTAGTGGGTAATTTTGTTGATTTTAAGCTTTCCTATATCAATAGGAACGCTAATGAACTAGCTCATCTTTGTGCTAAACATTGTAATATAGATAGGAGGAGATGTCTTTGGGTTAATTATACCCCTGCCTTTCTTGATGCTTGTATCAGAAAGGATTGTAAACCAGACTGATTCTTGAGGCAGCAAGTTAGTTGACGCACTCTTTTCCCTACCAGGGTACCTCAGGGGACTGGAGGGTTTTTAATGAGGCGGGCTTGCTAGCTTAATATATTTACTGAATTTCAAAAAAAAGAACATTGGTTACTACTCAAAAAAAAAAGAAGTCTAAGTTCCCTAACCAGCACACCACGCTTGACGATAGCGGAGTTTAAAGGCGAGACAAAGAAGCACACAAGTTTGGGACATGTCTATGTAAACATTAGTGACGAGCGGCAAGCACGACGATGGCGATAGAGGTTGTTTGCGAAGATTGCAGTGGCTGCGTATGACAAAGAGCAGATCACAGAGAGGTTGAAGAGGTGATGTGGGACATACAACTTGGTCATGTTGAGTTACAAACACACCATGAACATGTTCAGTTACAGGAACACCATGAATATGTTTATTTAAACAGCACACCACATCATGAATTTGCAGCCGCTGCTGTGAGTGGCGGGGATGGAGTGCAAGTCACAAATAGGTAGGTGAGACACACAAACACATCATGAACGCCAACGGCGGCGATGAAGCGCAACACGAGATTGAAAAAGACACATACACTAAACACACTCTAAATATGCACATATGAAGTAATAGATTTATATCACCGCAACGCAAAACTTAGAGCACAAAAGTAGTGTGAAATGGTGATGTGAAACTACTCATCAAAGTAAATTATGAACTGTCGACGGTCGTCTAAAAAATGCGCAAGCATGAACACAAAATTAGATGCTAGCGGTTAACAACAATTTAAACTGATTGCGAAATGGAACTATATCACTAATACACATATACGTATTTTTTTCGTGTACAGTTTCTTTTGAATCGAGCTAATATTCCATTTATTAAGAGAGACCAGGTGAAATAAAATAAAAGAGAGTGATCGAATAAAAACTCACATACGAGATTGCATGTCCATCTCTCGCTTTTGCGACTGGCCAGCACGGCTTCACGAAAACTGCCAATTTAGTCATTCTGAGCGGGTTTGCGTGAGCGTTGCTTTAACGCGCGTGTGGTGGCATGGAACCATACACGCGACCCATCTTCGCAGTTGGCGGGCCTGGTTAGAGCGTATACAACCTACCAAACGCGCCTAAATTGTTGGACCTCCTGCAGGCGCAACTTGGACTAAAATCCGAAAACCAATTCCCACCTTTTCTTCCATAAGATCACACACGAAGCAGGTCCGCTAAAAGAAAGTATGAAACGGAAATAAGGTTTCGGCTCATGGTGCAATGAACCCCTACCCTACAGAATTTAAAAGTATCAACTTTTTTTCTGGATGCTCATATGGACATTCTAGGTGGATGCTCATATGGACATTCTAGGTTCGTACAAAAAATCGCGGAGAAAATACATTTTGTACAGCCGGTGCAAAAAAAACCCAGTGTTAATAATTGTTTTTTCGTAGTTCATAGGTCTGTCGCGTTTTACTAACATGATGGTCATTACAATATTGTCATGCCACTTAGTGTGGAACACGTTCTCGCATGCCTACGATCTCAGTACGAGTTTTGATCAGAGCTTCGTGATCAGTATCACCAGTTTTCTTGCGGAGGCCGGTTCCAAAACAAATTCCGATTCGCCACTCGGTGTATAAAGGGAAAGTTCATTAACTCCTCTTGCTCTATTTTCTCTCCCACTTATACCCTTGGGAAGATACATTTTCTTGAGTAAGGTACTTTTCATCAACGAATTGTCTTTGTTGTGAAAAATGTATCCAATTGATTTATCAGATATTCTACAAGATGAATTTACCCACTTTAGGTTCGACTCATCGAAAACCTAAATTACATAAACGACAATCTAGGCTAAAAGCCATGCCATAACTCATATGGTATTGTCTCCACGTATTTAGATGGTTTTTCTATAATTTAAAGTGAACGTTTTTTATTCTAACATTTAACTCAAATGATAACAATAAATCGATAAGAGATATTATTTACCATACATTATTCAATAGAGTATGGTTATGACGTGTAAACAGACCATAACACTGTGGTGCTCCATGCAGCGTAATTTGTGAAATTCTTTTCACAAGTCTTCCAATGATATTCCAAAGGGTCATAAGTCAAATCCTTCTTTCCTTGATTAGAATCGCAGAAAATCGATTTTCTCGTTAAATCTATTTTTCTACTTCACTCCAAACTTAGTCATCAAACTCTTCAGATCAGGGTTTCATTAAGTGGATATACTTATATCTACTCAAATGATTGGTGAAGTTTACGAAACTATGATTTCCACTACTTGTTTGAAGTACTCATTGAACAACACACATTAACATGTATGATTCTCAACAAGTTAAAAGTTCGTTTCCTTAAACCAAAAACACAGTCTTTAATTATCTTGTCCATGAAGGAAGTTTTGCATGTGTCAAAAGATCAAAAATCTAAGAACTCAAAGTTCCATCAGGATGGAGCTCCTTCACACATATAACATTGACATGGATTCAAACAGTAGTGCCACACGAATGCGGTGTCATTATTAAGTATGTGTCCTTTGGCATTAATGTTGTGAATGTAGGAGTTACTACCATGAGATAACAAAAATCTATTCATAACCAGTGTATGATAATTAAAAGATAGTACTCATAAATATAAGATAACATTTTTCACTAATATATATGAATACTTGTCTCGCCAGAGGTAAGAAACACTTATAATGATCAGACTAACAAGTCATTACAAAAGAACTTATTCAAATGGTAGATGTAGAGGGAGAGTGTCAATGACTATCACAACATATTGTTTTTCCATTACTGACACACATTGTTTCCTCGTATGACGTGGGGGTACCCGAGACTCTCCACGATGGGTGTACCCGGTGCGGCCCAGTAAGGGGTGCCTCGGAAGGATCCACGCGTAACTACACGGAGGCCCATGGAAGAGTTCTACGCAGGAGCAGAATAAGGAAAGACTTAGGAAACAAGAATAGGAAAGAGTAATAACCGACTCAGAATCGAGTCCACCTCATGTACAACCCCCAGGTTCAGGCTACCTATATAAAGCACGGGAGGGGGTCACAAGCGAGACAGACAACCCTAGATTCAGAGCTACGCCAGATTCAATCTGCGAACAACACCCCCTTGATACGTCATAAACGTATCCTTAATTTCTGATATTCCATGTTGTTTCCCACATGTTTGCTATACACTTTATGTCATTTTTATCGATTTTCCGGACTAACCTATTTACAAGATGGCACAGAGACAGTTCCCTGTTTTCTGCTGTTTTTAGTTTCAGAAAAGTTGTTCTAGAAATATTCTCGGAATTGGAAAATTCAAGTCCGGAGGTCCTAGAATTCCCGAAGGTTCCACGGAGTCCCGAAGAAGCCCACATGGGGGCACACCATAGGGCGGCGCGCCCCTGCTGCGCCATGGGGTGGCGTGGGGCCTCCCAGGCCTCCACCGCCTTTGCCCTTTCGCCTATTTATACCCCCAACATATCAACCCTAAAAATATACCACTTCCTCCCGAGAAACACCCGAGGCCGCCATCATCGTCATCCCGAAAACGGGAGGGTTCTGGAGCTCTCCCCGGAACCCTGTCGGGAGAGGAATTCATCACCGGAGGGGTCTACACCACCATGCCCTCATCCGAAGTGATGCGTGAGTAGTTCATCCCTGGACTACGGGTCCATAGAAGTAGCTAGATGGTTGTTCTCTCCACTTTGTACCTCATGTTTAGATCTCGTGAGCTGTCTCACATGATCGAGATCATCTTTATGTAATGCTACATATTGTGTTTGCTGGGATCTGATGAATGTTGAATGCTATGTCTTCTAATTATCAATCTATCATGTTATCTTCATGCTTATATCATTTATGATCTTGCATGCTCTCCGTTATTACTAGATTCTCTGGCCAAGTAAATGCTAGTAACTCCAAGAGGGAGTATTTATGCTCGATAGTGGGTTCATGCCTCCTTTGCATCTGTGCTCGAGTGACAGAAACGTGACGGATGGAGGATGTTGATACGTCAAAAAGGTATCTCCTTTTCTGAACACTTTTCTTATTGTTTTCTCTAAACTTGTGTGTTTTGAATTCAACTAACACGGACTAACGTTGTTTTCAGCAGAATTACCTTGGTGTCTCGTTTTTGTGCAAAAAAAATCAACTTTCGGGAAATTGCCCAGAAAATACCCCAATTGTCTTAAAACACCGGAAGACCCCGGGAGCCAGAAGGGGGCCAGGAGAGGGGCCAGAGGGGGGCCACACCACCCCCTCGCGCCCCCAGGCCGCACCACCTGGTGGTGTGGGCCACCCAGAGACCCCCTCGGGCTCCCCTTTCGACTACATATTGCCTTCAACCCTAAAACCCGAGGGATTCGTCATATTCCACAGAAATACAACAGAGCGCCACCGCCACCCCGAACCTTGATTCGGGGATCAGAAGTTCCTGTTCTGGAACCCTGCCGGGACGGGGAATTGGAGGAGATCATCGCCATCGTCATCACCAACGTCTCTTCATCGACCATCCATGTTTCCCCCATCCATGTGTGAGTAATTCCCCCGATGTAGGCTGAAGGGGATGGTAGGGATTGGATGAGATTGTTCATGTAATAATGCCGTGATTGTTAGGGCATAGTGCCTAGTATCCTCTATTAGTGCAATTGACATTGTTGCAACTTGTTATGCTTAATGCTTGCCACTGTGGGCCCGAGTGCCATGATCTCAGATCTGAACATGTTATTGAATCACGAGGATAATTATTGTTTCTTGATCATACCTGCAAGTTGTTTACACATATGATTGTCCGGAACCCGAGGCCCCAAAGTGAAAGAAATTGGGACAACCGGAGGGGATGGCTGTGATGTGAGGATCACATGTGTTCACGGAGTGTTAATGCTTTGCTCCGGTGTTCTATTAAAAGGGACACCTTAATTACCAGTAGTTCCCTTGAGGCCCCGCTGAAAACGAGCTGGTAGGACAAAAGATGTTGTGCAAGTTCTCATTGTGAGCACGTACGACTATTTACGGAACACATGCCTATGGTTACTTAGTGCTTGGATGCTCTATCGTATTTATCTGCAATGCCCATGTCTTGATTATTATATGAACTATCTCATCCATGCAACGCCCGTTCATCTATCACTATGTCTACAGTATTTAATCCCGCTGTTTACTTCAAACACTACTGCTGTTGTTTTCATTCCAATGCTGCTATTATTTCACTACGACTGCTACTATAAAACTGTTTCTACTGTTCCACTGTGAACAAAACTACCTTCAGGTGCAGGTGAATTGACAACTCACTTGTTAAGTCTCACAAATATTCTTTGGATCCCCTTGTGTCGAATCAATAAATTTGGGTTTTACTTCCCTCGAAGACTGTTGCAATCCCGTATACTTGTGGGTCATCAAGACTATTTTCTGGCGCCGTTGCCGGGGAGCATAGCTTTATTTGCAAGCTCACCGGAGAGTACTATTATCTACTGCCAATCATTCATCATGGGTAAGACTCGTGATGGAAACTTTCCTATATTACCATCCACTACAAGAAGAGGTACAACTCTGAACACCTCTGTTGCTCTGGATTCACCGTTTGTTATGAGTAAGCTGCTTACACCACCACATACACATGCTACACAAGCTACTTCTGCTGAATATGAAAATACTTCTGATACTTTTGATGATGCTTCTACTGTACTTGATGAGAGTGGTTCTCTCGGTCCTTTCTTAGATGCTACTATTGCTAAAGCTAAAAATATTGCAAACACTGAAACTCGTGATAAAAATCATGTTACTCCTGTTGTTTCACCTGAGCTTAGAGAAAATCCTAGTGATGATTTTGATGACTCCTATATTGAACTTAATGATGCTCTTATTGATGAAATACATGCTATGAAGGATAGAGATGCTGCTATAAGTCTTATTGAAAGTCGTGCTGTTAAATATAAATTATCTCCTGATGCTAAGTTTGCCACTTCTCCCATTAATATTAGGGATAAGGATTATGATTTCTCTCTTGATTTATCTTATATATCTATTGTTGAGAAAGAACCTTCTTGTGGTACTGAAAATGAAAGTGCTATGAAACATATGAATGAGCTCTCCTCCTTGAGTAGTTTATTCTCTAATGAGCTTAAGAAACGTAGCTACTTTGTTGCTAAAATATTCCCTTTCTCATTAAAAGATGAAGCTAAAACTTGTTTTAATAATTTGTCTCCGGGATCTACTGATAGTCATATTGGTTTGGTTAATACTTTCTTTCAGAAATATTTTTTTGCTAGTGCTCAACATGCTGCTTTACAAAATATATTTAATTTCAAGCAATTGGAAGGAGAGAAATTGCCTATATCTTGGGCAAGGTTCTGTCCTTTAGTTAGGGCTACACCTGGGCATAAGCTAGAAAATAATGAACTTCTTTGATATATTCTATAATGGACTAACTGTTGAATCTAGGACATACCTGGATAGTTGTGCTGGTTGTGTTTTCAGGCAAAGAACTCCAGATGAAGTTGAGGAATTAATGGCTAAAATAAGCCAAAATCATTATGATTGGACTATGGTTGAGCCTGAGCCGACCCCTACTCCAGTATCAACACCAACACCAACACCCAAGAAGAGGGGTATTAAATCTGAAGATGTGAATAATCTTCCACCTATAGAAGAATTATGTAAGCCAATCTCTCACTCATCCACCATTGAGGTACACTCTCTCCAACATTTTGATAGTAGAGATATTCCCTATAATAAACCTTCTGATCAATGTTTAGATGAATTTGATAATTATGTTATTAAGCAAGATAATTTTAATATGAGAGTGCAAAATCACCTAATGGAAAACTCTAGAGCTATTGATAATTTGCATGGTATTATAGAAAGAACCTCTAATGATGTTAAAATGTTTGTTAAACATTTTCAAATGGTTCAAACCCAAATTGATCAACTTGCTAAAGTGCAAAAAGATTTGCTAGTTAACGCTTCTAAAGAAAAACATGCTTATGAAATAAGAACTAGAAGTGGAATTGCTACACAATATCCTTTATATCCTGAGGGACATCCTAAAAGAATTGAACAAGATTCTCAGCAAGCTAATAATAATGTTATTCATACTAAGAAGAAAAAGAAGAAGAAACATAAAACTGCTGTAGAATCCTCTGAACTTGCTAAAGATCCTAATAGTATATCTATCTCTGATGCTGAAACTGAAAGTAGTAATGATAAAGGTGAAGCTTCTGATAAAGAAGAACCTGTATCTGAACCTGAAAAGCAAACTAAAACTACAAAGTATACCAAGGAGGATTTCATTGCTAATAAATATGCTAAAGAAAGAGAACCTTGGGTACAAAAACCAATGCCTTTTCCTAATAAGAAACACAAATCTAAGGAAGAAGAACATTACAACAAGTTCTATGAATGGATGAAACCTTTGTTCTTGCAAATTCCTTTAATTGATGCTATGAAATTGCCTCCTTATGCAAAATATATGAAAGATATTGTCTCTAACAAAAGGAAGATTCCTAATGAGGAAATCTCCACTATGCTTGCTAATTACTCTTTTAATGGCAAGGTTCCTAAGAAGCTTGGATATCCCGGTATACCAACTATTCCCTGTTCTATTAAAAATAATTATGTTAGAACTGCTTTATGTGATTTGGGAGCTGGAGTTAGTGTCATGCCTTTTACTCTCTATAAAAGACTCCTCCTAGAAAAATTGATACCAACTGATATATCTTTGCAAATGGATGATAAGTCTACCGCTATTCCTATGGGTATATGTGAGGATGTTCCTGTTCAAGTTGCTAATAATTGTCTGATATTAACTGACTTTGTTGTGTTGGAAATGCCTGAAGATGATAATATGTCTATTATTCTTGGGAGACCTTTTCTTAATACTGCAGGGGCTGTTATTGATTGCAATCCAGGAGAAGTTACTTTTAATGTTAATGATAAAGAGCACACTATTTATTTTCCCAATAAAATTGATAAGAAATATGGTTTAAATTCCATTGAAAATATTGAGACCATCAAGATTGGAGAATTTTATTGTCCCATTCCAATGCCACCAAAAGAATATGAAATTATTATGATTGGGACTATGTCTATCAAGGTTAAGGTAACATAATTATTTAATGACTAGCAAAGTTTTGCTTCATATGAAAATTGTTCTGGTAACAAGACTTGATCACCCTTGTTAACACAATGATTTTGAATGAAGAGGACAATTTTTTCATTATGTTTTCACCTTCCCCATTATGTTTTCACCATGTTTACTTCTGTTATCACATTGCTACTTGAGTACAATCATGTTTTCCACCATCCTTATGCATGTTTTCCTGATGTTTTCACCTTGGTTACTGAGGTTATGCATGTTTTCACCACCCATACTTTTGTTTTCACCACTTCCACCTTTGTTTTGTTTGGATATTTTTCCATTAGAGTGTCATAGGACCTATGTAGTGCTGGTTTTGGTTTTTTTTTTCACCTTTTCACTTTCGTTTTCCTTGTTTTTATTAATTATTAAAATTCTGGAAGTACCTAAAAAATAAAGTTTCTCGAGAAATTATAATAATTTTTTGCGTCAAAAAATGAGGCAGAGAGCCACCTGGGAGGCCCCAGGGGGACCCACCAGTTAGACACACCATGGGGTGGCGCCAGCACATCATGTGGGGCCCCCTGGCCCCCACTAACTCTCTCCCCTGCCAAAGTCTTCTCTCTCACCTCCCAAACTAAAAACATTTCCTGGAACCCGTGTTCTTGTTGTTCTTCCTCTGGATTTTCGATCTCCTTCTTCAGCCCATCATTTGTGCTGAGATTTGGTGTGTTTGATCTCCAGCATGTGACTCCTCTGATGATCCAAGTAGAATTTTGTTCAGTGAAGTATTTCTTGAGTGTTTTGGTACTGTAGGTTGATGACCCACAAGTATAGGGGGTGTATCGTAACATGAAATATATAAATGAATAACAGAATATTATGATATAAAATAGTGATGCAAAATGGACGTATCAACTCCCCCAAGCTTAGACCTCGCTTGTCCCCAAGCGAAACTGAACTCAGAAAACATGACCACAGGTTTATGGAGTGAAGAGTCGTTAAATAAAATACGGACAAGAAGCATCACATCTATCTATGCACCAATCATTATAGACAACAACTTCCTCTCATATGACCCAACTTGAAACGAGTAATGGGAGTCCCAAACAAAGATGCAAAAGAGAGAATCAAAATTGGTAATGGCAAACTTTGTTCTTGGTCAGAGAACATTTAATGAAATCAAACTTATCTTAGGTGAAGTCTTTATAACAAGGTTTATATTGTAGAGCTTAACATGTTTAATTATAACAACTCTTTTACAGTGATTCATAGCTTTCAAAGTAATATTCATTCAGATAATAAAGCATGTGCTAAACAAAGAAGGATAGAAAACATGATTGAATAAATCAACATATAGATGATGAGATCACAACAACTCAAATGCTTGCTAGAGACAGAAAGGAATGGGTTTACTGACTCAACATAAATGTAAAAGAAAGGCCCTTCGCAGAGGGAAGCATTGACCACTCATGTGCTAGAGCTTTTATTTTAATAAACAGAGGTATAAAATGCATGGCACTCCTCCCATCCATCTTACACAAACCATGGCTAACCGAATTCTCGGGTGCCTGCCAACAATCACAAACCGTGGAGGAGTGTCTAAATTTTGAGAGGTGTATGTTTACGTCAATGAATGGCAAACAGAAAATACAGTACATCACAAGCCAACTAGACTCACAAGAGCGGCTCCCATAGAAGGACACAACTGGTATGGAAGATCATCCCTCTTTCTCTTTTGCTTACACAATTATGATTTGACTGATAATCACGGACAAAAAGAGTGAAGAGAATTTGTATTATTATTTGGGGCTGGGAACCCCGCTGCCATCTCTTCTAGCATTTGGATAAGCGGATGAAGCCACTAGTCCAGGTGTGTGATTCCAATCAACAAGTGAGGTAAAGATTCTCTATTTGCGTCCTCATGAGCTAAAACAGGAACACAAAACATGAGTAATTTGAAAGTGGCGGTGAAATAACACATGTAGGAAGGTATGGTGCACACAGATGGCAAGGTTTCGGGGTTTAAGGCTTGGATGCACGAGAAGCATTCCCTCTCAGTACAGGGTTTTTGGCTAGCAAGGCTAGGTAGCAAGCATAAGAGTTGAAGGAAAACAAACAAATATACATATGATGAAACCAATCATGCAACCTTCATTTAAAGTACAAGCGATCTTAACTTGTGAATACTAAGTTTATGAGCTAAAAGGTAAATTCCTCTTTCTTATACTAGCATCTCAAATTATTATTTCTACTGACCCGAGCTAAGTTTGCCAAAACCAACTAGATTAACTTGATGATCTCTAGAGTGATATCAAATACTAATAACAAGCTCAACCATATGACATAAATTGAAAACTAAAATAACGTGTGCATAAAGTAAATGACGAAACTTCTCATTAATATTTCAAACCGGCAACTCACACCAACGGATACAACGATAACCAACTAAGGAGAGACACTTCCATACTGCAAACCATCCTATATGATAACCTCTCTACTCATGATACGACTCTACTGAAAAAGTAAAAAGATGAAAGATAGTGATGTGATACCGTGTCACTCCCCCCAAGCTTGGAACAAGCCGAGGGGATGCCAATACCAATGACGAATCAATTCTTCGGTGGTGGTGGTGATTCCTTCTCGATGAGCTTATCAATAGATTTCTTCAGATCTTCAATCGCAAACATAAGAATATGCATCACGTCCGTATTGCGATCAATATAGTTTGCATGCCTGTCGGACTGTGAATCCCAGCCAACAAGATTTTTCGCCCACTCTTCCTTAGGTTGAGAGCTTCCTTCATCTACACGGTTAGAACGATTCATATCCCACATAGAGGGAAAGTCCCTATGGGGCACCTTTTTGCACTGATAATCATGAATTAATGTGTGGAAGTAGTTCTTGACTCCCAAAGCAAGTGTCCTCAAAGCTAGGGAGTGACGTGGAGCCTTCCCTCCGGTGCTCATCTGCGCGCTTCTCTTGAGCTTCAAGGGGTTAGCCACCACTCTAATTCTTGCGACGGTGGCGCATGGACGCACTCGTGGGTTTTCTTCTACATATCCTTAAACACCATTCTCGATCTCCTCCTCCGGCTTCAGGTCTTGGACATCATCTTCCTTTGGTCCCTTCCCCTTGTTGTCGTTGGCGGAGACCATGATGCTTCTAAAACCCGAAAACAGATCCTGGCAGAAACAGCTTGAAACAGAAACACGACGAGAAAACGATATACGGGCCTCGGGGGATCCGAGGGATTATATAGAAAAAAGTTTCATAACGAAAGGAAAGTCCAGGTCAAAAACGAGTCGGAGAGGGGCTCCGGGGCACCCACACCATAGGCTGACGCGGCCAGGGGTGGGCCCGCGCCACCTCATGGTATGGAGCCTCCGGGCTCCATCTCCGCCTCGTTTCCGGCTCATAATTTTTCATATTTTCCAAAAACAGTAAAAATAAAAGTTGAACGATGTTTTGTGAAAGTTTTCTTACCAAAACTGATACCTATTCGAAAACTGACTCTGCCGTTTCTGAAATATGCTTCTTAATAAACTCCTACGGGATCATGGCTCGAATACAATCAATATTTTCATTATAAGGATCTCCATAAATATAGTGCTTGAGTCTTTGGCCATTCACCACTTGTGAGGAGTTGTCTTCTAGGGAAAAAAATTTAATTGCCCCCGAACGATATACCTCTTCGATAACAGCAGGTCCTTCCCATCTCGAGAGTAATTTTCCTGCAAAAAATCTAAGACGAGACCTATACAATAACACTTTCTCACCAACATGAAATTCTCTCCCACCTAAAATTACACGAAAGGGATGGCGGCGACTCTCTCCCACCTAGCACCTTGACCTAGCCGCCGGCGATCTCCCATCTCCGGCGTCCACCTCTCTTCTCTAGCCGGATACATTGTTCCTACTCCATCACCACGTCATATGGATCCTCCTAGACCCCCTGCATGGATCTGGAAGGTAACTTATTCTACCTCCAAAGATCTAGATCGGGGACGTGTCAAGTCCTATGATGGATCACTTCATCTTTGGATCAAGGAGCCCTACCGTGATTGGATCTGCCTCAAGGATGCAAAGGGCAAATCTTTGGTTGGGAGACACGTGAATCTTGATGAAAAAATTGATCTGGGGTTTAAGGTACGCTTTCTAGATCACTGTGCCCTAGTAGGCATATGCATGGTTTCTCCTATTGCTCAGGTACCTGTCGGGGCCCCTACGACCATGGATCTAGTCAATGAGTCAACCACACCTGAGAAGGGATCGTTTCTCAAGACATTAATTCTTCTGCTGATGATTGCTCTGACACGTCCACCATGGATAATTGTGCTTCGGCTGTTTTTGATTCTATTTCAATGGGACTGGATTTTTCCCACGGATATAAATTTGCTAAAGAGATCGATCGTCTCTTCTCTTCAACAGTTCACCCAACTTATTATTCTGGGCATTTTATTATGGTGGTATCTTTTGCACGCTCGTGCTTCCGTCTTAATGAAGATTCTGTTGCTATTGCCCTAGAGGCGGTTATTGGAGGATTTTGTGGCAGCCTAAAAGTTTCTCATCTTAATGATAGAACCCATTCTTTCAATGTCTCCAATAAGCTTGTTGGGTTTCATATTTATAAGCTCAAGTCTTTCTCTTGCGAAAAATTCAAGTGTGTCTTTAATCTTTGGGGCAGAGGGGGACCTCATTGGATAAGTGAATTCAAATATTGGCAAGAGGAATGTAATAAAGAGTGGACTCTGGTTAGTCCAACCAAAAAGAAGGTTCAACTTGGCTTGGATGCTCTGAAGTTACCAGTTCCTCGATCAATCATCAAATCCAAAAATTCAGTAAGCAAAAAGCTGGTTTTCTCGGAAGCACTTAGTTATGATGCTTGCAAAGGATATTCTGATTTATCATCAAACTCTTCGGGTATCACTTTTGGTTCTTTCACAAATATTGAAACCCCTACTCTCATCGTGTCAGCTTCATCCTCTCAAGACCCTTTGGTTCCTTCTGAGGACACGGGACAGCTTGGGCTGAATTCTGTCATTGATGACATTGCATTTCGTTTCTGGAAATGTGCTAGATGTCTATCTATGCAGCATGATAAAAATAGCTGTAATAATGATATCCGATGTCGTAAATGCTTTTACTATGGGCACATTGAGAAGAACTGTTTTAGTAAACGAACCTCTTCTAGTATTTGGGTTCCAAAAAAAAAGTCTTCGTGTCCTTCCGTGAGTTCCCAAGCGTCAGCCGAGGCCGTTACGTATTCCACTCCACCTCTCCCTGACAAAGCCACCACCACCTGTCGGTTAACCCCTGCCCCTGTTCTCGATGAGCACTCCCCAATTGCCCCAATGGCGACCTTCGAGCTCAATCCGGTGAGGTGGGTGCCGCAGGGCTTCCAGATCGTCGACGGCGGACCTTCACGGCTCCCCCGCTCTTTCTACACGCCCACTGCTCCCCCGTCAAGAGACCACGAAGCCTTCTGCGTCGCCATTGTGGAACCAGAGCAGTTGCCAGAGGAGGAACAATTCTGGCGGCTACAGGTTCGTGATTACATTGAGCAAACTCTCCAGTGTGTTGTTGAGGATGCGCAGCCATGTCTTTTTGGTACTGGTCTCTTCAAAATGCATAGACCTGCTGCGCGTACTGCTTTGGTTCAGAACGGACCCTATGAACTGCAGGAGAACATCTTTGTGCGGTTTGTTAATCGTGATAATCGTACTCAACTGCATAAATCAGCTTTTGGCTCTCGAACTGGATGGATTATGTTGTTGGGAGTTCCATATGACTTCCGTAATGAGAGGGATTTAGCAAATGCAGTTGCCCCCTTTGGGAGATTTCATCATTGGCACCACCTTGATGGGATTCTAGACAGAACTCTGGTCTATGTTACCTTCATCTCTCCCCAGCTTGTTCCAAGAGATATAGTCTTTGGGAACTTCAGTTCTCTGGGTGCAGTGAGGGAGTCATGGACTGCCCCTTGCTATCTTTTATCAGCAGAGTTCGATGAAGTGATGCCGCCTGATGAAGATCCGATGCCTTTTGATGGGAATCCGCACCCTCTGCCTGGGCACCTGCAACAAGATCTTGGTCACTTCGTGCTGCCCCAATACCCTGAACTTGGATGGAATATGCCACCACCTGCTGCAGATTTCCCCATTCAGCAACCACAAGATGATGTAATGGAGGAGCAAGATCCTGCAGATGGACAAGTTGGAGGGTGGGACCACCACCTTCCTCAGCATGAATCCAACTCAACAGTCAGCTCTGATTCTGACAACTCTGTTAACCAGAATGTGTTGATGGTTAATATGCTGCAGGTTCACACTGCCAATGCTGCACCACCTGCCCCTGGTCTCTTTGCTTGGCCATGGGTTCACACAAACTCTCACATGTATGGGCCTGTCCTGCCCCCTTCCATGCAGTGGGAGAAAATGTTAAAGAAATTGGTGCCTTTTATGTGCTTGTCTTATGCCAGGCCCAGTGGACTTTCTCCAAGCCCATTCTCTATGATTTCTGCTGCCACAGTTCCTTTTAAAGGAACCACTTTTCAGTTTACTGCCAAGAGAAGATTTTTTAAAGCACAGAGAGCAGCTAGAAGTCTGTGCTTTGAGGGCTCCAATAGCTCCTCTGGCCCATTGCCCACTGCTACTATTGAGGAAATTGACTCCCTTCCTTCACCTGCCTCTGATATCCTTACTAGGAAAAGAAGGAAGAGCAAAATGGAAACACCTTCTGTGGAATCTTCTGTCAGGAGAAGCACTAGACAGGCTGCTATGCATAATGGGTTCAAATTGGTGGCCATGCAGGATAACCCACAGCCCAGGAAAAAACCAAGGTCTGCTAGACCTGCTGATGACAATGCCTCTGTCACTCCACACACCCCAATTGTGATCCTTCAGCAGGTGGGGAGAACTCTGGAGATTGCAGATGAAGATCTCACTGAGGGCAAGCTTGATGCTGTCCCTGACTCTCCAAAAGACAAGAAAAAGTAATAATGTTAGAAAGACTATTATGTAATGTCTTTTGTCCTTGGTTTGTCATGTACTCTCTGGTTATCTCATGGGACCTTTATTGTGTAATGGATCTAATACCTATGAGCCTCTCTGTGGATTTATCAGTTAACTATTATTATGTTTTATCAATGGTGCCTAGTGTCCCTATGGTAGTTGGATGGTTCAGCTATTTTGCTCTCTTATTCATTATTTTCAATGGATAATACACCACACTTATTTTTGGATTGGAAAGTGCTAGATTGGAATGTCAGGGGACTTAATGATAAAAATAAAAGAATTCTGGTTTATAACAAAATTGAGGAGAGCCAATGTGCCATTATCTGTCTGCAAGAAACAAAATGTGAAAGTTTTGATCATAGTTTCATTAGATCATTTTGTCCTAAGAGATTTGATAAATTTGTTTTCTCTCCTTCTGTGGGAGCCTCTGGAGGTATTATTGTTCTATGGAATAGTGCTATTTTTGATGGATAATTGATTGATTGTTTCAAGTCTGCCATTAAAATTAACTTTACTTCAAAGCACAATCTCTCTTCCTGGACCCTGGTTACTATCTATGGTCCCTGCAGTGGGTTAGACAGAGATATCTTTGTTCAATGGCTTTTTGATCTAATAATTCCTACATATGAAAATTGGTTACTGGTGGGTGACTTCAATTTTATCAGATCTGTGGACAACAGGAATAAACCTGGAGCAGATATGAATGATATTTTCATTTTTAATGAAATCATTAGCCATCTTGGGCTAATTGAGTTACCTTTAAAAGGAAGATCCTTTACTTGGTCCAATATGCAAGATCAACCTCTGCTTGAACAACTTGATTGGTTTTTTACTAGCACTTGGTGGACTTTAAACTATCCCAACACTTTGGTAAGGCCTCTTGCTAAGTCAACCTCTGACCATGTACCATGTGTCATCTCAATGTCCACCAACATTCCTAAAGCCCAGATCTTCAGATTTGAAAATCATTGGATCCATCAGCCTGGATTCATGGATCTTATTGATAGAGTTTGGAAATGGCCTGTTAGGAAGAATAACATGGCTGCCACAATTACTGCTAAACTTAAAAACATCAGAAATGAGCTCAAAAGGTGGGGTAGAAACCTTTCTAACCTGAAGTTATTAATTGCCAAATGCAATAAGGTTATATTGATCTTGGATACTCTGGAGGAAGAAAGGAACCTGAGTAGACCTGAATTTAATTTCAGAAATATTGTTAAAATTCATCTGCATAAGCTGTTCCTTTCTCAGTCTGCCTATTGGAAGAATAGATGCACTATCAGATGGGTACAACTTGGTGGTGAAAATACTAAATTTTTCCATGCAAAAGCTACAGAAAGGTATAGAATTAATACTATTGCTGAGATTAAAAATGAGGAAGGGGTCTCACTGATAGACCATCACCACAAGGCAGCTGCTTTTTGGAATTGTTTCAAAAATAGAATGGGGGTATCCTCTGTCACTTCCCAGCTTTTAGATCTTTCCACTGTTATTCAGCCAATTGTTAATTTGCAATGTCTTGTTGAGCCCTTCACTACAGAGGAAATTACAAATGTTATGAAATCTCTTAAGACTGATAGAGCCCCTAGACCTGATGGCTTCAATGGTCTTTTTGTGAAGAAATGTTGGGCTGTGCTAAAAGATGAGTTCACTCAGCTATGTCATGATTTTCATTCAGGGAATTTATCATTACAGAGTATAAATGATTCCTATATCACTCTCATTCCAAAATCAAACTCCCCTGAAACTGTCAATGATTTCAGACCAATTTCATTGACTAATACCTGTCTCAAATTTCTCACCAAGCTTATTACTAATAGAATGCAAAATGTTATATGTGATACAATTCATGATAACCAATATGGTTTTATAAAGGGTAGAACAATCCAAGACTGCCTTGCATGGTCTTTTGAGTTTCTGTTCCAATGCCAGCAGTCAAAAAAGAAAATAGTGGTTCTCAAGATTGATTTTGAAAAAGCCTTTGATACACTGGATCATGAAGCCATTATACAAGTCTTGAGAATTAAAGGATTTCCAGAATTGTTTATCAATTGGGTCAGAGAAATTTTAGCCTCTGGATTCTCTTCTGTTCTCCTTAATGGGATACCTGGAAAAAAATTCCACTGCAAAAGAGGAGTTAGGCAGGGAGATCCTTTGTCTCCACTCTTATTTGTTGAAGGAGCTGATTTATTGCAAAGCTTAGTCAATAAGGCCTATTCTGATGGTTTGCTTTCCTCTCCTATCCCAGTCAGAAAAGAATTCCCTATTATTCAGTATGCTGATGATACCATAGTGGTGCTTCCAGCATGTAAAAAAGACCTGGAGGTATTCAAGGATATTCTAAATACATATGCTGCCTTTACAGGATTGAAAATCTACTTTCACAAATCATCTATGATTCCTATCAATTTGGATTCTGATGAAGCTAGTGCTCTGGCTGAATTTTTTCAGTGTAAAACTGGGTCTATGCCTTTCACTTATCTTGGATTGCCTATGGGTACTACTAGACCTACTATCAAGGATTTTCACCTTTAATTGATAGAGTTGAGAGGAGACTTTCTGCCACTTCCTCTTTTCTGTCCTATGGTGATAGGCTGGTGTTGGTGAATTCTGTTTTATCATCATTGCCAACCTATTATATGCTCTCTTTAGTTATTCATGCTGGTGTTATTGAAGTTATTGACAGAGCAAGAAGACACTGCCTGTGGAGCAAGAGAGGAAAATAAAAAGCTAATTCCCTTGCAGCTTGGCATATGGTGTGTAAACCCAAAAAGAAGGGAGGACTGGGGATCATAAACTTGAAAATACAAAACTCTGCTCTTCTTCTTAAACATCTAGATAAATTCTATAATCAGGGGGACTTGCCTTGGGTTCAGCTCATTACTGATGCTTACTATCATAAGGCTGTTCCTCATGCTGTGGTAGAATCTGGTTCTTTTTGGTGGAGAAATATCTTGGCATTATCTGAGGATTTCAGAAATTTCACTACTTGCTGTGTAGGAAATGGTTTCACTGCATTGTTTTGGGAGGACAATTGGCAGCCACAAATTCTTAAGATAACCTTCCCAAGGCTATACTCTTTTGCCAAAGATAAGCTTCAATCTGTTAATGAGTTCTTGCTATGCACAGATTGCATTCAAAATTTTGCTTTGCCTTTGACAATCCAAGCAAATGAAGAATTAAGGTTGTTGAAATGCATGATTGGTAATTTTAAAATCCAATTAAGTATTAAAGACCAATGGAAGAGTCCACACTCAACTGGCAGACTACATCCTAGTTCTTTTTATAAACACCATTTTAATGGTGCCCCTGATGATTCACTTTCTTATGGAATATGGAAGAGCAAATGTCAATCTAAGCACAGATTCTTTGCTTAGCTATTACTGCATGATAGAATTAACACCAAGGATATGTTGCTTAGAAGGCACTGGAACATTAATGATTCTTCTGATTGCATCCTATGTCCTGGCCATGTTCATGAAGACTGGAGGCATTTGTTCTTCAATTGTACATTCAGTACAAGGAGTTGTAACTATCTACAAATCCCTTGGTACCCTGGTTCCTCCTCATATACTATCATGTCTGCCAAGAAATATTTTGTTGGTCCCTGTTTTGTGGAGATTGTGATCCTGGCCTGCTGGTGCATCTGGAAGCAAAGGAATGGTTGGATTTTCAAGAACATCAAACCAACTTTTAGAGGATGGAAGGCCCTGTTTATACAGGAAGTCACCCTGCTTAAGTACAGGGTGAAGAGAGAGCTCTCTGTTTTTTTGACATCATGGATTAATTCACTCCCCTAATCCCCTTGTATATAGTGTATTTTTTGTAAATAACCTTTTATTTTATTAATAAATGGGGGGGCTGTGGGGGATTCCCCCACAGTAATGGTGTAAAAAAAAACATGAAATTATCCTTTAATAATTCTCTTATCATGCCACCTTTTAACTTTCTCTTTAAAGAGCTTAGCATTTTCATATGCTTCACTCCTCCATTCATATAAAGAACTCAAATCAAGCAACCTTTTCTCACCAGCAAGTTTAAAATCTCTATTTAGGTCTTTCACTGCCCAATAAGCTTTGTGTTCTAATTATAGGGGAAAGTGACAAGCTTTTCCATAAACCATCTTATAAGGAGACATGCCCATGGGATTTTTATAAGCAGTTCTATAAGCCCACAGAGCATTATTCAATTTCTTAGCCCAATTTTTTCTAGATTTGTTAACAGTGTTTTGCAAGATAGATTTGATTTCTCTATTTGATAGTTCTACTTGCCCACTAGTTTGAAAATGATAGGGTGAGGCAATTCTATGATTAACATCATATTTAGCAAGAGTTTTTCTAAAACCACCATGAATAAAATGAGAACCCCCATCAGTCATAACATATCTAGGCACACCAAACCTAGGGAAAATAATATCTTTAAGCATTTTATTGAGGTTTCACCATCAACACTTTTAGTAGGTATAGCTTCTACCCATTTAGTAACATAATCAACATCAACAACAATATGAGTGTAGCCTTTTGAAGGAGGGAAAGGACCCATAAAGTCAAAAACCCAACAATCAAACGGTCCAATAACAAGAGAATAATTCATAGACATTTCATTACGTCTAGAAATATTTCCAACACTTTGACATTGATCGCAAGATAAAAAAAATTCTAGCGTCTTTAAAGAGAGTAGGCCAATAAAAACCTGATTGTAGAACCTTATGTGCAGTTCTATCTCCAGCGTGATGCCCTCCATAAGCACTACTATGACATTTTCTCAATATCTCTTGTCGTTCATTTTTTGGAACACATCTTCTCATAATACCATCAACACCTTCTTTATATAAGTGTGGGTCATACCAATAATAATGCCTCAAATCATAGAAGAATTTTCTTCTGTGCTGAGCTGTAAAGGTAGGAGGCAAATACTTCGAACCAATAAAGTTAGCATAATCAACATACCATGGACTATCTTGAGAGCTCACTTTTATTGCAGCTAACTTCTCATTAGGAAAACTATCATTAACAGGAATAGGGTCATCAGAGATATTTTCTAATCTAGACAAATTATCAGCAACAGGATTTTCAACACCCTTCCTATCCACAATATGTAAATCAAACTCTTGTAAGAGAAGCACCCATCTAATAAGCCTAGGCTTAGCATATTTCTTTTCCATAAGGTACTTAATAGCAACATGATAAGTATGAATAGTAACTTTAGAATCAACAATATACTGCCTAAATTTATCACAAGCAAAAACTATATCTAGGAACTCTTTCTCAGTAGTAGCATAATTCTTTTGAGCAGCATCAAGAGTTTTACTAGCATAATGAATAACATTTAACTTCTTATCTATTCGCTGTCCAAGAACAACATCTACAACATAATCACTAGCATCGCACATAATTTCAAACGGTAAATTCCAATCGGGTGGTTGAACAATAGGGGCAGATATCAAAGCCTTCTTTAAAATTTCAAAAGCTTCTTTACAATCTTCATAAAAAACATAAGGTACATCTTTTTGAAGGATATTAGTAAGTGTCTTTGATATTTTAGAGAAATCTTTAATAAACCTTCTATAGAAACCAGCATGACCAAGAATACTACGAATACCTTTGACATCCCTAGGACAGGGCATTTTCTCAATAGCTTCAACTTTAGCTCTATCAACTTCAATACCTCTTTCAGAAATTTTATGTCCAGGAACAATTCCTTCATTAACCATAAAATGTCATTTCTCCCAGTTAAGAACAAGATTAGTCTCCTCACATCTCTGCAAAACTTTATCAAGATTCTGCAAACAATTATCAAAAGAAGTTCCATAGACGGAGAAATCGTCCGTGAAGACTTCCATAATTTCTTCACATAAACCATGAAAGATAGCAGACATACAACTTTGAAAAGTAGCAGGAGCATTACATAAACCAAAAGTCATACGTCTATAAGCATAGGTTCGAAAAGGACAAGTGAAAGTTGTTTTCTCTTGACCAGGCTTTCTAACAGCAATTTGAGAGAACCCAGAATAACCATCAAGAAAGCAGAAATGAGTTTTCTTGGACAACCTCTCTAACATTTGATCAATAAAAGGCAAAGGATAATGATCTTTCTTAGTAACTCTATTAACCTTCCTAAAATCAATGCACATCCTATAACCAACCACTACTCTTTGAGGGATAAGTTCATTATTTTCATTTGGCACAACAGCCATCCCTCCTTTCTTAGGGACACAATGGACATGATTAGCCCATCTACTATCAGCAATAGGGTAAATAATACCAGCATCAAGGAGTTTCAATACCTCATTTCTTACCACATCCTTCATCTTAGGATTTAAACGGCGTTGATGTTCAACAACTGGCTTTGCATCAGGTTCAATATTAATAGCATGCTAACATATAGTAGGAGAAATCCCCTTCAATTCATCAAGAGTATAACCAATAGCACCTCTGTGTTTCTTCAATATTCCCAATAATCTCTCCTCTTCTTCACCAGAAAGTTTAGAACTAATAATAACAGGATATAATTTCTTATCATCAGTATGAGCATATTTAAGATTGTTAGGCAAAGGCTTTAAATCAAAAACAGGATCCTCCTTGGGTGGTAATGTGGTACCCAAGTCTTCCACCAGTAAATTATGTTTCAGCATCGTTGGCTGATGTAGGAAAATCTCGCCAGTTTTATTCCTTTCTTCCATAAAGACTTCACTTCCGTGGTCTTCCATGTATTGCTGCAAAGGATTGTTTGGAGCAAGATCAATAGCAGCCAATCGTTCAACTCTATAATTCTCATTAGGCAATTCTGCTTCATAAGGTGCTTCCGCAAATTTGGAGAAATTAAATTCATAAGACTCTCCATCAAACTTTGTAAGAATTTTCTCCTTTTTACAATCAAATAACAGCACCACAAGTGTTTAAGAAAGGTCTACCAAAATTAATAGGACAAGTATCACTAGCAGAAGTGCCTAGTACTAGAAAATCAACAGGATATTTAGTTTTACCACATAAGACCTCCACATCTCTAACAATACCAATTGGAGAAATAGTTTCCCTATTAGAAAATTGAATAATCACATCAATCTCTTCAAGTTCACAAGAACCAATTTCATGCATGATTTCTTTATAAATATCATAAGGAATAGCACTAAAACTAGCACCAATATCACACAAACCATAATAGCAATGATCACCTATCCTAACAGATAGCACAGGAACACTAGGTTTCCTAGATTTACCACGACGAGAGACAATATTAGAAGCATCTTCACAAAATATAATGTGTCCCTCTTCTACATTTTCAGAAACAAGGTCCTTTACTATTGCTACTGTAGGTTCTATAGTTATTTGTTCCTCGGGTTCTACATGTTTCCTTGAACTTTTATTAACCACACCAGATAACATAGAATGTTCTTTTACCTTAGCAGGGAAAGGCATTTTCTCAATATAAGGTTCAGGCACAATATAATCAACAATATGAACTTCTATATCTCTAGCAGGAACACAATTAACAGTATCTTTATAAGGAGCATGGTACTTGTCCCATTACTTTTTAGGAATATCAAAATAAGAAGCAAAATCCTTATATAAGTTTGCAACAACTTGAGAATCAAGACCATAAAAAAATACTAACATTATGAAAATCATCGGATGACATAAAAGTTTTAATGCATTCATAGTCATGATTTATAACTGACTTTCTACCTTTGTCATTCTCCCATCCTTCAGTGTTTTCTTGAATACGGTCAAGAAGATCCCATTTTGCTTCATATTTCATACATGTAAATGATCCAGAACAAGAAGCATCTAATAAATCCTTATCATGAAGAGAAAGCATTGCATTGAAATTATTAATAACAATATTACTGAGGAGATCATGAGCGGGGCATTTGAGCATTAGTAACTTCAATCTCCCCCATGCTTGGGCAATACTCTCTCCGTCATGAGGCAAAAAATTATATATATAATTCCGATCTCTATGAATCTCACTAGGAGGATAGAATTTATAATAAAATAGAGGCACAATTTCCTCCCATCCAATAGTTTGGCTATTTTTCAGCAGTTTGAACCATTCAGCGGCTCGGCCTTTCAATGATATAGAGTATAATTTCCTCTTCACTTGGCTCGTTGTAATACCTGCACACTTGAACAACTTGCATAATTCATATAAAAAGAGCAAATAATCACCAGGATGGACAGTTCCATCACCTGAATAGGAGTCATCCCTAACATGTTTAACAATCTTTATAGGTATTTTATAAGGATCCAAATCATCAGGAGGTGGGTCACTTACTACCCTAGCAGTGGTAGCAGTGCCCGCAAATAAGGACTCAAAAGGAGACCCAAACATAGTGTAATAAAGCAGTAGACAGTAATAAAATCAGCACTTATAGCAGAAGCTTCCTTTATCAATTCCACTTCCCAATAGCGCTTCACTCCCCGGCAACGGTGCCAGAAAATAGTCTTGATGAGCCACAAGTATAGGGGGTGTATCGTAACATGAAATATATCAATTAATAACCGAAAATTATGATATAAAATAGTGATGGAAAATGGACGTATCAGGTGACAGCTTATGTGAGTTTGCATGCTTGATTTGAGTAGAAATAATGTATTTTTGCTGTATGTTTAGCTCTCATATAAGTCCCTATGGTAGTTTCCACCTTATAGTTGCTTGAATTAATTTTTGTGATGATTGTTGAAAAATTTCAGAGATGGATATTTATAATTTTGGAGAGATATTTAGGAGTGATGCTCCTAGAAGGACAAGGCCCTCACGCTCATCCACTTTAGTGAGGCCATCGTACAATGAAGACGTTATTGCACCAACTATTGACGATGCGGGAGGTGATGGTATCGTTAACCCATCTAGCTTTCCTTGCATTACATTTCTAAGAAGTGCAGGTTTATTAGATGACTTTCGTATGCTTATTGAAAGAGTTGGTCTAACCAACTTTATGGAGGATGAAAGCCCTCAGTAGGCCACTCTCACAAAAACTTTTGTTGAGAGCTTTAAATTTCAGAACACACATTTTGGTCCAACTGTTGCATTCAAGTTATATAGTAGTCCAGTTTCTTTGTCCTTGGTAGATTTTTGTGCTATTATAGGTATCAACGCCGCCGGGACATCGAGCATGATTCAGGATAAACCAGCAGACCTCCAGAGGCTCTACCGAGACATCACCAATGATGACGGTCGTTCATCCCAGCGTGGGAAGATAAGGAACATTCAACTTCCTGCTCTTAGATATTTCACTTACTATCTTGCTACTAGCATCCTTGGTAGGGGAAACACGAGTAATATTTCTAGTTATCACCTTGCTTTTATTGATGCTGCACTGAATCATAGCACGAAGTATAGTCTTGGTGTACTTGTTGCACGCCGCCTTGCTGCTACTGGGCCTATTTTAGGAGGCATTATTGCTACACGTGTAGAAACTGTTTTAAATGTTTCCATTATCCCTAATGACGAAATAATTGCTCCATGAGGCTTAATCTCGCTGCCATGAAGTCCCATCACTTTGTTACTGCTAACTCTACTGCTGAACGATTAGTATATAGAGTTTTATATATAGATAGAGAGGAGCGAAAAGTTACTTTGCCATAGCCTGTTTTGTTTAAGATTGACAGGTCACCATGGTCGCTCTCTAAGGAGCAGGTAGACGAGTATCTGAGCACCACGGAGTTTCACACGCAGCAGGAGAGGCGAGACGCGCCTCCAGAGGACTATAACACGCTGTACACCGGCGCATCCTCGAGCACATATCAGGAGGAGGGTTCCTCCTCAGCATACTACGGGGGCGCCACCTCATGGTCCCCTTGGTGATTGATCTCCACTTAGGCTAAAAGCCTAAGCTTGGGGGAGGTACACCGACATCACACTCATTTATATATCATGTTCGATCGGTTCTTTGTATATCCATGTTTTCGTTTCTTTCGTTTGTTTTCGTTTTCTTTCGTTTCTCTTCGTTTTATTGTTCTGTTCTTGTTTTCCAAAACACAAAAACACCAAAAATATTTCTGTTGTTTATCTTTGTTTGCTTCTTTTAGTTTCTTATTTGGTTTGCTTTCTTCTCTTGTTTCGGTTTAGTATTCAAAAATCCAAAAATATTTTGCTTTGTTTGCTTGTTCTCTTTCTGTTCTTGTTTTAATTGAAAAACCCAAAATTATTTGTTCTTCTTCTTTGGTTTTGTAAAGTTTGCTGCAGAGTTCAACATTCGTCCGTGATTCCATTGGATCTTGGTTTTCATTATATATTATTCCAGCCACAAGTGAAGAGCAATAATGACGATCTATGACAATTCAAGTTGTGGTGAGAGACTGGTATGAACTCTATTTGTTTTCATTTTTGTACATATATCCATCCATGTGAGCATGCTTAGTTTGTTCATATAAGATATATGTGGTTTAATGGCTGCTTAATAGTTTGTACTCTCTCATGTTTTGTTCCAATTTATTAATAGTAAATGACATGTCGTATAAATATTTGTTCTCATTGTTCTATTCGTAGAAGAGTATGACATTGTGGTAGCCTTCTCTGACTGTTTCATTTGAATCGAATGGGCACATGCTCACGCATGCTAAGACTGAAAAATAAAAAGTCAATAAGCCTCGATGATTTATTTTTCCCTAGAGTTCTAGTATCAATTTTATGCCTCAGTTAATTTTGTTTTGTCCCAAGCATGATTATGATAGTTGTTGCTCTCTTGATTGTCGCTCTCTGTCTATTGCTAACCTTCACATGTACTGAGTATGAGCTCTACTCGTGCATCCAACTCCAAAAAACCAAAGTTTGCCAAATGTGTCCACCATACCTACCTATATGTGGTATTTAACCGCCACTCCAAGTAAATTGCTCATGTGCTACCTTTAAAACCTTCTAAAAATTATTCATGTTTTCTGCCCCTATTTTAGCTCATGGGGACGTAAATAGAGAATCTTTATCTCACTTGTTGATTGGAGTTCACACCCTGGACTAGTGGATTCATCCGCTTATCCAATTGATAGGAGAGCTGGCAGCGGGTTGCCCATCCCTAAATTAATACACACAAAATCTCTTCACTATTTTGCCCCTGATTTATCAGTCAAATCATAATTGTGTAACCAAAAGAGAAAGATGGATAACCTTCTACACCAGTTGCGTCCTTCAAATGGGAGACGCTCTTGTGAAATCTAGTTGGCTTGTGACGTACTGTATTTTCTGTTTACCAATCATTGACATAAGCATACACCTCTCTTAAAAATATTTTCAATACCTCTGTTTAATAAAATAGAAGCTCTAGAACATGAGTGATCCATGCTTCCCTCTGCGAAGGGCCTTTCTTTTACTTTTATGTTGAGTCTTCACGTTCTCACTTTATGCACCTTCTTGAGAGCAATGGCTGTTATTATTAGTGTAATGTGCTTGTCCCAGAACACGGTTAATTGTGGTATAACTTTGATACTTGTATCTTTGATATCTTTACTTATAGTCTTCCCTTGAAGTTCAGAGGTGCCCTGGAATTTATGTTTTGCCCCACACATAAGGGAAAGCGAGATACCACTTTATCAGATCCTATTATGAATATTACAATCTTGCAAATACTTATGCTTCATGTTGTTTATTATTAATATGTTTTTATCTCTTCATGGTTTGCATAGCTATTAAGTGACAGTATCTTGCATGTATCTTATCATGAGCATAATTAAGTATTTGATCATATAGTGAGTATATTTACATCATATGAAACAAATGAGTTCGTAAAAGTTTTTTATCGCACTGAGTTGTCACTAAATTGCTTGAGGGCAAGCAATAAGCTAAGCTTGGGGGGAGTTGATACGTCGAAAACGTATCTCCTTTTCCGAACACTTTTCTTATTGCTTTCCTCTAATCTTGTGTGTTTTGAATGCAACTAACACGGACTAACGCTGTTTTCAGTAGAATTATCTTGGTGTCTCGTTTTTGTGCAGAAAAACCAACTTACGGGAAATTGCCCAGAAAAGACCCCATTGGTCTTAAAACACCGGAAGACCCCGGGAGCCAGAAGGGGGCCATGAGAGGGGCCAGAGGGGGGCCACACCACCCCCTGGCGCGCCCCCAGGCCGTGCTACCTGGTGGTGTGGGCCACCCAGAGACCCCCTCGGGCTCCCCTTTCGACTAGATATTGCCTTCAACCCTAAAACCCGAGGGGGTTCGTCATATTCCACAGAAACACAGTAGAGCGCCGCCGCCACGCCGAACCTCGATTCGGGGATCACAAGTTCCTCTTCTGGCACCCTGCCGGGATGGGGAATCGGAGGAGACCATCGCCATCGTCATCACCAACGCCTCTTCGTCGACCATCCATGTTTCCTCCATCCATGTGTGAGTAATTCCCCTGCTGTAGGCTGAAGGGGATGGTAGGGATTGGATAAGATTGTTCATGTAATAATGCCGTGATTGTTAGGGCATAGTGCCTAGAATCCTCTATTAGTTCTATTGACACTGTTGCAACTTGTTATGCTTAATGCTTGACACTTTGGGCCCGAGTGCCATGATCTCAGATCTGAACATGTTATTGAATCACGAGGATAATTATTGTTTCTTGATCATACATGCAATTTGTTTACACATATCGTTGTCCGGAACCCGAGGCCCCGAAGTGACAGAAATTGGGACAACCGGAGGGGATGGCTGTGATGTGGGGATCACATGTGTTCACGGAGTGTTAATGCTTTGCTCCGGTGTTCTATTAAAAGGAACACCTTAATTACCAGTAGTTCCCATGAGGCCCCGCTGAAAATGGGTTGGTAGGACAAAAGATGTTGTGCAAGTTCTCAGTGCAAGCACGTACGACTATTTACGGAACACATGCCTATGGTTACTTAGTGCTTGGATGCTTTATCTTATTTATCTGCAATGCCCATGTCTTGATTATTATATGAACTATCTTATCCATGCAACGCTCGTTCATGTATCCCTATTCCTATAGTATTTAATCCCGCTGTTTACTTCAAACACTACTGCTGCTGTTTTCATTCCACTGCTGCTATTATTTCACTACTGTTGCTACTATAAAACTGTTACTACTGATAAACCACTGCGAACAAAAGTAATTTCAGGTGCAGGTGAATTTACAACTCACTTGTGAAGGCTCACAAATATTCTTTGGCTCCCCTTGTGTCGAATCAATAAATTTGGGTTTTACTTCCCTCGAAGACTGTCGCGATCCCCTATACTTGTGGGTCATCAGATGTGTTGTTGCCATTAGGGAGAAAACAACGGTGTTTACCTAGTTTACATTGGTTACATTACAAACTTTGCTTACTGCGACAATCTGTTGCTTGCAACTTAATACCCAACGTTTGTTCAGATGATATTCGGAGGGTGGATTATTAGACATAGATGCAGTTGGATGACGGTCTATATATTTTGTTGTAATGCCCGCATGAAGCACATAGTAATCTTTATGCCATGCATATGCACCACGATGCAGCCTTCATTTCTGTCAATTGCCCAGTTATAATTTGTTCACCACACATGTTATTTATCTTTCACGGAGATACACCATTAGTGAAATGTGGACTGCGGTCCATTTTCTCATACTAATAATACACACACTGCTTGCATACTGATGTTACTGCTTTCATACTATTTTCCAACTGTTTTCCACACCATACGTTTAACCTCTTTGTGTTCAGCAAAACCGGTAAGATTGACAACCTCACTGCTACGTTGGGACAAAGTGATTTGATTGTGTTGTGTAGGTTCCACGTTGCTGTTGAACCGGTAGTGCGCCCTGCCACCTCAGCTGGATCAACCTTTAGAGATTGCTTGTCCTCCTACTGGTCGATTCAACCTTGGTTTCTTTTCTGAGGGAAAACTTGCCGGTGCACTCTTCACACCTTGCACTTGGGGTCTACCAATGTTAGTCATCAACAAAGTTTTCTGGCTCCATTGCCGGGGAACAAAGTATTCGAGAGCAAGCAACCTCCCGTCAAGGCACCCATCAAGTTTTCTGGCGCCGTTGCCGGAGAGGAAGAGAATTTCTGCAAGGGGAGTATCTCACTTCCATTCTCTTTACTTTGTTTTTGTTTTGCTTAGTTTATTTTATTTTTTCTTGTTTGCTTCTCTTTATCAAAAACACACAAAAATTAGTTCTTATTCTAGCTGTAGTTTTATTCCTGTTTTTAGTCTTGTTAAAATGACTACTCCTAAGAACACTAAGTTGTGTGACTTTACTAGCACCAACAACAATGATTTCATTAGCACTTCTATTACTCCACCTACTCCTACTGCTGAATTTTATGAGATAAAGCCTGCCCTGTTAAACCTTGTTATGAGAGAGCAATTTTCTGGTGTTAGTACTGATGATGCTACTGCCCATCTTAATAAATTTTTTGAACTATGTGAGATGCAAAAATATAAAGATGTAGATGGAGATATTATTAAACTGAAATTGTTTCCTTTCTCTTTGAGCGGAAGAGCTCAAGAATGGTTGATGTCTTTGCCTAGAAATAATATTGATTCTTGGACTAAGTGTAGAGATGCTTTCATTGGAAAATATTATCCTCCTTCTAAGATTATATCTTTAAGAAGTAGCATTATGAATTTTAAGAAACTTGATAATGAGCATGTTGCTAAAGCTTGGGAAAGAATGAAATCTTTAGTAAAGAATTGTCCCACTCATGGACTGACTACTTGGATGATCATCCAAACCTTTTATGCAGGTCTAAAATTTTCTTCAAGAAACCTTCTAGATTGAGCTGCTGGAAGAACCTTTATGTCCATTACCTTCGAGTCAGCAACAAAGCTTCTTGATGATATGATGTTAAATTATTCTGAGTGGCACACTGAAAGAGCTACAACTGGTAAAAAGGTAAATTTTGTTGAAGAAACCTCCTCTTTGAGTGATAGACTTGATGCTATTATGTCTATGCTTGTGAATGGCTATGCTCCTATTGATTCAAATAATGTTCCTTTAGCCTCTTTGGTTGCTCAAGAAGAGCATGTTGATGCGAACTTCATTAAAAATAATAATTTCAACACCAATGCTTATAGGAATAATTTTGGTAGCAGCAACTATAGACCGTATCCTTCCAATAATAGAAATTCTTATGGTAATTCTTATGGTAATTAGTGCAACAATAATAAAAGTGTACCCTTTGATCTTGAGAACATGCTTAAGAATTTTATTAGTACACAAACGGCTTTCAATAAATGTGTTGAGGAAATTTTTGGCAAAATTGATGTTCTTGCTTATAAAGTTGATAGCCTTGATCTTGATGTTGATTTTCTAAAACTAAAGGTTATGCCTTATGATGTTAAATAAAGTAAAACTTTTAATGCTATCCAAATTAGAATTGATGATAATGTTAGGATGTTAGCTGAATTGCATGCTAGATGGGAAAAAGAAGATGAATTAGCTAGAAAGAATTATATAGCTAATGTTTGCACCATTACCACCACTATTAAAAATGAAGCTTCTCATGCGAAAAAACCTTATACTATCAATGGTAAAGTGATTTGTGTTGGAAATACTCCCACTTCTTCTATTAAAAATGCAAAACTGCCTAAAACTGCTAAAAATGTTCCTGATAAAAGTGCTGAATTTTTTAGAAATATGGGAGACAATGGTCCCACTACCTTTGATAAAAATGATCTTGAATTTTATGATTGCAACATAACTGAAGTGATTAAGTTCTTTCAAAAGCTTTCGAGTTTTCCTAATGCTAGTGCTATGAATATGGCTTTCACAAAACATATTACAAATGCTCTCGTGCAAATTAGAGAGGATGAGTTAAGATGTGAAGCCTTTATCCCTAGGAATATAGATGATGGCTAGGAACCCATTATTAAAAGGAAAGTGAATGATTTTGATTGCAATGCTCTATGTGATCTTGGTGCTAGTATCTCTGTTATGCCCAAGAAACTCTATGAGATTCTTGATTTACCACCATTGGAACCTTGTTATTTGGATATTCGTCTTATTGATAACGTTAGAAAGAAAACTTTGGGGGAGAGTTGATGATGTTCTTATCATGTTTAATAATAATCTTGTCCCTGTTGATTTTTTTGTCTTGAATATTGAATGCAATTCTTCTTGTCCAATTGTTTTGGCAAGACCTTTTCTTAGAACTGTTGGTGCTATTATTTATATGAAAGAGGGGAATATTAAATTTCAATTCCCACTCAAGAAAGGTATGGAACACTTTTCTAAAAAGATAATGAAGTTTACTTTTGATTCTATTATTCGAACAAATTATAATTCGGATGCTTCTTCACTGTAAAATACTTGATTCCACTTTTCTGGGCCTAGCTAAAAGGCGTTAAAGAAAAGCACTTCTTGGGAGATAACCCATGGTTTTATTTTTGCTTTGTTTTTCTCTGTTTTCTTTGAGTCAAGGGGTTTTATACTTCTGTAGAAACTTCTTTGTATATTTTTTTTTCATGTTTTAGTTGTGCCAAGTAAAGTTTCTGACGAGATTTGGAGTTGGGTTTTGGATTTCTGTGCAGGAAACAGATTTCTGCTGTCCACCGTAAAAAATCGTATAAATCACAGAAAAATCATAATGACCTGAAATTTCTTGTGCTTATTCCCCGGCTAATTCCAATTTTTCTTTGTTCTTTAAGTTTTTCGATCTGATAAAGATAAGTGCCCCAAAAAAATTCGTCTTTACAGACAGTTCTGGTTTTGACAGATTCTGCCATTTTTCTTGCATTTGCTCTTTTGCGATGCAAAGTGGATTTCTTTGCTTCATGAAACATCAGTGGCTATAGCTAATGTTTAAAAGTATCAATATCACTTGTGCCCTTACAGAATCCATAGATTTTTTTATTGTTGCACTAACCCTCTAATGCGAATTACTCTTTGAGTGTGGCGTGAAGGAAGTTTTCAAGGGTCAAGAGAAGAGGGTGATATATGTGATCAAGAAGAGTGCAAGGTCAAAGCTTGGGGATGCCCCCGTGGTTCATCCAAGCATATTTTAAAAAATACTCAAGCATCTAAGCTTGGGGATGCCCAAGGCTTCCCCTTCTTCATCAACAATCTATCAGGTCACTTCTAGTGAAACTATATTTTTATTCGGTCACATCATATGAACTTCACTTGGAGCGTCTGTTTGTTTTCTTTTGTTTTCCTTTGTTTTATTTTGTTTTACTTTATGCAATAATATAGTTTGACCCTAGCATTCCTTGTTTGGGAGAGATACACGCTCCTCTTTTTCGTTTGATACTTGCTATGCTAGTATTCTTAGTTTTTCTTCTAGCTGGTGGAAAATTCCTGTTTAGCTCTTGTTTTCATTGCATCCCTTATTTAGAGCTGTTAGTTTTAGTAGTTCTATGTGAGTAATATCATGTTTTCTTGATCTATAATTTAGAGAGTTTTTTTGTTAAAGCATGTTTTGTATGTTGCTTGTTGGGAAAAGAAATTGCTGCTTGTGGTAGAATTTGTAACAGTGCAAGTAGAAGCTTGTATAGACTGTGGCTAGACTTTTTCGTATTATGCTAGATGTTATTGTAATTCTAAATCCTTGTGGTTATTTATAGCATGATTAGCCTCAAATATCTGAGAGTCTTTAATGTGCCATTGAAAGAATCATGAGTTGTTCTTGCCATATTGAAGCATAAATTTGTGGTGTTCTCCTGTGAATGTTTTATTTGGTTGACTTGGCGCATGCTCACATCATGTTTATGACTATGAACTAGTTACTTATAGACTCTATGATCATTTATTTTTTAACTTGTGGTACCACTTATGCATTGATTAACGTTGTTTATATCGCTATGCATGATTATGCCTCTTATGCTCTCTTGATTTTTCGCTCCCAGTCTTTTGCTAGCCTCCACCTGTACTGAGTATGAGCTCTACTCGTGCATACAACTCCCTAAAACCAAAGTTTACCAAATATGTCCACCATACCTAGCTACATGTGGTATTTAACAACCACTCCAAAGTAAATTGCTCATGTATTACCTGTAAAACTTTCAAAATTACTCTTGTTTTGTGCTCCTGTTTTAGCTCATGAGGACGTAAATAGAGAATCTTTATCTCACTTGTTTATTGGACTTTCACACCCTGGACTAGTGGCTTCATCCGCTTATCCAATGATAGAAGAGCTGGTAGCAGGGTGCCCAGCTCCAAATTAATAACAACAAATTCTCTTCACTATTTTTGCCATTGATTTATCAGTCAAAGCAAAATTGTGTAAACAAAAGAGAAACAGGGATGACCTTCTACCCAGATGCGTCCTTCTATGGGAGCCGCTCTTGTGAAGTCTAGTTGGCTTGTGACGTATTGTATTTTCTGTTTACCATTTGTTGACATAAGCATACACCTCTCTAAAAAAATAGACACTCCTCCATGGTATAGATTGTTGGAAGGCACCCGAGGATTCGGTTAGCCATGATTTGTGTAAGATGGATGGGAGGAGTGTCAAGATTTTTATACATTTGTTTAATAAAATAAAAGCTCCAGCACATGAGTTGATCCCTACTTCCCTCTGCGAAGGGCCTTTCTTTTACATTTATGTTGAGTCCCCATCTTCTAACTTTATGCACAGTTGAGAGAGCATAGTTGCCATTTTGAGTTTTATGTGCATTTGTCCAAAAACCATTATTAATTGATTCATGATGTGTTATTGCTTGTTCTCTAATTATTTGTTCTAGTCTTCCTCATGAACTTTGAAGGTGTCCTGGCATTTATGTTTTCCCCACTCTTAAGGACTATCGAAATATCACTTTTCCATGTTTTCACTATACTTGAAACAAACGTATATCTTTTGTTGCATTGTTATTCATGATCTTTTATTTGTGTTACTTCTCATGATCAAGGTGATTGCTATGCTTTACTGTTAAAATTCTATTTATCATGCTTGTGTTGAAGTTTTACGATCTCAGCTTACTTATGCTTTTACATTATTGATGATTAAGTTTATGTTGGTAGCATGTCACCTCAGAAATTATGTGTTTTTATCGTTTACCTACTCGAGGTCGAGTAGGAACTAAGCTTGGGGATATTGATACGTCATAAACGTATCTTTAATTTCTGATGTTCCATGTTGTTTTCATGTTGTTTCCTACATGTTTGCTATACACTTTATGTCGTTTTTATCGATTTTCTGGACAAACCTATTGACAAGATGCCACGGAGCCAATTCCCTGTTTTCTGTTGTTTTTAGTTTCAGAAAAGTTATTCTGGAAATATTCTCGGAATCGGAAAATTCAAAGTCCGGAGGTCCTAGAATTCCCGAAGGTTCCACGGAGTCCCGAAGAGGAGCACAGGGGGGGCACACCATAGGGCGGCACGCCCCTGGGCGTGCCATGGGGTGGTGTGGGCCCCAGGCCTCCACCGCCTTTGCCCTTTCGCCTATTTATACCCCCCGACATATCAACCCTAAATATATACCACTTCGTCCCGAGAAACACCCGAGGCCGCCATCATCGTCATCCCGAGATCGGGAGGGTTCTGGAGCTCTCCCCGGCACCTTGTCGGGAGGGGAATTCATCACCGGAGGGGTCTACACCACCATGCCCTCCTCCGAAGTGATGCGTGAGTAGTTCATCCCTGGACTACTGGGTCCATAGCAGTAGCTAGATGGTTGTTATCTCCACTTTTTACCTCATGTTTAGATCTCGTGAGCTGCCTCACATGATCGAGATCATATTTATGTAATGCTACATGTTGTTTTTGCTGGGATCTGATGAATGTTGAATGCTACGTCTTCTGATTATCAATCTATCATGTTATCTTCATGCTTATGTTATTTATGATCTCGCATGCTCTCCCTTATTAGTAGATGCTCTGGCCAAGTGGATGCTAATAACTCCATGAGGCAGTATTTATGCTCGATAGTGGGCTCATGCCTCCTTTGCATCTGTGCTCGAGTGATAGAAACGTGACAGATGGAGGATGTGTTGTTGCCATTAGGGAGAACACAACCGTGTTTACCTAGTTTACATTGTTTACATTACACACTTTGCTTACTGCAATAATCTGTTGCTTGCAACTTAATACCCAACGTTTGTTCGGATGATATTCGGAGGGTGGATTATTAGACATAGATGCACTTGGATGACGGTCTATGTATTTTGTTGTAATGCCCGCATGAATCACATAGTAATATTTATGCCTTGCATATGCACTATGATGCAACCTTCATTTCTGTCAATTGCCCGGCTGTAATTTGTCCACCACGCATGTTATTTATCTTTCACGGAGAGACACCACTACTGAACTACGGACCCCGGTCCATTTTCTTATACTGATAATACACACACTGCTTTCATATTGCTGTTACTCCTTTCATACTGTTTTCCACACTATATGTTTAACCTGTTTGTGTTCAGCAAAACCGGTGAGATTGACAACCTCACTGCTACGTTGGGACAAAGTGATTTGATTGTGCTGTGTAGGTTCCACGTTGCTGCTGAACTGGTAGTGCGCCCTGCCACCTTAGCTGCATCAACCTTCAGAGATTGCTTGTCCTCCTACTGGCCGATTCAACCTTGGTTTATTTTCTGAGGGAAAACTTGCTGCTGCACTCTTCACACCTTGCACTTGGGGTCTACCAACGTTAGTCATCACCCCTTAATCAATACTTTTCACCTCATTGGAATAAATTATGGCGGGCAGTAATCCGTCAAGTCGAGTAGTCTACTAGCGCATTTTTCTTTCACGAAACTCTGGGTACCTTACCATGGGGATTGTTGAGGTCACCCCCTCTTCATTGGTGTCGTCTGTGGGAATCTGGGGCGCTGGATCCGCGACTTCTTCGAATTCATCACCATCGGGCTACGACTCGATGATCTGTGCGGACTCGATCCGTTTCGGGTCGATCGACTTCACCAAGCACTCACCGGTGTTGCATATGGCGTTCGACTACCTCGATGCAAGCATCAATATCAACATCGGTGACCTAAACTTCCGCGCTAGTCGCACAAGAGTATTGCGCTTAGAAGATTCCACTCAGGTTCAGCCAGAGGAGGCGATTCTACCAGAGTTCTCGCTGCTCTCACTCGAAGAGGCGAGCCCCGAGTACTCTCACCCTGCCAACCCTCATGTCCACTTCGTCGCAATGGCGAGACGCATCGAGTCATCATCCTCGGAAAGCGACGACGGATACGAGGTAACTGACCCACCCAAGGCGACTGGCGCGACTGACGTGGACGTGACTGGAGAGGATGAAGACAAAGGCGAGGAAGAGACCGACGAGGACCCGTCGAAATCCCTGCCACCTGAGGATCAAGACCCAATCGGCAACGACGGATAACTCGGCGAAATCGGCAAAATCACTCCACCCGCTAATTTTGGATCTGCAACTAAAAGCAAGAGGGCAAAGCGGAACGCACCTAGCTGCTCGTATCAGCAAAAACAATGGGATTGGTCACTAGTCTAGTCGAGAAAGGCCTTCCACTCCCAACAGACTCTAACACAAAGGAGTGGTTGGCTTATCGCTGGAAGCTAGCCCAACACAAAAAGAAGTTGAACAAGATGTACAGAGCTAGATAGCATGGGTCTCCCAAAGATGCACTCGGCTGGAGCTTCAGGCAGCGGGTTACAGAAACCAACCGCTCCCAAGCGACAGTCTCGAACGGAAAATATGACGACCCCATGGAAGGAACCCGAAAGGTGCTGGATCTAGATCAAGACCCAAAAGAACCCAATCCACCATAGAAATTGGCACCTAGAACGCCTCCGGGAAGTCTTCTACAGGTCCAAACACACCTAATGTTCATAAAATGAACACCGGGTGATCCCCACGGAGAAGTACACGAGGAGATGCTGCGAGGCCTGATACGTCCAAAACGTATCTCCTTTCCCAAACACTTTTGCTATTGTTTTCCTCTAAACTTGTGAGCTTTGGATACAAGTAACACGGAATAACGCTGTTTTTAGCAGAATTACCCTGGTATCTTGTTTTTGTGCAGAAAAATCGACTTTCGAGAAATTGCGCGAAAAAGATCCCATTGAACTTATATCACCAGAAGACCCCGGGAGCTAGAAGGACACTTGGAGGGGGCAAGGAGTGGCCTAGACCACCCCTGGCGTGCCCCCCTAGGACGCGCCACCTGGTGGTGTAGGGGCCACAGCCACCCCCTCGGGCTCCCCTCGAGATCCTGACCCTAGGCCTAACAATCATGCTGATTGTAAAAGAAGGTCGGATTGGAAAGATTGGCATGTGGCAATTACCTCACGAACATGGTGGTTCGGTACAAAGCAAGACTCGTTGCTCAAAGGGTTAACTCAACGACCATATGTCGATATTGAGGAAACTTACTCCAGTCATGGATGGAATAACCTTTAGATACTTGATCTCAATGGAAGTGAACCTGGACTTTACAATGAAGTTGATGGATGTTATCCCTGATTACCTATATGGTAACCTTGATTCGGATATTTACATGAAGGTACCAGAAGGTATCCCCATTCCGAACCAAGATAGAGCAAATTGGGGTCCATACACTATTCTTCTCAAGAAGTCATTGTACGTACTTAAACAGTCTGGTAGGATGTGGTATATTCACTTAGCAATTTCCTTCATTATAAGGGCTACACGAGTATCGAAGATTTCTCATGTGTGTTTACACGATGATCCCAAGATGGATTCTATATAATCTTGGTGTATGTGGACGATTTGATTATATTCGGTACACCTGGAGATATTGAGGAAGCGAGTTCCTACCTGATATCAGAATTCAAGATGAAGGATTTGGGTAAAACCAAGTTCTTTCTATGTCTGCAACTTGAACATTCCCCCGCTGGGATTCTGGTGCACGAGTCTGCCTACACACAGAAGGTGTTGGAGATATTTGGATTTGATAAGGCATATCCTTCAAAAGACCCCGATGATCGGAAGGTCTTTAAAGCAAGATAAGGACCCGTTCAGGCCTAAGCGAGAGGGGGAGGAAATTATGGGACCGGAATTCCCCTACTTGAGCGTTGTTGGAGCATTCATGTACCTCGCGAATTATATACGGCCCGATATTGCATTTGCCGTCAAGTTTCTTGCTAGGTACATTTCTAAGTCTACCAATAGACATTAGAAGGCATCAAGGACATCTTCCGATACCTGCAACGGACAAAAATCTTGGGCTGTTCTATAGGAGGAATCAAGACCTATCACTGGTAGACTATGCTGATGCATGGTACCTGTCGGACCTACATACTTCCAAGTCACAGACTGTATATGTTTTCTTTTGTGGTGGAACAATTTTTTGGAAATCGTCTAAGCAAAGTCCTGTATTGACTTCGACGAACCACTCAGAAATCATGGCATTGTATGAGGCATCACGAGAGTGTGTATGGCTTTGACGGGTGATTCTCCGCATTCAACAGACGTGTGGGATGAACACCGTATAGAACCCCACCATTATCTATGAAGATAATACAGATTGTGTCGCACAAGTGTAGTCAGGGTATGTGTAGAGTAATCTAACAAAGAATATCAACCCCAAATTCTTCTATGTGCATGACCTGCAGAAGATGAACATGGTGAGGATCTTGCATACTAAGTCGTGTGACAATCTCGCTGATTTGTTCACTAAATCATTACCGACATCACCTTTTGAGAGGTGTGTTCGTGGATTAGGTATGATGAGAATTATAGAAATTCTAGACTCGGGGGTAGATTCTTCACACCCCCGTATGTGAATATCGATCCAAATGATCGAGTACTCAAACAGACGTTGAGTGGATTGTACTCTTTTTTTCCTTATATGGTTTTCCAGATGTTTTTCACAACAAGGTTTTTTATAAGGCAATTTGTGCAACATGAGGAGATGTATTCTCTGCGCTTTTTTCCATATTTTTCCCACTGGGATTTTCGGATTTTTTTGAGACATAGACAATACGGGATGTCAGACCAAGGGGGATTGTTGGGAAACCTTCCCGTGCGTGGCTGTATAGGCCCACCCTTTCTTGGGGTGGGGATGTTCCCTCTAGGTTTTGGTCCTCCCACCTACCCTCTCGCCCTATATATACTCATCTATTGTATGGAGAGAGACACACAATTCATTAATAAAGACCTGTCCAGACTATTTCTCCGTGTCCCGTGAATTTACGCATTTGTGATTGTGTCGCGTGTATGACTACATTGACAACGATCTCGCTCCATGCCCTTGGACCGGACTCGCCGGTAAAGGTTGTGGAACAGTTACAATTGACATAGAGGATACTTGATCGGGTACATGTTGTGGCCTAGTAGTGCTAAATAAAGACACACCAAGGCGCACACCGATTGGAAGGATAGCCTTTTTCAAGTACGATCCTTGGAGATTCCCGATCTGTTTTGGTTCTGCTTGCCACCTAAAGAAAAGTCCATATCAGCTACGGTTTTCAAGGAAAAAAAAGTAGATCGATTGGAACCATTATACGTAACTTTTTTCCCTTGGTACGTGCATATCTTGGCATTCTACGTGAGTACTACTACTTCGTTCAGTTTTACCTGCTAGTACCATTTGGGGTGGGAGACACTGCCTATTTTCATTATGGCGAAACATTCCGAGGAAATATTTGATGGAGCTCCCAAAATTGCAAGGGCTCATGCGCATACTAATTATGATTCGGCACAATTAGTCAAACCTATATGGGTGATTGATGGGGAGATAATAACCCGGTAGGCCAATTCCAAGGTATAACCCGGCCCAAAGGACGTTGTGCAGGATCCGGCTAAGGATAAAGACGCTTCTGGAAGGCCTAAAGTTTGTAGGCCTCGTAATCCGGATTGTGGGTTGCGGTAAGGAAAGCTAGGATTTGTAAACGGTGTTCGGGTAGGACACAAGTTGTGCCTTGGAGGGCAAGCCAGGTAGGGGTGCGGGTGTTTTATAAACCGGCTCCTAGGCTTAGTTTAAGAGGGATCCAAGTAGTAATCATATCGCCGAATATCGAGTATCCATTGTACACAAAGAGATCGAGTTAATAAAGCGAGATCGGAGACTCGGCGACTTCATCGCCGGCTACCAGATTAAATTCCATCATGTTTTCCTCTGAGCTAAATCCTCTCCCAAACGCCTGTGTCGACTTGCCCCAAGATCAGTTACCCCTGGTAACATCTGCCGTGATCATCCCACGACAGTTGGCGCCCACCATGGGGCCTGCGTCCAAAGGTGTTTACATCACGGGAGAAGCTCGGAAAAGCATGAGGAACCTCGTCGTCGGAGAGATCTACGACGACCACAAAGGAGAGAAGGTGGTGGACGACTCCGGCTGGGGGCCAGAATCGGATCACCTCGAATCCGGATCTGTCGTGACAATCGGCAAGGTCAACATCTTCGTCGGTATGGTACGTACGTTTGACTTAAAAGGACAATATCATGTGGATGTTACAGGAACTTCTAGCAGGGATAAAGAAACACCAAAGCAAACGGTAAATTCGGTTTCCTCGGCCGTTCCGGGATACCTGAGATGGGCGGAACAGGAAGTAACGTGGAGCAGAAGGGATCACCCGGAAGGGATAGAACGCCCAGGAATCTTGGCGTTGGTGGTCGCACCGCAGGTCAATGGGTACGAGTTGAGAAAAGTCTTGATGGATGGGGGAAGCAGTATTAACATCTTGTATTGGGAAACCTTCTTACGCATGAACCTCAAAGAATCCCAGCTGCAGAAAAGTTCAACAGTTTTTCACGGAATTGTGCCGGGTCACTCAGCGCGCCCTGAGGGAAAGATCACATTGGAGGTTGCTTTTGGAGAATCAGTGGATAATTATCGAGTTGAGTGGCTCACGTTTGAGGTGGTCAAGTTGCGTAGTCCTTATCATGCGTTGTTCGGAAGACCGGCTTACGCTAAGTTCATGGCCAGACCGTGTTACGTATATTTACAGCTAAAAATTCCGGGTCCTAAGCAGACCATCACCATACAAGGAAGTAGGGATATAGCGGCTGAGTGTGATGAAGGAGATTCAGTGATGGCTGAGCAAGCTTGCAGAAAAGAAGAACTCAAGTATTACCGATCCCAGGTGGATCCGGATGATGGAACAGCGTTGAGAAGGCCGGATTCTGAGGATGAAAGAGTGAAATTCAAGGCAGCACAGGACACCAAGAAAGTAGATTTTGTTGAAGGTGATCCCACCAGGCAGTTTACTATAGGGTCTAATTTGAAAAGCGGGCAGGAAAAGGCGCTGGTGGAGTTTATTCGTTCTAATGCGGACGTATTCGCTTGGACACCCAGCGACATGCCGGGTATCCCCACGGAGTTGGCAGAGCATAGTTTGCATGTGGATCCCAAGGCCAGGCCCGTGAAGCAGGGCTTGAGAAAGATGAATGAGGAAAGAAGGAAAGCAATAGGCGAAGAAATTGCGCGGCTATTAACAGCAGGCTTCATCATGGAAGTGTTCCACCCGGATTGGCTGGCAAATCCGGTTCTAGTAATGAAAAAGACCAACGAGTGGAGGATGTGCATCGATTTCACAAGTCTCAACAAGCATTGCCCAAAGGATCCGTTCGCACTACCAAGGATAGACCAAATAATAGACGCAGTAGCAGGGAGCGACTTGTTGTGCTTCCTGGACGCATATTCGGGATATCATCAGATTAAACTCAAAAGGGAGGATTGGGAGAAAACATCGTTCATAACCCCTTTTGGAGCCTTCTGCTACAAAACAATGACGTTTGGACTGAAGAACGCAGGCGCAACCTACCAACGGTGCATTCAGAAGTGCTTCGAAGACCAAATTGGACGCAATGTCCATGCTTACGTGGATGACGTGGTTGTCAAGACCAGGAAGGCAGAGACATTTATAGACGATCTAAAGGAGACGTTCAAAAATCTAAGGAGATATCACATGAAGCTCAACCCGACAAAATGCGTATTTGGGGTTCCAGCTGGGAAGTTACTCGGCTTTATCGTTTCCGAGAGAGGAATTGAGGCAAACCCGGACAAAATCAAAGCTATCCAAAGTCTGAGAAAGCCGGAAAATCTGAAGCAGGTCCAAAAGCTTACAGGCTGCGTAGCAGCCTTGAGCCGGTTTATATCCAGGTTGGGAGAAAAGGCAATGCCCCTGTACCGGCTCTTGAGGAAATCCGACAAATTCGTATGGGATCAAGAGGCGGATGAGGCATTCGAGGCACTAAAAAAGCAGTTATCTGAAGCACCAGTATTAGCGGCCCCGGGCCCTAAAGAACCTATGTTGTTATATGTTGCGGCTGGCCCCAAAGCCGTCAGTGCAGTAGTGGTCGTGGAACGCAAAGAGGACGGAAAGGGTTACCCGGTTCAGAGGCCGGTTTATTATGTCAGTGAGGTATTGTCCGAGGCGAAACAGCGTTACCCGCATTGGCAGAAGCTGGTTTTCGGGGTCTTCATGGCCAGCCGGAAACTAAAGCCGTACTTCCAGGAGCACCCTATAACAGTAGTCAGCTCAATACCAATGGCGGATATCATCAGAAACTCGGATGCAACCGGAAGAATAGCCAAATGGGCGATAGAGATGGGGGATTATCACATCAGCTACGAGCCTAGGTCGGCAATCAAATCACAGGCCTTGGTGGACTTTGTCAATGATTGGACACACACAGGCATGGCTACCATAGTTCCAAACTCCGAGTCATGGATCATGCATTTCGATGGATCGAAACAGTACGAGGGTTCAGGAGCTGGAGTGGTGCTAACGTCACCCAAAGGAGACAAGTTGAGTTATGTATTACAGATTCACTTTGATTGTTCCAACAATGTAGCCGAGTACGAGGCCCTATTGCATGGCTTAAAAATAGCTAAGGAGATGAACATTAGGAGGATACGATGCTTTGGAGATTCGGATCTTGTGGTACAACAGGTATCAGGAACTTGGGATAGAAAGGATGCAACTATGGCGGCATACCGCAGAGAGGTCGATAGGGTAGCCGGATGTTTTTCCGGGTATGAGGTGGAGCATATAGACAGGAGAAAGAACGAGGCAGCCGACGCCCTAGCCAGACTCGGCTCGCGCAGAGAACCGGTTCCACCTAACGTATTTTTGGACGAATTATGGCGACCATCAGTTAAAACAGAGTCTGAGGAAGAGCTAGCAAATCAAGACCCGGGCTTGGAGCTCGTGGCCACTGTACGCGCTATTCCCGAGTGGACAGAACCTTTTTTGGCCTACCTGTCACGAGGCGAGTTGCCGCATCAGGAGGTATTAGCAAGGCAAATTTTGCGACGAGCAAAGGGATATTCTATTATTAATGGGGAGTTATATAAGAGAAGCGCCACGGGGGTCTTCCTGCGCTGTGTGGCACCAGAGGAAGGCCGACAGATCCTCAAGGAGATTCATGAAGGTGATTGTGGGCATCACGCATCTACAAGGTCACTTGTGGCCAAGGCTTATCGACACGGGTTTTTCTGGCTCACGGCTCTGGCAGATGCGGAACGATTGGTAGCAAGGTGTGACGGATGTCAAAGGTACGCCCGCCAAATTCACGTGCCGGCTATGGAATTACGGACCATCCCGCTAACTTGGCCGTTCGCCGTCTGGGGTATGGACATGGTTGGCCCCTTTCATATGTCACCTTGCAAAAAGACACACCTGTTGGTAGCTATCGATAAGTTTACCAAGTGGGTAGAAGTTATGCCAGTTACTAATTGTGAAGCAGCTACAGCAGTCAAGTTCCTGAAAAGAATTATCAATCGGTTCGGGTACCCTCACAGCATAATCACCGACAACGGAACCAACATGTCCCTTGGCGAGATGGAGAAGTTCTGTGGTAACAACGGAATCCGGCTTGATGTAGCATCGGTAGCTCATCCACAGGCCAATGGACAAGTAGAAAGGGCGAATCAAGAACTGCTTCGCGGACTAAAGCCACGTCTACGAGTCCCCTGTATCAGGGCTGCTGGTGCATGGGTCGAAGAACTTCCTGCTGTGGTTTGGGGTATCAATACAACACCTAACAGATCCACTCAGATGACGCCGTTCTTCATGGTATACGGCGCGGAGGCAGTGTTACCGAGTGACATTATTCATGATTCACCGCGAGTGTCAGCTTACGTTGAAGTGGAGAACGAAAAGAGCCGGCAGGACGCCGTGGATATGTTAGATGACAAAGGGAACAAGCCCTGGAAAGATCAGCGATATATCAGCAGGATCTACGGAGGTATCATAGCCGGCGTGTGAAAACCCGGGTCTTCCAGGAAGGAGACCTAGTTCTGCGTCTGGTTCAGTCAAACGAAGGAAAACACAAGTTATCACCACCATGGGAAGGACCATTTATCATAAGCAAGAATTTGCACAATGGGTCATATTACTTGGTAGACGCAAGGGAAGAATCGGCCACGGTTAATGACACCGCTCATACCACTTCGTCTATGCAAGAAAGAGACAGACCGTGGAACGTGGCCCAGCTACGCCCGTATTATACTTAGCAAGGATTATGTTGGCACGTGGAATTGAACGATGTAACAGGCAGCAGGTTTCAGACGCACTCTTTTCCTATCTAGGGCACCCTTGGGGACTGGACGGGTTTTTAATGAGGCGGCTTGCTGACCTAATTTTTCATATCAAATAAAGAGGTGATTATCGAGAATAAAGGTGATTATAAATTGAGTCTTATACTTTCAGCATGATGCGTATATTTAGGTCTTGAGGGCTGATTGCTTGGATAAGCGCAGTTGCAAACTCAAAAGACCCGGCCTCGATGCCTATGAGTTATAAGGGCCGATTACTCGCAAACGAGTACGGCTGCAATCTTATAATCGGACAAAGAAGTCCAAATTTCTTGGCTATTCTTACTTAAGCTCGATGTGACTCGCACTAAAGTGGCATGATTTGTTCGCTTACGATTACAGGCAGCCATGAAGCCCAATGGGACTTGACTGACCTCGTTTTCGTATAGATGTAATAACATGGTATCCACGCGAAAGCCGGCTTACAGTACAAGATAGTCAAAAGGGTCATCTAAACCACAGGTTATGTAGAGTACAAGGCTAATAGCCGGAAACTCAATGATTATTAAGCATAACTTCAAACCCCATGTGAAACGACTCTGGGGCCTTTGCGAATTTAGTAGCAGGCAATTTGTTCTCCTCTAAAAAGTCACGTGCCCTAGACCCGGAAGACCGGGTCAGGGGGACTTGGGTCTTGGAAGGGAAAAATTGCTTAGTTGTTTAATTTCCAACAAACCCAAACATCCGGGTCTTGGGGACTTGGGGACTTAGAAGCAAGTCCGCTTGCCAAACACCCATATAACCCGGATGCCGAGTCTCACAAAGGGAAAAATAAAGAATGTCGGATATCAAGAACAAAGAAAGTTGCATATCAAAAATAAAGAATGTCGGATATCAAGAACAAAGAAAGTTGCATATCAAGGGTAAAGAAGGTTGGATATCAAGAGCAAACGAGTTCAAAAGTAGATAGATTTCAGCCAGAAGAGGCACAAGGTGTATTAGGAGCTTAGAGTGCATTACAAAATTTCACCAAAGAGTATCAAAGGCGCACAAGCGCACCATTCAAATAATAATTGTTTCAACGGCACATCGGCCGACTAACGAGTACGAAGTGGCAGATATTACTCGGCACTCTAGGCCGCCGGATCCATCTTGGCCTTACCCTTGTCGTCACTTGGGGTAGCAGCCCTACTCGGATCAGCAGCACCGCCGACTCGCGCAGGTGGAGGGACGATAGGTGTCGAGGTAGCGGGCGCAGAGTCGGCTTCAGCCTTCTTCTGTGCAGCTTCTTCTCGCATCTTGGCAACGTCTTCCTTCCATCGGGCAAGCATATCGAATGGCTTGGGGCGATCTGCTTTAATGACTTTGTCGTTAGCATCATATGCAGGAAGAATAGTGTCAATGATCAGGCTATCGGCGATCACACTGGCCGGGTGACGAACTTCCTTTTGAATGGCTTTGAAATCCTTCGGCGAAAACTTGGACCCGTCCTGATTGAACTCCGGAAACCCGGCTATCATCTTGGCCGGTTCTAGCTTTGGAATATAAGCTTTAGCCAGGGCGAGTCCCCGGGTTACCCCAAAACGGCAGGATGAGCGCTTCCAATGCCAAATCCATTCAGGAATAGTGGAGCAGGCCTCCAGCAACTTTTTCATGCTACCCGGCGCAGCGCACGGTAGTCGTAGCTCATCAAGAATCCATCCAACGCCGGCGCCAAGTTGCCGGATAGTATCTTTAATCAGTTGCAGTTTGGCGGTATCATCTTCTTCTTCAGGGGCAGCTTCACCCGGACCTGTTGAAAAGCAAGGAAAGTAACGAGTAAGAAATCCGGTTATCCAACCAAATGAAATATGGGTCATAATCGCGAGAGTTCAGAAATTGTACCAGTTGCGACGCGATAGATATCAGCAATCTGCACTGAAAGAGTCGTCAGCCTATCTTCAGCTATATGAGCCCTTTTTCTGTATTTCCTTGTGATTTTTCCGCTTCTACGCGCTTCAGCTTCCGCTGCTTCGCGCAGAGCGGTCTCCTTCTCGATACGTTTGGCAGCTTTGGCCAGTTTCTTCTCAGATTGCGCAGCAAAGTCCTAGATGGATAACACAAGGAAAAAGGGTTAATTGGAGCCATTGCACAAAGTTCCAAGCAAATCAATCAGTAATTCACTCGGAACTTGGGGACTATACAAGGATGCAGATGATATTGCTCGGACTTACCTTGTGCTTTGTTATCAAGGCGTCTAAAATATTTTCTTCGTCGGACCTCAAGGTGTAGAGGGCATCAAGCATTTGGGCAAACGTCATGTCTTCAGGACGAATTCGTGAAGGACCGGCAGATTGGTCTTCTGGTTGAAGGAGTTTTCCGACTTTTGGGGTCAAAACCCGGATCGTCTGGGTATCCGGGTTAGGAGAGCCCGGCTTGGTCTCTAAGATAATGTCCTCATCTACCTCTTCAGAGGATTTGGGGGATGCGGTCTTCGGCTTAGCTGGGTCCTTGAAGGGGTCTTGTTCTTGCCCGTCCTCAACCTCATCATCAGCTGCAGCATCCGTGTTAATGTGCGGCTCCTCCCTTCCTTGCCTTTTTGCTTCAGGAATTTCCGGGTCATCGGTGGTCACTTGGGCACTAAAAGGGAAAAAGGAAAGGGTGGTTAGTAGTACATATTAAAGAGTTAATAAGTGTAAAAGGATATCAAGTAAAGGACCTTTACCCGGTGTTTATGGCATAATCCGGCGGGAGCTCGCTGCTGGAGGCGGACGAAGTTGTCACTGGTACCGGCTGCGGTACCCGGAATTGCCCAGCGTGTGGGTGGTTAGGAGATGGATGGCGCTGAGGTGGAGGAATGTTGGCTCGGTGAGCAGGGGAAGTGGGGATACCCAGGTTAAGGGGATCGTCCCCCGGGGAACTCCGGGTTACCCTGCGCTTAGCCGAGTGGAGATCCTTCAAGAGTGGTGAGTATGACAACCGTTCATTAAGGATGCGCATAGTTTCGAAGGAGTAAGGCTCAGAAGACATGAAGGAGAAAGGAACCTTTGCAATCACCCCTCTGGCCTTCCTCTTGTTTCCGACTGTGGCTTCCTGGTCGGATTCAGTGGCCTCCGGGTCATCCTCTTCTTTTTCTTCCTCGTCCTCCAACCCTGAAAGTCGAGTATGTATCAGACAAGAAGAAAGATGGGTGATAGGAAAGTAGTATAGGTAAAAGGCTAATGTAAGATTTGGGAAAGCACCTTCATCATCATCGGCCGGTTCGTCCTCCACTTCCGGGTCTTTGGACGGGGGGGAGGTTTCGATCCTCCAGAAGGGATCTTCAGCCTATGATCGAGGAAATGAAAGCAAGAGTCAGAGGCAGTATCAAGTTAAAGTATTGAAATAAGTTGTGGGGACCGGGTCTTACTGCTGGAGCCGGGTTTTCTCGAGTGAATGGGGGTAACCCGGCGATATTTCTTATCACCTCTAACTTCTCAGTCAGGAAGCCTTTGATGGTCTTGATGGTGTCGCCGGTTGCGAAGTTCTTAGTGGAATATCGGAGCGCGTCTGTGGTGTGCCCAGAGTACTCGTGCATCAACTTGGAGCGGATGGAGTTGGGTTGGATCCGGAAATCCACCCAGGTCTTCACCAAGTTGAGCCCAAGAAGGCCTTGGGCCGAGAAAACAGCCAACTTAGCCAGCAAAGGCTGGATCGCCTCCCTGTCCGAGTCAGGGGCAAAGGCGTTGAAAGATTCGGAAGGCTCGAGGAGACTCTCCGAGTAACCCGGCAGCTTCCTTTCGCCGTCCGGGGAGGTATCATGGCAATAAAAGAAAGACAATTGCCAGTTTTTGACGTGGGAGTTTAAGTTGAGGGTTGGCATTGGTGAGTGCTTGCGGCGTTGGATGGATACCCCGCCGCAAGTAAGAAGTGTTCCGTTACTGCTTTCGCAGCATGGCTTGCACTGGAATAGTTCAATAAAAAGGGTCAAACTTGGCGGAACGCACAAGTATGATTCCGATAGAACGATGAAGTGGGTAATATTTAGCATGGAATTGGGCCCTATGTCAAATACCCGGAGACCGTAGTAGTTTAAGACCTCTCGGAAGAAAGGGTGACCCGGAGGACGGAATCCCCGGGTCACGTGCTCAATGAAGCAAATTACCTCACTGTCGGCAAGAGTGGGACGGGTCTCGTCGCCTGGTGCCCTCCAGTGTATGTCCTTCTGAGAGGGGAGGATTCCTAGTTCGGCCAGCTCGTCCAGCTTGGCCTTTGTTACTGTAGATCGACCCCAATTGGCCGATATGGTTTGGGTAGTCTTTACCGGAGCCGGTTGTTTCCCTTGCCTTTTTGGAGCCATGGGGTTAACCTGCAAAACGCGAGAAAAAGAGGTGCAAGAAATAAGACTCGGAAGTGTTGGATTACCCGAGTTTGAAATATTCGGAAAGTGTGAAGACTAAAAATATCTGGGTAACGCATCCCGGAGCAAAGATTGCGAGGTGTCCGGGTATTGAGTACGGCTGTGGAAATCATTGGTCACTTACGTGTTGAGGTGAGTTTGGGGCGCACGGATGGTTGCCCATGTCTCTACTGCAAGCAAAATAACTGGAAAAGGAGGATTTTCCGGGTGTTAATGATACGCGCGGAAGTTTGGACGAAATGGATCTAGGTTAGGAGAACTCGCGGGTGATTTTACGAAGAAATTGGAGATTAATGGCGGTAGGGGGGTGGTATGAGATCATCCAACGAGTTATTGAAGGAGCTAGCAAGTATCTAAGCGGTTTAATTCAACGCGGTAAGAACAACGGCTCGCGGATCGACCTAGATCCAATCTGGAGTGAATCTAGAAATTGCAAGGTCAAATTGCTGGGTGCGAGAAGCTTACCAGAGGAGATCGGAGTAGCGCGTGGCGGCGGCGAATAACGTGATAGGAATGCTCCTTTGTGATTGCCGGCCAGACACTCGCAGATGCGCCGGTGAGGGTCGACGGCGGCGCGGGACGAATTGCAGCGGAGCGCAGCCTGCAATAGGATGGATCCAAAGACGAGCGTAGGGTTTCTGTGGTGGTGCTCCGTGAGTTCGAGCACGGTAGCGAAGAGAAGAAAAAGGAGGAATGAGCCGTTGGGATTAGGTTAACCCCTAAGTGTCTATTTATAGAGTGCGGCAGGATAAGCCTAGGCCAATGGGCGAGAACCGGGAATTACGGATAAAACGAGTCTGCCCGGATTTTTCGAGATATACGTTAAATGTTAGACGAGATTTCCGGGATAGATGTGACCTAAATCTCTTCCGTGATTACCGGATCGGAAAAACGAGTAATGGGTTTGGAGAAAAGCCGGGTTGCTATATGGCCACCATGGAGTTAGGCCTAGATGTTTATCAAAGCAACCTAACCCGGCCCCCGTGAAGTGGTGAGTTTGGTATTTTTGCAGGGAATAGCGTGCGCTTCAAAGAAAATCTCGAGAAGCCCAAGCTATTCTGGGGACTACTGATGGGGAGATAATAACCCGGTAGGCCAATTCCAAGGTATAACCCGGCCCAAAGGACGTTGTGCAGGATCCGGCTAAGGATAAAGACGCTTCTGGAAGGCCCAAAGTTTGTAGGCCTCGTAATCCGGATTGTGGGTTGCGGTAAGGAAAGCTAGGATTTGTAAACGGTGTTCGGGTAGGACTCAAGTTGTGCCTTGGAGGGAAAGCCAGGTAGGGGTGCGGGTGTTTTATAAACCGGCTCCTAGGCTTAGTTTAAGAGGGATCCAAGTAGTAATCATATCGCCGAATATCGAGTATCCATTGTACACAAAGAGATCGAGTTAATAAAGCGAGATCGGAGACTCGGCGACTTCATCGCCGGCTACCAGATTAAATTCCATCATGTTTTCCTCTGAGCTAAATCCTCTCCCAAACGCATGTGTCGACTTGCCCCAAGATCAGTTACCCCTGGTAACATCTGCCGTGATCATCCCATGACAGTGATATTTGCAGAACTTGAGGCGACGTTGGCTTCTATTAAAAAGAGATCCGAACAAATAGCAACAACTCAGAGGGATGTTGACAAGGTGGAAGAAGTTGTACCGTTGAGCAGGCTAAATATGCAACTCAAGCGGGTACATGATCACACTTGCGGGAGCGTTGATAGAGGACAACGATGGAATTTATTTCAGACGCAATGCATGATTAAGGGAAAGGCATGCAAGCTGATGATCGATGGAGGTATCTATACAGATGGCATAAGCAAGGCGATGGTGGCTTCGTTGGGGTTGTCCACATGGCGTATTGCTGAACCTAAGCACCTAGAGTGGTTGAATAGCTGCGGTATGCTGAAGATTACACACAGAGTGCGAGTGCCATTTACAGTCGGTGAGTATGCAGATGAGGTGGAGTGCAATGTATTGTCGTTGGAAGTGTGCGGAATGTTACTTGGTCGTCCATGGCAGTATGATCGCAGTGATATCCACGCTGGAAGAGAGAATACATATTCATTTGTGCATGATGGCAAAAAGAGAACATTGAAGCCTATGGTGGAAGATAATATCAAGTCCGATGTGGTATTGGTGGTGCGCAAGGAAAAAGTGCACAAATTTGCGCCGCAACCAAGGTCAAGCTTCGACAAGAGGTGCAAGATGCAGGGGCATCAAGACGCATGTTGATTCAGCTGTGCAGGTCGATGACACGCCTGTTGTGCATATTGGTGACCAGCCGGTTGAACTCCAGCCTCTTAATAGTGAAATAAAGGTTGATGCAGTGTGTTCTACATGTCCAGTTTGTTTCGACAAGGGCATTCAGACCAAAGATATTCATGATGCTCCTGGTTTGGTGCATGTGGAGGCGCGGGTACTAGACCGCAAATTTGTTAGAGCAGTTGTGCGGATTGTTGGAGCAGTTGTGCGTATGCACGTAGGTAAGAATGGACATGTTCATCAGTTGTGTGGCCCGGGTATTACACCTATACAGGGTCGTGCTCCGAAGATACATCCGAAAGTGAAAGAGGCTCCAACAAGCGTTGAGAAGAAGAAGAAGGCGGCGTGCCAATTTATTCGTATATGGAAAAGAAAGGACGCGCCAAAAACCATGTTAGATTTAGCTAGCAGCAAGGGAGAATGTGATGTGGTAGGCTGGCAAGACCTGACGATGGAGAAGAGTCGTGGCGATGTGAAGATTCGACACCACACACGCTGGAGAAGATCTTCGGGCGTTGAGAATAATGCATTCCTAAAAAGGGGAGGATGATGTGGACATCTTCTGGTTAGCATGCTAGGACAATAGATTACGATGTATAATGTCTAATTCTTGCAATTCGCATGTGTTGGCCGAGCCTTCTAATAGGCTGGTTTGTATCGTGTCGAGTCCAACTAGGTTTAGGTTCAAGTCAGTTTCAGTTTGGGTCTGTCCAAACCGACTAGGGGTTGGCCTCATATATAAAGGAGCCAGGAGCTAGGATTTAAGGGGTTTAGAATTTTGAGAGTTTAGACGGCGAGTTGTGTATTAGGTGAAGCATCTCTCCGGGGATGGTGCCGCCATGTTACCAGTTTTAATAAAGTTGCATGAAGGTTCTTATGTGCATCAAGAATTATCGTGCCGTGGTTTGAGGCGTCAAGATCATCGCTCCGTTGCTTTCTGGATTCATCCCTGCTCTTCAGGTTGCGTTCATCGCATGATTGGAAGAATTACTTATCTTGTTGACTCGTTATGAAAGTTCGGGAAAAAACTATGAATCATCAAGTTGATCCATATCACATGCGAGGATTTGGAAAACGACTCACCGGGAAGGGGAATCGATGTAGTCATAGAAGAATTCTGAACAGTCATAGATCGCCAGAACTAGGCCTTGTTGCAAGGATGTCGCTAAGTCTTTCTTCCATAGGATCACACGTGCAATCGGTCTTATGGTGTGGATGCGTACGATCGTGTCATCTTGTCAGCGCTCTACCGTCCAGGACTCGGCACCGACAAAGAGAGAAACCTTCCGGCGTTGCTAGTTTGTAGTGAAGGGAATATGCCCGAGAGGCAATAATAAAATGGTTATTATCTTATTCCTTGTTTATGATGAATGTTTATTTCTCATGCTAGAATTGTATTAACCGGAAACGTTGATACATGTGTGCTTAATAAACAAACAATGGTTCCTAGTAAAGCCTCTCTTTTAACTAGCTCGTTGATTAATAGATGATCAAGGTTTCCTGATCATGAACATTGGATGTTATTAATAACGGGGTCATGTCATTAGAAGAATGATGTGATGAACATATACCCAAAGAGAATATAGCAATGCGATCAAGTCATTTAGTTTACATTGTTATATCAAACACACGAAGTAACTTATTCCTTATACCATGAGATCATGTCAATCACTGATACCGGAAGAGTGCTTTGATGGCATCAAACGTCACACCGTAACAGGGTGACTATAAAGGTGTCGTTGAGTATTCAGAAAGTATTAGTTGAGGATCATGGATCAAGAGTGGGATTTGTCCATCCAAATGACGGAGAGATATACTCTGGGCCCTCTCGGTGATATCACATCGAAACCGCTTGCAAGCACGTGATATGATCACAAAGGATGTTATATCACGGGAACGAGAAAAGAGTACTTGTCTGTAACGAGATTGAACAAGGTATGGTTGATACCAATGATCGAATCTCGGACAAGTAAAATATCGCGAGACAAAGGGAATAGTTCACGGCGTTGTTGGTTCACACGATCACGAGAGTCATCGTTGAATATATAGGAGTCATCACGGATCTCCAGATCCCGCTGTTGATTATTGATCGGAGAGGAGTCTCGATCATGTCTATCTTATTCGCGAACCGTAGGGTGACACACTTAAGGTTCGATGACGCATTTGAGAGGATACGGAATATCGGAGAAAAGTTTGGACAGCACCGAAATTGTTTCGGGGAATATTGAAATAGTCACCGAAATTGTTTCGAGTAATTTTGAAATAGTTCAAGGGGATTCTTATCAAATGGTTGTTAATAGATTTAACAACTAACTCAAGGGGTTATATGTTAATGTTTGTTAATGGAATTAACAAATATTAAAATAAAGAAATAAAATTGTTTTATTTCTTTATTAAAGAAAACCCTTGGGATTTTGAGTGGGAATTCATGGAAGAATGAGTGGGTTGAGTGGAGACTCCACTCACATGATGAGGGAGAGGTGGAGGCAGCCAAAAATTCGTGGCTGCCATCCCCTCCTATAAAAGGAGGGGTGAGAGCTCCCTCTCCCCCCCACACACACTTGTGTCATCTCTTCCTCCCTCCTGCCGCTGCTCCACCACTTGTTCGTGCGCTTGGCGAAGCCCTGAGCAATGTTTTTCTCCACCACACCACGCCGTCGTGCTGCTGGAGTTCCGAGGGATCCTCTACTTCCGCGCCCCGCTGGAACGAGGGAACGGAGGTCGTCATCAACCGTACGTGTGACCGATCACGGATGCACCGCCGGATTGCGGTGCCCATCTTCTCGCTATCGGGATCGGTGTGAGTACGACTACGCCAACAACGAGATTTGATCTCGTACCACTTTGAGTCTTCGAGGGTATGTGTTCTCCTTAACCCTCTTGTTGCCCGTTGCACTTCGTCTCCTAGATTAGATCTTGGCCTTTCGGGTATCTCTCGCGTAGGAAATTTTTTGTTTTCTATGCTACGTTCCCCTTCAGTGGTATCAGAGCCGGATCTATGCGTAGATGTTTTGTACGGGTAGAACACATAGGTGTATGTGGGCGTTGATGATCATGTTATTACCTCCTTGACTATTTTATGATCTTAGTGGCATAGTGGGATGAAGCGGCCCAGACTAACCTTACATGTCCACGTACATGAGACTTGTTCCACAACTGACATGCAACTTGTATTGCATAAGTGGCTTGCGGGTGTCTGTTTCTCCTACTATAGTTAAGATCTAATCTATGAAGGGTTGTTAAAAATGTGTTTATCAACGTTGTGGTTGATGTTCGTAGGTATGAACGGTTCTATCCTCGAAAGCCCTAAGCCACGTAAAATATGCAAAAATAAATTAGAAGCGTCTAACTAGTTTTTGCTGGGCATGTGATGTGATATGGTCAATATTACAAATTTGATTATGAGATGATCTATTTTGTAAATTATTGATATACCGGAAGGTATCCATATGGTTGTCTTCTTATTGATGGACAATAAATTTTGGGGTACCGTGGTACTTGGTACCACGCCGGTGGAATGATTGAGATCATACCATAATGCACATGATGGAGATCAAGTGCAAGAAGGACCATATCATATCACGTTATCCTTTCATGTGATGTCTGTGATGTTAATCCTTTTTATGCATCTTGTGTTGCTTAGATAACGATGGTAGCATTATAAGATGATCCCTCTCACTTAATATCAAGATAATAATGTGTTCTTCCTTAAGTATGCACCGTTAAGAAAGTTCGTCGTTTCGAGACACCACGTGATGATCGGGTGTGATAGACTCAACGTTCGCATACAACGGGTGTTTTCAAGCCTAGCATGTACAGACATGGCCTTGAAACACACGCAATACTACGGTTCTACTTGGCGAGCCTAGCATGTACAGACATGGCCTCGGAACACGTAACCGAAAGGTAAAGCATGAGTCATATGGATGATATGATGAACATGTCGATGTTCGCCTTTGAAACTACATCATCTCACGTGATGATCGGTTTTGGTGTAGTGAATTTGGTTCGTGTAATCACTAAAGACGACTAAGAGGGATGTTGTTTTTGAGTGGGAGTTCATGGTTTAATTTTTGAATTAACTTGAACTTATTTATCATGAACAACCAATCAAAGTGAATTTGCACAAATTGTAGTATTCATTGGCATCTATAATTGCCTTACACTTAGATTGTTAATTGAGATATAACTGTTATGATCTGGTAAATACCATTTAAGATTGGTACCGTATTAGTGAAATTTAAAATTGAGTCCTATTGTAGATTTTTGGTATTTCCTACCTGGCTCCATGTGGTTAATGATTGATTCATCTAGAGAGCAAATAATTCCTACTTAGAATCCAGAGTCATGGTTGCTTCCGTATTACTTTATCTTCAAAAGAATGTTTTGTTGATCAAGGTGATTTAGGAACTGAAAAGAGTTGTTTTCAGAAACAATCAAGTGAAAGATATATTGATATCTAGAAACTTATTTGTGGCAACATGACTGAGTATAATTTAGCGTGACAATGTTTGCTTATATTATCTGAATATATGCAAATTTAGCGTGACAATGTTTGCTTATATTATCTGAATATATGCAATGATTGAAGACGCTAGGCGTTTGAATATTCCAAGAAGTTGGGCGCTCAAAATTATCCTCTAAATCCCTTCCTTCGAGCTATAGTAACTTAATCATAAAATTGTTATGATGGGATGGATTAGAAGTATGGGTAAAGTAGTTTACCTTACTTGGAAATTGCTAAGAGTGGAATCTAGAAGAATGCTATTAATATGGTGATATTAGTAGAACAATCAAACTCAAAGTATGACTCAATGGGTGATAGTATATGACTAACACGCCAAAGAAAATGAGCTAGTAAGACTAGCATTGTTTGATGTTGAATGATTCTTCTATAAAGGAAAGGGAATGTTGAAAATAGAATTACAAATAGATATATGGCAGAAAAGAAGATAACTGGAAAAGTCCAGCTCAGGAGTATATACTTGATATACAAGTTATAGATGTATTACTAGTTAACAAAGTATTTTTGGTATTTTGATACCACATTGGTTGGTATGAGTTGTCATACAAAGCAACGCAATGCAAGGGCCTAAAAGGAACTAGTAATAGATGTGGAATCGATTATGACAAGAACATAAGTAAAGTGTTATTGTGTTCATTGTCGTATCGAACCAAACAGTCAAGATTTATTTGAAGAACTTAATAATTTGTTATTTTGTTCTAGTCTTTTGTGAGAACAAATGAGATTGTTCAAACGATGACCATATTCCATAATTGATGGATATGTTAATATAAATCATGTTGGTAAAGTAAACATCTATAAGACTGAATGCTAAACGTTGCAAGACGTAAAAGAGTTTCACTTAAATTGTGGCACCACCATTTTAGTTCATATCGGAAAGGAAAACATGAAGGAATTCCATATTGATGGACTTCCGGAGTCATTTTGTTTTGAATAAATTGACGCTTGTGAGACCTCTTCCAAAAGATGACTAGAATTCCGTTCTTAGGCCAAAGTAGAATGGACGACTAATTTAGTGGAGATTATACATATTGATGTATATAGTCCATTATGTGTAGTCATGTATGGTGGATTAATTTTTCCTTCATAAAATTTTGTCGATGATTTAAGTAGATATGTGAGTATATCTATTTAAAGGGAACAGAGTTTGACATTTTGAATTGGTTCAAAAGGTTGTTAATATGAAGTTAAAATCAATGTAACAAGATAATCAAGTATTTATGATTGGATCATAAAGGATAAAGTTTGAGTTACAAGTTTAGCAAAACATCTGAGAAGTTGCAGAATTGTTCTACAACTTATAGTTCTCAAATACCCCACATTAGATTGGAGTATTCAAAAGACAAAATCAAACCCTGTTTGACATGGTAAGATTAATAAAATTGCCATTATAATTTGTAGTTTATACATTAGTGACAACCGTTTTTCCACTGAAAAGAGCACCATCATGATCCGCTGAAATTGACAACATATAAGATATGGTTTGGGTAGTGACCCGAATTGTCACTTTATTAAGTTTTGGTATGCATAGCATGTGTAAAATGTTTACAACCAAAATAGGATAAATATATGTTTATAAGGTTATCCCAAATAAAACATTGGGTATTTCTCCTATCACCGAACCAAAAGACAAATGTTGTTTGTCAGAAAGGGTTGATTTCTCGAGAAAGTAGTTCTTGCGAAACAAGTGAGTGGGAGCACAGTACAAACTCAACGAGGTTAGAGAATCTTCGTTATCATGTCAAGAGTAGCGCAGCACTGGAAGTTGTTCCGGGGTTTACTATTTTGACTAAGTAGAAGACACTACAAATGTTGTAGATACTTCAAATTAGTTTGCGAACTGTACCAGTAAAGTCCAAAAACTTTGTACTTAGAACAACTTGTGGTTTAAGTGTAAAGTGTTGTTTTGACAACAAAAGGACCTGAACCTTATAAAGGAAGCAAATGATGGGCCCTGGCTTCGTAAATTGACTATGAGTCATTATATCCGCCATAGTATCCTTGTATGAATATCAAGTATGTGACTTGGTAGTCCTTTCGATAGGCATGATGCCTAGCGATAGCAAAAGGGTCTATATAGCGACAAAGACATGGATTTTACATCTTATTAAAATTGTACTTATCGAAAAGTTGTTTTCGACGAAGTTCAAAGAGTTAACTACTACAAGATTTTGATCTTCCGTAGTGATGCTTTAGTCTTTGCGGATAGTTCTAGCAAAAGGTTACATATTATGATATGGAAGTTGAATAACAAAACCAACTCTCCTCTCGAGGAAGTTTGATCAAGGATGTGTACTTGACACAGTCTGAGAGTTTTTGTAAAATTCAAAAGGTTTCTAGAAAGGTATGCACACTTCAATGGTTGAAGTGAGCATAACGAAGTTGAAATCTTTACCTTAATGAAGTTATCAAAAGAGTTTGATTCCATCATGAACGATAAAGATGCTTGTAAAGTTACAAGAAATTAAGTGGGAGCGCTATGACATATTTCCAATACTTTATGTAGATGACATATGGTTGATTGGAAAATATGTATTTTAAATTAACACGGTTAAGATTTTCGATTTCATATTGATGAAAGGCTTAGAAGATATTGGGCTTCGATATCTATAAGAGATGGATTGAAGCACCTGATATGATTGAAGCCAAATTACATAGATGAAATATTGAAGTAAGTCAATATAAAAATGATAAGAAGGAGTTCTTGTCACATGGAAAATAATTGAGCAAGATTCATGTGTTTTGACACATGATGAGCATCATTGAAATTAAGATTTCTAAGTCATGTTTCCATGCTATGTACACAACCAGATGAGTCCTATGGTATAATATGTTATAGCAAGATAATTCATATGATGATTAGACAACAGTGGGAGAGATCCTTATGTCATTTTAGAAATGCTAAGGATATGTTTTCCTATGTAGTAATGACAAAATATTAGTTGTAATATGTTACACTAATAGTCTTGTCATTTATTCAAGAAGTTTTATCTCAATTAAAATGTGTGATGAAGGGTAGCACAATAGGATGGAAGAAAGTTCCATGCTGGATTTGAAAGAGTTTCAAAATTGAAATATTGTGACAGATACTACAACAAAGGCTAAAGTATATCGTTGTGTTGACAACTGATTATAAGCGTATTTTGTGTCAAGTAGTTCTTTATTGAACTTGGTGAATTTCCAAGAATGCTGAAACTATGAAGCTACATTTTCACAATGTTAGTAACATCAGTTTAAGCTGAGGAATTAAGGTACCACCGGAACTTGGTGAATTTCCAAGAATGCTAACACTATGAAGCTACATTTTCACAATGTTAGTGACATCAGTTTAAGCTGAGGAATTAAGTTTTCACAAATTGACCATATATATACAAAGCCATCTCATTAGAGAATGAGTGATGCGTGTAGACGCAAAGAACATGCAAATACAATAGGACCTGAACAGTTCAGATCTTTTTGATAATGTTTACCACATGCGAAGCATGGTAATAACACTGGAACGCCATATGTGTTAAGTGCTTACAGACTAGATTATTGACTCTAGTGCAAGTGGGAGACTGAAGGGAATATGCCCGAGAGGCAATAATAAAATGGTTATTATCTTATTCCTTGTTTATGATGAATGTTTATTTCTCATGCTAGAATTGTATTAACCGGAAACGTTGATACATGTGTGCTTAATAAACAAACAATGGTTCCTAGTAAAGCCTCTCTTTTAACTAGCTCGTTGATTAATAGATGATCAAGGTTTCCTGACCATGAACATTGGATGTTATTAATAACAGGGTCATGTCATTAGAAGAATGATGTGATGAACATATACCCAAAGAGAATATAGCAATGCGATCAAGTCATTTAGTTTACATTGTTATATCAAACACACAAAGTAACTTATTCCTTATACCATGAGATCATGTCAATCACTGATACCGGAAGAGTGCTTTGATGGCATCAAACGTCACACCGTAACAGGGTGACTATAAAGGTGTCGTTGAGTATTCGGAAAGTATTAGTTGAGGATCATGGATCAAGAGTGGGATTTGTCCATCCAAATGACGGAGAGATATACTCTGGGCCCTCTCGGTGATATCACATCGAAACCGCTTGCAAGCACGTGATATGATCACAAAGGATGTTATATCACGGGAACGAGAAAAGAGTACTTGTCTGTAACGAGATTGAACAAGGTATGGTTGATACCAATGATCGAATCTCGGACAAGTAAAATATCGCGAGACAAAGGGAATAGTTCACGGCGTTGTTGGTTCACACGATCACGAGAGTCATCGTTGAATATATAGGAGTCATCACGGATCTCCAGATCCCGCTGTTGATTATTGATCGGAGAGGAGTCTCGATCATGTCTATCTTATTCGCGAACCGTAGGGTGACACACTTAAGGTTCGATGACGCATTTGAGAGGATACGGAATATCGGAGAAAAGTTTGGACAGCACCGAAATTGTTTCGGGGAATATTGAAATAGTCACCGAAATTGTTTCGAGTAATTTTGAAATAGTTCAAGGGGATTCTTATCAAATGGTTGTTAATAGATTTAACAACTAACTCAAGGGGTTATATGTTAATGTTTGTTAATGGAATTAACAAATATTAAAATAAAGAAATAAAATTGTTTTATTTCTTTATTAAAGAAAACCCTTGGGATTTTGAGTGGGAATTCATGGAAGAATGAGTGGGTTGAGTGGAGACTCCACTCACATGATGAGGGAGAGGTGGAGGCAGCCAAAAATTCGTGGCTGCCATCCCCTCCTATAAAAGGAGGGGTGAGAGCTCCCTCTCCCCCCCACACACACTTGTGTCATCTCTTCCTCCCTCCTGCCGCTGCTCCACCACTTGTTCGTGCGCTTGGCGAAGCCCTGAGCAATGTTTTTCTCCACCACACCACGCCGTCGTGCTGCTGGAGTTCCGAGGGATCCTCTACTTCCGCGCCCCGCTGGAACGAGGGAACGGAGGTCGTCATCAACCGTACGTGTGACCGATCACGGATGCACCGCCGGATTGCGGTGCCCATCTTCTCGCTATCGGGATCGGTGTGAGTACGACTACGCCAACAACGAGATTTGATCTCGTACCACTTTGAGTCTTCGAGGGTATGTGTTCTCCTTAACCCTCTTGTTGCCCGTTGCACTTCGTCTCCTAGATTAGATCTTGGCCTTTCGGGTATCTCTCGCGTAGGAAATTTTTTGTTTTCTATGCTACGTTCCCCTTCATGTAGCACTAATCAACTCTGGCTAGAGCTATTATGAATCTGGAAGCTTTCAACACATATGAGAGAAAACAATTAGAGCTAGGTCTAATTGGGAGAGTATAACTTAAAAAACCCGATTAGAAAAAGCTCTAATCCAATTAGAGATGTTTCTAATTAGAGACTCTCATTCAATTAGAGCTTATCTAATTAGACCTATAATTAGAGGCTCTAATTCTAGATGCCCTCTAATTAGATCTCCAATTCTATGAGAGAGAGAAGGCCAAGAGGCTCAATTGATGTGTCCTCCAAAGAGAAGGGGTGGGGATTACATATATGGAGCTAGGTTCGCACCTTCCAAAAGAGGGGGGAGGGGTCGGTTTCCCCCTCCCTTTGCATGGACGCAACACCCTCCTAGGAGGAATCGGATTGGACTCCCTTGGAGTCCAATCCCTCGAACTTTTCTTTTTCTTTTTTTCCTCTAATTTATTTATTCAACAAATTTAGGAAAAAATCTTATGGAATCCTTATGCATTTTGTGAGACCACGAGCCCCACTTGGAATTCCCTAAAATTAGTGTTTTCCCATAGGGGAAATTTGCCCCCCTCCGGCACTACTTCCGTGTAAGGAAAGTCACCGGGAACATTTCTGGAACCCCGTTACCCTTATAGATAAAATCATCGATATTATGTAATGATTTTAGAAACTCATTTCTAACACCCTGGGACATCCCATGTCCTCTGTAGATTCTCATATAAATTATACCAAACACCGACATAATTTCTATCTTATAGTAACTTCCTCGAAACCACTCCGATTGACATCGGACTTGTTTCTGTGATATCGCAACAACATAAACATTCATAAAACCAATAAAAATATATTATTTATCTTAATAAAAGGTTGGCACGGCTTAAGCGTGTGACCCGAAAAGCCTCGATAACACGCAGACATGTTCGGACACTTACCGAACATTACCCAACAACGGGACCGTGGACGTCCATGATGGCTCCTGTGTGTTCCCGATGTGTGAGGGAACCTTATAAATTACTCATTGCACTTATTCACTTAACTTCACGATACCAAAAATATCACGATGTGAGACTATGTGATCTAGTATGATCAAACTCTTTGATCATAACACATATAATTCGTTTACCGATATCGTTCTCTTTTCTCATTCATATCCTCGATGACCCTGTGATAAGATCACACTGTGTCTAGCCAAATGATATGTCATCGGTGATACTGAGAGGACCCGAAGAATGTATCTCTATATCGCCTAGAGGAGTTAACCACTAGTGTTGAACGATCTCAGTTCCATTACACTTTCTAGGTCATACCCAGCTATCAGCGTTATAGTCCCCAGTTACGGCAAGACGGTTGATGATATCCAAACTATAACTTTCGATCACGCGGTCACTAGATATTCTCATAGTATTAGAATTATAGTCAATCTTAACTTCATATGCATTTGCTAAACATATGCTGATTGTCTAATTTTTTTTAGCAACAACATATACTTGGGTCAGTTCAGTACTATTGTTACCCTAATAATAAACTCTCATGTTTTGCTAGACTTTCTTTTAAGTCCACGATCAGGAAAATGTGATCATCTCACAAAATAAAAGCTAATCTTAGAGACAATACTAGGAACTCTTGTTTTTTTATGTCTTCACAACCGCACAGAGATTTTCTTTTGGAAACTCATTTTTCAAGTGCTATAGCGGTCGTAGCATGATGATATTAACTTAATTTTGAACTTGGAGTTAAAATAATAACTAAATATTATTGTCTCTAGGGCATACCTCCAAGAGTCATCGTACTTCATCATTGCTTCTTCCATGCGCTCGAAGAGTCGTGAGCTCATCCAGAACCGACGCCGAAAAAAGCCCTCATGGAATACCGGATTGGGACGCCAGAAATAATCATGAGAGAGATCACACACACCTTTCATCCTATCACGTGGCACAACAATCCTTCCCTTGATCGAGCCACGGAAGTTGAGAACATGCTCCTCCTTCCTATCGAATTCCTCTTGGATGCACATCATTGAGATTGACGCCTCCTCGTTCCCGTCGTCATCTATATCGCTCTCATCTATTGAATCGAAGATGAATTCTTTCATGATGAACTCATCTAGTTCCGAGGATCATGCTGATACTCGTCGTCGGACAAATCCATGCCTAACAAACAAGCTAATTCAGGCACTGACATTACGACAAACACTTACAGGGCGAGGTGGAGGTCGGGCGGTGTAAAGCGTACCCGGAGGAGGAGAACGCCAGGCGGACAAGCGAAGAACAGACGGAGAACGGAGAAGGCTTCCGCTACCGGTTCGTGTCGGCGGCGGGTATACGATGGCGGAGCAGAAGCTACGGCGCGGTCGAGGTCTGTGTAGGAGAAGGATTGCGCTAGACAGGTTTTCAGACAAATATTGGGTGAAATCTCGTAGGGCCGTCTTACCAGGTCGACGTGGCCGGCACGCCCCCAAAACCTTTCCACATATGGGCTGACTGTTGGCTGGTCACCCGGATGTTTGAGTTCAGTTTAGGGGCACATGTTGGGTGATGGTTTTCGGCCCATTTCTTACCTGTGCCGTCCGGACATTTAGGTGCGGTTTGGGGTCCGTGGTTGGAGATGCTCTCATACATCGGACCACCTTGATTTGTGATGTGTTTTCCCTAGGCACAATGTGTTTCGCCGATGCAACGTACACCTCCAGGTGTCAGGGGAAGACGCGATGTTGATTGAGTGGTGGTCTGACACGAGACGACTTGTCCCACAACACCTTCCGGAAGGATTTGACTCCCTCGTTGTCCTGACCTCGATTCTCTGAAAAGAACTCCACATTAGGGTTTTTCAGCGTTCAGCGGAGACTATTGGCACGGTTTGTTAGCGGATCGTCGGAAAAGTTAAGCTCTGGAAGCTCTCATGTGCTGTTGGCCTGTTGGGTTTTCTCACGTATCAATCTTGTTTTGACCGAGTTTCCGTTGTATACGATGGCAGAGCAGAAGCGTGCAGGGGAAGCGCACCCTGTATTTTTTCACCGAGTTTCCGTTGTCGTCCAACCACCGGTCTCGGTCAGCATCGACATGATGCTGAAATTGCTGTATGCTCTCTCTTTCTTCTAATTCAAACGACATGCAGGGCTTTTGTGTGTTCACAAAAAAAAAATCACAAGAGACCATTTTGTTTTTAAAACGTGTCCAGGATTGACAACCTAGGCAGCCGTTCAGTTTTGTTTCCGAACGAGACAAAATGGAAAGCTTGTGATCGGCTAATCTTCAAATCTGCTCTACGGTCCATTCATGGATCCGAGCGGATCTCGAGTTAGTAACTTGTACTGTAATTAACTTGTGACACACATGTAAAATTAATCCATTTTGTGATGACCGATCGACAAAGAGATAACGACGTCCGCGTCAGCCACTTCTCGCGCCATCGTCCTACCCTCCTGACGTACATCTTGGCTAGTCCCACCGGCAACAAACACCCGTTATTCATGCCTAATCTATGCGCACGCGCCATAAAATTCCTGCAATACCTAATTTGTGCGAGCAAACTTAGCAATAGTAAAGCCGATGACCGACGGGTCAATGGGAACGCACGAAAGTCACCTTCATAGAAACTCAATTACATACCAAGAGTATTAGAGTAACATGATCAAGGAACGGATGAGATCGACCGTCTATCCGGCTTTGAATAGTCGATGGGTTCGTCCGAATGAAGGCAAATGATGTGTTCGTTGTCCTGTACAAGCTATTTAAGATGTACTTTCTCCGTTCCAAAATGTAAGCCGTTTTAGCGAGCTAAAACAGTTTGCTAAAAAGGCTTATATTTTGGAACGGTGGGAGTACCAATTAGATATTGTTGGTTGGTTTGTGATTGCTTATTATGCATGGATGCCGCAGTCGTACGTGGGCACAATTTCATCCGCCAGGTATCAATCTTGTTTCTCACGTTTTGACATCTACCGCGAGTGCGAAAAAGAAAGAAGGGGTCTACACATTCATGCATGCTGCATACATAGTACACTATATAGAACTAGAGAATTGCGACTTATTCGTAGGTTCCTGTAATCCTGTTCCACAACGCATATTCCACGCCGCGTGCTGATGTTGTTTATAGATCTTTGGCCTTTGGCTCTTCCGAGGATCAGCCGGTCAAATGGACTACATACATGGCATGGTGTCAACTGGCAAATTATTCAGAAGTAGAACCCCGTAGGATGCACGTCGAGAAACCTTTGGTCAACCCATGAGTACCAGTTTTAAGAACAAGGTGTGATGTGGATCCTTCCTCAAACATTTTTCATTTTTCTAAGAAAAGACAGCCGAAGGCATCTTATATATCATATATCAATGAATCCGATACAAACAAGATATAACTCGACGCCACGCGCTAAATACAAAATAAAATTACATTAAAAATCATACTAGTTGTCTTCTTTCCATGATTGTTTACCGGCTACCGGAGTTTGAAACATGCACTGAACAAGCAGCAAACGACTTAGTCGTCTATACACAATCGTCAACCAATTCTTTGAAGACTGCAATAGCCACTTGCCACGTACAACGAGATCAAATAAACACAGATGTAACATCGACTGAGGACACACCGCAAACAGCAACAAAGGCTTGCAATTCTCTACCACTAATCCAGAGGGTTAGACAAACCAGACCTTACCGTAGATCCAAATGAAAGAAAAGATCGAAAATGTCTCACCATAAACCAACGAACAAGAATGACACACCAACTATCAAGATATAATACCCGATCATTGGACTAATAGCTTTTCCAAGACAAGACATCAATGCTGGAATTCTTATCTTGAGACCAATTGAATTTCAGCGAACCACCGTAAGTGTGATGTGGACGACTAGTTATCCACCTAAGCCGAAGTTATCTATACGTAGACAGCAAAACGTGCATCAAAAGGGAAAGGCAGGTAAGCTATCGCCGTCTGCATGCAAGTGTGAAAATATAACCCCCTCCGTCTCATACTAAGTGTCGTAAAAGTGGGTAAAAATGAATGTATTTACATATGTTTTAGTATAGATATATCTATTTTTGTCAAATTTTGTGACACTTAATATGAGACGGAAGAAGTACTCCTTTTAATTTTCCGGAGAATATGCACTTTGTTTTCAAGTTCCGTATTACTCCCTCCGTATGAAAATATAAGATGTTTTGGCATTTTTTAAATAAAATGTATCTTGACATGTTTTAGTGTATATATACACATATATTTTACAGTAAATCACGTCTAGATACATGTTGTTTAAGAAATGCTAAAACATCTTACATTTTGATACGGAGAGAGTACTACTTAGTTACACGCATAGAAAAGGTTATTTCGAGGTAGCTCTCGCGCCTCTCAACCTCGTCAATGTTTTCGGCCTTGGCGAAAGGCTTGTGAGAGTAGGTGATATCAGATATATTGATTTTCATTAGAGCATCTTCAGTCGGGCGTCCCATTCACCATCAGGAGAATTGGGGCGTGTCCGGACGGGAACGCGCCATTGGGGGATGCCCTTCCCCAGTCGCTGCCCCCAAATAAAAAAATTCGCAAATTTGAAGTTAAATTTCATTCAAATTTCTTAGAATATTTTACACCAATTTGAATGAAATATAACTAAAAACGTAAATTTAAACATAAACTACGCCGTCGCGGCTTACCGGCGCCTAGAGGTACCGCCGGAACGACGCCTGGCCCTCCTCCTTGATGACGTAGCTTCCGGAGCCGTAGGCGGCGTCGCCACTGTCGTTGATGTCGTCGTCGCCTGGAGAAGGCTGCCAGTTGATCGGCCCCACCTCGTGATCTTTCACCGTGCCGTCGAAGCTGTCGTCATCATCGTCGGAGCCGAGGTCGACCACCGGGCCGGACGCCTTGCTTGGCAGCATGGTCCATGAAGGACCAGGCGCATGCGTCCTTCGATGGCAGCGCCAGCGTCACGTTCATCGGCGCCTTTGGTGTCGTCGGGGTTGGCGTGCTGCTTCTGGTAGGGACGCATCTCGGCGAGGAGCCCCGACGGTGCCTCCACCTTCACCTCGCTCTTGGGCTTCTTCACGGGTGGATGCTGCTGGTTGTACGTGGCTTACCGAGACGCACTGCCGCCGATGAAGAGCGCGACGGGGCGACGCGCATGCACCACAACCGGCTCCGGCTTTCGCGTGAGGTGGCGTGGTGCGTGCCGCGGAACGGGGCGGCGTGAAGCTCAACATCGGCATCGGTGTCCCTCCCAAGCGGGGGGACGAGGAGGAGCAGGAGGATGATGGCACTGTGCGCCTGGGCGCCCATATGCTGGGCGGAGCGGGCCAGTTAAGGCACAGCTCATTGCCGGCAGCGATGTAGTCCATCACGTACCGAAGTCTGCGACCCGGTACGCTCCAGAACATCAACCGTCCGTCGGCGTTCTTCTTCGCGAACGACGGAGCGGAGCCGGGGCCGTCCCAGCCGTACAGGCGCTGGCGGTGGAGGCGGCGGAAGGCCGCGCCGTACCGGCTGGTGTTGGCCGGGATTTCTGGATCCCACTCGGACTAGAGGCGCTCCTCGTCGCTGAGCGTGTTGTAGGAGTAGGCATAGATGTGCCCCTCCCACGACGGCTCATATTGGAGTGGCACGTCGGGGATTGGCACGTCGGCGACGCCGAGCATGAACCCGTAGCCCGCCCGCATGTCCGGCGGGCACGGGTACCAGGCGTTGAAGAGAGTCTACGCCTCCGTCTTGTGCAGGCTCCTACGGGGGTACCCGTTGGCGGCGAAGGAATCGTCGGCCATGGCGGCAGTTTGGAGGGCAGCGAGGGAGTGGGAGGAGAGGGGCAGCGAGAATGTATGAGGAGAGGGTGCGTAGATAGTGGGACGCTAGGGTTTGCGGGCCATTTTTATGAGCGCGGAGCAGGCAAGCGGGCGCGCATTAACACCGCCGCATGGGAGGCTGCGTGGCAACGACGCAGAGCGACGGGACGGTTCCCAACGCCGCCTCAGGATCAGTGAAGAGGATGACCAACGCTTTGACTATCGTTTGGCCGCTGGCACCCACCTTTGACCACACCTACATGGTGGCTCCAGCGAGTCGTCCGGAGGTCCGATGTACCCCTAGGCGACGCCCCAATGGGGCGCCCGGCTGGGCGACAATTTCCAGCGGGCTCGACTGGAGATTCTCTAAAGTTCAACCAATTGTTGATATTTTTTCGAAAGTTCAACCCATTGTTGACATTTTCTTTCTTTTCAGATTGCTTAACATATGGCATTTAAATCGATTAGAAAAATGAGAGAAATCCAAATATGAGACATTCATAACCCAACTCTTGATAAATTTCCCGCATGTTTGTTTGATCTAGTACTTTCAAGTCGTTTTCCTTCTCTGATGAAACCCTAGCCCCGTTGTAGAAAAACCATACTTATACGAATAAAGCTGATACCGGCGTCAAAATGAGGTAGAAAAGTGTCTAACTAGTTGCTTTGGTTGTGTTAGGCTAGACCCTAGAAAGTCAGAAGACAAAGGTATGACCCAACTCTTGACAAGTTTCCCGCATGTTTGTCTGATCCAAGACATTCAGGCTATAAGTCATGAAACTCGCTAGAGAGAAGTGGATGCCGCTGAAGTAGGTCGACACACCCCGAAGTGCATTTTCTGTCATCCAAAACTCATAGCACACTTGTACACACATGTTATATCACCCCCTATCTAGCTTGTGGTGGGATCCCAACGTCGGAGTCCCTCTCCGATGAAACGTACCCTAGCCCCGTTATAGAAAAACCAGGATTATACGAATAAAGCCGGTACCAGCATCAAAATGGGGTAGAAAATTGTCTAACTAGTTGCTTTTGTTGTGTTAGGATAGGCCCTAGAAAGTCAAAAGACAAACGTATGATCCAACTCTTGACAAGTTTCCATCATGTTTGTCTGATCCAAGACAAAGGTATGACCATGAAGTGCATTTTCTGTCATCTAAAACCCATAGCACAATGGGGTAGAAAAGTTTCTAACTCGTCCTTTACATAGATCACGATGAAATATTGCTCACATCATATTTAAACATGAACATATAAATATAGATACATATAAAATTACTCGATCTCCAGATCACAGGAGACCCGCAGTACTACATCATAGAGAGAGATATATATATAAAAGTACTATACATAATAGAGATCATAGGACCGAATGGGGATCGGATGTATGATGATTCTATGTCACGGATTTATGATTCAAACGGGGATCGGACATGTTGCTATCCTATGCAATTTTCATCATAGTAAACCTATGCAATTTTCTATATATCATGCGCATATATGATTCAAATGGGGATCGGATATATGATTCTATGTCACGGATATATGATTCAAATGGGGATCGAACATGTAATAAACCTATGAATGGATCAAGCCCCAAAATGTACGTACATTCCCCATTGGAAGACCAAGACATTCTTCTTGAAGCACAATTGGATGACCGCAACCTCCTTCCCATTGCGCGTGTACTCAAGATCAAGCCCGATGAATTTCTATTGGTCCTTCGCGCTTTCAACCCATCCTTGGAATGTGGCAAGATAGCCCGCCATCTTGGCGCTCTCGTTGGTGTAGACGACGGTAAGCACGTTCCTGCCATGTACACGAACATGGCCTATGCGAGTCATTGGTTGATCCATGGTGAATTATGGGAAGAAGAGAGGGAGAAGAGTGAGAGGAGAGGGAGGAAACAGAGAAACAGAGAGAATGGCGCCATGCACTGTAGCAGTTCGCGAACTCATACGTACGGGAGGCAAAACGGTTTGACTCTTTGGTTTGTGATCGCTTCTCATGCATGCCGCAGTCGTACGTCGGGCCATAATTTCATCTGCCAGGTATCAATCTTGTTTCTCACGTTTTGACATCTATCGCGAGTGCGAAAAAGAAAGAAGGTGTCTACACATTCATGCCATGCATGCTGCATACATAGTACACTATATTGAACTAGAGAATGCTACTTATTCGTAGGTTCCTGTTCCCACTAGTGAAAAACGGGGCTTTTGCTCACTGGCGAGCACCCCTTTCGCCCCGGCTCAGACACCACCCGATGCAAAAGGATGCAGAGGTGGGGTCGGGGCGAGCAGGGCGCGTGGTGGGTGCGGGGGGGGGGGGGTATTTTGCCCCGGTTTGAGCCACAAACCGGGGCTAAAGGACCTCAACGAGCAGGGCGCGTCATGGGGGTATTTTGCCCCGGTTGGAGCCACCAACCGGGGCAAAATACCCCCACTATATAAACCCTGACAGCCCTCTCCTCTCCTCATGCCACTCACTTTGGAGGACATATTCTAGTTGTTTGGTGTGTGCTCACTTGTTTTTGCCTCCTATGCACAAGAGGTGTTCGATGAAATACCCGGGAGCATAACGTCATCTCAGCTTGCAGAAAACAAACATGATTTAATTTGTCCGAGCCATACTTAATTAAATAAGCTTTCTCGTCCTTCTTTCCTCCTCAGTCGAGGTACCAACTTTAACCTTTCATCTGTCGATGTAACATTGGTCATTTCTCTATTCACGGTGTTCTGTAATAGTTCTTAATTAATAATCATATAATGTAGATGAACCGGCAATGGATGTACGCTGACCGACGCTCTGCCGCGTTCATGAAAGGCGTGGGTTATTTTATCGAGGTGGCCTAGGCAAACAAGCGGAATATTTTATGTGTTGTCCATGTGCTGTATGTCGGAATCAGAAGGAACACTCTTCTCACAAAGTCATCCACTTCCACCTGTTTCAATCCAGTTTTATGTCCGGCTATAATTGTTGGACCAAGCACGGAGAAAGATGGGTTATGATGGAAGACAACAAAGAAGAAGAGAATGATGACAACTATCATGACATGTTCCTTGAATACGATGCCAGTACTGGAATGGAAGATAACGATGAAGTAGAAGCAGAACACCAGGCACCAGATGAGCCCATCGATGATCTTGGCCAGGCTATTACGGATGCAAAGACAGAAAGCGAGATTGAAAAGGTGAGGGTGAAGTTCGACCAGATGTTAAAGGATCACAAAACATTGTTGTATCCAAATTGCGAAGATGGGCAGAAAAAGCTGGGCAGCACACTGGAATTGCTCCAATGGAAGGCCGAGAACGGCGTGACTGACAACGGATTTACAAAATTGCTTGAAATAGTGAAGAAGCAGCTTCCTAGAAACAATGAATTTCCCGACAGTACATACCAAGCAAAGAAGCTTGTATGCCCCCTAGGATTATATGTGGAGAAGATACATGCCTGCATTAATGACTGTATCCTCTACAGCGGTGAGAAGTACGAGAATTTGAAACAATGCCCGGTATGCACTGCATTGTGGTATAAGATTAGACCAGACGACCCTGGCGATGTAGAGGGTGAGCGCCCCAAGAAGAGGGTTCCTGCAAAGGTGATATGGTATGGTCCTATAATACCACGGTTGAAACGTTTGTTTAGAAACAAAGAGCATGCCAAACTTTTGCAATGGCACATGGAAGATCGTAAGAAAGATGAGATGTTGAGACACCCCGCTGATGGGTTGCAGTGGAGAAAAATCGAGAGAAAGTTCCCGCACTTTGCAGGTGACGCAAGGAACTTATGGTTTGGTCTAAGTATAGATGGCATGCATCCACTTAGTGAGCAGAGCTGCAACCATAGCACCTGGCCTGTAACTCTATGTATATATAACCTTCCTCCTTGGTTATGCATGAAGAGGAAATTCATTACGATGCCAGTGCTGATCCAAGCCCCGAGACAACCGGGCAACGACATTGATATGTACCTAAGGCCATTAGTCGATGAACTTTTACAGTTGTGGCGTGAAGAAGGTGTACCTGTGTGGGACGAGCACGAACAAAAAGAATTTAACCTACGAGCGTTGTTGTTTGTAACTATCAATGATTGGCCTGCTCTTAGTAACATTTCTGGACATACAAACAAGGGATAGAATGCATGAACACACTCTTTAGATGACACCGAAAGTGTATATCTGGATAAATGTAAGAAGGTTGTGTACCTCGGGTATCGTCGTTTTCTTCCGCGCAAGCACCCCTTAAGAAAAGCTGGCAAGCATTTCAATTGTGAGGAAGGTACCCGGGAGACACCTATCCTCCGACTTGGTGATGATGTATTTGATATGGTGAAGGATTTGAAAGTAATCTTTAGAAAGGGTCCGGGCAGACAAGCTGTTCCGAATGACGCTGACGGACACACACCCATGTTGAAGAAGAAACCTATATTTTGGAACTACCCTATTGGAAAATCCTAGATACCCGCTCTGCGATCAACGTGATGCACCTGACGAAGAATCTCTGCGTGAATCTGCTAGGCTTCTTTGGCTTGTATGGGAAGTCAAAAGATACATCTGAAGCACGGCAGGACCAGCAACACACGAAAGGATGAGACGGAAAGAATCCTGAGCGGTTTCAAGGTGGTCCTGCCAGCTACGCTCTTACCAAGGAAGAGAAGGAAATCTTTTTTGAAGCATTAAGTAGTATCAAGGTCCCGTCTGGCTTCTCGTCGAATATAAAGGGATAATAAATGTGGCGGAGAAAAAATTCCAAAACCTGAAGTCTCATGACTGCCACGTGCTGATGACACAGTTGCTTCCGATTGTGTTGAGGGGGATTCTAACAGATTATGTTCGACTACCATTGTGAAGTTATGCGCATTCCTCAATGCAAGTTCTCAGAAGGTAATCAATCCCGAAAGTCTATCAGTGTTAATCAATATGGTCCAATGTCTTGTCAGCTTCGAGTTGATGTACCCACCATCCTTCTTCAATATTATGACACACCTCCTAGTTCACCTAGTCAAAGAGATTACCATTCTCGGTCCTGTGTTTCTACACAATATGTTCCCCTTTGAGAGGTTCATGGGAGTCTTAAAGAAATATGTTCACAACCGTGCTAGTTCAGAAGGAAGCATCTCCAAGGGTTATGGAACAAAGGAGGTAATTAAGTTTTGTGTTGCCTTTCTTCCAGACCTTAAGTCGATTGGTGTTCCCGAATCGCGGCACGAGGGAAGAATGAGTGGAAAAGGCACTCTAGGAAGGAAAGCAAAGATATTTATGGACGGACATTCTTTCACTAACGCACACTACAGAGTTCTACAAATGTCCACTTTGGTGGCTCCTTATATCGAGGAACACAAGAATATTATACGGTCCAAAAACCCGGGGCTGCCTGAATCCTTGATTAATGATGAACACATGGATAGTTTCAGCGCCTGGTTGCAGACATAACTCATGAATAACAACATTATTGGAGATCAACTCTACTTGTTGGCCAGGTCACCATCTTCAACTGTACTGATTTTTCAAGGGTACGAGATAAATAGGAATACATTTTACATGATCGCACAAGATAAAAAGAGCACCAACCAGAATAGTGGTGTCCATTTTGATGCAACCGGGCGCAATGGGAAAAAGAACAGATATTATGGTTACATAGAGGAAATGTGGGAACTTGACTATGGACCTAATTTTAAGGTCCATGTGTTTTGGTGCCACTGGGTCAACATGACAAGAGGAAAGGTAGACCAACAGTACGGAATGACAACAGTGGATCTCAACAGTCTTGGGTATAGAAACGAACCATTCGTCCTAGCCAAAGATGTGGCTCAAGTTTTCTATGTGAATGACATGTCTACCCAACCAAGAAAAAGAAAAATAACAATTCTAATACATCATGCGATGAGCCGAAGCGGCACATAGTTCTTTCAGGGAAAAGAAACATTGTGGGAGTGAAGGACAGGACAGACATGTCAGAACATTATAATAACTTTAAAGAAATTCCGCCATTCAGAGTGAAAACTGACCCAAGCATCGCGTTAAACAATGAAGATGCTCCATGGCTATGATAGAAAAGTAAACAATGGCGACACTAATTGGTGATAACGTATTAAACCTTCATGTTTCATGTAATATTGCTAGACTATTTTGTAATAATGTATACAACATTACAGTTTATCCATATCATGTGTGAAAATATTACCGATCTCTTCCTCTTCTTCTTCCTACTGTGGGTCGCACTTGGATGGCGTTTTAAAAATTGTTACTAGTTTAAATAGTTAGAATAATTATTTTTTAAAATAGAAAATGTATTTGAAATGTTTATGAAATTTTAAACACTTTTCATATTGAAAGTTTCTCCAAATTCAAAACCATTCATAAACTAGGTTTTTTAAAATGTTTGAAAAATTGTTACTAGTTTAAATAGTTAGAATAATTATTTTCTAAAACATAAAATATATTTAAAATGTTTATGCAATTTTAAACACATTTTATATTGAAAGTTTCTCCTAATTCAAAATCATTTGAAATGTATTTAAAAAAAATTGAAACGAGGCAGGGAAAAAAATGACGGCAGGACAGAAAAACAAAAAATTGGGCCTTTTGCCCTGGTTCGTGTTATCAACCGGTGCAAAAAGGGGAGGTGCGCGGGCAAGCGAGGGCCCACCTCCCCCCTTTTGACCCGGTTGGTAACACGAACCGGGGGAAAAGGGACCCCTTTTGCCCAGGTTCATGTTACCAACCGGGACAAAAGATCCCCACCTATACAACCTCGGGTGGTTGCTCCACCCGGGGCAAAGTAACAGTTTTTGCTAAGTCCCCCGGCGCCGAAATCCAGAGCGACGCCGTGAGGCTACCCGATTTCGCCGCCGGGATCCTCGCCACCGCTCCTCGCCTCCTCTACGCCCGCGCCCACGCCCGGGCTCCTCCGCGCCAAGCCCGAGATCGCCGCCGGCCTCCTCGCCTCCTCCCGCGCCCAATCCCGCCTCCTCGCCGCCGTGCCCTCCTCCTCCACACTTTTCATTTTTTAGTTAATTAATTTATTACATTGTTAATTTAGTATTAATATTAGTGTTAGATTAATATTAGCACTCTTAGTAATATGGTACTGTTAGTATTAGGTAGTGTTAGTAAATTTGTATTAGTGTTAGTATCAGGTAATATAAGTATGAATATTAGTGTTAGTATTTGTGTTAGTTAGTTTATGTAGCAATATATAGTATTGATTTTTCATAGTTTAGGTATTAGATCATTTAGAGAGAGAAAATTAGTTAGAGGTTTAGAGGAAAAAAATTAGGTCTTGGACTTAGAAAAAATTTAGCTTTTGGACATAAGAGATCTTTTTTTTAGGTTTTTCGACTTAAAAAGAATTTTAGGTTTTACATCTTAGAGAAAAAATTAGGTTTAGTTCACTTGTAGAAAAAAAAATAGTTAGAGGTTTGGAGGAAATTGATGAAATTTGCAGCAATTTTGATGAAATGAATGCTATTAGCTACATTTTGATTAGATTATATGCAATTGTTGCGAATTGATGAAATGGATGCTATTAGTCAAATGTTAGAATTTTCGACTTAAAAAGAATTTTAGGTTTTACATCTTAGAGAAAAAATTAGGTTTAGTTCACTTGTAGAAAAAAAAATAGTTAGAGGTTTGGAGGAAATTGATGAAATTTGCAGCAATTTTGATGAAATGAATGCTATTAGCTACATTTTGATTAGATTATATGCAATTGTTGCGAATTGATGAAATGGATGCTATTAGTCAAATGTTGCAACTTATGATGTTATAAATTTTTGTAGCCATGGCGAGAGCTCCCCTGCGACGCAGTGCGCGTGTTGGCGGTGGGTGCGCCGTCCCCGTCAAAGAAAACACAATCGTACCACGTGGTGGACGTCCACGTGGATCGCGTGCAGCGCGTGGACGTGGTGGTGGTGTAGCCATCAAGGAGGAGGAAGCGGCGCCTGCAGATCGTCGACGTAGGCGTGGACGTGGAGCACAGGGGCAGCACGCGAAGCACGACGCGACGTTGTTGCTGCGGTGGACGAGGTTGCGGCAGAGGAGGAGGAGGAGGAGGATGACGGTTTCCGGCTACCGGAGTTCTACGTCTACCTGTTGCCCTCACTGCGGAACATGCTTCGTCTTGCACAACATATATCAGATATCCTCCTCGAGGGCAACGGGCCCTTTAGGTTCAGCCTCCATGGAGGGCTGTCACAACGGGGCCCGTTCAGGTGATCCTGCAGCGACGTGACGATAAACTCTACCTGCGCGATGGGTGGGGGCAGTTCCAGCGCATGCACAACCTGGATGTGGGCAACATGCTTACATTCAGGTACATCAACGATGACATGGTGGACGTGTTGGAGGTGAAGATTTTCGACGACACCCTACTCCGCCCCCGTTGCTGCCATGATAGTTTGTCTGACAGCACCTCCGCTTCCGGGGCTGACGAGTCTAACTCCGGCGAGTCTGGCTCGGGCGAGTATGCCCCCGACGCAGAGGTGTAGTATGCCGAACAGTGTATCGCTCTCCGTGTCCCGTCACATGTTCTTTTGTTAGCGATATCGTAAGACTATGTCTTCAGGTTTATGCCGTACTATGTTTAATTATGTCACCGTGTGGAACAATATTTGTATTCGTGGCCGACTATGTTTAGGTTTTCATCTGTGTTTTTGTTCGACAATTTGTCATCTTTTTTACTATAAATGTTTATTATTTGAAAGATCATTGAATTTTTTAGTGCACTTCAAGTAACGCACTTGAAGTATTAGTGCACTTAAAGTAATATACTTGAAGAAAAAAAGAATTTCTAATCTTTTGCAGAGAACAGGAAAACATGAAAAAAAAAGTGAGTACCCTTTGCCCCGGTTGGTGTTATCAACCGGGGTAAAAGGTGCCGGCCTGCTCGCTGAGCAGAGCCCACATGGGCACCCCTTTTATTCCGGTTGGTAAGCCCACCGGGGCATAAGAGGTTTAGCCCGGGTTTGGCAAACCCGGTTGGGCAGCCGGCGCATAAGGCCCATCCCAACCAAGGTTAATGCCATGTTCTCCACTAGTGTCCACAACGCATATTGCACGTCCCGTGTTGATGTTGTTTAAAGATCTTTCGCCTTTGGTTCTTCCGAGGATCAGCCAGTCAAATGGACTAGATACATGGCATGGTGGCAACTGGCAAATTATTTACAAGTAGTACCCCGTAGTATGCACGTCGAGAAACCTTTGGTCCACCCATGAGTACCAGATTTAACAACAAGATGTGATGTGGACCCTTCCTCAAACATTTTTCTTTTTCTGAGGAAAGACAGCCGAATGCCTCATATATCAATGAATCCGATACAAACAAGATATAACTCGACGCCACACGATCAATACAGAATAAAATTACATTAACAATCATACCGCTGGTTGTCTTCTTTCCCCGATTATTTATCGGCTACCGGAATTTAAAACATGCACTGAACAAGCAGCAAAAGACTTAGCCATCTATACACAATCGTCAACCAAGGACGCACCCCGAAGCAGCAACAAAGATGTGCAATTCTCTACCACTAATCCATAGGGTTGGAGAAATCAGACCTTGTTGTAGATCCAAATGAAAGAAGAGATCGAAAATGTCTTACCATAAACCAACGAACAAATTTTCTTGAATGATACACCTGATATAATACCCGATCATTGGAGTTATAGCTTTTCCAAGACAAGACATCATCAATGCAGAAATTCTCATCTTGAGACCAATTCAATTTCAGGGAACCACCGTACTACTAAGTGTGATGTGGATGACTAGTTATCCACCTAAGCCGAAGTTATCTATACATAGACAGCAAAACGTTCACGTGGTCAAAAGGGAAAGGCAGGTAAGCTATCGCCGTCTGCATGCAAGTGTGAAAATGTACTCCTTCTAATTTCCCAGAGAATATGCACTTTGTTCTCAAGTTTCGTATTACTTAGTTACACGCATAGAAAAAATTATTGTTTCGAGATCGCTCTCGCGCCTCTCTACCTCCCAAAGTTCCCGGCCTTGGCGAAAGGCCTCTGAGAGTAGGTGATATCAGATATATTGATTTTCATTAGAGCATCTTCAGTCGGGAGCCCCATTCGCCATCGGGAGCAGTGGGGCGTGGTCAGATGGGAACACGCCATTAGGGGGGGGGGGGGGGGGAGGGGGAGGCACCCTTCCCAGTCCCCACCCCCAAGTTAAAACTTTCGCAAATTCATAGAAAAAATTATTTCGAGATCGCTCTCACGCCTCTCTACCTCCCAATGTTCCCGGCCTTGGCGAAAGGCCTCTGAGAGTAGGTGATATCAGATATATTGATTTCCATTAGAGCATCTTCAGTCGGGAGCCCCATTCGCCATCGGGAGCAATGGGGCGTGGTCAGACGGGAACACGCCATTAGGGGGGAGGCACCCTTCCCCAGTCCCCACCCCCAAGTAAAAACTTTCGCAAATTTAAAGTTAAATTTCATTCAAATTTCTTAAAATATGTTATGCAATTTTGAACGAAATATAAGTTAAAACGTAAATTTAAACCTAAACTACGCCGACACAGCTTATCGGCGCCTAGCGGTACCGCCGGAACGACGCCTAGTCCTCCTCCTTGATGACGTAGCCGCCGCCCGCCGGAGCTGTAGGCGCCACCACTGTCGTTGACGCCGTCGTCACCTGGAGAAGGCTGCCGGTTACTGTCGCCATCATCGTCAGAGCCGAGGTAAACCAGTGGGACGCCTTGCTTGGCGGCATGGTCCACGAAGGACCAGGCGCAGGCGTCCTTCGACGGCAACGCCGGCGTCATGTTCACCGACGCGACGAACACCGCGCCCACGCCTTTGGGGTCGTCGGGGTTGGCGTGCTGCTCCTGGTAGGGATGCATCTCGGCGAGGAGCCCTGGCGGTGCCCCCACCTTCACCTTGGCCTTGGGCTTCTTCACCGGTGGCTTCTGTTGGCGGTACGCGGCTTATCGAGACGAGCCGCCGCTGATGACGAGCGCGCCGAGGCGACGCGCAGGCATCGCGACCGGCTCCGACTTCGGCGTGTGGAGGTGCGGTGGCTCAATGCATGCCGTGGAGCAGGCCGGTGTGAAGCGCAACGTCGGCATCGGTGTCCCTCCCGAGCGGGAGGGGGCAAGGGGGAGCGGGAGGATGAAGGCACCATGCGCCTGGGAGCCCGTATGCTGGGCAGAGCGGGCTAGTTAAGGCGGGGCTCGTTGCTGGCGGCGGTGTAGTCCATCACGTACTGGAGTGTGCGCCCCGGTATGCTTCAGAATATCGTCCGTCCGCCGGTGTTCTTCTTTGCGAACGACGGAGCAGAGTCGGGGCCGTCCCAACGATACAGATACTGGCGGTGGAGGCGGCGAAGGCCGCCATACTGGTCGGAGTTGGCCGGATTTTCCGGATCCCACTCTGACTAGAGGCGCTCCTCGTCGCTCAGCGTGTTGTAGAAGTAGGCGTAGACGTGCCCGTCGTGCGCATGGCAGTGGCGCAGGCTCTCTTTGACGCCCGGTACTCGTGCCCGCCGGACATGCGGGCGGGCCATGGGTTCACGCTCGGCGTTGCCGGCATGCTAGCATGAACCCATGGCCCGCCCGCATGTCCGGCGGGCACGAGTACCGGGCGTCAAAGAGAGCCTGCGCCACCGCCATGCGCACACTCCTACGAGGAACCCGTTGGCGGCGAGGGAATCGTCGGCCATGGCGGCACTTTGGAGGGCGGCGAGAGAGTGAGAGGAGTAGGGCAGTGAGAATGTACGAGGAGATGGTGGGGAGATAGTGGGAGGCTAGGGATTGCCAGTCCACTTTTTACGAGCATGACACAACAGAGCGGGCGCATATTAACACCGCCGCATGGGAGGCCGCGTGGCGACAGTGCAGAGCGAGACCGGACGGCTCCCTACGCCGCCTTAGGCTCATTGAAGAGGATGACCACCGCTTTGACTGTAGTTTGGCCGCTGACGCCTCAATCGTGGCTTTGACCATGCCTACATGGCGGCGGCAGCGATTTGTCTGGATGCCTGATGTACCCCTGGGCGACGGGATTGGACCGGATTCTCCGGGCGGGAAATAGGACGCGTCCACATGTGAAGCCCCAATGGGGCGCCTGGCTGGGTGACAATTTTCAGCGGGCTCGCCCCAAAGGGCTTTGGGGGAGAGGGCGGGGGCGCTTTGGGGGCCTGGTCTGGAGATGCTCTAAAGTTCAACCCATTGGTGATATTTTCTTTCTTTTTAGATTGCTTACCACATATGGCATGTGGGCGATCCGTGGTAATTGAACTCGTTCACATAGGGCACTTTGGTCATATAGGAAGCATATAGTGTTGCCACATCTCACATGCTACCATGCTCCTATTTAAAACAATAATTTTATAATTTTCAAGAAATTCTACACAAAAAGGGGTGAATGCTCATAAGGAATGTGTCTACAAGCTTAAAAAAACCCGGACGAAAAGCACGTTGAGAAATAAAATATATCTCAATTTGCCTTTAGAATTTAGACCTAAAATTTTTGGTGGTCGTAGACATATTTCTTGTGAATATTCACACTTTATTTTCAGCTTTTTAAAACACTTACAATTAAAAAAACTAAAAATATGAGCATGGTAGCCTCTAAGAGTATTGCACTGCACACCTGAAAATTTGTTGGGCACACCCCAGAATGTCTCCGCTTTGGAGGCGCCGAACACGCATCTAGCACAATGGGGTGGTGCCCTAGTAGCAACCAAAATATTATTTTTGATATTTTAATCATTTGCAAAATTTTAACAAAAGAGACCATTTTCACTAAAACTAGACATATTAAAGCGAAACTTAAACTAAAACTAAACATAATCTAAAGGCCTGGAGCAGCACGCGCGCTGGGGTCAAACTCGTCGTCGCTCGGCGCCTGGACAATGAATTGAGAAGGGCCAGCCTTGTCGTCGTTAGCCGCTGGTTCAGCGACATACACCCAGGGGCAACCTCGTCGCCGACCCAGCACCTCTCCGCCCCCACCTTCAAGTATCTTCTGGTGAGACTCCGTCGTTGTTTTACGCGTACAAGCACAGACGTGCCTCTCCAGGTGGGACACCCTCTGTGCCATGTGGCACTTCATCGCCTCCTCCGTGGCCTCCGCCGCAGCCGCATCCGTCATCTCCTTCAGCTATGCTATTTCGTGGGCTCGAGGAAATGCCGCTTTCACCCGGCTATGGTGAGCGACCATCGTGTACATGAGCAGCTGCATTTGGGCCTGCCGCTCGGCCTCAATAAGCTAGCAGCCAGACTACTCCGTCACCACGAAGTCGAGGGACCACTTAATGTTGACCTCTAGGAGGTGGTCGTTTGTATACTCCTTCTCCACCGCTGCGTAGAGACATAAACACACCTATTAGTCAAACTCACTAATATTTGATGACCATGTTTTCGTGGTCATGGTTATTTGGTTGTCAATATTAATGAGTGTGATGTCTACTACACGTTACTACTCTTGTAGACTACGTCGGGTCTCCAACCGCAGAGGTTTGTAGAACAACAACAAATTTTCCTCTGGCGAGTAGCCAAGGTTTATCGAACTCGGGGAGGTATAGGTTGAATATATCCCTCTCAAGCAACCCTGCAATTAATATACAAGAAGTCTCTTGTGTCCCCAACACTCCCAATACAATTTTCAGTTGTATAGGTGCACTAGTTTGGCAAAGAGATGATAAAATATGGGTAATAAGGATGGGAAAACAAGGTATTGTAAATCTGTAATAAAAATACAGCAAGCAAATAAGTAGTAAAACTGAAAGAAAACGATATAGCAATGGTAGAAAACAAGACCTAGGGATCACACTTTCACTAGTGGAATCTCTCAATAACATTAACATAATTAACCATATAATACTTCCTCTAATAACATGCGTGAAGGACATAGCTCAAAAACCGTTCCTCGTGAATCAAATAGGATGAGAATCGCATAGGGCTACACAAGAACACCTCAAAGTTCACGTTCCCGTCAAAAACCACTCCAACCGTGTCACTTTGAGCATCCAAAGATAGTACTAATAAACACCACGACTATCTCTTGAATAGTATATTTCTAATCAATCTACAACACCCGCACTGTCACCTTGGCACTATAGAGATTATACTAAACACAAGAATCAAGAAACCTCATGAATCCAATTCAATCCAACATAGTAAGAACAAGTTCATGGTAAGTATCCCTCTAATCCATAGTTCATAGAGTCACACACGACACCTGCATTGTCATCGTGGAACCGTGGAATAAAGATGACTCTGGAGAATTATACTAGATAAAACCAGTTGAGTACATCAGATCCATTACATAATGAAGGGGAAACATCATAGATTCAACAATGATAACATAGCATGCGATCACAATCAAGATCACATCATGACATAGAGAGATAACCACATAGCTACTAGCACGAGCCCCCAGCCCCGAGGAGGGACTACTCCCGCATCATCGTGCGATGCAACAACGTCGATGAAGAGGCCTCCAGTGAAGATTCCCCCTTCCGGCATTGTGTTGGAGCATGGATGTATAAGCCCTACATTGGAATTTCAAGGTAACGGTGCCTCTCTGTATGTTTCATGGAAAATAGGTCCATCCCCGTGGTTTTTTAGGGAAAAGATAATTCATAGGCGAATGAGGGATGTGAGGCGGTGGCCAGGTCCCCTAGGGGCCCACTGGGCAGGGCCTAGGGGGACACCGCACCTGGTGCCCCTGGCCCCCCTGCGGCTCATCTTTGGACTCCTATCCATTCTGGGTAAAAAAAACGATCTCCGTGGATTTTTAGCCCTTTCCGAGAATATATCCTTAAGAACTTTTTTGAAATAAAAAAAAAGCAGAAAACAACAACTCGCCTAGGGCATCTTGTTAATAGGTTAGTCCGTGAAACATCCAGAAAACAAAGGAAAACAGAAGAAAACGTGTAGAAAACAAAAGGTATTGGATAGAAAACAAGTATGGAGCATAAAAAATTATATATACGTTTGCAACGTATAAGCATCCCGAAGCTTAAATCCTGCTCGTCCTCGAGTACGTAAGTGATAACAAAATAATTTTCGAGGTGACATGAAGTCAGCACAAATCTTGATCAATGGAATGTAAAAGCAGTGTAAGCTAAGATCAAGTACTTTAACAAATGCATGATAAATAATATTTCAACTAATGTAAACTTAGACACCATGTTGCACATGTAAATAAACAGAAACAAAAGAAAATGAATAATGAAACGCTGAAAGTAATATGGTTGTTTTAATCATAAAGAATAACATAATAAAGTGGTATCTAGCTAGTCCTTTGTGTGGTAGCAAAACATAAATGTGAGGACGCCTTCAAATTTGAAATGGTGACTAGATACAGATAATTTGAGAGCAAGCGATACCACAATCATGAATCGGTCAATAATAAATTTTGGTACTATGCACATTATATGTCGGAGATATCCACAAGGGGGTATCTATCGGCATCCAGAAGGACTGACCAGAGGGACAGGCCCAAAGCCAGAGGCCGAAGTGGGACGAAGCCCAAGACTGTATCCGGAATGACGGCCGCGAGCCCATCTAGATCTTGGGATCCAGATGACCGTAGATTGTAGGTTTAGTTGTTGTACGACTGATATTCCTGTAAGACCCGATCCGACTCCCTATATAAAGCCGGACGGGAGAAACCCTCACCAGATTTAGCCTCATACTCAATCTATCTAGGTGCTTGTATCCTCTGCCCGGCGATCGCCATCATAGTTGATTTGCAGGAAGTAGGGAGCCTCTCCGGCTAATCTAGAACTGGATAAACACCGTTTCATCGCCCCAAAGCACTCCCCCACGTTAGCCTTCCCTGTAGTTCCTCCTCTTAAGTTGGCTCCCCCTTCTAGGAAACTTAATCACGGAACACATCATTTGGCGCCCACCGTGGCACAAGCTACGTCCGGGGTAACCTTCAAGGCAGGGCTCTTGGGCGTCATCGGCAACACGATCGCCGTCTGGATCGCCGTCCTGGGACCGTACGGCAGTTACGTCGTGAACAACAACACGGTAACGCCGACACGTAATCACATCGTCTGCTCCTACATCGTCCCAATCGGCACCGCCAATATCTTCGTCGGGCTAATGGCGGAGGCGATGGGATTCCCGGGAGCTAGGGAGCAAGTTATTTCCTCCCACCCACCACCCAACGAGCAAAGGTAATGAAATCGCACCCAACTCATGTAGATCTACAATTAAGCCTTTCATGCAAACCCTTGTATCTATGTTTGTTGGTATGGTGCAAGCTGGGCCTTTGAAAGAAAGCTCTGAACCCGAATCATATTAGCCTCCATCGACGATAAAGTAGATTCGGAAGCCCGATCTGATTCCGATGACGATGCTACCGCCTTTGCTGAGAAAGTCCGGAAGGCTACCGGATGCTCTAACAACGTCTATATGACAGCACCGGCAAAACCAGGATCTGAGGATGAAATAACGCCCTCCAAGGAGGCGCAAGCACTCAAAAAGCCGACCCCCCATTTGGCAGTTGCGCTCCTAGCTCCACTTATATAATCCGACCCCTCCTCTTCGAAGAAACAATCAATTGAGGCTTTTGGCTGTGATGGAGTGTAGACACACGCTCGTTGGGAGACCCCAAGCACAAGGTGTGAAGAGTGCAGCAGCAAGTTTTCCCTCAGAAAAGAAAAACCAAGGTTGAATCGACCAGTAGGAGGAAGAAGAACTTCTGAAGGTTGATGCAGCTGAGATGGCAGGGCGCACTACCAGTTCAGCAACAACGTGGAACCTACACAACACAATCAAATTACTTTGCCCCAACGAAGCAGTGATGTTGTCAATCTCACCGGTTTTGCTGAACACAAAGAGGTTAAACGTATGGTGTGGAAAACAGTAGGAACAGTATGAGAGCAGTATAAAAGTAGTAGGTGTTTTATCAGTATGAGGAAAATGGACCGGGGTCCACAGTTCACTAGTGGTGTCCCTCCGTGAAAGATAAATAACATGTGTGGTGAACAAATTACAGCTGGGCAATTGACATAAATGAAGGCTGAACCGTAGTGCATATGCAAGACATAAAGATTACTATGTGATTCATGCGGGAATTACAACAAAATACATAGACCATTATCCAACTGCATCTATGACTAAAAATCCACCCTCCGAATATCATCCGAAAAAACATTGGGTATTAAGTTGCAAGCAACAGATAATTGCAGTAAGCAAAATGTGTAATGTAAACAATAACATCATCCTTAGACAACGCATTGTTGTTTTCTCTCTAATGGCAACAACACATCCGCCATCCGTCACGTTTCTGTCACTCGAGCACAGATGAAAAGGAGGCATGAACCCACTATCGAGCATAAATACTCCCTCTTGGAGTTACTAGCATCTACTTGGCCAGAGCATCTACTAATAACAGAGAACATGCATGATCATAAATAACATAAGCATGAAGATAACATGATAGATTGATAATCAGAAGACATACCATTCAACATTCATCAGATCCCAGCAAACACAACATGTAGCATTACATAAATATGATCTTGATCATGATAGGCAGCTCACAAGATCTAAACATGAGGTACAAAGTGGAGAGAACAACCCTATAGCTACTTCTATGGACCCGTAGTCCACGGATGAACTACTCACGCATCACTTCGGAGAAGGGCATGGTGGTGTAGACCCCTCCGGTGATGATTTCCCCCTCCGGCGGGGTGCCGGGGAGAGCTCCAGAACCCTCCCGATCTCAGGATGACGGTGATGGCGGCCTCGGGTGTTTCTTGGGAAAAAGTGGGGTACATTTAGAGTTTACGTCTCGGGGGAATAAATAGGCGAAAGGGCAGAGGCGGTGGAGTTCTGGGGGCCCCACACCACCCCCCGGCATGGCCAGAGGGGCGCGTCGCCCTATGGTGTGGGCCCCCTGAGGCCCTCCTCCGGGTCTCTTCAGGACTCCGTGGAACCTTTGGGAATTCTAAGACTTCAGGACTTCGAATTTTCCAATTCCGAGAATATTTACAGAACAACTTTTCTGAATTTAAAAACAGTAGAAACAAGGAACTGGCTCTATGGCATCTTGTCAATAGGTTAGTCCGGAAAATCGATAAAAATGACATAAATTGTATAGCAAACATGTGGGAAACAATAAGAAAACAACATGAAACATCATAAATTAAGGATAAATTTATGACGTATCAACATCCTCAAGCTTAGTTCCTACTCGTCCCCGAGTAGGTAAACGATAAAAACACAATAATTTCTGAGGTGGCATGCTACCAACATAAACTTGATCATCAATAATGTAAAAGCATAAGTAAGCTGAGATCATATAACTTTAACACAAGCATGATAAATAGAACTTTAATAATAAAGCATAGAAATCACCTTGCATCATGAGAAGTAACTCAAATAAAAGATCATGAATAATAATGCAACAAAAGATATACGTTTGTTTCAAGTATAGAGAGAACATGTCAAAGTGATATTTTGCTAGTCATTAAGAGTGGGGAAAAACATAAATGCCAGGACACCTTCAAAGTTCATGAGGAAGACTAGAACAAATAATTAGAGAACAAGCAATAACACATCATGAATCAATTAATAAAGTTTCTGGGACAAATACACATACAACTCAGAATGGAAAAAATGCTCTCTCAACTGTACATAAAGTTAGAGGATGGAGACTCAACATAAAAGTAAAATAAAGGCACTTCGCAGAGGGAAGCATGGATCACTCATGTGCTAGAGCTTTTATTTTATTAAACAGAGGTATTGAAAACTTTTTTAAGAGAGGTGTCTGCTTATATCAAAAAAATGGTACACATAAAATACAGTACGTCACAAGCTAACTAGACTTGACAAGAGCGGCTCCCATAGAAGGACGCATCTAGGTAGAAGGTCATCCCTCTTTCTCTTTTGTATACACAATTATGCTTTCACTGATAAATCAGGGGAAAAAATAGTGAGGAGAATTTGTGTTATTAATTTGGGGCTGGGCACCCTGCTGCCAGCTCTTCTATCATTGGATAAGCGGGTGAAGCTACTAGTCCAGTGTGTGAAAGTCCAATCAACAAGTGAGATAAAGATTCTCTATTTATGTCCTCATGAGCTAAAACATGAGCACAAAACATGAGTAATTTTGAAAGTTTTAAAGGTAACACATGAGCAATTTACTTTGGAGTGGCGGTTAATTACCACATGTAGGTAGGTATGGTGGACACAGTGAAAAAACTTTGGTTTTTGGGAGTTGGATGCACGAGTAGAGCTCATACTCAGTACAGGTGGAGGCTAGCAAAAGACTGGGAGCGACAAATCAAGAGAGCATAAGAGCCATAAACATGCATGGCGACATAAACATCATTAATCAAAGAATAAGTGGTACCACAAGTTCAAAAACAAAATGATCATGGAGGCTATTCGTGACTGGTTCATAGTCATAAACATGGTGTGAGTATGTGCGAAGTTAGCCAAATAAAACATTCAAAGGAGAACACCACAAATTTATGCTTCAATATGACAAGAACAACTCATGATTATTTCAATGGCACATGAGACACTCTCAGATATTTGAGGCTAATCATGCTACTCAATGGCCACAAGGCTTTAGAATTAAATAACATCTAGCATGATATAAAAAATTCTAGCCACAACCTATACAAGCTTCTACTTGCACCGTTAAAAATTCTACCTCAAGCAGCAGTTTCTATTCCCAACAAGCACCATACAAAACATGCTTTAACAAAAACTCTCTAAATGATACAGCAAGAAAACTTGAGAGGACTCACATAACACTACTAAAACTAACAGCTCTGTTTAAGAGATGCAATTAAAACGAGAGCTAAACATGAATTTTTGCAGTAATTAGAAGAAAAACTAAGTATACTAGCATAGAAAGTATTCAAGCGAAAAAGCGGAGCGTGTCTCTCTCCCAAAGAAAGAATGCTAGGATCCAACTATATTATTGCAGCAAGGAAAACAAAATAAAACAAAGGAAACAAAAGAAAACAAAAGAAAAACAAACAGACGCTCCAAGTAAACTTCATATGATGTGACCGAATAAAAATATAGTTTCACGAGAAGTGACCTAATAGATAGTTGATGAAGAAGGGGATGCCTTGGGAATACCCAATATTAGATTCTTGAGTCTTCTAAAAATATGCTTGGATGAACCACGTGGGCATCCCCAAGCCTTGAGCTTGAACTCTTCTTGATCACATATATCACCTCTTCTCTTGACACTTGAAAACTTCGTTCACACCACACTTAAACAGTAATTCGCATTAGAGGGTTAGTGAAACAATTAAAAATCCATTGGTTCTGTATGGTACAAGTGCTATTGATACTTTTAAACATTAGCTACAGCCACCGATGTTTCTTGATGCAAATAAATCCACTTGACATCACAAAAGAGCAAATGCAAGAAAAATGGCAGAATCTGTCAAAACCAGAACTATCTGTGAAGACGAATTTTTTCGAGGCACTTACGTTGATCAGATCGAAAAACTTAAAGAACAAAAAGTTGTGGAATGAGCTGAGGAATAATACCAAAAAAATTCAGATCATTCTGATCTTCCAGAATTTTATACGATTTTGTACGGTGGACAGCAGAAATCTGTTTCCTGCGTTGAAATCCGAAAACCAACTCCAACTCTCGTCAAAAACCTTACTTGGCACTAATAAATCATGAAAATAAAGATATAAAGGAGTTTCTACATAATTATAAAAACCCTTGACTCAAAGAAAACAGAGAAAAACAAAGAAAAATAAAACCATGGGTTACCTTCCAAGAAGTGTTTTTCTTTAACGCCTTTTAGCTAGGCCCAGAAATGTGGAATCGAGTATTTTCAGAAAGAGGGGCATTCAAATCAAGATTTGGCAATTTTTTAATAATGCATTGTATTTTATCTAAGTGAGTTTCAGAGGCTCTTCTCTTAGAAGTTTTAGGCTTACTATCTTCATCAAATAAATTCTTAGGAACAATCCAATCAAAATTCTTCTCTTGGGCTTCATGCAATGCTACCAATTTAAAGGGGATTGGTATTTTATCATCTTTTTCATTATTATATTCAGTATTTTCTAGAGCACCAACAATGTCTACACATGAGCCAAGCATAGTGAAACGATCAAAGACTTTTCTAGCTTCGATAGCAACATCTCCAAATTCTTTAAGCATAGTTTCTAGGATAAAATTTCTTTTCTCAACATCTTCAATGTTATTCAAGTTGAGGAACATATGTTGTAATATAGCATGAAGGTTAACTAACCTAGATTCTAACATGTGAACTAACAAAGTGGCAGCAATATCATAGTTTGAAGCAAGTTCTACTATGGATTTTTCCTCAAAATTATCATGCTTACTAAAATGATCAAAGAATTCTTTAATGGTGTCCTTTCCAAGTATAGAACCACTTCCTACCGGAAAATCTTTCAGGGTAAACTTAGGAACAACATCATGAAAAATAACAACAAAGTGACAAAAATAACAACTAGAATAAGAACTATTTTTTTGTGTTTTTAATAAAGAGAAGCAAACAAGACAAAATAAAATAAACTAAGCAAAACAAAAACAAAGTAAAGTGATTCGAGGTGAGAGACTCCCCTTGCAGAAATTATCTTCCTCCCCGACAACGGTGCCAGAAAAGCTTAATGGAGTGTAGACACACCCTCTTTGGGAGACCCCAAGCACAAGGTGTGAAGAGTGCAGCAGCAAGTTTTCCCTCAGAAAAGAAACCAAGGTTGAATCGTCCAGTGGGAGGAAGAAGCACTTCTAAAGGTTGATGCAGATGAGATGGCAGGGCCCACTACCGGTTCAGCAGCAACGTGGAACCTACACAACACAATCAAATTACTTTGCCCCAATGAAGCACTGAGGTTGTCAATCTCACCGGTTTTGCTGAACACAAAGAGTTTAAACGTATGGTGTGGAAAATAGTAGTAAAACAGTAGGAACAATATGAGAGGAGTATGAAAGCAGTAGGTGTTTTATCAGTATGAGGAAAATGGACCGGGGTCCACAGTTCACTAGTGGTGTCTCTCCGTGAAAGATAAATAACATGTGTGGTGAACAAATTACAGCTGGGCAATTGACAAAAATGAAGGCTGCACCGTAGTGCATATGCAAGACATAAAGATTACTATGTGATTCATGCGGGTATTGCAACAAAATACATAAACCGTTATCCAACTGCATCTATGACTAAAAATCCACCCTCCGAATATCATCCGAACAACTGTTGGGAATTAAGTTGCAAGCAAGAGATAATTGCAGTAAGCAAAGTGTGTAATGTAAGCAATAACATCATCCTTCGACAAAGCATTGTTGTTTGCTCCCTAATGGCAACAGCACATCCTCCATCCGTCACGTTTCTGTCACTCGAGCACATATGAAAAGGAGGCATGAACCCAGTATCGAGCATAAATACTCCCTCTTGGAGTTACTAGCATCTACTTGGACAAGGAATCTACTAATAACAAAGAGCATGCAAGATCATAAATAACATAAGCATGAAGATAACATGATATATTGATAATCAGAAGACATAGCATTCAACATTCATCAGATCCCAGCAAACACAACATGTAGCATTACATAAAGATGATCTTGATCATGATAGGCAGCTCACAAGATCTAAACATGAGGTAAAAAGTGGAGAGAACAACCATCTAGCTACTTCTATGAACCCGTAGTCCAGGGACGAACTACTCACACATCACTTCGGAGGAGGGCATGGAGGTGTAGACCCCTCCGGTGATGATTTCCCCCTCCGACAGGGTGACGGGGAGAGCTCCAGAACCCTCTCGGTCTCGGGATGACGGTGACGGTGGCCTCGGGTGTTTCTCGGAAAAAAGTGGGATATATTTAGGGTTTACGTCTCGGGGGGATTAAATAGGCGATAGGGTAGAGGCGGTGGAGGCCTGGGGCCCCACACCACCCCTTGGCATGGCCAAGGGGGGAGCCGCCCTATGGTGTGGCCCCCATGAGCCCCCCCCTCCGGGTATCTTCGGGACTCCGTGGAACCTTCGGGAATTCTAAGATTTCTGGGCTTCGAAATTTCCAATTCCGAGAATATTTCGAGAACAACTTTTCTGAAACTAAAAACAACAGAAAACAGGGAACTGGCTCTGTGGCATCTTGTCAATAGGTTAGTCCGGAAAATCGATAAAAATGACATAAAGTGTATAGCAAACATGTGGGAAACAATGAGGAAACTACATGGAACATCATAAATTAAGGATACCGTTTATGACGTATCATGCCTTCTCTCTCTCTCACATAGAATTAGAGATCTAATTAGGGGGCATCTAGAATTAGAGCCTCTAATTAGAGGCCTAATTGGAGAAGATCTAATTGTATTAGAGCCTCTAATTAGAAACATCTCTAATTGGATTAGAGCCTCTTCTAATCGGGGTTTTAAGTTACACTCTCCCTATTAGACCTAGCTCTAATAGTTTCCTCTGTCATGTGTTGAGAACTTCCAATTTCATAATAGCTCTAATCAAAGTTAATTAGATCTACCAACTAGCAACGCCGCAAGGCTGTTTCTCTTCGTCGGTGCCAAGTCCTGTACGGCGGAGCACTGACGCGTTGACACGAGCGTACACATGCACACCATAAGAAGCATTACACGTGTGATCCTAAGGAGGGAAGACTTAGCGACATCCTTGCAACTAGTCCTAGTTGTGAGAATCTATGAATGTTTAGGACTCTACTACGAATACATCGATTCTGCTGCCCGATGAGTTTTCTGGATCCTCGCATGTATGGGCTTGCCTCGTTATTTGCATAGTGATCTTGAAGGACTACGTAGAGAAAAAAAAATTAAATTTTGCAGCATAGACCAGCATTAACGGTCTTGATGTGGAAGAAGTTTTACATGAATGCCACCATAAGGAGCGGGGGCCATCTCCAAAAGAGAGCCGCCAACCATTGTTTACTCAACAAAGTGTTGCCTCCGGCACCACTGCACAACCATCTCCATTAACCCTAGCTATCTCCATAGTTATACTCTACTTGTAATCTATACCTCTTGTCGATTGAAAATGTTGTAAGAACTACAATCATTCATCTTCAAAGTAATTTATACAATGTTTTCTATTGTTTATGCGATCATGATGTGTGAGTAGTCCACTCAAGCCAAGGGCATAGGCCTAGCCTCGAAACATTTGTGCATCTTTTATGCATGGGATATACGTTTAAATAGCTATATATGTAGCACATATATATTATCTTCTCTATGCCTACCTCCTAGGACATGTCAGGTACCCAAGATGACCCAAAGAGTGATCTAGGTAGAGGCACGATCATAGGAGAACATAATGCCATGTATGAAACCCAATGAGATGAAGGGGAGTACTACGGTTGGAAGTGATTCTCTCGAGAACAACAATGACGTCACCAAACTTCATGTTTTCGTGTGTTTATTCTTAATAACCTAGGCAACCCTGCACGATGGAATATGGCCAAAATTGGACGAATTAATCCATAGTGATGCGATTGCAAGGCTATGGTGATACAAGAACACATTTCTCTCATATATCCCTCCCATTATATGAATAAATTATCACTAACAATTCTTAATAATATCTTTATTGCCACATATCGTGTATGTAGAGCTGTAGGAAAAACCTTAAGTCCTGGCTATTTAAATCTATTGATATAAACCCCTTTCCAGAACAAGATTGGTGTGTAAACAAAATCTGATAAGATTTCGCCGAATTGTTAGCAATCACCTTGCCAAACACCTACTTACTAGATTTAATAAACCTCTCGTAGCAAAAAAGCTACATAATACATCCGAAATCTGGATCGAAGGTATCAACCATTTTTCTGGCGGCATTGTTGGTAAAGTATTTCTTCTACCCTGCTAAGTTCGTTAGAGCCCTTTCAAGTATTTTTTTTATTACTTGTTTTTAGTTTATTTTTAATTGTTATGATTTATTTTTGTTAAATTTATTTTAAAACCAAAAAAATTGCTTTGCCTTTTGTTCTTATCCAAACCCCCTAAAAATTAGTATTATGGCAAATAAGAAGTTTGAAGACTTTTCTACTACCAATGATGATTATTTTTGTCCACCCATCACTCACCCCGCTGTAACAACGGAGAACTATGAGATTCCGCCTAATCTATTAGGTTAATTCAATAGAACTAGTTTGGTGGTTCAACTTTTGACGATGCATGTACGTAGTTGAACACATTTACCGAGTTATGCAAAATTACGCACATAAAATGTGTTTACCCCAATGTGGTCAATCTGTGTTTATTTCCCTTATCCCTTAGAGGGAAAGCAAAATAATGGTTATTAGATTTGCCAAAATATAAAAATCGTTGCAATTTAATAACTAACAACATTATGATGAATTGCATATGAAATTAATCATGTAATGACCATTACCAATCCATCAACCATGGAACTTCAAGCAAGAGAGGATTATGTCTTGCCTTGACCAAGGTAGGTGTCAAACTTCTCTTTATTTTCACCTCCTATGAAATGTTCCTCTATTAAACTAAAAATTATGGGAAACTAAAACAACAATTTCAACTACTCTTTTATATTTCAACAAACCCCTTTTGCCGGTGTAGCTCAGGAATAACACTAGCCCACTAGTAGAAAATGGGCTTTTAGTACCGGTTCCAGAGTACCTTTAGTACCGGTTGGACAACCGGTACTAATTAATCGACACTAAAGTCCCACCAAACTTTAGTACCGGTTTCTTACGGACCGACATTAAAAGGGCTTTCACGTGGCCCAGGAAGAGCCCACGGGGCCGGGTTCCTTTGGTACCGGTTCCTGTTACGAACCGGTACCAAAGGGTTGTCTTTTTTTTCTCTTTTTTCGATTTTTTCCCCAAAAATCAGTTTTATTTTCATTTTATTTATTTCTATTGTTTAACCACTTAAACTCACATTTATCACTAAACTTTCTTAATTTCAATCTAAATTACTCCCTTCTAGTAACACTTTCCGCAGAGTTCATCCATCCTCATACTACTCCATCACTAGCATGTTTAACTTCTTAGTTCCTTCCCTATGAGCTACCTACAAACAAGGGATACTGACCTGACAATAGTATCCTATCAATCCTATTAACTCATGGACTATGATGTCACACAAATTTATTTTATGAATCAAAATAATTATTTAAATAAAAAGAAACGAATCGTTAGTAATATTTTGAATTAAAATATTCTTAAATTCAAATAATAATTGACTTATTTGCCTTTTCCATTTAATATTGAATAATTCATATATGAAAATCCGTAAATTTGAATTTGACAAATAATTTGTCTAAATCGATTAGAAAAATGAGATAAATCCAAATATGAGACATCCATAACCGAACTCTTGATAGATTTCCCTCATGTTTGTCTGATCTAGTACTTTCAAGCCGGAGTCCCTCTCCGACGAAACCCTAGCCCCGTTGTACAAAAACCAGGCTTATTCGAGTAAAGCCGGTACCGGCGTCAAAATAGGGTAGAAAAGTGTCTAACTAGTTGCTTTGGTTGTGTTAGGCTAGGCCCTAGAAAGTCAGAAGACAAAGGTATGAACCAACTCTTTATTAGAGATGTAATACCGTATGTATACAATATGGTGTAGTACACCATATTATAGAGTGAGACTCGTGGTTGTTGCAGAATTCTGGACAAGCTCCTGGTGGCTCCTTTATCTCATCGGTCAATGTGGCAGCGAGATATCCGAACTCGTATGGGTGAGGATCTGCTCGTCCACCACCACTACCGCCACCTGCCTATCAACCACCGCAACACATGCCATATGCACAACAGCTGCTACCATATACTCCACCGCACTATACTCCCCGCCACCTCCATATGCACCGCCTCCATATGCACCACCGTATGCCCAACAACCATACCCACTTCTGTACAATCCCTATCAGTCGATGCCACCACCCTACAACCCGCATGCCTACCCTATGGCACCACCACTGTACCGCCCTCCCCGTCCCCAGCAGACGGTTCAGCAGCCGCGTCCAGATCAGCAGCGTCCTCAAGGGCGTCGGCAGAAGGGGGCAAGAAGGACCGTGTGGCATCACCATGGCAGGATGGGGTTTACTGTCAGATCTGCAAGAAGGAAGGACATTCTGCAGGTGATTGTTGGTGGCGCTATGGTGATGATGATGATGATACACAACCACCGCCACCTAAGGATCCCAAAGGTGCCTATGGAGTAGACACAAATTGGTATGTTCATACAGGAGGCACAAATCATGTTACTGGACAACTTAACAAGCTCACCATTCAAAACAATTATCAAGGCTGTGATCAAGTCCACACTACTGGTGGACAAGGTATGAACATTGCACATATTGGTCATTCTATTTTGCACACCCCTAATAACTCTATACAACTTCGTAATGTTTTACATGTTCCTGAGGCTTCCAAAAATTTACTTTCTGCTCATCATCTTACACTAGACAATAATGCCTTCATGGAAATTCACTTATTCTTTTTCTTGATAAAGGATCAGGTAACGAAGCAAGTCATGTTTAGAGGTCCCTGTCATGGTGGCTTGTACCCTCTTGTTCCTGTCTCGGAGTCATCCAAGCATGCCCATGCCACCATCAAACCTTCATCCTCTACATGGCATCATCGTCTAGGCCATCCTTCCTCCTTTATAGTTCAGCAAATTCTTTGGAATAATAAACTTTTATATTCCCCAGAAATAAATCCTTACATATGTGATACATGTCAACAGGCCAAGAGTCATCAGCTACCCTATCATGTCTCTACTAGTGTTTCAACAGTTCTGTTGGAACAAATATTTTCTAATGTATGGGGGCCAGCTCCTCTTTCTGTAGGAAAACATGCATATTATGTAAGTTTCATCGATGATTTTAGTAAATTTTCATGGATATATTTGCTCAAGAAATGCTCTGAGGTTTTCCAAGTGTTTCTTAATTTCCAACAATATGTTGAACGTCAGTTTGGTCGCAAAATTCTCACTATGCAAACTGACTGGGATGGTGAATATGAGAAATTAAATAGCTTCTTTCAACGTGTCGGTATTGTTCATCATGTATCATGTCCCCATTCTCATCAGCAAAATGGTTCAGCTGAGCGCAAACACCGACACATTGTTGAAGTAGGTCTTGCATTACTTGCGAATGCTTCCATGCCCCTAAAATTCTGGGATGATGCCTTCATTACAGCCACGTTTTTTATTAATATGCTTCCTTCCAAGGTTTTAAACTTTGAGACACCCACTGGACGACTCCTTCAAGTTAAACCAAACTATGAGCCCCTCCGTGTCTTTGGTTGCGCTTGCTGGCCCAACCTACGTCCCTACAACAAAAACAAACTATCTTTTCGTTTCAAGAAGTGTGTTTTTCTGTGATATAGTCCTCGCCATAAAGAAGTAAAATGTCTAGATATTGATACATGCCGTGTTTATACTTCCCAAGATGTTGTCTTCGATGAAAACATATTTCCTTTTGCTTCCTTGAATCCAAATGCAGGCCGTCGGCTTCGAGAAGAAATTCTCCTTCTTCCATTAGATGATTCCTCCTCGGCTCCTCCTAGGGGTGTGCACGCTAATGGCCCATATTTTCATGTTTTTCCTACTGTTCAAACTACACAGGTCACTGCTACCGAGCCTGCCACGGATTCGCACCAAGAAACGGGATCAAATTCTGATGAAAATGGTGAAAATACCACATCTGATATGCCTTTACAAGAAGACAACCGACCAGGTGTTGCAGAACCCGAGCCCGAGGATGATTTCCTGCAAGAATCCGCATCGGATCGCGTTCCTGACAGCCCGCCAGTGCATGCGTCGAACAACCCCGGCCGCGCTAATGGGGTTGCGCCACGTCGCCCCGCAGCGACGAATCTCCACCGCGCAGGTCACCCTCGCCTGTGACCCCCATGTGCGGGTTGTCGTCCCCGCCCCTGGGTCCCATGACACAGACGCGCGGGTCGTCATCCGCCACGACCCCCCATTCGGTGCCCGCCAGGTCCACAACATCGCGCCCTCCGATGAGCCGCGCGCCCGACAACTCGCTGTCGGCTGGCACCGATCCCAGCGTGGATCCGGATTCTAGTTTGTCTCCGCCTGGATCTTCTGTGCAGCCTCCGCCTGCGCCACCTCCTGCTGCTGGAGTACAAACGCGACTACTAAAAGGTATACGACACCCGATTTTTTTTACGGATGGTACTATTCGCTATGCTTTTCTCACATCTACAGGAGAACCCAAGAATCTTTCTGAGGCTCTGAAAAATGATAACTGGAAACATGCTATGCAAAACGAGTATGATGCTCTTATTGCTAATAATACATGGCATCTTGTCCCTCCAAGCAAACACAGGAATGTTATTGATTGCAAATGGGTTTATCGCATCAAGAAGAATGCTGATGGAACAATTGATAGATATAAAGCACGACTTGTTGCTAAAGGGTTCAAACAACGGTATGGTATCGATTATGAAGATACATTCAATCCAGTTGTCAAAATTGTTACTATCAGACGTGTGCTCTCTATTTCTGTCTGTCGAGGATGGAGTTTACGGCAGCTAGATGTCAAGAATGTGTTTCTTCATGGTGTTCTGGAAGAGTAAGTGTACATGAAATAACCACCTGGTTTTGAGTCTTCCGCTACTCCTAACTATGTTTGTAAGCTTGATAAAGCTCTATATGGTCTGAAGCAGGCTCCACGAGCATGGTACTCTCGGCTCAGTACTAAACTTCAAACACTTGGGTTCAAACCTTCCAAAGCAGATACTTCTCTTTTTCTTTATGATCAGTCAGGTATAACCATATACATTCTCATATATGTTGATGACATTATTGTGACAAGCTCTTCAAATCAAGCTATTCAAGTCCTTCTTCATCACTTGGGTTCGGATTTTTCCCTCAAAAAGACTTCGGAGGTCTTCATTACTTTCTTGGTATGGAAGTTCATAAGCAGGCTGATAGACTGCTATTAAATCAAGAAAAATATGCAAATGATTTATTAGCCAAAGTTGGTATGACCTCTTGTACACCGTGTCCAACGCCTCTTTCCACACTAGAGTCGTTGGCCTTAACAGCTGGCACTCCACTTGGACCTGGTGATATATCTCATTACAGAAGCATTGTAGGAGGTCTTCAATATCTTACTATGACACGACCTGATATTTCGTTTTCAGTTAATAAGGTATGCCAGTACCTTCATGCTCCTACCACCACTCATTGGTCAGGTGTCAAAAGGATCCTCCGTTACATTCATGGTACACGCACAGTTGGGCTTACTTTTCAAAAGTCCTCCTCGACACTCCTTAGTGCTTTTTCTGATGTAGACTGGGCAGGTGATTTGGATGATAGACGTTCTACTGGTGGTTTTGCTATCTTTTTTCCCAATCTTATTTCCTGGAGTGCTCGAAAACAACCTATTCTGTCTCGTTCTAGCACAGAGGCAGAATATAAAGCTCTTGCAAATGCCACTGCGGAACTTATTTGGGTTGAAGCTCTGGTTTGCGAACACGGAGTGTCGGATATATACTGAATAGGGGTATAGAAGATGGTAGACAAAGAGCCGGACTACCAGGGTGGCCTACATGGTAATGGGCTTAGGTCCATTGGGCGGCCCAGTAGTCCGACGTGCAGAAGCCGGATTCTAGAAGAACCCGGATCATGGCCCGCGTGATCTGGCTTGGAGGAGAAGACGGATTCCTTGCTTTCCAAGTTACAAGTTAAACGTAGTCTTCTAGGTTTCTTATTCTGTAAGCCCTAATCCGGCTATTATATAAAGCCGGACGGGAGATAGATTAAACAAGTTAAGTTAGACACAACAAGTTCAAGCTCTACGCAACTCGCCGAGAAGCTCATCCTCGCCGAGAAGCTAGATCTACACCCTCACTTTGTAACCCTGATAAACGGGCTTTAGTCCCAATTAGTGAGAAGTGCAGGAGTAGGTACGCCGTACTGTCGCGACGTACCGAACCTGGGTAAAATCCCGTGTTCTGTGTTACTACGCTATCCCGTTACCCCACGTCTCTACCGTAGTCTCATGGCACCCCCGTCTATGAAAACAACTACGATGTCTCGACAGTTGGCGCCCACCGTGGGGCAAACGACGTCAGGCGTGAAATTCCGATCTGGGATACTTGGCGGAATTGGAAGATCGATCACTGTCGGAAGCTTGGAGTTCGACGACGACGTCGGCCGCTTCCTCGACAACGGATCCTATATACCGGCGCAAAACCATCTGGTAAGTGCCTGCGTGTTACCGATCGGATCTGCTAACATCTTTATCGGACTAACTGCAGAGGCAATGGGGTTTTGCGGTGGAAGCAAATTTATCCCACCCGCCCTATACCCAGTCGAAGACGACTATGATGCCGGATTCTGCTCAGATCGCCGACAAAAAAGTGATACACACTTTATCGGCATGGTGCAATCCGAAATCGCTGAAAACACGGATGACGGAAATCCCGTGCAAGCGGCAGATAACAACCTACCCGTCATAGAGACGGAAGAAGAAACACCCGTCACAGAGGCGGAAGATCCGACATCCGTCAACCAGACGATGAACTCGGAAGCAGAGTCCGTGATTGCCGCCATTGAGGCGAGGTTGGAGTCGGAAACCGGATCGGATAACTTCGACTCCGAAGACGAAGACGAGGATGCCTTCGTAAGAAAGGTTAAGTCCTTTCAAGAGGGATTCCATGAAGTGCTAATGGCAAAACCAGCTGATACAACGGGTGCCGGCAGCCAGGAAAGCCCTAAAACCCCTCCGCCGGTGGAAGAGAGAGAAGACGGAGAAACTTCTCCGATATTCCCCGGTGGAAGAGAGACAGAAGATGAGCCTGTCAAAAAACCTCCCTCTTCCAAGAAAAAGCACCGTGCTTCTAAAAAACTCCAATACAAACTCCGGAAGAAAAAATCAGCCGATCTCGCTGATGAAAACCTGGAAGTTGGAGATGTTAGCGGCACAAAGCCAGCGGAAAAGAAATCTAAGGAAATCACTGCTCCGCCAATGACGGAACAGGAAGAGCAAGAGCTATTACAAACACCAGTGGGACCAGATGAACCCCCTGAGATGCTGGAAGCCAGGAGACAAGCTTTCCAACGGCAACAGCAACATCTGCTTAGATCTCGGCAACATCTCCAACAAACCCATAATGACATCAAAGTCATGAAGGAAGAAATAGAGGAGTACGAGAGAAAGCATAGAAACGCGTTAAAACCTACTAGGTTACCCGGAATCGCAAAACCGGAAGAACTGCCGCCAAAAGAAAGGTTTTATAACCCATCTTGGCAAAAACAGTTAAACGGCAAAGATGCCAAGGGCGAACCAATATACAAAACCGCAGCGGAAAACGCGGAAGCAGCGTTCGCCATCCTAAACAACGATCTGTACTCCAACGGGGAAAAACTCCAAGGGGTGTATGCTTTCCTAGGAAAAGCATTACAGCAGCAACAGCGAGGCCAAGAACGATCAGGGAGGCTGCACGATAATTCCGCCCTCTGCAAAACAGCTACTTGCGCTGCTGGAGCACTTGGACCGGAAGAACCCGGAGATTCGGATAAAAAGGAGGATCCGAGAAAAGACAGGAAAAATCCAGACAACCGGGACGCAACGTCTAGAATCGGACCTCATCTCCCGAAAGATGGATATAAACCACACGATCGGGAAGATAAACACCGGAATGACGGCAAAACAATGCGACCTCCGAGAAACCCAGCTGAAAAAGCTGGAAGATACGATATACCTCACAGACGTGAAAGATCCCGGACACCTCCTAAGGATAAGGAAAGGCATAGAAGCAGAACTCCGCCTAACCCAAAAGGACGTGAACACGGAAGAGATAGAGATAACCTCGGAAAAGCGCGTCCGCGCAACAATGGAAAAGAAAGGAGCAGACCCCCTTCTGTCCATTCAGCCGGGAGATATTCTGCACACATTGATAGAGCAGAAAAGGATGATCTATACTTTGGTCCTAAGTGTTTTACTGACAGGATCCGAAGGATAACCCTGCATTCTGGCTTTGCCAAAGTTGGTCCAACCTACCAAAAATATACCGGCAGTACAAACCCGGATACCTGGCTCTCAGATTATTATACAGCCGTCCAAATCAACAATGGGACAGACCTGGAAGCTGTCAAGTTTCTTCCCCTAATGTTGCTAGACGGAGCCAGAGATTGGATCAATGGTTTACCATCAAGAACTGTCGACAGCTGGGATGATATGGCTAGAGTGTTCACTCAGCATTTTCGGGGAACATACAAACGCCCAAATAGCATCAACCAGCTGAACCGTTGCACCCAATTTGAGGACGAACCATACGTGGATTTCATCTCCAGATGGACTGCAATGAAGAATAGTTGCTCTGGAGTAACTGACGTGCAAGCAATGCATGCTTTCGTCAATGGCCTAAAACCCGGACTCGTACCGTTCATGGTTGGTTCTAAACAGCACAAAGATCTCGGATATATGCTTACAACCGCTAATGAGCATGCTGCAGCCGAAGATGATATCAGAGCAAGAGGAGGCAATATTGAGTCACTAATACTCGCCAAGAAAACCCCTCGTTCTGACAAAAAAGGAACTCCAGAGTCAACGACAAAGCCCAAGGAGGTCAACATAGCCTTTGGAGGAGAAAAGGTGAATAAGTGGAAAGGCCGCAGTCCAGATCCAATCAATTACACTCCCGAAGAATGGGAGAGAATTAAGTCGGAACCCTGCGTCCACCACTCGCAATTTGGGAAACCAACCCACACAAACGCGCAATGCCGGCTAAACAAGCATATGAAAGGCAATGCAGGATCCGGAAATAAAGGGAAGGGTTCCAAAAGGAAACCTGCCAAACAAAAGCCAGAAGCTGAAAAAGAAGACAATGAATCGGACACTGACGACAAAATCCAGGAACAACAGCGAAAGGGCGAACCCAAATTTCCGAGAGTTGGCGGAGAAGCAATGCTAACTTTCTTAGCAACCCCGTCAGCAAAGGTGGCCAAAAGAACACTTCGAGAAATAAACGCGGTTGTTCCGGCAACCCCGAAATTCTTGAAGTACTCCAACACACCGATAATCTGGGATCAGTCTGATCATCCCGGAAATATCCCTGAACCCGGCACACAAGCTCTTGTTGTCAGTCCTATTGTTCAAAACACTAGGCTAAGAAGAGTGCTGATGGACGGAGGATCCAGCATTAATATAATGTACCTGGATACACTGAAGCACTTGAAGATCTCCGAGTCCCAGCTCAATTACAGCAATATACGCTTCCACGGCATTGTTCCTGGCAGGCAAGCACGATCCCTAGGAGAAATTTCCCTAGATGTCACCTTCGGAGATAAAGATCACTTCCGGCAGGAAAAAGTATCCTTCGAAGTAGTGCCGTTCGAAAGTGTGTATCACGCAATACTCGGACGTCCGGCTTTCGCCAAATTCATGGCAAGATCCTGTTATATCTACAACAAGCTGAAAATGCCAGGACCCAAAGGAGGAGTAATCACCATAGCCGGTGATTTCAAGCTGGCAAATGAGTTGGAGAAAGAAAACGCCCTTTGCGCTCAGAGAGTTATAGCAAAGGAGGAACTGAAGGAATTAGCCAAGGAGGTATCGCCGAAAGAAATGCCGGCAGGAAAAGAAACTCGGAAGCCAACAGATAGTTTCAAGGCGTCCGAGAACACAAGACAGGTAATCCTAGATCCCAAAGATCCGACAAAATTTGTCGTCGTAGGGACTGGGATGACCGACAAATAGGAAGGCGAGCTCATCAAGTTCCTCCGTGAGAACTGGGATATTTTTGCCTGGTGTCCAGCTGACATGCCAGGCGTACCCAGGGAACTTGCTGAGCACCAACTCAAGGTTATTCCCGGATCAAACCCGTCAAACAAGGTCTCCGTCGTTTTGACGGAAGAAGACGGAAGGCTATTGGCAAGGAAATTATCCGGCTTTTAGCAGCGGATTTCATCAAGGAAGTAATCCATACTGATTGGTCCGCAAATCCGGTCCTAGTACCGAAGAAAGACACCACTGCTCTTAGAATGTGTATAGATTACACAGGATTGAACAAGTTGTGTCCGAAAGATAGGTTCGCGTTACCACGAATCGATCAAATAATAGATGTCACTGCAGGCTCCGAGCTTTTATGCTTTTTGGATGCATACTCCGGGTACCACCAAATACGCATGAAAAAGGAAGATCAAATCAAGACTTCTTTTATAACCCCGTATGGGACGTACTATTACATAACCATGCCTTTTGGCCTGAAGAACGCAGGTGCAACCTACCAGCGTTGCATGCAACGCTGTTTGCATAGTCAAATTGGCAGAAACTTTCATGTTTACGTGGACGATATCGCTGTCGTAACCAAGGAAAAAGATACACTCCTTGAGGATTTGCGAGAAACTTTCGAAAACTTGCGCACTTACAAGATGAAGTTGAATCCATCTAAGTGCGTATTCGGGGTTCCCTCAGGAAAACTTCTGGGTTTCATTGTTTCCCATAGAGGAATAGAAGTTAACCCGGAAAAGATCAAGGCAATCTTGAACATCTCAAAACCTACATGTGTAAAAGATTTCCAAAGATTGACGGGTTCCGCTGCAGCCGTCAGCAGATTTATCAGTCGGCTGGGGGATAAAGCCTTACCACTCTACAAGCTGCTGAAGAAATCCGACAAGTTCGAATGGACAGAAGAGGCTGATGCAGCGTTGGCCCAGTTGAAGGAAACCTTGATGAACGCTCCCATCTTGGCATCTCCAAAAGACGAAGAACCCATGTTATTATACCTTACGGCTACAAGTCGGGTTATTAGTGCGGTAATCGTTGTGGAGCGGACAAAAGAAGAACAAAGCATACCAGATCAACATCCGGTATATTACATAAGCGAAGTTTTTTCCGAATCCAAACAAAGGTATCCGCACTACCAGAAACTGGCATATGGCGTATTTTTTGCATCTAGAAAACTGCGCCATTACTTCCAAGGGCATTCCATAACAGTGGTATGTAAAGCACCACTAGGGGATATTATAAACAATGCGGAGGCAACCGGCCGAGTAGCTAAATGGGGCATCGAGCTGGCAGCCTTCGACATTAAGTACCAGCCAAGGACGGCAATAAAATCCCAAGTTTTGGCAGATTTCGTCGCTGACTGGACAGAAGCAATGGAAAAAACACCGATGCCAGAATCCGAGTATTGGATCATGCACTTTGACGGATGCAAGATGAAGGAAGGAGCTGGGGCTGGCGTAGTCCTAAAATCTCCCAAGGGAGACACAATGGAGTACGTATTACAAATACACTTCAACGCCAGTAATAACGTGGCAGAATACGAAGCTCTGCTTCATGGCTTGCATATTGCAAAAGAAATAGGGGTAAAACGCATCTTATGCTATGGAGACTCGGATTTGGTACAGCATCAGCTCAACCAAACCTGGGACGCGAAAAGCCCTATAATGGCCGAATATCGGAGGACGGTGGATGAGTTCGCCATCTGTTTCTTCGGGTTCCAAGTCCTTCACATAAAAAGGGAGGAAAACTGGAATGCGGATGCGTTAGCCCGCATGGGATCAGAGAGAGTAAAAACTTTACCACCAGGGGTATTCGTCCAGCACTTGCATGAACCATCCATAAAAGGTGGAGACGTTGATTACCCTCTGGCATCTGAAACAATCGAGGTCATGCTCGTTAAACCGGATTGGACAATTCCATACTTAAACTTCTTAGTCAATTAGAAGTATCCGGAAGGAGCAGACGAAGTCTTGCAAATGCAAATACAGCGTCGGTGCAAAGGATACATGGTGATCAACGACCACTTGTATAAACGCAGTACTTCCGGAATCTTTCAACGGTGTATTTCACCAGAAGAAGGAAGAGAAATACTGGAAGAAATCCATGCCGGCGATTGCGGACATGATGCTCAATCAAAAAGCATAGTCAAAAAAGCATTCCGGGCGGGGTTTTTCTGGCTAACAGCCAAGTCAGACGCCGAACGCATAGTGAATACATGCGAAGGATGTCAATATTACGCCAAGCAGACCAATTTGCCGGCCCAAGCACTTAAAACTATCCCTATCACATGGCCGTTTGCGGTCTGGGGGCTAGATATGATGGGACCGTTCAAAACTGCAAGAGGTGGACTTACACATCTACTCGTAGCGGTAGATAAGTATACAAAATGGGTGGAGGCTAAACCCATCAAAAAGCTGGATGGCGCAACTGCCAGAAATTTCATTATTGATTTAGTAATGAGGTATGGCGTCCCACATAGCATAATAACTGATAACGGGACAAATTTCTCCATTGGGGAGTTGGCAAAATACTGCCAACAAACGGGAATCCGCTTAGATCTTGCATCTGTGGCACACCCGCAATCTAATGGACAGCTTGAAAGAATGAACAGTTCAATCCTGCAAGGAATACGCCCAAGACTCGAATCTCCTCTCCATAGAGCAGCTGGAGCGTGGGTAGAAGAGCTACCTTCCGTGTTATGGAGTATTCGAACGACGCCAAATAGGTCAACTGAGCAAACCCCGTTTTTCCTAGTTTATGGTGCGGAAGCTATTCTTCCAACGGACATGATCCATGATAGCCCAAGAGTGCAGAATTTTGACGACTCGGATGCCGAGGAAGCACGACAGGATGTCGTCGATCTCTTAGAAGAGGAACGAGAACTTGTGCTTCAAAGATCTGCCATCTACCAGCAAGGTTTACGACGTTATCATAGTCGGAAAATCAGGCATCGTTCTTTTAAAGAAGGTGACTTAGTGCTGAGATTGGTGCAGCAAAGGAAGCACAAATTGGCCCCAGTATGGGAAGGACCATTTGTCATCAGTAAAGCCATGAAGAATGGATCATACTATCTTGTCGACATTCGAGATACAGAGGATGATCCCGAGAAGCCGAATCGCAAAAGAAAGAGAAAAATAGATGATGAACTAGGAGAGACAAAGAGGCCTTGGAGTATCCAGCAATTACGTCCCTTCTATACTTAGTTCAATTTCTATGTAAACATCTTTGAGACCATGAAATAAAGTTGTCGGAATGTTGTCATTCATATTTCATTATAAGTACAAAATATTTCCGCCTCATCTATTTCCCAATGATCTTACAAATACTCAATGTTAACCCGAATTGTGCCTGCGTGCTCGGTGTTTAAAAGCTGAATGATTCGGCCTGTTAAAGGTTAAAGGAAACTCGGATTGTGCCTGCGTGCCCAAGTTTCAAAGCAGTTCCTTGTTTTCTCTAAATTTTATCTGATTGTGTATGTGTTGGGTTACTGAAACTAGTCAGTAAAAATGCTTCTAGCATGATCCATGTTTTTGAGTTTTAAAACTGTTTGGTTCATCCCCAGTTACTCGACATGACGATACATATTGCTAGTTGAGCCATTTTTAAACACTAGAGCAGTTAAAACACAGTTGCCAGATTACTTAGAAGATAAAGGAATAGTCAAACCCGGAAAAACTTTGCAAGAAACTTGAAATTGCAAAAGGCGGAGTTCTTGTTTCGACAAACGACATAGAAGCATTACAATATGAATTGCATTGTAAAAATGCTCTTATACACATCCATCATTCGGGTCGAGTGTATTCCCTCAAGCATCCGAGTCTTCATCACTGCTATCATTCTCGGGGGCTGCGGGCACTTCTTCTTCCGGATAAGTAATGGAAATGTTGACCATAGAGGCAATCTTGGAAGCGTGCCCTTTAACTTCGTCAAAAATCGCATTTCGTTGCGCTTCTGTATATCCTTGAGGGATACCGGATGCTACGCGCCAAGATTTGGCATTAGGGTAATGTAGACGCATAAGGCCAAGTGCCATGCGTGCACCACCTCGTGCGGCAGAGCGAAGGATGGATTCTTTCGACTCTGCTACTTCTGTGATGGCACCCGGAAGTCGGTAGACTTCCGAAAAGCATACAGTACTTGTGGGAAGGAATTTATTAATCAGCTGCATTCCTGCATTCCTCATTGAATTCCACACTTCCCCAAAGGCCCGGATCTTTTCAGTCCGAGAAATTCCTGGAAAATTTCCTGCTTTTTCGACAAAAGTAAAGGTTACATGGAAAGATACAAGAAATAAGACATGAAGACATTGGTAAAAAGAAGTTAACTTACCAAGAACCTTGTCAATTTCGTCGCCTTCTTTCATGCGCGGGAGTAGCATACTTTCCAAATCATTGATAACAGATTTATCTTCTGCTGCCTATAAAGAGGCCTTGGATTGAGCAATCCCAAGGGCCAGATTACTGGCTTCTAGGTCTTCTTGAGCTTTCAGAAGTTCCTTTCGGAGGTTTGAGTTTTCCTCACGAAGCTGAGAAACATGGACAGCGTTTTCTGCTAATTTGTTGGCTTTGTTTAAAGCAGCTGGAGGGCAATAATTAATTTGAGTTTACAAAACAATTCCGAAGAATTCTCCAGAGAAAACAAATGGTACAAAATAAAATACCGGTGGCTTTTGATAGTTGCCGCTGAGATGACGCTAGTTCGTTGCTTTTAGACTCAATAACAGATTGAAGGGTTTTTACTTCTCTGCTCTTGAGACTAAGCTTCTTAAAAACTTCCAAGTTTATGGCGTCTGCGGAATGCTAAAACATGGAAATGAAAGCCAGATGCTTAAGTTTGAACAGGCATATGAAGAAACATTAAGAAGAATTCATATTTCAACTTAATGCTTGGGGGCTAGAAGTATTACCTGGCTCATTTCTCTCAAATCGATCAAGACCTCGTTGAATTCTTTGGCATATTCCGCGAAGAGAATTCCAACGTGTTGAAGGCCATCGTGTATAACCTGACGAGGCGAAAATGCGATATCATTGCGAACAACTAATCCATTTTGTGGCCAAGGGCGAATCAGAGGCGCAGGAACAAAGAATTTCTTTGCCTCCGGACGAATATATCCGAGTTCGTCGAATGGTTCTTCTTTTATCCGGATATCGTCCAGGTTGGGAATAGATTCCTCTTTGGTAGCTGATTGCCTTTTGCGCTTCCGATTGTTGTGAAACTCGGCATGTAATTTGTTGAGTTCAGCGTCGGAAGCAAGATCATTTTCTCCAAGTTCATCAAACTGGGAAGGAGTTAACAATATGTTAAAAAGCGGAGAGAGAAGATAATCTGAAGAAAAACGTGGAAACAAGGAAAGATAAATACCTTAGGGACCAGATTTTCCACGTGATAAATTGCCAGACTTTCCTCAATCTGACTACTGACGGCGACCATTTCGTGAAGTCGTCCTATAAAATCCTTTCTGGTAAAGGCCTTATCTGTTCCTCTCATGCTATCTTCTGGCCCTTGGTATTCGCAAAGAAGTCGAGAACGAAAAGAGAGAGGTTGGATACGTCGTCCAAACCAGCACATAACGGTATCCTTCCCAACCAAAGAAGGTTGAGAGGAAGAAAGTTTGGCGATGCGCCGCTTTATCTTCATCAGGTTTTCTGGCAAATTTTCCCCTACTGCGGCTGTCCAACTCTCGCGAGGAGTAGCGGCAGAATTAACAAAGGGAGGAACCCCAGTTGCCCTGCCTGGGAATGGAATGTCCTGATGATAAAAGAAAGAACCTAGCCAAGATTGGTCAGGTTCCGGCATTTCTATTTTTGGATACCATTCCTCCCTAAATTTTCTGAGGATGAAAGATACGGTTCCGCAAATGGGCGAAATGCCATTTGTGATGTTATGCTTTACCTCAAAGCAATATTGCCAGAAATTTAGGTCAGGTGTTATCCCGAGATATCCTTCGAAAAGGGCTTGGAAACTGGCTAAGTAGAGGATGGAATTCGGAGAAATATTGTGTGGTTGAACGCCATAAAAGTCAAGGACGTCTAGAAAAAAGGCGGAAGGGGGAAAACCCATACCTCTCGCAACATGAGAGGTAAGGATGACGCGTTCTCCGACTTCTGGCTTGGGCTCGGGTTCATCTTTCGAGATTCCCCATTTGCCCTTAACTATGGATCCCTCCTTTGACATCCGACGAAGAAGGACGAGAGAAGTATTACTCGGACTCCAATTGCCGACAATTTCTGTTTCGTTGTTGGCTTCGGTGGCAAAGCGCTCATCGCCACGGGAATGGATCTTGACCCTCGCCGTCGTTGGGATGAACGGAGGGGGTACTGCGGAGCTCGATCCCGCAATGTCCGCGGCGGCGGAAGTGTTTTCTCCGCCCGCCGCGGAAGCCGTGGTCTTCTCCGGCTCGCCGCCGGTGTGCTTCTTCATTCCCGGCTGTGGATCTAGGTCGCCGATGAGCTCGTCGATGGCGGCGCGGGTTGGCGACCACGGCGAGGAGGCCATCTTTTGGTGGCGCGTTGCGTTCCGGCGTGCGAAGGATGCGTGCGCTGGGACAAGGAACTTGCTCTCGAGCTCGCGTTCGCGTCAATGGTGTGGGCAGTGAGGGAGTGAGGAAAGTTTCCGATGAGGACGATGATGGCTATTTATAGCCAGAAACCCGTTTAGATACGTGCCAACGGCTCTTTCGACCGTTGGATGCTCGACGCGTGTCGCTCGCCGGAAACTACGGGAAATAAAACGGCAGGGGAATGATGGCTATCTCCTCGTTTCCCGTGAGAATCTGTCAGAGATACGCTGAGGGGTTTCCCGCGTGGAACCAAGCGACGCTTGCGTCAGCATGTTTAAGACGCTGACGTTAGAAGTTCCTTTTCCGCGAAGGATCGCGAGAAGAAAAGCCGGATTTTCATGGTTCCGAGTTTTATGTTACCATCTCCTTCAAAAGGAAAGTAGAAAGAATCAAGACTGCTGAATCAAGATTTCCCGGACAAATTGTATTTGACGAAAGACGGAGAATCAGAGTTTTGATCCTTCCTGGGGGCTACTGTCGGATATATACTGAATAGGGGTATAGAAGATGGTAGACAAAGAGCCGGACTACCAGGGTGGCCTACATGGTAATGGGCTTAGGTCCATTGGGCGGCCCAGTAGTCCGACGTGCAGAAGCCGGATTCTAGAAGAACCCGGATCACGGCCCGCGTGATCTGGCTTGGAGGAGAAGACGGATTCCTTGCTTTCCAAGTTACAAGTTAAACGTAGTCTTCTAGGTTTCTTATTCTGTAAGCCCTAATCCGGCTATTATATAAAGCCGGACGGGAGATAGATTAAACAAGTTAAGTTAGACACAACAAGTTCAAGCTCTACGCAACTCGCCGAGAAGCTCATCCTCGCCGAGAAGCTAGATCTACACCCTCACTTTGTAACCCTGATAAACGGGCTTTAGTCTCAATTAGTGAGAAGTGCAGGAGTAGGTACGCCGTACTGTCACGACGTACCGAACCTGGGTAAAATCCCGTGTTCTGTGTTACTACGCTACCCGTTACCCCACGTCTCTACCGTAGTCTCATGGCACCCCCGTCTATGAAAACTACTACGATGTCTCGACACGGAGTTACTCTCAAGGAGAAACCATGTTTATGGTGTGATAATCTTGGAGCCACCTACCTGTCTGCTAATCCAGTGTTTCATGCCCGCACCAAGCACATTGAAATAGATTTCTTTTTTGTGAGAGAACGTGTTGCTAGCAAGCAACTCGATATCAGGTTTATCTCTAGCAATGATCAGATAACTGATGGGTTCACTAAAACTTTTTGTACTAAGAAACTAGTTGAGTTCAAGCGTAATCTAAACCTCTCCAAGGTCTAGATTAAGGTGGGGTAATACAGATGTAATACCGTATGTATATAATATGGTGTAGTACACCAATTGTATACATACCTCCACCTGTACAAGCCACGTGAGGGGCTATTCCTCACCTATATCAACACGAAACAGGTGCCTCGAGAGGGTCACACCGTTCCACCATACGACACACATCTCCAACACTCTTGACAAGTTTCCCTCATGTTTGCCTGATCCAAGACATTCAGGCTATAAGTCATGAAACTCGCTAGAGAGAAGTGGATGCCGCTGAAGTAGGTCGACACACCCCGAAATGCATTGTGTATCATCCAAAGCCCATAGCACACTTGTACATACATGTTATGGAACCCCCTATCTAGCTTGTGGTGGGATCCCAACGCCAGAGTCCCTCTACGATGAAACCCTAACCCCGCCGTAGAAAAACCAGAATTATACGAATAAAACCGGTATCAGCGTCAAAATAGGGTAGAAAAGTGTCTAACTAGTTGCTTTGGTTGTGTTAAGCTTGGCCTAGAAAGTCAGAAGAAAAAGGTATGAACCAACTCTTGACAAGTTTAACTTGTCCATTACATCGATCACATTGAAATATTACTCACATCATACTTAACCATGAACATATAAATATAGATACATATAAAAGTACTTGATCTCCAGATCACAGGAGACCCGCACTACTACATCATAGAGAGATACATATAAAAGTACTCGATCTCCAGATCACAGGAGACCCGCACTACTGCATCATAGAGAGAGAGAGATATAAAAGTACTATACATAATAGAGACCCCCAAGCACTACTAGACACTAGTAGTTGTCTGAATCATCATCATCCTCAACTGTTGTTGCTACCGGTACGAGGTGACGCTGCCTAAGGTTGACGACTCGAATAATGCGGTACAACTCGTATGCAACGTAAGCATCTATGGCGGCATACTCAATATTCCTGCGGTAAAGTGGGGCCGTCTCCCACTCCTTGCGGTTATCGATCTTGGTTTTCATATCAGCGTACCAGTCGTCGATCAAATCCACATTCATATGAACCATTAAAGTCCTATCATGTCGAGGTCTGAATATCTCCTGGATATCAATGTGGCAGGCAGCCCGTATTGCAACACCGAAGTTGTTCTCATCTTGATCTTGTCATTGTTTGTATCAACGCTAACAAAACGAATGCCGCTGCGGAAAAGGAAGTTCATGAGAGCTGGACACTTCTTATCACTACTGCAATAACAAATTAGCATGGAACGCATTCTTAATTAAGAATCATAACAATAACCTACTAATTAAATATATATGCCAATATGCAACAAGTAAAATTAATTCACTACACGGAAAAGTTCTTACACGAATTTGCCAATATGTCCTAAATTAAACATGTCTTCTATGTTCTTACACAGATTTGCCAATATGCAATAAGCCACCATAATAAACCTATGCAATTTTCATCATAATAAACCTATGTAATTTTCTATATATCACGCGGATATGATTCAAATTGGGATCGGATATATGATGATTCTATGTCACAGATATATGATTCAAATGGGGACCGGACATGTTGCTATCCTATACATTTTTCATCATAATAAACCTATGCATTTTTTTATATATTACGGGCATATATGATTCAAATATGATTCAAATGGGGACCGGATATATGATTCTATGTCACGGATATATGATACAAATGGGGATCGGACATGTTGCTATCCTATGCAATTTTCATCATAATAAATCTATGAATAGATCAAGCCCCAAAACGCACGTACCTTGCCCATTGAAAGACCAAGACATTCTTCTTGTAGCAAAGTTGGATGATCGCAACCTCCTTCCCATTGCGTGTGTACTCAAGATCAAACCCGATGAATTTCTCTTGATCCTTCGCGCCTTCAACACATCCTTTGAATGTGGCAAGATAACCCGCCACGTTGGTGCTCTCGTTAGTGTAGACGACGGTAAGCACGTTCGTGCCATGTGCACGAACATGGCCTATGCGAATGATTGGTTGATCCATGGTGGATTATGGACAAAAGAGAGGGAGAAGAGAGAGAAGGGGAGGGAGGAAACAGAGAGAAACAAAGAATGTACTCGCGGTACTGTAGCAGTTCGCGAACAAATACGCACGGGGGGCAATACGGTTCGACTCTTTGGTACCAGTTTTAGCCACCAACCGGCACCAAAGTTCCTCGCGCCAGACGAACGGCTGCCACGCCCCATTTCTCACACCCCTTTGGTACCGGTTGTTGGCTAAAACCGGTACCAAATATTCTCGCACCAGGCGAACGGTTGCCACACCCCTTTGGTACCGAGTTTAGCCACCAACCGGTACCAAATGTATGATTCAAACCGGTATTAGCCTTACCCAACGCTCTCCCTGTTCAAACCGGTACAAGACGCACGTCTGTACCGGTTTGATAGTAGCGTCTTCCTCTCCTGCAAATGATGGCCCTATGCATGTTTTCATAATTTCTCATCAACCGTGAACTTCGATTGGAAGTTTACATAGAGAGACGGGCATTGTAGCCTAGTGGCTGAGCGCAGCCCTGGCTGGCCAGCCCGCCCGAGTTCAAGTTCGAGTCCGAGGGAGCGAATTTCGGGCGTCTCGTGGGAATAAAGCAAGCCTCTCATGCGTGCTCCTGTCATAGCTGTCCGAACTTAAAGCGCGCGTGTCCGTGATAGTTTGTAGGTCTAACTTGCTAGCTAGTGTGGTGCTTGACTGTGGCGCGGCGTTGAGTTTGTGCAAGTTTAGATACTACAATAGTACTCCCTCCGTCTACTTTTGTAAGCCACACTTCTTACTATTGAAATGCTAAGAAGTGTGCTTTATAAAATTGGACGGAGGGAGTACCACTTATGATAGGATAAAAAAAAGGGTTTACAACAGACAGTTGGCGAGCAGAAAACAACCAGTTGCAGGTTAATACACAAATCCGCGGGCGGGCTGGCAAACATTCATTGACTTTGCATTTTTGACGTTCCTCGACGGGACGAGAATCACGTTTGCCTATTTGACGTTCCTCGACGAGATAGGAACGAGAACCACGTTTGCGTAACGGCGTTAGCTGTAAACAAGCGACGAAGCTGCAGACAAGGCCGATCATGACGACTTGACCTAGCTTAAGCTACGGCAAGCTCTTGCTCACGCCTACCGCCTATTTAATGTCTAGCATTGCCACACTCAGTAGACGTTCTTTTTTTTGTACAAACACTCAGTAGACATTCATTCTCACCTTCCACAGTACACACATCACAGGTGGTTTTGCGCGATGACCGGATGAGCAATGGAAAGGTGTTTGTGGTGCTCATGGTGATACTTCTGGGACTTTTCCTCGTTCTTGTTTGAATTTATCCACATTATCGAGCACATCAAACTAGATGATCACACGCTAACAAAATCATTTTGTCAAGGGCACGTATTGCACCCGCTATTTTTGTCTTTATTTCTCTCAAATTCTATGGTATAACTTGTTTCTACAAAATGCACACATACATAGGTATATATATATATTGGACCAGACCGACATACGGACAGGGGTTGCCGCTTTGAGAGTCGTCTGGGAGCTTCCACCTCTTTCGCCGGCGCGCCCCTTGTTTCCCGCCAGCGGCGATGCTGCTTGGCGTGGTTGCGACGGCGCTGCTTGGCCTGTGCATAGTAGGGGTAGTTTTTGTTTAGCCTTCGTGCTTGCTTTCGTCGTCATGGCGTTTTCCTTTTAACTCGGCTGGCTTCCAGTGACTCGCAGCGACACGGGAGCTGCTTTGCTTCTTCTCTGCAGGAAAAATCCATGGTGGATTCACCGCAGGAGAGAAGAGGGGCAGGGCCGATTCAATAATTTCGCTTGCCTTACCTGCTACTCTGCAGATCAAGAGAAGGATTGTTGCCGTCTTCCTCTGGTCGGCCATGGAGGCGAGGAGGGGAGGAGTGGCTGCTCTTCTTTCTCAAGTTTGACGGAGTGGTTTCCGCTGCATTCTGGAGCTCATCATGCGGGGATGATGATCATCGTCGCGATTCAAGGCCAAGAAGGTGGCCAATCTTCAACTTCCGTGTTGGAGGCCTTCACGATCCGACGCCGAAGCTCGGCTGCTCGATGCTTCCAAGTGGTTCGTCCCCGGTTGTGCCGCGTTTGCCGGCGTCAGGGATCTCACGCCGGAAGGGAGAGTCCGAGTGCTTCAAGGTGCTCCAATTTCGGCGCGTCATGCGCCTGGAGATCGCTGGCGTTGGGTGGCGGGGGAGCCCGAGGATGTGATTGCTTTCCATCTTTTCTTCCTAGGGTATTTTATGTAAAAGCTCGGGCCTTTTCTTTGAATATTAGGTCTTGTAGGGAAATAGACGAAAAGGGGTTGACTGCAAATTGTACCTCTCACGTGCTTCGTTAATATGCAGCATCGGGGTCTTCGACCCTAAACTTTGTACAAAAAAAAAGACATACTAACAGGTCCTACACGGATACCTATTAGTACCAATGTATGTACGCGGCCGACTAGTCCTAATAGGACTCAACTAGCACATCCCGCCTAGGAAACTACTAGCAGACCAATAAGGATCTATCTCGATTGTGGTACATATGCATCAGCATTTGCCTTTTTTTACTCAATCAACTAATAAAGATTATTATTTCTAACAATTTTTTTGCTAATATTGACTCTTGGTCTTCTGTAATTCTCTCATCTTGACTCCCTTGTGTCTAGTAGAATCGAACAATTTAGACCTATTTGTTTGCTTAACGTGATCTTCAAAATATTCACGAAGGTGGGAACTAACAGAGTTACCTCTATTGCTCAACGAGTGATTAGACCAACTCAATCAGCTTTTCTCCCGGGGAGAAATATTTTAGAGGGGGTCGTGGTTCTACATGAAACTATTCATGAGTTGAAGCAAAAGAAATTGAATGGGGTTTTACTAAAAATTGATTTCGAGAAGGCATATGATAAAGTTAATTGGTCGTTTCTGCAACAGACACTTGGCATGAAGGGATACACGCCATTGTGGTGTGAATGGGTTGTGCGGTTTATCCAAGGGGGAAGTGTTGGGATCAAAGTTAATGATGATATTGGTCATTATTTTCAAACTCTAAAATGATTGAGGCAGGGTGATCCGCTATCACCTATACTCTTTAATCTTGTTGCTGATATGTTGGCGGTCCTTATTGCTAGGGCAAAGGAGGGTGAACAAGTTGAGAGTTTAGTTCCTCACTTAGTGGAAGGTGGGGTCTCAATTCTTCAATATGCCGATGATACTATTCTGTTTTTCGAACATGATATGGAGAAAGCAGTTAATATGAAATTGTTGTTATCATTGTTCGAACAACTGTCGGGGTTAAAAGTTAATTTTCATAAGAGCGAGATATTTTGTTTTGGGGACGCAGTGGCATATGAACAGGATTATCGACTTATCTTTGGGTGTGAGATTGGTCAACTTCCGTTTAAGTACTTAGGTATTCTCATTCATTACCGTAAGCTGTTAAATACAGAGTGCAAACCGATAGAAGATCGGTTTGAACAAAAGCTGAGCTTGTTTGATCGTAATCAATTCAGTTTTGTCCAGCTTACCTATGTTCTTTTTTTCATTCTTTGAGGTACCTGTTGGGGTTCGTAAAATACTTGACTTCTTTAGATCTCGATTTTTTTTGGCAAAGTGACCGACACAAAAAGAAATATCGTCTAACAAAATGGAATATTGTGTGCCGGTCTAAAGACCAAGGAGGCCTGGGTATTGAGGTGCTTGATGTTAAGAACAAATGTTTACTGAGCAAATGGCTCTTTAAACTATTATCTGAGGAAGGAGTGTGGCATGAGTTGCTACATAATAAATATATTAAGGGAGTGCCTCTCTCCCAGGTTGAGTCTAAGCCTTCTGATTCTCCCTTTTGGAAAGGGGTTATGAAGATGAAGGGAGATTTCTTTTCTAACATCACGTGTACACTGGGTAATGGTCTTTCGGTTAGGTTCTGGGAGGATGTTTGGTTAGGTAGTTCTGCGCTATCGAGTCAATATCCGTCCTTATATAATGTGGTTGCACATAAAAATGTTTTGGTGTCACAGGTGCTGGCGAGTGAACATCCTAATATTACCTTTAGGAGGGCGCTAATGGGTGATAAGTGGGAGAGGTGGTTACACCTTGTCGAGAGACTAATGGATGTTTCGCTTACTGATGAACCTGATATGTTTAATTGGAAATTAACATAGTCTAGAGTGTTTTCAGTTAAATCCTATTATGAACACCAAATGAATGGAAACACTCGTTTTCTACACAAGTACCTCTGGAGGTTGAAAGTTCCTCTTAAGATAAAAAATTTCATGTGGTTCCTTTATCGTAAGGAATTATTGACTAAAGATAATCTGGTCAAAAGAATGTGGATGAGGTGTACGAAATGTGTGTTTTGCAATGAAGAAGAGACGGTTCCTCATCTCTTTATCTCTTGCGAGTTTGCTAGAAAAATATGGAGACTAGTTCATTTCACTTTCAATATTACACCGCCTATTTCTGTACATTTGTTCGGCTCGTGGTTAAATGGAGTGGACAAAGTTACAAAAGCTAGTATACGCATAGATGTATGTGCTTTTATTTGGGAAATATGGAATTGCAGGAATGATGTTATTTTTAACAATATGAAACCTGGTCATTTTCTGCAGGTTGTCCATCAAGCTACGCATTGGATTCAACAGTGGTTTCTCCTGCTTTCAGAAGGTCAGCGAGGATATTTGGATTCTGGATGTACCCGGCTCATGGCGATCGTCCGGGCTATTTTCAACCAGGGTGGTTGGTTGCACACTAGGAGATTGCATTATGTGTAATTTGTGTGCGAGGTTGCTGTTTAAGTGGCTGATTTATTCAGCAACTATTTGTTACCGCTGAATTGTAAACTTTAACAATTCTGAACGCTGATTTTAAGCGATTTAATATAATAAGCCGTGTGCATCGCCTAGATGCAGAGGCTGGGTTTTCCGTTTCAAAAAAAAAAGTTCTCGCACGTCGACAAGTCTAATTAGCTCTCCCCAATTTTGGATTGGCGAATTTTACGGACCAACTCAAACATGATCCGGACTATCCAGACACGCTAGAAACCTTGTGATAAAACAGCACCCGTGAATGATTCGCTGTGATACATGCCCACTGCCTCGTGGACTACACCATCCACTCCAGCCTCATATAGAGATATAGCCTCATTGAAGAGACTCGCCTTCTCTGGTTTACCGTCCCCTCACACTTGAATTTGATTCCCTCGTCGAGACACGTTGACGACTTGGTTGAGACGTGCTGATAGCCATCGTCATCTTGTATTTTTACGCCTTCGTCCATGGTGATATCTCACCGGACGGTCCCTCAACCGTGACGCTTCAACTGCAACGGATTCTTACAGAGATGAGCACTCAGACACACCGACTCACTGACATGACACCGACTACACATGCAAACATGCACACACTTCGACTCATCTAACATCTCGGTTGATGATCTTGACGAGACTCCCGACATCGCACCTCGGCACCACCGCTCCATCAACGATCATCCATCTCCACCGCCTTGCCGACGACAGCTAGCCGCCGTCTCCTCCGTGTGGCTCTGCCGAACGAAGATTGCCCGCCCTCCTTGACGCTCCAACGAACGACGACCGTCCGCCCCGAGGCGCTAATTAATACGGGTCGCCTCCCGGGGCAAGTGTAGCTTTAAATTTTTAACCTCGCTCTGATACCAATTGTTAAAATTTACACACAGAGTCGATCACATCAAACTAGATGATCACAAGGGCACATATCGTGCCCGTTGTTTTTCTCTTTATTTTGCTCAAATCCCATGGTACAACTTGTTTTTACAAAACGCACATCTACATAGGTACATATATTGGACCAAACCGATTTGAACGGCCTCAATGACTAGAACTAATCCTACACGGATATCTATTACTCCATCCGTCTCAAATTAATTGTCGCAAAGTTTGATGAAAATGGATGTATGTATTTGAGACGGAGGGAGTTGTACCAACGTAGGTACGCGGTCACCGAATAGTTCTAATCAGTGGCGGAGCTGGTACAGAGTGATTGGGTTCAAATGAACCCAATGGTTTCTCCAAAACCTTCATTAAATTAGTGCTGCAATGGAGTTTTAGTGAAAGATGTTACCATAAAACATAGAGCTGAACCCAATGGAATTTTGCTCTAGCTTCGCCCCTGGTTCTAATTGGACTAAACTAGCACGTCCCGCCTAGGAAACTACTAGCAGACCAATCAGGATCAATCTAACGTGGTACACACATGCATCAGTACTTACCTTTTTGTCCTCAATCAACTAATCAAGATTATTATTCTACCAGTCCTCGTGGTGCTCGTGGTGCAAGTGGGGGCGGCAACACATAATGACTTTACCTACGTTCGAGTTCGAGAGTGAAAACTTTATGTCTGAGTCTTACGGAGCTCCATGGTGAAAACTTTAGGAGGCGTCCCTTTTGGAGTCTTTTCTTAGGTTAGGTATTGTGCCGTTCGTGGTGGTCTTGATAGTTGCTGTTGCATGGAGCCGATCGTTTAGACTTTTTTTCCTTGCTCTTCTTTTTTCTTTTAATTTGCATGTGTGTGCATTGTTAGTGTTGCTCTTGTCACCGTGTTGTTGCATAGGCTGAATGTATTCATGTTCCCTTTATTAGAAAAAAAATGTGCGCGGGCGAGCAATGAGCTAGTTTTGCATTTTTTACTTTCCTCGACGGGACGAGAAGGACGTTTGCGTAACGGCGTTAGCTGTAAACAAGCGACGAAGCTGCAGACGAAGCCGATCATGACGACTTGACCTAGCTTAACCTACAGCAAGCTCTTGCTCTCGCCTGCCGCCTATTTAAGGTCTGTCATTGCCACGCTCAGTAGTCATCCATTCTCACCTTCCACAGCACAGACACATCAGAGGTGGTGTTGCGCGAGGACCGGGAAGAGCAATGGAAGGTGGAGGGCTGCTCGTGGTGCTGCTCCTGGGACTTCTCCTCGGCCTCGCCAGATCCAGCCCGCCGCCGAAACCGGTGGCCTGCACCCGTGGCACGTCCGACTGCACCGTCACCAACGTGTACGGCTCCTTCCCAGACCGCACCATCTGCCGCGCGGCCAACGCCGCCTTCCCCAGCACCGAGCAGGAACTCGTCGCCGCTGTCGCCGCCGTGGCCGCTGCCAAGCGCAAGGTCAAGGCGGCAACCAAGCACTCCCACAGCTTCACGAAGCTGGCCTGCCCTGGTGGCCGCGACGGCACGATCATCAGCACGGAGCGGCTCAACCGGACGGTGAGCGTCGACGCAGCCAGCGGCCTGATGACGGTGGAGAGCGGCATGGTGCTCAAGGACCTGATCCAGGCCGCCGCCGCGGCAGGGCTAGCGTTGCCGCACTCGCCCTACTGGTACGGCCTCACCATCGGGGGACTCCTGGCAACGGGTGCACATGGGAGCTCTTTGTGGGGCAAGGGCAGCGCCGTGCACGAATACGTGGTAGGAATGAGAATCGTCACGCCGGCGCCGGCGAGCCAGGGGTTCGCTGTCGTCAGGGAGCTCGGCATCGGCGACACCGACCTCGATGCGGTCAAGGTGTCCCTCGGCGTTCTCGGCGTCGTCTCCCAGGTACGGACCTATGTGCGTTGCTACGTACGAACGTACTATGACCGTTCCTTCGATCGACCCATGCATACGTCCTATGAAATGTACATAAATGCTACACCTACGGGCTCCACGTACAGAATTTTTGTTACGCCATGACGTGCATCTCTCGCAAGCAAGGTAGGCTAAATAAATTTATGTATGCGTGCAGGTTACACTGCAGTTGCAGCCGATGTTCAAGCGGTCGGTGACGTTCGAGAAGCGCGACGACACAGACTTCGCGGCGCAGGCAGCCGTGTGGGGCAACCTGCACGAGTTCGGCGACATGGCGTGGCTGCCGCGGCAGGGCAAGGTCATCTACCGCACGGACGACCGCGTCCCCGTCTCCACGCCGGGCAACGGCCTCAACGACTACCTCGGCTTCCGCGGCAACCCGACGCTCGCGCTCATCGCCGCCAGAGCATCAGAGGAGCACCTGGAGGAGGACGGAAACGACGTCGCCCGGTGCCTGGCAGCGCGAGTGCCGTCGGCGTTGTTCGAGCTGCAGGGGTACGGCTTCACCAACGACGGTTCCTTCTTCACGGGGTTCCCGGTGGTGGGGTTCCAGAACCGCATCCAGGCGTCCGGCACGTGCATCAGTAGCAAGGAGGATGGGCTCCTCTCCTCCTGCACGTGGGACCCGCGCATCCGGAGCCCCTTCTTCTACAACTCCGGCTTCAGCATCGCGGTCTCCAAGGCGCCCGCGTACATCGCCGAGGTGCAGAAGCTCCGTGACCTCAACCCGCGCGCCTTCTGCGGCCTCGACGCCAAGCTCGGCGTGCTGCTCCGCTACGTGAAGGCCTCCTCCGCGTACCTGGGCAAGTCCGAGGACTCCATCGACTTCGACGTCACATACTACCGGAGCTACACGGAGGGCGAGCCGCGGTCGCACGCCGACGTGGTCGACGAGCTCGAGCAGCTGGCGCTGAAGAAGTACGGCGCCATCCCGCACTGGGGCAAGAACCGCAACTTCGTCTTCGACGGCGTCATTGCAAAGTACCCCGAGGCCGGCGAGTTCCTCAAGGTGAAGGCCAGGTACGATCCAGACGGGATCTTCTCCAGCGAGTGGAGCGACCAGGTGCTGGGCGTCAGCGGGAGTCCCAACATCATCGGGGAGGGCTGCGCCATCGAAGGGCTCTGTGTCTGCTCCGACGACTCGCACTGCGCGCCAGAGAAGGGCCTGTTCTGCCGGCCCGGGCAGCTGTTCGCGGAGGCGAGGGTGTGCTCGACCCGACCCGCCGCCAGCGGCCTTCGGGACGAACTGTAGTTGTGGATGCATGCATGTACGGGGCCGGGTCAGACCGCAATCTAATGTTCAGATCGTGATGATGAATTATTAATGTTGTGTAGTAGGTGGCTTGGTGGGTTGGTTTTTTTCCACCCCATAGATTTATCGATGTCTACTCCATATGTAATTTGATACGAATTGTTGTTATTATATTGATTTGGCTATTGTTTGGACAACAAGCAGTTGAACGGCATGTGTTGCTAGCTACTACGTACTATAGATGCCTAATGTTAGATTGGGGCAGGTGATGCCTGATTGTCAGCTGGGTCTTAGGATTCTAATATACTACTACCAGTGGTTAGTGGGTCGTCTGCGACCTGCGCGGTGCTCTGCTCACTTATCATTTTTTTTTTTGAACTTGTAACACCATCTATTAAACTTGCACAGCGGAATCGCTGGCTAACAGGGAAGTAATACAATAGGGAGCAGAGTCATCCCAGTAAGAATCCGAAGACTCAGAGGTAGTGCCTAGCTTAGCAAGCTCGTGGGCAACTTTGTTACAGGTGCGTCGACTAAAAGCAAACTGAAAGGATTCAAAGTTAAGAATGCAGCGACTCCTAGCCTATTTCACTAACACACTTATTTCTGACTTGTCGAAATCGCTACTGTTGAGGACAAGCACCAGGTTTGAAGCATCTGAATCGAAGATGACTCTGTTTGCGCCAATTCTGATAGCTCCCTCAATTGCAGCAAGGCAAGCCACACTTTCGGAATGCAGAGGATTCCTCAAGTTCACTGATTTACCCGCTCCAGCCGCAATGAACTCGCCGGCCTGATCTCGGATAACATAACCCCAGCCACCATTGCCTGTGTTGGCGCTGAAAGCACCATCAAAGTTAATTTTCACATGATTGTCAGGCGGCCTAACCCAGTGATGGACCTCAGATGGCTTCGCGGGCTTGTCAGGCTTTTGAAAGCAGAGGAAATCGACCAAAAGCCTTTCAACACGATGACATACCACTTGGGGGGCTAGGGCTGCTCTCCCTAGCATTCGCCATGTTGCGGACATTCCACCACTCCCACATGAGAGTAACAGCCTTGATTTGGAACTCCTCCGTGCATTTCCACAGCTCAAGCAAAAGTTCTTTTGCGGAGTTGCAAAGGACCAAATTTTCACGCAGAACACTCATGCCCAGATTGCGCCAACACTCTTTAGCTTTCTTGCATTTGAGGAAGACATGACCTCCATCTTCATTTAGCCTAAGGCAAACCGGGCATCTAGTGTCCAGGTCCACACCAACTCTACTGTGAACCGCCACACGAACATTTTTACGATTTGCAAGGCTATTGTGAGCAAACCGCCACACGAACATTTTTACTTTACTGGGAACCTTCAGCCGCCAAATATGGTTCCAATCAAAAGTGGAGTTGGCAGCGCCTACAGGAGAGATGGAGCATTCAGCCTCCAGCCCCGAACTTCTATCTCTCATCATAACTCCCACTTTGTACGCTGACTTGACAGAGAAAAGACCCCTCGGGTCAAAGTGCCAGGCCAGGTTGTCCTCCATATCATCGAAGATGCTGATGGAGAGATGTATACACTTTTGTTTTGCTGGGAAGGAGTGGAACCGTTAACCTTGAGCCTTGTTCGATTTCATAAAAAGTGATGATGATAAAGAAATGTAGTTAGACGTTGTGGCTCAACTCTTGTTAGCTAAGATTTCTGCTCTCGACACGCTTCGAGTATTCTTATACATGTCATTTTTTTTACTTGAATGTCAGATTTCATCGAGTTCAGATATGCCCTCAAGTGTTTTTCTTAGGTAAAAGCCGCATTATATTCATTCATAACAATTAGATCAGTACAACAAGGGTCCGGATGATCTCCAGAACGACATTCCCAGATATGACAACACTTAAAAGATATAAAAGTAATAGTTAAAGCTTTAATATTATTGACCAGTGCACCAACCGAATATCTTATCAAGCACAATTGACTTTCTTCACCACATTCATACAATCAGAAGCAAGAACAATACGAGAGTGCCCAGCTTGATGTGTCGTCATCAATGCCCAACATGCAGCTTTCCGCTCTGGCCTCCGACAATGAAGTTTCAAAATCAAGCTCGAATTATGTCACTTTAGCTAGGAGCACCTCAGCAGGAGTTTTGCTGTGTAAAACTGGGTGTGTTTTCAGCATCTTCCAATAGTGTGGTTACGGCCCATGTTAGTGCTAGGATTTCTAAAAAAAGGAAAACCAGAAAAGGAACAACGGTTGAACAATGCGATAATTAAATGGAGGAATTTCTGCATTTCAGTAATGCTTTCAGGTATATAAATTTGTAAATAAAATACGGATATGTAAATTTACCACAAATTTATTTAACCAAACTATCAGCCTTTTCTAAAATCTAACTGCAAACCTTTCAGCTGAATTTTTTTCTCCTTTTTTTAGCAACCTCGTTAGAGAATAATATACTCATTGTAAGTTGTCCCCTACTTATTTTTAACATTATTTTATTTTGCAGATAGTTATGAAATCTATTTTATAGTCCATGACCCGAGACATTAAACATCTCGCATGAACTCGGTCAATGACACTATACATCTATACGGAAGCAAGGTTGCAATCTCAAGGGTGAATGCATAATTGAAATAGTTGATCTTGGGAAACCGTGAAAATATGCTCGCAAGACAAAGATACTATAGCATTGATGACCCACAAGTATAGGGGATCGCAACAGTGTTCGAGGGAAGTAAAACCCAAATTTATTGATTCGACATAAGGGGAGCCAAATAATATTTGTGAGCCTTAACAAGTGAGTTGTCAATTCACCTGCACCTGAAAGTACTTTTGTTCGCAGTGGTTTATCAGTAGTGACAGTTTTATAGTAGCATCAGTAGTGAAATAATAGCAGCAGTGGTATAAAAACAGCAGCAGCAGTAGTGTTTGAAGTAAACTGAGGATTAAATACTATAGGCATAGGGATGGATGAACGGGCGTTGCATGGATAAGAAAGTTCTAATAATGATCATGTCACGGGCATTGCAGATAAATATGATAAAGCATCCAAGCACTAAGTAACCATAGGCATGTGTTCCGTAAATAATCGTACGTGCTCGCAATGAGAACTTGCACAACATCTTTTGTCCTACCAGCCCGTTTTCAGCGGGGCCTCAAGGGAACAACTGGTAATTAAGGTGTCCCTTTTAATAGAACACCGGAGCAAAGCATTAACACTCCGTGAACACATGCGATCCTCACATCGCAGTCATCCCCTCCGGTTGTCCCAATTTCTGTCACTTCGGGGCCTCGGTGTCGTGGGATAATCACGGCAGACGTTACCGGGGGTAACTTGTCTTGGGGCAATTCGACTCTGGTGTTTGGGAGAGGGTTTAGCTCAAGGGAAACCATGGTGATACACGATCTGGTAGCCGGAAATCAAGTCGCCGAGTCTCCGATCTGAATATATTATCTCAACTCTCGTCTTACAATGGATGCTCGAATATCTCGCGATTGTGTGATTCCTGCTTAATCTAACCCTAGGGGCCGTCTTATATAATATCCGGACCCCCCGGCTTACCGTCCAAGGCATACTCGGAATCCTACCCGGACACTGCTTACAAACCCTAAGTTTCCCTATCGGAACCCACAAACCGGGTTACGAGGCCTACACTCTTGGGCCTTCTAGAGACTCCTCTTCCTTAAGCCGGATCTTGCGCAGCGCCCTTTGGGCCGAGTTACACCTTGGCGTTAGCCTACCGGGTTATCATCCCTCCATCAGTAGTCCGCAGAATAGCTTGGGCTTCACGGGATCCTCCTTGAAGCGCATGCTATTCCCTGCAAAAATAACAAACATACAAGTTCATAGAGGCCGGGTTAGGTTGCTTTGATAAACAGCTAGGCCTAACTCCACTGGTGGTCCATATAATAACCCGGCTTTCTCCAAATCCACCTTCATTTTCCCGGGTCAACACTCCGAGGAAAACGCAGTAGACCCGGCTCATTTTGTTTGTTAACTGGCCTGAATATCGCGGAAGGGATTTGCTTCCGATTTTTTCCGGATATCGCGCGGGGGCACTTAACGCATATCCCAAAATTCCCGGACGGGTATCCCTCTCCAAAAATTTCGGATCCCGCCCCTTAGTCTAGGTTTCCCCACCCGCACCTATAAATAGGCGCCCTAGGGGGTGACCTAAACCTAACGGCTCATTTCCACTTCTCCTCTCTCACCCATCTCACCTTCAACCTCCGGTGACGCCCCCTTGCTCGAGCTCTCCGTTGCGCCGCCACGGAGCCCACAGGAGAGCGACCGGAAGCGAGCCGCCGTCTACGCTCCGCCTCCGCTCGCGCCGCTCCGCCGTCAAGCTCCGCCACCGCGCCCACAAGCTGCCTGCCGGGAGTTCCAAAGGGGCACCACAGCTGCGCCATCTGCCGCCGTCGCGCCATCCTTCAATCCGCACCGGTGAGCTTGTTGGATCGCGTAGAGATAAACAAAAAAACTTTTCTACGCGATGCTTCCAAGATCTAGCCGAGGTAGAAGGCCACGATGATTACCACTAGACGCGCGGTTGCGAATTATCGATGAAGCGCGTCGGGGCAGTGCAGTCCCACGATCCGGTCCGGCCGATCCAATCCCTCGAACGTCGAAGTGCTGAACGTACAGCACCTCCGCCGGTATCCACATGTACGAGGAGGAGCTCCGACGGCGGACTGCTAGGTCCGGTGCGGCGGCTGGACTGAGTGGGGCTAGGGTTCCCAACGCATGGGAGAGTGGACTAACGTACCCGCTGGGCAACCTGCGCCCCTCTTTATATAGCGTATGGTAATGGGCTGCACAACACTTGTGGCCCATTCCCTCTGTGAGTCCGACTCACAAAATCAGTCCATTTCCGGTTCGGGTCCAACCCAACCAATACTTGCTCCCGCTCTTAAGTGTGCGACCCTGCAGGCTCATGGCGACTTGCACACGATTGGAGTCCGACTCTCAATCGATCAATCGGTAGCGGTTCCTAGCAGAACGTGCCGACTCCTAAGTCCCATTGAGTCATGACGACATACCTTTCAATGTGATATTCATCTTAGTCCTTTTTGCCTCACGATATACCTTGTCGAACTATAGGCGATTTATCGTCATCCCTTAAATAGTTCAACTCTCTTCTCGATCCGTGATATGCGATTCATCTGACTAACTCTTAGTCAACCGACACAGTTAACACTTAACTGAGTCGCGCATGGCCATGCTTCCTGAATTATATCACTCGAGAGGGCCCAGAGAATATCTCTCCATTAGGAGGGGCAAAATCCCATCTTGATTATCCACATCACGCAGCTTGCTTCTCATTCGACCCGAACTCTGCCTTTATAGTTGCCTTGTCACAGAACAACGTTTGACAGAACCTAAGTCGGTGATCCACAACTCGGATTGTGCGACAACCTCAGGTCTAAGGATTACATTGATTGAGACATGCAAATGACGACTTGATCATTGCATCTCAATGTGGGTCAGTACGACTTGCTAAACTCTTTAGCCAAGTCCGTGAACGTTGGAATGGCATCAACATGCCCATGACAAGTGGAACCGTGTCATCAGCCAACACTCACATTAGTCTAGGGTGTGTGTCCAGCACAACCTTAACGACCAAGGAAAATTAGTATGAACAACATGAATACATAGTTCCACAATCGAATCACATATTCAATGACATATATCAGATGTTCAAACCAAAGGACAACTTAATAACTTTATGAATATATTGGGAATTACATCATCTATGATTGCCTCTAGGGCATATTCCCAACAGAGCTTCCTATCTCCATTAATTTCAACTTCAAACTTTCCGTTCGATTTAGATTGGATCTAGGTTTGCCCGCGGGCTAATTTCTTGCTCCATACCGAATTAGATTACTCAACTTCATCCTTGCTTGCTTAATCGCCCAATAATAGATCTAATTATACCCTCCTATTATTCGCAATCATAAATTTCTCCACGAATTTCTCTGAAAAATTTCCCAATCTAGATGTAGTCCGTCTAAGATTTCCGCTGTTGTTCCTCGATACCCGGACAATCCTCTATTTCCGGATCTTCTATTTTCACTAGTTAACCAATCAACCAACTCCTTTTCATAGTTGCTCATCGATACCTTAGATAACTCATAGCTTCCGTACTGTTCACTGATACTCGGGTAACTCGTGGATTCCATACTGTTTACTGAGACTCGGATAGCCGGTATTTTCCGGGTCTTTGTTACTCATGTTTTGTACTCTTTACTTTGTATTCTACAGACCGAATAAATGGCTCCAAAGAACAAGGGCAAACAGCCGGCAAAGCCAAGGTCAACCCAATCCATCTCTGCCAACTGGGCACGGTCTTCCGTGACCCAGGCCAAGCTAGAAGAGCTCGCCGAGTCTGGCGTTCTCCCTCCTCAGAAGGAGATCCATTGGAGAGTACCGGGTGACGAGACCCGGCCTACCCCCAACCCCAACGAGGTAAACTTCTTCGTTGAGCACGTGATCCGGGGGTTTCGCCCCCCGGGTCACTCTTTTTCCGTGAAGTCCTCAGCCATTACGGCCTCCGGGTATTCGACATAGGGCCTAACTCTATGTTGAACATCACCCATTTCATAGTCCTTTGTGAATCCTACTTGTGCATCCCCCCAAATCTGGCTTTATTTATTGAACTATTCCAATGCAAACCGTGCCGCGAAAGCGGCGACGGGGCCCTCTTGGCTTGTGGCGGAGTTTCTATCCAACGCCGTAAAAATCCGCCTATGCCGACTCTAAGCCTTAACTCACATGTTAAGCACTGGCAGCAATCTTTCTTCTATTGCCGGGACACCTCCCCACCCGGCGAGAGGAAATTGCCGGGTTACTCGGAGGGCCTCCTAGATCTTTCTGACACCTTTAACGCTTTCGCCTCTGAGTCGGAAAGAGAGTCCATCCAGCCCCACCTGGCCAAGATAGCCGTCCTTTTCGCCCAGGGTCTTGCTGGGCTTAACTTGGTTAAGACTTGGGTAGATTTCCGGATTCAGCCCAACTCCATTCGCCCCAAGCTGATGTGCGAGTACTCGGGGCACGTCACGGACGCGCTCCGTTATTCTTCAAGGAATTACCCGGCTGGGGACACGAACAAGATCATCAAGAGCTTCCTGACTGAGAAGTTGGAGGTGATCAAAAATATAGCCGGGTTAGCGCCGTTCACCCGGGATAACCCGGCTCCAGCGGAAAGATCCGACACTTATTCATTTACCCTCGTACTTTTACTTGATACAACTACTAACTCTCACTTTCATGCCTTTATCCCCGGCTGATAATGCTTTCTGGAACATCGAGACCCCTCCCAACTCCGGGAACCCGGAGGAAGAAGAAGAACTGGCTGACACTGATGAAGGTATCACCCGGTTTTCAATCACCTTAACCTCTGTTACTTTGCTTTCCCATTTTTTCTCTGTTTCCGACTATGTATTTGTGCCTTTCAGGGATGGATGATAAGGATGACAAGGATGACCAGGGAGACCCGGAAGAAACTGAGAGTGATAAAAGCGAGGCTGAGCCGGAAGTTGAGGTCGGAGCCAAGAGGAAAACCCGAGGGGTCGTCTTCAAGGTTCCTTACTCTTCCATGTCCTCCAAACCCTATTCCTTTGATAATATGCGCGAACTTAACCGACAGTTATCCAATTCGCCACACTTGAAGGATCCGCCTCCGACCAAGCGCAGGGTAACCCGGAATTCCCCGGGTGATGATCCCCTCAACCCGGGTATTCCCGCGTCCCCAGCTCGCCGCACTGGTACTCCTCCATCTCATCCCTGCAACTCTCCTCAAAGACACCCTTCCCCCAATCATCCATTAGCCGGACAGTTCCGGGTCTCACTCTCGGATTCTGTAACAGCCTCATCCGCGTCCAGCAGCGAACTCCCGGCGGATTTCGTGGTGAATGCCGGGTAAATTACATTTTCTGCTAAGCGATATACTAGTCCTTTTGATAACCTTCACTTTTTGCTACTAACCATTTCTCTTTTCTTTCCTTAGCGCCCAGGTCTCGATCAGTGACCCGGATAACATGGACATGGATAACCGGGAGACTGAAGGGCCGGTTGATGATATGGACGCCGCAACTGGCAGTGATGGTGAAGAGAACCAAGAACAAGACCCCCTGACTGACTCGGCCCGGCAGGAAGCCGGGTCTCCCAAGCCATCTGAGGAAGCTGAGGACGACGACGTCGAGATCCTGGACACAAGGATGGGCACTCCCAATCCGGACACCCAGGCCACCCGGGTCTCGACCCCAAAGTCGGAGAAGGTTCGTCCTCCGAGTGATCAGGCCGTCGGCTCTTCCGGTATCAAGCCCGAGGATATGACTTTTACCCAGATGCTTGACGCCCTGCACACCTTGAGGGCTGACGAAGAAAATGTCCTAGAAGCCTTGATAGCCAAACATGAGGTAACTCCGAGTAATATTGCTTGTATCCTTGTCTAGTCCCTAAGTTCCAAGTGAACTTATTGATAATTTGCTTGGAACTTCATAGTGTATCCAACTGATAGCTTGCTTTTATCCGGCTAACCCTTCCTTGTGTTTCCACGCATGCCTTCGTGACCCACTCTGAGAAAGCATTGGCGAAGGCCACCAAACTCCTCGAGAAGGAGGCGACTCTGCGTGAGTCGGCTGAAGCTGATGCCAAGAGGACAGGGAAACTCACAAGGAAATATAGAAAGAGGGCTCATGCAGCAGAAGATGAACTGACCAAGATTTCCGTTCAGATTGCCGACACATATCGTGCTTTAACTGGTAACTATTCCTAACTTAATAATTATAACCCGGATTCTCATTCAGAAAAATAGTCGGATTTCCTTACTCAAAGCTTTTTTCTATTTTCTGCAGGTCCGGATGATGTAACTCCGGATGAAGATGATATCGCAAAGCTGAAAACCATAAAGAGTACGATCCAGCAGCTCTGTGCCGGAACCAAATGGATTCTTCAGGATCTGAAGTGGCCGGGTGTTGGGCATGGTAGCCTGAAGACGCTGCTTGACGCGTGCTCCACTATCCCCGAGTGGATTGAGCACTGGAAACGCTCGTCCTGCCGGGTTGGAGTAACCCGGGGGCTTGCGCTGGCTAAGGCATATTTTCCAAAACTTGAGCCGGCCAAGCTCGTAGGCGGATTTCCAGAGTTCAACCATGACGGCTCCAGGTTCTCAGTAAAGAACTTCAAGGCTATCCAGAAGGAGGTTCGTCACTCGGCCAGCATAATTGCCGATAGTTTGGATGTCAGTTCGATTATCCCATCATATGATGCTGATGACAAGGCAGTTAAGTCGGATCTTCCCAAGCCATATGATATGCTGGCCCGATGGAAGGCGGAGGCTGCTCAGGCGAGAGAAGAAGCCGCGAAGAAGAAGGCTGAGGCCGATTCTGCGCCTGCTACCTCCACGCCGGTCGTTACTCCTCCCGCACGGGCCGGCACTACTGCTGACCCGGGTGCTGCTGCCACCAAGACTGCTGAAGAACAAGGCAAGGAACAAGACCCGGCTGCCAAGGGCAAGGGCAAGATGGACGACTCGGCCCAAGAGGCCGACTGAACTCTTTATCGGCTACCGTCTCAAGCACTTTATTCGGCCAATGGGCCTTTTTAAAGCAATTATTCTTTTGATAGCGCGCCTGTGCGCTTTATGATACTACTATCCTGGTTTGTAATACGTTTTAAGACCTTAATATATTTCGTGGCCCTTCTGGCCTTTTGCTTGAATTTGATATTTCTTGACTTTGGGCTTTTTCATCCCTGATTTTCCGACTTACTGCTATGGTTCCTTTTGTGAGACTCGGTTTCCGGGTCTCGTGGGTTTTGACTAGTGGACTTTTTTCTAAGTCCCCAAGTCCCCAAGACTCGGATTTTTGGGTTTTTGAGCTGAATAGTTAGATAATTTTTTTCTGTTTTCAAATTCCCAAGTCCCCATGGCCCGAAATTCCGAGTCTAGGGTGTTTGGTCTTTCGAAAGGAACAAATTGTTACTGCTAATCCCAAAACCTAGAGCCATTGCACATAGGATTTGAAGTTATGCTTAATATACCTTGAGTTTCCGGCTATTAACCTTGTACTCTGCATAACTTGTGGTTTAGATGACCCTTTTGACCTTCTTCTACTGTAAGCCGGCTTTCGCGTGGATAATCAATGTTGCTACAGCTGTACGAAGACAGGGTCAGGCAAGTCCCATTGGGCATCATGACTGATTGTAATCATACGCTAGCAAAGCATGCCACTTAGTGCAAGTCACATCAAGCTTAAACAAGAAAAGTCAAGAAAGTTTGGCTCCTTTGTCCGGTTATAAGCTTGCAGCCGTACTTATTACAAGTAATCGACCCTTATAACTCAATGGCATCGTGGTCGGGTCTTTGAGTTTGCAACTATGCTATTCAAGCAATCAGCCCCCAAGACCTATATATATGCAATTTACTAGAAAAAACTAATATACTAAAAGCAATGAATAATATTTACCTGGAAGAAAAATAAGAACATAACAGAAATAGAAAAAACTTGATAAGAAACACACAAAAAAGGAACAATAAATTGCTTAACCATCTCTTTATTGATATGAAAAAAGTTAGGTCAGCAAGCCGCCTCATTAAAAACCCTCCAGTCCCCTTAGGTACCCTGGATAGGAAAAGAGTGCGTCTGAAACCTGCTGCCTGTTACATCGTGTAATTCCACTTGTGAATCTAGCCTAAACTAGGTATAGTAGGGACGCAGCTGAGCTACGTTCCATGGTCTTTCTCTTTCTTACATAGATGAAGTGGTATGGGCGGTGTCATTAACAGTAGCCGACTCTTCCCTTGCATCTACCAAGTAATATGATCCGTTGTGCAGATTCCGGCTTATGATGAACGGTCCCTCCCATGGCGGGGATAACTTGTGTTTTCCTTCCTTTGACTGTACCAGGCGCAGAACCAGGTCTCCTTCCTGGAAAACCCGGGTTTTGACTATCCGGCTGTGATATCTCCTCAAGTCCTGCTGGTATATGGCTGATCTCTCCAAAGCTTGTTCCATGTGTTCTTCTAACATATCCACGGCGTCCTACCGGGTCTTCTCGTTCTCCACCTCAACGTAAGCCGATACTCGAGGCGAATCATGGATGATATCACTCGGCAGCACCGCCTCTGCGCCATAAACCATGAAAAACGGTGTCATCTGAGTAGATCTGTTAGGTGTGGTGTTGATACCCCAAACCACTGAAGGTAGCTCCTCAACCCATGCTCCAGCAGCTCTGATGCATGGGACTCGCAGTCGTGGTTTTAACCCACGAAGTAACTCCTGATTTGCCCTCTCCACTTGTCCATTGGCTTGTGGATGAGCTACGGAAGCTATGTCAAGCCTGATTCTGTTGTTACCACAGAATTTCTCCATCTCGCCAAGGGACATGTTGGTTCCATTGTCGGTAATTATACTGTGAGGATACCCGAACCGGTAGATAATCCTTTTCAGGAACTTAACCGCCGTAATCGCTTCACAATTGGTAACTGGCATAACTTCAACCCACTTGGTAAATTTATCAATAGCCACCAGGAGATGTGTCTTTTTGCAAGGTGACATGTGAAAGGGGCCAACCATGTCCATACCCCAAACGGCAAACGGCCAGGTCAAAGGAATTGTTTGCAACTCCATAGCCAGCACATGGATTTGGCGGGCATATCTTTGACATCCATCGCACCTTGCCACCAAGCGTTCTGCATCTGCTAAGGCTGTGAGCCAGAAGAAACCGTGCCTATATGCTTTTGCCACAAGGGACCTTGTGGATGCGTGATGCCCACAGTCGCCTTCGTGGATCTCTTTCAGGATTTGCCGGCCTTCTTCTGGTGCCACAGAGCGCAAAAATACTCCTGCAGCACTCCTTTTATATAACTCCCCATTGATGATGGAATACCCTTTTGCTCGCCTCAGAATTTGCCTTGCTAGTACCTCTTGCTGTGGTAACTCGCCCCGTGATAGGTAAGCCAGAAACGGCTCTGTCCACTCGGGAACAGTGCGTATTGTGGCCACGAGCTACAAATCCGGGTCTTTGTTAGCCACTTCTTCCTCGGACTCGGTTTTAACTGATGGCTGCCATAGCTCGTCCGGGAACACATTGGGTGGAACCGGCTCCCTGCGCGAGCCGAGTCTGGCGAGTGCATCTGCCGCCTCGTTTTTTCTTCTATCTACATGCTCCACCTCATACCCGGAAAAACACCCGGCAACCCTGTCCACCTCTCTGCGGTATGCTTCCATAGTTGCATCTTTTCTATCCCAAGTTCCCGAGACCTGCTGTACCACAAGGTCCGAATCTCCGTAGCATCGTATCCTCTTAATGTTCATCTCCTTGGCTATCTTCAATCCATGCAATAATGCCTCATACTCGGCCACGTTGTTGGAACAATCAAAGTGAATCTGCAACACGTAGCTCAACTTGTCTCCTTTGGGTGATGTGAGCACCACTCCAGCTCCTGATCCCTCGTATTGCTTGGAACCATCAAAGTGCATTATCCAAGACTCGGAACTTGGAGTCATTGTGGGCATGCCTGTGTGAGTCCAATCATTAATGAAATCAACTAGAGCTTGAGATTTGATTGCTGACCTGGGCTCGTAGTTGATGTGATAATCTCCCATTTCGATCGCCCACTTGGCTATTCTACCTGTTGCATCCGAGTTTCTGATGATATCCGACATTGGTATAGAGCTAACCACTGTTATGGGGTGTTCCTGAAAATACGGCTTCAATTTCCGGCTGGCCATGAAGACCCCAAAAACCAGCTTCTGCCAATGTGGGTAGCGCTGCTTTGCTTCTGATAACACCTCGGTGACATAATAAACCGGCCTCTGAACCGGGTGATCTTTTCCATCCTCCTTGCGCTCAACGACAACCACTGCGCTAACCGCCCGGGGCCCAGCTGCAACGTATAGTAACATGGGCTCTTTAGGACCCGGGGCTGCTAGGACTGGTGCCTCGGATAGCTGCTTCTTTAGTGCCTCGAACACCTCATCCGCCACTTGGTCCCAAACGAATTTATCAGATTTCCTCAGGAGCCGGTACAAAGGTATTTCCTTCTCACCGAGTCTTGATATAAACCGGCTCAGCGCTGCTACGCACCCTGTGAGCTTCTAAACATGCTTCAGGTTTTCCGGCTTTTTCAGACTCTGGATAGCTTTGATTTTATTCGGGTTTGCTTTGATCCCTCTCTCTGAAACAATGAAACCGAGTAACTTTCCTGCTGGAACTCCAAATACGCACTTTGTCGGGTTAAGTTTCATCTGGTATCTTCTCAGGTTCTTGAATGTTTCCTTTAGATCATCGATAAACGTTTCCGCTTTCCTGGTTTTGATCACCACATCATCCACATAAGCATGGACGTTGCGTCCGATTTGGTCCTCAAAGCACTTCTGAATACACCGTTGATAGGTTGCGCCAGTATTCTTCAATCCAAAAGTCATGGTCTTGTAACAAAAGGCCCCAAAAGGGGTTATGAACGACGTTTTCTCCCAGTCTTCCTTTTTGAGCTTGATCTGATGATACCCGGAATACGCATCCAGGAAACACAATAGGTCACTTCCAGCCACTGCGTCTATGATCTGATCTATCCTTGGAAGTGCAAACGGATCCTTGGGGCAGTGCTTGTTGAGACTCGTATAATCGATGCACATCCTCCACTCGTTAGTCTTTTTCATTACGAGAACCGGATTTTCCAACCAGTCCGGGTGAAATACTTCCATGATAAAGCCGGCTGTCAACAGCCGAGCAATTTCTTCTCCTATAGCTCTTCTTCTTTCCTCATTCATCTTTCTCAGTCCTTGCTTCACGGGCCTGGATTTGGGATCAACGTGCAAACTATGTTCTGCCAGCTCTGTAGGGATACCCGGCATATCGCTAGGTGTCCAGGCGAACACATCCTGATTTGAACGAATAAACTCCACAAGTGCTTTTTCCTGCTCATCGTCTAAGTTAGATCCTATAGCGAATTGCTTAGAGGGATCACCCTCGACAAAAGCCACCATTTTGGTATCTTGTGCTGCTTTGAATTTTGCTCTCTCATCCTCAGTGTTTGCCCTCTTCAGCGCTGTCCTGTCATCCGGGTCTACTTGAGACCGATAATACTTGAGCTCCTCCTTTCTACAGGCTTGTTCTGCCATTGCCGCATCTCCTTCGTCACACTCAGCCGCTATATCCCGGCTCCCATGTATGGTGATGGTCTGCTTAGGACCCGGGATTTTTAGCTGTAGGTACACGTAACACGGCCTGGCCATAAATTTGGCGTAAGCCGGCCTCCCAAATAGCGCGTGATAAGGGCTGCGTAACTTCACCACTTCGAACGTGAGCCACTCCACCCGGAAATTATCCTTTGACTCTCCAAAAGCAAACTCCAAGGTAATCTTTCCTTCAGGGCACGCCGAGTGACCCGGCACGATCCCGTGAAAAACTGTTGAACTCTTCTGTAGCTGAGACTCCTTGAGACCCATACGTAAGAAGGTTTCCCAATATAGGATGTTGATGCTGCTTCCACCGTCCATTAAGACCTTTTTCAGCTCATAAACATTAACCTGTGGCGCAACCACCAATGCTAGGACTCCCGGATGTTCTATCCTTTCCGGGTGATCTCTTCTGCTCCATGTTACATCTTGTTCTGACCACCTCAGGTATCTCGGGACAGCCGAGGAAACCGAGTTTACCGCCTTTTTTAGTATCTTTCTATCCTTGTTAGAAGTTCCTGTGGTGTGAACGTGGTACTGGCCCAATTGCTTGGGGTTGGCTTGGAAGCCTCCAGCTCCTCCCTGGTTATTACCCGGATTTCCTCCTCCCCGGCCTGCGCCTCGCATAGCCTTGTTTACTTCCTCGTTCTTCCATCTCTGCAGATCCGCACACTGCTCCAATGAGTGGTTAGCCGGCCTTCCGTTCCTGCTGTGTTTCGGGCACGCCATTCTGAAGATATCCCAGTTGTTACCTGGCCTTGGTGGCCCTTGATAATTTCCTCCGTTATTATTTCCTGCGTTGAAATTTCCTTCTGCTCTGGGCCTCGAAGACCCGGCTTCTGTGCTGGCGACAAACACGGAATTCCCCTCGAACGGGCGCTTGTTCTGGTTGTTCCCATTGTTACCTCCATGGTTACCCGGCGTAGATCTGTTGCCGGCTCTTCCATTATTGCTCGTGTTTGCTTTTGTTTTCTTGTCATCAACGTCCTCTTCTGTGGTATCCATTGCAGCGTGCTTGTTGCATGCATCCATTAGCTCTCCCATTGTAACCTCTGAAGCATTCCGACTAGATTTCATGCGAGTTAACTTCTGCACTAAAGGTGTGTACTTGCATGTCTTGGCCATAGCTTGCAACGCGTCCTTTGGCTGAATATCTGTAGATGAATGCAGTATCTCCATAACCCGGCGCACCCAGCCGCGCGCCGACTCTCCCTTCTTTTGCACACACCATTCTAGATCGTCGATAGTAAACAACTTCCTGCATGTTCCGTGAAAGTGCTTGATAAACGCAGTTTTCAACTCACCCCACGACTTGATAGATCCTTCCGGTAAATTGTTGAACCACAACTTTGCTGCTCCTTCTGACATCATTAAATACATGAACTTGGCTTGAAGATTTTCAGATGCGTTGCGAATCGACATAGCCATCTCATAACTGCTCAACCATGTTTCTGGATCCATAGTCGGCTCATAATTCACTACTTTACCCGGTTCCTTGAATTTATCCGGGTAAGGCTCAGCCCTGATGTTATCCGTCAAACACTTGGCCCCGGCGAGAATAGTCGGTACTGGCCTCACCCAGGAAACATGCGATCCTGCGGGGGGTACGGCTGGACGTGGCGCTACTGCTGGTCCGTGCACCGCAGACCCGGCCGCGGCTCTCCTAGCTCTGGAACTATCCACAATAGCTTGTGCTGCTGATATTGCCGGTGCCGCTTGAACGCGGGGAGGAGGCGGCATTTGCTGCTGCTCTGCCCTCCGCCGCGCTGAACTTGTTTGGATATTGCCGGCATTGCCATGTTGCTGGCTGATATAAGGTGTTCCATGCATTCCACTCCTATTATCCGGGTAATTAACCTGCTGAGCCACTGCCGTATGCACCAAATCGATCGCCCGCCGGGTCTGCTCCGCATGGGGTGACTCTCTTACGGGGATCTGATTCAATGCTAACGTTGCGGCATACACGTTATCCATGGGGTTATTGAAGTGACCTGGTGGCGTACGAAATCGTGATGGTGGTGGTGGTGGTGCCGTGTTGCCAACAGGGGCCCCAGTCTGCAATGTGGGTAACCCGGCCTGCACGTTTGCCGGTTGTCCTGCTCCAGTTGCCGGCTGATGCACAGTTTCCTGATTGACAGCCGGAATCGGCTGGTCCTGGGGTGTGATGAATAGTGCGTTAGGGTTTATGACTCCACCCATCGCCGGTAATCTTGTCTGGTATCTTTGATGCACCCTGCTTGTCTCAGCTCGGAGCCGGTTTTCCAGCGCGTCCAGTTCCCGTTGGCGCGTGGCTACCCCTTGCTTTTCTGCTTCCACATCCCTTCTTTGTTTCTCCAGCGCGCGGCGTGCTACCTCCAAGTCCCTGGCACGCGCCGCGGCGTTTTCCGGGGTTATCACAGTAGCTAACACTGTTGGGTCCAAGACTATATTGTTGCTGAACAGGGCCGGGTGTTGTGGATTCGAAGGACCTGCCCCTGGCGTCCTGTTAGCCAGGAACCCAAACATATTTGCCTGCAGCTCGCTATCCGCCGCTCGGCTGGTGACCGAAGCCGACTCTCCGTCAACCCGGGTCAGAACCGGATTTCCGTCAGCCGGATTTTGCTGCTGGGCCAATGCTTGCGCCGCTCCGACCGCGGCCGTAGTCACGTTCCCCTGATTGAGGTTGGTTGCAGGGGTCGTGTAGACCGCGACCTGGCGCGCAATGCTTGGTGAAGATTCATACTCCTCCTCATCACAGCTATCTTCCTCGTACCGGTCCTCCAACAGGTGCAAGATAGACTCGGTATCATCTTCTCTCATGACCCGGCCACGCGGGGTCCATGCCGGCTCCTCCGGTTGTTCCCTCTTCGTGGTGGGCTTTTCTATCGGATCCACCGTCCCGACCGATTCTTCTCCGTCCGACTGAACGTGGGTGGCCTCTCCTGACACAGAATCAAGTCCAAAATCGTCAGGGATTGAACCGAACGCACGTACCATGCCGACGAAGACGTTGACCCGGCCGATCGTGATGACAGATCCGGATTCGAGCAGATCCGACTCTGGCCCCCAGCCAAAATCGTCCACCATCTTCTCTCCTTCGGGGTCGGTGTAGATCTCGCCGATGACGAGGTTCTTCATGTTCTCCCGAGCTTCTCCCGTGATGTAAACACCCTTGGACGTAGGCCCCACGGTGGGCGCCAACTGTCGTGGGATAATCACGGCAGACGTTACCGGGGGTAACTTGTCTTGGGGCAATTCGACTCTGGTGTTTGGGAGAGGGTTTAGCTCAAGGGAAACCATGGTGATACACGATCTGGTAGCCGGCAATCAAGTCGCCGAGTCTCTGATCTGAATATATTATCTCAACTCTCGTGTTACAATGGATGCTCGAATATCTCGCGATTGTGTGATTCCTGCTTAATCTAACCCTAGGGGCCGGCTTATATAATATCCGGACCCCCCGGCTTACCGTCCAAGGCATACTCGGAATCCTACCCGGACACTGCTTACAAACCCTAAGTTTCCCTATCGGGGCCCACAAACCGGGTTACGAGGCCTACACTCTTGGGCCTTCTAGAGACTCTTCTTCCTTAAGCCGGATCTTGCGCAGCGCCCTTTGGGCCGAGTTACACCTTGGCGTTAGCCTACCGGGTTATCATCCCTCCATCACTCGGGTTCCGGACAACAATATGTGTAAACAACTTGAATGTATGATAAAGAAACAATAATTATCATCGTGATTCAATAACATGTTCAGATCTAAGATCATGGCACTCGGACCCAAAGCGGCAAGCATTAAGCATAACAAGTTGCAACAATGTCAATAGCACTAATAGAGGATACTAGGCATTATGCCCTAACAATCACGGCATTATTACATGAACGATCTCATCCAATCCATACCATCCCCTTCAGTCTACAGCGGGGAATTACTCACACATGGATGGGGGAAACATGGATGTCGATGGAGAGGCGTTGGTGATGACGATGGAGATGATCTCCTCCACTTCCCCGTCCCGGCAGGGTGCTAGAACAGAAACTTATGATCCCCGAATCGAGGTTCGGGACGGCGGCGGCGCTCTATTGTGTTTCTGTGGAATATGACGAATCCTCTCGGGTTTTAGGGTTAGAGGCTACTTGTAGTCGAAAGGGGAGTCCGAGGGGGGCTCTACGGGCCCACACCTCTAGGTGGCGCGGCCTAGGGGGACCCGCGCCGGGGGGATGTGGCCACCCTGTGGCTCCTCTCCTGGCCCCCTTCTGGCTCCCGGGGTCTTCCGAGGTGAAAACACCAATGGGCTCTTTTCTGGGCATTTTCCCGAAAGTTGATTTTTCTGCACAAAAACAAGACACCAAAGTAATTATGCTGAAAACAGCGTTAGTCCGTGTTAGTTGTATACAAAACACACAAGTTTAGAGGAAAACAATAAGAAAAGTGTTTGGAAAAGGAGATATGTTATCGACGTATCAACTCCCCCCAAGCTTAGCTTATTCCTTGTCCTCAAGCAATTCAGTGACAACTGAGTGCGATAAAAGACTTCTACGAACACATTTCTTTCATATGATGTAAATATACTCACTATGTGATCAAATACTTAATTAAGCTGATGATAACATACATGCAAGATACTGTCACTTAATAGCTATGCAAACCATGAAGAGATAACAACATATTAATAATAAACAACATGAAGCATAACTATTTGCAAGACTGAAATATTCATAATAGGATCTGATAAAGTGGTATCTCGCTTGCCTTTAAGTGTGGGGAAAAACATAAATGCCAGGGCACCTCTAAAGTTCAAGGGAAGACTAGAAGTGAAGATATCAAAGATACAAGTATCAAAGTTATACCACAATCAACCGTACTTTGGGACAAACACATCACACTAAGAATGACCATTGTGCTCTCAAGAAAGTGCTCAAAGAATATGGCGGAGACTCAACATAAAAGTAAAAGAAAGGCCCTTCGCAGAGGGAAGCATCGATCACTCATGTGCTAGAGATTTTATTTTATTAAACAGAGGTATTGAAAACATTTTGAGAGAGGTGTATGCTTATGTCAACGAATGGTAAACAGACAATACAGTACGTCACAAGCCAACTGGATTCACGAGAGAGGCTCCCATGTGAAGGACGCATCTGGGTAGAAGGTCATCCCTCTTTCTCTTTTGTTTACACAATTATGCTTTCACTGATAAATCAGGGGCAAAAAGAGTGAAGAGAATTTGTGTGTATTAATTTGGGGCTGGGCACCCCGCTGTTAGTTCTTCTATCATTCGGATGAGAGGATGAAGCCACTAGTCCAGGGTGTGAAATCCAATCAACAAGACAGGAATAATTTTTAGCATGTTTTAAAGGTAGCACATGAGCAATTTACCTAGAGTGGCAGTTAAATACCACATATAGGTAGGTATGGTGGACATATTTGGCAAACTTTGGTTTTCAGAAATTTGGATGCACGAGTAGAGCTCATACTCAGTACAGGTGAAGGCTAGCAATAGAGAGGGAGCGACAATCAAGAGAGCAACAACTATCATAATCATGTTTGCGACAAAGTAAAATTAACTTAGGCATAAAATTGATACTAGAACTGTGAGGCAAAATCAATCATCGAGGCTTATTGATTTTTTGTTTTCAGTCTTAGCATGCGCGAGCATGTGCCAAGTCGATTCAAATGAAACATTCAGAGGAGGCTACCACAATGTCATACTCTTCTCATGAATAGAACAATGCGAACAAATATTTATGCGACATGTCATTTACTATTAATAAATTGGAACAAAACATGGGAGAGCACGAACTATTAAGCAGCCACTAAGTCACCTATATCTTATACGAACAAACTAAGCATACTCACATAGATGGATATATGTACAAAAATGAAAGCAAATAGATTTCATACCAGCCTCTCACCACACTTGAATTGTCGTAGATCGTATTTATTGCTCTTCACTTGTGGCTCGAATAATATATAATGGAAACCAAGCTCCAATGGAATCATGGACGACTATTGAACTCTGCAACAAACTTTACAAAACCAAAAAATAAAAACAAATATTTTTGGTTTTTTCAATTAAGGCACGAACAAAAAAAAAGAGCAAGCAAACAAAGAAAAAATCTTTTTGGGTTTTCGAAAATTAAACAAGAACAAAAGAAAACAAACAAACCTAAAAATTATTTTTGGGTTTTTGAATATTAAACTGCAACTAAGAGATAAAGCAAACCAAATAAAGAAACTAAAGAGGAAAACAAAGAGAAACAACAGAAATATTTTTTGGTCTTTTTGTGTTTTGGAAAGCGAAAACAAAACAATAAAAACAAAGAGAAATGAAAGAAACGAAAACAAGCGAAAGAAAAGAAAACATGGATACACAAAGAACCGACCGAACATGATATTTAAATGAGTGTGATGTCGGTATACCTCCCCCCAAGCTTAGCCTTTTGGCATAAGTGGAGATCAATCGTGGCGCGTGAATTATCCCCACTGTGGTGGGTCATCCCTCGCGTGGTCGTACTCGGGCTCATAAGAACAAGATGAAGCAGCCGGCGCATAGTCATAACCGTGGTGCTGGTCTGGAATCCCCATAGCATCGTAGGTCTGGACGAAATCACCATCGTTCCCCTCATCGGAATACTCCCCTTGCTGGGGTGATGCTCAAGGTATGTGTCCAGCTCACTCTCAGAAAGCTCCCATCCTTGCCTGTTATTAAGATCAAACAAAAGAGGTGCAGGCAAAAGTACTTCTCTACCAGTTTTAACAACTCTCCACCCGGATCGTTTGGAGAAAGTTAATTCAAAAGATAAATTATGTAAGTGAGCATGGGTAGAAAGAAACTTATGTTGAACCATGGAAACAAGATTAAGCCTCTCTGTAGGAAACTGAAAGTCTAGAGGGTGTGGCTCCAAACCATGCAAAGCTAGCAAGCGCGAGGCAATAAGACCTCCACAAACTCTGCCCTTCTCACGGTTATGTGAGAGACGGTAAGCAATCAAAGCGCCAAAATTATAAGACCTATCGTGTCTCAAAGCAGCAGCAATAAACGCCAAATCATAAACAGATAACTTGCTGGCAGTTTTCCTAGCTAATACACATTTAGAAATGAAGTAAGCAAAGTATCGAATGCTAGGGACTTAAATTTCACGAATTTTGCCACTCTCCTGCCTTGGCAAATCTCTCCATATAAATCCAGTAGTGGTTTGGGCTGCCCACTTATTTTCTCACAAGACCCCCACTCAGGTACCTTAATAGCTGCACAGAAAACACTAAAAGGCAGACTCACAGCTTTATTATAAATCTTATAGTGGACCATTGGGTTAGTTGGAGACCATTTAAAACAAAAATCCTGCACCACATACATAGTTAGTTTCACATATTGGATGGGCTCATCCTCAATGAAACGCTCTAAACCTGCATTATGCACTAGAGTGTTAAAATCCTGCAAAATTCCTGAAACTTGCATAAATTCCCGACACTGATAGATTGATGGGAACACCCTTTCTTCGCGGTGCACGAGCATGACTTCATGCACCTCCAACTCATGTTGGTTTAGTTGATAAGCATTGTGCTCCATCTCTGAAATTTTTCAACAATCATCATAAAAAATAATTTCAAGCAACTATAAGGTGGAGACTACTATAGGGACTTATATGAGAGCTAAATATACATCAAAACTATATTATTTCTACTCAAATCAAGCATGCAAACTCACATAAGATGTCACCTACTGTGGCAAAATACTCATGAAATACTTCACTAAACAAAATTCTACTTGGATCATCGGAGGAGTTACATACCGGAGATCAAACACACCAAAAATCAGCACGAATGATGGGCTGAAGAGGGAGATCAGAAATCCAGAGGAAGAACAGAAAGAACACGGGTTCCAGGAAATGTTTTCAGCTTTGGGGGTGAGAGAAAAGACTTTGGCAGTGGAGAGAGTAAGTGGAGGCCCAGGGGGCACACCATGTGCTGGCGCCACCAGGGGCTGGCCGCGCCACCCTGGGGTGTGCCTGACTGGTGGGTCCCCCCCGGGGTCTCCCAGGTGGATTTCTGCCTCGTTTTTTACATAAAAAATTATTATAATTTTTCTGGAATTTTTCGAGAAACTTTATTTTTTAGGTATTTCCAAAATTTTAATAATTAATAAAAATCGGGAAACGAAAGTGAAAACGTGAAAAACAAAACCAAAACCAGTACTACAGAGGTTCTATAACACTCTAATGGAAGAATAACCAAAGAAAACAAAGGTGGTAGTGGTGAAAACAAAAGTATGGATGGTGATGGAGGGATGATAACCCGGTAGGCTAACGCCAAGGTGTAACCCGGCCCAAAGGGAACCGCGCAAGACCCGGCTCAAGGAAGGGGAGTTTCTAGAAGGCCCAAGAAGTAGTGTAGGCCTCGTAACCCGGCTTTTGGGGTTACTATTAGGAAACTTAGGGTTTGTATGCGGTTACTGGGTAGGATTCCGGGTGTGTCTTGGATAGGAAGCCAGGGGTCCGGGTAAGATATAAACCGGCTCCTAGGGTTAGAGAAGCAGAGCTTCACCAGATATTCGAGTATCCTTGTAATACGAGAGCTGATATTGTAACCCTAGATCGGATACTCGGCGACTTGATTGCCAGAGCTACCAGATCGATTGATAGCATGATTTCCCCTGAGCTAAACCCTCTCCCAAACACCAGAGTCGAATTACCCCAAGATAAGTTACTCCTGGTAATGTCTGCCGTGATTATCCCACGACAGTTGGCGCCCACCGTGGGGCCTACGTCCAAAGGTATTTACATCATGGGAGAAGCTCGGGAAAGCATGAAGAACCTCGTCATCGGCGAGATCTACACCAACCTTGAAGGAAAGAAGATGGTGGACGACTTTGGCTGGGGGCTAGAGTCGGATCAGCTAGAAACCGGATCCGTCGTCACAATCGGCCGGGTCAACGTCTTCGTCGGCATGGTACGTGCGTTCGGTTCTATTCCTGATGATGTTGAATATGATTCTGTGTCAGGAGGAGCGACCTGCGTTCAGTCTGATGGGGAAGAGTCGGTCGGGACGGTCGATCCGATAGAAGAGCCCACCACGAAGAGGGAACAGCCGGAGGAGCCGGCATGGACCCCGCGTGGCCGGGTCATGAGGGAAGATGATACCGAGTCTATCCTGCATGTGCTGGAGGACCGGTACGAGGAGGATAGTTGTGATGAGGAAGAATACGAATCGGCACCAGGCATCGCGCGCCAGGTCGCGGTCTACACGGCCCCTGCAACCAACCTTAATCAGGAGGACGTGACTACGGCCGCAGTCGGAGCGGCGCGAGCGCTAGCCCAGCAACAAGATCCGGTTGATGGAAACCCGGTCATAGCCCGGGTTGACGGAGAGTCGGCTTCAGTCACCAGCCATACCCCGGAAAGCGAGTTGCGAAGAAACATGTTTGGTTTTATGGCAAACAGAACGCCAGGAGCAGGGCCCTCGAATCCGCGAAATCCGGCTTTGTTCAACAATAACCTGATCTTGGACCCTACGGTGCTAGCAACGGTGATAACCCCAGAAAACGCGGTGGCACGCGCCGTGGATCTGGATGTGGCTCGCCGTGCATTGGATCAGCAGAGGAGAGATATGGAAGCTGAGAGACAGGGGATAGTCGCGCGCCAACGCGAGCTGGAAGCATTGGAGAACCGGCTCCAGGTTCAGTCGACCAGGATGCATAATCAGAGATATCAGTCGAGATTACCGGCGACGGGTGGAACTATAAACCCGGCCGCACTATTTATTAGACCTCAGGATCAACCAATTCCAGCTGTGGATCAGGAAACCGGACATCAGCCTGCAACCTTGGGAGGACAGCCGGCAAACGTACAAGCCGGGTTACCCACGTTGCAAACAGGAATCGTAACTAGCAATGCAGCACCACCACCACCACCGCCACGATTTCATACTCCACCAGGTCACTTCAATAACCCCATGGACAATGTATATGCAGCAACATTGGCATTGGATCGCATCCCCGTAAGAGAGTCACCCCATGAGGAGGAGACCCGGCGGGCGATAGATCTATTGCGCACAGCAGTGGCTCAGCAGGCCAATTACCCGGATAACAGGAGTGGAATGCACGGAACACCATATGTTAGCCGGTATAATGGAAATACCGGCAATATTCAGACAAGCTCAGCACGGCGGAGGGCAGAGCAGAAGCAAATGCCGCCTCCTCCCCGCGGACCAACAACACCTGCAGTATCAGCAGCGCAAGCTATTGTGGACAGTTCTCGAGCCAGGCGCGCAGCGGCCGGATCTGCGGTACGAGGGCCGGTAGCGGTTGCACCCCCCACCGTACCTGCAGCAGGATCGCATGTTTCCCGGGTGAGGACAGTACCGACAAATTTAGCCGGACCCAAGTGTTTGTCGGACGCCATCAGAGTTGAGCCTTACCCAGATAAGTTCAAGGAGCCGGGTAAAGTGGTCAATTACGAGCCAACCATGGATCCAGAAACCTGGTTGAGCAGTTATGAGATGGCCATGTCAACTCGCAATGCGTCTGAGAATCTTCAAGCCAAGTTTACATACCTGATGATGTCAGAGGGAGCAGAAAAGTTGTGGTTCAATAATCTACCCGAAAAATCCGTCAATTCATGGAGTGAGCTGAAAACAGCCTTTATCAAGAATTTTCATGGAACATGCAGGAAGTTATTCACGATTGATGATCTAGATCGATGTGTTCAGAAGAAAAGAGAGTCGGCGCGCAGTTGGGTGCGCCGGGTCATGGAAATACTCCATCGTCCACGGATATTCAACCAAAGGATGCATTACAGGCTATGGCAAAAACATGCAAGTATATACCCTTAGTGCAAAAGCTGACGCGCATGAAATCTAGTCGGAACGCTTCAGAGGTCACAATGGGAGAGTTGATGGACGCGTGCAACAAGCATGCCGCCACAGATACCACAGAGGAGGATGTTGATGATAAGAAAGCAAAAGCCAACACGAGTAACAATGGGAGACCCGGCAATGGGACCACGCCGGGTAACAATGGAGGGAAGAACATAAACAACCAGAACAAGCGCCCGTATGAGGGAAGCTTCGAGTTTGTCGCCAATACAGAAGCCGGGTTTTCAAGGCCCAGGGCAGAGGGAAATTTCAACGGAGGAAACTTTAATGGAGGAAATTACCAAGGACCACCAAGGCCGGCTAACCATATAGAGGCCTTCAGGATGCCCTATCCGCGTCATAGCAGGAACGGCAGGCCAGCTAATCATTCACTGGAGCAGTGCGTAGATTTACAGAGATGGAAGAACGAAGAAATACAGAAGGCAATGCGAGGTGCAGGCCGGGGAGCAGGACCGGGTCCGTGTGGAAACCCGGGCAACGGCCCACCCCCGGATGGCAACGCAGGAGGTGGTAATCCGGGCAACAACCAGGGAGGCGCTGGTGGTTTCTAGGCCAACCCCAAGCAGCTAGGGCAGTACCACGTCCATACTACAGGAACTTCCAACAAAGACAGAAAGATACTTAAAAAAGCAGTAAACTCGGTTTCTTCAGCTGTCCCGAGATACTTGAGATGGTCTGATCAAGATGGAGCAGAAGGGATCACCCGGAAAGAACAGAGCATCGAGGTATATTAGCTTTAGTGGTTGCACCACAGGTTAATGGTTATGAGTTGAAAAAGGTTCTAATGTATGGCGGAAGTAGCATCAATATCCTATATTGGGAAACTTTCTTGCGCATGGGTCTCAAGGAGTCCCAATTACAGAAATGTTCTACAGCTTTTCATGGGATTGTGCCGGGTCACTCGGCGTGCCCCGAAGGAAAGATTACATTGGAAGTTGCTTTTGGAGAATCAAAGGATAATTCCGAGTGGAGTGGCTCACGTTTGAGGTGGTAAAGTTGCGCAGCCCCTACCACGCGCTGTTTGGAAGGCCGGCTTACGCCAAGTTCACGGCCAGGCCGTGTTACGTATACCCACAGCTAAAGATCCTGGGTCCCAAGCAAACCATCACCATACATGGGAGCCGGGTTATAGCAGCTGAGTGTGACGAAGGAGATGCGGCAATGGCAGAACAGGCTTGCAGAAAGGAAGAGATCAAGTATTACTGGTCTCAGATAGACCCGGATGACATAACAGCATTGAAGAGACCGAATACGGAGGATGAGAGAGCAAAATTCAAAGCAGCACAGGATACCAAGATGGTGGCTTTTGTCGAAGGTGATCCCTCCAAGCAATTTTCTATAGGATCTAACCTAGACAGTAAGCAGGAAGAGGCACTCATTGAGTTTATTCGCGGAAATCAAGATGTTTTCGCTTGGCCACCCAGCGATATGCCAGGTATCCCGACCGAGTTAGCTGAGCACAATTTGCATGTTGATCCTAAGTCCCGTCCTGTGAAGCGGGGCCTGAGAAAATGAACGAGGAAAGAAGAAAAGCTATAGGAGCGGAGATAGCTCGGCTACTTGCAGCCAGCTTTATCATGGAGGTTTTTCACCCGGATTGGTTGGCAAATCGGGTTCTAGTGATGAAAAAGAGTAACGAGTGGAGGATGTGTATTGATTACACGAGTCTCAATAAGCATTGCCCAAAGGATCCGTTTTCCCTTCCAAGGATAGATCAGATCATAGACGCAGTGGCGGGAAGTGACCTATTATGTTTCCTGGATGCATATTCCGGGTATCATCAGATCAAGCTCAAGAAGGAAGATTGGGAGAAAACATCGTTCATAACCCCCTTTGGAGCTTTCTGTTACAAAACCATGACTTTCGGATTGAAGAACGCTGGTGCAACATACCAGCGTTGCATTCAGAAGTGTTTTGAGCATCAGATTGGACGCAATGTTCACGCCTATGTTGATGATGTCTTGATCAAAACAAGGAGGGCAGAAACGTTCATTGATGACTTAAAGGAGACATTCAGGAACCTGAGAAGATATCAGATGAAGCTTAACCCCACAAAGTGTGTATTTGGAGTTCCAGCAGGAAAATTACTCGGATTCATTGTTTCCGAGAGAGGAATCGAGGCAAACCCGGACAAGATCAAAGCTATCCAGAGTCTGAAAAAGCCGGAAAACCTGAAGCACGTTCAAAAGCTTACAGGGTGCGTAGCAGCATTAAGCCGGTTTATATCAAGGCTTGGAGAGAAGGCGATACCCTTATACTGGCTCTTGCGGAAAACCGACAAATTCGTTTGGGACCAAGAGGCGGATGAGGCGTTCGAGGCACTAAAAAAGCAATTATCCGAGGCACCGGTTTTAGCAGCTCCAGGTCCTAAGGAGCCCATGTTGCTATACATTGCGGCTGGGCCCCGGGCGGTTAGCGCAGTGGTTGTTGTTGAGCGAAGAGAGGATGGAAAAGATCACCCGGTACAAAGGCTGGTTTATTACGTAAGCGAGGTACTATCGGAAGCAAAGCAGCGTTACCCACATTGGCAAAAGCTAGTTTTCGGAGTCTTTATGGCCAGCCGGAAATTGAAACCATATTTTCAGGAACACCCCATAACAGTGGTTAGCTCTATACCAATGTCGGATATTATCAGAAACTCAGATGCAACATGTAGAATAGCCAAGTGGGCCATTGAGATGGGAGATTATCACATCAACTACGAGCCCAGGTCTGCAATCAAATCTCAAGCTTTAGTTGATTTTATCAATGATTGGACTCACACGAGCATGCCCACAATGACACCAAATTCCGAGTCTTGGGTGATGCACTTTGATGGTTCTAAGCAGTACGAGGGATCAGGAGCTGGGGTGGTGCTCACATCACCCAAAGGCGACAAATTGAGCTATGTGTTGCAGATTCACTTTGACTGCTCCAACAACGTGGCCGAGTATGAGGCATTGTTACACGGGTTGAGAATAGCAAAGGAGATGAACATTAGGCGAATACGGTGCTATGGAGATTCGGATCTTGTGGTACAGCAGGTCTCAGGAACTTGGGATAGAAAGGATGCAACAATGGCAGCATATCGCAGAGAGGTGGACAGGGTTGCCGGGTGTTTTTCCGGGTATGAGATGGAGCATATTGACAGGCGAAAGAACGAGGCAGCAGACGCGCTTGCAAGACTCGGCTCGCGCAGAGAGCCGGTTCCACCCAACGTCTTCCTAGACGAGTTATGGCGGGCATCTGTTAAAACCGACTCTGAGGAAGAGGTGGCTAACCAAGACCCGGATTTGGAGCTCGTGGCCATGGTACGTGCCGCTCCCGAGTGGACAGAGCCATTTCTAGCTTACTTATCACGAGGCGTGTTACGACCACAGGAAGTTTTAGCAAGGCAGATTCTGAGACGAGCAAAGGGCTATTCTATTATCAATGGAGAGTTGTATATATAAAAGGAGTGCAGCAAGAGTCTTTTTGCGCTGTGTAGCACCAGAAGAAGGCCGGCAGATCTTGAAGGAGATCCACGAAGGTGATTGTGGGCATCATGCCTCCACAAGATCCCTTGTGGCCAAAGCATATCGACACAGTTTCTTTTGGCTCACAGCCTTAGCAGACGCGGAGCGCTTGGTGGCAAGGTGCAATGGATGTCAAAGGTACGCTCGCCAAATCCATGTGCCGGCTATGGAGTTGCAAACAATCCCACTGACCTGGCCATTTGCTGTTTGGGGCATGGATATGGTGGGCCCCTTCCACATGTCACCGTGCAAAAAGACTCATCTTTTGGTAGCTATCGATAAATTTACAAAGTGGGTTGAAGTTATGCCAGTTACCAATTGCGAAGCAATCACAGCAGTCAAGTTCCTGAAAAGGATCATCTACAGGTTTGGATACCCTCACAGCATAATAACAGACAATGGAACCAACATGTCCTTAGGTGAGATGGAGAAATTCTGCGGAAACAATGGTATCCGGCTTGACATAGCCTCGGTAGCCCATCCACAAGCCAATGGACAGGTGGAGAGGGCAAACCAGGAGTTACTTCGTGGGTTAAAACCACGGCTGCGAGTCCCGTGCATCAGAGCTGCTGGAGCATGGGTGGAAGAGCTGTCATCGGTAGTTTGGGGAATTAACACTACACCTAACAGATCTACTCAGATGACCCCGTTTTTCATGGTTTATGGTGCAGAGGCGGTATTGCCGAGTGACATCATTCACGACTCTCCCCGGGTGTCGGCTTACGTTGAGGTGGAGAACAAGAAGACCCAGCAGGACACCGTGGATATGTTAGAAGAGCATAGAGAACAAGCCTTGGAGAGATCAGCCATATATCAGCAGGATCTGAGGAGATATCATAGTCGGCGAGTCAAAACCCGGGTCTTCCAGGAAGGAGACCTGGTGTTGCGATTGGTACAATCAAAGGAAGGAAAACATAAGTTGTCTCCACCATTGGGAAGGACCGTTCATCATAAGCCGGAATTTGCACAATGGATCATATTACTTGATAGATGCAAGGGAAGAGTCGGATACTGTCAATAAAACCGCTCACACCACTTCATCTATGCAAGAGAGGGAAAGACCATGGAACGTGGCTCAGCTACGTCCCTACTACACCTAGACTAGACTAGGCTTGCAAGTGGAACTACACGATGTAACAGGCAGCAGGTTTCAGACGCACTCTTTTCCTATCCAGGGTACCTAAGGGGACTGGAGGGTTTTTAATGAGGCGGCTTGCTGACCTAACTTTTCTCATATCAATAAAGAGATGGTCAAACTATGATATTGTTTCTTTCTCATGTGTTTTTGTCGAGTTTTTATATTCTTGTTTTTACTTTCTGTTCATTATTCTTTATCAGGTAAGTGTTACTCGTTTGTTTACAGTATATTAGTTTTTCTAAAAATTGCATATATAGGTCTTGGGGGCTGATTGCTTAAATAGCACAGTTGCAAACTCAAGGACCCGGCCACGATGCCATTAAAGTTATAAGGACCGATTACTTGTAATAAGTACGGTTACAATCTTATAACCGGACAATAGAGTCAAATTTTCTTGATTTCTCTTGTTTAAGCTTGATGTGACTCGCAGCAATGTGGCATGCTTTGCTAGCGCGTAATTACAATCAGTCATGATGCCCAATGGGACTTGCCTGACGTTGTTTTTATACAGTTATAGCAGCATTGAATATCCACGCGAAAGCCGGCTTACAGCAAAGAGGATCAAAAGGGTCATCCAAACCACAAGTTATGCAGAGTATAAGGTCAACAGCCGGAAACTCGGAACATATTAAGCATAACTTCAAACCTATGTGAGTAACTCTAGGTTTTGGGCCTTAGCAGAAACAATTTGCTCTTTTGAAACCACCAAACCCTTAGACTCAGAAATTCGGGCCTTGGGGACTTGGGAATTTGAAAAAAGCAACAAATTGTCTAGCTATTAAGCTTAAAACCCAAAAATCTGAGTCTTGGGGACTTAGGAAATAAAGTCCACTTGTCAAAAAATCCCTGAGACCCGGATACCGAGTCTCACAAAAAGGAAAAATAGCGAAAATCGTAAAAACAGCAACAAAAAGTTCAAGACTAGGAAATAACAAATCCATGCGAAAGGCCAGAAGGGCCACAAAAGCTATTAAGGTTTTAGCGTATTACAAACCGAGGAAGTTGTATCGAAAAGTGCACAGGCGCACTACTAAAAGAATAATTGGCATATTACAAAACGCCCATTGGCCGAATAAAGTGTTTGCGGTGGTAAAAGGTGAAACTTTACTTGGCATCCTTGGCCGAGTCATCGACGTTGTCCTTGGCAGCCGGGTCTTGGACTTGCTCTTCGGTGGTCTTCCCAGCTCCTGTATCCGGATTAGCAGCAGAGTCGGCACGAGCTGGCGGACGGACAGCCGGCGTAGAGGAGGAAGGCGCAGTATCGGCCTCAGCTTTTCTCTTGGCAGCTTCCTCCTTCCTCTTGGCAGATTCCGCCTTCCACTTCTTCAGCATGTCAAAAGGCTTAGGCAGATCCGACTGAATGGGCTTGCCTTCGGCATCATAAGGTGGAACGATGTTGCTTAAGTCCAGACTGTCGGCGATCAAGCTCGCCGAGTGACGCACCTCAGTATTAATGGCCTTGAAGTTCTTGCCGGTAAATTTGGAGCCGTCGTTGTTGAATTCGGGAAACCCGCCCACGAGCATTGCCGGCTCAAGCCTGGGAAAATAGGCCTTGGCCAGAGCAAGCCCGCGGGTTAACCCAACCCGGCACGACGAACGCTTCCAGTGGTCAATCCACTCGGGGATGGTGGAACATGTGTCAAGCAAAGTGTCCAAGCCACAGTAACCCACAGCCGGCCACTTCACAGCCTCCAAAATCCACTTGGTGCCAGCAGAAAATTGCCGGATCACGGCCTTCAGTGTCTTTAATTTCTTAATGTCATCTTCGTCTGGGGACGCTTCACCCGGGCCTGCAGTATAACAGAAAAAGTTAAAGCAATAACATCCGGGCATCTTGCGTAATGGAAAACCCGGGTTATAATTAGCGAATTATAAATCTTTACCAAGCAGAGCACGATAAGTGTCGGAAATCTGAGCCGAGACCTTCTTCAGCGCACTTTCGACATTGTGGTATTTCTTCTTATACTTTTTCACATCCTTGTCGAGATTCTGCACTTCAACCTCTAGCTCTGCACGCAGCTTTGTCTCGGTCTGGAGGAGCTTGTTGGTTTTGGCCAACACTTCCTCAGACCGGGTCACTTGTGCCTGTGGAAAAAGAAAAGGGAAAGATTAGTCGGATATAAGAAAAAGGCGGATATGAAAGGAAGTACCGAGTAAACTTTGCCTAGTTAAACTCGGAACTTGGGGACTAGGTGAGTATATACACAATGTTGATCAGGATTACCTGGTGCTCTGCAGCCATGGCCTCAAGGATGTCTCTCTCGGTGGCCTTCAGAGCGAAGAGTTGATCTAGCATTTGTTCGTAGGAGAGATCGCCGAGCTTCAGCTTGGAAGAGCCGGGGTTCTGGTCACCCGGAGGCGGGGTCCTCTCCTTCTTGGGGGTGGACACCTGGGTCGCCTGGCCCGTGCCCAGGATCTCGACGTCATCATCTTCGGGTGTGTGCGAGGGAATAGGATATTCGGCCTCCTGCTCGGCCGGGTTTTTCAGCAGGTCTTGTTCTTTGTCTTCTTCTTCAACACCGCCAGCCGCGGCCTTCACAGTGTCTTCCGGATCCTCCATCGCCGGGTTATCCACATCCATATCGTCCGGGTCACTGCTCGTGACCTTGGCTCTAGGAAAGAGAAAAAGAAACAGTCAGTATATGGTAAACGAGAGGTATGGAAAAAGTTAGTGTATTGAGTAGCAAGAAAAGTGACTTACCCGGTGTTCACGACGAAATCCGCTGGGGGATCGTTGCTAGACCCGGAAGAAACTGATAAAGAGTGTGAAAGTGAGACCCGGATTTGTCCGGCCAGTGGATGATTTGGAGAGGGAAATCTCTGAGGAAGGCGAGAAGAAGGAGTTTGGGGAATACCGGCTTTGCGAGCGGGGGGCGAAGGGATGCCCGGGTTAAGAGGATCATCACCCGGGGAATTCCGGGTTACCCTACGTTTGACCGGGACGGGTTCCTTCAAGCGTGATGAATCGATCAAATGTTGGTTAAGTTCGCACATGTTAGCGTACGAATAGGGTTCGGAGGTCATAGAGGAGTAAGGCACCTTGAATACAACCCCCCGGGTCTTCCTCTTCGCCCCAACGTCTATGTCCGGCTCAGCCTAGCTTTCATCAGATTGGGTCTCCTCCTTATCCTCCAACCCTGGAAATTATAGCATATTATCAGAAAAAGGGGAAAAGGTTGGAAAAACAAGTTGACAGCAAGGGAAACGAGTGAGACTCGGATGTTACCCTCATCAGTATCAACCGGCTCTTCGTCCTCTTCCGAGTTTTCGGAAGGAGGAGGGGTCTCAATCTTCCAGAAAATGCTATCTTCCTGAGATAAAAGTACAGGGACAAAAGTTAGTGATTATACCAGAAAAATATTAATCGGATAAAGAAGTAATGGCCGGATCTTACTGCTGGGGCCGGGTTATCCCGCGTGTAGGCGTCCAGGCCGGCTATGTTCCGGATCACCTCCAGCTTCTCGGCCAAGAAGTTTTTCATGATCTTGTTCGCGTCCGCAGCCGGGTAATTTCTCATCGAATAGCGAAGAGAATCGGTGACGTGCCCAGAATAGTTGCACATAAGTTTGGGCCGGACACTGTTGGGTTGAACCCGGAAAGTTACCCAGGTTTTAATGAGATTGAGCCCTAGGAGACCGTGGGCCGACAGTACGGCTAGTTTGTGCAGGAGGGGTTGGATAGATTGCCTCTCGGCATCAGTGGCAAAGGAGCTGAAACTATCGTATATGTCAAGGAGGTTTTCGGAGAAACCCGGGAGTTGCTTCTCGCCGGCTGAGGAGGTATCCTGATCCTGGCAGTAGAAATATGTTTTCTGCCAATGTTTGACATGGGAACTAAGACCCAGAGTCGGCATGAGGGAATTTTTCCTCCTCTGGATGGAGACTAGGAGGGCCCCATCGCCGCTCTCTCGGCACGGCTTGCGTTGAAATAACTCAAGGAAAAGGGCAAGATTGGGGGGAATGCATAGATATGACTCGCACAAGACGATAAAATGAGTGATATTGAGCATGGAATTGGGACCTACGTCGAACACCCGGAGTTTGTAGTGGTCTAGCAGCTCGCGGAAGAAAGGGTGACCCGGGGGCGGAAACCCCGGATCACATGCTCGACGAAGACTACCACTTCGTCGAGACCCGGAGAGGGCCGGGTCTACTCCCCAGGTACCCTCCAGTGGATATCCTCCCGGGCGGGCAGAACGCCCGACTCTGCGAGCTCATCCAGCTTGGCCTTGGTCACGGTCGATCTCGCCCAGTTGGCAGAGATCGATTGACTCGGCTTTGCCTTACCGGCCGGCTGTTTCCCCTTCACCTTAGCACTGGCTTTAGGAGCCATAGGGGTGGATCTACAAAAGAGTCGGATGCAGAGTGTAAATATCGAAAGACCCGGAAAAGGTCGATTATCCGACTTAGTGACAAGTGCTTGCAAAAATTCCAGTGGATTGAATCTAGTCGAGAATATATACAGAAATTTCGCAATTGCAGGTAGTGAAGATGTGCGGCGAGATGTGCAATTGAATCTAAGCCAAATATTGGACATACAAGAGCAAGATACGGCGCATTCAACTAGTAAGGAATAAGAAAAGCATCTAAGAACAAAGCTAGATCTCATCCACTCGCGAGAAATCAGAGATTGAATCTAGGGAGTTGAAGGATCTTACCGGTGGGATCTAGGTGGAAGCGCGGCGGCGGCGGATGGCTCGGCGGCGGCCCCTAGGGTTCTTCGGTGAGCTGCTTGAGGGCGTGGCGGCGTTATGGGCGTGGGCGCGACGGACGGACGGCGGCGGCTCGATCCAGTGACGTGCGCACGGACGGACGACGACGGCTGGGTTCCGGTGACGCGCTCGTGGGCGGCGCGGTGGTGTGAGCTCGAGCTTGAAGGTGAAGACGTCGAGAGGAAGTGGAGATGGAAAGGCAGGGGAAACGGAGCTTAGATCTAGGGTTACCCCCCTGGACACCTATTTAGAGGTGCGGGGTGGGAGCGCCCTAGGTCTAGGCGGCAAGGCCAAAATTTTCGGAAAACATCACTCGGCCGGATATTCTGGGATTAGCATTAAAATGACCGTTGCACGATATCCAGAAGAGATTGGAACAGATTGCAAGCGTGATATCTAGAACTGATTAGCGACTGGTACGAGCCGGGTCTTATGTGTTTCCTCGGAGTGTTTACCCGGGAAAACAGTGTATGACTCGGGAAAGGACGAGTTATGATATGGACCGCCCATAGAGATAGGCCTAGCTACTATCAAAGCATTCTAACCCGGAATTTTATGGACCTGTGTGTTTGTTATTTTTGCAGGGAATAGCATGCGCTTCATGGTTGGTCCCGCGAAGCCCAAGCTATTCTGGGGACTACTGATGGAGGTATGATAACCCGGTAGGCTAACGCCAAGGTGTAACCCGGCCCAAAGGGAACCGCGCAAGACCCGGCTCAAGGAAGGGGAGTTTCTAGAAGGCCCAAGAAGTAGTGTAGGCTTCGTAACCCGGCTTTTGGGGTTACTATTAGGAAAATTAGGGTTTGTATGCGGTTACTGGGTAGGATTCCGGGTGTGTCTTGGATAGGAAGCCAGGGGGCGGGTAAGATATAAACCGGCTCCTAGGGTTAGAGAAGCAAAGCTTCACCAGATATTCGAGTATCCTTGTAATACGAGAGCTGATATTGTAACCCTAGACCGGAGACTCAGCGACTTGATTGCCAGAGCTACCAGATCGATTGATAGCATGATTTCCCCTGAGCTAAACCCTCTCCCAAACACCAGAGTCGAATTACCCCAAGATAAGTTACTCCTGGTAACGTCTGCCGTGATTATCCCACGACAGATGGTGAAAACATGCATAACTTTAGTAAACAAGATGAAAACATCAGGAAAACATGCATAAGGATGGTGGAAAACATGATTGTACTCAAGTAACAATGTAATAACAGAAGTACACATGGTGAAAAAATAATGGGGAAGGTGAAAACATAGTGGAAACATTGTCCATTTCATTTAAAATCATTTTGTTAACCAGGGTGATCAAGTCTTGCTACCAGAATAATTTTATATGAAACAAAACTTTGTTTCTCACTAAATACTTATGTTACCTCAACCTTGATAGGCATAGTCCCAATCATAATAATATCATATTCCTTTGGTGTTACTGGAATGGGACAACAAAATTCTCCAATCTGTATGGTCTCAATATTTTCAATTGAATTTAGACCATATTTCTTATCAATCTTCTTGGAAAAATAAACAGTGTGTTATTTATCATTAACATTAAAAGTAACTTTTCCTTGATTGCAATCAATAACAGCCCCTATAGTATTAAGAAAAGGTCTTCCAAGAATAATAGACATATTATCATCTTCAGGCATTTCCAACACAACAAAGTCAGTTAATATCAGACAATTATTAGGAACTTGAACAGGAACATCCTCACATATACCCACAGGAATAGCAGTAGACTTATCAGCCATTTGTAAATATATATCAGTTGGTATCAATTTTTCTAGGAGGAGTCTTTTATAGAGAGTAAAAGGCATGACACTAACTCCAGCTCCCAAATCACACAAAGCAGTTCTAACATAATTATTTTTAATAGAACAGGGAATAGTAGGTATACCAGGATCTCCAAGCTTCTCAGGAACCTTGCCATTAAAAGAGTAATTAGCAAGCATAGTGGAGATTTCCTCATTAGGAATCTTCCTTTTGTTAGAAACAATATCTTTCATATATTTTTGCATAAGGAGGCAATTTAATAGCATCAGTTAAAGGAATTTGCAAGAACAAAGGTTTCATTGATTCACAAAACTTGTTATCGTGTTCTTCTTCCTTAGATTTATGTTTCTTATCAGTGAAAGGCATTGGTTTTTGTACCCAAGGTTCTCTCTCATTACCATGTTTATTAGCAATGAAATCTTCTTTAGTATACTTTGCAGTTTTAGTTTGCTTTTCAGGTTCAGGTACATGTTCTTCTTTATCAGAAGCATCATTCTTTTCATTACCACTTTCAGTTTCAGCATCACAGATAGATATACTATTAGGATCCTTAGCAAGTTCAGAGGATTCTACAACAGTTTTATGTTTATTCCTCCTTTTCTTCTTAGTATGAATAACATTATCATTAATTTGCTGAGAATCTTGTTCAATTCTTTTAGGATGTCCCTCAAGATATAAAGGATCTTGTGTAGCAATACCACTTCTAGTTCTTATCTCATAAGCATGTTTTTCTTTACAAGCATTAACTAGCAAATCTTTTTGCACTTTAGCAAGTTGATCAATTTGAGTTTGAACCATTTGAAAATGTTTAACAAGCATTTTAACATCATTAGAGGTTCTTTCTATAATACCATGCAAATTATCAATAGCTCTAGAGTTTTCCATAAGGTGATCTGCACTCTCGTATTAAAATTATCTTGCTTAATGACATAATTATCAAATTCATCTAAGCATTGATCAGGAGGTTTGTTATAGGGAATATATCTACTATCAAAATATTGGAGAGTGTATACCTCAATGGTGGATGAGTGAGGGATTGTCTTACATAATTCTTCTATAGGTGGAAGATTCTTCACATCTTCAAATTTAATACCCCTCTCTTTAAGAGATTTCTTGGCTTCTCTCATCACTTCATCATTTAACTCAATCATTCTTCTCTTCTTGGGTGTTGGTATTGGTGTAGGTACTGGGGTAGGGGTAGGCTCAGGCTCAACCATAGTCCAATCATCATGATTTTGGCTTATATTAGCCATTAATTCCCTGGAGTTCTTTGCCTGAAAACATAGCCAGCACAATTATCCAGGTATGTCCTAGATTCAACAGTTAGTCCATTATAGAATATATCAATAAGTTTAGTATCTTCTAGCTTATGCCCAGGTGTAGCCCTTACTAAAGAACAGAACCTTGCCCAAGATACAGTCAATTTCTCTTCTTCCAATTGCTTGTAATTAAATATATTTTGTAAAGCAGCATGTTGAGCACTAGCAGGAAAATATTTCTGAAAGAAAGCATTAACCAAACCAATAGGACTATCAATAGATCCAGGAGACAAATTGTTAAACCAAGTTTTAGCTTCATCCTTTAATGAGAAAGGGAATATTTTATCAACAAAGTAGCTACGTTTCTTAAGATCAACAGAGAATAAACTACTCAACAAGGAGAGCTCATTCATATGTTTCATAACACTTTCATTTTCAGTTCCACAAAAAGGTTCTTTCTCAACAATAGATATATAATATAAATCGAGAGAGAAATCATAATCCTTATCCCTAATATTAATAGGAGAAGTGGCAAACTTAGCATCAGGAGATAATTTATATTTAATAGCGCGACTTTCCATAAGACGTATAGCAACATCTTTATCCTTCATAGCATGTATTTCATCAATAAGATCATCACTCAGTTCAATATAGGCATCATCAAAATCATCACTAGGATTCTCTCTAAACTCAGGTGAAAAAGCAGGAGTAACAGGATTTTTATCATGAGGTTCAGTATTTGCAATATTTTTAGCTTTAGCAATAGTAGCATATAAGAAAGGACCGAGAGAACCACTCTCATCAAGAAAAGTAGAAGCATTATCAAAAGTATTAGAAGTGTTTTGAGATTCAGCAGAAGTAGCATGTGTAGCATGTGTATGTGGTGGTGTAAGCAGCTTACTCATAACAGACTGTGAATCAAGAGCAACAGAGGTGTTCAGAGTTGTACCTCTTCTTGTAGTGGATGGTAATATAGGAACTCTTCCATCACGAGACTTACCCATTATGAATGATTGGCAGTAGATAATAATACTCTCCGGTGAGCTCGCAAATAAAGCTATGCTCCCCGATAACGACGCCAGAAAATAGTCTTGATGACCCACAAGTATAGGGGATCGCAAAAGTCTTCGAGGGAAGTAAAACCCAAATTTATTGATTCGACACAAGGGGAGCCAAAGAATATTTTTGAGCCTTAAAAAGTGAGTTTTCAATTCACCTGCACCTGAAAGTACTTTTGTTAGCAGTGGTTTATCAGTAGTAACAGTTTTATAGTAGCAGCAGCAGTGGTATGGAAACAACAACAGCAGTAGTGTTTAAAGTAAACAATGGATTAAATACTGTAGGCAAAGGGATGGATGAACAGGTGTTGCATGGATAAGAAAGTTCTAATAATGATCATGTCACGGGCATTGCAGATAAATATGATAAAGCATCCAAGCACTAAGTAACCATAGGCATGTGTTCCGTAAATAGTCGTACGTGCTCGCAATGAGAACTTGCACAACATCTTTTGTCCTACCAGCCCGTTTTCAGTGGGGCCTCAGGGGAACTATTGGTAATTAAGGTGTTCCTTTTAATAGAACATCGGAGCAAAGCATTAACACTCCATGAACAAATGTGATCCTCACATCGCAGCCATCCCCTCCGGTTGTCCCAATTTCTGTCACTTCGGGGCCTCGGGTTCCAGACAACAATATGTGTAAACAACTTGCAGTTATGATCAAGAAACAATAATTATCATCGTGATTCAATAACATTTTCAGATCTGAGATCATGGCACTCGGGCCCAAAGTGGCAGGCATTAAGCATAACAAGTTGCAACAATGTCAATAGCACTAATAGAGGATACTAGGCACTATGCCCTAACAATCACGGCATTATTACATGAACGATCTCATCCAATCCATACCATCCCCTTCAGCCTACAACGGGGAATTACTCACACATGGATGGGGGAAACATGGATGGTCGATGGAGAGGCGTTGGTGATGACGATGGCGATGATCTCCTCCACTTTCCCGTCCCGGCTGTCGCACCCGGACTTTTAGAGGATACTCACAGCCCGCTAAACAGTAGATAAATGGCTTACGGGGCCTACCTGCACCCGCATCTCAATATGAGTAGGCCAACATGTAAACGTGTGACAACCATCCTCTACTATTCATCGTCTGTGAAACCATCCAATAGAAATCCGAATACTTCCATTGACGTACTTCATAACATCCACACATGGTACGTCAACGGAATTTGAACAAGTGATATCACAACAAATCTCTAAGACACAAAGAAATAGAAATAAGCGGCAAAGGCTCTCACTAGAGCAGAGATAGCAAATACAGTCATACAGAGGACACATGTCCCAACAAGTCATCATTACATCACAGCGGAAGCAAACAAAGTGTCTGAGTACAGACAAGATCCAAATAGGCCTAAGAGGCCGGAAACGAAAGAACGGAGCCCATCCACGAAGTCTCGGATCCTGCCCGGGTCCGCTATCTACTCGTCAGCAGCCTCGTCGTCTTCCACGTAATAGCCACCATGGGGATCCTCGGAAACGTAGTCTGCAGAACACGCAGCCCCAAAGGGGTCAGTACAGACGAGTACTGGCAAGCAAGACGCACAAGATACCAATGTGTACCCGACAACACCAAGTACAGATGCTTTGGGTTCAACGGAAGATAGGTGATACAAAGGTGCGGCAGCGGGCTGCACTAACCAACTACAGAGACACGCTACAACATCCGGCTAAAAGAAAGGGATAAGATAGCGTATCGGAGCCAACTACCACTAAACTCAAACAAACCCATCCTGGATCTCGCCCCTTATCGAAAGAAGCAATCCGAGGATAACCCACACAGTTGGATTAATGAAGGTTCAGGTTATTGTGACAATATGCCTATTACTAGTCAAATTATTATTAATTAGGTGTAAGTTGTCTGAGTACTTGTTAGCCAGCACTTTCACCAAGTCGTCACATAACCGCGGACAACACGGCTTCTCGAGAAGATTCATCCCTGCAGGGTGTGCTCCAGTACCCGTACACACTCGAGCCACCAACTAAAACTCAGGTGGACTCAACACGACTCGAACCATCTCTGCAACCTGTCCTAGGAGCCACGGAGCTATAAGGTCCCGGCCAGTCCGACCTAACCTAAGCGCAAGGGTGAAAACCACACCCCCCGGCACCACAGGCCTCGCCCTATATGCATCATCATCATCATAATCATCAACCATGGGCGCGACCCATTCATGCGTATGCGCAAATGGAACACCCGAACTAAGTGTGGCTCTTCGGACAAACTGCGGATCAGGTCAAAGTCGAGGGGGGTTCCATACGACCACCCGGATGCGGTGAGCACGCTCATCATGGATCAGAGGACAAGACCCTTTTCCTAATTAGGGTCGACACTAGCAGGCTTCAAAACCCTAACCCGGGCCTCCTGTCGGTGCCTTATCATAAAATTATTATTACCCCAAACATTAACATGATATGGATTATAACAAGCCCATCTATCAAACTAAACAGGTGATAAGATAAATGACAACAAGACTCGAGCATAACAAACCTAAGCATGATACTACGACACAGGCTAACAAAAAACAGGGTTGTAGGTGTGGGGGTGAGGCTATATTCATGGCTGCAGGATGACATGTGATAGGAACGGAACACAAGCAACGAATCATTAGGCTAGCAGATTAGACAACGGAAAGTATCGATATCAAGTGTGGAAAGGACACAATGGTTCATGTGAGTGAATACTTGCCTGCAAACTCAGTAGCCTGGTACTGAGCTAACTCCTCTGAAATAGTATCGTAAACCTCGTCTGTCTCAACGTCGTCGTCTATTCGAGAAGAAGCAACCAAACAACGAAGAGAGACAACAATCAATAACATGGCATAATGCACAAACATGGGATGATGCATGACAATTTAATTGATGCATCAAAGATAAGCTAGTTGACATGGTAAACATATTTAATTGGGCCCATATGCAATTTGGGTTGCATATAGAAAGCTCATGAATTAAAGTTGAATTAAGTGACCTACAAATAACCATCATGTGAAAGTTGATTAGAATGATGCATGGATGATGAAAACAATAATAAAACAACATTAGCATCAATTTGAAATGTTGTTTACCAAGTTTGGAATTTTATTTATTAGGTTATGAAATTTGGCTTCTTAAGTGAGTTACACAAGCATTTGTTGTTTTCACCAATTTTAAAGGTTCAAAACAGATAACAAAATTCATATTTGGTGAGAACACAAAATTTTAGATGGAAAACATATTTCATTTGTTGAAAATGGATATTCTATGCCCAAGTTATGAATTTTGTAATTTAAAAGGTGTAATTAAAGTATTGAATTATTACTCCAATTTTAATTAGGAAAAACAGTGAACAAATTGTATTGAAAAGGTTGAAAACATGTATAAAATGTTTCAATGAACATTTTGAGCTATTGAACATAATTTTTGGAGCATTATTGAATTTATTATACATTTTTCCATAACCATTTTTATTATGCCCTTTTTAGTAAACAGAAGGAAACATGTTCAAATTTAATTCAATTGTGACCAAATAAAATACCACTGTGTAGAGTTTGTTAAGACAAATTTTGAGAGCGCAAGTTTTCTCAATTTGGGTGAACCAAACTCAAGTTATGAATTTTGCAAGATTTCAGTTTTTATTCCATTTTCTGTATTTAATTATTTAGTGCAAAATTGTTAACAGAAACATATTGCAACTTTGACATTAACAGAAAGTGCTCCTCACTGTGAGTTTGTAGAAATTTGAATTACCAAAATTGGAGCATGTATGAATTAGTTATTGATTTTACAATTAAACATTTGAAACTGCAATTCTGTTTTTCTTGTTTCAGCACAAAAATTTCAGAAAAAAAAGTGGAAGAAAAAGGTGGGTTTATTCCGCTTGGGGGAGGGATCGAACTCGGGTCTCCTGGGTGCGCGCGCGGGTCGCTAGCCAGTGGGCTAGTGCGCTGCTTGTGTTAGGAAAGGGCTTCGGCCCGTTTTGAGGTGGATCCGCGCGGAGATTTCTTCACGAAACTGAAGCTCAAACACACATACGTACACGAGCTCGATTCTAACGTCCATGGCGGACAGAAAGGAGACCGGCGCGACCTCTACAGCATAGGAACCAGAAGAAAAACAACGGGAGTCGGACCGGGACCTCACCTTCGACGCGTGGGTGCCCTCGGTGGGGTTGGAGGTGGTCGGGGACGGCGGCGCGAGCTCGCCGGAGTTGCTCCAGTCGGAAAACCTTCAGAGAAAGGAGGGGATCTGAGGGGAGAGGGAGCAGGGTGGCGGCGGCGGCTGGAGGAGAAAGGAAAGGGGCTAGGGTTCTGCTTGTGGAGGGGAATAAGTAGAGGGGAGAGGGGAGAGGAGGAGGAGACGTGGAGGCATGGAGAACCACAGGAGCTCACCTGCTCCTCGTGCTGCCTGTTCCGTACGAGGAAGAAAGGAGCCAAGGGGTATTGGGCTGGATTGGGCCCAATTAGGCTGCCATCCCCCCTTCTTTTCTTTTTATTCCCTTTTTTTGTAGAAAGGACAAGAGAAGGAAAAAGAAGAGGTTTTTGGGATCCAGAAATTATGGTGATAAGTTTTTATGAGTTCCTTACTGAAAATTCCCAGTTGCACCAACTTTTGTTTTTCAAAATTTTAAATATTTGTGGATGTTTGAATTTTAATTGAATTTGAGTGAATTTTGCAATAATTGAAAATATTGAAAATATTGAAAATTTAGCAAGTTAATTATTTGGAAATTCAAGTTTATTGGAAACAAATAAATGGTTTGATTTGAATGTTTTATTTGAAAAAGTTGTAACAGACCAAGTGTGAAACATGATGATTTGAAATTCAAACTCAACACATTATTGCATTATGATGACATGATGCACTTGAAACAAAAACAAGAAACACACATTCTAAGTTGGGAGTTTTTCATACTTGGGATGTTACACCGGCAGGGGGCCAGAATAGGAACTTCTGATCCCCGAATCAAGGTTCGGGACGGCGGCGGCGCTCTATTGTGTTTCTGTGGAATATGACGAGCCCCCTCGGGTTTTAGGGTTGCAGGCTACTTGTAGTCAAAAGGGGAGTCCGAGGGGGGCTCTGGGGGCCCACACTCGTAGGTGGCGCGGCCTAGGGGGACCCATGCCAAGGGGGGTGTGGCCACCTGATGCATGTAAAATGCATATATGAATTTTGCATATTTTCACATGGTTTTCTATTACATATTGCATCATATAAGGGTATAATTCAATGTTTTATAGTATTTTGGGGTTAAATTACAAAGTCCCCCAACTTTTATGGAATTAACCCTGCCTGTCAGAAACCCCGTTTTCTATATTTTTGACGTTTCAGGGGGCAAACTTCCGCGAAATCACCTGAAAATCTCCGGGGGTCATTTTCTTGGAAGGAGAAGACTTGCGGGCGAAGGATCCACGAGAATTGGGCAAGGAGGCCCAAAAGAGGACCCTCCACACGGCCAGATTCCTTGGCCGCATGAGAGGCCCCCTTTTGGCCCCTGTGGCCCCAATTCCTTCCATCTTCGACTTACCGACTCCGTCTTGACCTAAAACCGACTATAAAAAGGGTCCCCCGTACCCTTACGGAGAAGAGCGCCGCTGAAACACCGAAACACCAAAACAGAGACCTGGAGTTTCAGATTGGAGGGGGAAAACTCCGGCGGGGCGCCACCGGTGTTATCTCCTACCCCTCCAACGTCATCTCCATCGACATCTCCATAAAGAGGGAGTAGTCCACCCCAGGGCTATGGGTTTGTGGAAGTAGCACTTGTATCTCTCTCTCTCTATGTGCTTCACTAATTAGATCAGTATGAGCTGCCTCACATGATTACGGGCACCGTTGTAATTCCTATGTGGTGGATCGTTTCTATGAGTTATTGAATCTGAGATTGCAATTGTTTCTCTTGAGTTATTTGAGTAGATGTATCTTATGTACCCCGTTCTTATTTGCTAGCTTTGATCAATCTAGTTCTTGAGAGCGTGTGTGGGGTGATGGGTGCATTAGTTGGAGTAACGGGGGGTGGCTAGTGCTGTGAAAGTGACAGAAGTTCAGCGATCCACTTATGTTTTGTTAAACCTTTCTTAGTTACCTCACTAGGGATAAAAAGGAGTACCTTGTTACCGGGGATTTTAAGTGACACTAATCAATCTCCATGACTAGATCTAGCAAGTTCCTACTTCAACTTCATGTCACATTGCTTAAAGCTATACTCTGGTTTTTCCTTAATTATCGAGGTGTTATGATTTATTTCGCATCTTGGTGGAGTATAAGAGGGATCAATATGACCGTAGAGATCTCTATGCTAGGACGTGATGCCCATATGAAAGTACTCAATGTTAAACATGTTATTGTAATCTCACATGTAATTCTTTATGTCCACCGTCTACCACTTTATTTGAGAGAATGCAAGTGTGAAACCATGAACCCCGGTCCTATTTTAATTATAAGAAAACACTCTAGTTACTTTGCTGCAATTTACTTTACTTGCACTTTACTTTACTTGCATCTCCAATTCGAATTTACATTATCTCCATCACCACTTGCATCACAAAAATACAAAAACAATCCATTGCATATTTATTTTCTCATTTGCATTTAGTAGTAGATTTAATTATTGCACATTTACTTTCAGTTTTGCATTGCAATTTAGAAGTCTCACACCTTGTGCTTGACAACCACTTGGTGAGGTTGAGGGCACAAAATTCTCTACTTGTTTGCAGGATCCTGGAGGAAGTTTGGAAAACAACTGCTGAAATACTGGCTCCCCAAGAGTTCGATATAAACCCTCGAGTCACCCTCGTGGGGAAGAAGGCTTGCCACTAGCTACACACTCTGCACTTGGAGTCTCAACCTAGCCATCAAGCGTTTTTCTGGCGCCGTTGCCGGCGAGCCATAGGTGAAGGAGTTGTCCAAGGGAGCTCACAAGAAGTCTTCATCACCAACAAGGTGTGCAAACACCTAAGCTAGGGGAGGTTGCACCTACGTGAGTACCATCCTTTCTATCTCCACCTTCTTTCAAGTAGATTGTTTTGTTTCTTGTCTTGTTTTTGTTTTTGTTCTTTTTTTGTTTTGTCTTGCATATTTTATTTTAGTTTGCATTTTAGTTTTGCATTTAGTTATCTAGTTTATTTTAGTATTTCGAATTTTCCTAGTTACTTTACTTTTCAGTTTTGCATAAAAAATTAAAAACTACATAAAAACTTGGAAAATGGAGCAGAGAACTTATTGGCCATTCAGTGTTAGGAATTTCCCTCAAGAGCTAAATATTCCCGTTGAAAAATTAGAGGTAGATCCTAGTGTTATTAAAATGATTTACGAATCTCGTTTCTATGGAAATCCTAAACAAGACCCTTTGTTCCATCTTAAGAAATTTGATGAAAGATGTAAAACTTTGAACTTGAATCATGCAAACATCAACACTACTAAAGTTAAACTCTTTCCCTACTCACTAGGAGGCAAAGCATTAGATTGGATATTAAGATGGACTCCTAGAAATTTTACTACTTGGTTCAACTTAAGGGCTGCATTTATTGAAAGGTTTTGTCATGCTGAAAAGAATTACAATTTTAAACAATTGCTCATTACCTTTAAACAAGAAAAAGATGAATCAATGATACAAGCATGGGAGAGATTTAGAAGTAGAGCATATGGAATAGGGCATGGCTTTAGAGATTGGATACTTAAGCATATGTTTTATAAGGGACTTTCTGAAACTTCTAGATCCTTTTTAGATAATGAATGTGGGGGATCTTTTACTAGTACTAATGCTGCAAATACCCATGTTTTGCTTGAAAGTTTGCTCTTAGAGGTTAAAATTAAAGAGAGCTTAAAAAAGGCTGAAGTACCCGAGGATATTTTTGATGATCGCTATGAGATTTTTAATATGCATAATAGAAAAGGAAAAGTAGAGGAAATTATGATGCTTACTGAAATTAAGGATCCATTGCTTGATTTAGAAAAAAGTAGCTTGCAAGAACTTATTGCTACTCTACAAAAATTTGCTAGTGATCCCACTATAAATGTTAATCAACCTGGCTTTGGATCTTATATTGCTAATCATGTCTTGCAAGAAAAAATTGCTAGGTACAAGAATGAGGCCACGGTACCTCCTAAGCTTGGGGATGCATGGATCCCCAAGGTGCTAGTTTCAATTGGAAAAGAAATTCACCATGCTATGTTAGATCTAGGTTCTAGTGTATCGGTACTCTCTAAAGAATTATATGAATTGCTAGAACTAGAAAATTTAGAGAAGTGCTCAAGTGAATTTGTCCTTGCTGATAACTCTACTAAACATGCTGTAGGACAAGTAAAAGATGTTATGATGGAATTGCACATGACTTTCGTACCCGTTGATTTCATTATTATGGATATGGGGGATAAATCCCCTAGTCCTATTATTTTGGGTAGACCTTTTCTTCGTACTACAGGTGCAATCATAGACTCCAAGGAAGGGAATGTCAAGTTTCAGTTCCCTCACAATAAAAGCATGGAGCACTTACCAATGAAGAGGGGCACGCTGAAGAACAAGCTCCCTCATGAGCTTTATTCCTCTTGATTATCAAGTAAGTAAAGCCTAGCTATATGGCTATAAAGAAAGCGCTTTACGGGAGGCAACCCGGTTGTTTTTGTTTGGATTTTCCTAGTGTCCTCTTGCTGTCTTAAGAGATTAGTTTTTTTTGTTTTAATTCTGGAGTTTTCAATAAAGAGTCAAGTCAAACCCATTTGGACTTATAAGTTGCTATCCTAGTGCATGAAATTTATGTTTCAGCACGAGTCTGCTCACCGTATGATTTTACGTTTTTTTATTGGTATGTCGGATTGAGCTAATTTTTTAGTATGTTCTGCAACTTTTCGTCCTCTGTAAGCACAAAAATTTGCTTAATTTTTTGACGAGTCTAGCTTAGGGAAAAACGTTCGTTTTGTTGCTGCTGCTTTTCTGGACAGATTCTGCCTTCTTTTGTTTTATGCACTCTTTGGGCTTGGGAATCGAATTCCATGATTCTTTCAAGCAAGAGAGTGAACATACAACATAATGAACTTTATTGTCTATCTACTGGAGCATTTGATTTGGAATTTTGCACAGCAAGCATGTGATTTGTTTGTCCTTGCTAATCTCACCCCAGAGAAAAAGAATGGGAGAAACATGTTTTGTGAAGTTTTTTTCACAGGGAATAGAGGAGCTGCGCCTCAAGACATCCAAGAATGGTGAAAGCCATAATCTTGGGGATGTGATGAACACCCCACTAGAGCTACACTCTTTTGGTTAGCACACATCTACTTTCTGTTTTTTTAAGCAAAGCATTTATCGTAGAGACTTGAAGCGTCTAGTTTTTGTTTTTATTTTTGTTTTGATAAGACCACCATCATTTTATATGAGATTGAGCTACTGGAGTTTGGGTTTGGAATGTATTTGATGCTAGTATTATGACTTGGAATAGGGATGCCATGGTTGATTTGAAGACCTACATATGTTTGCATGAGTTATAGGCTTTTTATGTGTAGAAATTTGCAATAATGTTGTCTTGAGCTATCTCTTATTCATGTCCTTGATGTTAATTGCTGGTTTATTTAGTTTGTCATTAAATGAGTAGTTCTATGGACATATGCATGCATAGTAGCTGGTCAACTATCTCCCTCTTGCTAGCCCAAAAATTTAAAAATTCCAACAAGTAAAAACTTGTTTCCAACACTCCTTAGCCAAGTATTTCCAGTGAGTCCACCATATCTTCCCATTAGCTTCATTGCTATTCCGAGTATGTTCACCATGTTATTGTGTTATTTATGTTCTAAATTAAGATATTCACTTTATTAATTGTCATGGGTTGAACTTGGGATAGGACTCTCACGAACTTTTGACGGCACATTTTACTTTTTATGCATCTAATAAACATGACCCAATAATGGGAGCCACAAGTTTTGCGTTTGACAAGTGTGTGGTTGGGAGCTAGGTATAAACGTGTATCACCGGAAAGCTTTCAACATTGCACAAAAAAAATTACATTTGGTTGATATCATGTACTTTTGTTTTTAGACTCCTGCCATGCCGAAATGAAATAGAGGAATAGTAAGTTTTGATGAGTAAGTATCTATATGACTAGAGAAACGCATTGGGCCGCTAACCCAAGCCATGCTTTATCATGGTGGAAATTTACTTACAGCTTGAGTGACTCTACAACACATCCTATAATAAAATAAGAAGCTATGCATAATAGTGAATGAAAATAAAAAGGATGATGAGTCTACTCCGTTTGTTCATCTTGTCATTGTAACATGGGCTTGTTTCCATGTCATGGGGCAAGAGGTACCTCTTTGCGGTTCTCTATGATGTCATTAATACTTATTATGATTGTACAAAGCTTATTAGGAATCTTAAGTTGAGTAATCATGGAGTAGGTTTTCACACTCACGGGGCATGAGGCTTTCAACCACCTTGTCATTCTCATTACTTCAATACTCACAATTTTAAGATGCTAGTGATAAAGGGGCAATGAGAGTCCTAGATCAATGGATACCACATTTCAATTAGTAATTTTAGTTGAATAATTTAGAGGCTAAATAAGACTTGATCATGTTTTACCTCTACTCAATTTTCTCCAAAGTGTCCACCATATTTTCTATTCTCCATTATGCTATTCTTTGACCAATATAGGATTTTATTTTTCATTTTGTGTATGCATTTGGTCCATAGTGCTTTTATTTCATTATACACTTTGTGAACTTTCATGAAGCATCTTTGCTTGCATATTTGATATTTCTTACAACATGAATTGTATATTTCTACTCATTTCTAGTATTAATCATTTGATTATATGTAGCATGAATAATCCTCCTTGATATCCCATGATTGTTTCAATATGCAAAACCCATCTTAGTTTTATCACCTTCATACTCGAGGACGAGCATGGGTTAAGCTTGGGGATGTTGATGCGTGTAAAATGCATAGATGAATTTTGCATATTTTCACATGGTTTTCTATTACATATTGCATCATATAAGGGTATAATTCAATGTTTTATAGTATTTTGGGGTTAAATTACAAAGTCCCCCAACTTTTATAGAATTAACCCTGCCTGTCAGAAACCCCATTTTCTATATTTTTGACGTTTCAGGGGGCAAACTTCCGCGAAATCACCTGAAAATCTGCGGGGGTCATTTTCTTGGAAGAAGAAGACTTGCGGGCGAAGGATCCACGAGAATTGGGCAAGGAGGCCCAAAAGAGGACCCTCCACGCGGCCAGATTCCTTGGCCGTGTGAGAGGCCCCCTTTTGGCCCCTGTGGCCCCAATTCCTTCCATCTTCGACTTCCGACTCCGTCTTGACCTAAAACCGACTATAAAAAGAGTCCCCCGTACCCTTACGGAGAAGAGCGCTGCCGAAACACCGAAACAGAGACCTGGAGTTCCAGATTGGAGGGGGAAAATTCAGGCGGGGCACCGTCGGTGTAATCTCCTACCCCTCCAACGTCATCTCCATCGACATCTCCATGAAGAGGGAGTAGTCCACCCCAGGGCTATGGGTTTGTGGAAGTAGCACTTGTATCTCTCTCTATGTGCTTCACTAATTAGATCTGTATGAGCTGCCTCGCATGATTACGGGCACCGTTGTAATTCCTATGTGGTGGATCTTTTCTATGAGTTATTGAATCTGAGATTGCAATTGTTTCTCTTGAGTTATTTGAGTAGATGTATCTTATGTACCCCGTTCTTATTTGCTAGCTTTGAACAATCTAGTTCTTGAGAGCGTGTGTGGGGTGATGGGTGCATTAGTTGGAGTAACGGGGGGTGGCTAGTGCTGTGAAAGTGACAGAAGTTCAGCGATCCACTTAGGTTTTGTTAAACCTTTCTTAGTTACCTCACTAGGGATAAAGGAGTACCTTGTTACCGGGGATTTGAAGTGACACTAATCAATCTCCATGACTAGATCTAGCAAGTTCTTACTTCAACTTCATGTCACATTGCTTTCGTGAAAAATTGATTTTTCTGGGCAAGAGATTGTGCATTTTCTGGGCATTTTCCTGAAAGTTGATTTTTCTGCACAAAAATAAGACACCAAAGTAATTTTACTGAAAATAGCGTTAGTCCGTGTTAGTTGTATCCAAAACACACAAGTTTAGAGGAAAACAATAAGAAAAGTGTTTGGAAAAGGAGATACGTTTTCGACGTATCAAGCATCATCATGTGTGCCTTATTACCCATAATCATATGTTTTCTCCTGAAGCTACATAACAAGCAAATGCTTGCATTTTATGCTGAAATAACTTATAAACTACGTACAGTTTCGACAAGCGGACAAGTAGTAAACACAAAAATAATAAATAAAATTTCAGGAACAACACTTCTACCAGGCGAGTTCAAATGAATAATTATCAAGGTTCCTTGCACGATTTATCAAAATTCAGCTATCTCGTATATTCAATAAGTTGGACAAACATAGTATTAACTGCCCGTATGTATTTATACCATTTTTTTCGCCGGTCTTGACAATGATTTGGTATCTATAAGTTAGGAGTTATACCTTAGAATAGTTTTCATAGTTTTTAACAATGATTTGGTCTTGACAACTAATAGTAGATATGATTTATTGAAAACATGTGTTGAAAGGCCTCTCTCCCTCACGTCTTACTGTAGCCCTGAGGATTTATATGTAACCCATTCAAACCCAATGGAGAATGACTTTCTCTTTCCCGCAAAGAAAAACTCCAGTAGTACTCCAAAGGTTGAAGGGGAAATATTTAGATCGGCAGCTGGCACAACAAGGAGATAGAATCAATATCATACATGGATTATTATCTGGTACTACACCAAGTGCTAACAAATTCAAAAGCTAGATAACCACACTGGCACTTGACAGAAAAATGCAAGTGATAGTTCAACAATGCCAAGTTTCCTATAACATATCTTTTGAGATAGGACTCGTACATCAATTCTCAATAGCTAAACTACATGATTGGCTATTGAATCAGTGTACCACTACTTAAAGGTCACGGTATTACAATGGATCGATCAATAACCACATATGAAGACACTAAATTTTACAGAGAACAGGTAGTTTGATTTACATTTTTTGTCATCTCATCAACCGACAAACAACATATTGAATAATGAAGTACAACCTCTCTTGTGCATATGTGAAATTAAATAAATAGACGAGCAAGAATAATAGAGTCAACAACAATCAGAAATTATCCAACAAGAAAGAGAAATAAATATTTCTAACTGCTAAGGTCCAAATACCACAACATATGAAACCAAACGGGTACCCTCCATGAGAATACCCTGCTGGTTCATAGCAAAGTATGAAGTAGATTGCGAAGACATACATCAACATTATTAAGTTCCCAGTGAAAGAACATTTCTAAATCCCTTGATTGGTTTTGTGTGTTTGTGAACAACACTGGTGATTATCTATTCCGGTGTTAAAGGGGTGGAGATATTATGCTATTAATGTTGACATCATCAAACCCCAAAAGATAAAAGAAGAGAGAACAAAGTATATTCTGAATTTGGACTGTCAGAGAAACCGGATAATCCAACCCACTACCACGGAGCCGTCGCCGCTAGGGTTAACCACCACCGTGGAAGGTGTTGAAGTAGTGGTGCCTTCTAGCGCGGCGGTTGTGGTGGTCAGAGCCGCCTCCGTCACTGTATCTGGAGTTGCTATTGGAATGGACGGAGAAACGTCCGTGCAAGACTTGAATTCTCTCGAAGTGCTCAAGGAGCTTTGTAAGATTGTGGGCGCGATGGATTTTTCGGAGTGAATGTGTGAGCTGAGAAGAGGGAGAAAAGTAACATTTCTACTGCTGCTCACCGATTCATGCTGCCCGTTGGGAGTACGCCGGATGGGTGCCACACAGAGAGGAGTAACTACCGCGAGTGTGGGAAGATGCCATGGCGCCTCAATTACTATGCGTGGAAAGCACATGTGTTTGTTTTCCTTCTGTCTTCTCGTTCTTTTCAAACTACCCGGCCTGTAACATCCCTGATTTTGGAAAATGCAAAAATCACAAAAAATTGAAACTTTTTGTTTTCATGTTATGCAAGTCACCAAGAACCAAATGAGAAGCAAGAAACAAAAGAAAACAATACATATTTCAATGAAATTGAGTTTACCAATCCAATTAGGCCTTGTTCCTTAAACCCTAAAACCATATTCAAAAAAATAAGTTTCTTTATATAAAGGGGATATCTTTTATTAACAAACCTTTACCTAAAATGTTTACAACTACAATATTAATCTGAAGATATTTTATGGCATCAAAAATCAAAGTTTTGTAAACCTTAATAAAGTTCTAGGCCTTAAAAGTATTTGATGAGAATAAAACTATTAGTAATAACTTTTAGTTGTTATTCCAAGTTTTAAACATGAAGGTGTAAAAATAAAATGCATTGTTTGTATAATAACATAAAAGAGGGTTTTGAAAACAATAATATGACTTGTGGTTTTATTCTAAATTTTATTGATCACCAATATTAATTAATTTGATATGAACTAATTAAATTACATTAAGTTACTACTAGTAAATCCTTCATATCCTAAAATTATAAAATGTGAAAATGGTTTAAAATGGCTTTCCAAAAATAATATATGACAAGTAAAATGTCTCTGAAATTTTATTTAGACAATAACATAATTTTATTATTTTCTAAATTTTAAAATGGCCTTAAAGTATTATTGGTGTTTTATTTATTTTCCAAAATATAAATTTGTGAAAACATGATGAAATGACTTTCAAGAATTTGTTTTCAACATTTATAATGTCACTAAAATCTTAGTTGACCAATAACTATGTTTTATAAAAATTTAAATTAAAAATCACATTAAGTAACTATTAAGTAATTATTCAAATTCCCAAATTCAAAAATAAAATATGATGATTTTGTTTCCAAAAATGGTACTGTTGGAAAGTACTTGAAATTTCAAAAATTTAGAAATTTGTTTCATGTCATTTGGACACTTAAAACAGAAATTATGATTTAATTAGATAAACAGAAATTAAAAGAAGAAAAAGGGATGATGTCATTGCTGACGTCATCATCTTCTTCCCTCGTTTGGAAGCCGAGTCCATTTCGGCCAAATTGAATCCCTGTGATTTTGTGCCATTAAGGCTGTAATTCCTTTCCATATGCGATCCTATAAGAAGCCCCTGGATCCCTCTCCGTTTCCCCTCTCCAATCTCGCTGTTTCATACCCGCACACCCGAGTATTGGCTCGTCGGAATTCTCTCGGCCGCCACCGTTCGAGCTCAATTCCGGCAAGGTGAGGCCCCCTCCCAGCCCGATACCTCCTCTCCTTGGACCCCCGTGTCCTTGCGCACCCCCTCATCCATCTGTTCGTACCTTTCGCGCAGGGATTCGACCACGCCTTGAAGCCCGAGCTCGCCGGCGTCTGTTTCGTTTTCGTCCGCGCACAGGTGCCACCCGGGGGAACACGAGCCCGCGCTGTGGTCACCATCATCCCCGCCGTGCTCTCCCGCGCCCCGTCGACGTCTTCATTGAGCCCACGGATCACCGGAAGGCATCTCCGGCGAGATTCCGAGCACAGCACCACCGCTCACTCCATTTCCGGCGAAGAACTCCGGCGGGAGGTAACCCTAACTCTCTCCATTCAACCTCAACCGTTAGATCTACTCTGTACGGGCCGGATTAGATCACTTACCTGAAGAGGTATCGGCGAATAAGAATGCGCCACGTCGGCCTATGCGTTTAGTAGCAACTCGTCGCTCGGTGCAACGCACAGCCAGCCCAGGCCCACCTCCTATCAGTCGCCCCGCGCGGCAGATAAGCACTTCTCGGCCCAGCCTTTGTCTGGAATTAATTCCGAATAGAAATAAAAAGTAGTTTTTGCAGATAAGCCCCTAGAACTTTGAACTATCATATCTTTTGATCCATGAAGCCAAATTTAGCAATCTTGGACTTTTTGAAATCACCAGAACATGTAGAAACTTTTGGCACTGGCCAAATTCAAATTTGACAAACTTAAATTTGTTCAAATTCAAATATGCTTGTTTGATGAAATTTGGCATAATTCAAATTTTACAAATCCAAAAATTGTAAATAAAATATATTTGGAAACCTTAGGATGTGTACTTTCATATCCTCTGTCCCAAAATAATAATTGAACAAATTAAAATTGAATTTAGAATTAAGTTGTCTATTTGAGTATTTTTGGCATAGATTAATTTGTATAAATAATTTCAATATAGTTCCTTTTGCAAAATTGTTCCATTTGATAACCTTGAACCAGAAACAACCTTGCCCAACCATTTTGGACGCCCTTGGACCATGACCATGTATTTTAGCCAAAAATCCATCATAGTAGTCCATCTAGTTATTATGTCTTAAATTTTGTTTCTATTTCTTTCTACCATTGTTTGTTGTGGTCATTTTGAATCCAAGACCAAGTCCCTTGTATGTAAAACTTCTAAGAGACCAAGTAGTGAACCTCAAACACTAGTACTATAGGTTTCTATCTACCCCTCCATCCCCCTATTCTTGCTTCAAGAATCCATCAAGTTAGCAAATGAAAACAAGACTCAAGCAATAGAAGGTTCTTCACTTTCAACTTGATGGCAACATGAAGAGGGACAAGGAAGATCATTGAAGAAATGACTTAGGCTCCACAACAATCTGAAGCATACCACATCAAGTTCAAGTATATGAAGAAATGAAGAAGAAGACTCACCTCTCCCATTCCATCCTCTTGTCCCATTTCTCCTCTATTTTGACTTAGTGATATTTTCACATTTGTTAAATAAAACACTTAGTTGTGACCACACCACTTGGGAAACAACTAGTGAGAAAACCATGAAGACTATCAAGACCAAGAGAAGCACCACACCAAGGAAGGAAACAACTTAGATGGCATGATGATGATCTTCAAGAAGGCAATCACATGAGGTCTAGAAGCAATCCATACAAGTTGAAGAATAACAAGTTATTTTTGTCCAACCATTGACCCAAATGGAAAACCCAAGACTTAGTAATATTTTCCCTTTTATGATGAAGTTAGTAGACCTACCCTAACCACAATGGAAAATACTAACATAGTCACTCAAATATTTTTGAAGGTGAATATGACCAAGTGTTTGCATGTATTACTTTAGTTGAAGAAGTAATATGTTTATTCTAAGTGGACTCTTGGAACTTCCTCGACAAGTATGGTTAAAATAAAGTTAGTTTTCTACAAAACTCAACCTAGTCCTTCCCAAGTAAACCACTGGAATTTCCTTAACAAGAATGAGACCCCTAGTGAATGAATCTTTCAACTCAAACCTAGACCTTGTACTAACCAACTTGGTTAAGCCCCTTTTGATATGTTAGTTACTATGTATGTTTTATACACTTGTATGTTTGTTTGTTAGGATGCTTGTTTATTTGGTTTTGTGTTGTCAATGAATAGATTGTACGGAGAGCAACGATCTTTTGTGAAGAGAGTGTGATTTCTTCACCAACTTCAACAAGGCAAGTAACACATCATAAACTACCCATTATTTTCTATATGCATTAGTTGATTTTGGGTAGTATGCATGATAGGAAATTTTACTAAGTTATACTATGCTATGCTATTATCCTAGTAGTGTGTAGCCATCCCTTTTACCTTGTTATTTTGATAACCTTAGAATTTACTAGGTGCTATGCAATGTTACAAATTGTTTTACTAGATGTTGAGGAAAAATCCTAAGTATAACTAATGAATGAACCACCTGGGTGGAAGTGGTAAGACTGGGTTATGTTGAGTGTTTCCTCAGGGCCCTTATCTAAGGGTTATTCTACTTGAAGTTGTCACTTGCGGATGGCCACCCAGGAACAAAGAGATTACTATGTCCTTCTAAGTTTAGTAGCTTCCCGTGCAGCCTTTAGTCATATGGGCTCTGTCTTGATCAACTAAGTTGAATGAACTCACTAGGCTTACAAGCAGATGTAGCATAATTATAGGTGGAACGGGTAAGCCAAACGGTGGTGGAATTTCTTCTGAAAGATCTCGTCTCAATCTTATCCTTTCCTTAATGCACTCAGGGTGTATAGGATGTTTGGGCTGATTTAAGTCTGAAGGTGAAAGTGCACAACCTCTGCAGAGTCAACAAACTAAGATCTTAGCCGTGTCCCCGGTTATGGACAACTATGAGCAGCTGGACAAGGATTAACGGAAGAATCTCATCATCAATTTCAATAAGTAAAATTTTGACCAAGTGAACAGTATTGTGGTGCTTGGATCTTAATCCAATGTTGCCACCCTTTTGAAAAGAAAAGCTTGTTTTCCAAAAGTGATATGAGAAAACTGGCTTTATGCAAACTTAGCCTAAACTCCACTCAGCCAAATAAGCATGTAGTATTAGTCTTGCCATTTATATCCACCATAGTGTTACTTGCCAATACATTAAATTGTATTGACTCCCTTGTGGCTGCATATTCCATATTGCAGATATCTCTGAAGACGAGTGAGGATTTCGTTTAGGATCTCGAGACTATCGCCAACATGTTTTGCCTGTGGCACATGAAGAAGATGGGCTCAATGTTGTACTATGTTTTCCGCTGTATATCTTAGTTTCCTGCTAGTCTTCTAAGACTATGCAAGTTGTAATACTATTTTGTAAAGACTGGATCATACGATGTAATAGAATTTGATGCATTTGCATGATATTTCATTTTGTACTGTGGTGCTAGCAATTGATCCAGGGACTAGCACAATAACACAGGTATTCCATCTTTATTAAAAGTTGGGATGCTACACGGCCCACCTTCGATGGACAGGACTCTGTCACGACTGACAACAGTTGATTCACAAAGATTCTTCTGAGCAGGCGGATTCAACAGTTTTGGCTTAAGGGCTAGAGTTGTTTCCGTCTTAAGGTAGTAATGACGAATGCACCATCTATTCTTCGGGGAAAGATTCAAGCTTGAAAGCCACCTACATTTGACAAGAGATGAAGATGATGGCCTAGAAGCTTAAATCTCTTTGGGGGCTACTGTTGGGGTTATGTAGGATGGGGTATCACCCGGCATAGCCTTTAAGACGGAATGTCAGTGTGGCACGTGAGGTTGCAAAGCTGTAGGCTTTGTAAGGCATTGATACGTTGCAAACTCATCTATAATTTTCTGTTGCTATTAACAAGATACCCCATGCCAGTTGCTATTTTCTATTTCAGAAAATTTCTTAAGGAAATATTCTCGGAAGGACTAAAAATCCACGGAGATCAAATTTTACACGGGGTGAAGATGGAATCCAAAGGGGAACCAGAGGGGGCCAGGTCTCCACCAGGGGGGCACCAGGTGTGTCCTCCTCCTAGGCCGCGGCCAGTGGGCCCCGAGAACCGCCTCACATCCCCCTTCGCTTATAAATTGCCCTAAACCCTAAAAATCATGAGGACGGAGTAATTTTCCATGACACATACAGAGAGGCGCCGTCACCTCGAAGGTCCAATCTATGGCTTCTGGAGTCCCCCTCTGCCATACTTCCGGAGAGGGTGATCGTCATCGAAGGCCTCTACATCACCATGATCACCTCCGGACATATGCGTGAGTAGTTCATATCGGGACTACGGGTCCATAACAGTAGCTAGATGGTTTTTCTCTCCCATACGCCTCCATTTTTAGAGTCTCGTGAGCTACCTCACATGATCGATACCACTGTTATGAAATTGTGCATGTTTTGTTTACTGAGATGCGATGAACCATGAGATTGTGATTATTTTGTTCATGTCAATCTGAGATGCTTCACTTATATTTGTAGAGAGTTTTAATCTTGTCTTTAAATGCTCTCCGGTGTTTATGATTACCTTGTACACATAGTTGTTTTCACCTCCAAGAGAGGGTTTATATGCTAGATAGTTGGTTCATGCCTCCTTGTTGCCGGCGCTCGAGTGACAGAAACGTGCGGGGGGAGGATGTGTTGTTGATACTAGGGAGAAAACAGCGGTGCTCTTTTCTACGGATGAGAACCACTACTTACATTACTTATTTATCTTAATGCATTTATTATTTGCACACATAGCAATCACTTCGTTGCTTCAACTTACTAGCAAGGGATTTGCTGGATAACTTTCTTCGGGTGGATATTTAGATATGGATGCATGCTGGATAGCGGTCCATATATCTTGGCATAATGCCTACAATGTTAGAACCTGTGAAATTTATCTCTTCAAAATAATATTGTTATATGTTCATGATTTGTCAATTGCCTAGCTGTAATTTGTTCACCCATCATGTTTGTTTTCTTTGGAGAGAAACCATTAGTGAACCTATGGCATCCGGTCCTATTTTCCTCATATTGCAAATCTTCTTTTAAGCACTTTCATCATTGTTTCCTTGTTGTCCCGTTTTTACTTTTATTGTTTTCCAAGACTCTATACGTTTAATTTTCCTGTTTTCAGCAAGAACGGAAGATTGACAACCTTCCGTAAAGTTGAGACAAGAGAGAGTTTGTGCTTGTGTTCAGGTTCCACGCTTGTTCAACATCGATAAACGGCACCGTTGATACAAGCAACCTTCTTCAAGACTACGAAGTCCTACTGGTTCGATAAACTCTGGTTTTTTACTAGGGGGAAACTTACTCTAGACTACATCATATCTTCCGCTTGGGGTCTCCCAACAAGCGTGTGATCATGTCCTCATCAGGCATCCCCGCAGGCCAACACACATGGAGAAGGCCTGGCGTATTGGACGACAGAGGCCCACTAGGTCTCCGACTTGGAAAAGAAGCCGGGCACTTTAGCCGTCTATGTTAGGGTTGTTTAGATGTATGGCTGGATCTATTTCCCGCAAGCTCAGTTTGTCTCCCTATATAAACCCAAGCGGGGGAACCCTTAGGGGTAAGCTCAACTATAACTTGTACTTGGTGTTTGCCCATATAGTGAATCTTGGAGGAAGTAGGGAGCTGTCGCCGGCTAACCTGAACCTGGGTAAACCCTTGTGCAACCCGGCAATAGCACTTCCCCTCACGCCTCACCCCCACGTTCTATGCAGGGATATGACACCGCACACCGTGCCTAGTTCCTCAATACACTGACAACCCACATGCACACGGTGCAGCATGGCTACCTTTTATGCTTTAGATATGAAGGAGATGGTGTGCTTGACATCAGGGTGTATTGCAACCATGCTCCGTCTAGATTGCTGCCAGGTTAGGACTGATGAGAAGCGGGACGAAGCGGCAAGAAGCAATGAGGGTGGCGACGACGAGGGAATCAATGAGCGTGGGAACGGCGAGGCCGACGAGGAGCAACTAGGCTTATAGTTAGGGCATCTGGATTTTGTAAATTTTCTCGAAATTTGTAAAACATATCAAAATTTGAAATGAATTTGCAAATTTTCCTTATATATTGATGTTTACATGTTTTTATTTTTTTGGTTTGGGGGAGCCGGGTGGGCAGCACCCCCGACGTGCCAGATAGACGTCTGACACCCCCCTCCCAAATGGACAAAAATTGTGGGGTGCCGGACAGAAGTTGGGTGCTGCTGGGAGAGCGGCGACCTATACTCTTTCACGGAAAGGAGGGAGATCGATGGAGATGCTCTCAGCTCACAACAACACATGGTGCCCTGTATTACAATTTATTTCCTTCCTTTCTCTACACGACAAGTTTTTTTTGACAATAAATACCATATATTTAAGGTAGCGAATAATACATGATTGATATACATGAGATGACTATATCGATTACAAAATAAAGTCTAAAAGAAACCACTTAATTTTTTAGATCTTCAAACTCTTCCTTCTTCCATGACACAATCTTGTACTTTTCCGGAGGCAGCCGTAGAACAATGGAAAAAATAAAAAACCAATGGCATGTAAATACCAATGATGGTTCCCCCATAATTATAATTTTGAGTCGCAATACCAAGACTACGTGCACGCACGCAACCATTAAAGTAATCAACTAACATCGGCATCGGTAAGAGTACCAACATCGATATTTCAGAGAAACTAAATCGAACAACCTTGTCGACATTGCTGGGAGCCAAGAGTTTGAATCACCATTTTTGAGGACGTAGCAGTCGGGGCAGATATTGCAAGGAGAAACCTCCTCACGGCATCATGGCAACCATGAGAACAAATCCAAAATTGATCCGGCAAAGTAAGATCTGAAGGACCAAACCTAGATAAACTTAATCTTCCAACACCACCATTGACGTCGGGAAGATGACCTTGCTGTCGAAACAAGGGTTGGATATTATTTATTGAAGACGATGTCATCTCCGTTGATGAAGAAGATGGCCACAAAAACGCTAAACCAATCTATTGAGAACACAACTTTTACTGAGAATTCCACTCATAGATCAGATTCCCTTTTCCTCCTGACGCCGGCAAGGCTAACTGGAGGAGGGAAAACCGATTTATGGTGGATGCGGAGGTACGGCAACTTCTAGGATTTTCAGAGGAGGAGCTCTTGTATGCCCGTTGTAATTTTTACGGTATATTCTCTATACGACATGTAATTCTCTTGCTTTCGAGATAATGAAATAGACCGTACGGAGTGTTCCCCAGGGGTTCAAAAGCCCCGAACCCCCGGATGGAATGCTTGACACGTGTCCCTATGGCTTTGACCACTTCGCTTCTTTGGCTGAACCATTCTCGCAAAATCCCCGTGACCAAAAAATAAATAAATAAATTTTTTGACGAACCCCGTGTCCTCTATAGTTAGTACTACCACAGTCTCCGACCGCTTTGTCAGTATGCTCCGGTGAGAGACTTTGCAGGCTCCGACCATGCACCATCGCCACTCATAGCACCGTCGATGGCCTCTGCATCATGGTCGGTTGGAGGTGGCAGCACCATGGATCATAGTTGGTAGCAAATCCTAGTGCTGATGGCAGCATCTCCGGCGACGCCTCGCAGCAGCTCTGACGCTCGTAGCACCGCCGATAGCCTCTAGTATCATCACATGACATAGTTGGTAACAAATCCTAGTGTCGATGGAAGCATCACCGGCGACGGCTCGCAACATCGTGATCCGTTGCAAACGTATCTATTTTTTCAACCACTTTTCTTGTTGTATATCCTCACATTTGCATGATTTGGATCAAACTAACACAGACTAATGATGTTTTCAGCATAATTACCCTTGGTAACTAGTTTTGTGCAGAAATTCAATTTCCTCGGAAAATTTTAGAAAATTACTTTTCCCCGGAAGGCTTCGGGAGCCCGAAGGACAGCCATGACTTGAACTGCCACAGCCGGCGCGGTGTCACTCGCTCCATCATACGTGTTCTACAAGCACAAGGATGATGTCATTCCCTCCATCATATGTGTTATGCAAGCACAAGCAGGGGCATAAGAGATTTCCAAAATAAAAGTCATATACTTGCAACTATGGTGTCAGCCAATTGCTCAATGCAAAATAAAGACAATTCTCTTCTAGACACTATATGCCTAAAGCTACTAATAAGGTGAGAATTCAATATATGTTTAGTTCTGAAAATAACTGATAGAGCTATGTGTGTAAGAACGGGGGAGCTCCCCGCCCCCAGCCCAACCCATCTACCCCAAAATCAATAATATTTGGCCTATTCCCCTACTCGGTCTCTAGTTCAGTTGTATTTCGTGTGTGCCACTCTATCTCAATCCAATCGGAGGATGAGACGTAACAGAATATTACTCCCTCCATATGAAAACATAAAATGTTTTAACATTTTCTAAACTACAAGTACTTAAGTGTGTTTTAATGTAATATGCATATGAATCTACACACTAAAATGCGTCTAGATATGTGTTTTCTAGAAAATATTAAAACATATTATATTTTGATACGGAGGTAGTACAACTCAGTTTTATAGAATATTATGTGATTAGATGTAGTTTACATGGAACACAGTGAATCCGTAGCAAAAAATTAAGACGATGACGCCCTCTAGTAGACAATCTTTGTAGTAGTGCCTCCCGTTGAGGTCGCTCAGGGTGTCCTGCACTGAGACAAACCCCAGTCATAGAATGCCACACGGCCGCCCAGGACTTGAACTGGCATAGCTGGCGTGGTGTCATTCCCTCCATCATACGTGTTCTACAAGCACAAGCATGGTGACATTCCCTCATCATACGTGTTCTACAAGCACAATCAGGGGCATAAGAGATTTCCAAAAGAGAAGTCATATACTGGCAACTATGTTGTCAATCAAGTGCTCAATGCAAAATGAAGGCAGTTCTCTTCTAGAAATTATATGACTAAAGCTACTAATAAGGTAAGCATTCAATGAACGCTTAGTTCTGAAAATAACTGATTGAGCTACGTGTAAGTCCGAGGGGGCCACCGCCCCCCACCCCTAACCCAGCCCATCTACACCCAAAATCAGTAATATTTGTCTTCCCCCTCTGGCCGCGCCTGGTGGGCCCCTGGGGGCTGGGACCACCCCTAGGGTCTTCTTTGGCATAAAGCCTCCTTTGTTCCTGAAATGCAAAAACCCCGAAGGATTTTCCCGAAAACGATCTACAACTCCGCCAACACCCGAAACCCTAGTCCGGGAGACAGAAGTTCCTAATCTGGCATCATGCCGGAACAGGGATTGGAGGGAGATATTCGCCATCATCATTGCCATCACCTCTCCATCAACCCTCCATGATTCCCCCTTCGATGTGTGAGTAATTCCATGTTGTAGGCATAGGGGATAGTAGTAATTGGATGAGATTAGTCATGTAATAGATCACGAGATTGTTAGGTCTTGATGCCTAGTACCCACTATTGTTGTTTATTACCGTTGTTGAAACTTGGAGTATTTAATGCTTGTCACTTAGGGCCCGAGTGCCATGATTTAAGATCTGAATATGTTATGTTTTTACGAGTATAATTGTTGTTTTGGATCTTATCTACTAGTTGTATACACTTATTTTTGTCCGGAACCCGAGACCCCAAGGTGACAAGGTTGGGATATCAGAGGGGATGGACTCTAGTTCGAGGATTACATGTTTTCATTGTATGTTAATGCTTTGTTGTGGTGTTTGGTAGAACAACTGCCTTAATTACCAGTAGTTCCTTTTTGGACCCGCAGCAACGAGATGGTAGGAGAAAAGATGTCGTGCAAGTTCTTATTGCAAGCACACACGACAATTCTCGGGAAACATGCCTATGATAGTATGTGACTTGGATACTCTCTTATATATGTGCATTGACCTTTGTTACCTCTATTACATGGTTAATCTCATTCATGCAACGCCCGTACATCCATCCCTATGCCTACATTGTTTTTAGCACGGTTACTTAATTCGTTTACATTTACTGTTACTATTACTTCTATTGTTACTATTGAACTACTATTGCCATCATATCACCGTTACTACTAATAAATTGTGTGAAGCAAGATACTTTTCAGGTGCATATGAATTGACAACTCGGTTGTTAAGGCTTATAGGATCCCCTTGTGTCGAATAATTAAATTGGGCTATATTTACCCTCAAAGACTATTGGGATCCCCTACACTTGAGGATCATTACCCGGGATATCATAAACCGGGTTCACCTCTTCTTCATGCTCTTCAGCCATAACGTCCATATGACCCGGCGATGGAGCAGCCGGTTCATCATTCACTTCTTCAAGGTTCTTCTCTTCAACATTTACAGAGGGAGGAGCGGAGGAAACAGGGTTTACTTTTAATACAGCCTGAGTTCTATTGCAAAAGGAAAAACTCTGAGTTATATTGCAAGATTGAGATATTAGCAGTGGAAAAACCAGGGAAGGAAAGTTAACTTACCCAGAGTTGATGGAAATTCACTAGCCCCGCTGAAATGGGACGAGTCTGAGTTCGGGGAATCTGAATGAAAAGGACGACTCAGTTCTGGCCTCATTTGTCCGGCTAAGGGGTGTGAAGCAGTGGGCGAAACTCGGACTTTGGAGACCCGACGAGTAGGAGTTTTCATAGGCAAACCTGTTTCTAACTCGCTGGAGCCAGAGCTCCGGGTCCTTCTTCTCTTGCTGCCCTCCTCATCCTCCTGCGTCTTCTGTGTGTGTGAGGACGGTTTCAAAGGATTTTTTGACAGTATAGAGATAGGCACCTTTGCGACGGCCTGTCGGGTCCTCTTCTGGCCTGCGGGGGACTCCTTATCAGCCACCAGGTTGGAACCGGTGATGGGAGTAGAGGGGTTGAAATCCGGCATGGCCTGATCCAGAACTTCATGACCCGTTTCTTCCTCACCAGCTTGTCCGCCGCCTAATCCGGCAATTTCCTGTACTGCCTGCTCATCCTGTGAGTAGTCAGCGTCAGCAAATTGGTTGTGCAACTGACCGAGGCAATCAAATTCAGAAACCTCTTCCTCGTTGTTGCTTTTCTCTTCTGATTCTTCATCTTCAGGTGGAGAAGCCGGTTCCTCCGTAGTAACCCAGAAAGGGTCATTAGCCTGTGAACCGGAACAACGACGAGGTTAGAACTTGCGCAGTCAAAAGAATGAACGATACTTACAAACATAAAAGATATGGAGACTTACGGGAGGAGCCGGGTTAGAGGAGCTAAAGGGCTCTAGGCCAACATCGAAGAACTTATCTTGCTTCACCCCAACCAGGAGTTTCAAGGAGGTCGTCATCTCAGACTTAGAGACTATAGACTCAGAGTATCGCATAGAATCTGTTGAACCGGTATACTCATGGAATAACCGGTTCCTGATAGTGAGGGGTTGGATACGCCAGTCTACCAAGGTTTTGGTTAAATCTAAACCTATAAGCCCGTGAACTATCAGCGAGGTTACACATTTCAAGAGAGGCCGGATCTTGATTCGATCAGCAGACTTGGCATAGGAATTCATGGTGCTAGTGTAAACTAAGCGTTCAGGACGGTAACCCGGAAGAGCCGGTTCACCTTCAGGAGTGGTGCTTTTAATGTAGAAGTAGGATTTCTGCCACATCTTAGGGTGACTGGCTAGAGGAATACCTGGGTAGGCAATATCCTTTCATATTTGGAACGAGACCCCCCCACAGCTACCTCTAGGTGTTTGTTGCAATAGAAGTATTCGAGGAAAAGGTCTAAGTTTGGCTCTACTTGGAGGTAGTCCTCACAGAGGAATACGAAGTTTCTAACGTTTAAAATGGAATTTGGTGGAAGGTCTTGAGGATGGAGGCCATAATAACCCAAGAGCCGGCGAAAAAAGAGGGAACCGGGTGGGCGAAACTCGCGGAGAATATGGGCTTCAAAAATTATTACCTCGCCCCGGCCAGGTTCGGGCCGGATCTCATTTCCCAGAGCTCGCCAAGATAAACCCTTGGGTAGTAGCCTGGAGTCCTCCATCTTCGTGAGCCGGCCTTGGGTCATCTCGGACTTGCACCAGTTCACTTGCATTTGGTTCCTCCCTGAACCGGCAGTACCAGAGCCGTAAGCCCCTCCGGTTTTCCTCTTTTCCTCCGCTCCGCCAGCCTTCGACGCCAAAGTTTTCTCCTTTCCCATCTTGAGGTGGACACCGGCGAAGCTCCGGCCGCGGCGGCGCTGGAAGAAAGGCAGAGATCTGGAGCTTAGATCGGAGGTGGAAGATTAAGTGGGGAGAGCGGGCTGCGAATGAGCCATGGGGAACGTACTACTGCTATTTATAGGCGGGGTCAAAACCCTAGGGTTAAGTGGTAACTTTTGCATAAAAACCCCTCAAGATTACATTATTTATGGAAAGGTACAGCGAGATCGGATCACAGGAGGAGATTTTTTCCGAAGAAATGGAACAATTACGTGGAGAAGAATCCGGGCTAGGTTAAGATCTGGTTCCAAAGATTTGGGAGATAAAAATATGAGAGTTATCTTTACAAAAAACGGAAAGATATGATCCTGGAGATAAAGAGCTTGGCCCGTGAAATCTGGAACAGATATTCCGAGAGGTTATTTTTCTTGGATTAAAAGATTAGTGTTCAAAAGTTTCTGAATAAAGCTTAACGTGAACTTCTTAAGTTTAAAACTTAAACGTTGATGTTAACCTGGGGTCTAATGTTGGGGGAATAGGTAAGGGGGAGCCTTACCGACCACCAATATAAGCCGGGAATCGCCCTGTCCGGTTTAAGGTGATTGACCCGGGTCATGTTAAGCAGGGTCGGGTTAAGTCAGGAAGAGCCGGGTTGCGGTGAGTATAACCCGGACTGAATGAAGGAACCGGCCCAAGGCCCAGGTTAGAAGACGCGAAATCTCGGGAGCCCGGAGAGCAGTTCAAGGCCGGCCCAGGAGTAGCCGTATCATAAGAAGAACCAGACCAACATGATCAAGAAGCGGAGGGAACTAGGACTATGAGGACGGGCGTGACCTGGACTCCCTTGTAACCCGGAGGTCTCGTCCACTTTATAAGGAGAGACCCTGGGACGTAGAAGGACAAGTTCTAAGTCGATAGCAAAGTAACTCGAGACAGCGAGAGGCGGAATCGCCCTTTGTAATCGAGACTTGCTTCCCTGATAGTAAGAAAGCAGGAGTAGGTTTTTACCCTCAATAGAGGGGCCGAACCTAGGTAAACTCGCGTCTCTCGTTTCCATCTCAACCCTTTCGAAGTTTCTCTTAGTAGCAATGGCCTCACAATTCAGTTCTCGCATGAGGACACTTGCCGTGACAACACCACGATAGGAAGCCTACCCATACCAACGCGCAGTGTTGCCTCAACAAACACATGAAAGGTATTGCAGGATCCAGGAACAAAGGAAAGAATTCCAAGAGGAAGTTCAACAAGAAAACGCCAGAAGCTGAAAAAGAAGAAAGTGAATCGTACACTGATGATAAAATCCAGGAACATCAGCGGAAAGGCGAGCCAAAATTCCCGAGAGTTGAAGGAGAATGTAACCTAACTTTCCTGGCAACTCCCTCAGCAAAACAGGCAAAAAGAACACTTCGAGAAATCAACGTGGTTGTTCCTCCAACTCCAAAGTACTTGAAGTATTCAAATATGCCAATTACCTGGGATCAGTCTGATCATCCCGGTAATATCCCAGAACCCAGCACGCATGCTTTGGTCGTAAGCCCTATTTTTCAAAACACTAGGCTCAAAAGAGTGTTGATGGACGGAGGATCTAGTACCAATATTATGTACTTAAGTACATTGAAGCAGCTACACATCTCCGAGACCCAGCTCAATCACAGTAACATACATTTTCATGGTATTGTTTCTGGCAGGCAAGCACAATCCCTAGGAGAAATTTACCTAGACGTAACCTTTGGAAAAGATAACACTTCCGCCAGGAAAAGATCTCATTCGAGGTGGTGCCATTCGAGAGTGTTTATCACGCAATACTCAGACGTCCGGCTTTCGCCAATTTCATGGCAAGATCATGTTATATCTATAACAAGCTGAAGATGCCAGGGCCAAAAGTAGGAGTAATAACCATATTTGCAGACTTCAAATTGGCGAACGAGCTGGATAAAGGAAACGCCTTTTGCGCCGAACAGGTCATTCGGAAAGAAGAATTGAAGGAGCTAGCTAAAGAGGTATCGTGGATAGAAATGCCGGTAGGAAAAGAAAGCCGGAAGCCAGCAGATAGTTTCAAATCCTCGGAGAACACAAGACAGGTTATCCTAGATCCCAAAGATCCCACAATATTTGTCGTAGTTGGAACATGAATGACTGACAAATAGGAAAGCGCGCTCATCAAGTTCCTATGTGAGAACTAGGACATTTTCGCCTGGTGTCCTGCTAATATGCCAGGTGTGCCCAGGGAACTTGCTGAGCACCAACTCAAAGTAATCCCAGGATCAAAACCCGTCAAACAAGGTCTCCGTCGTTTTGATGGAAGAAGACGGAAGGCTATAGGCATGGAAATTATCCGGCTTTTAGCGGCTGATTTTATTTGGGAAGTCATACATACTGATTGGTTTGCGAACCCAGTATTAGTCCCGAAGAAAGATAGTATTGTTCTTAGGATGTGTATAGATTACACCGTCTTGAATAAATTGTGTCCAAAGGATAGGTCCGCGTTACCGCGAATCGATCAAATAATAGATGCCACTGCTGGCTCTGAGATTTTATGCTTTTTGGATGCTTATTTCGGGTACCATCAAATACGTATGAAGGAGGAATACCAAATAAAAACTTCCTTCATAACCCCGTATGGAACATACTATTACATAACCATGCCTTTTGGCTTGAAGAATGCCGGTGCAACTTACCAGCGTTGCATGCAAAGATGCTTGCATAGTCAAATTGGTAAAAACGTCCATGTTTACGTGGATGATATTGCCGTAGTTTCCAAGGAAAAGGATACACTCCTTGAAGATTTACGAGAAACCTTCGAAAATTTGCGCACTTATAAAATGAAGTTGAATCCATTAAAGTGTGTATTCGGGGTTCCCTCAGGAAAGCTTCTGGGTTTTATCGTTTCTCACAGAGGAATAGAAGTAAACCCGGAAAAGATCAATGCAATCTTGAACATCACAAGGCCTACGTGCCTAAAAGATGTCCAAAGACTGACGGGATTTGCAGCTGATGTTAGCAGGTTTATAAGCCGGCTAGGTGACAAAGCTCTGCCATTATACACATTGTTGAAGAAATTCGACAAATTTGAATGGACATAAGAGGCGGACAAAGCATTAACCCAGCTAAAAGAAACTTTGATGAAAGCTCCGATTTTGGCATCCCCAAAAGACGAAGAACCCATGTTACTGTATCTTACAACAACAAACATGGTTATTAGTGCAGTGATAATCGTGGAAAGACGGAAAAAATGAACAAAGTATACCAGATCAACATCTGGTGTATTACGTCAGTGAGGTATTCTCCGAGTCAAAACAAAGGTATCCATATTATCAAAAACTGGCATATGGCATGTTTTTTGCATCTCAAAAACTCCGTCATTATTTCCAAGGACATTCCATAACGGTAGTAAGCAAAGCACCACTAGGGGATATCATAAACAATGCGTACGCAACTGGCCGAGTCGCCAAATGGGGCATTGAGCTCGCTGCATTCGACATTAAGTACCAACCCCGGACGACAATTAAATCCCAGGTGTTGGCAGATTTTGTCGCGGATTGGACAGAAGCAATGGGAAACACACTGATACGTCTCCAACACATCTATAATTTCTGATGCTCAATGATCATATTATGCCAATTGCTACTTGTTTTCTCCCTTATTTATAGCATTTTTATACGTTTTCCGGGACTAACCTATTAACAAGATGCCAAGTGCTAGTTCCCTGTTTTCTGCTGTTTTTGGTTTCAGAAAAGTTGTTCTGGAAACATTCTCGGAATTGGACCCCACAAAACCCGAAGTGCCTATTTTCCCCGGAAGCATCGAGAACACCGAAGAATAGTCGAAGACGGGCACAAGAGGGGCCACACCATAGGGTGGCGTGACCCCCCCTTGGCGGCGCCAGTTATGGGTGTGGGGCCCCTGGGGCTCCACCACCTTTTCCCTTTCGCCTATTTAATCCCCCCGGATGGAAAACCCTAGACACATGATCAAAAATCCCCGAAAAGTTCTGCAGCCGCCGTCACCATCAACCCTAGATCAGGGGAGTTCTGAAGCTATTTCCAGCAACCTGCCGGAGAGGAGATCATCACCGGAGGCCTCTTCATCACCATGCCTGCGTCCGGAGTGATGCGTGAGTAGTTCATCCTTGGACTACGGGTTCGTAGCTATAGCTAGATGGTTGTCTTATCCTCATATGCCTCCATGTTTAGATCTCGTGAGCTGCCTATCATGATCGAGATTGATCTTATGTAATTCTATATGATGTGTTTGCTGGGATCCGAGGAATATTGAACTTATGCCAAGTTGATTATAGTGTTTATTTGCATACGCTATTTGTGATCTTGCATGCTTTCCGTTGCTAGTGGTTGCTCTGGCCAAGTAGTTGCTAGTGACTCCAAGAGGGAGTATTTATGCTCGGTAGTGGGTTCATGCCTCCTCACCGCCTTGCTCGAGTGACAGAAACATGCAGGGGGGGATGAGCTGTTGCCATTAGGGAGAAAACAACGGTGAGAGTGCCCGCGCGCATAATCATTGCTTACATTACACACTTTGTTTAATGCAGTTATCTGTTGCTTGCAACTTAATACCTAAGGGGGTTCGGATGATAACCTAAGGGTGGATTATTAGTCATAGATGCAGATGGATTTCGGTCTATGTATATTGTTGTAATGCCCTCACTAAATATCATAGTAATCATCATGTTATATTGTGCACTACGGTGCAACCTCTATTTGTCAATTGCCCAGCTGTTATTTGTTCACCCAACATGCTATCTTTTATGGAGAGACACCACTAGTGAACCTATGAACCCCGGTCCATTTTTCCACAGTGTTAAACAAACCACAACAATTTCCTGCTTTCTTTACTTACTGCAAGCATACATCATTTTCCACACTATACGTCTAATCTTTGTTTTTATCAAGACCGGTGAGATTGACAACTTCATTGTGCTGTTGGGACAAAGTATTTTGGTTGTGTTGTGTGCAGGTTCCACGTTGTTGCTGACACCAGTGAAGGGCCAGCACCACCGTTAGTAGCATCAACCTTCTTGAGATCATCTTCCTCCTACTGGATTGATAACCTTGGTTATTAACTAAGGGGAATTTCCTACCGTTGTGTTCATCACACCCTCCTCTTGGGGTATCCCAGCACACAACATCAAGGAAATTTCTGGCGCCGTTGCCGGGGAGTAAGAAGTCTTCTGGCAAGGGGAGTCTCTCACTCTCAACCTCTTTATTTTGTTTATTGTCTTGTTTTTATTTTTGTCTTGTTTTGCTTCTCTATATCAAACACACACAAAAAAAGTTTACTTCATAGCTGTTATTTATTTGCTTGCTTTTATTTCACTAGAATGAGTATTCCTGAAGTCGAGGTTCGTTCTTTTAGGCAACAAGGGGGATAGAGTTTAAAAGATGCTTGGTATAGAATAAATGATGCTCATAATAAATGTACAAAAAAATATTCTACATTGATACTCCTGAGGAACTTTTATGTTGGTATTTCTGGCTGGTATAGGCATGTGTTAGATACTCTTACAGGTGGAATTTTTTTAGGAACTCCTGCTTTGGAAGCCTGCAATTTGATTGAAAGTTTAGTAGGAGCACCCCCATTACAACTGTTAAAACTGAGACCACTTTGGAGGATTTTATTGATAAACTAAACTCTTTGGAAATGAACTTACCAATTTTCCTTTATAATGCTAGCAAAGTTAATGAATTAATAATTACTATTGATAAAAGAATCACTGCTCTAGAAGCTAGCAACACTCATGATAATCAAAATTTTAGGATTGGTATACTAGAGGATGCTATGGGAACTTTAAGCTCAACCTTTTCATCTCTTAAATTCAAAAATGAGAAAGCCTTTGTGGGAAAGGAGCAAATATCCATGTATGTTCCCAAGATAACTAAACCCAAATCTCAATATGTGCTGAAAATTGCTAAAACAATTAATGAAACTAAGAGTGACCTCCATGTTGAATATTCAAAAACATCTAGAGTACCTATTGCTGCAAATAATGGTTTATAGGAAGTTATAGAGGATGCTTCTTCACTCTAAAATACTTGAGTTTCCCTTTTATGCCTAGCTGAAAGGCGTTAAAGAAAAGCGCTACCGGGAGACAAACCGTTTTATTTTGCTGTTTTCAACCCGTTTTATTTCGTATTCTTTGGTGTGCTTTGCACCTGGGTGTTGTCTATTTCCTTAGAAACCCCTTTGTATCTTTTCTTTTGTGTTTTTATTGAGCCAAGTAAAGCCTCTAGTGGAAAGTTGAGGCTATATTTCGGATTTCCGCGTAGGAAACATATTTCTGTTGTCCACTGTTAATTCCGTAAAAAATCACAGAAAATAAAAAATGACCTGAGTGTTTCCGTGCTTAATCCTGAGTTATATACGCAACTTTTCTTAGTTGACAACTTTTTGATTTGAGTAACATAAGATTTTTGAAAAAAACGATCTTTACCTGTTGTTCTGTTTTGACAGATTTCTGCCATTTATTGCATTTGCATCTTAATCTCTTTCTTTCGAGAAAAAGAGTTTTAACAGAAGTTGTGACAGTAGCTAATGTGTTTTTCATTGTTAGACTTGTGTTGAAAATGAACCATGTGAATTTATTATTTCGATTGCACTAACGTTGCTAATGAAGATTGTGAGAAGTTTGGTGTGAAGGAAGTTTTCAAGGGTCTAGAGAAGAGAATGATATGATGTGATCAAGAAGAGTGAAAAGTATAAGCTTGGGGATGCCCCGGTGGTACATCCTAGCAAATTCCAAGAAGACTCAAGAGTCTAAGCTTGGGGATGCCTAAGGCATCCCCTTCTTCATCAACAAATTATCACGTCACTTCTAGTGAAACTATATTTTTATTCGGTCACATCTTATGTGCTTTACTTGGAGCGTCTTTTATTTTTGTTTTCAGTTTGTTTTTGTTTTTTGCTTTCAGTTTGTTTTTACTTTTTTCAATAAGCTTGGTTGGACCCCAGCATTCTTTTATTGGAGAGTGACACGCTCCGCATTTTCATGAGAATACTTTGTATTCTTAATCTCTGTCTGGCTGTTGCATTTATTTAGCTCCTGTTTTGCATGAATATCTTATTAGAGTTGTTAGTTTTAGTAGTTTTATGTGAGTACTCTCATGTTTTCTTGATGTATCATAAAGAGTATTTTTGTTAAAGCATGTTTTGTATGGTGCTTGTTGGGAGAAGAAAATTGTTGCTTGAAGTAGAATTTATAACAGTACTAGTAGAAGCTTGTATAGATTGTGGCTAGAACTTTTTCATATCATGATCAATGTTATTTTAGTTTTAAATCCTTGTGGTTATTGAGTAGCATGATTAGCCTCAAATAGCTGAGAGTGTTTAATATGTCTTGAAAGATTCATGAGTTGTTCTTGTAATAGTAAAGCACCAATATATGGTATTCTCTTTCGAATGTTTTATTTGGTTGACTTGGCGCATGCTCACACCATGTTTATGACTACAAACCAGTCACGAATAGCCTCCATGACCACTTAGTTTTTGAACTTGTGATACTTCTTATGTTTTAATTAATGATGCTTATGTCGCTATGCATGATTATGGCTCTTATGCTCCCTTAATTTGTCGCTCCCAGTCTTCTGCTAGCCTCCACCTGTACTGAGTATGAGCTCTACTCGTGCATCCAAACTCCCTAAAACCAAAGTTTTTCCCATTGTGTACACCATACCTACCTACATGTGGTATTTAACTGCCACTCCTAGTAAATTGCTCTTATGTTACCTTTAAAACCTTCAAAATTACTCATGCTTTATGTTCTTGTTTTTGCTCATGAGGACGTCAATAGAGAATCTTTATCTCACTTGTTGATTGGATTTCACACCCTGGACTAGTGGCTTCATCCGCTTATCCAAATGATAGAAGAGCTGGCTGCGGGGTGCCCAACCCCAAATTAATGCAAACAAATTCACTTCACTATTTTTGCCCCTGATTTATCAGTCAAAGCATAGTTGTGTAAACAAAAGAGAAACAGGGATGGCCTTTTACACCAGTTGCGTCCTTCACCATGGGAGCCGCTCTTGTGAATCCAGTTGACTTGTGACGTACTGTATTTTCTGTTTACCATTTGTTGACATTAGCATACATCTCCCAAAATATAGACACTCAGTGTCAAACTTTTAATACCTCTGTTTAATAAAATAAAAGCTCTGGCACATGAGTGATCCCTGCTTCCCTCTGCGAAGGGCCTTTCTTTTACTTTTATGTTGAGTCTCCATCTTCTAACTTTATGCACGGTTGAGAGAGCATTTTTGCCATTCTGAGTTTTATGTGCATTTGTCCCATAAACATCAATAATTACTTCATAATGTGATATTATTTTTTCTTAAATTATTTGTTCTAGTCTTCCTCATGAACTTTGAAGGTGTCCTGGCATTTATGTTTTGCCCCACTCTTAAGGACTAGCGAAATATCACTTTGCCATGCTTTCTCTATACCTGAAACAAACGTCTATCTTTCTTTGCATTATTATTCATGATCCTTTATTTGAGTTACTCTTCGCGATGCAAAGTAATTGCTATGCTTTATTATTAAAGTTCTATTTATCATGTTTGTGTTTGAAGTTCTATGATCTCAGCGTGCATATGCTTTTACATTAGATTGATCAAGTTTATGTTAGTAGCATGTCACCTCAGAAATTATTGTTTTATCGTTTACCTACTCGAGAACGAGTAGGAACTAAGCTTGGGGATGCTTGATACGTCTCCAACGTATCTATAATTTCTGATGCTCCATGATCATATTATGCCAATTGCTACTTGTTTTCTCCCTTATTTATAGCATTTTTATACGTTTTCTGGCACTAACCTATTAACATGACGCCAAGTGCCAGTTCCCTGTTTTCTGCTGTTTTTGGTTTCAGAAAAGTTATTCTGGAAACATTCTCGGAATTGGACCCCACAAAGCCCGAAGTGACTATTTTCCCCGGAAGCATCCAGAACACCGAAGAAGAGTTCAAGACGGGCACTAGGGGGCCCACACCATAGGGTGGCACGACCCCCCCTTGGCCGCGCCAACTATGGATGTGGGGCCCTTGGATCTCCGTCTCCTTTGCCCTTTCGCCTATTTAATCCCCCCGGATGGAAAACCCTAGACACCTGATAAAAAATCCCCGAAAAGTTTCGCAGCCGCCGTCACCGTCAACCCTAGATCAGTGGGGTTCTGAAGTTGTTTCCGGCACCCTGCCGGAGAGGAGATCATCACCGGAGGCCTCTTCATCACCATGCCTGCCTTCGGAGTGATGTGTGAGTAGTTCATCCTTGGAATACGGTTTCGTAGCTGTAGCTAGATGGTTGTCTTCTCCTCATATGCCTCCATGTTTAGATCTCGTGAGCTGCCTATCATGATCGAGATTGATCTTATGTAATTCTATATGCTGTGTTTGCTGGGATCCGATGAATATTGAACTTATGCCAAGTTGATTATAGTCTTTATTTGCATATGCTATTTGTGATCTTGCATGCTTTCCGTTGCTAGTGGTTGCTCTGGCCAAGTAGTTGCTAGTGACTCCAAGAGGGAGTATTTATGCTCGGTAGTGGGTTCATGCCTCCTCACCGCCTTGCTCGAGTGACAGAAACACGAAGGGGGAGGATGAGCTGTTGCCATTAGGGAGAAAACGACAATGAGAGTCCCGCGCGCATAATCATTGCTTACATTACACACTTTGTTTAATGCAGTTATCTGTTGCTTGCAACTTAATACCTAAGGGGGCTCGGATGATAACCCGAGGGTGGATTTAGTCATAGATGCAGATGGATTTCGGTCTATGTATATTGTTGTAATGCCCGCACTAAATATAATAGTAATCATCATGTTATATTGTGCAATACGGTTCAACCTCTATTTGCCAATTGCCCAACTGTAATTTGTTCACCCAGCATGCTATCTTTTATGGAGAGACACCACTAGTGAACCTATGAACCCCGGTCCATTTTTCCACAGTGTTAAACAAACCACAAAAATTTCCTGCTTTCTTTACTTACTGCAAGCATACATCATTTTCCACACTATACGTCTAATCTTTGTTTTTAGCAAAACCGTTGAGATTGACAACCGCATGTTACTGTTGAGACAAAGTATTTTGGTTGTGTTGTGTGCAGGTTCCACATTGTTGCTGACACCGGTGAAGCGCCAGCACCACCATCAGTAGCATCAACCTTCCTGAGATCCTCCTCCTACTACTGGATTGATAACCTTGGTTCTTAACTAAGGGGAATTTCCTACCGCTATGCTCATCACACCCTCCTCTTGGGGTATCCCAACACACAACATCACACACCAATGCCAGAGTCGAAATATTGGATCATGCATTTTGACGTATCCAAAATGAAAGAAGGCGATGGAGCAGGTGTAGTGCTTAAATCTCCAAAAGGCGACATAATGGAATATGTATTGCAAATACACTTCAACGCCAGCAACAATGTAACACCTGGGGTGTTCCCCCTTAGTAGATTTGGTTGCTTTTCTTTTTCTTTTTGCATCACATGCATCATATGCATTGCATTCTATTTTCAAAACAACTGGAAAATTCAAACCAAATTAAACTTTCAAACATTGTTCAAAATTTCCAATTTAAAAAATTGCAAACTAAAACACACTCAATTTGTTTTCAATAGTTTGAAGTTGAATTTATTTAATTTGCCTGTTAATGAAATACCCTTTTGTTAACACCCAAATGATAATTTCAAATTCATTTCAACATCAATCATAATGGGCATGATCAAATTGTGGGTTTAAAAACAATCAAATTCTTGCAAACAATTAATTCAATAAGGTCTCATAAATTGTTTGGGGTTATTGAATAAATTGTTTAAATATCAATCTTTATGGAAAACTAATGGAATTTCAAATACCAACTTAAAACTCCAATTAATAATTCAAATTTTTGGAATTAATGTGCACAATTGCTTTTACTCATTATTTTGCAAATTAATAAAATTCAGTTATAAAATAAAAACCCCCAAACCCTATTTGAAATTCAACTAACAATTTAATATCAAATTAATAATTCAAATTAATGAAAAAAAGTAACATACCTTGTTATTTGTTGTTTTGTTAATCAATAAAAATATTTTATAAAAAAATTAAAACCCCAAACCCTAACCTATTCTTTCTCTCTCTCCCTTTTCTTTTCTTACAAGCAAAAAAAAAAGAGAAAGAAAAGGAAAAAAATCAACAGAAAGGGAGGCAGGCCCAACCTCACCCCCCAAGCCCACCCCTCTCTGGCCCATACCCTTCGAGGAGGTTGTCGTCTTCCTCCTCGTGATGTCATCCTCTGTACGACTCCCTCCCCACCGATGATCGTCTCCTCCCCCCTCCCGATTGCTTGCCGTACAGAACTCAGGCCCCCATAAAACCCCCTCCTGCAACCCTACCCTCTCCCATCTTCCTGCCGCGCCGCCATCCCTCTCTCCCTCCTCGTCTAGCTGCCCCCCGCTCCTCTCTGTTTCTGTTCCCCTGAAAGCCACCGAGAACACCTAGCACCGATCGATCGCCGTGGGCAACGGGAGCTCCACCCGAGGGCGGGAATGGAACCATGGAGGTTCCACCTCGCACCTCGCCTCCTCGACGCCTGCTGGGAGTCCCCGGGGAGGCCGCGCCGTCGCCGGACCCGCGGCTGCACCTCCACCGTCGCCATCGACAGCAGGTGATCACCTCCCTCTTACCTCTCCCCCTTCCGCTCCTAGCTGTCCGCCTCCACACGCCCGTGGCACGCACGACGCACACACCGCGAGCACACCACCACCCCGTCGTGCACCGCCTGTGTGCTGCCGTCGATCGATGCCTTTGTTCCGTCAGGTTCAGAGATCACTGTCGAACGAAATTCAGTTAACAGGCGTTGAGCTACCACTTCTTCTGTCAGTCACGGTTACTTTCAGAAACCGCGATCCAGCGCAGTGGTACTGCTCCCTCTGCGCGCGAGCTGAGCCACCCGGGTTCGATCCCCGCGGAGGGGATAAAAGCCCACCTTTTTTGTCAATTACTCGCGTAGGGGCCAGGGCCCACCTGTCGGTGGCCCTGGGAGCCACCTCACCTCCCACACCCGCCACGGTGGCGCTGGCCCCGCACGGCAGAGGCTCAGGCCAGGTGGCACTGGGTGTAAAACACCCCAGGGGCCTGTATAAAAATCCTGTTTTCCTCTAAGTCCTTTTTCCTTACAGTTTGGTCCCTGAAAATAAAATGCAAATAACTTCTATTTCATAAATCCAAATAATAAAAATAAAATATGTTTGTTGAACCAAATTTAATTCTCTATCTGTTTATAACATTTGTATTCTGTTTTGAATAATTCAAATGCATTCAAATTTCGAATTCAAACAATTCATTTGAAATTTGAATAATTGCATAACTAAATCATCCCAACTCCAAATTCAACTTTTTAAATATGTTTTCAATACCAAATTAAATGTTCTACCTAAATATAAAATTTGTTTACTGTTTTGAATATTTTAAATTGGTGAAATAATTGAATTCTTGTTTAATTCACTTAATTTTGCAAAATTCATAACTTGGCCATAAAAATTCCAAATTCCACAAACTAAATATGTTTTCCAATCAACTTTTCATGTACTTTCCAAATATCAATTTTGTTTGCTGTTTTGAATAATTTAAATTGCTGAAAACAACTGTTTCTTAATTAATGCATTTAAAATTGCCAAATTAATAACTTGCTCATTTTAAATCCAATTTCAACAAATGAAATATGTTTTCCATGCAAAATTAAACCACCTTTCCAAATATAAATTTTGTTTCATGTTTTGGATAATTAAAATTGCTTGAATAATTTAAACCTTGTTTAAATCATTTAAATTTGCTAAATTCATAACTTGCTCAAATTAAATTATTTTTGAACTTATAAAATATGTTTTCAAACCAGAAAAACATAACCTTTTCAAATATGAAATTGAATTTATGTTTTGAACAAATAAAATCCAAATAATATTCACACTTGAATTAAATTCAATTAAATCTTGTTTAAATTTGTTTAATTCATAATTAAATCATTATTATTCCTTTTTCAATAATTGAAACATGTAATCCACCCAAAATTTTGTGTTCTAATCAAATATGAACTTTGTTATCTGTTTTGAACAATTAAACCTGATGAAAACAACAAATGCTTGTGTGACACCTTTAAGTAACCAAAATTCCAAAACTTAATAAGTGAATTTCAAAATGGGTAAACCTTATTTCCAATTGGTTCAATTGTTGTTATTTTGTTGTTTTCCTCATCCATGCATCATACTAAACCACTTTCACCTGTTGGTTAGCTGTAAAACAATTGTTTCAACCATAATTCATGGGCTTTCCATATGCAATCCAAATTGCATATGGGTCCATTTAAACCTGTTTATCATGTCCACTAGTTTATTCTGATGCATCCTTAAACTTGTCATGCATCCATATCTTGATCATGCTGGATCTTTTGCCGTAGTAGTAATTGTTGCCTCCGTTGTTTGTTCGAGGTTCGTTGCTTCTTCCCGGATAGGACGTTGAGATGATGTGAGCAACGACAAGTTCTGTGGATGTACCTCTACTTGCTGGATTCCAGGCAAGTATACTCACTTGCTGCCAAATGGCTGCCTTTCATCACTTGTTACCGATTCTTTCCGTTGTTCTTATTCTAGCATGTTGATTCGATGCTTGTGTCTCGATCCTATTATATGTTTACCTTGCAGCCATGATATAACCTTCCTTCCACTTCCTATCAACTGTTGCTTGTTTACCTTGTTGGCCCTCGTGTCGTAGTTGCGTGCTTAGTGTTGTTTGCGCTCAAGTCTTGTTGTTCCTTTCGTATCACATGTTTAGTTGATAGCTGGGTTTCAATTCAATCAACAACATGTTAATGTTTTGGGTAATAATAATTTGATGATAAGGCACCGGCAGGAGGCCCGGCGTGGTTTTGAAGCCTGCTAGTGTCGACCCTAATTAGTAAAAGGGTCTTGTCTACTGATCCATGATGAGCGCACTAACCGCATGTGGGAAGCGAGTATGGGCGCCCCCCTCAATTTGACTCGATTCGCATCTCGTCCAAATCGCCACACTTAGTTCGGGCTTTCCATTTGATGCATGCATATGCAGGTGCGAACCCGAGGCCAGGGTGGAACTTTTGTAGTCGGCATTTAGGGCGGCGTGGTCTTAGAGTGCTATGAGGGTCCCCTTTTCTTCGTGGGGCTCGATTAGCCGCGCACGCACAGCATGTGGTTCTTTGGGCTTGATGCAAAGAAGAGTTGAGTTGTGTTGAGTGCCTCGCTTGGTGGAAGTGCATTTCCATCCTGGCGGGGTATTCTTACGTGTACGGCCAAATTGGTGCATCCCTGCAGGGTTAAATCTTCTCGAGAAGCCGTGTTTTCCGCGGTTATGGTTAACTTGGTGAAAGTACTGGCTAACAAGTACTCAGAACAACTTACACCTAACTAATGATACTTGACTAGTAATAGTCTTATTGACACCATAACTTGATCCATCCTTAATCCAACAGTGTGAGTTATCCTTGGGTTGCTTCCTTAGTAGGGGGTGACATTGGATGGGTATTGTTTGGTGAGTAGTTGTAGTTGGTTCCGATACGCTATCTTATCCCCCTCTTTTAGCCGGATGTTGTAGCGAGTCTCTGTAGTTGGTTAGTGCAGCCCGCTGCCGCTTATTTGCAATGAACCCTTCCTTTCCGTTGATCCCAAAGTATTTGTATCTTGTGATGACTGGCTACGCCGGTATCTTGTGAGTATGGTTTATTCACTTGCCAGTACTTAACCGTACTGACCCACGAATCTTTTTCGTGGCTGCATATTCAATATTGCAGTCAACAGGTTTGAAGTCTAACGACGTTAGCTTGGGAATCCCTCCGGCTTGGCCTGGGCAGGGATTGGACGCTCTTGGTTATCTTCAGGACTCTTAGTCCAATTTGTATCTTGTCCGTAGCCGGACGCTATGTTGTTTCTTCCGCTGTTATTTGGATCTTTGTATTGTATCAGTTGTATCCTTGGCTCGTTTGAGTCATCTTGTATATATCTTTTCTGTTGTTGTTGTGGATTATTCGTGAACTGTTGTAATGTTATCACAAGTGGCAACCTGGAATCGGTTATTATGTGGATTTTGGCGGGAATGCTGAAATCTGCATAGTGCCCGATCTCGGGGCGTCACAAACAACGTGGCAGAATATGAAGCTTTGCTTCATGGCTTGCATATTGCAAAGGAGATAGGCTTCAAGCGTATACTTTATTATGGTGACTCGAATTTGGTGCAACGTCAGCTGAACCAAACGTGGGATGCAAAAAGCCCTATTATGGCCGAATATCGGAGAACAGTGGACGAGTTTGCCATTTGCTTCCTAGGATTTGAACTGCTTCACATCAAAAGGGAAGAAAATTGGAACGCATATGCTTTGTCCCGCATGGGCTCGGAAAGGGTTAAGACTCTACCGCATGGTGTGTTTGTCCAACATTCGCATGAACCATCAATAAAAGGCGGAGATATTGATTATTCTCTAGTTTCTGAGTCAATCGAAGTTCTGCTCGTTAACCCGGATTGGACAATTCCATACTTAAACTTCTTAGTTGATCAAAAGTTCCCGGATGGAGAAGATGAAGTCTTGCAAAGGCAGATACATCGCCGATGCAAAGGATACACATTAATCAATGGTTGCCTGTATAAACGCAACACTATCGAAATTTTTCAGCGACGTATTTCGCCAGAAGAAGGACGAGAAATTCTGCAGGAAATCCATGCAGGAGATTGCGGACATCATGCTCAGTCAAAAAGCATAGTTAAAAAAGCATTCAGTGCAGGATTTTTCTGCCTTACAGCCAAGGCAGACGCGGAGCACATAGTAAATACATGTGCCGGATGTCAGTATTACGCCAAGCAGACGAATATGCCAGATCAAGCACTTAAAAATATCCCCATAACATGGCCATTCGCGGTCTGGGGGCTAGATATGATGGGACCATTCAAAACTGCAAGAGGCGGACTTACACATCTACTCGTGGCAGTAGATAAGTATACCAAGTGGGTGGAGGCGAAACCCACCAAAAAACCTTGACGGTGTGACTCCCAGAAATTTTGTCATTGACGTAGTCATGAGATACGGAGTTCCACATAGCATAATCACGGATAATGGGACAAATTTCTCTGTTGGAGAGTTGGCAAAATATTGCCGACAGACGGGAATTCGCTTAGATTTTGCATCTGTGGCACACCCACAATCCAATGGACAGGTTGAACAGATCAATAGTTCAATCCTGCAAGGAATATGCCCAAGACTCGAATCTCCTCTTCATAGAGCAGCTGGAGTACGGGTAGAAGAATTACCTTCTGTGATTTCGAGTATTCGAACAACGCCGAATAGATCAACAGGGCAAACGCCGTTTTTCTTGGTTTATGGTGCAGAAGCAGTGCTTCCCACGGACATGATCCATGATAGCCCAAGAGTGCTGGCGTATGATGACTCGGATGCCAAAAATGCACGACAGTATGCCGTTGATCCCTTAGAGGAAGACGAGAGCTTGTGCTACAAAGATCCGCCATTTATCAGCAAGGATTGCGACGTTATCATAGTCGGAAAATCAAACACCGTTCTTTCAAAGAAGGTGATTTGTTGCTAAGGTTGGTACCAGAAAGGAAGCACAAATTAGCCCCGGTTTGGGAGGGACCATTTGTCATCAGCAAGGCTATGAAAAATGGATCATATTACCTTGTAGATATTCGAGATACGGAAGATGATCCTAAAAATCCGAATCGCAAGAGAAAGAGAAAGATAGATGTAGAACTGAGAGAGACAAAGAGACCCTGGAGCATCCAGCAGTTACGTCCCTTTTACACTTAGTCCAAATTCTATGTAAACATATTTGAGATCATGAAATAAAGTTCTCGGAATTTATGCTTTTTTCTGTCTATCTTGTTTATTGTTCAAAGCATAAGTCTGTCTTATTCTATTTCCCAATGATCTGTAAATTTGCTTCAATGTTAACCCGAATTTTTCCTGTGTGCTCGGAGTTATAAACCTGAATGATTTTATACCCTAAGGAGGCTTAAGGAAACCCAGATTGTGCCTGCGTGCCTGAGTTTCATACTTTTTCAAAATCCCTTACTTTTTCCTAAGTATTATCTGATTGTTTGTGTGTTGGGTCACTGGAATTAGTAAGTAAAAGTGCCTAAGTACAATCCATGATTCCGGGTTTTGGCTGATAGGTATGAACCCAGTCACTTGGCATGAAGACTAAGTATTTTCAAGCCACTTCAACACTAAGGAAAGTTAAGGCATACAAACCAGAGAACTTAGCAGGAAAAGGAATTAAAACCCAGAAAAACTTGCAAATATTCAAATTTTATTGCAGAAGGGATGAATACTTGTTTATACAAAGAATAAATAGCATTACAGCTGATATTACATTTGAAGAATAGTAATGCTTCTATTTTTCTCGGCCAGCTACACAGGAATTAGGCGACGTCTTCGTACTCCGAGTCCTCCTCGTCGCTGTCGCTGGGGTTCTACGGAGTTGTCAGAATTTCTTCCTCCAGGTAGAACGCCGAGATCAACACTATTTGAGCTATCTTGGTGCCATGCCCCTTGACAAACTCAAAATTATCAGCTCTCTACGCTTCCGTGTATCCTTGAAGGATACCGGAAGCGATACGCCAGGACTTCGCGGTGGTATAATGCATACGCATCAGCCCAAGGGCCATGCGCGCACCGCCACGAGCAGCAGAGCGAAGCCATGACTCCCTCTGGTTTGCCACCTTTTCTATCACCTCCGAAAGTTTACTGACTTCCGAGAAATCTTCGGCTTTGTCGGGAATGTACTTGTTCATAAGTAGCATCCCCGCAGTCTTGAGGTCGGTGAAGATCTTCCCGGAAGCCCGCATTCTCTCGATCCGGGCAAGCAAAGGATTTCCTTCTGTTGAAAAAGCCAAGAATGGTTAGAAAAACACGGAAGGAGAAAAAAGAAGCATACTGTAAAAAGTATAAGGAAAAAACTTGGTAAAAGGAGTTAAACTTACCGAGAATCTTGTCCATCTCAACGTCTTCTTCAAGGCGTTGGTTGAGAGCATTCGCTAAGTCCCGGATAGTTGTTGCATCTTTCTCAGCTTGAGAAGTAGCACGGGACTCGGCAATTCCAATAGCCAGTTGGCTGGCCTCCAGGTCTTTCTAGAGCTTTACATTCATCTTTTAAAGCTTCGAATTTTCCTTGCGGAGGTTTTCGGCATTGCCAGCATCTTCAGCAATTTGTTTAGCTTTGTCCAAAGAAGCTGAAAAGAGTGAAAAGTGAAGAGTTTGAAACTCGTAAAATGACTTAGAAAATTTTCATAAAACAACAGTGTGAATGGAAAAGACATTTACCTGCTGAGTCCTTCAGCTGTTGCTAAACTGAGACCAACTCTGAGTCTTTGTCATTAAGAATGCCAAGGAGAGATTTAACCTCCTTGTTCTTAATGGTGAACTTGTTGAAAACTTCCATATTTATGGTCTCGGCAATTTGCTGAGATATAGATAAAGGAAAAGTTGCTTAGTCCAAAAATAAGCAGGCAAAAGATAAAATCATTAAGGAAAAAACAGAAAGAATACTTTTGACTTAATGCTTGAGGGCTAGAGGTATTTACCTGGCTCATCCTTTGCAGGTTTGCAATATTGTCGGAAAATTCCTTAGCATACTCTGCAAAGGTAATTCCCACATGGTGGAGGCCGTCTTGTATGACCTGGCGAGGCAAGAATACGTAATTATTCCTAACAATAAATCCACCTTCTGGCCAAGGAAGGATTAAGGGATCATGAGCAAAGTGTTTTTTCGCCCACAGATGAATATATCCGTGTTCGTCAAAACAGTCTTCTTGCTTTACCTTAAACTCGCTGTCAAAATTCGGGATGGGATCTTCCTTGGGAATATTTGAAGGCCCAGCCTCTTTTGGTACCGCCCTTTCCCTCGCACCTGAGTCAGATGCAATGGGCTGGCTGGACTGGGGATATTCTCCTTCTCGGGCAGCCGAGTTTTCCTCCCCAGCCGCTGTTGGAGTGTCTGGCGCAGCGGCGCGAGATGGCTTTACTCCTCTTTGCGCAGCAGCCTTGAGCCTTTTTGCCTTTTCTCTTCAAGGTAGTAGGGTCAAGGCTAGAAAAGAAAAGAGAAGAAAAATCCGAGAGGTGAGATTCCAAGAAACAAAAAACATGCAACAAAAAGCATACAAATGAAAAACCCAGTGTTTTACGTGGAAGTAGCGACGGCCGCGCCGTCAAGATCGATGACCTCTTGAGTAGCGGTGGGCTTCTTGCGCTTCCGCCCTCCAGAATGTAAGTTGGCGCGAAGTGCATCCAACTCCTCATCAGTAGCAAGTTCTGCTTCAGAAAGATCAAGAATCTGATAAAAGAAGCAAATTCCGGGTTAGAATAAGCATTCGAGAAAAAGAAGACAAGAATTCAGGAAATTTCCCAAAGGACAGAAGTATACCTTGGGAGCCGGGTTCGCGACGTGATACATTTTCCGGCTCTCCTCGTATTGATCACGAGTAGAAACCAGCTGGTTCACGTCCTTATTGAAGTCTTTCTTCGACAATGCGCCCTTCGTCGCCCTCATCGCGTCGTCCAGGCCTGTGTATTCACACATAAGATGTTTTCTGCGATAAGCTAAGGGCTGGATCCGCCTTCCGAACCAGCAAAGGATTGTATCCATGCCGGTTAGCGGAGGTGTGGAAGAGACGAGTTTGGCAATTCGCCTCTTGATCCTCATCAAATCCAGAGGCAGAGTCTAGACCGCGTCCAACGCCCAATTGTCTTGGGGCGTGGCCGCGGAATTGACAAAAGGCGGAATGCCCGTTTCCTTTTCAGGAAACGGAACATCCGCATGATAAAAGAACGAGCCCGTCCAAAATTTGACGAACTCGGATGTTTTGATCTTGGGGAACCAATCCTCCCTAAACCTACAGAGGCTAAAGGAGATAGTCCCGCAAGTTGGAAGGGCGCCCTCAGAGGGGTTGTGTTTAACGCCAAAGCAATACTTGATGGAGGGATGATAACCCGGTATGCTAACACCAAGGTGTAATTCGGCCCAAAAGACGCTGCACAAAACCCGGCTTAGGGAAAAGGAGCTTCTAGAAGGCCCAGGAGTGTAGGCCTCGTAACCCGGATTGTGGGTTCTGATAAGGAAGTTTAGGGTTTGTAAGTAGTGTCCGGGTAGGACTCCGAACACGCCTTGGATAGTAAGCCAGGGGATCCGGGTACTATATAAGCCGGTCCCTAGGGTTAGATTAGACAAGCTTACGAGATAGAGGTTGCGAGATACCGAGTATCCCTTGTAACACGAGAGCTGAGATAATATATTCAGATCGGAGACTCGGCGACTTGATTGCCGGCTGCTAGATCGCACATCACCATGGTTTCCCTTGAGCTAAACCCTCTCCCAAACACCAGAGTCGATTTGCCCCAAGACAAGTTACCCCCGGTAACGTATGCCGTGATTATCCCACGACAGTTGGCGCCCACCGTGGGGCCTACGTCCAAGGGTGTTTACATCACGAGAGAAGCTCGGGAGAACATGAAGAACCTCGTCGTCAGCGAGATCTACACCAACCCCGACGGAGAGAAGATGGTGGACGATTTTGGCTGGGGGCCAGAGTCGGATCTGCTCGAATCCGGATGTATCGTCACGATCGGCCGGGTCAACATCTTCGTCGGCATGGTACGTGCGTTCGGTTCAATCCCTGACGATTTTGGACTTGATTCTGTGTCAGGAGAGGCCACCCACGTTCAGTCGGACGGAGAAGAATCGGTCGGGACGGTGGATCCGGTAGAAGAGCCCACCACGAAGAGGGAACAGCCGGAGGAGCCGGCATGGACCCCGCGTGGCCGGGTCATAAGAGAGGATGATACCGAGTCTATCTTGCACCTGCTGGAGGACCGGTATGAGGAAGATAGCTGCGACGAGGAGGAGTACTAGTCTTCGCCAAGCATTGCGCGCCAGGTCGCGGTCTACACGGCCCCTGCAACCAATCTCAATCAGGGGAACGTGACTACGACCGCGGTCGGAGCGGCGCAAGCATTGGCCCAGCAGCAAAATCCGGCTGACGGAAATCCGGTCCTGACCCGGGTTGACGGAGAGTCGGCTTCAGTCACCAGCCGAGCGGCGGATAGCGAGCTGCAGGCAAATATGTTCGGGTTCCTGGCTAACAGGACGCTGGGGCGGGTCCTTCGAATCCGCAGCACCCGGCCCTGTTCAGTAACAATATTGTCTTGGACCCAACAGTGTTAGCTACTGTGATAACCCCGGAAAACGCCGCGGCACGTGCCAGGGACTTGGAGGTAGCACGCCGCGCGCTAGAGCAACAAAGAAGAGATGTAGAAGCAGAAAAGCAAGGGGTAGCCACGCGCCAACGTGAACTGGACGCGCTGGAGATCCGGCTCCAAGCTGAGACAAGCAGGGTGCATCAGAGATACCATACAAGATTACCGGCGATGGGTGGAGTCATAAACCCTAACGCACTATTCATCACACCCCAGGATCAGACGATTCCGGCTGTGAATCAGGAAACTGTGCATCAACCGGCAACTGGAGCAGGACAGCCGGCAAACGTGCAGGCCGGTTACCCACACTGCAGACTGGGGCCCCTGTCGGCAACACAGCGCCACCACCACCACCATCACGATTTCGTACGCCGCCAGGTCACTTTAACAACCCCATGGATAACGTATACGCCGCAACGTTAGCATTGAATCAGATCCCCGTAAGAGAGTCACCCCATGCGGAGCAGACCCGACGGGCGATCGATTTGTTGCATACGGCAGTGGCTCAGCAGGTTAATTACCCGGATAATAGGAGTGGAATGCATGGAACACCTTATATCAGCCAGCAACATGGCAATGCCGGCAATATGCAAACAAGTTCAGCGCGACGGAGGGCAGAGCAGCAGCAAATGCCGCCTCCTCCCCGCGTGCAAGCAGCACCAGCAGTATCAGCAGCACAAGCTATTGAGAGCCGCGGCCGGGTCTGCGGTGCACGGACCAGCAGTAGCGCCACGTCCAGCCATACCCCCCGCAGGATCGCATGTTTCCCGGGTGAGGCCAGTACCGACTAATCTCGCTGGGCCCAAGTGTCTGACGGATAACATCAGGGCTGAGCCTTACCCGGATAAATTCAAGGAACCGGGTAAATTAGTGAACTACGAGCCGACTATGGATCCAGAAACATGGTTGAGCAGTTATGAGATGGCTATGTCGATTCGCAACGCATCTGAAAACCTTTAAGCCAAGTTCATGTATTTAATGATGTCGGAAGGAGCAGCAAAGTTGTGGTTCAACAATCTACCGGAAGGATCTATCAAGTCGTGGGGTGATTTGAAAACTGCGTTTATCAAGCACTTTCACGGAACATGCAGGAAGTTGTTTACTATCGACGATCTAGAACGGTGTGTGCAAAAGAAGGGAGAGTCGGCGCGCAGCTGGGTGCGCCGGGTTATGGAGATATTGCATTCATCTACAGATATTCAGCCGAAGGACGCGTTGCAAGCTATGGCCAAGACGTGCAAGTATACGCCTTTAGTGCAGAAGTTAACTCGCATGAAATCCAGTCGGAACGCTTCAGAATTTACGATGGGAGAAATAATGGATGCGTGCAACAAACATGCTGCTACGGATACCACGGAAGAGGACGTTGATGACAAGAAAGCAAAAGCAAATACAGGCAATAATGGAAGAACCGGCAATGGATCTACGCCGGGTAACCATGGAGGTAACAATAGGAACAACCAGAACAAGCGCTCGTTCGAGGGGAATTCCGAGTTTGTCGCCAGCACAGAAGCCGGGTCTTCAAGGCCCAGGGCAGAAGGAAATTTCAACGCAGGAAATCATAACGGAGGAAATTATCAAGGGCCACCAAGGTCGGGTAACAACTGGGATATCTTCAGAATGGCGTGCCCGAAACACAGCAGGAACGGAAGGTCGGCTAATCACTCATTGGAGCAATGTGCGGATTTGCAGAGATGGAAGAACGAGGAAGTGAACAAGGCTATGCGAGGTGTAGGCCGGGGAGGAGGACCGGGTCCGGGTGGAAACCCGGGCAACGGCCCACCCCCAGCAGGCAAGCCGGAAGTTGGGAATCCGGGTAATAACCAGGGAGGAGCTGGAGGTTTCCAAGCCAGCCCCAAGCAATTGGGCCAATACCACGTTCATACCACAGGAATTTCTAACAAGGATAGAAAGATACTTAAGAAGGCAGTAAACTCGGTTTCCTCGGATGTCCCGAGATACCTGAGGTGGTCCGAGCAAGATGTAACATGGAGCAGAAGAGATCACCCGGAAAGAATAGAACACCCAGGAGTCCTAGCATTGGTGGTTGCGCCACAGGTTAATGGTTATGAGTTGAAAAAAGTCTTAATGGATGGTGGAAGCAGCATCAACATCCTATATTGGGAAAGTTTCTTACGCATGGGTCTCAAGGAGTCTCAGCTACAGAAAAGTTCAACAATTTTTCACGGGATCGTGCCGGGTCACTCAGCGTGCCCTGAAGGAAAGATTACCTTGGAGGTTGCTTTTGGAGAATCAAAGGATAATTTCCGGGTGGAGTGGCTCACGTTCGAAGTGGTGAAGTTGCGCAGTCCTTATCACGCGCTATTTGGGAGGCCGGCTTACGCCAAGTTCATGGCCAGGCCGTGTTACGTGTACCTACAGCTAAAAATCCCAGGTCCTAAGCAGACCATCACCATACATGGGAGCCGGGATATAGCGGCTGAGTGTGACGAAGGAGATGCGGCAATGGCAGAACAAGCCTGTAGAAAGGAGGAGCTGAAGTATTACCGGTCTCAAGTAGACCCGGATGACAGGACAGCGCTGAAGAGGCCAAACACTGAGGATGAGAGAGCAAAATTCAAAGCAGCACAAGATACCAAGATGGTGGCCTTCGTCGAAGGTGATCCCTCCAAGCAATTTGCCATAGGATCTAATTTGGACGATGAGCAGGAAAACGCACTTGTGGAGTTTATTCGTTCAAATCAGGATGTGTTCGCTTGGACGCCTAGCGATATGCTAGGTATCCCTACAGAGCTGGCAGAGCACAGTTTGCACGTTGATCCCAAGTCCAGGCCCGTGAGCAGGGACTGAGGAAGATGAATGAGGAAAGAAGAAGGGCTATCGGCGAAGAAATCGCTCGGCTGTTGACAGCCGGCTTTATCATGGAAGTATTTCACCCGGAGTGGTTGGCAAATCCGATTCTCGTGATGAAAAAGACCAATGAGTGGAGGATGTGCATTGATTATACGAGTCTCAACAGGCATTGCCCAAAGGATCCGTTTGCACTTCCAAGGATAGATCAGATCATAGACGCAGTGGCTGGAAGTGACCTATTATGCTTCCTGGATGCATATTCCGGGTATCATCAGATCAAGCTCAAGAAGGAAGACTGGGAGAAAACATCGTTTATAACCCCTTTTGGGGCCTTTTGTTACAAAACCATGACTTTTGGATTGAAGAACGCCGGCGCAACCTATCAGCGGTGCATTCAGAAGTGCTTTGAGGACCAAATTGGACGCAACGTTCATGCTTACGTGGATGACGTGGTGATCAAGACCAGAAAGGCAGAGACATTTATTGATGATCTGAAGGAAACATTCAAGAACCTGAGAAGATACCAGATGAAACTTAACCCGACAAAGTGTGTATTTGGAGTACCAGCAGGGAAGTTACTCGGTTTCATCGTTTCGGAGAGAGGGATTGAAGCAAACCCGGATAAAATCAAAGCTATCCAGAGTCTAAAAAAGCCGGAAAACCTGAAGCATGTACAGAAGCTTACGGGGTGCGTAGCAGCGCTGAGCCGGTTTATATCAAGACTCGGAGAGAAGGCAATACCCTTGTACCGCCTCTTGAGGAAATCTGATAAATTCGTTTGGGACCAAGAGGCGGATGATGTGTTTAAGGCACTAAAAAAGCAACTATCTGAGGCACCAGTCCTAGCAGCCCCGGGTCCTAAAGAGCCCATGTTACTATACGTTGCAGCGGGCCCCCGGGCGGTTAGCGCAGTGGTTGTCGTTGAGCGCAAGTAGGATGGAAAAGATCACCCGGTCCAGAGGCCGGTTTATTATGTCAGCGAGGTGTTATCAGAAGCAAAGCATCGCTACCCACATTGGCAGAAGTTGGTTTTCGGGGTCTTCATGGCCAGCCGGAAATTGAAGCCTTATTTTCAGGAACACCCCATAACAGTGGTTAGCTCTATACCAATGTCGGATATCATCAGAAACTCGGATGCAACAGGTAGAATAGCCAAGTGGGCGATCGAGATGGGAGATTATCACATCAACTACGAGCCCAGGTCAGCAATCAAATCTCAAGCTCTAGTTGATTTCTTTAACGATTGGACTCACACAGGCATGCCCACAATGACTCCAAGTTCCGAGTCTTGGATAATGCACTTTGATGGTTCCAAGCAATACGAGGGATCGGGAGCTGGAGTAGTGCTCACATCACCCAAAGGAGACAAGTTGAGCTACGTGTTGCAGATTCACTTTGACTGTTCCAACAACGTGGCCGAGTATGAGGCATTGTTGCACGGATTGAAGATAGCCAAGGAGATGAACATTAAGAGGATACGATGCTATGGGGACTCGGATCTTGTGGTACAGCAGGTCTCGGGAACTTGGGATAGAAAAGATGCAACTATGGCATCATACCGCAGAGAGGTGGACCGGGTTGCCGGGTGTTTTTCCGGGTATGAGGTGGAGCATGTAGATAGAAGAAAAAACGAGGCAGCAGATACACTCGCCAGACTCGGCTCGCGCAGAGAGCCGGTTCCACCCAATGTGTTCCTGGACGAGCTATGGCGGCCGTCAGTTAAAACCGAGTCTGAGGAAGAACTGGCCAACAAAGACCCCGATTTGGAGCTCGTGGCCACAATACGCACTGTTCCCGAGTGGACAGAGCCGTATCTGGCTTACCTATCACGGGGCGAGTTACCACAGCAAGAGGTACTAGCAAGGCAAATTCTGAGGCGAGCAAAAGGTTATTCCATCATCAATGGGGAGTTATATAAAAGGAGCGCTGCAGGAGTGTTTTTGCGATGTGTAGCACCAGAAGAAGGCCGGCAAATCCTGAAAGAGATCCACGAAGGCGACTGTGGGCATCACGCATCCACAAGGTCCCTTGTGGCCAAAGCATATAGGCACGGTTTCTTCTGGCTCACAGCTTTAGCAGATGCGGAACTCTTGGTGGCAAGGTGCGACGGATGCCAAAGGTACGCCCGCCAAATCCATGTGCCGGCTATGGAGTTGCAAACAATTCCTTTGGCCTGGCCTTTTGCCGTTTGGGGTATGGACATGGTTGGCCCCTTTCACATGTCACCTTGCAAAAAGACACATCTCCTGGTGGCTATCGATAAATTTACCAAGTGGGTTGAAGTTATGCCAGTTACCAATTGTGAAGCGATTACGGCAGTTAAGTTCCTGAAAAGGATTATCTACCGGTTCGGGTATCCTCACAACATAATTACCGACAATGGAACCAACATGTCCCTTGGCGAGATGGAGAAATTTTGTGGCAACAACGGAATCCGGCTTGACATAGCCTCCGTAGCTCATCCACAAGCCAATGGACAAGTGGAGAGGGCAAATCAGGAGTTACTTCGTGGATTAAAGCCACGATTGCGAGTCCCGTGTGTCAGAGCCGCTGGAGCATGGGTTGAAGAGTTACCCTCAGTGGTTTGGGGTATCAACACTACACCTAACAGATCTACTCAGATGACACCGTTTTTCATGGTTTATGGTGCAGAAGCGGTGCTGCCAAGTGATATCATCCATGACTCGCCTCGAGTATCGGCTTACGTTGAGGTGGAGAACGAGAAGACCCGGCAGGACGCCGTGGATATGTTAGAAGAACACAGGGAACAAGCTTTGGAGAGATCAGCCATATACCAGCAGGATCTGAGGAGATATCATAGCCGGAGAGTCAAAACCCGGGTCTTCCAGGAAGGAGACCTGGTTCTGCGCCTAGTACAGTCAAAGGAAGGAAAACACAAGTTATCCCCACCATGGGAGGGACCGTTCATCATAAGCCGGAATCTGCACAATGGATCATATTACTTGATAGATGCAAGGGAAGAGTCGGCCACGATTAATGACACCGCTCATACCACTTCATCTATGCAAGAGAGAGAAAGACCTTGGAACGTAGCTCAGTTGCGTCCCTACTATACCTAGTTTAGACTAGATTTACAAGTGGAATTACACGATGTAACAGGAAGCAGGTTTCAGACGCACTCTTTTCCTATCCAGGGTACCTAAGGGAACTTGAGGGTTTTTAATGAGGCGGCTTGCTGACCTAACTTTTCTCATATCAATAAAGAGATGGTTAAACAATACATTGTTTCCTTTTCATGTGTTTTTTATCCAGTTTTTTATCTCTGTTGTGTTTCTATTTTTTCTTCCAGGTAAGTATATTTATTGTTCTTAGTACATTAGTTTCTTTAGTAAATTGCATATATTTAGGTCTTGGGGGTTGATTGCTTGAATAGCACAGTTACAAACTCAAAGACACGGCCACGATGCCTATGAGTTATAAGGGCCGATTGCTTGCAAACAAGTACGGCTGCAAGCTTATAACCGGACAAAGGAGCCAAAATTTCTTGACTTTTCGTGCTTAAGCTCGATGTGACTCGCACTAAAGTGGCATGCTTCGCTAGCGTATGATTACAATCAGTCATGATGCCCAATGGGACTTGCCTGACCCTGTCTTCATACAGCTGTAGCAACATGATTATCCACGCGAAAGCCGGCTTACAGTACAAGAGAGTCAAAAGGGTCATCTAAACCACAAGTTATGCAGAGTACAAGGTTAATAACCGGAAACTCAAAGTTTATTAAGCATAACTTCAAAACCTATGTGAAACGACTCTAGGTTTTGGGCTTAGCATGTAACAATTTGTTCCTTTTGAAAGACCCAACACCCCAGACTCGGAATTTCGGGCCTTGGGGACTCGGGAACTTGAAAATAGAAACAAATTATCCAGCTATTCAGCTCAAAAACCAAAAAGTCCGAGTCTTGGGGACTTGGGGACTTAGAAAAAAGTCCACTAGTCAAAACCCACGAGACCTGGAAACCGAGTCTCACAATAGGAACCATAGCAGAAAGTCAGAAAATCAAGGATGAAAAAGCTCAAAGTTAAGAAATATCAAATTCAAGCAAAAGGCCGGAAGGGCCACGAGATATATTAAGGTATTAAAACGTATCACAATCCAGGACAGTAGTATCATAAAGTGCACAGGCGCACTATCAAAAGAATAATTGTTTTCAAAAGGCCCATTGGCCGAATAAAGTGCTTAAGACGGTAGCCGATAAAGAGTTCACTCGGCATCTTGAGCCGAGTCTTCCATCTTGCCCTTGCCCTTGACAGCCGGGTCTTGCTCCTTGCCTTGTTCTTCAGCATTCTTGGTGGCAGCAGCGTCCGGGTCAGCAGTAGTGCCGGCCCGTGCGGTAGGAGGAACGACCGGCGTGGAGGTAGCAGGCGCAGAGTCGGCCTCAGCCTTCTTCTTCGCGGCTTCTTCTCTCGCCTGAGCGGCCTCCGCCTTCCATCGGGCCAGCATATCATATGGCTTGGGAAGATCCGACTTAACTGCCTTATCATCAGCATCATATGATGGGGTAATTGAACTGATATCCAAACTATCGGCGATTACGCTGGCCGAGTGACGAACCTCCTTCTGGATAGCCTTGAAGTTCTTCACTGAGAACCTGGAGCCGTCTTGGTTGAACTCTGGAAACCCGCCCACAAGCTTGGCCGGCTCAAGTTTTGGGAAAATATGCCTTAGCCAGCGCAAGCCCCCGGGTCACTCCAACCCGGCAGGACGAGCGTTTCCAGTGCTCAATCCACTCGGGGATAGTGGAGCACGCGTCAAGCCGCGTCTTCAGGTTGCCATGCCCGACACCCGGCCACTTCAGATCCTGAAGAATCCATTTGGTTCCGGCACAGAGCTGCCGGATCGTGCTCTTGATGGTTTTCAGCTTTGCGATATCATCTTCATCCGGAGTTACATCATCCGGACCTGCAGAAAATAGAAAAAAGCAGTGAGTGAGGAAATCCGACTATCTATCAGAATGAGAATCCGGGTTATAATTATTAAGTTAGGAATAGTACCAGTCAAAGTACGATATGTGTCGGCAATCTGAACGGAAAGCTTGGTCAGTTCATCTTCTGCTGCATGAGCCCTCTTTCTATATTTCCTTGTGATTTTCCCTGCCCTCTTGGCATCAGCTTCAGCCGACTCACGCAGAGTCGTCTCCTTCTCGAGGAGTTTGGTGGCCTTCGCCAATGCCTTCTCCGAGTGGGTCACGAAGGCCTGTGGGAAAACACAAGGAAGGGTTAGCCGGATAAAAAGCAAGCTATTAGTCGGATATACTATGAAGTTCCAAGCAAATTATCAATAAGTTCACTTGGAACTTGGGGACTAGACAAGGATACAGGCAATATTATTCGGATTTACCTCATGTTTGGCTATCAAAGCTTCTAGGACATTTTCTTCGTCAGCCCTCAAGGTGTGCAGGGCGTCAAGCATCTGGGAAAAAGTCATATCCTCGGGCCTGATACCGGAAGAGCCGGCAGCCTGATCACTCGGAGGACGAGCCTTCTCCGACTTTGGGGTCGAGACCCGGGTCGCCTGGGTGTCCGGATTGGGAGAGCCCATCCTTGTGTCCAGGATCTCGACATCGTCGTCCTCAACTTCTTCAGATGGCTTGGGCGACCCGGCTTCCTGCCGAGCCGAGTCAGCCAGGGGGTCTTGCTCCTGGTTATTTTCACCACCACCGCCAGTCGCGGCGTCCATATCGTCAATCGGCCCCTCCGTCTCCCGGTTGTCTGTGCCCATGTTATCCGGGTCACTGATCGAGACCTGGGCGCTGAGGAAAGAAAAGAGAAGTGATTAGCAACAAAAACTGATGGCTATCAAAAGGACTAGTGTATCGCTTAGCCGGAAATATAACTTACCCGGCATTCACCACGAAATCTGCAGGAAGTGAGCTGCTAGACGCGGACGAGGCTGTCACAGAATCCGAGAGTGAGACCCGGAGCTGTCCGGCTAGTGGATGATTGGGGGAAGCGTGTTTTCGAGGTGAGTTGGTGGGATGAGATGGAGAAATACAAGTACGACGAGCCGGGGACGTAGGAATACCCAGGTTGAGGGGATCATCGCCCGGGGAATTCCGGGTTACCCTGCGCTTGGTTGGAGGCGGATCCTTCAAGTGTGGTGAATTTGATAACTGTCGGTTAAGTTCGCGCATATTATCAAAAGAATAGGGTTTGGAGGACATGGAAGAGTAGGGAACCTTGAAGACGACCCCGCGGGTTTTCCTCTTGGTTCCGACCTCGACTACCGGCTCAACCTCGCTTTTGTCGCTCTCAGTTTCTTCCGGGTCTCCCTGGTCATCCTTGTCACCCTTATCATCCATCCCTGAAAGGCGCAAGCATATAGTTGGAAAAAGAGAAAAAACGGGAAAGCAAAGTAATAGAGGTTGAGGTGATTGAAATCCGGGTGATACCTTCGTCAGTGTCGGCCGGTTTTTCTTCTTCTTCCTCCGGGTTCCCGGAGTTGGGAGGGGTCTCGATGTTCCAGAAAGCATTGTCGGCCTGAGATAAAAGCATGAAAATGACAGTTGGTAGTTGTATCAAGTCGAAGTACGAGAATAAGTGGATAAGTATCGGATTTTACCGCTGGAGCCGGGTTATCCCGGGTGAACGGCGCTAACCCGTCTATATTCTTGATCACCTCCAGCTTCTCAGTCAGGAAGCCCTTGATGGTCTTGTTGGTATCGCCAGCCGGATAATTCTTCGAGGAATAGCGGAGCGCGTCCGTGACGTGCCCCGAGTATTCGCACATTAGCTTTGAGCGGATAGAATTGGGCCGGATGCGGAAATCTACCCAAGTCTTAACCAAGCTAAGCCCAGCAAGACCATGGGCGAAAAGGACGCCTATCTTGGCCAGGTGGGGCTGGATGGATTCTCGTTCCGACTCAGAGGCGAAAGCGTTAAAGTGTCGGAAAGATCTAAGAGACCCTCCGAGTAACCCGGCAATTTCTTTTCGCCGGGTGGGGAGGTGTCCCGGCAATAAAAGAAAGTTTGCTGCCAATGCTTAACGTGAGAGTTAAGACTGAGAGTCGGCATGGGTGAATTCTTACGGCGTTGGATAGAGACCCCGCCGCAGGCCAAGAGGGCCCCGTCACCGCTTTCGCGGCACGGTTTGCATTGGAAAAGTTCGATAAACAAAGCGAGATTGGGTGGGGTGCACAAGTAAGATTCGCAAAGGACTATGAAATGGGTTATATTCAACATAGAGTTAGGCCCTATGTCGAATACCCGGAGGCCGTAATGGCTGAGGACCTCACGGAAAAAAGAGTGACCCGGGGGGCGAAACCCCCGGATCACGTGCTCAACGAAGCAGATTACCTCGTTGGGGTTGGGGGTAGGCCGGGTCTCGTCACCCGGTGCTCTCCAGTGAATCTCCTTCTAAGGAGGGAGAACGCCAGACTCGGCGAGTTCTTCTAACTTGGCCTGGGTCACGGAAGACCGCGCCCAGTTGGCAGAGATGGATTGGGTTGACCTTGTTTTTGCCGGCTGTTTGCCCTTGTGCTTTGGAGCCATTTGCTCGGTCTGCAAAATACAAGGCAAAGAGTACGAAGCATTAAGACTCGGGAATTATGAGTTATCCGAGTATTCACAAGCAGTATCAGTAAAAGGCATGAAAACTATGGGTTATCCGAGTATCGGTAAACAGTATGGAAACTATGAGCTTTCCGAGTATCAATATGCAGTACAGAAATTATGGGATATCCTAGTATCAATGAGCAATTATGAAAAGAGGTTGATTGCCTGTTTATCTAGAGTATGAATAAAAGAACCGGAAGAGGTGGACTGTCCGGGTATCGAAGAGCAGTTGCGGAAGTTTTGGCGAACTACATCCAGATTGGAAGATTTGCGGATAATTTCGCAGAGAAATTAACGATTGCAAGCGATAGGAGAGTGTTGTGGGGTCAACTATTGAGGAATTGAAACAAACAAGTGTGGTACGGAGCGATCTAAATCGGCGTGAAGCAAGAAACGGCCCGCGGGCGGGCCTAGATCCAATCTAGGTCGAGCGGAGAAATTGAAAGCTAAAATCAATGGAGATGGTAAGCTTACCGGTGTGGATCGAAGGAGAGCATGACGGCGGCAGATGGTGCAGCTGTGGTGCCCCTCTGGGACTCCCGGCGGGCAGCTTGGGTGCGCGGCGGCGGAGACAGGCGGCGGCGCGGGGCGAACCGTGGATGAGCGCAGCTGACGGCGGCTCGGCTCCGGCGGCGTGCCCGAGGTCTCCGTGGCGGCGCTGTGCAAGCTCGGGTGAGAGAGTGCCGGTGAGGAAGAGGATGATGGAAGAAATGGAACGTTGGGGTGTGTTACCCCCCTAGGGCACCTATTTATAGGTGCGGGTGGGGAAACTAGGTCAAGGTGAGCGGGAGCCAAAATTTTCGGAAAAGATACCCGTCCAGGAATTTTGGGATATGCGTTAAGTGCCCGCGCGCGATATCCGGAAAGGATAGGAAGGAAATCCCTTCCGCGATATCCGGACCAATTAATGAGTGAAACAAGCCGGGTCTTCTGTATCTTCCTCGGAACATTGACCCGGAAAAGTAAAGATGGATTCAGAGAAAGCCGGGTTATTATATGGACCACCAATGGAGTTAGGCCTAGCTGTTTATTAAAGCAACCTAACCCGGCCTCTATGAACCTGTGTGTTTGTTATTTTTGCAGGGAATAGCGTGCGCTTCAAGGAGGATCCCGTGAAGCCCAAGCTATTCTGGGGACTACTGATGGAGGGATGATAACCCGGTATGCTAACACCAAGGTGTAATTCGGCCCAAAGGACGCTGCACAAGACCCGGCTTAGGGAAAAGGAGCTTCTAGAAGGCCCAGGAGTGTAGGCCTCGTAACCCGGATTGTGGGTGATAGTAAGCCAGGGGATCCGGGTACTATATAAGCCGGTCCCTAGGGTTAGATTAGACAAGCTTACGAGATAGAGGTTGCGAGATACCGAGTATCCCTTGTAACACGAGAGCTGAGATAATATATTCAGATCGGAGACTCGGCGACTTGATTGCCGGCTGCCAGATCGCACATCACCATGGTTTCCCTTGAGCTAAACCCTCTCCCAAACACCAGAGTCGATTTTGCCCCAAGACAAGTTACCCCCGGTAACGTCTGCCGTGATTATCCCACGACAATACTGCCAGAAATCTAGGCGGGGTTCTATCCCTAGATAACCCTCGAAAAGGGCATGGAACCCGGCTAAATAGACAATGGAGTTGGGTGGCAGATTGTGTGGCTGGATCCTATAATGATCTAGAACTTGGCAGAAGAATGCGGAAGGTGGGAATCCCATACCTCGGTTGATATGGAAAGCCAGGAGAACCCGCTCACCGGGTTGCGGAGACGGCTCGGAGTCGTCCTTGTTCACCCGCCATTTGCCTTTCACCACGAAGCCCTCCTTCTCCAATGCCGGGAGAAGAGATGGAACCACGTTGCAGTGGCTCCAATTCCCGGCGTTCTCCTCTCCTTCGTCCTCGCCTCCGGCGGTGGCAGAAGCGACAATATCTTCACCGCCGCGAGTAGTATCCTCCTCCACAGGCTCAGAGAAGGAAGGAGGAGGAGGAGGAGAAGTGGCCGACGGCGGCAGCGTGTTTTCGGCCACGGGAGGAAAATCACCGCTAGCCGGCTCGCCGGTGGCCCCCTCCGGCACGTTCGCAGTGGTGCGAAACGGAGAATCCAGGAGGGGGTCCAGGTCGTTGATGATGGTTTCGATGTCCACGATGGCGCTCTTTGAGTCAGAGACGCGCGGGAATCTCCGGTGGCCATTTTATGGCGGCGCGGTCGTGAGCTAGTTCCTACGATGGTCTTTCCGGGGAGAAGCTCCGGGGCTTGGTCTCTGCGTGCTCTCAAACTTGGGCTCTGGGTGATGTGCTCTGTGTGCTCGAGGAGAAAGAATGAAGCGGAAGGGAAAACGGAGCCCCCGAGACGGCTATTTATAGCCCAGATGCGCGGAGATTAGCTCCAATGGCTATTTTAGCCGTTGGATGCGCGACGCGTGTAACGCCCGAAAATTCCGAGAAATGAGGGGACAGGGTGATTATTGCTATCTCCTCGTTTCTCGCGAGAGAATCTGTCAGAGGATACGTTTCAGGGTTTGACTGAACCCAAACGTCCGTGCCATCAACATGATTTCATTGATGATGTCATGAAGTTCCTTCTCCGCGAAGGCTCGTGGAAGAAAAGCTGGACTTTGGTAAAATCCGAGCTTTGGGTTAAGAGATTTTTTGTAAAAGAAGAACCAAGACAAAACGCCGACATTTCTCAGAAAGAATGCTAATGAACGAAGAGCGGCAGAATGAAGTCTTAATCCTTCTTTGGGGCTACTGTCGGATATATACCGATTAGGGGTATGTCCGGCATTGGCCCAAAAGCCGGGTTACCAGGGTGGCCCGTAGGTAATGGATCATAGTCCATTGGGCGGCCCAGTAAACTGATGCGCAGGAAGCCGGATTCTAGAAGAACCCGGACCAAGGCCCAAAGTGGTGCGGCTTGGAGGAGAAGACGGATTCCTTACTTTCCACGTTAGATACTTTCCGTAGTCTTCTAGGTTTCCTTTCTGTAAGCCCTAATCTGACTATCTGTCTAAATCCAGATCGGGAGCAAAGAACATATAGACAATAAGCTAGAAGCCAACTCTCCGAAAAGTCGATCCTCGTCGAGTTAGCGAAACCATACTCACATTGTACTCTGTATACTTCAGGCTTCAACCCTGATTTAGTGAGATTGCAGGAGTAGGAACGCCGCCTAGTTGCGTCGTACCAAACCTGGGTAAAACTCGGCGTTCTCGTTTGTCGTATTATCACGCCCCCCGTGGTTCTACCAGTAGACTCATGGCACCCCCGTCTATGAACTCTACTATGATGTCTCGACAGGAGTTATTTTGCCCTAACAGAGGTCTTCGACAGGGGGATCCACTTTCTCCATATTTGTTCCTTTTGTGTGCGGAAGTTCTTTCCAGTTTATTGTCGTATGAAGAAGAAATTGGTAGCATAGATGGGGTAAAGGTGTGCAGAAATACACCATCAGTCTCACATTTACTTTTTGCTGATGATTCTCTAAATCTCATGAAAGCTTATATGACTAATGCAACTTCTTTGCAACATGTTCTGGATACCTACTGTGCTAACTCGGGGCAACTTGTGAGTCTTGCAAAGTCAAGCATACTTTTCCCCCAAATGCAAATGTTTTGATAAGGGCTGAAATCTGCGAAGCATTGCATATTGATACGGAGGCCTTATCTGATAAATATTTGGGCCTTCCAGCTTTGGTGGGAACGGACAGAAGCGACTGTTTTCTTCATTTTTAGAGAATAAATGGGTGGAAGGAAAAACAACTCTCAATTGGAGGAAAGGAAATTTTATTGAAAATAGTAGCCGAGGCAATTCCTGTGTATGCCATGCATGTGTTTAAAATTTTGAAAGGAGTATGCAAGCGTGTGATGGATGCTATTTCCAATTTCTGGTGGGCTGATGACGATAATAATAAAAAAATGCACTGGTTTGCTTGGTGGAAACTTTGTTACCCGAAGAATGAGGGTGGTATGGGATTCCGTGATTTTCACTCTTTCAATTTAGCTATGCTGGAAAAACAAGTCTGGAGACTTATCTATGATCCGGATTCCCTTTGTGCTAGGGTCTTGAGAGCCAAGTACTACCCTAACGGTGATATCTTAAAGGTTGGCCCCAAAGCTGGTTCTTCCTTCACTTGGCAGAGTATTTTGGCCGGACTTGCTACCTTTAAAAGGGGCTATATATGGAGAGTAGGGAATGTAGAGCATCAATATGTGGAGTGATCCATGGATTTCTACTAGTTCGAATAATAAGATCATCACTCCGAGGAACAATACAGTTTATACAAAAGTTTCGAAACTTATTAGCCCCCTAACTGGTTACTGGGACGAGCAATTGTTGGGGGGATTTTCTTCTCGGTTGATGTTGGCAGAATTCTTCAGACCCCTCTACATAATAATGGCTTTGATGATTTTCTTGCATGGAAATTTTCTAAGCAGAGGAAGTATACAGTAACATCTGGTTATCATGTCCGGTGGAGGCACCAATTTGGAGTACATACAAATTTATTTGCTCTACCTGGCTCATCTGCAACTAACCTAGTCTGGAAAACAATTTGGAGATTGAAAATTCCCAGCAAGGTTAAATTTTGTGTGTGGGCGAGTCCTTCATGGCATTATTCCCCTATAGTGTATACTTGCGAATCGTCACATTGAAAACTCACAGGTGTGTCCGTTATGCTCGAATGGACCCGAAGATGTGCTACATCCTCTATTTTTGTGCCCGACTGCTTTAGAAATTTGGGATGCATTAGGTATACAAGATATCATTGGCAATGTTTGTCGGCTGAATAGGTCCAGATCTTCTGTCCTAGAGGTTCTTTTAATGATGTTGGACAACAATTAATTGGGCTCTGATTTGTTGGGGCTTAAAGAGATGATCTCTCTTGCTTGCTGGTATTTATGGTAGCTACGCCGTCGCAAGGTCCGAGGTGAGACCGTTCCTCCTACACTGAAATTTAAATGGTCAATCCTCTCTATAACTGCAAATGCGGCTAAAGTTAGAAATAATACTATGATAAATCATGATATCAAATGGACCAGACCAGCTCCAAGACAGGTTAAGTTGAATGTCGATGCTTCTTTCCATCAAGAGGTTCATGCAGGGCTATTGGAGCGATTCTTCGTGACTACGAGGAAACCAAATTGCGACGGTTACAAAGTTTCTTCCACATGCGGCCTCCCCGTTGGTAGCCGAGGCGATGGCTACGAAGGAGGGATTACATCTGGCAAACTCCAGAGGTCTTTCTATTATAGATGCCGAATCAGATTCTACTAAGGCGATATATGCTTGTAATGGAGAAGAAAGATGGTGGAATGAAGCATCTTTGCAGATTGTGTTGATTTGGTTTCCTCAATAGGCAAAGTGATCTTTAATTATTGTGGAAGGAAAGCAAACAAAGTAGCCTATTATTTAGCTAGAGGGAGTTTTCTTAGTAAAAGTTCTTGTACCTGGGAAGATGATCCCCTAATTTTCTTCTTAGCTCTCTCCTAAACGATGTAAACTTTACTTGATGTGGTGCAGTAATTTCTTACCCACTCTTTTCCTTTCAGATTACCTAAAGGGGCTGGAAGATTTTTAATGAGGCGGTTTTCCGCTTAACAGAGGTGGTAATTTTTTTTTAAAGAAAAAGAGGGTGTGGTCTCTGATTTTTTTTTGCCAAAGGGAAAGTAGTCCTGGGCTCGTGGCCGTCTCGGGTGACGAGATGCGTCCACCGGGTAGGACAGGGAAAACTACACAGTTGGCTACCACCCTCGGATCAAAATCCAAGGGTCGTGCTGGCAAGTCGCGTCCTCCAAGCCCTAGCTATAAACACTTCCCAAATTCCCCTTCCTCTCTCTGTTCACCGCGCGAGGCAGCGGCAGCAGCAGCAGCAGCTTCTCCCCAAAGCCAGCCAGCCAGCCAAATTCCCCAACCCACACAACTCCACTCTCCAGTAAGCTTCGCCTCCTCCTCTTCTCCAATAATAATTCCTTCTACTATACTACTCACATATCAAAATCGAATCCTCTCGTCCCCCCCACTAATCTTATACTGTTTCTCAATCGCATCATGCCGCGCTTTTCAATTTTTTTCCGGGTCAAAGGTACCGATTTTCGATCCCCCGCCGCCAGATCCGTACTATGCGTGTGCGATTTGTATCTTCCAGCGTGAATTTGTGCAGTTTTCTGCGGGTTTCGCGAGCGATTTCTGATGGGTTTCCGGGATATTCGTTTGTTTTTAGGGTTAGGGTTTTGGGATGTCGGATCGGCAGCCGTCGGAGGAGCCGGAGGAGCAGGTGGACCTGGAGGGAGACGACGACGTCATGGACGACGAGGAAGGGTACCGCCGCCGCCGGCCCCATGGTGGCGAGGACTCCGACGAGCCAGATGAGGAGCCTGAGGAGACTCAAATCGAGGGCGATGGCGATGGAGATGGCCGGGAGGATGACGTTGGGATGGCGGTTGCGAGTGAGGAACCTGCCGGTGACGATATGGACAAGGTTGGGGCTGATGGGCCTGAGGACGAGGAAGAGAAGAAGAAGTGGGACGAGCTGCTCGCATTGCCCCCGCAGGGCTCCGAGGTGTTCCTCGGTGGCCTCCCTCGTGACACAACAGAAGAAGACCTCCGCGAGCTATGTGAGCCATTGGGCGAAATCTACGAGGTGTCCGAAAGCTTACAACATTTTCGTATTTGAAACCTGCTTTGTAACATGGAGTGGGGTGTGATGCTGTGTGATGGATAATAATAGGTGAGGCTGATGAAGGACAAGGAGACAAAGGAGAACAAAGGATTCGCCTTTGTCACGTTTACTGCCAAGGATGTGGCACAGCGTGCTATCGAGGAACTGCACGACAAGGACCACAAGGTAATATTTTGGGTTCTCTTTGCATGATATCATGGGGGTTCTAGCATGTATGGTCATGATGCATAACATTGAATGGTTTCCTGCAGGGGAGAACACTGCGATGCTCCTTGTCTCAGGCAAAACACAGGTTATTCGTTGGCAATGTACCCAAGGGGTTGAGTGAGGAGGAGCTTACGAGCATAATCAAAGGGAAGGGGCCAGGGGTAGTGAACATTGAGATGTTCAAGGTGTGGTTGTGAACCAAGCTTGTTTTTTTCTTTGCCATGGAGGTACCAGAAATGCTAATTCAGATTGTGCCCTGCAGGATTTGCATGACCCAAGCCGGAACCGTGGATTCCTCTTTGTTGAGTACTATAACCATGCTTGCGCAGACTATGCCAGGCAGAAATTGTCATCACCAGACTTTAAGGTTGACGGAAGCCAATTGACTGTTAGCTGGGCTGAACCTAAGGGATCATCATCATCTTCATCAGATTCTTCTTCTTCTGCTGCTCAGGTTAAGATTATACATGGAAAACTGACCTCTTATGCTCATTATTTGTATCTATACAACATAGCCCTACAGTTTACAGCAGATGGACCTATTCAGACATGTTTATATTTTTGTATTGATAGTTATATCGGCAAATTACTGCTAGATTTAAAACGGTGTATGATTAGGCACCATGGCTGAAATAGAATAGCTATTCAAAGATTGTCGATCAAACCTCAACATTTTTTTCGTGATGTATTTTGCACTAAAAATTATTTTCTTAACTGCATTCTTATATCTTCTACTCCCTCCGTTCCACAATGTAAGATGTTTTAGACCTTTTTCGCATTCATATACATACACATGCATTTAGACACATTTTATTATATGTATCCACTCATTTTAGTCCGAATCTAGATAACATGTGAAGCACCTGAAACATCTTACATTATGGAACGGAGGGAGTATATGACATGCCAGAAATCAGATATGTTAGAACATGTTGATTTTATTATGACAATCGAAGTTAAATAGACTGACTTTGAAGTCAATTTACTTATGTTCTGTTACAATGAAAATTCGTAACTATGTAAGACGCTGTCTTGTTTTTTTTTTCGTTTTAAATACATGTAACTCGCTTCCAAACAACTTTTGTATTTTTTTCAAGTCTATGTACATCTGTAACAATTGTTTTCATTCACAGGTTAAGACTATATATGTCAAGAACTTACCAGAGAATGTTTCAAAAGAGAAGGTAAAGGATCTCTTTGAAGTACATGGAGAGGTCACAAAAATTGTGTTACCACCTGCTAAGGCTGGGCATAAGAGGGATTTTGGGTTTGTTCACTTCGCTGAAAGATCAAGTGCACTGAAGGCAGCCAAAGGAAGTGAGAAATATGAAATTGATGGTAATCTTTTCCCCATAATGATCATCGGTTGGAATTAATGTTGTAGTGCTAAGTTTGTCTTACGTGATTGGTTCACATGAAATTAAACTAATGGTCATGTGAGTTTCTGGCAGCACTAAATTGTTACCAATTGTATTTTATGAGAAAGTAGCACCTTTTAGTTTTAGTTCTAGAGGAATTTGTAGTGGTCGGCTAGGTCAAGTATTTCTGGTTTCGGAAATCAAGGCAGATAAGCTATCGTGTCCGGGCTCTCCTCTACCCTGAAGGGTTGTTAGATTACCAACTCCGCAAGGGATGGGAAATAAGACCTGGCCATCAATTGCAAGTAAGGGCTGATTAACCTACTAGCTTCCGTGCTATGACTTTCCACATTCATTCATTGTTCGTTTTGAGGTGGATTCGAATCACTCCGGTTAAATTTTGTGCCGGTAACCATAGGATGATCCCAATCTCCTTTTAGTAATAGATCTTTTTGATATGTCTCAGTCTCAGCGGCGAGGAAGAGAAAATGTGGCGAGTCGTTTATCAAGAAAGTGGACAAGCATGGTGGTGTACCTTTTAATTTAAAACGTCAGCTTAAGAGGTTCAGAAAAAGCAGATTATTGATCACTGAAATAGCCAATCTGGGCCAAAACTGTTACATCTGAAAATATGTTTCAGCAGTGCTGCAGTTAGGCTATGTATGTTTGGTAGCGAAGTATCTAAAAAACCAAAATATTGGAAAACTGCAGTATATTAGTCCGTGGGCACAAGATACATATCAGAGTATTTGGAAGTTTTAGGAATACTGTGACCTGTTTGGCTAGCTAGGATTGTTGGCGCAGCAGGACAATCCAACGACTCTGCCAAATATACTTTCTGGTGAGGCTGTCACAAAAGATGGTGATTCCAGCCTCTAGCAGATGCATTGCACTCATGTAGCTAGCTAGACTAGTGAATGTGCTGATTGATTCTGCCTTTGGCTGGGCACGAAGCTAGTGTATTGATCAATCTAGTCGTTCAATCTGCAAGTGACGCAGCAGTGTACTAGCAATTGACTAGGCCGATTATTAGTAGCTAGTAATGCGACGTGAACGCAATGCAGGGTAGTGAGTAAACTACTGTAGTTTTTTATGTTTCAGCTTTGATGAGAAAATACTGCAGTTTTGAGAATACTGAAGTATTTAAACTATAGTTTTTTTGTTGTTGTAGTCAAACATCCCAAATTATTTAAAACCAAAGTATTTCTAAAATCTGTGGTATACATTGAAGATATTTGTCTACCAAACAGAGACTTAATCTTTGTCTGACCGGAATACAGGGCAAGTGCTCGAAGTTTCCATGGCTAAACCGTTGGGTGATAAGAAACCTGACCATTCATTCAAGCCTGGAGGAGCTCCCAACTATCCTCTTCCTCCTTATGGTGGTGGCTACATGGGAGATCCATATGGAGCTTATGGTGGTGGTCCTGGATTCAACCAGGTAAAGGCACCAACTTCTTGTAAAGCACCATACTTACTGTGATCTTTGTCTTTACGGACATTGTTCTTTTGTGCAGCCTATGATCTACGGTAGAGGACCAGCACCAGCCGGGATGAGGATGGTGCCGATGGTGCTTCCTGATGGTCGCCTTGGCTATGTCTTGTAAGGCTGTTTTCTACTTCCTAGTGTCAATAGATGTCTGAACCCACATCCTTTTCTTTGCTGATGATGTGTTGGTATTGTGGATAGGCAACAACCAGGTGGAATGCCGCCTCCACCCCCTCCTCGACGTGGTGACCGACGGGATGGCGGTGGGCGTGGTGAAGGAAGCCACCGGCGATATCGCCCCTACTAGCTTTTGCCTTGTGCCTTGGCCGCGCTTGGTGTTGGATTTTTTAGCTTATGAATGAGTTAGGAGTGTATCTTGTTGCAGCCAAGACTTGTACTCTCGCCCCACCTTTCAATAACTTTTGTATCATGCAGTGCTCGTGACTTGAAAACAAAGTGTATCTCTTTCGTATCTAGTGGTAAACAGATTGCAGTTAATTATTCGTGAAATGATTGTTTTTTTCTTGGATGTATTTTTGTGGCTGTCAAAAGAAATTATTTGCCGTGGTTAACCTCAACCGGTTGGCATCTCTTTATATTGAAGGATCAACTTGTCCTACAAGGAGTTACACCAAAACGTACACATACATGCATATATACAAAATACAAATACGCATGTATATACAAAATATGAATCTAACACCCTCCCTCAAATCAAAACTGTCGGGAACAGGGTTTTAGATTGGAACTAAAATGATGAAGGTTGAGACTGGAACTAAAACGATGAAGCGTGAGCGAACAGGGTTGAGACTGGAACTAAAACGAAAGTGTGAGCTGAGTAGAAGGCTTCGTGAACACGTCAGCCAACTGGTCGCTGGTGGAGATGAACCGAACATCAAGCACACCCAAGACAACCTTCTCGCGCATAAAGTGAAAATCAAGTGCGAGCGTGAAAAACTGGATTGGTAGACAAACTGGATTGGTAGACAAATACGTGGCGCCAATGTTATTGCACCATAAAACAGGAGGTTGGGAGGGAAACACATCAAGCTTCTTCAACACCGACCGTATCCACATAGCCTCAGCGGTGCCATTGGCTAAGGCCTTGTACTCTGCCTCAGTACCAGAGCGAGAAACCGTCGGTTGCTTGCGAGAACTCCAAGACGCAAGATTGGGACCAAGAAAAACCGCAAAACCGCCCGTGGAACGACGATCATCAGAACAGTCAGCCCAATCCGCATCAGTGAAAATACTCAATCCCGTAGACGAGGAGCGTCGAAAACGCAATCCAGTAGACACGATGCCTCGGATATACCGACAGATGCGCTTCACCGCCTCATAATGAGCGGTAGTAGGCTACTACAAGTACTGACAAACCTTGTTGACAACAAATGACAAGTCAAGGCGCGTCATGGTAAGATATTGTAGACCCCCAACAAGACTTCTATACTTGAAAGCATCCTCAGAACTAAGGGGTTTACCTCGATCTCGAGACAACTTGTCGGAAGTAGACAGAGGCGTGGTAACCGGCCGACATTGCTCCATGTTGGCCCGATGCAAGAGACCAAGAGCATATTTGTGCTGCGTTAACACCATGCCCACAGAATTATAAGCAACCTCAATCCCAAGAAAATACACCAGTCACCCAAGATCCTTGATAGGGAAAGAACCAGAAAGAGTGGCAACGAGCTCCTCAACAGCAAATGCAGAGGATCCAGCCAAGATGATGTCATCAACATAGACGAGCATATATATCACAACTCCCTCATGATTGAAAATGAACACAGAAGTGTCCGCGTTGCTAGCAATAAAACCGAGCTGATGGAGCTTGTCACTTAAACGTGCATACCAGATATGGGGCGACTGTTTGAGACCATACAGAGCACGCTGCGGCTTGCAAACATACTGAGGACATCGCAAATCCTTCCTTAGTAAGGAAACCATGAAGGAAGACATTACTCACATCAATCTAACGAAGGCACCAACAACGAGAGACAGCAAGAGAAAGCATCAGGCGAACAGTGACTGGTTTAACCACACGACTGAAGTGTCATGGTAATCAATAACGTACTGCTGTGTAAAGCCTCGAGCCTCAAGCCTCGCCTTGTATTTGTCAACTGATACATCAGGACGGAACTTCGTTTTGAAGATCCACTTGCTGCCAACAATATTAGTGCCGGGTGGACGGGGTACAAGTGTCCACGTCTTGTTTGCATGAAGGGCCTCAAACTCAGCCTCCATAGCAGCGCGTCACGCTGGCTTGGAGAGAGCGGTGCGATGAGACGCGGGCTCCACCATAAACGCACGGCGGCGGTCGGGGTTATACCGAACGAAGTCCCAAAACTCCTTCGGATGGTAAACACCATTACGCTGTCGCGTGACGATGACCCGAGTCGGTCCGGCATCCGGAGGCGCTAGTGGCAACGAGGACGGTGAAGCGGGTGAAGGCGAGCTCGACGAAGCGGACCCGTCGCGGGACGGAGAGGCAGGCGGTGTCGACGCTGGGGACTGCGCGGGCGATGGAGAGCGCGCACGCCGCGCAGGCGATGGAGATGCAGACAACGACGCGTCTGCATGTGGGGCGGCCCCTGGCGCGCTAGCCGAGGCATGCAGAGGCGGTGACGCCGAGGGCGCCTGGACGTCGTTTGGTGGAGACGCCGCGGGAACCTGCACAGGGGAGCTAACAACAAAACCAGGTGCATTAGCTGGTAACAAGGTAATGTCATAATTACGCGTGTCGGTACTCTAAGTAACTGATTCATCAGAAGAAACCACAATGGAAGAAGTTTGAAGACATCCACGAGAGATGTAAATACGACCAGTGGAGCGATCAAGGTACTTGTAGCATTTATGCATGGGACTATAGCCTAGAAACACACACATATGAGAGCGAAACTCGAGGTTGCGTGAATTATACTTACACAAACTAGGCCAACACGCACAACCAAACGTGCGGAGAAACGAGTACCATATTGAGGATACGAAACACAAGTGTAGCATTGTTGATAATAGGTGTGGGCATCCTATTAATGAGATAGCAAGCAGTAAGAAACGCCTCATCCCAAAACCGAAGGGGCGGCGAGGAGTGCGCTAGAAGGGCTAAACCCATCTCAACAAAATGACAGTGCTTGCGCTAAGCTATACCATTTTGTTGAGACGTATGCGGACAAGACACACGGTGAGCAATGCCGGTGCACTGAAAATAAGCATGGAGGCGGTGATACTCACCTCCCCCAATCAGACTGAACGGAATAAAAGAAATCTCAATCTTAGCATTTAAAAGACGCTCAACATGGTTTTGAAAGGTATAAAAGATGCACTCAACATCATACTTGTTTTTGATAAAATATATCCATCAATAGTGACTATAGTCATCAATAAAACTGACATAATACATAAAACCCCCAGACGAGGGCAAAGCAGGACCCCAAACATCAGAGTGAATAAGCTCAAGTGGTAATGTGGAAACACGAGTAGAATAATTATATGGTAATTGGTGACTTTTAGCACGCTGACAAGAAGCACACGGAAAACTCAATGTTTGGAGAACATGACAAATTATTGGAACTAACAATGGTATGAACTATTTTATTTTAAGGATGAACAAGACGACGACGCCACTACTCGGAAGTCAGCCTAATGCCGGAAGACGCACGATGCCTAGATGCTAGGGCGCGGCTGAATGGAAGAGGGTAGAGTCCACCACGACTCCTACCGCAAAGAAGTAATTTCTTCGTGACCTTGTCCTTGACATAGAAAAAGAATTTATGGAACTCGACGAAGATTTTATTGTCAGAAACAAGGTGATGGACCAAGAGCTGATTATTGCTCAGTTCAGGGCCAGGAAGAATACTTTTAAGCTCAATGGGAGATGATGAACCAGGTACACGATAGTGACCAACATGCGTAGTAGACAAACCTACACCGTTGGCGACTTGCACTTGATCCGTGCCGGTGTAGCGCTCCTGGATGTTCATCCTGTACATGTGGTTGGTGAGATGGTCGGTGGTGCCGGTGTCGAAAAGCCAAGGCTGTCTAGGGCCGGGCTGGTAGGCAGCAGAATTACCAGCACGGTTGTCCTCGTACTGGAACGCTTGGTTGACGCAATTTTTGCACTGAATGGCCTCATGCCCCCAGTATTTGCAGACTTGGCAGCGGGGGCGATCGCGCAGATGGTTGTTGCGTCCACCACCGCCGTTGCCTTGGCCGCCTCCGTCGTTACCACCACCACCGCCCCTGGTTGTAGCGGTTGCCATGGGGGGCCATCCTGCGGCTGGCCGCCGTTGAACTGACCGCCACCTTGCGAGCCAGTAGGGTGACCCCCAGAGCGGCCGACGTTGTTCGTGTCGGTGAAGGGGCGCCCCCTCCATCGCCGTCGCCTTACCGCACCACGACGTTGGCGGAGGTGGAGAACTCAGGGGCAAGGGCGTTCTGCTCCTTGAGAGAATCGCAGGAGAGGAGCATGGAGTAGAAGTCCGCCAGGCTTAGGGTGTCAACGCGGAGCGGCCTCTCTGGCCAGAGATAATCCTGGCGTATCGCCGCCAGCGTTTGTGGTCTCCGCAACAAAGCGCAGCTTCCGAGCCAGCACCGTGACGCCAACTCCACCTTCCCGCGGAGCTTGAGCACCAGGAGCCGTCGAATCTTCCCCATCCTCTTTCCCTTGACCAGAAAGACGAAGAAGGGAGAGAGATCCGACATATCTCACCGATTCGAAGCTCCACCGAGCTTATTGAGGGAGAAACGGACGCCGTAGATCCAAATCCTCCTGCTAACAGCTCCGCCCTTCGAGCCCAGCAGCAAGAAAAGGGAACGCCGGTAGCCAGAAGATGCAGCACGGATCCATGTAAGGCCAAGCACCCCTAGGCATACGCCCTTCTGCATGTGGGCAGCAACTAGAACTCAACTACTAAACTTAGAACTAATATGTATAGAGGGAGCCTACCACCTTCAACTCACTGAAGAACATCGTCGCCGAAAAGAAGAAAGAGGGGCGACGACAGATATCGAAAGTCAAATTTCAATGGGGTCATAGCGTGGGTCAGAAGGGGAGGTCAGCTGATAGAGTGAACTCCTTTTTTTGTATCAAGCTAGAAATTGGTGTCGGTGTGTGTGTTGCGGCTCTAGACGTCCATTTGATGTTGGTGTACGGTAATGAATTAAGAGAAAAATTCACTCATAGTCACTAAGAGTGAGTCGTGGGCTCACCTTGCTCACTAATCTTCACGATACCCAAAGTACGGTCACTGAACTTGCGAACGAGCTTCTTCGGGTCACCGTAGACGTATTTGTACCTGATAGATCATAAACGTATCCTTAATTTGTGATGTTCCATGTTGTTTTTATGCCATATGCTACATGTTTTTCTTACACTTTATGTCATTTTTATCGATTTCTCGGGACTAACCTATTGACAAGATGCCACAGAGCCAGTTCCTGTTTTCTGCTGTTTTTAGTTTCATAAAAGTTGTTACGGAAATATTCTCGGAATTGGAAAATTCGAAGCCCGGAAGTCTTAGAATTCCCGAAGGTTCCACGGAGTCTCGAAGAGGCCCGGAGGGGGGCCACACCATAGGGTGGCGTGCCCCCTCCTGGCCGCGCCTGGGGTGGTGTGGGCCCCTCGGGCGCCCACCGCCATCGCCCTATCGCCCATATATTCTCCCTGATGCGTGAACCCTATAAATATACCGCTTTTCCACGAAAAAACCCGAGGCCTCCGTCATCGTCAACCCGAGATCGGGAGGGTTCTGGAGTTCTCCCCGGCACCCTGCCGGGAGAGAAAATCATCAACGGAGGGGTCTACACCACCATGCCTGCCTCCAGAGTGATGCGTGCGTAGTTCATCCTTGAACTACGGGTCCATAGAAGTAGCTAGATGGTTGTCCTCTCCTCTTTATGACTCATGTTTAGGTCTCGTGAGCTGCCTCACATGATCGAGATCATCTTATTGTAATGCTACATGTTGTGTTTGCAGGGATCCGATGATTATTGAATGCTATGTTGATGGCTGACGTTGGTAAACCCCAAGAGAAAGGTTGTAAAGAGTGCAGCGACAAGTTTTCCCTCAGAAAAGAAACCAAGGTTGAATCGACCAGTAGGAGGACAATCAATCTCTGAAGGTTGATGCAGTTGAGGTGGCAGGGCGCACTACCAGTTCAGCAGCAACGTGGAACCTACACAACACAATCAAATCACTTTGCCCCAACGTAGAAGTGAGGTTGTCAATCTCACCGGTTTTGCTGAACACAAGAGGTTAAACGCATGCTGTGAAAAACAATATGAGAACAGAATGAAAGTAGTGGAAGTAGTGTGAAAACAGTAGAAGAAGTGTGTGTATTATCAGTATGAGAAAATGGACCGGGGTCCACAGTTCACTAGTGGTGTCTCTCCGTGAAAGATATATAACATGTGTGGTGAACAAATTACAGCTGGGCAGTTGACAAAAATGAAGTCTGCACCGTAGTGCATATGCAAGACATAAAGATTACTATGTGATTCATGCGGGCATTACAAAAAAAATACATAGAGCATCATCCAACTGCATCTATGACTAATAATCCACCCTCCGAATAACATCCGAACAAACGTTGGGTATTAAGTTGCAAGCAACAGATTATCGCAGTAAGCAAAGGGTGTAATATAAACAATGTAAACTAAGTAAACACCGTTGTTTTCTCCCTAATGGAAATATCACATCCTCCAACCGTAACGTTTCTGTCACTCGAGCACACATGCAAAGGAGGCACGCACGCACTATCGAGCATAAATACTCCCTCTTGGAGTTACTAGCATCTACTTGGCCAGAGATCTACTAATAACGTTGAGCATGCGAGATCATAAATAACATAGGCATGAAGATAACATGATAGATTGATAATCAGAAGACATGGCATTCAGCATTCATCAGATCCCAGCAAACACAACATGTAGCATTACATAAAGATGATCTCGATCATGTAGGGCATCTCATCAGATCTAAACATGAGCTACAAAGTGGAGAAGACAACCATCTATCTACTACTATGGACCCGTAGTCTAGGGATGAACTACTCACACATCACTTCGGAGGAGGGCATGGTGGTGTAGACCCCTTCGGTGATGAATTCCCCTCCCGACAGGGTGCCGGGAAGAGCTCGAGAACCCTCCCGATCTCAGAATGATGATGACGGTGGCCTCGGGTGTTTCTCGGGAAAAAGCGGAATCCACTTAGGGTTCACGTATCGGGGGGGATTATATAGGCGAAAGGGCGATGGCGGTGGACTCCCGAGGCGCCCACACCACCCCCAGGCGTGGCCAGGGGTGGATTCGCTGTGGCCCCCCTCCGGGCCTCTTTGGGAATCCGTGGAACCTTCGGGAATTCTAATGCTTCCGGGCTTCGAATTTTCCAATTCTGAGAATATTTCTAGAACAACTTTTCTGAAACTAAAAACAACAGAAAATAAGGAACTGCTCTGTCGCATCTTGTCACTAGATTAGTCCGAAAAATCGATAAAAATGACATAAAGTGTATAGCAAACATGTAGGAAACAACATGAAAACAACATGGAACATTAGAAATTAAGGATACATTTATGACGTATCAACATCCCCAAGCTTAGTTGCTACTCGTCCTCGAGTAGGTAAACGATAAAAACACATAATTTTCGAGGTGACATGCTACCAACATAAACTTGATCATCAATAATGTAAAATCATATGTAAGCTGAGATCATAGAACTTCAACACAAGCATGATAAATAAAATTTTAACAATAAAGCATAGCAATCACCTTGCGTCGTGAGAAGTAACACAAATAAAATATCATGAATAATAAAGCATCGAAAGTTATACGTTTGTTTCAAGTATAGAGAAAACATGGCAAAGTGATATTTCGCTAGTCCTTAAGAGTGCGACAAAACATAAATGCCAGTACACCTTCAAAGTTCATGAGGAAGACTAGAACAAATAATTAGAGAACGAACAATAACACATCATGAATATATTAAAAATGTTTATGGAAAAAATGCACATTAAACTCAGAATGGAAACTATGCTCTCTCAACTGTGCATAAAGTTAGAAGATGGAGACTCAACATAAAAGTAAAAGAAATACCCTTCGCAGAGGGAAGCATGGATCACTCATGTGCTAGAGTTTTTATTTTATTAATCAAAGGTATAAAATGTTTGACACTCCTCCCATCCATCTTACACAAACCATGGCTAACCGAATCCTCGGGTGCCTGCCAACAATCACATACCGTGGATGAGTGTCTATTTTTTTAGGTAGGTGTATGCTTCACAAGCCAACTATACTTCACAAGAGAGACTCCCATAGAAGGATACATCTGGGTAGAAGGTCATCCCTCTTTCTCTTTTATTTACACAATTATGCTTTGACTGATAAATCAGGGGCAAAAATAGTGAAGAGAATTTGTTGTTATTAATTTGGGGCTGGGAACCCCGCTGCCAGGTGCCAGCTCTTCTATCAATTGGATAAGCGGATCAAGCCACTAGTACAGGGTGTGAAAGTCCAATCTAGAATTCAGATAAAGATTCTCTATTTACGTCCTCATGAGCTAAAACAGGAGCACAAAATAGGAGTAATTTTGAAAGTTTAAAGGTAACCCATGAGCAATTTACTTTGGAGTGGCGGTTAAATACCACATGTATGTAGGTATGGTGGACACATTTGGCAAACTTTGGTTTTTGGGAGTTGGATGCACGAGTAGAGCTCATACTCAGTACAGGTGGAGGCTAGCAAAAGACTGGGAGCGACAAATCAAGAGAGCATAAGAGCCATAATCATGCATAGAGACATAAACATCATTAATCAAAGCATAAGTGGTACCATAAGTTCAAAAATTAAATGATCATAGAGGCTATAAGTTACTGGTTCATAGTCAACCAAATAAAACATTCAAAGGAGAACATGGTGTGATCATGCGCCAAGTCAACCAAATAAAACATTCAAAGGAGAACACCACAAATTTATGCTTCAATATGACAAGAACAACTCATGATTCTTTCAATGGCACATTAAACACTCTCAGCTATTTGAGACTAATCATGCTACTAAATAACCACTAGGCTTTATAATTAAAATAACATATAGCATGATATGAAAAAGTCTAGCCACAGTCTATACAAGCTTCTACTTGCAGCTTTATAAATTCAACTTCAAGCAGCAGTTTCTTTTCCCAACAAGCACCATACAAAGTATGTTAAGCGCTAAACAGGAATTTTGTAGCAGCTAGAAGAAAAACTAAGAATACTAGCATAAAAAGTATTCATATGAAAAAGCAGAGCGTGTCTCTCTCCCAAAAAAGGAATGCTATGGTCCAAATATATTATTGCAGCAAGAAAAAAAAATAAAACAACAGAAAACAAAAGAAAAACAAACATACGCTCCAAGTAAACTTCATATGATAGATTGTTGATGAAAAAGGGGATGCCTTGGGCATCCCCAAGCTTAGATGTTTGAGTCTTCTTAGAATTTTCTGGGATGAACCACGGGGGCATCCCCAAGATTTGACCTTGCACTCTTCTTGATCACATATATCACCCTCTTCTCTTGACCCTTGAAAACTTCCTTCACACCACACTCAAAGAGTAATTCGCATTAGAGAGTTAGTGCAACACTAAAAAGATACATGGGTTCTGTATGGGAACAAGTTCTATTGATACTTTTAAATATTATATACAACCACTCATGTTTTGTGAAGCAAATAAATCCACTTGGCATCGTAAAAGAGCAAATTCAAGAAAAATGGCAGAATCTGCCAAAACCAGAACAGTCTGTAAAGACGAATTTTTTAGGGGAACTTAAGTTACTCAGATCGAAAAGTTTAAAGAAAAAAAAAGTTGCGGAATTATCTGAGGAATAAGCACACAAAATTTCAGCTTATTCTGATTTTCCTGTAATTATACGATTTTTTACGGTGACAACAGAAATCTATTTCCTGCGCAGAAATCCAAAACGAACTCCAACTCTCGTCAGAAACTTTACTTGGCACAACTAAAACATGAAAATAAATATACAAAGGAGTTGCTACCGAAGTATACAACCCCTTGAATCAAAGAAAACAGAGAAAAACAAAGCAAAAATAAAACCATGGGTTATCTTCCAAGAAGTGCTTTTCTTTAACGCATTTTAGCTAGGCCCAGAAAAGTGGAATCAAGTGTTTTCAAGTGAAGAAGCATCCAAATTGTAATTTGTTCGAATAATAGAATCAAAAGGAAACTTCATTATATTTCTAGGAAAGTGTTCCATACCTTTCTTGAGTGGGAATTGAAATTTAATATTTCCCTTTTTCATATCAATAACAACACCAACAGTTCTAAGAAAAGGTCTTCCCAAAATAATTGGACAAGAAGCATTGCATTCAATATTCAAAACAACAAAATCAACGGGGACAAGATTATTATTAACCATGATAAGAACATAATCAACTCTCCCCAAAAGTTTCTTTCTAACACTATCAATAAGATGAACATCCAAATAACAGGGTTCCCATGGTGGTAAATCAAGAATATCATAGAGTTTCTTGGGCGTAATAGAGATACTAGAACCAAGATTACATAGAGCATTGCAATCAAAATCATTCACTTTCATTTTAGTAATGGGTTCCCAACCATCATCTAGCTTCCTAGGGATAGAGGCGTCACATCTTAATTCATCCTCTCTAATTTTCATGAGAGCATCTATAATATGTTTTGTGAAAGCCATATTCATAGCACCAACATTAGGAAAACTAGCAAGCTTTTATAGGAACTTAATAACTTCAGTTATGTTGCAATTATCAAAGTCAAGATCATTTTTATCAAATGTAATGGGACCATTGTCTCCCATATTTCTAAAACTTTCAGCACTTCTATGAGGAACATTTTTAGCAGTTTCAGGCAGTTTTGCATTTTTAATAGCAGAAGTGGGAGTATTTCCAACACCAATTACTTTACCATTGATAGTAGAAGGTTTAATAGCATGAGAGGCTTCAGTTTTACTAGTGGTGGTAATGGTACAAATATTAGCTATATTATTCTTTCTAGCTATTTCATCTTCTCTTTCCCATCTAGCATGCAATTCAGCTAACATCCTAACATTATCATCAATTCGCATTTGGATGGCATTTGTAGCAGCAAAAGGATTCTCATCTATGGTTTCAGTTTTAGCACTCATTCTATTAATCAAACAAGATTGAACTTCAGACATGGATGAAATAGAAGTTTCAGCATGAGCAATTTTAACTTGCAACTCAGATATTTCTCTATTTAAACTCTCAAGTTGATAGCTGATATTTCTTAGCATAACAGATTGTTCCTCCATGGTTTTAGTAAATAATTTATTTTGCTCATATTGTTTTTGCATAAAGTCTTTAGTGGCTTGCTTCTATGAATGGCGAAAGTTGCGGGAGGAAGTCTTCTTATGTATGTTTGTTTTGTTCCCCGGCAACAGCACCAGAATTTTTTTGCTACGCCTTGATGGTGCCTTGACGGGGAGACTTCTTGATGATGATGAATTTTAAGTCCCCGACAACGGCGCCAAAAATTCTTGATGCTTGTGATGGCATGTTGGGAACCCTAAGATGAGGGTGTGATGAGTACAGCGGTAAGAATTTCCCTTAGTTAAGAACCAAGGTTATCAATCCAGTAGGAGAAAGAGGATCTTCGGAATGTTGATGCCACTCACGGTGGTGATGGCGCCTCACCGGTGTCAACAACAACGCGGAACCTGCACACAGCACAACCAAAATACTTTGTCCCAACGGTACAGTGAGGTTGTCAATCTCACCGGTCTTGCTGAAAGCAAAGATTAGGCGTATAGTGTGTAAAATGGTGTATGCTTGCTGTCGAATCTGCATCTCAACAAGTCCCTCGGGTGAACCCATATGGTTTCGATTAGGAGAACGTGTAGTCGCTGGTGACAATCGTCGGCTAGACAGGGGGCACGATTTACCCAGGTTCGGGGCCCTCGTAGAGGTAAAACCCTCACTCCTGCCTCTTTCGATCTGTATTCACAAGTAGATCGGTTACAATGGGGGATTGCTCAAGTCGAGAGTATGATCTCTATCTCAAGGCTTGGTGGTGCGGTATTGCTTGGTCCCTTCTCCTGTGGTTCTTGTCGCGGGATAATCACGGCAGACGTTACCGGGGGTAACTTAGATTGGGGCGAATCGACTCTGGTATTTGGGAGAGGGTTTAGCTCGGATGCACTCATATTAACTGGTGATTTAAGGTCTCGGGCTACAATGTCGCCGAAACTCCAATCTAGGGTTACAAGGACTAGCTCTCGAATACCTAGAATACGCGAATCCTTCTATCTCTCTCGATCCCTGTTTCTATGCCCTAGAAGCTGGTTTATATAAGACCCGGTTTCCTGGCTTTCCTTACAAGATTCATGCGGGATCCTACTCGGGATCCATACACAACCCTAAATTTCCTACCGTAACACCAAAGTCATGGATCACATGGTCACGCCGCCTTTTAGACCTCCTGGACCTTTGGGCCGGGTCTCCTGCGCATCCACTGGCCCATTAACAAGATCTGGCCTAGCATCACAACGCGGGGTCTTGCGCAGCTTTCTTTTGGCCGGGTCTTGTCCCAGGTGCGGGCCTACCGGGTTATCATCCCCCCAACAGTAGTCCCCAGAATAGCTTGGGCATCTTGGGACTAACCATGAAGCGCACGCTATTCCCTGCAAAACAATAAACATTTATATCCATGGAATGACGGGTTAGATTGCTTTTATCATAGCCAGGCCTGCTCTTTTGGCGGTCCATATAATAACCCGATTTCCACTTGAGCCGGGTATCGCTCCTCAAATCGAATTTCCAAAGGCACGTTCTATAACCCGGCTATCACCTTCTCCTCCAGCCAGTCCGAGTGACAGTTTTCAAATCCGGATCTTCTGGCGGGCTTGACTGACCCGGCCGTTTTGCCATAATTCCAAGGATCCTTATCCCATAATTTACGGGCCGAGTCATATCCTCCCGCAAATCACTCTACTTACCGTTTGGCTTCTAGGGTTTCTCTGCTCCTATAAATAGGCCCAGAGGGAAAACCCTAAAATCCCAAACGCCAACACTCCACTCTCCTTCTTCCTCCTCCCGCTCGCCATCTGCGCGCAAGAGCCCTAGGTCAAACGCTAGCCACCGGACCCGCGTGCGCGCCGTCAACCTCGATTGCCAGCCGCCGTTCCGCATTGCTGTCTTGTGCCGCCATCCCGCGCCTCCGTGCTCGCACCACCGCGCTCGTCGGATTCCGCGTCGAGGACCTCGCCGCGCCATTGGAGCTCGAGGCCAAGCTTGGAACGCCCGCCCGCACGCTCGCCGCCGTCACCTTCAAGGACCGGGCCGTCGCCGCCGCTGAGCACGCCGGACCTCGCTCTGCCGCCGTTTTCCAGTTAGTACCTTTAGATCTAGATGACAGATTCGTTTTTCTAAATCTTAGTTTGGTGTTCATCGCGCGTATAGCCTCCATTTCTTTTTCCTAGCTTCATTTTCGGTTTTCAATTTTCTCCAGATCCATTTCCATGGCACCAAAGGTTGGTACTAAGTCCAAGGGAAAAAACCCGGCTCTGAAGCAGAAGCCGGGTCAGTCGATCTCATCCAACTGGGCTAGGTCGACTGTCACCAAGGCCAAGTTGGAGGAACTAGCCGAGTCCGGGGTTCTCCCCGCAGAGTCGGAAATCTCCTGGAGAGCGCCAGGGGAAGAGACCCGGCCTTCACCCGGCTCAGGTGAAGTTTTCTTCTTTTTGGAACACGTGATCCGGGGTTTCCGCCCCCGGGTCACCCTTTTTTCCGCGAAATCATCCACCACTATAAACTCCGAGTTTTTGACATCGGCCCTAACTCGATTTGAATATCTGCCACTTTATCATTCTCTGCGAGGCCTATCTTTGCATCGCCCCCAATCTCGCCCTGTTTTTAGAGCTTTTTCAATGCAAGCCCTGCCGGGAGAGCACGGACGGACCCCTCCTCGTCTGTGTGTGGGGGTGTGTGTGTCCATTCAGAGACGTAAAAACTCTCTGATGCCGACTCTCAATCTTCACACTCACGTGAAGCACTGGCAGAAGACATTCTTTTACTGCCAAGATACGTCCACACCCGGCGAAAAACCTTTGCCGGGTTTCTCCGTTGAGATCCTCTCGCTCAACGACAACCTTAGCTCCTTTGCCCCGGACGCCGACAAACAATCTATTCAACCTCTCCTCCACAAGCTAGCCGTCCTCGCAGCCCATGGTCTTTGTGGGCTAAATTTAATTAAAACCTGGATTAGCTGTAGGATCCAGCAAAACAACATCCTCCCAAAACTCATCTACGAGTATTCGGGCCACTTAACCGACTCTCTCCGATACTCGGAGAAATCATACCCGACCGCGGATATCAATAGGACCATGAAGAACTTCTTGGCCGAGAAAGTAGACGTAATCAAGAGCATCTCCGGACTCGGCCCTTTCACTCGTTCAAACCCGTCTCCTCCAGTAAGAACCAGCTAACACCTTTTATTCCGACTATTTTTTGAAACGCACTCCTATTAACATTTAACTTGGCTGCTTTTTACCCAGGAAAACGACGAGTTTTCGAAGATCGTTACCCCGCCACCTTCTGAAAACTCGGAAGAAGAAGAAGAACCGAGTGAAAGCGAGGAAGGTAATCCCGGGTTACCAGGCTAATGCTTTGTTAATCCATTAGAGCGGAAATTTTCGTTTACCTATAACATGCTATAACTTACCAGCACCGACTGACAAGGATGGCTCTCAATCGGAGGAGAGCGAGGCTGAGCTCCAGGCCGAGTTAGGCCAAAAGAGGAAACCCAGGGAGGTCACGTTCAAGGTGTCGTACTCCTCCATGACCACAGAACCATACTCGTATGCCGGTATGTGCAAGATTAACGAATATCTAACCATTGTATCGTCTCTGAAGGACGTATCTCCTCCTCCCAAGCGATGGGTAACCCGGAATTCTCCGAGTGACGAGCCCCTTAATCCCGGGATCCCTCAATCGCCCGTTCGCAGAGCCGGTACTCATTCCACTTATTCTGATAGTACTCCTCGAAAATTCCCATCTCCAAATCATCCTTTAGCCGGAACAATCCGAGTCTCACTTTCCGAATCTCTGTCAGTGTCTTCCGGGTCTAGCAATGAGTTGCCCCACGATTTTATCGTGAACACCGGGTAATTTTAAAAACTTATCCATATCCCTATACTTTGCGTGCTTTTCCTCTATGGTACACTAACTCTTTGTTTTTTACTTTCTCAGAGCCCGGGTCACCCTTAGCGATCCGGTGGACACTGCCGCTGATGACCCCATGATGGAAGACCCGGTGAGCGCTGCCAACCCCCCACCCCCTGAAGAGCAAGGGCCGACTGACGCCACCAGCCCCAGAAACGGGTCTCCTCCTCACATGGCCCAGCCGGATGATCCTGAGGTCGAGTATATTGGGACCCAGAAGAGTGCTGCCGCCCCAAAGACCGCTACCGCCAGGTATGAACCGGAAGAGATGAAGGCGGCAGCCCAGCCCGCTGGCTATGGCGCTAGTTCTTCCAGGTCGGCTCTCGGCGGCCAAAAGGTAGAAAAGATTCTGGAGGAGTACCGGTCTTTGAAGACCACTGAGGAAGAGATAATCGAGTCTCTGGCGGCTGAGCACCAGGTTAGCCTTACCAACATTACCGATACGCTTATCCTAGCCCCCAAGTTGCGGGTGTTCTGCATGCAGTCACTCGGTACTCACTAATATACCGACTAACACTTATTTGTCGACTTCAGGCTTATGTTGCTCGCAATGATGATCTGTTGGCCAAGACCAATGAATTGCTGCAAGTGGAGGTAAAACTCCTAGAAGAGCTAGAAGCTAGCTTCAAGGATCTCACTAAGAGGCATAAAACACAGAAGAAGAAACTCCGGGCTACTGATGAGCTTATCAAAGAACACTCGGCCTTCATTGGAAACATTTTTGATTCCCTCATTGGTAAGTCTAGGTTCTGTTTGCCGATTCATGTTATCCGGATTTTCCTACCCAGCAATGTTTTTGACTCGGTATCCGGGTATCTTTTTGTTCCGCATGTCCGGCTGATGTTGCAAAGGTGAAAGATGACCAGCACAGGCTCAGAATACTGAAAACTGTTATCCGGCAATTCTCGGCGGGAACTAAGTGGGCTCTGGAATCTTTGAAGCTATCGGGTGATTACCCGTGCGTTACCAAAATCTTTGAATCTTTTCCAGGGCAGGTACGCTAGAAGATTCAAGGTTGGGAAAGATTCCTGCAAGAGCTATCAAGAAGATCAGAAACAGTAACAGAGTGGAAGCGTGAAACGAGAAGCAGAGAAGAAAGGAGCAGCCGAGTAGCGGAGAAGCGGAGAAAAGGGAGTACTTACTGTTCAAATCATGGCGCAGCCCTAACAGCTGGGTCTTCCATGTTTCCTCGTTGGATATATGCTTCTCTTGGATCAAGCGGAGCTCCTCTAGCTGAGTGAAGAGACCAGCGTTGGCCTTCTTCAGTATCTCGCACTCCTGCTCAAGGGCCTTCACCTTGGCCTTGGCTGCTGTCTCGACCTTTGCCTTCTCGGCAATGACTCTGTCCCTCTCGTCACCAAGGTTGATAGCATCCTGGAGCGCAGTCTGCAGCTGGACTTGGAGCTGCTCCATCTCGGTAGTGTGCCCTTTCAGCAACTCGACAGCTTGGCTGGACAGCTGCTGCTGCACCTCAGCAGGTTTGAGGCAGTCTTGATGCTCCTCAACAAATTTCTTATGGTCTTCTGAAAAGAGCAAAGCATGGTTAGCAGAGAAGCGAAAGAAAGAAACCCAGGAGAAGCCGAATAGACAGTGGTTTACCTTCAAGTCTTTTGATGGTGGCCTGGCCATTCTCCACGAAGGCACGGCAGTTCTCGTGCTCGTCAACCAGGGCTTTCAACTTCCCTGCAGAGTCAAATCAGTTAGCGCAAAAAGCAGAAGCGGGCGTAAACAGTAAACGCAAGAACCGCGCAGCTAGAAGCGTACCTTCCACCTCAGACAGCTTCATGGTACTGTTCATCACTTCCTTGTCGGCTTCCTCGGCGGATATCTTCTCCTTCTCCAGGGCGGCGAGGCGCCTCTTCGCGATGGCATGGTTCCAGAGTAGCTGACGATGCAAGTTGGTCCGCTTCAATACGCTATTCTGAGAAGCAAAAGGGAAAATGAGTCAGACAAAGAAGTAAAGATTCCACCCGAGAAGGCAGCTACTCGAGAGAGTATCCTCCTACTCGGCCAGAATCTCGGGGACTGGGTGATGGTTAAGGAAAAGGGAGAAGAGTAGAAGAGAAAGAAATGTGCAACTCGGAGAGGATGGGTTAAGGCTTACCGCGTAAGATTGCTCGAGATCCTCTGCGTTCTTGCGGTGGACAAACATCTTGGCAGCAAGTGTAGCATAGGTGGTTGAGACGGTCATGGGTTTGTAACCCAAGTCCACCTTATTCCAGTCAACACGCATATGGTCGATCTCGCCCAGATCGGTGCCGTCCCAGTTGGTGTTGCCGAGAACTTTGCTGTCCCACTTGGCATCAATGAAGCCGATCAGGTCGAGTACTTGCTCGAGGCTCTGGGACGTTATCGCCTGGTCTTGAACTCCACGAGAAGCAATGGAGACGGATTTGTCCTGGTTTGGGGCCGGAGGCCTGGAATTCACTGCCACGGCTTTTCTCCCTTTCTGAAGAGCAAGACTCCGATCCTGGGGGGAAAAGCCGACCTGGTGCTGCTGGCTAACCTTCACCATGTAATCAGGGTAGCAGGGCTGGTCAGCCGCAGCAGCGGCTGCAGCAGCGGCGGCAGCAACCGCGTTGGGATCGCGGATAACCAGTTGACGGGACTGGCCAGTTGATGTTGGCGCCGGCTTGTCGGCAGCTCGCTTCTTCGTTTTTTCCTTCTGGGCAGTTGGCTTCTCGGAGATTGGCTTTTCGGTTTCCTTCTTCTCGGTTTCCTTCTTCTCTACCTTCTCTTTCTCAGCCTTCCCATCCTCAGCTTTCTCCTTCTCGGCTGCCTCCTTCTTGGCAGCATCTTGGGCACTCTTCCTTGTAACCGGCTAAGCTGAAGGGCCGGCTGCAGTTGTGGTTGGCTGCGCCAGGGAGGAGTCTGGCTGAGCGCTACCTTGGTCAGTTGGTGGCGCCAGGGGCGCGCTGTCCGATGCGCCATCTGGCTGGGCGCTACCCTGCGCGGCGTCAGGTTGCACGTCGCTCAGAGGGTAATGCCCAGTCGCATCTCCTACACGCTGCTCGGCAGCAGGATCTGGCTGGGAGATATCCATTGCTTCTACCCGCGCCTGTGACGCGGGGTCTCCTTGTCCAGCAGCCCCTGTTGCTGGCTGCTCCTCTTCTTCCTGCCGCTCAAGGGCGGCGTCGTGCTGCATCTCGGTGTCTTGCTCTTGGTTCTCCTCGGCAGTGTTGGCCGGAGGAGAAGGAGGTCTGTCCTGCTGAGCAGCATCCTGCACTTCTTGATCTGCGCGTGACTGCTGCTCCAACTCAGCATTCTGGGCATCGATGGTCGCTGCTTGTGCGTTGGCGGCATTGGCCTCATCGCCCTCGAGGTCGATAACCTTGTCGACGTCGATGGCAGCTTTCTTCTGAGTCTCAGTGGACGCAAGAGCGGCGTCCGCGTTCAAGGGGGCTCTGAAGAGAAAATTGTGTTCAGAAATAAGAAGAGGGCAGAGGAAATTAAGAAGAAACAGTGAAGCAAAGAAGATTGGGAATTAACCGAGAAGGAACTTACCCCTGGCGGGAAGGAATCGTTGGTTTCTTTCTCTTCACGATCTTCTTGGTCTTCTTCTCGGTCGGCTTCTTCTTCTTGGCGGGGGGCTCTAAGGCGCCACTGCCTGTCCGCTTGCGGGTAACAGGAGCGGCGACGGATAGAGGATTGGCCTCAAGGGCTCTCTCGTCCTCATCCTCGTCATCATCCTCAGCATCTGCAGCATCTGTGAAATAGAGAGGAAGAAAAACACTTCAGAAACAGCAGGCAAAGGGCTAGTGTTTCTCGCAGACAAGAAGCGTGAATTCAGTTACCCTCTAACTCGTCATCGGACCAATCGCGGAGAGACGTTTCGGCATGCTGCTTCTCTGTCGAAGGGGAATGAGGAAGATTGATCTGGTCCGTGGTCTCAAGGGAGGCCTGGTCATCTTCTTCTCGGTCATCTGACCAATTGCCCTCGAAGCGCTCACAGCTTTCAGCTCGCTGGCGGTCAAGAACCTGAAGAACAGGGAAGTGTCGCAAGTTAACCGAGTAGCAAGAAGGCACTATACCCGAATAGGAGTGCAAACACAAAGCATACTAAGCCTAAGGAAATTTGCTAAATATCCTACTCGGAAAGGCGTGCAAGGATCAAGCATATTAAGCCTAAGAATTTCTCCTAAGTATGCTACCCGACAAGGCGTGCAAACATCAAGCATACTAAGCCTAAACAGTTTTGATAAGTGCTCTACTCGGCACGGAATACAATTGCTAGTCGCAGTAGGAAGAGGAGAATATCTACTCGGATTGCATATGCTGGAAGGAGAGCAAGGAGAACGTACCCGTGGAATCGGCTTCGTGCGGCTGAAGGGGATGAACCCATACTGCCAGTTATCTCGGAGGCCCGTGGTCAGGATGGACCTTGCGTGCGCGGCGACTTCCGCGTTGCTGAGCTCGAACGTGGTCGTCCGAGTGCAATCGCGGGGGCCTCCCAAGTAGCACATTGGGTGGGAGCGCTGCTGCAGAGGCAGCACCCGGTTCCGGATCCAGCAGGCGACGGGGTCATCGCTCTTGAGGCCCTCTCCGATTAGCTCAGCGAGCCGCTCCTCCATCTGCACGGCGTTGCGGTCGTTGGAGGGCTTCGTCTTCCAATTCTGCCCGGATGGAGCCCGGTTGCTCCAGGCAGGCAGGTTGATGCGATCCGTTACCTTTCCCCCCTTTGTGGCGGGGATGTTCTTCACGTAAAGGAAAGATTTCTGCCACATACGGACGGAATCCAAGCCCTTGATGCGAGGGTGGTTGGTTCCCGTCCGCTGCAACATCATGGCGCTACCAGTGTCGGTTACCCGACTGCCAGTGGCCGCGCCATCCTTCTTCCCCTTGCTCTGCTGACGGAGATGGAAGTACTTCAGCCATGTCTGTACCGTGGGGCGGACACCGAGAAAGGCCTCGCACAACACGGTATGATAGGCGAGGAAGACGACCGCATTCGGAGGGAGGTGATGCATCTGAACACCGAAGTGATCCAGGAAGGAGCGGATAAAATCGGAAGCTGGCAGGCCAAATCCTCGCGCAAAATGCGCGAGGAAGACGACGTGCTCGCCCTCCCACGGGGCCGGAACGATTTCGCCGTCGGACGGCCGGCACTGAACACCAGGAGGAACCCTCCGGGTGTTCACGAGCCAGGAGCAGTCATCGACGATGACATCAGAACCAGCCCAGCCGGCGCGAGCAGCCATGGCAGCGAGCGAGAAGGTGGTGGAAGATTGGGAAGGATCTGGTGGAGAAAACGAGTCCGCGGCGGCGCAAGGAGTTGCGCGGCGGCGGAGAGCTCAGCGGCGGAGAAGAAACAGAGAGGCGAAAGAGGAAGCTACGGAGGTAGGAGAAGAGGAAGTTACCGATGGGGGTATTTATACCCTCGCCTCGGATTACCGTTACCATCGGGGTAGTGGGATCGATCGTGGCCATAATTCTCGTGTGGTGGGGTCTGTGGCCGGTTAGAAACGCACACAAGCGCGGGACGCGCGCGTAACGGCCACAGTTGATCCCACGACCAGATCGTGGGCTATTACTGCGCTTGATGGGACATGACGAGCCGGTGGGCCCGCTCCGTGAAAACTGGGCGCGTGGCACGTCGTGTCCTGGGCAGCAAGACGTCAGGGTCGCGGATGCTTGACACGTGTCCAGTTGCTGCACGGAAGGCTGGATTGTGCTCTGCGCTGCAGAGACTCTGCTTGAGAAATTCTCTAAGTCTTTTTACTCGGACGCAGAGAAGGAAACAAGCCCTATTCGGAAAAGAGGAGGCCCAAGGTACTTTCCAGAGTGCTACTCGGAGGTTCCACTCGGCATCTTGAAGTTCAAAGGTGTTGTTGCGAAGATTGGTTTTAAGCTGGCAGAGCCTAGTGAACGAGTTCGCGAGACTCTACCAGCTTCGGGGACTGCTGTCGGGGGGTTACCCCCGAGTAGGGTAAAGGCAAGTGGTAAAGGCCATTGTCAGAAGAGAAGTTTGGTCGAGTAGCCGCCTACCCGGTACTTGCTACTCGGTCGACTGCTACTCGGTCTCACTTCAAGATGACCAGAAGGAGATATCAATCAAGTTCTGTCCATTCGAGTAGAAGAGTTGGCCCGAGTAAAATTGGCGGGAACCTACTCGGGCCAGAAGTCAAAGGAGCCGTTCTGACACAGGATCCCGCGTATCCTGGGTCCGTACTTGGCACTATTCGAACTACTGTTCATCTGGGGCCGGCCTGCCTGACAGTGACAGCATGGAAGCAGGCGGTCGCAGGATAAGGGGGCCCTACTCTGTGTTTGGCACAGTGATACCAGACTGTCCCCTTGGTTTTCCCCAACGACTTTCCGGATGCAGCCAAGATTAGGAACCAAAGCTGTCAGCGGGAACTCGGAAGAAGGACGATGTGCACACTATGTCGACACTTGTCCGTGTTTGGACGTTTCCGGCTAGGCACCATGTATATAAGGTGCCCCGCCGCCTCCTGCGTGAGGATCGAACACATCGTGACCTAGATCGCATGCTGGGACACAAGGAAACCCTAGATTCTTGACCTAGTTCATCACGTAGAGAGAAGAGTGGCTACTCGGTAGCAAGAACATTGTACTGTGGCTACTCGGTAAGACACCAGAATACGAAGAGAAAGGCAGGAGTAGGGGTTTTACCTCCTCACGAGGGCCCTGAACCTGGGTAGATCGTGTTGTTTGCAGTGTTTAGTTCTCACCTCACGCCGCTACTCGTCGCGTGATCCCTCCCCGAGCACCTCCAGCGTCCATCGTTCCCACATCTTTAGCCATCCTATGGCATCTGCCGTGACACCACCACGACAATGCTCGAGGCATACTCGACTGTCCCTTCTTGGGTTGAGACCTGGAAACGCTCAGTCTGCCGAGTTGGAGTGGTACGTGCTCTTGCACTGGCCAAGGCCTATTACCCCAAGATCGACCCGTCAATGCTTGTGAGCGGGTTTCCCGAGCTGAAAGCCGATGGCTCCAAGTTCTCGGGGAAAGACCTCAAGGCTATCAATGTCCAGATCTGCCACTCGGCCATCCTAATCGCCGATACTCTTGACGTGAGCAAGCTCACTCCCGCCTATGATGATGAGGACCAACCTGTGCCCATTGAAGACCCGGAGCCTTTTGATATCCTGACCCGTTTCAAGGTGGAACTTGCAAAGAAAAAGGCTGCAGCAGACCCCAGTTCTATGCCATCTTCCACGACTCCGGTTGTCCCTCCTCCATCACGCGCTGCTTCCGGGGGTGACCCGGACGCTGAGAAGGAGAAAGAGACGGAGGAACACGACGAAGACCCGGCTGCCAAGACCACTCCCGCTGACTCGGCTGAAGAAGCCGAGTAAAGTTATTATCATGTTACCTGCAAACAATTATTCGGCCAATAGGCATTGTAATATGCCTTTCAAACTTGTTTATTTGATAGTGCGCCTGTGCACTTTTGATACTATTCCTATGGTTTGTAATAAGCTTAAACTCCTGTGGTTTTGATGACCCTTCTGGTTATCAATTCGATATGCACTTTTTCGACCTTGTGTTGGCATAACTTTTGCTTTTATACGTTTTTTTTGCGATAAATATTGATTCTTGGTTTTGGAATGGTGGAAAATTTCTTCCAAGTCCCCAAGACACGGATTTGGGTCTTTCAGAAAACTTTTTTCTTTCTCAAGTCCCCCAAGTCCCCAAGACCCATATTTTAGGTCTTTGAGTTACTTGGCTTAAGAAAACTTTTTGCTTTCTTTAAGTCCCCAACCGGGTTATTGCGTATGTGAGTTTTAAAGTTATGCTTCATGCATTATGAGTTTCGGCTGATGCCATTACTCTGCATAACTTGTGGTTTGGATGACCCTTTTGACCCTGTTTGTTGTAAGCCGGCTTTCGCGTGGATACTCAATGCTGCTATAACTCTATAGAAACAGGGTCAGGCAAGTCCCAATGGGCATCATGACTGATTGAATTCATAGGTTAGCAAAAACATGCCACTTTGTTGCGAGTCACATCAAGCTTAAACGAGAAAGGCCAAGAAAAATTTGGCTCTATTGTCCAAGTTATGAGATTGCAACCGTACTTATTGCAAGTAATCAGTCCTCACAACTCAATGGCATCATGGCCGAGTCTTTAGATTGTAGCTGTGCTATTCAAGCAATCATCCCCCAAGACCTAGATATATACGTTATGCAACAGTCAGCTTTCAACTTTACAGGCTTACAAACAACTTGTAATATAAGAAAAAGGTATGCAAATTTGGAGCTCGATAAACTATATTTCTTATAACTGAGTAATTATAGCTAACTAAACATAATATACCTACCTGACATAGAACATGTTCAAACACAGAAAGACATGCAAAAAGCTGAAAAAATGTAGGAAACACAAGGACTGTCATGATTTAAGCATCTTTTTATTAATATGAAAAGGTTGGGTCAGCAGGCCGCCTCATTCAAAACCCTCCAGTCCCCTTAGGTACCCTGGATAGGAAAAGAGTGCGTCTGAAACCTGCTGCCCGTTACATCGTGCGATATAACCTGAACACCGGGTCTATACTAAGTGTAATAGGGACGCAGCTGGGCCACATTCCATGGTCGTTCACGCTCTTGCATAGACGCGATAGAATGAGTAGTGTCGTTCGCGTAATCCGACTCTTCTCTTGCGTCCACCAGGTAATATGATCCATTATGCAGGTTCCGGCTTATAATGAACGGACCCTCCCATGGGGGAGATAGCTTGTGTTTTCCCTCCTTGGATTGAACCAGTCGTAGTACCAGATCTCCTTCCTGGAAAACGCGGGTTTTGACCCGGCGACTATGGTATCGCCTTAAGTCCTGCTGATATATGGCGGATCGCTCCAATGCTTGCTCCTGTGTTCTTCTAACATATCCACAGCATCTTCCTGGGTCTTCTCGTTTTCCACCTCAACGTAAGCCGCCACTCGTGGCGAGTCGTGGATGATATCACTCGGAAGGACTGCCTCTGCACCATAAACCACAAAAAATGGGGTCATTTGAGTAGACATGTTAGGTGTGGTATTAATTCCCCAAACCACAGACGGTAATTCCTCGACCCATGCTCCAGCAGCTCGGAGACACGTCACTCGTAATCGGGGTTTCAATCCTCGAAGTAACTCCTGGTTTGCCCTCTTCACCTGTCCATTAGCTTGCGTATGGGCCACTGAGGCTACATCAAGGCGGATGCCATTGTTTCTACAGAACTTTTCCATCTCTCCTAAGGACATATTGGTTCCATTGTCCGTGATTATGTTGTGGGGGTATCCAAATCGATATATGATACACTTTAAGAATTTCACAGCTGTGGCCGATTCACAATTTGTAACAGGCATAACCTCGACCCACTTTGTGAACTTGTCGATAGCCACTAGTAGGTGAGTCTTTTTGCATGGGGACATGTGGAAGGGGCCTACCATGTCCATACCCCAGACAGCAAACGGCGAGGTCAATGGGATTGTCCGCAACTCCATAGCCGGCACATGTATTTGCCGGGCGTACCTTTGACATCCATCACACCTTGCTACCAAGCGCTCCGCGTCGGCTAACGCCGTAAGCCAAAAGAAACCGTTCTGGTATGCCTTAGCCACAAGGGATATTGTGGAGGCGTGGTGTCGACAATCACCTTCATGAATTTCCTTTAGTATTTGACGGCCTTCTTCTGGGGCTATGCAGCATAGAAAGACACCCGTGGTACTTCTCTTATAGAGCTCACCCTTAATGATATAATATCCCTTTGCTCGTCTCAAGATTTGCCGGGCTAAAACCTCTTGTTGTGGTAACTCGCCCCGTAGCAGAAATGCTAGGAACGGCTCTGTCCACTCCGGGATAGCATGCACCGCGGCCACAAACTCCACATCCGGGTCTTGACTAGCTGCTTCTTCCTCTGACTTGGTTTTGACGGAAGGTCGCCATAACTCGTCCAAAAATACATTGGGGGGAACCGGCTCACGGCGAGAACCGAGTCTTGAGAGTGCGTCTGCGGCCTCGTTTATTCGCCGATCAATGTGCTCCACCTGATACCCGGAAAAAGACCCGGCTACCTTGTCCACCTCTCTGCGGTATGCTGCCATTGTTGCATCCTTTCTGTCCCATGTTCCTGAGACCTGCTGTACCACGAGATCCGAGTCTCCGTAGCACCTTATCCGCTTGATGTTCATATCCTTCGCTATTCTTAGTCCATGCAACAGGGCCTCATACTCGGCTATGTTGTTGGAGCAATCGAAGTGAATCTGCAATACGTAACTCAACTTATCTCCTTTTGGCGACGTGAGTACAACACCAGCTCATGATCCTTCATATTGCTTGGAGCCATCAAAATGCATCACCCAGGATTCTGAACTTGGCACCACTAAGGGCATGCTTGTTTGGGTCCAATCATTAACGAAGTCGACCAGAGCTTGAGACTTGATCGCAGAACGGGGCTCATAGTTGATGTGATAGTCTCCCATCTCGATGGCCCACTTGGCCACCCTGCCTGTTGCATCTGAATTTCTTATGATATCTGCCATTGGAATTGAACTTACCACCGTAATAGGGTGTTCCTGAAAGTATGGCTTCAACTTCCGGCTGGCCATGAATACCCCAAAAACTAGCTTTTGCCAGTGAGGGTATCGCTGCTTTGCTTCTGATAAGACCTCACTTACATAATAAACTGGTCGTTGCATCGGGTGATCCTTTCCATCCTCCTTGAGCTCAACCACAACCACTGCGCTAACTGCCCGAGGCCCGGCTACAACATATAGCAACATAGGCTCCTTGGGACCTGGCGCAACTAAAACTGGCGCCTCAGATAACTGCTTTTTTAGAGCCTCAAATGCCTCGTCCGCCTCTTGATCCCATATGAACTTGTCTGTTTTCTTCAAGAGTCGGTATAAGCGTATCGCTTTTTCTCCGAGCAGAGATATAAACCGGCTTAACGCTGCCGTGCATCCTGCAAGCTTCTAAACATGTTTCAGCTCTTCCGGCTTTTTCAAGCTCTGGATGGCTTTGATCTTTTCCGGGTTAGCCTCGATCCCCCGCTCAGAAACGATGAAACCGAGTAACTTCCCTGCAGGAACCCCAAACACGCACTTTGTTGGGTTGAGCTTCATCTGGTATCTCCTCAGGTTCTTGAATGTTTCTTTCAGGTCATCAATGAATGTTTCTGCCTTCCTTGTTTTGATCACTACATCATCAACGTAAGCATGGACGTTGCGTCCAATCTGATCCTCGAAGCACTTCTGAATACACCGTTGGTATGTTGCACCTGCATTTTTCAATCCAAAGGTCATAGTTTTGTAGTAAAAGGCCCCAAAAGGGGTTATGAATGACGTTTTCTCCCAATCCTTCTTTTTGAGTTTTATCTGGTGATACCCAGAATAGGCATCCTGGAAGCATAACAGGTCACTTCCCGCAACTGCGTCTATGATCTGGTCTATCCTCGGAAGGGAAAATGGATCTTTAGGGCAATGCTTGTTGAGACTCGTGTAATCTATGCACATTCTCCACTCATTGTTCTTTTTCAACACTAAAACCGGGTTTGCCAACTAGTCCGGGTGAAAGACCTCCATGATAAAGCCGGCTACTAGGAGCCGGGCTACCTCTGCTCCTATAGCCTTTCTCCTTTCTTCGTTCATTTTTCTCAAACCTTGCTTCACTGGCCGAGACTTAGGATCGACATGCAAACTATGCTCTGCGAGCTCAGTCGGGATACCCGGCATGTCGCTAGGTGTTCGGGCGAACACATCCTGATTCTCGCGAATAAACTTTATAAGTGCCTCTTCCTCCTTGTTATCCAGGTTAGAACCTATGGCAAACTGTTTGGAAGAGTCGCCTTCAACAAAAGCCACCATCTTCGTATCTTGGGCTGCTTTAAACTTAGCCCTCTCGTCATCCGTATTCGGTTTCTTCAAAGCTGGTCGATCTTCCGGGTCTACCTGAGAACGGTAATACCTGAGTTCTTCTTTCACACAAGCTTGTTCTGCAAGTGCCGCGTCTCCCCATCACACTCTGCTGCCACAGCCCTGTTCCCATGTATAGTAATGGTTTGTTTAGGACCCGGGATCTTTAGCTGTAGGTATACATAACACGGCCTTGCCATGAATTTGGCGTAAGCCGGCCTTCCGAACAGCGCATGATAAGGACTACACAACTTCACCACCTCGAATGTGAGCCACTCTACCCGGTAATTGTCCTTCGATTCTCCAAAAGCAACCTCCAGTGTTATCTTTCCCTCAGGGCATGCCGAGTGTCCTGGCACAATTCCGTGGAAAACTATGGAACTTTTCTGCAGCTGAGACTCCTTGAGTCCCATACGCAAAAAGGTCTCCCAATATAGGATGTTGATACTACTTCCACCATCCATCAAAACTTTCTTCAGTTCGTAACCGTTCACCTGCGGCGCTACCACCAAAGCTAACACACCCGGATGCTCTATTGCTTCCGTGTGATCTCTCCTACTCTATGTTACCTCTTGATCTGACCATCTCAGGTATCTTGGGACGCCCAAGGAAACCGAATTTACCGCTCTCTTGAGTACCTTTCTTTCTCTTTTGGAGGTCCCAGAAGTGTGGACGTGATATTGTCCTAACTGTTTTGGATTAGCTTGAAAGCCACCCGCACCACTCTGGTTATTACCCGGATTGCCGCCTCCTGCGTTGCCTGCGGGGGGTGGTCCGTTGCCCGGGTTTCCACCCAGACCCGGCCCTCCTCCCTGGCCTGCGCCTCGTAGGGCCTTCTGTATCTCCTCATTTTTCCATCTCTGTAAGTCCACGCATTGCTCCAATGAATGATTAGCCGGCTTGCCATTCCTACTATGACGCGGGCAAGGCATCCTGAAGGCTTGTATGTGGTTAGCCGGCCGTGGTGGTCCTTGATAATTGCCTCCTCCGTTGAAGTTTCCTCCGTTGAAGTTTCCATCTACTCTAGGCCTTGGGAACCCGGCCTCGGTATTGGCGACTAGCTCGGAGTTGCCCTCATATGGACGCTTATGCTGGTTGTTTCCGTTACCACCTCCATTGTTACCCGGCGTGGCACCGTTGCCGGATTTTCCATTACTGCTCATGTTAGCCTTGCCTTTCTTTTCCTCGATGTCCTCTTCCGTGGTGTCAGTGGAGGCATGCTTGTTGCACGCATCCATCAACTCCCCCATAGTGATTTCCGACACATGTCTACTGGATTTCGTGCGCACCAATTTTTGACCAAAGGCGTGTATCTGCATGTCTTTGCCATAGCTTGTATCGCGTCTTTCGGTTGAATATCAGTGGAAGAATGAAGTATCTCCATGACCCGGTGTACCCAGCTGCGTGCCGATTCTCCTTTTCTTTGGATACACCTGTCTAAGTCGTCGACTGTGTATAGTTTTCTACAAGTTCCATGAAAATGTTTGATGAGAGCTGATTTTAACTCACTCCACGAATTGATGGATTTTTCAGGCAGATTGTTGAACCATAATTTTGCTGCTCCTTCAGACATCATAAGATACATAAACTTGGCTTGGAGTTTTTCTGAAGCATTGCGAATAGACATAGCCATCTCGTAACTGCTCAACCAAGTCTCAGGATCCATGGTTGGCTCATAATTGACAACTTTACCCGGTTCTTTAAACTTATCCGGGTATGGTTCAGCTCTGATGGCATCTGACAGGCACTTGGGCCCGGCTAAGTTTGTCAGTACCGGCCTTGCGCGTGAAACATGAGATTCGGCGGGCGCTGCGGGGGGTACGCCACCTGCTGGTCCTCGCGCCGCAGACCCGACCATACGCCTCGCCCGAGAACTGTCGACAATTGCTTGCGCCGCTGAGACCGTGGGAGCCGCTGGCCTGTGAGGAGGAGGCGACATTTGCTGCTGCTCTGCCCTCCGCCCCGCCGAGCTCGACTAAATATTCCTCGTATTTCCGGGTTGCCGGCTGACATACGGCGTCCCGTGTAAACCGCTCCTGTTATCCGGGTAATTAACCTGCTGAGCCACCACGGTTCGCAACATCTCTATAGCTCGACGGGTCTCAATCGCTTGGGGCGATTCTCCTAATGGAATACGGTCGAGCGCCAGAGTCGCAGCGTACACGTTATCCATGGGATTATTGAAGTGACCCGGTGGGGTATGAAATCGCGACGGTGGTGGCGCAGCATTGCCTCCAGGGGTCCCGACGGGTAACGCGGGTAACCCGACTGGTACGTTAGCCGGCTGTCCCCCGAGCGTTGCTCCTTGATACCCGGTTCCCTGATTCACAGCCGGGATTGGCTGATCTTGGGGTGTAATAAACAACGTGGCCGGCTGTAGATTCCCACCTGCCGCCGGTAGCCTCGTCTGATGCCTCTGATTATATATCCTAGTTGTTTGGGCTTGAATACGATTTTCCAACTCTTCCAACTGGCGCTGGCGCTCGGCCATCCCTTGCCTTTCAGCTTCTACTTCCCTCCTTTGTTGTTCCAACGCCCGGCGGGCCACATCTAGGTCTCTGGCACGTGCCGCCGCGTTTTCTGGCGTTATCGCCCATGCCAACACTGTGGGATTGTCGCACCCGGACTTCTAGAGGATACTCGCAGTTCCGTTGAACAGTAGTTGATTGGATTACGGGGCTTACCAGCACCCGCATCTCTTACGAGTAGGCCAACACACGTATGTGTGACAACCAACCCCTACTGCTCATCGTCTACGTAAACCATCCCATAGAAATCAGGATACTACCATTGACGTACTTCATACCATACACACATGGTGCGTCAACGGCGTTTAACAAGATGATAACACAACATATCTCTAAGACACAAATAAATAGAAATAAGTTGCAAATAGCTCTCACTAGAGCAGAGATAGCAAATACAATCATCCAGAGGACACATGTCCCAACATATCATCATTACATCTCAGCGGAAGCATTCAAAGGGTCTGAGTACAGACAAATTCAAATAGGCTTAAGAAGCCGGGAATGAAAGGAAAACGGAGCCCATCCACGTAGTCTCGGATCCTGCCCGGGTCCGCTATCTACTCGTCAGCAGCCTCGTCAAACTCCACGTAGTAGCCGTCACGGGGATCCTCGTAAGCGTAGTCTGTGGAAACCACAGCCCCAAAGGGGTCAGTACATAAACGTACTGGCAAGCAAGACTCACAGTTCACCAAAATGTAACCCGTGAACACCAAGCACAGATGCCTTGGGTTCAACGGAAGAAAAGGGGATACAAAAGATGCGGCAGCTGGCTGCACTAATCAACTACAGAACATGATACAACTTCCGGCTAACAGAAAGAAGATAAGATAGCGTATCGTAACCAACTATAACTAACCAGCAAACAAACCCATCCTGGATCTCGCCCCTTATCCAAAGAAGCAATCCGAGGATAACTCACAAAGTTGGATTAATGATGGGTCAAGTTATTGTGTCAATAAGACTATTACTAGTCAAGTTAGCATTAGTTAGGTGTAAGTTGTTCTGAGTACTTGTTAGCCAGTACTTTCACCAAGTTAACCATAACCGCGGAAAACACGGCTTCTCGAGAAGATTTATCCCTGCAGGGGTGCACCAATTTGGCCGTACACGTAAGAATATCCCGCCAGACGGGAATCAAACCCACCAAGCGAGGCACTCTACACAACTCAACTCTTCTTCGCATCAAGCCCAAAGCACCACGTGCTGTGCGTGCGCGGCTAATCGAGCCCCACGAAGAAAAGGGGACCCTCATAGCACTTGAAGACCACGCCGCCCTAAATGCCGACTACAAAAGTTCCACCCTGGCCTCAGGTTCGTACCTGCATATGCGTGCATCAAATGGAAAGCCCGAACTAAGTGTGGCGATTTGGACGAGTTGCGAATCGAATCAAATTGAGGGGGGCGCCCATACACGCTTCCCACATGCGGATATTGCGCTCATCATGGATCAGTAGACAAGACCCTTTTCCTAATTAGGGTCGACACTAGCAGGCCTCAAAACCACGCCGGGCCTCCTGCCGGTGCCTTATCAGCAAATTATTATTACCTCAAAATTAACAGGTTGTTGTTTAACATCGAGCCCCAGAACATAATAGAAATATGGTAACAGAAAGTAACGGACAACAGACTCGAGCAAAAACAACCCTAAGCATGCTAGTAAGACACGGGCAACAAACAAAGGGGTTATAGGTGTGGAGGTGAGGCTATATCAGGGTTAAGGATAACATGTGATAGGTTCGTAACAGAAGCAACGATACATAGGGCTAGCAGAAATAGACAACGGAAAGTATCGGTATCCAATGTTGAAAGGAACACAATGGTTCATGTGAGTGAATACTTGCCTGCAAACTCAGCAGCCTGGTACTGAGCTAGATCCTCAGAAGGGGTGTCGTAAGGCTCGTCTGTCTCAACGTCGTCGTCTATCCGAGAAGAAGCAAACAAACAACGCAGAGAGACAAACAATCAATAACATGGCATAGTGCACAATCATGGGATGATGCATGTGAAGTTAATGGATGCATCAAAATAAACTAGTTGTCATGGTAACATAACATGTTTAAATGGACCCATATGCAATTTGAGTTGCATATGAAAAAGCCCAAGAATTATGGTTGAAACAATTGTTTTATAACTAACCAACAGGTGAAAGTGAATTAGCATGATGCATGGATGAAGAAAACAGCAAAATAACAACAATAGAAACAAGTGGAAATGAGGTTTACCAATTTTGGAATTTTAGTTATTAAGTTAAGGAATTTTGGTTCCTTAAAGGTGTCACACAAGCATTTGTTGTTTTCATCAATTTAAAGTGTTCAAAACAAATAACAAAATTCATATTTGAAAAGAACACACAATTTTAGGTGGATTGCATGTTTCAAATATTGAAAAAGGAATTAGGATGAATTTATTATGAATTAAACAAGATTAAACAAGTTTTAAATGAATTTAAAACAAGCATGAATATTATTTGAATTTTATTTGTTCAAAACATAAATTCAAATTCATATTTGAAAAGTTTATACTTTTATGGTTTGAAAACATATTTTATATGTTCAAAAATATTTTAATTTGAGCAAGTTATGAATTTAGCAATTTTAAATGATCTAAACAAGGTTTAAATTATTTAAGCAATTTTAATTATTCAAAACATGAAATAAAATTTATATTTGAAAAGGTGGTTTAAAATAGCATGGAAAACATATTTTATTAATGTTATTTGGATTATGTATGAAATATTTATGCAATTATTCAAATTTCAAATGAATTGTTTGAATTTGAAATTTGAGTGCATTTGAATTATTCAAAACAGAAAACAATTGCTTTAGATAGATAGATAATTAAATTTGGTGCAGTGCACATATTTTATTTTTATTATTTGGGTTTATAAAATAAAAGTTATTAGCAATTTATTTTCAGGGATCAATCTGTAATGAAATAGGACTTAAAATGAAAAAGAAAAGGTGGAAAACGTTTTTCACTCTGCAGTGGCTAGCCACTGCCACTGCCAGAGGGCCCCTGGGCCAGCGTGGACGCACGCGTGGCAGCACTGCCACACAGCAGCTGACAGGGGGGGGGGCCACCCTGTCAGTGCGCTGCGCAAAAATGTTTGGGATAAGTCCCGCGGGCGCCAGGACTCGAACCTGTGCCCTGCTGCGCGCGCGCAAGCACTGCAACCAGTGCGGTGCGAATTCGTTCTTGTCAGTATAGCCAACGCAAACAGGTTAAGGTTCAGTTTCGACTCTGAATTTTTAACTGACGAAACTTTTCTGAACTTTGACAGAACGGTGCGGTGGCCGGCGGTGAGCTACGCGGCGATGCTGGATGCTGCTGCTGGCTCGTGGGTGCTGCGTGCTGCTGCGTGTGGTGGTGCTCGCGCAAGCAGAGAGAGAGGGAGCAGAGATATCGACTGCTCACCCTCGCCGTAGTCGAAGCAGAGGGTCGGGGCAGCGCGGTGGCCGGCGAGGTCGAGGACGGCGGCGTCGCTCCGGTGAGTCTTCGTCAACGAGAAGCAACCGAGGAGGAAGAGGGGAGTACGGGGGTTCAGTTCCCGTACTTAGCCCGAGGGGAAGCGTCGTCCACCGGCGGCGATCATCGGCTGAAGGGGTGGTGGCGCTCAGGTACAGTTGCAGAGAGGGGAGAATTCCGGTGAGAGAGAGAGAGGCGATGGCGGAGAAGAGGGAGAGGGGTGGAGCGGTGGCTAGGGCTGCGCAGGGCTAGCTAGGCTAGGTTTTTATAGGGGCGCGGGGCTGCTCCTGGCCGTCCTCGCGCGACGGCGCCGACGTGGCGGGGCTGGATGCCCTGCCGTACCGCGGGAAGAAGAGCGAGGGGGGCAGCGAATCGGTATCGGGCCAAGGGAGTGGGCTGGGCCGTGCTTGCTCCCCTCCTCTGCGCGGTAGATTGCTTTTTTTTTCCTTCTGTTTTTTTTTGCTGAAAAGAAATTAGGAAGAAATAGCTAGGTTTTTGGGTTAGGAAAAATGTAGAAAAATTTGGTTAGGCTAGTTATTACCACAACAACTAATTGCCAACTTTGGTTTTTTCAAAAAGTTCAAATTCTATTGCTGTTTTGTAAATGATTGAATTTGTATGAATTTTGAAATATTGGGTGATTTATTTAAAAGAAACATTTCCAAAAGTTTAAACCCTCAAATTTATTTGAAACAAATTGCTTAGAATTGTTTTGTAAATTTCAATAATTCCAAAGGGTTGATGTTTGGAATTTTGTTTGAATTTGAATAACATTTGGATTAAGTGAACTATTAAAAACCACAATTTTAAATAATTGAACCTTATGGAATAAATGGAAACAATTGAGGTTTTGAGTTGAACTTTTATTTGAAAAAGATTGTAACATAACAAGTATGAAACAAAGGTTTGAAATATTGTTTGAATTTGAATTGTGAAAACAAAGGAAAACAGATGCAAACCAACTGAAAACAAATGAAACAAATGCAAACAAAGTAATGAGTATGATGACATGATGCAAAACTTTAATAAAACAAGAATCAAACATTCTAAATGGAAGTTGTCATACTTGGGATGTTACAAAACGCCCCCCTTGAAGGAATCGCGCCCCGAGATTCCTACTGAGAAGAGAAAAGGTCCGGATACTTCTTGCGAAGATCCTCTTCGGTCTCCCATGTTGCCTCTTTATCGGAATGATGCGACCACTACACTTTCAAGAACTTGGTGCTCTTGTTGCGAGTCTTATGCTCGGTCTCATCGAGAATTCGAACAGGGTGCTCCTCATAAGAGAGATCATCTTGCAGTTCAATGGAATCATGATCAACTGCACGATCTGGATCTTTGAAACACTTCTTGAGCTGTGACACGTGAAACACATCGTGCACCTTGGATAGTTTTTCTGGAAGTTCAAGACGATAGGCATTTTCAGCACGCCTTGAGAGAATGTTGAAAGGACCAATGTATCTTGGTGCAAGATTTCCTTTCACACCAAAACGATGAGTGCCTCTGAGGGGAGTTACACGTAGATATGCCTTGTCACCAGGTGCATAGACCATATCCCTGTGCTTGCTGTCATAGTAGCTTTTCTGACGAGACTGAGCAATCTTGAGATTGTCATGAATGATGCGAACTTTCTCTTCGGCTTCCTTAACAATGTCAGGGCCTAAGAGTGAACGTTCACCAGCTCCAGACCAATTGATTGGACTCCTGCATCTGCGGCCATAGAGAGCCTCAAATGGTGCCATGCCTAGGCTTGCCTGGAAGCTGTTGTTGTAGGAGAATTCAGCATATGGAAGGCAATCCTCCCATTTCATGCCAAAGGAGAGACCACATGCTCTGAGCATATCCTCGAGAATCTGATTGACTCTTTCGACTTGCCCTTGAGACTGAGGGTGATAAGTTGTGCTGAACAGAAGTTTGGTACCCAATGCTTCTTGAAAGCTTTTCCAGAAATGAGAAGTGAATATACTTCCACTGTCTGAGCTTATTTCCAATGGAACACCATGAAGAGGAACAATCTTTGTTGTGTAGAGCTCTGCTAACTGGCTAGCTGAGATTGTTTCTTTGACAGCAAAGAAGTGAGCTACTTTAGTGAGACGATCAATGACAACGAAGATTGCATCGTTGCCCTTCTTGGACTTTGGAAAACCAGTGGCGAAGTCCATTTCAATCATGTCCCACTTCCACTCAGGAATTTTCAGAGGTTGGAGTAGACCGGCTGTTTTCTGATGAACTGCCTTAACACGTTGACAAACGTCGCATTCAGAAACGTATTGAGCAATTTCACGTTTCATGCCAGACCACCAATACAATGTCTTAAGATCCTGGTACATCTTTGTACTTCCAGGGTGGATGGAGAGAGGAGTTTCATGAGCCTCCTTGAGAATGATATCTTTGAGACTTTGAACTTGAGGAACTGCAATGCGTCCTTCGAAGAACACAGTTCCCTTGTCATCAATTGAGAAGGACTTAAATTTCTCCTTGCCTTCTTTGATGTGTTCTACCATCTTCTTGATTTCAGCATCACGAAGTTGTTCAGAACGAATCTTGTCCTCGAGAGTTGGACTGGCTGTCAAGCTTGCAAGATAGCCTTGAGGAACAAGACCAAGGTTCAGCTTCTCGAATTCTTCATGAAGAGGAGGTTGGCTTTCCATGATCATGAGATTATTGCAATACGACTTGCGACTGAGAGCATCGGCCATAACATTAGCCTTGCCTGGAGTGTAAGAAATGGTGAGATCAAAGTCCTTAATCTTTTCAATCCATATCCTTTGCCTGAGGTTTAGATCTGGTTGAGTGAAGATGTATTTCAGACTCTTATGATCGGAAAAGATTTCAGTGCGATTACCCAACAAGTATTGCCTCCATTTCTTGAGGGCAAACACAACTGCTGCAAGTTCTAGGTCATGAGTGGGATAGTTTTGCTCATGGGCATTCAACTGACGTGAAGCATAAGCAACAACTTGACGTTCTTGCATAAGAACTGCTCCTAGACCTTGGAGAGATGCATCACAGAATATTTGGAAAGGTTTGGTAGTATCTGGGCCAACCAGAACTGGTGTAGAAGTGAGTTTAGTCTTCAGCAGATTGAAACTTTCATCACATTGTGGAGACCAAACGAACTTCTTGTCCTTCTTTGTGAGATCAGTGAGAGGTTTGGCAATCTTTGAGAAGTTTTGGACGAAACGACGGCAATAGCTAGCCAAGCCAAGAAAACTTCTAACTTGCTTCACCGTCTTAGGAGGTTTCCAATCAACAATTGCTTTAACCTTTTCTGGATCAATGGCTATGCCCTTGGCAGAGATGACATGACCAAGGTAAGAAACTTCTGGAATCCAGAACTCACATTTGGAGAACTTGGCATATAGACGATGCTCGCGAAGTTTCATGAGAGTGAGACAAAGATGTTCTTCATGCTCTTCCTCGGATTTTGAGTAGACCAGAATGTCATCAAGATACACCACAACGAACTTGTCGAGGTATTCATGGAAGACAGAATTCATGAGTCTAGAGAACGTCGCCGGTGCATTGGTGAGACCAAAGGACATTACGGTGTATTCATATAGACCGTAGCGAGTGGTGAAAGCTGTCTTTGGAATATCTTACTTTCTGATCTTTATTTGATGGTAACCCATTCTCAAGTCCAGCTTGGAGAATATTGAGGCTCCAGCAAGTTGATCAAAAAGATCATCGATACGAGGAATTGGATACTTGTTTTTGATGGTTTTCTCGTTAAGAGGACGATAGTCAACCACGAGTCTCTTTGTTTGATCCTTCTTCGCAACGAACAGAGTTGGGCAACCCCAAGCGGAGGAACTAGGTTGAATGTAACCTTTTTCCATGTACATATCGATTTGCTCCTTTAACAGTTTCAGTTCAGGAGGAGCTATCTTGTATGGATGCTTAGAGATTGGAGCAGTACCTGGTTCAAGCTCGATCACAAACTCAACTGCTTTGTCCGGACGCATCCCTGGCAACTCTTCTGGAAAGACGTCAGGGAATTCACAAACCACCGGAACATTTTCAAGTAGAGGTAGAGGTTTAGCATCGAGGGTGTAAAGCTGAACAGAACTTGATTCATTTGGAGAATAGACTATCTGGCCAGACGGGTGGAACAGAGTTATTGACTTTTGGGCACAATCAATCGTAGCTTTATTGGCCTTCAACCAATCCATGCCAAGAATGACATCAATGTCAGAATTGCCAAGCAGAATGAGAGAAGCAAGGAATATGTGACCTCCAATTAGGATCTGATTTCCGTGACTGATCTTGGAAGTTTGCATAGTTGCTCCAAGGGAGTTTACTACTAGCGGGGAACCCAAACCAACAAAAGGGAGTTTAACTGCTGTCGCAAAGATCTTTGACACGAAAGAATGCGATGCTCCGGTATCAAACAACACTTTAGCTGGATAAGAGTTTACGGGGAATGTACCGAGAACGACGTCAGGAGCTTCCTCAGCTTTGTCGACCTTGACATGATTCACCCTCGCGGTCCTCCTGACAGGCCTGTTGTTGGAGTTGAAGGCTTTAGCCGGGGGAGCACGCACCATTGCCTGGTTTGTGTTGGGACGAGGTGGTGGTGGAGGTAGCTGCCTCTGAGTGCACTTGTCAGCATAGTGCCCCGTCTGCTTGCATTTGTAGCAAGTGACGACACGAGGAGTATCTGGCCTTGGCTGCCCCATTGAAAACCTCTGACCTTGCATGTGAGCTGGGTTGGGTGGGCGGGGAGCGAAGCCTGGAGAAGCTTGGGCGTATGGAGCCCGAGTGACAGCAGCATTTGGCACCCAGATGCGGCGCTTCTCCGGAGGGGTGGTCATGTTGGAGGAGGAACCACCCTCACGCGAGTGCTTCCGAGACTCCTCGAACGCCTTGCGCCCATTTTCTTCATTGAGCGCGGTGTTAACGAGCTCCTCGAAGTCTTTGGCCTTGATGTTGGTGAGGGCGTACTTGAGTTCCGGGTTAAAACCTCTGCGGAACCTTGCCATCTTCTTAGCCTCAGTGGACACCTCATCACCAGTGTAACGAGCGAGGCGATTGAACTCACTCTGATAGCCAATGACGTCCAGCTTGCCCTTCTTGAGAGAGAAAAACTCTTCACGCATCCTTTCCATGAGACCATCTGGAATGTGGTGCTTCAGGAAAGCTTCCTTGAAACAACCCCAGGTGATTGGATAGCCAGCTCTCATGGTTTGGTAGTTCTCCCACCAAGTAGCTGCCTGACCCTTCAGTAGGTAGGAGGCATACTTGACCTTGTCTTCCTCAGCAACGTGAGCAATCTCCAGAGCCCTAGCTATCTCACGGATCCAGTCATCAGCATCCAGAGGCTCGCGTGTTGCCACGAAAGCTCTTGGGCCCAGACTCAGAAACTCCTTGATACTGACTCGTGGAGCATTCTGGTTGTTGTGCTGGTTAGTCTGGAACTGGGCCATCTGTGCCATGACTTGGGTCATCTGAGTCAACAGCTCCGTGATTGGCGGTGGCTCAGGAGGGTTGTTCCTTGTTGGCGGCATCCTGAATAGACATGCATTTTAGCACAACAATAGAAAAGGATAGACTTGGAAACCGAAAGAGAGATTATTCCGACGCATGAATAGATAACCAACAGGTACATCATCACATATTCAAATACATCAGAATATCCAACACACCATAAATGGTTCGAATGCCAAAGGATAACTAAACATAGCTAAGAATGGATACATCGGTACTCCCATGCTCATCACGCAGGACGGCGGTGAGTAGTACGACGAGAGGTACGGTGAGGAGCACGCCCACGAAAGTAGGTAGAACGACGATCCACATAGATCTGACGTGGTCTGAGAGCGACTCTAGGTGTGGTGAAGTACATAGCGTCGACTCCCTGTGCTCCAAAGCGTGGAATCCTAGTGTAACCAGCACCGAGGTTGAGGAGTGGACCTCTGATCGGCTCGTAACCTCCAGCATCTGGCAGACGACGACCAACTGGCTGATCGAAATGTGCAAAGCGCTCATCTCCAGCAAAGTCTGTGGTGTACGTCGCCAGACGAGTCAAAGCAAGGTAAAGCCAACTCCTGAGAGAGTGTGCTGGCAACTGCGTCACTGTGCCTCACAAACTGAGCGGTGGTGTGCAGCCTGGAGTTATCATGCTCGTAGACATCCAGGTTGTCGTAGAGAGTGAAGTGAGCTCCCTCCGAAGTGATGTAACCACGGGGGATGTGGCGATAGATAGAATCGTCAAATCCCCAGTAGTCAGCACGAAGGACGGTGAGACTCACATAAGCTGCCTTCTGCACAGCCATATCCACTGTGGAACCTACTGCCTCGTAGCGGTGGACAACGCTCATGCCATCATCTGACAGAATGTAGACGATAGCCTGGTAGTAGGTCTGGTCAAACTCTCGCTGCTGCTCGTAGACCTGGTACTCTGGTGTCCAACGGAACCCCAGATAAGTGACCATGTCTCTCAGCATCTCCGGATAACCGGCGGTGCTCTCACAACGAGTCATCCGAACCACCTGCGGGTAGAACCTGAGATCCATCTGCAGATGATCGGGGAAGTTTTGATTAGACGCCGGTAGAGAACTGAAGTGGAAAGCAACAACAAGGTTTCAACGGACGATAAGGATGTTGAGAAGAACAGGATATCGAAGCAACATCGGGAAACACGAGACCAAAAACTCCTGAGGTACTACGGAAAACCCATCCGGGCTTCTAAAGGATCAATATCTACTGCTTAAGGAATAGAGGATCTGCTTCCGGGGCTTACACGCCTCCGTTCTCAATCGTGAGTAGGCAACATGATAAATCATGTCACAACCACCTCCATTCCTATGGTCTAGTAGATATAACTATCCTAGAGAAACCAGGATACGAGAAAACCTAACTTGAAAGTTTAGGTGAGAAGAGAAAACATCGTTGCACTTCCTTACCAGAAAAGGGAGGGTGGGTGGGGAAAGAAATAAAATGGCAGAATTCCTACTCTCACGTTTCATTTTTCCTATATAGCTACAAAATAGTTTCTAGACTCAAACTGCGACCAGTAAAAGGGATCCTACAGGCAGACAGGCTCTGATACCATTTGTCGCACCCGGACTTCTAGAGGATACTCGCAGTTCCGTTGAACAGTAGTTGATTGGATTACGGGGCTTACCGGCACCCGCATCTCTTACGAGTAGGCCAACACACGTATGTGTGACAACCAACCCCTACTGCTCATCGTCTACGTAAACCATCCCATAGAAATCAGGATACTACCATTGACGTACTTCATACCATACACACATGGTACGTCAACGGCGTTTAACAAGATGATAACACAACATATCTCTAAGACACAAATAAATAGAAATAAGTTGAAAATAGCTCTCACTAGAGCAGAGATAGCAAATACAATCATCCAGAGGACACATGTCCCAACATATCATCATTACATCTCAGCGGAAGCATTCAAAGGGTCTGAGTACAGACAAATCCAAATAGGCTTAATAAGCCGGGAATGAAAGGAAAACGGAGCCCATCCACGTAGTCTCGGATCCTGCCCGGGTCCGCTATCTACTCGTCAGCAGCCTCGTCAAACTCCACGTAGTAGCCGTCACGGGGATCCTCGTAAGCGTACTCTGCGGAAACCACAGCCCCAAAGGGGTCAGTACATAAACGTACTGGCAAGCAAGACTCACAGTTCACCAAAATGTAACCCGTCAACACCAAGCACAGATGCCTTGGGTTCAATGGAAGAAAAGGGGATACAAAAGATGCGGCAGCTGGCTGCACTAACCAACTACAGAACAGGATAAAACTTCCGGCTAACAGAAAGAAGATAAGATAGCGTATCGTAACCAACTATAACTAACCACCAAACAAACCCATCCTGGATCTCGCCCCTTATCCAAAGAAGCAATCCGAGGATAACTCACACAGTTGGATTAATGATGGGTCAAGTTATTGTGTCAATAAGACTATTACTAGTCAAGTTAGCATTAGTTAGGTGTAAGTTGTTCTGAGTACTTGTTAGCCAGTACTTTCACCAAGTTAACCATAACCGCGGAAAACACGGCTTCTCGAGAAGATTTATCCCTGCAAGGGTGCACCAATTTGGCCGTACACGTAAGAATATCCCTCCAGACGGGAATCAAACCCACCAAGCGAGGCACTCTACACAACTCAACTCTTCTTCGCATCAAGCCCAAAGCACCACGTGCTGTGCGTGCGTGGCTAATCGAGCCCCACGAAGAAAAGGGGACCCACATAGCACTGGAAGACCACGCCGCCCTAAATGCCGACTACAAAAGTTCCACCCTGGCCTCTGGTTCGTACCTGCATATGCGTGCATCAAATGGAAAGCCCGAACTAAGTGTGGCGATTTGGACGAGATGCGAATCGAATCAAATTGAGGGGGGGCCCATACACGCTTCCCACATGTGGATAGTGCGCTCATCATGGATCAGTAGACAAGACCCTTTTCCTAATTAGGGTCGACACTAGCAGGCCTCAAAACCACGCCGGGCCTCCTGCCGTTGCCTTGTCAGCAAATTATTATTACCTCAAAATTAACAGCTTGTTGTTTAACATCGAGCCCCAGAACATAATAGAAATATGGTAACAGAAAGTAACGGACAGCAGACTCGAGCAAAAACAACCCTAAGCATGCTAGTAAGACACGGGCAACAAATAAAGGGGTTATAGGTGTGGAGGTGAGGCTATATCAGGGTTAAGGATAACATGTGATAGGTTCGTAACAGAAGCAACGATACATAGGGCTAGCAGAAATAGACAACGGAAAGTATCGGTATCCAATGTTGAAAGGAACACAATGGTTCATGTGAGTGAATACTTGCCTGCAAACTCAGCAGCCTGGTACTGAGCTAGATCCTCAGAAGGGGTGTCGTAAGGCTCGTCTGTCTCAACGTCGTCGTCTATCCGAGAAGAAGCAAACAAACAACGCAGAGAGACAAACAATCAATAACATGGCATAGTGCACAATCATGGGATGATGCATGTCAAGTTAATGGATGCATCAAAATAAACTAGTTGTCATGGTAACATAACATATTTAAATGGACCCATATGCAATTTGAGTTGCATATGAAAAAGCCCAAGAATTATGGTTGAAACAATTTTTTTATAACTAACCAACAGGTGAAAGTGAATTAGCATGATGCATGGATGAAGAAAACAGCAAAATAACAACAATAGAAACAAGTGGAAATGAGGTTTACCAATTTTGGAATTTTAGTTATTAAGTTAAGGAATTTTAGTTCCTTAAAGGTGTCACACAAGCATTTGTTGTTTTCATCAATTTAAAGTGTTCAAAACAAATAACAAAATTCATATTTGAAAAGAACACACAATTTTAGGTGGATTACATGTTTCAAATATTGAAAAAGGAATTAGGATGAATTTATTATGAATTAAACAAGATTAAACAAGTTTTAAATGAATTTAAAACAAGCATGAATATTATTTGAATTTTATTTGTTCAAAACATAAATTCCAATTCATATTTGAAAAGTTTATACTTTTCTGGTTTGAAAACATATTTTATATGTTCAAAAATATTTTAATTTGAGCAAGTTATGAATTTAGCAATTTTAAATGATCTAAACAAGGTTTAAATTATTTAAGCAATTTTAATTATTCAAAACATGAAATAAAATTTATATTTGAAAAGGTGGTTTAAAATAGCATGGAAAACATATTTTATTTATGTTATTTGGATTATGTATGAAATATTTATGCAATTATTCAAATTTCAACTGAATTGTTTGAATTTGAAATTTGAGTGCATTTGAATTATTCAAAACAGAATACAATTGCTTTAGATAGATAGATAATTAAATTTGGTGCAGTGCACATATTATATTTTTATTATTTGGGTTTATAAAATAAAAGTTATTAGCAATTTATTTTTAGGGACCAATCTATAATGAAATAGGACTTAAAATGAAAAAGAAAAGGTGGAAAACGTTTTTCACTCTGCAGTGGCTAGCCACTGCCACCGCCAGAGGGCCCCTGGGCCAGCGTGGACGCACGCGTGGCAGCACTGCCATACAGCAGCTGACAGGGGGGGCCACCCTGTCAGTGCGCTGCGCAAAAATGTTTGGGATAAATCACGCGGGCGCCAGGACTCGAACCTGTGCCCTGCTGCGCGCGCGCAAGCACTGCAACCAGTGCGGTGCGAATTCGTTCTGTCAGTATAGCCAACGCAAACAGGTGAAGGTTCAGTTTCGACTCTGAATTTTTAACTGACGAAACTTTTCTGAACTTTGACAGAACGGTGCGGTGGCCGGCGGTAAGCTACGCGGCGATGCTGGATGCTGCTGCTGGCTCGTGGGTGCTGCGTGCTGCTGCGTGTGTGTAACATCCCAAGTATGAAAACCATCCCCTTAGAATGTTTGTTGCATGTTTATTAAAGTATTGCATCATGTCATCATATTGTTTTCATTCTGTTTGCATTTGTTTCTTATTTGATGCATCTGTTTTTCCCTGTTTTCCCAATTCAAATTTAAACTTCATTCAAATGATTGTTTCATACTTGCTCTGTTACAACATTTGAAATAAAAATCACAAATAAAAACAACCAATTTGTTTCATTTTGTTCCATAGTGATCACTTGTTAAAAGGATGGTTTTAATCAATCATTTAAATTCCAAAAACACATTCAAAATTCAAATCAAAGCACCAAAACAGAATCACTTTGAAATTATGATGATATCAAAACAAATCAACTCAATTTGTTTATAATTACCATAGGGGTTACCCTATTTAAAAGTTGGTTTTTATTAATGATCATTTAATATTAAAATTTCACCCAAATTTGGGTTAAATTCAAACAGCAAGCAAGTTCAAACTTTTTGAAAAATAAAACTTAGCATCTGTTTGCAAATGGCCTAAGGAACTCCCCCTAATTTTTCCAAATTTTTTTACTAACCTAAAAACCATCTTTTTCTTCCAAATCATTTTTCAGCAAAAAAAAGGAGAAGAACAAATTTTAAAACGTTTTGGCGCCAACAGGGAGAGTGGGCTGCGCCCAGCCCACTTCTCCATTTCCTTCCCCTCGCGCGTCAAGCCCAGCCCGTAACTTAACGCGTACCGCTTCGGTCGTTTTTTTTTCTGCTTCGTCTTCCTGTACGGCGGTGAATCCGTGCTGCCACGACGGCAGGAGCTCGAGCAACGGTGATCCAGCCCCGTGCGCCTCTATAAAACAAGCCCTAGGGCAGCGCCGCCAACCCTAGCCCCCCTAGGTCCTTGTTCCCTCTTTTTCTCCGCCGCTCCCTCTCTCTCGGCCACCTCCCACTCCCTGTTCCCCTCGCCGGAGACGAGCACGTCTGAAACCGCCCACGCCGCCGTCGCCATGGAGGTCCACTCCCCTACCTAGACACTGGAATCAAACCACCGCTAACCCCGCTACCTTTTGGACACCCGAGCGATCACGGAGAGCCCCTGGTTACGCGCCGCCGTCCACGTCGCCGCCGTTCTGCCCGAGTACTGCAACCCCGACCATCCCCCGGTGAGCCACCGCGGCATCCGTTCCCTTCCTTCTCTGTTGCACCGTGCGCGCGTCTGCACAAGCATCCTTGCACGCATCTGCACGTTCACAGCATCACTAGATCGCATCACATCGTCGCTTCTCAACGGTGATCGCCGCCGGTGTGTTCGATCTCTGTCAGGTTCAGTGCTTGCGCGCGTAAAAGTTCAGTTAACACTTAGATCTAAACGTTAACTTGTCCGCGTCGCTAACCCTGACAACGAAACTGAACCAGCGCAGTGGTAGCACTGCAGTGCGCGCGCCCGCAGGTGCGGGGTTCGATCCCTCGCGGCTCGAATAAAATCCACACTATTTTTCCTTCCGTGGCTGACATGCAGGGTCCACCAGGCAGTGACCCTGGTGGCCACGCAAGCGCGCGCAGCGCCACGCTGGCCGTGGCCCACCCTGCAGTGGCTGTGGCTAGCTGGTAGCTCTGTAATAAAAGTCTAACCACGTTTCTGTTTCAAAATAGAACCTTTTAATTACAGTTTGGTCCTCAATTTTAATTTGTTAATAACTTTTAATCTATAACTCTAAATAATAAAATCTAAACATGTTTGTTGTGCAAAATTAAATTGTCTATCCAGCTATGCCATTTGTTCCCTGTTTTGAATTTTCAAAATGCAATTCAAATAATTCAAATGCAATTTTCTAAATTCCATAACTAATTCATCTTTAATCCAAATAATGCAAATAAAATATGTTTTCCATACCATTTCAACTCATCTTTTCCGATATAATTTTTGTTTCCTGTTTTGACTAATTAAAATTGCTTAAACAATTTAAACCTTGTTTAATTCATTTAAAATTGCTAAATTCTTAACTTGCTCAATTTTAATTATTTTTGAACATGCAAAATATGTTTTCAAACCACCAAAGTATGAACTTTTCAAATGTGAACTTGAATTTATGTTTTGAACAAATAAAATTCAAATAAAATTCATGCTTGTTTTAAATTCATTTAAAACTTGTTTAATTTTGTCTAAGGCATAATAAATTTATCCAAATTCCTTTTTCAATATTTGAAACATGTAACCCACCCAAAATTTTATGATCTTTTCAAATATGAATTTTGTTATTTATTTTGCACAATTTAAATTGGTGAAAACAACAACTACTTGTGTGTGTCACCTTTAAGGATCCAAAATTCTTTAACTTAATAAATAACAATTCTAAATTGCTAAACCTCATTTCAAATTGGTTCTAATGTTGTTATTTTGTTGTTTTCCTCATGCATGCATCATACTAATCCACCTTCACCTGTTGATTAGTGGGAAAACAAATAATCTAACCAAAATCCATGGACTTCTCATATGCAATTCAAAATTGCATATGTGTCCATTTAAATTGTGTTATCATATCAATTAGTTTATTTTGATGCATCCATTAACTTGACATGCATCATCCTATGATTGTGCACTATGCCATGATATTGATTGTTTATTTTTCCTGTATTGTTTGTTTGCTTCTTCTCGGATAGACGACGACGTTGATACCGACGATCTTTACGACACCCCTTCTGAGGATCTAGCTCAGTACCCGGCTGCTGGGTTTGCAGGCAAGTTATCACTCACATGAACCATTGTGTTCCTTTCAAAATTGGTTACCGATACTTTCCGTTGTCTATATTTGCTAGCCCTATGTATCGTTGCTTCTGTTACGAACCTATCACATGATACCCTAAACCCTGATATTGCCACACCTCCAGTCCTATCACCCCATTGGTTGAGCCCGTGTCTTACTAGCATGCTTAGGGTTGTTTTGCTCGAGTCTGTTATCAGTTACTTTCTGTTATTATATTATGTTATATTCTGGGGCTCGATGTTAAACAACAACCTGTTAATTTGAGGTAATAAATAAATTGCTGATAAGGCACCGGCAGGAGGCCCGGCGTGGTTTTGAGGCCTGCTAGTGTCGACCCTAATAGGAAAAGGGTCTTGTCTACTGATCCATGATGAGCGCACTATCCGCATGTGGGAAGAGTGTATGGGCGCCCCCCTCAATTTGATTCGATTCGCATCTCGTCCAAATCACCACACCTAGTTCGGGCTTTCCATTTGATGCACGCATATGCAGGTACGAACCCGAGGCCAGGGTGGAACTTTTGTAGTCGGCATTTAGGGCGGCGTGGTCTTCCAGTGCTATGAGGGTCCCCTTTTCTTCGTGGGGCTCGATTAGCCGCGCACGCACAGCACGTGGTGCTTTGGGCTTGATGCGAAGAAGAGTTGAGTTGTGTTGAGTGCCCCGCTTGGTGGGAAAGGCCTTCCCATCTGGCGGGTTATTCTTACGTGTACGACCAAATTGGTGCACCCCTGCAGGGATAAATCTTCTCGAGAAGCCGTGTTTTCCGCGGTTATGGTTGACTTGGTGAAAGTACTGGCTAACAAGTACTCAGAACAACTTACACCTAACTAATGATAACTTGACTAGTAATAGGCTTATTGACACAACAATTTGATCCATCATTAATCCAACGGTGTGAGTTATCCTCGGATTGCTTTTTTGGATAAGGGGCGAGGTCCAGGATGGGTTTGTTTGGTGGTTAGCTATAGTTGGTTACGATACGCTATCTTATCTATTTCTGTTACACCGGAAGTTGTAGTATGTTCTGTAGTTGGTTAGTGCAGCCAGTTGCAGCATCTTTTATACCCTTTTCTTCCGTTGATCCCAAGGCATCTGTGCTTGGTGTTGACGGGCTACACCTTGGTGAACTGTGAGTCTTGCTTGCCAGTACGTCTATGTACTGACCCCTTTGGGGCTGTGGTTTCCGCATACTACGCTTACGAGGATCCAGGTGACGGCTACTACGTGGAGTTTGACGAGGCTGCTGACGAGTAGTTAGCGGACCCGGGCAGGATCCGAGACATCGTGGATGGGCTCCGTTTTCTTTTCATTCCCGGCTTCTTAAGCCTATTTGGATTTGTCTGTACTCAGACACTTTGAATGCTTCCGCTGAGTTGTAATGATGCTATGTTGGGACATGTGTCCTCTGGATGATTGTATTTGCTATTCTCTGCCCTAGTGAGGGCCAGTTGCCACTTATTTCAATCTTTTGTGTCTTAGAGATATGTTATGTTATCATCTTGTTCAATGCCGTTGACGTACCATGTGTGTATGGTATGAAGTACGTCAATGGTAGTGTCCTGATTTCTACGGGATAGTTTACATCGACGGTGAATAGTAAAGATTGGTTGTCACACATAAGTGTTGGCCTACTCGTAAGAGATGCGGGTGCCGGTAAGCCCCGTAATCCAATGAAAATACTGTTTAGTTCGTACGGTGAGTATCCCCTAGAAGTCCGGGTGCGACAAATGGTATCAGAGCCTGTCTGCCTGTAGGACCCCTTTTACTGCTCGCAGTTGAGTCTAGAAACTATTTTTGTAGCTATATAGGAAAAATGAAACGTGAGAGTAGGAATTCTGCCATTTTTCTTCTTTCCCCACCCACCCACCCTTTTCTGGTAAGGAAGTGCAACGTTGTTTTCCCTTCTCACCTAAACTTTCAAGTTAGGATTTCACGTATCCTGGTTTCTCAAGGATAGTTATATCTACTAGACCATAGGAATGGAGGTGGTTGTGACATGATTTATCATGTTGCCTACTCATGATTGAGAACGGAGGCGTGTAAGCCCCGGAAGCAAATCCTCTATCCCTTAAGCAGTAGATATTGATCCTTTAGTAGCCCGTATGGGGTTTTCCGTAGTACCTCAGGAGTTTTGGTCTCGTGTTTCCCGTTGTTGCTTCGATATCCTGTTCTTCTCAACATCCTTTTCGTCCGTTGAAACCTTGTTGTTTCTTTCCACTTCAGTTCTCTACCGGCGTCTAATCAAAACTTCCCCGATCATCTGCAGATGGATCTCAGGTTCTTCCCGCAGGTGGTTAGGATGACTCGCTGTGAGAGCACTGCCGGTTATCCGGAGATGCTGAGAGACATGGTCACTTATCTAGGGTTCCGTTGGGCACCATAGTACCAGGTCTACGAGCAGCAGCGAGAGTTTGACCAGACCTACTACCAGGCTATCGTCTACATTCTGTCAGATGATGGCATGAGCGTTGTCCACCGCTACGAGGCAGTAGGTTCCACAGTGGATATGGCCGTGCAGCAGGCAGCTTACGTGAGTCTCACCGTCCTCCGTGCTGACTACTGGGGGTTTGACGATTCTATCTATCGCCACATCCCCCGTGGTTACATCACTTCAGCGGGAGCTCACTTCACCCTCTACGACAACCTGGATGTCTACGAGCACGATAACACCAAGCTGCACACCACCGCCCAGTTTGTGAGGCACAGTGACGCTGTTGCCACCACACTTTCTCAGGAGTTGGCCTCAGTCAGGGAGCAGCTCTACCTTGCTTTGACTCGTCTGGCTACGTACACCACAGACTTTGTTGGAGACGAGCGCTTTGCACGTTTCCATCAGACAGTTGGACGTAGTTTGCCAGATGCTGGAGGTTACGAGCCGATCAGAGGTCCACTCCTCAACCTCGGAGCTGGTTACACTGGGATTCCATGCTTTGGAGCACAGGGAGACGACACTTTCTACTTCACCACACCGAGAGTTGCTCTCAGAGCAGTCCCGATCTACGTGGATCGTCGTTCTACCTACTTCCGTGGGATTCCTCCTCACCGTATCTCTCGTCGTACTACTCACCGCCGTCCTGCGTGATGAGCATGGGAGTACCGATGTATCCATTCAGAGCTATGTTTAGTTATCCTTTGGCTTTCGAACCATGTATTGGTCTGTTGGATATTCTGATGTATTTGAACATGTGATGATGTACCTGTTGGTTATCTATTCATGCGTCGGAATAATCTATCTTTCGGTTACCAAGTCTATCCTTTTCTATTGTTGTGCTAAAATGCATGTCTATTCAGGATGCCGCCAACAAGGAGCAACCCGCCTGAACCACCTCCGCTCACGGAGCTGTTGACTCAGATGACTCAGGTCGTGACTCAGATGGCCCAGATCCAGGCTAACCAGCACAACAACCAGAATGCTCCGCGAGTCAGCATCAAGGAGTTTCTGAGTCTGGGGCCGAGAGCTTTCGTGGCAACACGGGAGCCTCTGGATGCTGATGACTGGATCAGGGAGATGGCCAGGGCTCTGGACATTGCTCACGTTGCTGAGGAGGATAAAGTCAAGTATGCCACCTACCTACTGAAGGGTCAGGCAGCTACCTGGTGGGAGAACTACCAGACCATGAGAGCTGGATACCCTATCACCTGGGGATGTTTCAAGGATGCCTTCCTGAAGCACCACATCCGAGATGGCCTCATGGAAAGGATGCGTGAAGAGTTCTGCTCTCTTAAGCAGGGCAAGCTGGACGTCATTGGCTACCAGAATGAGTTCAATCGCCTCGCTCGTTACGCTGGTGATGAGGTGTCCACTGAGATCAAGAAGATGGCAAGGTTCCGCCGAGGTTTTAACCCGGAACTGAAGTACGCTCTCACCAACATCAAGTGCAAGGACTTCGAGGAGCTCGTGAACATAGCGCTCAATGAGGAGAATGGGCGCAAAGCGTTCGAAGAGTCCCGCAAGCACTCGCGTGAGGGTGGTTCATCCTCCAACATGACCACCCCTCCGCAGAAGCGCCGCATCTGGGTGCCAAACAGTGCTGTCACTAGGGCTCCATATGCCCAAGCTTCTCCAGGCTTTGCTCCCCGGCCACCCAACCCATCTCAGATGTATGGTCAGAGGGTTCCAATGGGACAGCCAAGGCCATCTCCTTCTCGTGTCGTCACTTGCTACAAGTGCAAGGAGACGGGACACTACGCCGATAAGTGCACTCAGAGGCAGCTACCTCCACCACCTCCTCGCCCCAACACCAACCAGGCAATGGTGCGCGCTCCTCCGGCTAATTCCTTCAACTCCAACAACAGGCCTGTCGGGAGGACCGCGAGGGTGAATCATATCAAGGCCGACAAAGCTGAGGAAGCTGCTGACGTCGTTCTCGGTACATTCCCCGTTAACTCTAACCCAGCTAAAGTGTTGTTTGATACCGGAGCATCGCATTCTTTTGTGTCAAAGATCTTTGCGACAGCAATTAAGCTCCCCTTTGTTGGTTTGGGTTCCCCGCTAGTAGTAAACTCCCCTGGAGCAACTATGCAAACTTCCAAGATCAGTCATGAGAATCAGATCCTAATTGGAGGTCACATATTCCTTGCTTCCCTCATTCTGCTTGGCAATTCTGACATTGATGTCATCCTTGGCATGGATTGGTTGAAGGTCAATAAAGCTACGATTGATTGTGCTCGGAAGTCAATAACTCTGTTCCACCCTTCTGGCCAGATAGTCTATTCTCCAAATGAATCAAGTTCTGTTCAGCTGTACACCCTGGATGCTAAACCTCTACCTCTGCTTGAAAATGTTCCGGTGGTTTGTGAATTCCCTGACGTCTTTCCAGAAGAGTTGCCAGGGATGCCTCCGGACAGAGCAGTTGAGTTCGTGATCGAGCTTGAACCAGGTACTGCTCCAATCTCTAAGCATCCATACAAGATAGCTCCTCCTGAACTGAAATTGTTGAAGGAGCAAATCGATATATACATGGAGAAAGGTTACATTCAGCCTAGTTCCTCCGCTTGGGGTTGCCCAACTCTGTTTGTTGCCAAGAAGGATCAAACAAAAAGACTCGTGGTTGACTATCGTCCTCTCAACGAGAAAACTATCAAAAACAAGTACCCAATTCCTCGTATCGATGATCTTTTTGATCAACTTGCTGGAGCCTCAATATTCTCAAAGTTGGACTTGAGGATGGGTTACCATCAAATAAAGATCAGAAAGGAGGATATTCCAAAAACAGCTTTCACCACTCGGTACAGTCTATATGAATACACCGTCATGTCCTTTGGTCTCACCAATGCACCGGCGACATTTTCAAGACTCATGAATTCTGTCTTCCATGAATACCTCGACAAGTTCGTTGTGGTATATCTCGATGATATTCTGGTCTACTCAAAGTCTGAGGAAGAGCATGGAGAACATCTTTGTCTCACTCTCATGAAACTTCGCGAGCATCGTCTATATGCCAAGTTCTCCAAATGTGAGTTCTGGATTCCAGAAGTTGCTTACCTTGGTCATGTCATCTCCGCCAAGGGCATAGCCATTGATCCAGAAAAGGTTAAAGCAATTGTTGATTGGAAACCTCCTAAGACGGTAAAACAAGTTAGAAGCTTTCTTGGCTTGGCTAGCTATTGCCGTCGTTTCGTCCAAAACTTTTCCAAGATTGCCAAACCTCTCACTGATCTCACAAAGAAGGACAAGAAGTTCGTTTGGACTCCACAGTGTGATGAGAGTTTCAATCTCCTGAAGACTAAACTCACTTCCACCCCAGTTCTGGTTGGCCCAGATACTACCAAACCTTTCCAGATATTCTGCGATGCATCTCTCCAAGGTCTAGGTGCAGTTCTTATGCAAGAACGTCAAGTTGTGGCTTATGCTTCACGTCAGTTGAACCCACATGAGCAAAACTATCCCACACATGATCTTGAACTTGCAGCAGTTGTGTTTGCCCTCAAGAAATGGAGACAATACTTGTTGGGTAACAAAACTGAAATCTTTTCCGATCATAAGAGTCTGAAATACATCTTCACTCAGCCAGATCTAAACCTCAGGCAAAGGAGATGGATTGAAAAGATTAAAGACTTTAATCTCACCATTTCTTACACTCCAGGCAAGGCTAATGTTATGGCCGATGCTCTCAGTCGCAAGTCCTATTGCAATAATCTCATGATCATGGAAAGCCAACCTCCACTTCATGAAGAATTCCAGAAGCTGAACCTTGGTCTTGTTCCTCAAGGCTACCTTGCTAGCTTGACAGCCAGTCCAACTCTCGAGGACAAGATTCGTTCTGAACAACTTCGTGATACTGAAATCAAGAAGATGGTTGAGCACATCAAGGAAGGCAAGGAGAAATTCAAGTCTTTCTCGATTGATGATAAAGGAACTGTGTTCTTTGAAGGACGCATTGCAGTTCCTCAAGTTCAAAGTCTCAAAGATATCATTCTCAAGGAGGCTCATGAAACTCCTCTTTCCATTCACCCTGGAAGTACAAAGATGTACCAGGATCTTAAGACACTGTATTGGTGGCCTGGCATGAAACGTGAAATTGCTCAATACGTTTCTGAATGCGACGTTTGTCAACGTGTTAAGGAAGTCCATCAGAAAACAACAGGTCTACTCCAACCTCTGAAAATCCCTGAGTGGAAGTGGGACATGATTGAAATGGACTTCGTCACTGGTTTTCCAAAGTCCAAGAAGGGCAACGATGCAATCTTCGTTGTTATTGATCGCCTCACTAAAGTAGCTCACTTCTTTGCTGTCAAGGAAACTATCTCAGCTAGCCAGTTAGCAGAGCTCTACACAGCAAGGATCGTTCCTCTTCATGGTGTTCCATTGGAAATAAGCTCAGACCGTGGAAGTATATTCACTTCTCATTTCTGGAAAATCTTTCAAGATGCATTGGGCACCAAACTTCTGTTCAGCACAGCTTATCACCCTCAGTCTCAAGGGAAAGTCGAAAGAGTCAATCAGATTCTCGAGGATATGCTCAGAGCATGTGGTCTCTCCTTTGGCATGAAATGGGAGGATTGCCTTCCATATGCTGAATTCTCCTACAACAACAGCTACCAGGCAAGCCTAGGTATGGCACCATTTGAAGCACTGTATGGCCGCAGATGCAGGAGTCCAATCAATTGGTCTGGAGCTGGTGAACGTTCACTCTTAGGCCCTGACATTGTTAAGGAAGCCGAGGAGAAAGTTCGTATCATTCGTGACAATCTCAAGATTGCTCAGTCTCGTCAGAAAAGCTACTGTAACATCCCAAGTATGAAAATACCACTAGAATGCTTTGTTCCTTGTTTTATTTCAAGCAATGCATCATGTCATCATCTCATTGCATTTGATTTATTGTTGTTTGCATTTGTTTCTTAATCATTGCAATTGTTTTCCACTGTTTTTCACAAATCAATTTCAAACCTTTTTCAAACATGGTTTCATACTTGCTCTGTTACAACTTTTGGAACCAAAATAACAAATAAAAACAACCCTTTTATTCCTTGTTTTTCACTTATTAAATTGTTGGTTTAATCAAACCATTATTCCATCAATAATTCCCAAACCATCTTTAAAATTCCAAACCAAGTTCAAATCAGTACCTATTTGAACCCATCAAAATTCACCACACATTTGTGATCTTAAAATCATTTTAAACCTAGGGGTAACCCTATCCAAATACATGTTTTTCTTAATGGTTTATTAAATATTAAAATCCCTCTATTTTGGTTTCAAATACAAACTATCATTTTAAACTTCAAATTTTGAAATCCAAAGTTGGAATGTGGTTTCTAATTACTTAAAAAGCTTAACTAAATTTTTCTGGATTTTTCTTTAACCAAAACCTTAACAAATTTTTCCATAAACTGTTTCAGCAAAAAAAAATAAAACAGAAAAAATAAAAGGCAGCAACTAACCTACAGCGCGCGCAGCAGACAACCAGCAGCCCAGCCCGCTAAGCCTACGCGCGCGCAGCGACCCAGCCCGCTCTCCTCACTTACCGCTTCGCCGCGCGCCAAGATTCCTGCCCCCATCTAATTTCTCCTTCGTCACCCCGTACGGCAGAAGATCCAGCGGAGCCACCGCGACCCCGACGCGACTCCGGCGGCCACCAGCGCTTTCCCCACCTATATAAGCGTGCCCTAGGGCCCCCGTACCTACCCTATCGCCCTAGGGTTCCTCTCCGCCGCCAATCGCCTCCAGCATCGACGGATTTCTCCTCTGCTGCAACTCCACCGGCGGCCACCACTCTGAAGAACGCCATGGCGCCGCCGCGTTTAGCTCCCACCTAGCTACCAACAAACCGCAAACGCTTCCCCACTCTTCCTTCTCCCTCTTGGACACCAGAAGGATCACTGGTAAGCCCCAATTCGCCGTCGCGTTTCTCTCCTCCCTCCGGCCACCGTGCCATTCTTCTGAACCCGCACGTCCCGTCGCCGTTGCAGAGCTCGTCGTCCACGATCGCTCGCGGGAACCAGTAGCCCTCGCCGTCCTCTACACGTTGAACATCTCCGGGAGCCCGTAGCGCCACTGCTTCCTCTCCGTCGTCTTCGACACCTCCGCGGCCGCCGTCGTCACCCTCCGTCAGCACGCGTCGCCGTCGACCAAATCTCAGTGAGCGCCACCTTCCCTTCCTCCTCTCTGCTTGCACACGCACGGCACGCGCCTCTGCACCATCCAGTTCCACTATCTATCGCACAAGCACGGTGAACGCCGCCGGCGAGTTCTCCGTCTGTCGAGCAAACGAACGCTCGTCAGTTTCGTCAGTCAAGTTCAGTTTTTGCGCGAACGGTAACGATATCCTCTGTGCGTAGCGTTACCTGACAACAAACGCAAACCAGCTGTACTGGTTTCAGTCGAGCGCGCGCGAGGGAGAGGTGCTGGGTTCGAACCCCAGCACCCGCGATTAATCCCCACCTTTTTGCTCTCCCCCTGACCCCCGTGGCCCACTTGCCATTGACCGTCACTGCCACGCGTACGCGCACCCCGCCACGCTGTCCGTAGGCCCACAGGGCAGTGCCCGGGTGTACGTCTCCTGTGCGTAGAAAAAGGAATAAAAAGAATCTGTTTAAATTTCTATTTCTTTTTAAATAACAGTTTAAAGCAAATAACTTTGAAATTCAATATCTTCCATTTTATAAAACCAACAAATGCAAACTTTATATGTATTCCTATCCAAATTTCATAATCTTTCCAAATATTCAACTTGTGTTCTGTTTTGAATTTTCAAAAATGCATTTAAATTTCAAATTTGAACAATTCAAATGTAATTTGTAATAATTCCTATCAAATTCATACTGTTTTCAAATAATTCAAATAAAATATGTTTTTCACACCATTTTGAATGTGCTATTCAAATATAAAATTTGTTTTCTGGTTTGAATAATTTAAATTGCCTAAACTATTTAAATCTTGTTTAATTCAATTAAAAATTGTTTAATATTGTTTAATTCATAATTAATTAATCCTAAGCCCAATTTCAAAATGTGAAACATGTAATCCAACTAAAATTTGATAACCTTTTCAAATATAAAATTTGTAAATTGTTTTGCACACCCTAACTTGATGAAAACAATAATGGTTTGTGTACCATGTTTAAGTAACAAAATTCCAAACTTAATAAATGCTTTTCTAAATTGTTAACTATCATTCCATTTGCATTTAAATTGTTATGTTATTGTTATTCATCATGCATGCATCATGATAAAAACTAACACCTAATAAATAGTTGTAAATCATTTGTTCCAATTGTTTCAATGGATCCTTTTCCATATGCAACCCTTGCATATGGGTCCATTTAATTTGTGCTATCATGTTAGTCAGTTTATCTAGATGCACCTATTAAATTGTCATGCATCATATTGACTGTGCACAATGCCATGAACATGATTGTTTACATTCCTGTTTTGTCTGTTTGCTTCTTCTCGGTTAGACGACGACTACGTTGAGACCGACGATCCTTACGACACCACTACTCAGGACCTAGCCCAGTACCCGGCTACTGAGCTGCCAGGCAAGTTATCACTCACATGAATCATCGAGTTCCTTTCCACACTTGTTGTCGATACTATCCTTTTGTCTACTATTGCTAGCTCTATGTATCGTTGCTTGTTCTCCGAACCTACCACATGATACCCTGAACCAATGATATTGCCTCACCTCCATACCTACAGCCTTTGTTTGTGCCTTAGTATTATCTAGCATGCTTAGGGTTGCTTTTACTCGAGTCTGTTATCGGTTACTACTTTTACTATCTTATCATTTGTACCGGGGGCTCGATGTTAATCAATCAATCCTGTTAATTGCTAATGGTAATAATAATTTGATGATAAGGCACCGGCAGGAGGCCCATGAGAGGTTTTGGAGCCTGCTAGTGTCGACCCTAATAGGAAAAGGGTCTTGTCTACTGATCCATGATGAGCGCACTACCCGCATGTGGGAAGCGAGTATGGGCGCCCCCCTCAACTTGACCTGATTCGCATCTCGTCCAAATCATCTCATTTAGTTCGTGCTTTCTATTTGCCGCATGCATGTTTTTGCGAGCCCAGCGCAGGGTGGAACTTTTGTAGTCGGCATATAGGGGGACACGTTCTTAGAGTGCTATGAGGGTCCATTTTCTTCTGGGCTCGATTAGCCGTGCGCCCAAGGTGCTTTGGGCTTGATGCGGAGAATGGTTGGTCGTGTAGAGTACCCCGCTTGGTGGGAGGCATCCCATCTGGCGGGTTATTCTTGCGTGTACGGCCAAATTGGTGCAACCCTGCAGGGATAATCTTCTCGAGAAGCCGTGTTTTCCGCGGTTATGGATTACTTGGTGAAAGTACTGGCTAACAAGTACTCAGGACAACTTCAACATAACTATCAATCATGTTTCACCCAATGATTAATAACTTGACTAGTAATAGGTTATTCACACAATAACTTGATTCACCTTATCACAACTGTGTGAGTTATCCTCGGATTGCTTCTTTGGATAAGGGGCGAGATCTAGGATGGGTTTGGTTGAAGTTATCTTTCAGTTGGTTACAATCCTCGATCTTACCTTTTCTGTTAGCCGGAACTTGTAGTTATCTTCTGTAGTTGGTTAGAGCAGCCAGCAGCAACTTTCATATCACCCCTTTCTTCCGTTGATCCCAAGCATCAATGCTTGTGTTGACGGGTAACTCTTTGATGAACTGTGAGTCTTGCTTGCCAGTACTTGGATGTACTGACCCCGTTGGGGCTGTGGTTTACGCAGAGTACGACTACGGCTACGATGACCACCAGGATGGCTACTTTGTGGAGTTCGACGAGACTGCAGACGAGTAGTTAGCTGGACCAGGGCTGGATCCAGGACCTACGTGGATGGGCTTCGTCTTATTTATTTTCTCCGGCTTCTTAAGCCTGTTGGATTTGTCTGTACCCAGACACCTTTGATTGCTTCCGCTGTTGTAATGGATGATATGTTGGGACATGTGTCCTCTGGATGATTGTATTCGCTATTTCTGCCTTAGTGAAGGCCAGTTGCAACTTTATTTCTATCTTTTGTGTCGTAGAGATAAGTTGTGATAATCATTCGTTCAAAGCTGTTGACGTACAGTGCGTGCTTGTTATGAAGTACGTCGACAGTAGTGCCTATGACTCCTAATGGATAGTTTACATCGACGGTGGAATAGTAGGGCTTGTGTTGTCGCGCATAAGCGCAGGCCTACCAGGAAGCTGGGACGTGGGAGCAGTTATGCCCCATAATCCAAGCACCTACTATCCAGTTCGTACGATGAGTATCCCTTAGAAGCCAGGGTGCGACAAATGGTATCAGAGCCTGTCTGCCCGTAGGATCCCTTTTTACTGGTCGCAGTTGAGTCTAGAAACTATTTTGTAGCTATATAGGAAAAATGAAACGTGAGAGTAGGAATTCTGCCATTTTTCTTCTTTCCCCACCCACCCACCCTTTTCTGGTAAGGAAGTGCAACGTTGTTTTCTGTTCTCACCTAAACTTTCAAGTTAGGATTTCACGTGTTTTGGGTTCTCTGTAGTACCTCAGGACTTTTGGTCTCGTTTTCCCGATGTTGCTTCGATATCATGTTCTTTTCAACATCCTTTTCGTCCGTTGAACCTTGTTGTTGTTTTCCACATCCTTTTTCATCTACCGGAGTCTAATCAAAACCTTCCAAATCATCTGCAGATGGGTCTCAGCTACTACCCGCAGGTGGTTCGCATGACTCGCTGTGAGAGCACCGCCGGTTATCCGGAGATGCTGAGAGACATGGTTACCTATCTGGGGTTACGTTGGGCGCCAGAGTACCAGGTCTACGAGCACCAGCGAGAGTTTGACCAGACCTGCTACCGAGCCATCGTCTACATTCTGTCGGATGATGGCAGGAGCATTGCCCACCAGTACGAGGCAGTAGGGTCCACAGTGGATATGGCAGTGCAGCAGGCAGCGTATGTGAGTCTCACCGTCCTCCGTGCTGACTACTGGGGGTTTGATAAGTCCAGTTTTCGTCACATCCCCCGTGGTTACATCACGGCAGCGGGAGTTCACTTCACTGTCCACCGCGACCTGGATACCTACGAGACTGATAGCTCCAGGCTGCAGACCACTGCTCAGTTCGTCAGGCACAGTGATGCCGTTGCTTCCACACTTGCTCAGGAGTTGGCCTCAGTCAGGGAGCAGCTCTATCTGGCTTTGACTCGTCTGGCGACGTACACCACAGACTTCGTTGGAGACGAGCGCTTTGCACGTTTCCAGCAGACACTGGGTTTTCCTCTGCCAGATGCTGGAGGTTACGAGCCGATCAGAGGCCCACTTCTCGACCTCGGAGCTGGTTACACAGGGATTCCCCGCTATGGAGCACAGGGACACGACGCTTTCTACTTCACCACACCGAGAGTTGCTCTCAGAGCAGTTCCTATCTACATGGATCGTCGTGATACCTACTTCCGTGGGGTTCCTCCTCACCGTATCTCTCGTCGTACTACTCACCGCCGTCCTGCGTGATGAGCATGGGAGTACCGTTGTATCCATTACTAGCTGTGTCTAGTTTATCCTTTCGTTTTCGAACCATGTATTGGTCTGTTGGATATTCTGATGTATTTGAACATGTGATGATGTACCTGTTGGTTATCTATTCATGCGTCGGAATAATCTATCTTTCGGTTACCAAGTCTATCCTTTTCTGTTGTTGTGCTAAAATGAATTTCTGTTCAGGATGCCTCCAACCAGGAACAACCCGCCTCCGCCACCACCAATGGGGGAACTGTTGGCTCAGATGACCCAAGTGGTGACACAGATGGCCCAGATCCAGGCTAACCAGCACCACAACCAGAATGCTCCAAGGGTCACCATCAAGGACTTCCTCAGCTTGGGCCCAAAAGCTTTCGTGGCAACACGTGAGCCCCTGGATGCTGATGACTGGATCCGTGACGTAGCAAGAGCTCTGGAGATTGCTCATGTTGCGGAAGAGGATAAGGTCAAGTATGCCACCTACCTACTGAAGGGTCAGGCAGCTACTTGGTGGGAGAACTACCAGACCATGAGAGCTGGCTTTCCTATCAACTGGGGATGTTTCAAGGATGCCTTCCTGAAGCACCACATCCCGGATGGTCTCATGGAAAAGATGCGTGAGGAATTCTGCTCTCTCAGACAGGGCAAGCTGGACGTTCTCGGCTACCAGAACGAGTTCAATCGTCTCGCTCGGTACGCTGGTGACGAAGTGTCCACTGAAGCCAAGAAGATGGCAAGGTTCCGCCGAGGTTTTAACCCGTAACTGAAGTACGCTCTCACAAACATCAAGTGCAAGGACTTCGTGGAGCTTGTGAACACCGCGCTCAATGAGGAGAATGGGCGCAAGGCGTTCGAAGAGTCGCGCAAGCACTCGCGTGAGGGTGGTTCCTCCTCCAACATGACCACCCCTCCGCAGAAGCGCCGCATCTGGGTGCCAAATGGTGCTGTCACTCGGGCTCCAAATGCCCAAGCTTCGCCAGGCTTTGGTCCCCGCCCACCCAACCCATCTCAGATGCAGGGTCAGAGGTTCCCTATGGGGCAGCCAAGGCCAGGTCCTTCTCGTGTCGTCACTTGCTACAAGTGCAAGGATACTGGACACTATGCTGATAAGTGCACTCAGAAGCAGCTACCCCTACCTCCTCGCCCCAACACCAACCAGGCTATGGTTCGTGCTCCCCCGGCTAAAGCCTTCAACTCCAACAACAGGCCTGTCGGGAGGAACGCGAGGGTGAACCATATCAAGGCCGACAAAGCTGAGGAAGCTGCTGACGTCGTTCTCGGTATATTACCCGTAAACTCTATTCCAGCTAAAGTGTTGTTTGATACTGGAGCATCGCATTCATTTGTGTCAAAGATTTTTGCAAAAGCATACAACCTAGTTCTGGTTCCGCTAAGCAATCAAATGACTGTTCACTCTCCGGGACCGCAAATGTTGACTTCCAAGATAAGCATGGACAATGAGATCCTAATTGGAGGTCGCATATTCCTTGCTTCACTCATGTTGCTGGGAAATTCTGACATTGATGTCATTCTGGGTATGGATTGGTTGAAGACCCACAAAGCTAAAATTGACTGTGCTCAAAAGTCAATAACTCTCTCCCACACTTCAGGCCAGATAGTCTATTCTCCATATGGATCAAGTTCTGTTCAGCTGTTCAGCCTCGATGCCAAACCCCTTCCTGCAATTGAAAATGTTCCGGTGGTTTGTGAATTCCCTGACGTCTTTCCAGAAGAGTTGCCAGGGATGCCCCCGGATAGAGCAGTTGAGTTCGTGATCGAGCTTGAGCCAGGTACTGCTCCAATCTCTAAGCATCCATACAAGATAGCTCCTCCTGAACTTAAATTGTTGAAGGAGCAAATCGATATGTACATGGACAAAGGTTTCATTCAGCCTAGTTCCTCCGCTTGGGGTTGCCCAACTCTGTTTGTTGCCAAGAAGGATCAAACAAAAAGACTCGTGGTTGACTATCGTCCTCTCAACGAGAAAACAATCAAGAACAAGTATCCACTTCCTCGTATCGATGATCTTTTTGATCAACTTGCTGGAGCCTCAATATTCTCAAATTTGGATTTGAGGATGGGTTACCATCAGATAAAGATCAGAAAGGAAGATATTCCTAAGACAGCTTTCACCACTCGTTACGGTCTATATGAATACACCGTCATGTCCTTTGGTCTCACCAATGCACCGGCGACGTTCTCAAGACTCATGAATTCTGTCTTCCATGAATACCTCGACAAGTTCGTTGTGGTATATCTCGATGACATTCTAGTCTACTCAAAATCCGAGGAAGAGCATGGAGAACACCTTCGTCTCACTCTCATGAAACTTCGCGAGCATCGTTTGTATGCCAAGTTTTCCAAATGTGAGTTCTGGATTCCAGAAGTTGCATATCTTGGTCATATCATCTCTGCCAAAGGCATTGCCATTGACCCAAAAAAGGTAAAGGCAATTGTTGATTGGAAACCCCCTAAGACGGTGAAGCAAGTCAGAAGTTTTCTTGGCTTGGCTAGCTATTGCCGTCGTTTCGTCCAAAACTTTTCCAAGATTGCCAAACCTCTCACTGATCTCACAAAGAAGGACAAAAAGTTCGTTTGGACTCCACAATGTGATGAGAGTTTCAACCTCCTGAAGACTAAACTCACTTCCACCCCTGTTCTAGTTGGCCCCGACACTACCAAACCTTTCCAGATATTCTGTGATGCATCTCTCCAAGGCCTAGGAGTAGTTCTTATGCAAGAACGTCAAGTTGTGGCTTATGCTTCACGTCAGTTGAACCCACATGAGCAAAACTATCCCACTCATGATGTTGAACTTGCAGCAGTTGTGTTTGCCCTCAAGAAATGGAGACAATACTTGTTGGGTAACAAAACTGAAATCTTTTCCGATCATAAGAGTCTGAAATACATCTTCACTCAGCCAGATCTGAACCTCAGGCAAAGGAGATGGATTGAGAAGATTAAAGACTTTGATCTCACCATTTCTTACACTCCAGGCAAGGCTAATGTTATGGCCGATGCACTCAGTCGCAAATCCTATTGCAATAATCTCATGATCATGGAAAGCCAACCTCCACTTCATGAAGAATTCCAGAAGCTGAACCTTGGTCTTGTTCCTGAAGGATACCTTGCTAGCTTGACAGCCAGCCCAACTCTCGAGGACAAGATTCGTTCTGAACAACTTCGTGATAATGAAATCAAGAAGATGGTAGAGCAAATCAAAGAGGGCAGTGATAAGTTCAAGTCCTTCTCAATTGATGACAAGGGAACTGTGTTCTTCGAAGGACGCATTGCAGTACCTCAGATTCAAAGTCTCAAGGATATCATTCTCAAGGAGGCTCATGAAACTCCTCTATCCATTCACCCTGGAAGTACAAAGATGTACCACGATCTTAAGACTCTGTATTGGTGGCCTGGCATGAAACGTGAAATTGCTCAATACGTTTCTGAATGCGACGTTTGTCAACGTGTTAAGGCAGTCCATCAGAAGACAGCAGGTCTACTCCAACCTCTGAAAATTCCTGAGTGGAAGTGGGACATGATTGAAATGGACTTCGTTACTGGGTTTCCAAAGTCCAAAAAGGGCAACGATGCAATCTTCGTTGTTATTGATCGTCTCACTAAGGTTGCTCACTTCTATGCTGTAAAGGAAACTATCTCAGCTAGCCAGTTAGCAGAGCTCTACACAGCAAAGGTTGTTCCTCTTCATGGTGTTCCATTGGAAATAAGCTCAGACCGTGGAAGTATCTTCACTTCTCATTTCTGGAAGAGTTTTCAAGAAGCATTGGGCACCAAACTTCTGTTCAGCACAGCTTATCACCCTCAGTCTCAGGGGCAAGTCGAAAGAGTCAATCAGATTCTCGACGATATGCTCAGAGCATGTGGTCTCTCCTTTGGCATGAAATGGGAGGATTGCCTTCCATATGCTGAATTCTCCTACAACAACAGCTACCAGGCAAGCCTAGGCATGGCACCATTTGAGGCACTGTATGGTCGCAGATGCAGGAGTCCAATCAATTGGTCTGGAGCTGGTGAACGTTCACTTTTAGGCCCTGACATTGTTAAGGAAGCCGAGGAGAAAGTTCGTATCATTCGTGACAATCTCAGGATTGCTCAGTCTCGTCAGAAGAGCTATTACGATAGCAAGCACAGGGATATGATATATGCACCTGGTGATAAGGCATATCTCCGTGTAACTCCCCTCAGAGGCACTCATCGTTTCGGTGTGAAAGGAAAGCTTGCACCGAGATACATTGGCCCTTTCAACATCCTCTGAAGACGTGCATAGAATGCTTATCGTCTTGAACTTCCAGAAAAACTATCCAAAGTGCACGATGTGTTCCACGTGTCACAACTCAAGAAGTGTTTCAAAGATCCAGATCGTGCAGTTGATCATGATTCCATTGAGCTGCAAGATGATCTATCTTATGAGGAGCACCCTATTCGTATTCTCGATGAGACCGAGCGTAAGACTCGCAACAAGAGCACCAAGTTCTTGAAAGTCCAATGGTCGCATCATTCCGATAAAGAGGCAACGTGGGAGACCGAAGAGGATCTTCGCAAGAAGTATCCGGACCTGTTCATTTCTCAGTAGGGAATCTCGGGGCGCGATTCCTTCAAGGGGGGGCGTTTTGTAACATCCCAAGTATGAAAATACCACTAGAATGCTTTGTTCCTTGTTTTATTTCAAGCAATGCATCATGTCATCATCTCATTGCATTTGATTTATTGTTGTTTGCATTTGTTTCTTAATCATTGCAATTGTTTTCCACTGTTTTTCACAAATCAATTTCAAACCTTTTTCAAACATGGTTTCATACTTGCTCTGTTACAACTTTTGGAACCAAAATAACAAATAAAAACAACCCTTTTATTCCTTGTTTTTCACTTATTAAATTGTTGGTTTAATCAAACCATTATTCCATCAATAATTCCCAAACCATCTTTAAAATTCCAAACCAAGTTCAAATCAGTACCTATTTGAACCCATCAAAATTCACCACACATTTGTGATCTTAAAATCATTTTAAACCTAGGGGTAACCCTATCCAAATACATGTTTTTCTTAATGGTTTATTAAATATTAAAATCCCTCTATTTTGGTTTCAAATACAAACTATCATTTTAAACTTCAAATTTTGAAATCCAAAGTTGGAATGTGGTTTCTAATTACTTAAAAAGCTTAACTAAATTTTTCTGGATTTTTCTTTAACCAAAACCTTAACAAATTTTTCCATAAACTGTTTCAGCAAAAAAAAAAAAACAGAAAAAATAAAAGGCAGCAGCTAACCTACAGCGCGCGCAGCAGACAACCAACAGCCCAGCCTGCTAAGCCTACGCGCGCGCAGCGACCCAGCCCGCTCTCCTCACTTACCGCTTCGCCGCGCTCCAAGATTCGTGCCCCCATCTAATTTCTCCTTCGTCACCCCGTACGGCAGAAGATCCAGCGGAGCCACCGCGACCCCGACGCGACTCCGGCGGCCACCGGCGCTTTCCCCACCTATATAAGCGTGCCCTAGGGCCCCCGTACCTACCCTATCGCCCTAGGGTTCCTCTCCGCCGCCAATCGCCTCCAGCATCGACGGATTTCTCCTCTGCTGCAACTCCACCGGCGGCCACCACTCTGAAGAACGCCATGGCGCCGCCGCGTTTAGCTCCCACCTAGCTACCAACAAACCGCAAACGCTTCCCCACTCTTCCTTCTCCCTCTTGGACACCAGAAGGATCACTGGTAAGCCCCAATTCGCCGTCGCGTTTCTCTCCTCCCTCCGGCCACCGTGCCATTCTTCTGAACCCGCACGTCCCGTCGCCGTTGCAGAGCTCGTCGTCCACGATCGCTCGCGGGAACCAGTAGCCCTCGCCGTCCTCTACACGTTGAACATCTCCGGGAGCCCGTAGCGCCACTGCTTCCTCTCCGTCGTCTTCGACACCTCCGCGGCCGCCGTCGTCACCCTCCGTCAGCACGCGTCGCCATCGACCAAATCTCAGTGAGCGCCACCTTCCCTTCCTCCTCTCTGCTTGCACACGCACGGCACGCGCCTCTGCACCATCCAGTTCCACCATCTATCGCACAAGCACGGTGAACGCCGCCGGCGAGTTCTCCGTCTGTCGAGCAAACGAACGCTCGTCAGTTTCGTCAGTCAAGTTCAGTTTTTGCGCGAACGGTAACGATATCCTCTGTGCGTAGCGTTACCTGACAACAAACGCAAACCAGCTGTACTGGTTTCAGTCGAGCGCGCGCGAGGGAGAGGTGCTGGGTTCGAACCCCAGCACCCGCGATTAATCCCCACCTTTTTGCTCTCCCCCTGACCCCCGTGGCCCACTTGCCATTGACCGTCACTGCCACGCGTACGCGCACCCCGCCACGCTGTCCGTAGGCCCACAGGGCAGTGCCCGGGTGTACGTCTCCTGTGCGTAGAAAAAGGAATAAAAAGAATCTGTTTAAATTTCTATTTCTTTTTAAATAACAGTTTAAAGCAAATAACTTTGAAATTCAATATCTTCCATTTTATAAAACCAACAAATGCAAACTTTATATGTATTCCTATCCAAATTTCATAATCTTTCCAAATATTCAACTTGTGTTCTGTTTTGAATTTTCAAAAATGCATTTAAATTTCAAATTTGAACAATTCAAATGTAATTTGTAATAATTCCTATCAAATTCATACTGTTTTCAAATAATTCAAATACAATATGTTTTTCACACCATTTTGAATGTGCTATTCAAATATAAAATTTGTTTTCTGGTTTGAATAATTTAAATTGCCTAAACTATTTAAATCTTGTTTAATTCAATTAAAAATTGTTTAATATTGTTTAATTCATAATTAATTAATCCTAAGCCCAATTTCAAAATGTGAAACATGTAATCCAACTAAAATTTGATAACCTTTTCAAATATAAAATTTGTAAATTGTTTTGCACACCCTAACTTGATGAAAACAATAATGGTTTGTGTACCATGTTTAAGTAACAAAATTCCAAACTTAATAAATGCTTTTCTAAATTGTTAACTATCATTCCATTTGCATTTAAATTGTTATGTTATTGTTATTCATCATGCATGCATCATGATAACAACTAACACCTAATAAATAGTTGTAAATCATTTGTTCCAATTGTTTCAATGGATCCTTTTCCATATGCAACCCTTGCATATGGGTCCATTTAATTTGTGCTATCATGTTAGTCAGTTTATCTAGATGCACCTATTAAATTGTCATGCATCATATTGACTGTGCACAATGCCATGAACATGATTGTTTACATTCCTGTTTTGTCTGTTTGCTTCTTCTCGGTTAGACGCCGACTACGTTGAGACCGACGATCCTTACGACACCACTACTCAGGACCTAGCCCAGTACCCGGCTACTGAGCTGCCAGGCAAGTTATCACTCACATGAATCATCGAGTTCCTTTCCACACTTGTTGTCGATACTATCCTTTTGTCTACTATTGCTAGCTCTATGTATCGTTGCTTGTTCTCCGAACCTACCACATGATACCCTGAACCAATGATATTGCCTCACCTCCATACCTACAGCCTTTGTTTGTGCCTTAGTATTATCTAGCATGCTTAGGGTTGCTTTTACTCGAGTCTGTTATCGGTTACTACTTTTACTATCTTATCATTTGTACCGGGGGCTCGATGTTAATCAATCAATCCTGTTAATTGCTAATGGTAATAATAATTTGATGATAAGGCACCGGCAGGAGGCCCATGAGAGGTTTTGGAGCCTGCTAGTGTCGACCCTAATAGGAAAAGGGTCTTGTCTACTGATCCATGATGAGCGCACTACCCGCATGTGGGAAGCGAGTATGGGCGCCCCCTCAACTTGACCTGATTCGCATCTCGTCCAAATCATCTCATTTAGTTTGTGCTTTCTATTTGCCGCATGCATGTTTTTGCGAGCCCAGCGCAGGGTGGAACTTTTGTAGTCGGCATATAGGGGGACACGTTCTTAGAGTGCTATGAGGGTCCATTTTCTTCTGGGCTCGATTAGCCGTGCGCCCAAGGTGCTTTGGGCTTGATGCGGAGAATGGTTGGTTGTGTAGAGTACCCCGCTTGGTGGGAGGCATCCCATCTGGCGGGTTATTCTTGCGTGTACGGCCAAATTGGTGCAACCCTGCAGGGATAATCTTCTCGAGAAGCCGTGTTTTCCGCGGTTATGGATTACTTGGTGAAAGTACTGGCTAACAAGTACTCAGGACAACTTCAACATAACTATCAATCATGTTTCACCCAATGATTAATAACTTGACTAGTAATAGGTTATTCACACAATAACTTGATTCACCTTATCACAACTGTGTGAGTTATCCTCGGATTGCTTCTTTGGATAAGGGGCGAGATCCAGGATGGGTTTGGTTGAAGTTATCTTTCAGTTGGTTACAATCCTCGATCTTACCTTTTCTGTTAGCCGGAACTTGTAGTTATCTTCTGTAGTTGGTTAGAGCAGCCAGCAGCAACTTTCATATCACCCCTTTCTTCCGTTGATCCCAAGCATCAATGCTTGTGTTGACGGGTAACTCTTTGATGAACTGTGAGTCTTGCTTGCCAGTACTTGGATGTACTGACCCCGTTGGGGCTGTGGTTTACGCAGAGTACGACTACGGCTACGATGACCACCAGGATGGCTACTTTGTGGAGTTCGACGAGACTGCAGACGAGTAGTTAGCTGGACCAGGGCTGGATCCAGGACCTACGTGGATGGGCTTCGTCTTATTTATTTTCTCCGGCTTCTTAAGCCTGTTGGATTTGTCTGTACCCAGACACCTTTGATTGCTTCCGCTGTTGTAATGGATGATATGTTGGGACATGTGTCCTCTGGATGATTGTATTCGCTATTTCTGCCTTAGTGAAGGCCAGTTGCAACTTTATTTCTATCTTTTGTGTCGTAGAGATAAGTTGTGATAATCATTCGTTCAAAGCTGTTGACGTACAGTGCGTGCTTGTTATGAAGTACGTCGACAGTAGTGCCTATGACTCCTAATGGATAGTTTACATCGACGGTGGAATAGTAGGGCTTGTGTTGTCGCGCATAAGCGCAGGCCTACCAGGAAGCTGGGACGTGGGAGCAGTTATGCCCCATAATCCAAGCACCTACTATCCAGTTCGTACGATGAGTATCCCTTAGAAGCCAGGGTGCGACAGCTACTACGACAGCAAGCACAGGGATATGATCTATGCACCTGGTGACAAGGCATATCTCCGTGTAACTCCCCTCAGAGGCACTCATCGTTTCGGTGTGAAAGGAAAGCTTGCACCAAGATACATTGGTCCTTTCAACATTCTCTCAAGGCGTGCAGAAAATGCTTATCGTCTTGAACTTCCAGAAAAGCTATCCAAGGTGCACGATGTGTTCCACGTGTCACAGCCCAAGAGGTGTTTCAAAGATCCAGATCGTGCAGTTGATCATGATTCCATTGAACTGCAAGATAATCTATCTTATGAGGAGCACCCTGTTCGTATTCTCGATGAGACCGAGCGTAAGACTCGCAACAAGAGCACCAAGTTCTTGAAAGTACAGTGGTCGCATCATTCCGATAAAGAGGCAACATGGGAGACCGAAGAGGATCTTCGCAAGAAGTATCCGGACCTTTTCATTTCTCAGTAGGAATCTCGGGGCGCGATTCCTTCAAGGGGGGGCATTTTGTAACATCCCAAGTATGAAAACCATCCCCTTAGAATGTTTGTTGCATGTTTATTAAAGTATTGCATCATGTCATCATATTGTTTTCATTCTGTTTGCATTTCTTTCTTATTTGATGCATCTGTTTTTCCCTGTTTTCCCAATTCAAATTTAAACTTCATTCAAATGATTGTTTCATACTTGCTCTGTTACAACATTTGAAATAAAAATCACAAATAAAAACAACCAATTTGTTTCATTTTGTTCCATAGTGATCACTTGTTAAAAGGATGGTTTTAATCAATCATTTAAATTCCAAAAACACATTTAAAATTCAAATCAAAGCACCAAAACAGAATCACTTTGAAATTATGATGATATCAAAACAAATCAACTCAATTTGTTTATAATTACCATAAGGGTTACCCTATTTAAAAGTTGGTTTTTATTAATGATCATTTAATATTAAAATTTCACCCAAATTTGGTTTAAATTAAAAAGCAAGCAAGTTCAAACTTTTTGAAAAATAAAACTTAGCATCTGTTTGCAAATGGCCTAAGGAACTCCCCCTAATTTTTCCAAATTTTTTACTAACCTAAAAACCATCTTTTTCTTCCAAATCATTTTTTAGCAAAAAAAAGGAGAAAAACAAATTTTAAAACGTTTTGGCGCCAACAGGGAGAGTGGGCTGCGCCCAGCCCACTTCTCCATTTCCTTCCCCTCGCGCGTCAAGCCCAGCCTGTAACTTAACGCGCACCGCTTCGGTCGTTTTTTTTTCTGCTTCGTCTTCCTGCACGGCGGTGAATCCGTGCTGCCACGGCGGCAGGAGCTCGAGCAACGGTGATCCAGCCCCGTGCGCCTCTATAAAACAAGCCCTAGGGCAGCGCCGCCAACCCTAGCCCCCCTAGGTCCCTGTTCCCTCTTTTCCGCCGCCGCTCCCTCTCGCTCGGCCACCTCCCACTCCCTGTTCCTCTCGCCGGAGACGAGCACGTCTGAAACCGCCCACGCCGCCGTCGCCATGGAGGTCCACTCCCCTACCTAGACACTGGAATCAAATCACCGCTAACCCCGCTACCGTTTGGACACCCGAGCGATCACGGAGAGCCCCTGGTTACGCGCCGCCGTCCACGTCGCCGCCGTTCTGCCCGAGTACTGCAACCCCGACCATCCCCCGGTGAGCCACCGCGGCATCCGTTCCCTTCCCTCTCTGTTGCACCGTGCACGCGTCTGCACAAGCATCCTTGCACGCATCTGCACGTTCACGGCATCACTAGATCGCATCACGGCGTCGCTTCTCAACGGTGATCGCCGCCGGTGTGTTCGATCTCTGTCAGGTTCAGTGCTTGCGCGCGTAAAAGTTCAGTTAACACTTAGATCTAAACGTTAACCTGTCCGCGTCGCTAACCCTGACAACGAAACTGAACCAGCGCAGTGGTAGCAATTGCAGTGCGCGCGCCCGCAGGTGCGGGGTTCGATCCCTCGCGGCTCGAATAAAATCCACACTATTTTTCCTTCCGTGGCTGACATGCAGGGTCCACCAGGCAGTGACCCTGGTGGCCACGCAAGCGCGCGCAGCGCTACGCTGGCCGTGGCCCACCCTGCAGTGGCTGTGGCTAGCTGGTAGCTCTGTAATAAAAGTCTAACCACGTTTCTGTTTCAAAATAGAACCTTTTAATTACAGTTTGGTCCTCAATTTTAATTTGTTAATAACTTTTAATCTATAACTCTAAATAATAAAATCTAAACATGTTTGTTGTGCAAAATTAAATTGTCTATCCAGCTATGCCATTTGTTCCCTGTTTTGAATTTTCAAAATGCAATTCAAATTTGAATTCAAATAATTCAAATGCAATTTTCTAAATTCCATAACTAATTCATCTTTAATCCAAATAATGCAAATAAAATATGTTTTCCATACCATTTCAACTCATCTTTTCCGATATAATTTTTGTTTCCTGTTTTGACTAATTAAAATTGCTTAAACAATTTAAACCTTGTTTAATTCATTTAAAATTGCTAAATTCTTAACTTGCTCAATTTTAATTATTTTTGAACATGCAAAATATGTTTTCAAACCACCAAAGTATGAACTTTTCAAATGTGAACTTGAATTTATGTTTTGAACAAATAAAATTCAAATAAAATTCATGCTTGTTTTAAATTCATTTAAAACTTGTTTAATTTTGTCTAAGGCATAATAAATTTATCCAAATTCCTTTTTCAATATTTGAAACATGTAACCCACCCAAAATTTTATGATCTTTTCAAATATGAATTTTGTTATTTATTTTGCACAATTTAAATTGGTGAAAACAACAACTACTTGTGTGTGTCACCTTTAAGGATCCAAAATTCTTTAACTTAATAAATAACAATTCTAAATTGCTAAACCTCATTTCAAATTGGTTCTAATGTTGTTATTTTGTTGTTTTCCTCATGCATGCATCATACTAATCCACCTTCACCTGTTGATTAGTGGGAAAACAAATAATCTAACCAAAATCCATGGACTTCTCATATGCAATTCAAAATTGCATATGTGTCCATTTAAATTGTGTTATCATATCAATTAGTTTATTTTGATGCATCCATTAACTTGACATGCATCATCCTATGATTGTGCACTATGCCATGATATTGATTGTTTATTTTTCCTGTATTGTTTGTTTGCTTCTTCTCGGATAGACGACGACGTTGATACCGACGATCTTTACGACACCCCTTCTGAGGATCTAGCTCAGTACCCGGCTGCTGGGTTTGCAGGCAAGTTATCACTCACATGAACCATTGTGTTCCTTTCAACATTGGTTACCGATACTTTCCGTTGTCTATATTTGCTAGCCCTATGTATCGTTGCTTCTGTTACGAACCTATCACATGATACCCTAAACCCTGATATTGCCACACCTCCAGTCCTATCACCCCATTGGTTGAGCCCATGTCTTACTAGCATGCTTAGGGTTGTTTTGCTCGAGTCTGTTATCAGTTATTTTCTGTTATTATATTCTGTTATATTCCGGGGCTCGATGTTAAACAACAACCTGTTAATTTCAGGTAATAAATAAATTGCTGATAAGGCACCGGCAGGAGGCCCGGCGTGGTTTTGAGGCCTGCTAGTGTCGACCCTAATAGGAAAAGGGTCTTGTCTACTGATCCATGATGAGCGCACTATCCACATGTGGGAAGCGTGTATGGGCGCCCCCCTCAATTTGATTCGATTCGCATCTCGTCCAAATCACCACACCTAGTTCGGGCTTTCCATTTGATGCACGCATATGCAGGTACGAACCCGAGGCCAGGGTGGAACTTTGTCGCACCCTGATTTCTAGGGGATACTCACCGTACGAACTGGATAGCAGATGCTTGGATTATGGGGCATAACTGCTCCCACGTCCCAGCTTCCTGGTAGGCCTGCGCTTATGCGCGACAACACAAGCCCTGCTATTCCATCGTCGATGTAAACTATCCACTAGAGATCAAAGGCACTTCCGTCGACGTACTTCAAACCATACACACATGGTACGTCAACGGCGTTGAACAACTGATATCACAACAGATCTCTACGACACAAAAGATTGAAATAAGTTGCAACTGGCTCTCATTAGAGCAGAGATAGCAAATACAATCATTCAGAGGGCACATGCCCCAACAATACATCGTTACAATACAGCGGAAGCATTCAACATGTCTGAGTACAGACAAGAACCAAATAGGCCTAAGAGGCCGGAAACAAACAGACGGAGCCCATCCACGAAGTCTCGGATCCTGCCCGGGTCCGCTATCTACTCGTCAGCAGTCTCGTCATCATAATCCACGTAGTAGCCACCATGGAGATCCTCGGAAACGTCGTCTGCGTAAACCACAGCCCCAAAGGGGTCAGTACATAAACGTACTGGCAAGCAAGACTCACAGTTAACCAAAGTGTAACCCGTCAACACCAAGCACAGATGCCTTGGGTTCAACGGAAGAGAGGGGATATAAAAGATGCTGCAACTGGCTGCGCTAACCAACTACAGAGATTCTACCACTTCCGGCTGACAGAAAGGAGATAAGATCGAGGATTGTAACCAACGGAAAGATAACTTCAAGCAAACCCATCCTGGATCTCGCCCCTTATCCAAAGAAGCAATCCGAGGATAACTCACACAGTTGTAATAATGATGGTTCAAATTATTGTGTCAATAAGCCTATTACTAGTCAAGTTATTAATCATGGGGTGTAACATGTTTGATCATTATGTTTAAGTTGTCCTGAGTACTTGTTAGCCAGTACTTTCACCAAGTAATCCATAACCGCGGAAAACACGGCTTCTCGAGAAGATTATCCCTGCAGGGTTGCACCAATTTGGCCGTACACTCATGAATAACCCGCCAGATGGAAAGGCCCTTCCACCAAGCGGGGTACTCAACACAACCAACCATTCTTCGCATCAAGCCCAAAGCACCTTGGGCGCACGGCTAATCAAGCCCAGAAGAAAATGGACCATCATAGCACTCTAAGACCGTGTCCCCCTATATGCCGACTACGAAAGTTCCACCCTGCGCTGGGCTCGCAAAAACATGCATGCGGCAAATGGAAAACACGAACTAAATGAGGCGATTTGGACGAGATGCGAATCAGGTCAAGTTGAGGGGGGCGCCCATACTCGCTTCCCAAATGCGGGTAGTGCGCTCATCATGGATCAGTAGACAAGACCCTTTTCCTATTAGGGTCGACACTAGCAGGCTCCAAAACCTCTCATGGGCCTCCTGCCGGTGCCTTATCATCAAATTTATTATTAATAGTAACATTAGCATGATTGATTGATTAAACATCGAGCCCCCACAACGTAATAGAAATAGTAACAGTAAGTAACGGGTAACAGACTCGAGCGAAAGCAACCTAAGCATGCTAGTAAGACACGGGCACAATCAAAGGTTATAGGTGTGGAGGTGAGGCAATAACAAGGTTAGGGGATTCATGTGATGGGTTCGTAACAGAAACAACTACTACTAAGGCTAGCAGTAAGGAACAACGGAAAGTATCGGTAATCAATGTTGAAAGGAACACAGTGGTTCATGTGAGTGATAACTTGCCTGCAAAACCCAGTAGCCTGGTACTGAGCTAACTCCTTAGAAGGGGTGTCGTAAGTATCTTCGGTCTCAACGTCGTCGTTTATCCGAGAAGAAGCAAACAGACAATGCAGAAAAGGTAGACAATCAATACATGGCATAGGTGCACAAACATGGGATGATGCATGTCATGTTAATAGATGCATCAAAGTAACCTACTTGACAAGTAACACAATTTAATTGGATCCATATGCAATGAGAATTGCATATGGATGCAAATGCTTTAGGTTGAAGCAATGATCTACATTTGATTAACAAGTGTAAGTAGTTAAACATGATGCATGCATGATGAAGAACAAGAAGGTAACAAGTTTAAATGCAATTGGAATGATAGTTAACAAGTTTAGAAAACATTTATTAAGTCTGGAAATTTAGTTACTTAATGGTGTTAAACAAGTATTTGTTGTTTTCATCAAGTTAAAGTGTGCAAAACAAATAACAAAGTTGATATTTGAAAAGGTTATCAAATTTTAGTTGGATTACATGTTTCACATTTTGAAATTGGACTTAGGATTATTTAATTGTGAATTAAACAATATTAAACAATTTTTAATTGAATTAAACATGATTTAAATGGTTTAGGCAATTTTAATTATTCAAAACAGAAAACAAAAATTATATTTGAATAGGGTATGCAAAATGGTATGGAAAACATATTTTATTTGCATTATTTGGAATTAGTATGAATTAGTTAGTGATTTTAGCAAATTGCAATTGATTTATTTGAATTCCAAATTAGATTGCATTTTGGAATTTCAAAACAGAAAACAAATGATGTAGTTAGATAGAGTATTAAATTTGGGGCAGAAAACATACTAAAATTGTTGAATTTGGGGTTGGGATGAATTAATTATGCATTGTTCCAATTTGGGGTGCAAATCTGCCATTTTATCTACTATCCAGGGACTTAGAAATATTAACAGGGGCCTAGAAGGAAAATAGCAGGGACCTATGTGTGATTAGCGGTTTATTTGAGTTGTGAAAAATTAAAAGAAAAAAATGGGGTGTAAACCGCAGGGGGTGGGATTCGAACCCACCCCCTCTGCTGCGCGCGCAACACCAGTGACCAGATGGGCTGCTCGTGTGCTTGTGACAGGTACAGAGCAGTGTTTGGGTTGAGCTTCAGTTACGGGCTTTATCTGAACTAACTGAACCGAACACGAACAGGTACAGGCAGCGAACAGAACCAGCGAACAGAAACACAGAGATCGCCATGGACATGGCCATCGGCCTGCTACTCGTCGGAGGGGAACTAGGGGGCGCCGTGGGGCGTGGCCAAGGAGAGGGAGGAGGCGAGTGGGGAGAGATCGGAGGGAGGGAAGGAGAAGCGGGGCGGCCTCACCTGGTTCAGTCGTTGCCGACTGCCCGACGGCAGGAGCAGAGCGGCTGCTCTCCGGCGACGGCGCGGCCGCCGTGGGCGCTCCCGGCAAACGACGAGGAGACGGTGCGGTGCAGGACGACGTCGCGTTTCCATTCCCGTGGAGAGGAGCCCCTCGAGGTGGAGGTGTGACCGGCGACGAGGGGGAAGAGGTGGTGTTCGGTGTCTGTTTGGTGGTTTTCTGACGGGAGATGCAGAGTTTCAGAGGTTGAAGAAATAGCAGAGGAGAATGGCGGCGAGGGGAAGGGAAACTAGCTAGGGTTTGCGTAGCTGCTAGGGCAGAGGGAGATAGATATAGAGGAAGAGGACCTGTACGGCAGCAATCGGAGAGAAGGGTGGAGGGATCGACGACGGGCGTGCGTTCGTACTGATGACGACGTCATCGAGAGGAAGACGACAGCGACAGCTGAAGGGGTATTGGGCTGGTTGGAAGTGGGCTGGGCTTAGATAGGCTGGGCAGGTTTTCTCCCTCTCTCTTTTGCTGTTTGTTTTATTTTATTTTTGTAGAAAACCAAATTTGGAAGAAAAACATGAGGTTTTGTTCATATAAAAATTAGGAAAAATTAGGATAAATTTCTTAATTGAAATGCAACCACTTGGTAGCTTTGTTTTTCAAAAAGTTAAACATTTGCTTGCTGTTTGGAAATCAAACCAATTTAGATGAAATTGCAATATTAATTAATATTGGTAAAACAAAGCATTTTCCATAGGGTTTTCCCCTAGGGTTTTTAAAGTGATTTAAGAATTTCAATTAGTGGTGAACTTCATGGATTCAAAAGGTACTGAATTTTAAGGATTGGTTTGAATTTGAAATGATTTAGAGTAATTGCTTGAATTAATTGATTGGAAAATTGGTTTGATTAAAGCAACAAATTGAGAAGTGAAAAACAAAGAATAAAAGGGGTGTTTTTATTTGTTATTTTGGTTCCAAAAGTTGTAACAGAACAAGTATGAAAACAAGCATTTGAAATTATTTGACTTTCATGGTGAAAACAAAGAATAACAGATGCAACACAACAGAAACAAATGCAACAATATGATGACATGATGCAATACATTAATTAAACAGGAAATCAAACATTCTATAGGGTAGTTTTCATACTTGGGATGTTACAAAACGCCCTTCCTTGAAGGAATCGCGCCCCGAGATTCCTACTGAGAAAAGAAAAGGTCCGGATACTTCTTGGAAAGATCCACTTGAGCTGTGTCACGTGAAACACATCGTGCACATTGGATAGACGTCAGGGAATTAGCAAACCACCGGAATATTTTTCAAGTAGAGGTATAGGTTTTGTATGGAGGGTGTATAGCTGGATAGAATTTGATTCATTTGGAGAATAGACTATCTGTAATAAGGGTGGATCAGAGTTATTGACATCAATGGAACACCAAGAATAATCATCAATGTCAGAATCATCAACATGAGAGTAACGAGGAATATGTGGCCTCCCATTAGAATTGGATTGTTCTTACTCATCTTGGAGTCAACACTTGAGATTCCGGAGAGTGAACGGTGATTTGATTGCTTAGTGGAATCAGAATTGGGTAGTATGTTGTGGAAAAGATTTTTGACACAAAAGAATATGATGCTCCGGTATGAAACAACACTTTAGCTGGAATAGAGTTTACGAGGAAGTTTTGATTAGACGCCGGTAGAAGATTTTAAGTAGAAAACAACAACAAGATTTCAACGGACGAAAAGGATGTTTAGAAGAACAGGATATCAACATCGGGGAAAACAAGAACAAAACTCCTGAGGTACTATGGAAAACCCATCCGGGCTTCTAAAGGATCAGTATCTACTGCTTAAGGAATAGAGGATTTGCTTCCGGGGCTTACACGCCTCCGTTCTCAATCATGAGTAGGCAACATGATAAATCATGTCACAACCACCTCCATTCCTATGGTCTAGTAGATATAACCATCCTAGAGAAACCAGAATTCGTGAAATCCTAACTTGAAAGTTTAGATGAGAAGGGAAAAATCAACGTTGCACTTCCTTACCAGAAAAAGGGAGGGTGGGTGGGGAAAGGAGAAAAAGAACAGAATTCCTACTCTCACGTTTCATTTTTCCTATATAGCTACAAAATAGTTTCTAGACTCAACTGCGACCAGTAAAAAGGGATCCTACAGGCAGACAGGCTCTGATACCATTTGTCGCACCCTGATTTCTAGGGGATACTCACCGTACGAACTGGATAGCAGATGCTTGGATTATGGGGCATAACTGCTCCCACGTCCCAGCTTCCTGGTAGGCCTGCGCTTATGCGCGACAACACAAGCCCTGCTATTCCATCGTCGATGTAAACTATCCACTAGAGATCAAAGGCACTTCCGTCGACGTACTTCAAACCATACACACATGGTACGTCAACGGCGTTGAACAACTGATATCACAACAGATCTCTACGACACAAAAGATTGAAATAAGTTGCAACTGGCTCTCATTAGAGCAGAGATAGCAAATACAATCATTCAGAGGGCACATGCCCCAACAATACATCGTTACAATACAGCGGAAGCATTCAACATGTCTGAGTACAGACAAGAACCAAATAGGCCTAAGAGGCCGGAAACAAACAGACGGAGCCCATCCACGAAGTCTCGGATCCTGCCCGGGTCCGCTATCTACTCGTCAGCAGTCTCGTCATCATAATCCACGTAGTAGCCACCATGGAGATCCTCGGAAACGTCGTCTGCGTAAACCACAGCCCCAAAGGGGTCAGTACATAAACGTACTGGCAAGCAAGACTCACAGTTAACCAAAGTGTAACCCGTCAACACCAAGCACAGATGCATTGGGTTCAACGGAAGAGAGGGGATATAAAAGATGCTGCAACTGGCTGCGCTAACCAACTACAGAGATTCTACCACTTCCGGCTGACAGAAAGGAGATAAGATCGAGGATTGTAACCAACGGAAAGATAACTTCAAGCAAACCCATCCTGGATCTCGCCCCTTATCCAAAGAAGCAATCCGAGGATAACTCACACAGTTGTAATAATGATGGTTCAAATTATTGTGTCAATAAGCCTATTACTAGTCAAGTTATTAATCATGGGGTGTAACATGTTTGATCATTATGTTTAAGTTGTCCTGAGTACTTGTTAGCCAGTACTTTCACCAAGTAATCCATAACCGCGGAAAACACGGCTTCTCGAGAAGATTATCCCTGCAGGGTTGCACCAATTTGGCCGTACACTCATGAATAACCCGCCAGATGGAAAGGCCCTTCCACCAAGCGGGGTACTCAACACAACCAACCATTCTTCGCATCAAGCCCAAAGCACCTTGGGCGCACGGCTAATCAAGCCCAGAAGAAAATGGACCATCATAGCACTCTAAGACCGTGTCCCCCTATATGCCGACTACGAAAGTTCCACCCTGCGCTGGGCTCGCAAAAACATGCATGCGGCAAATGGAAAACACGAACTAAATGAGGCGATTTGGACGAGATGCGAATCAGGTCAAGTTGAGGGGGGCGCCCATACTCGCTTCCCAAATGCGGGTAGTGCGCTCATCATGGATCAGTAGACAAGACCCTTTTCCTATTAGGGTCGACACTAGCAGGCTCCAAAACCTCTCATGGGCCTCCTGCCGGTGCCTTATCATCAAATTTATTATTAATAGTAACATTAGCATGATTGATTGATTAAACATCGAGCCCCCACAACGTAATAGAAATAGTAACAGTAAGTAACGGGTAACAGACTCGAGCGAAAGCAACCTAAGCATGCTAGTAAGACACGGGCACAATCAAAGGTTATAGGTGTGGAGGTGAGGCAATAACAAGGTTAGGGGATTCATGTGATGGGTTCGTAACAGAAACAACTACTACTAAGGCTAGCAGTAAGGAACAACGGAAAGTATCGGTAATCAATGTTGAAAGGAACATAGTGGTTCATGTGAGTGATAACTTGCCTGCAAAACCCAGTAGCCTGGTACTGAGCTAACTCCTTAGAAGGGGTGTCGTAAGTATCTTCGGTCTCAACGTCGTCGTTTATCCGAGAAGAAGCAAACAGACAATGCAGAAAAGGTAGACAATCAATACATGGCATAGGTGCACAAACATGGGATGATGCATGTCATGTTAATAGATGCATCAAAGTAACCTACTTGACAAGTAACACAATTTAATTGGATCCATATGCAATGAGAATTGCATATGGATGCAAATGCTTTAGGTTGAAGCAATGATCTACATTTGATTAACAAGTGTAAGTAGTTAAACATGATGCATGCATGATGAAGAACAAGAAGGTAACAAGTTTAAATGCAATTGGAATGATAGTTAACAAGTTTAGAAAACATTTATTAAGTCTGGAAATTTAGTTACTTAATGGTGTTAAACAAGTATTTGTTGTTTTCATCAAGTTAAAGTGTGCAAAACAAATAACAAAGTTGATATTTGAAAAGGTTATCAAATTTTAGTTGGATTACATGTTTCACATTTTGAAATTGGACTTAGGATTATTTAATTGTGAATTAAACAATATTAAACAATTTTTAATTGAATTAAACATGATTTAAATGGTTTAGGCAATTTTAATTATTCAAAACAGAAAACAAAAATTATATTTGAATAGGGTATGCAAAATGGTATGGAAAACATATTTTATTTGCATTATTTGGAATTAGTATGAATTAGTTAGTGATTTTAGCAAATTGCAATTGATTTATTTGAATTCCAAATTAGATTGCATTTTGGAATTTCAAAACAGAAAACAAATGATGTAGTTAGATAGAGTATTAAATTTGGGGCAGAAAACATACTAAAATTGTTGAATTTGGGGTTGGGATGAATTAATTATGCATTGTTCCAATTTGGGGTGCAAATCTGCCATTTTATCTACTATCCAGGGACTTAGAAATATTAACAGGGGCCTAGAAGGAAAATAGCAGGGACCTATGTGTGATTAGCGGTTTATTTGAGTTGTGAAAAATTAAAAGAAAAAAATGGGGTGTAAACCGCAGGGGGTGGGATTCGAACCCACCCCCTCTGCTGCGCGCGCAACACCAGTGACCAGATGGGCTGCTCGTGTGCTTGTGACAGGTACAGAGCAGTGTTTGGGTTGAGCTTCAGTTACGGGCTTTATCTGAACTAACTGAACCGAACACGAACAGGTACAGGCAGCGAACAGAACCAGCGAACAGAAACACAGAGATCGCCATGGACATGGCCATCGGCCTGCTACTCGTCGGAGGGGAACTAGGGGGCGCCGTGGGGCGTGGCCAAGGAGAGGGAGGAGGCGAGTGGGGAGAGATCGGAGGGAGGGAAGGAGAAGCGGGGCGGCCTCACCTGGTTCAGTCGTTGCCGACTGCCCGACGGCAGGAGCAGAGCGGCTGCTCTCCGGCGACGGCGCGGCCGCCGTGGGCGCTCCCGGCAAACGACGAGGAGACGGTGCGGTGTAGGACGACGTCGCGTTTCCATTCCCGTGGAGAGGAGCCCCTCGAGGTGGAGGTGTGACCGGCGACGAGGGGGAAGAGGTGGTGTTCGGTGTCTGTTTGGTGGTTTTCTGACGGGAGATGCAGAGTTTCAGAGGTTGAAGAAATAGCAGAGGAGAATGGCGGCGAGGGGAAGGGAAACTAGCTAGGGTTTGCGTAGCTGCTAGGGCAGAGGGAGATAGATATAGAGGAAGAGGACCTGTACGGCAGCAATCGGAGAGAAGGGTGGAGGGATCGACGACGGGCGTGCGTTCGTACTGATGACGACGTCATCGAGAGGAAGACGACAGCGACAGCTGAAGGGGTATTGGGCTGGTTGGAAGTGGGCTGGGCTTAGATAGGCTGGGCAGGTTTTCTCCCTCTCTCTTTTGCTGTTTGTTTTATTTTATTTTTGTAGAAAACCAAATTTGGAAGAAAAACATGAGGTTTTGTTCATATAAAAATTAGGAAAAATTAGGATAAATTTCTTAATTGAAATGCAACCACTTGGTAGCTTTGTTTTTCAAAAAGTTAAACATTTGCTTGCTGTTTGGAAATCAAACCAATTTAGATGAAATTGCAATATTAATTAATATTGGTAAAACAAAGCATTTTCCATAGGGTTTTCCCCTAGGGTTTTTAAAGTGATTTAAGAATTTCAATTAGTGGTGAACTTCATGGATTCAAAAGGTACTGAATTTTAAGGATTGGTTTGAATTTGAAATGATTTAGAGTAATTGCTTGAATTAATTGATTGGAAAATTGGTTTGATTAAAGCAACAAATTGAGAAGTGAAAAACAAAGAATAAAAGGGGTGTTTTTATTTGTTATTTTGGTTCCAAAAGTTGTAACAGAACAAGTATGAAAACAAGCATTTGAAATTATTTGACTTTCATGGTGAAAACAAAGAATAACAGATGCAACACAACAGAAACAAATGCAACAATATGATGACATGATGCAATACATTAATTAAACAGGAAATCAAACATTCTATAGGGTAGTTTTCATACTTGGGATGTTACAAACTTTTGTAGTCGGCATTTAGGGCGGCGTGGTCTTCCAGTGCTATGAGGGTCCCCTTTTCTTCGTGGGGCTCGATTAGCCGCGCACGCACAGCACGTGGTGCTTTGGGCTTGATGCAAAGAAGAGTTGAGTTGTGTTGAGTGCCCCGCTTGGTGGGAAAGGCCTTCCCATCTGGTGGGTTATTCTTACGTGTACGGCCAAATTGGTGCACCCCTGCAGGGATAAATCTTCTCGAGAAGCCGTGTTTTCCGCGGTTATGGTTGACTTGGTGAAAGTACTGGCTAACAAGTACTCAGAACAACTTACACCTAACTAATGATAACTTGACTAGTAATAGGCTTATTGACACAACAATTTGATCCATCATTAATCCAACGGTGTGAGTTATCCTCGGATTGCTTCTTTGGATAAGGGGCGAGGTCCAGGATGGGTTTGTTTGGTGGTTAGCTATAGTTGGTTACGATACGCTATCTTATCTCTTTCTGTTACACCGGAAGTTGTAGTATGTTCTGTAGTTGGTTAGTGCAGCCAGTTGCAGCATCTTTTATACCCTTTTCTTCCGTTGATCCCAAGGCATCTGTGCTTGGTGTTGACGGGCTACACCTTGGTGAACTGTGAGTCTTGCTTGCCAGTACGTCTATGTACTGACCCCTTTGGGGCTGTGGTTTCCGCAGACTACGCTTACGAGGATCCAGGTGACGGCTACTACGTGGAGTTTGACGAGGCTGCTGACGAGTAGTTAGCGGACCCCGGGCAGGATCCGAGACATCGTGGATGGGCTCCGTTTTCTTTTCATTCCCGGCTTCTTAAGCCTATTTGGATTTGTCTGTACTCCGACACTTTGAATGCTTCCGCTGAGTTGTAATGATGCTATGTTGGGACATGTGTCCTCTGGATGATTGTATTTGCTATTCTCTGCCCTAGTGAGGGCCAGTTGCCACTTATTTCAATCTTTTGTGTCTTAGAGATATGTTATGTTATCATCTTGTTCAAAGCCGTTGACGTACCATGTGTGTATGGTATGAAGTACGTCAATGGTAGTGTCCTGATTTCTACGGGATAGTTTACATCGACGGTGAATAGTAAAGATTGGTTGTCACACATAAGTGTTGGCCTACTCGTAAGAGATGCGGGTGCCGGTAAGCCCCGTAATCCAATCAAAATACTGTTCAGTTCGTACGGTGAGTATCCCCTAGAAGTCCGGGTGCGACAGTGTGGTGGTGCTCGCGCAAGCAGAGAGAGAGGGAGCGGAGAGATCGACTGCTCACCCTCGCCGTAGTCGAAGCAGAGGGTCGGGGCAGCGCGGTGGCCGGCGAGGTCGAGGACGGCGGCGTCGCTCCGGTGAGTCTTCGTCAACGAGAAGCAACCAAGGAGGAAGAGGGGAGTACGGGGGTTCAGTTCCCGTACTTAGCCCGAGGGGAAGCGTCGTCCACCGGCGGCGATCATCGGCTGAAGGGGTGGTGGCGCTCGGGTACGGTTGCAGAGAGGGGAGAATTCCGGTGAGAGAGAGAGAGGCGACGGCGGAGAAGAGGGAGAGGGGTGGAGCGGTGGCTAGGGCTGCGCAGGGCTAGCTAGGCTAGGTTTTTATAGGGGCGCGCGGCTGCTCCTGGCCGTCCTCGCGCGACGGCGCCGACGTGGCGGGGCTGGATGCCCTGCCGTACCGCGGGAAGAAGAGCGAGGGGGCAGCGAATCGGTATCGGGCCAAGGGAGTGGGCTGGGCCGTGCTTGCTCCCCTCCTCTGCGCGGTAGATTGCTTTTTTTCCCTTCTGTTTTCTTTTTTGCTGAAAAGAAATTAGGAAGAAATAGCTAGGTTTTTGGGTTAGGAAAAATGTAGAAAAAATTGGTTAGGCTAGTTATTACCACAACAACTAATTGCCAACTTTGGTTTTTTCAAAAAGTTCAAATTCTATTGCTGTTTTGTAAATGATAGAATTTGTATGAATTTTGAAATATTGGGTGATTTATTTAAAAGAAACATTTCCAAAAGTTTAAACCCTCAATTTTATTTGAAACAAATTGCTTAGAATTGTTTTGTAAATTTCAATAATTCCAAAGGGTTGATGTTTGGAATTTTGTTTGAATTTGAATAACATTTGGATTAAGTGAACTATTAAAAACCACAATTTTAAATAATTGAACCTTATGGAATAAATGGAAACAATTGAGGTTTTGAGTTGAACTTTTATTTGAAAAAGATTGTAACATAACAAGTATGAAACAAAGGTTTGAAATATTGTTTGAATTTGAATTGTAAAAACAAAGGAAAACAGATGCAAACCAACTGAAAACAAATGAAACAAATGCAAACAAAGTAATGAGTATGATGACATGATGCAAAACTTTAATAAAACAAGAATCAAACATTCTAAATGGAAGTTTTCATACTTGGGATGTTACAAAACGCCCCCCCTTGAAGGAATCGCGCCCCGAGATTCCTACTGAGAAGAGAAAAGGTCCGGATACTTCTTGCGAAGATCCTCTTCGGTCTCCCACGTTGCCTCTTTATCGGAATGATGCGACCACTGCACTTTCAAGAACTTGGTGCTCTTGTTGCGAGTCTTACGCTTGGTCTCATCGAGAATTCGAACAGGGTGCTCCTCATAAGAGAGATCATCTTGCAGTTCAATGGAATCATGATCAACTGCACGATCTGGATCTTTGAAACACTTCTTGAGCTGTGACACGTGAAACACATCATGCACCTTGGATAGTTTTTTGGAAGTTCAAGACGATAGGCATTTTCAGCACGCCTTGAGAGAATGTTGAAAGGACCAATGTATCTTGGTGCAAGCTTTCCTTCCACACCAAAACGATGAGTGCCTCTGAGGGGAGTTACACGTAGATATGCCTTGTCACCAGGTGCATAGACCATATCCCTGTGCTTGCTGTCATAGTAGCTTTTCTGACGAGACTGAGCAATCTTGAGATTGTCACGAATGATGCGAACTTTCTCTTCGACTCCTGCATCTGCGGCCATAGAGAGCCTCAAATGGTGCCATGCCTAGGCTTGCCTGGAAGCTGTTGTTGTAGGAGAATTCAGCATATGGAAGGCAATCCTCCCATTTCGTGCCAAAGGAGAGACCACATGCTCTGAGCATATCCTCGAGAATCTGATTGACTCTTTCGACTTGCCCTTGAGACTGAGGGTGATAAGCTGTGCTGAACAGAAGTTTGGTACCCAATGCTTCTTGAAAGCTTTTCCATAAATAAGAAGTGAATATACTTCCACGGTCTGAGCTTATTTCCAATGGAACACCATGAAGAGTAACAATCTTTGTTGTGTAGAGCTCTGCTAACTGGCTAGCTGAGATTGTTTCTTTGACAGCAAAGAAGTGAGCTACTTTAGTGAGACGATCAATGACAACGAAGATTGCATCGTTGCCCTTCTTGGACTTTGGAAAACCAGTGACAAAGTCCATTTCAATCATGTCCCACTTCCACTCAGGAATTTTCAGAGGTTGGAGTAGACCGGCTGTTTTCTGATGAACTGCCTTAACACGTTGACAAACGTCGCATTCAGAAACGTATTGAGCAATTTCACGTTTCATGCCAGACCACCAATACAGTGTCTTAAGATCCTGGTACATCTTTGTACTTCCAGGGTGGATGGAGAGAGGAGTTTCATGAGCCTCCTTGAGAATGATATCTTTGAGACTTTGAACTTGAGGAACTGCAATGCGTCCTTCGAAGAACACAGTTCCCTTGTCATCAATTGAGAAGGACTTAAATTTCTCCTTGCCTTCTTTGATGTGTTCTACCATCTTCTTGATTTCAGCATCACGAAGTTGTTCAGAACGAATCTTGTCCTCGAGAGTTGGACTGGCTGTCAAGCTTGCAAGATAGCCTTGAGGAACAAGACCAAGGTTCAGCTTCTGGAATTCTTCATGAAGAGGAGGTTGGCTTTCCATGATCATGAGATTATTGCAATACGACTTGCGACTGAGAGCATCGGCCATAACATTAGCCTTGCCTGGAGTGTAAGAAATGGTGAGATCAAAGTCCTTAATCTTTTCAATCCATCTCCTTTGCCCGAGGTTTAGATCTGGTTGAGTGAAGATGTATTTCGGACTCTTATGATCGGAAAAGATTTCAGTGCGATTACCCAACAAGTATTGCCTCCATTTCTTGAGGGCAAACACAACTGCTGCAAGTTTTAGGTCATGAGTGGGATAGTTTAGCTCATGGGCATTCAACTGACGTGAAGCATAAGCCACAACTTGACGTTCTTGCATAAGAACTGCTCCTAGACCTTGGAGAGATGCATCGCAGAATATTTGGAAAGGTTTGGTAGTATCTGGGCCAACCAGAACTGGTGTAGAAGTGAGTTTAGTCTTCAGCAGATTGAAACTTTCATCACATTGTGGAGATCAAACGAACTTCTTGTCCTTCTTTGTGAGATCAGTGAGAGGTTTGGCAATCTTTGAGAAGTTTTGGACGAAACGACGACAATAGCTAGCCAAGCCAAGAAAACTTCTAACTTGCTTCACCGTCTTAGGAGGTTTCCAATCAACAATTGCTTTAACCTTTTCTGGATCAATGGCTATGGCCCTTGGCAGAGATGACATGACCAAGGTAACCAACTTCTGGAACCCAGAACTCACATTTGGAGAACTTGGCATATAGACGGTGCTCGCGAAGTTTCATGAGAGTGAGAAGAAGATGTTCTTCATGCTCTTCCTCGGATTTTGAGTAGACCAGAATGTCATCAAGATACACCACAACGAACTTGTCGAGGTATTCATGGAAGACAGAATTCATGAGTCTAGAGAACGTCGTCGGTGCATTGGTGAGACCAAAGGACATTACGGTGTATTCATATAGACCGTAGCGAGTGGTGAAAGCTGTCTTTGGAATATCTTCCTTTCTGATCTTTATTTGATGGTAACCCATTCTCAAGTCCAGCTTGGAGAATATTGAGGCTCCAGCAAGTTGATCAAAAAGATCATCGATACGAGGAATTGGATACTTGTTTTTGATGGTTTTCTCGTTAAGAGGACGATAGTCAACCACGAGTCTCTTTGTTTGATCCTTCTTCACAACAAACAGAGTTGGGCAACCCCAAGCGGAGGAACTAGGTTGAATGTAACATTTTTCCATGTACATATCGATTTGCTCCTTTAACAGTTTCAGTTCAGGAGGAGCTATCTTGTATGGATGCTTAGAGATTGGAGCAGTACCTGGTTCAAGCTCGATCACGAACTCAACTTCTCTGTCCGGAGGCATCCCTGGCAACTCTTCTGGAAAGACGTCAGGGAATTCACAAACCACCGGAACATTTTCAAGTAGAGGTAGAGGTTTAGCATCGAGGGTGTAAAGCTGAACAGAACTTGATTCATTTGGAGAATAGACTATCTGGCCAGACGGGTGGAACAGAGTTATTGACTTTTGGGCACAATCAATCGTACCTTTATTGGCCTTCAACCAATCCATGCCAAGAATGACATCAATGTCAGAATTGCCAAGCAGAATGAGAGAAGCAAGGAATATGTGACCTCCAATTAGGATCTGATTTCTGTGACTGATCTTGGAAGTTTGCATAGTTGCTCCAGGGGAGTTTACTACTAGCGGGGAACCCAAACCAACAAAAGGGAGTTTAACTGCTGTCGCAAAGATCTTTGACACGAAAGAATGCGATGCTCCGGTATCAAACAGCACTTTAGCTGGATAAGAGTTTAAGGGGAATGTACCGAGAACGACGTCAGGAGCTTCCTCAGCTTTGTCGACCTTGACATGATTCACCCTCGCGGTCCTCCCGACAGGCCTGTTGTTGGAGTTGAAGGCTTTAGCCGGGGGAGCACGCACCATTGTCTGGTTTGTGTTGGGACGAGGTGGTGGTGGAGGTAGCTGCCTCTGAGTGCACTTGTCAGCGTAGTGCCCCGTCTGCTTGCATTTGTAGCAAGTGACGACACGAGGAGTATCTGGCCTTGGCTGCCCCATTGAAAACCTCTGACCTTGCATGTGAGCTGGGTTGGGTGGGCGGGGAGCGAAGCCTGGAGAAGCTTGGGCGTATGGAGCCCGAGTGACAGCAGCATTTGGCACCCAGATGCGGCGCTTCTCCGGAGGGGTGGTCATGTTGGAGGAGGAACCACCCTCACGCAATGTGAGCAATCTCCAGAGCCCTAGCTATCTCACGGATCCAGTCATCAGCATCCAGAGGTTTACCAATTTTGGAATTTTAGTTATTAAGTTAAGGAATTTTGGTTCCTTAAAGGTGTCACACAAGCATTTGTTGTTTTCATCAATTTAAAGTGTTCAAAACAAATAACAAAATTCATATTTGAAAAGAACACACAATTTTAGGTGGATTACATGTTTCAAATATTGAAAAAGGAATTAGGATGAATTTATTATGAATTAAACAAGATTAAACAAGTTTTAAATGAATTTAAAACAAGCATGAATATTATTTGAATTTTATTTGTTCAAAACATAAATTCAAATTCATATGTGAAAAGTTTATACTTTTTTGGTTTGAAAACATATTTTATATGTTCAAAAATATTTTAATTTGAGCAAGTTATGAATTTAGCAATTTTAAATGATTTAAACAAGGTTTAAATTATTTAAGCAATTTTAATTATTCAAAACATGAAATAAAATTTATATTTGAAAAGGTGGTTTAAAATAGCATGGAAAACATATTTTATTTATGTTATTTGGATTATGTATGAAATATTTATGCAAGTATTCAAATTTCAACTGAATTGTTTGAATTTGAAATTTGAGTGCATTTGAATTATTCAAAACAGAATACAATTGATTTAGATAGATAGATAATTAAATTTGGTGCAGTGCACATATTTTATTTTTATTATTTGGGTTTATAAAATAAAAGTTATTAGCAATTTATTTTCAGGGACCAATCTGTAATGAAATAGGACTTAAAATGAAAAAGAAAAGGTGGAAAACGTTTTTCACTCTGAAGTGGCTAGCCACTGCCACTGCCAGAGGGCCCCTGGGCCAGCGTGGACGCACGCGTGGCAGCACTGCCACACATCACCTGACAGGGGGCCACCCTGTCAGTGCGCTGCGCAAAAATGTTTGGGATAAATCCCGCGGGCGCCAGGACTCGAACCTGTGCCCTGCTGCGCGCGCGCAAGCACTGCAACCAGTGCGGTGTGAATTCGTTCTTGTCAGTATAGCCAACGCAAACATGTTAAGGTTCAGTTTCGACTCTGAATTTTTAACTGACGAAACTTTTCTGAACTTTGACAGAACGGTGCGGTGGCCGGCGGTGAGCTACGCGGCGATGCTGGATGCTGCTGCTGGCTCGTGGGTGCTGCGTGCTGCTGCGTGTGGTGGTGCTCGCGCAAGCAGAGATAGAGGGAGCGGAGAGATTGACTGCTCACCCTCGCCGTAGTCGAAGCAGAGGGTCGGGGCAGCGCGGTGGCCGGCGAGGTCGAGGACGGCGACGTCGCTCCGGTGAGTCTCCGTCAACGAGAAGCAACCGAGGAGGAAGAGGGGAGTACGGGGGTTCAGTTCCCGTACTTAGCCCGAGGGGAAGCGTCGTCCACCGGCGGCGATCATCGGCTGAAGGGGTGGTGGCGCTCGGGTACGGTTGCAGAGAGGGGAGAATTCCGGTGAGAGAGAGAGGCGACGACGGAGAAGAGGGAGAGGGGTGGAGCGGTGGCTAGGGCTGCGTAGGGCTAGCTAGGCTAGGTTTTTATAGGGGCGCGGGGCTGCTCCTGGCCGTCCTCGCGCGACGGCGCCGACGTGCCGGGGCTGGATGCCCTGCCGTACCGCGGGAAGAAGAGCGAGGGGGGCAGCGAATCGGTATCGGGCCAAGGGAGTGGGCTGGGCCGTGCTTGCTCCCCTCCTCTGCGCGGTAGATTGCTTTTTTTTTTCCTTCTGTTTTTTTTTGCTGAAAAGAAATTAGGAAGAAATAGCTAGGTTTTTGGGTTAGGAAAAATGTAGAAAAATTTGGTTAGGCTAGTTATTACCACAGCAACTAATTGCCAACTTTGGTTTTTTCAAAAAGTTCAAATTCTATTGCTGTTTTGTAAATGATTGAATTTGTATGAATTTTGAAATATTGGGTGATTTATTTAAAAGAAATATTTCCAAAAGTTTAAACCCTCAATTTTATTTGAAACAAATTGCTTAGAATTGTTTTGTAAATTTCAATAATTCCAAAGGGTTGATGTTTGGAATTTTGTTTGAATTTGAATAACATTTGGATTAAGGGAACTATTAAAAACCACAATTTTAAATAATTGAACCTTATGGAATAAATGGAAACAATTGAGGTTTTGAGTTGAACTTTTATTTGAAAAAGATTGTAACATAACAAGTATGAAACAAAGGTTTGAAATATTGTTTGAATTTGAATTGTGAAAACAAAGGAAAACAGATGCAAACCAACTGAAAACAAATGAAACAAATGCAAACAAAGTAATGAGTATGATGACATGATGCAAAACTTTAATAAAACAAGAATCAAACATTCTAAATGGAAGTTTTCATACTTGGGATGTTACAGGGATCCAAGATCAGGTTATTGCTGAACAGAGCCGGGTTTTGTGGGTATGAAGTTCCTGCTCCTGCTGTTCTGTTCGCCATGAATCCGAACGTGTTTCTGAGATGAGCATTTTCCCCTGTCTCGCTGGTAACCGATGCCGGCTCACCATCAACCCATGCTATAACCGGGTTTCCGTTAGCCGGTGCTTGTTGCTGGACCAGCGCTTGCGCCGCACCAGTCGCGGCCGCCGACACATCACCCTGATTAAGATTTATTGCAGGGGCCGTGTAGACCGCGACTCGGCGCGCAATGCCTGGTGAAGACTCGTACTCTTGCTCTTCGCCGCTATCTACCTCATACCGATCTTCGAGCACATGCAAGATAGATTCGGTGTCGTTTTCTCCAATAACCCGGCCACGCAGGGTCCATACCGGCTCCTCCGGCTGTTCCCTCTTTGTGGTGGGTTCCTTCTCCGGGTCTGCTATCCCGACCGACTCTTCCTCGTCCGATTGAACACAAGTAGCGTCCCTGACACAGAATCATACTCATTATTGTCAGAAGCAAAACCAGACGCACGTAATATACCGATGAAGACGTTGACCCGGCTGATCGTGATATCAGATCCGGTTTCCAGCTGATCCGACTCTGGCCCCCAGCCAAAGTCGTCTACGATCTTCTCTCCTTCGGGGTTGGTGACGATCTTGCCGATGACGAGGTTCTTCATGCTTTCCCGAGCTTCTCCCATGACGTAAACACCTTTGGACGTAGGCCCCACGGTGGGCGCCAACTGTCGCGGGATAATCACGGCAGACGTTACCGGGGGTAACTTAGATTGGGGTGAATCGACTCTGGTGTTTGGGAGAGGGTTTAGCTCGGATGCACTCATATTAACTGGTGATTTAAGGTCTCGGTCTACAATGTCTCCAAAACTCCAATCTAGGGTTACAAGGACTAGCTCTCGAATACCTAGAATACGCGAATCCTTCTATCTCTCTCGATCCCTGTTTCTATGCCCTAGAAGCCGGTTTATATAAGACCCGACTTCCTGGCTTTCCTTACAAGATACATGCGGGATCCTACTCGGGATCCATACACAACCCTAAATTTCCTACCGTAACACCCAAGTCATGGATCACATGGTCACGACGCCTTTTAGACCTCCTGGACCTTTGGGCTGGGTCTCCTGCGCATCCACTGGCCCATTAACAGGATCTGGCCTAGCATCACAACGCGGGGTCTTGCGCAGCTTTCTTTTGGCCGGGTCTCGTCCCAGGTGCGGTCCTACCGGGTTATCATCCCCCAACAGTTCTCCTGGCCTTATATATGTAGCAAGGTCTCAAACCGTACCAGGAGAGGACTCGAACCCTAACCTAGAGTCGGTTACAAGTTTCCTAACTTGACCCGCAAGGCTTTGCGGGTGGGATTCAATTGGGCCTTCTAGAGTAATCCATGATGCATCCTTTAGAGCTTGGGCCGTAGGCCTGAGACCGGGTAGGCTCACCCGATAGGCCTAGGATCCATCCCTTCGTTAGTAGCCCCCGAGCGTTTACTCGACTGAGAATCCGTCGAGTGGGCGCTCAGAACTTATCTTGGTTTCTTTTCGACTGGTGGCTTCAATCGTTTGAAGAGGATGTGTATCCTGTATGCGATGCATTTCTTGTACTCGAGTATCGAGAAAATAAAAGTGCCTGTGTGTTTGGCTGTTTTCGCAGAAAGATGTGGCTCAGTTGCTTGGCTCTCCCGAAAGCTCAAGGTCAATTAATTGCATCTAGGGCAAAAACAGTTCTGGCCTACACAGATTCAAGACCTCCGACTCGAATCCGGTGAGGTGATCATTGCGACTGGGCCGTAGAGGTCTTACCGAGTCGAACTTAACCTAATAGGGTACCCGGCGCGCCCGCTAGGATTTTTCTTCGTGTTGTTGACAGGAAATTACCGGACGACGCAGCTTGAGTGCGATTCCAGGCCCTCAAGAGAGATCTTTTGGGTCTTACCTTCGTATTCGAAAGAAATACGGCATCCAGATGTGCCTAGTCGGCCGAACGATCCAGGGGATTGATGTCTGTACATCGTATAACCGAGTGGTAGGAGCTACGCGCTCGCAAGTTTTCTCCAGGGATATTTCGAGTGAAAATGTCTCTCTTGATTTTGTGCACAAAGTTTTTGTGCTTTGTAGTCTTCTATCCATACAAAAGAGTTTTGGTGTTTGGAAACCTTGTCGTTCCCATTTGAAAGGAAATTTTGTATCTAGGGCTTTTATGCGAAAGAGTTTTCGCGTCACGGTTTGCCCATACGAAGTTATTTCGTGTCTAGGGCTTTTATGCGAAAGAGGTTTCACGTCACGGTTTGCCCATACAAAGTTATTTTGTGTCTGGGGCTTTTATCCGAAAGAATTTCGAGGCTGCTGATGTCCACAATAACGTCATAGCGCACTTTATCCTCCCTATGGGATGTGACAGAGTGAGAGGAGATGTGCTGGCCCACCTTGTCAGCTTTTTGACCGGAAACAAGACGTCGTTTCCGGTTTTCCCGCAAACTGCGTGCAGTAATTACGCATGATCTACTGTTAAGATCGTGGCACGAAACAACCTTCGTCGCCCTTTCGTTTCAGCTTCACGCGTGGCAGCCGCGATGGGTGCCACGTTCCTCGATGAGCGGCCAGGATTGGGTGACTCCGTGTATATATACGGTCCTTAGGTAAAAGGTAAAAACTTCCCGTCATTTTCTTCCCAGCCTTCGTCTTCCTCGCGCGCACCTCCTCCTCTGCGAGCTTGCACCAGCATCCATGGCGGGCGGGAAGAAGCGTAGCGCTGCTGTCTCCTCCTCGCAGGCGCCTGAAGATGTTCCCGCGCCTCCTGCTCCGCGCTCCGGCGACTGGCGCTCCCCCAACACCACGCAGAAAAGCATCAATGAGATGCAGAGGGAAGGGCTACTGCCTCCCGACGCCGAGAAGTGGGTTCGCCTCGGCAAAAAAGAAGAGGTACCTAATCCCCGTGCGAACGAGTGCGTGATATTCGCGGATCACGTCGCGCGCGGGCTCCATGACCTGCCTCCGAACGCGGTGCAGCACATCTCGTGCTTCATCGTGCTTTGCGAGTGCTTCCTTGGTATCCTCCCGCACTGGGGCCTTTGGAAGGCCCTGTTCAAGGTGCGGATCTTCCGCGAGAAATCGCGGGTAGAGAGCGAGCTTGGAGAGACGCTGCGCAACGGCGGCTTCGGAATCCAGGCGAAGTCAGATACCCTGTATTTCGACATGCACCTCATCGACTCCGCGCAAGGGTGGAGGAGAAAATGGTTCTACGCCATCGACAACAGCGCGGGTGGAGTTCATGAATTCCACCCGTTCGCTGTATTGAAGCGGCAAAAGTCTTGGGCGCACAAGCTTTTAGTCGAAGAAGGCCGAGTCGTCGCCCCGCTACTCGCCAAGGTGGCAATCCTCCGCGACCAAGCCGCAGGAATTGCGCTGAACGACTTGCATCTGGCAAGTGCGTTCCTCAAGCACAGGATCCAGCCCTTGCAGGAGAGGCCCTCCACCATGTGGGAGTATCAGGGCGTCCAAGACCCCAGCCGCGTGAGCCGAGAAAAACTCTCGAATGCTGAATTCGAGAAGAAGATCGCGACCATCACCAAGCTGAAAGTGGGCGATGACTTCCCCGACTGCTTTGTCGCCCCATTCGAAGCTTCGAGACCTCCTCCATCCGAAGTAAGTTCAAATATTTTTCTGTCTTATCTCTTTCCTTTGTTCGAAAGTTTGTCGGCTGAATTTCTTCCTCTTCACTTGTTTTGTTCTCCTTCTGTAGAGTCTAGTGGTGGTAACCTGCTACCCGCCGGTCTCCGGTGAAGAAACCTCAGACCTGTTGGCAAACAACCTGGATGTTCCTGTCGACACCAGCGTTGCCGATGCTGACTCGAGCTCCGAGCGCGATTCTTCGGATGACGTGGAGGAATCGGGTAGCGATCTTCGCCACCGCAAGAGCCGCCGGGCGGGAGACGATGAAGCCACCTCCAAGGATAACTCCTTGGGTGGGGGATCTGATAAAGAGCCCCTCATTGTGACCCCACTGAGTGTGCGCGCTCCTCCCGCTCCCAGGCCGAAGATCCAGACCGCCTGGAACGCGGATATGTTGGACGATGATGATGACGAGTAAGTTTTTCCTTCTTCGTTCGAGTCGAATGTTTTCTTCTCGCTCCTTCTGACGTTATTGTTTTCCTTCATGATAGGCTCCAGTCCATCAGCCCCGGCCGGTTTGCCTCTTCCCTTCCTCTCGAGAAGAGGAACGATGCTGCTGCTGCGGGTGAAACCCCGACTGCCGGGACCATCCAGAATTCGCCGAGCCCAGCCCCATAGCTGCGGCTGCGGGTAAGTAAAGAAAGCATGGAATTGTAGTGGTTTGTTTAACAATGTAGGAAAATGGACCGGGGTTCATAGTTTCACTAGTGGTGTCTCTCCATAAAAGATAGCATGCTGGGTGAACAAATTACCGTTGTGCACAATATAACATGATGATTACTATGATATTTAGTGCGGGCATTACAACAATATACACAGACCGACATCCATCTGCATCTATGACTAATAATCCACCCTCAGGTTATCATCCGAACCCCCTTAGGTATTAAGTTGCAAGCAACATATAACTGCATTAAACAAAGTGTGTAATGTAAGCAATGATTATGCACGCGGGTAGTATCACCGTTGTTTTCTCCCTAATGGCAACAACACATCCCCCTTCATGTTTTTGTCACTCGAGCAAGGTGGTGAGGAGGCATGAACCCACTATCGATCATAAATACTCCCTCTTGGAGTCACTAGCAACTTGTCACACCCCAGTTTTTGACTCTTGGACTATGCTCAAGAAGACAAAAATTAGGGCCAACAATTTTTTTTATAACAACATGATTGTTTGAACTAACAGATGCTTGTGTGCTAAAACATATTTGCAACACAAGTCTTGTTTCCATATAAAACCAATACCTTATGTTTCTGAGAAATATTCCTATTTTATTTTCCCCTGATGTTTTCATAATGTTACTTGAGAGATTTTTATTCCAAGACTTGGATCATTATGGCTTGCATCTTAAAACAAACTTTTAACCTTGTTGGGTCCAAGAAAACAAGTTTCCAAGATGATCTATGAAAGTTTTCTTTTAACTTTCCTATAGAAAACAATTCCTGAAAAATAATCCAAATACCTGTTTTCTACCATTGTTTTCACCAAGCTTTGAATTGTTATTTTATGATTTCTTGACTTTTAATTAAACCTTGAAATGTATACTACAAAGCTATAAGCTCACTTTTATTTTTGGAGAAATAAAAACTATCTTTTGCTTGATGTGTTTGTGGTATAAAATTAAGGCAGAAAATGGCATTTTTGAGAAACAGATAAAAACAGGAAGTATACCTTTTCCTCCAATGTTTTCATGGCCTTAACTTATTTCAAATTTGTTTTCCAAAGTTGTTTATGAAAGTATATAACATGGTTAACAAATCCATACCTTGAAAACAAATTTTGAGAATCATTTAAGCACTAAAACCAAACCCAACTTTCTGTCTGTTTTCAACACTTAGAAAATTTCTAAGTCCTTAGACTGAATTTTCTGAATTTTGCAGTAAACAGTAGCAGATACACTTTTGCACCTTTGATTTCTTGTTGATCCCTTGATCTTTTGGAAGTGTAACCAAGCCTAGTGTGTTGACCAGCTTTCCTACTCGACCAATAATGCATTGGGTTCCTTCTAGAAGCCCTAGGCCTGAACTTATTAGAGAGAGAAGAGGAGATGAGGTGGCAGAAGTGGGAGCCCATGCCATTGACTATTTTTGGTTGCCACTTGCACCACTTGCACCTTTGGCCAGGTTGAGACCTGCACACACATGGTAGGTGATTAGGGCAAGCCAGGGCACGAAGTAGAAATGACCAGAAACCCTAGGGTTTGCTCTATGCCATTGTTGGCATCCAACCGAGCTCCCCATTTTGCCCTTGAGGTTCAGACCTTGGCTATAAGTACCAGGGCTGTGCCCTTGTGTTCCTTGCACCTCTCACTTTCCCTCCTACCTCCCCTGGTCGCTTTCTACCCAAGCCCTAAGCAAACCTAGCTCGAGTTCTAGCCCGAGGGGTGAGCACCATGGCCACGGCAGTGCCCTGCTCGCACCCCTCCACTCCAGCCCCTCCCACTGCCACAGTACCACTCCCCACACTCCCCGGAACCTCCCAGACAAGGCCCCGAGCCCGCTAACCCCCGGAGGCGCCGCCGCCGTCCACCTCGCCGCCGCGGTCACCGCGCAGAGCGCCGGCCGCGTTCCACCGCTGACGGCCACGCCGCGAGTCGCAGTCGCCGCCCCTCGGTGCCTCAACCACCCAGCAGCCACCCCCGAGCGCCCACAGCCCCTCCCGAGCCCCACGGTGAGCGCTACGGCCATCCCCTTCTTTTTCTCCGTCGGGTTAGAGAGAGGAGGTGAGGAGAGGAGGAAGAAAACGCGCGGACCGTTCGATCTCTGATCAACGGCCGCGGTTGAACGGGATGTTTCCCGCGCCCGCGCTTGCGTGCGTAGCGCAACGGGCTGCGCATCTGCCTAGTTGGGCCGCGACCCGCAGAATCCAGCCCGTGTGCTGGGTGTGTTTTATTCATTTAACTCTCCACATAAATGGTACCTTTCACTTTGGGCTTGAGAAAAATATTAAAACTGCAAATTAAAATCTGGAAAAATTCAAGGACCTAGAGATATTAAATATAAACCACCCAAAATTTGCAGATCTACTTTTGGAAGATTATTTTGAACACAATGAATGTTCTCCCTCAGACTATCATTGAGAATGTTTTAACTATAACTTTTAAAATATGTGACTAAATGGAACAAACTCAACTGTTCTGTATAGGTATTGAAAGTATCTATCCAATGCACCTAACCTCACATCAAGGTGAGTTATGATATGAAAATGCCATCCAGATTACTAAAGGACCAGTAGGCTTTTCTTTTAATTGTTTAAGGAATTTAAAAATGCTTTTTGGAGAAAATCCAATTGGATGAGTTTGGTATTGACTAGATCTATCTTATCCTAGCTTAGATTAATTTTTTAAGCTCTAGATAATTTTTGGTGGACAGATCTACAAAACAGCACTTTTCTGTTTCTGTTTTTAATTGTGTTCTTGTTTGAAATGATTGGTGTGGATGATTAGATCTTGCTTCCTAGCTTGTATAAAGTTTTTAGGACTTGTTATTGAGTTGTTTTCTTACAGTACCTCTACCTTAGAAAGTGTGTGCATGTTTGGAAACTGAAATAAAAATGAAATAGCATTGGTTCCTTCTAGTTTTATTAATTGGAATTTTTTTTGTGATGCCTAGATCCTTGTGTGAATGCTTTGTTAATTTTAGGGCTATGATTTTCTATGGATCCAGTACCATTTTGGTACTGTTATTTTGAATTTAATACCTCTGTTAGCTTGCATGTCTTTTTATAGTGAAGCATGTGTAGGTTTTGTTATTCTTATGCACTAGTATTGTTTTCACTAGAATAAATGGCTTTGTGATGTTTTCTTTTGTTATACTAATTTTGTCATGGGTAACCAGAGGCTTAGTACCTCTCTTGCCTTGTTATTAGTGGGACCATAACCCACTGATCCCATTGCATCTTGGTTGTAGATGAAAATCCCCAACCATGCACATGTGAGAAATTATCATGTGTTAAATTGTGATTGATTTCTATTTTTCCACCATGGAAAATAGAATTGTTTGTTTTCACTTATGCAAGTGAGAAGTTTGTTTCTTATCAGAGGATACTAGTATGTTAGATGTGATCCATTTTTTTAGCATAATATTCCTTAGGAGTATCATGTTAAGAAATGATCCACTATTGAGTGCTAAATTAAATAGTTTGCAAATAAACTAAAGTCCTCTTCATTGACATATTGTTTGTGAATGATTTTAAATTGAGTGTTTGGATTTTTGAAAAGGTTTAGATGATTTTTCTTTAAGTGCATAGCTACTGGTTGTGTGAGTTATACCTTATTTGATTGCTAGTAATGATTAGAGAAAACATAAATTGCTAGAATTAATTTGTGCATGCTTAATAGTTGTTTCATAGGATTATTTTGATGTACTTGCTTCCTAGCATGAGTATGTTTTGTGTACTGTTATTAGTTACATTTATATTCATGACTTGCTTGATTAGGTTTAAGCAATCATAATAGCATTGTTTGTTTCCCTAGTAGTGAACTAGTGTCACCACTAGAAAATGGTGATTCTTGCTATAGTATTGGCATCTCTTATTTTATGAGTATATGAGTTTAGTATAGCATGGTTAGGAAGTTATTGCTTATGTGATGATGCCTTGAACTCTTTAGTTGCATGTGCTATAGTTATAGAATATAATTATTTCTTATAGCATGCTTGTGTAGATTTTTCCATACTAGTATGCTATTAGTGCAGTCCTGTTTCTATGATTTTGATAGGAGCATTATCTTGAGTGAAGATGGTGTTTTAGATTATTTTTATGACTTGACTCTTTGGTTATTAGCTACTGGTTGTTTGTTAAATTTTCATGTTTGATGGATTCCAAAACTTCAAGAAAACATTAAGGTAGTAATTAAATAGCCTATTCATCTGTGGTGTGTTTACCTGCTGTTATGAAATTGTCTGAGTGTGTACCTTAGCATGAGTGTCATACTTGTGTTATTTGTTGTGCTAGTGTTGTTGTTGTGCTTAAGAGTATCTTATGAGACTAAGACATCCAACTAAAATCACAAACACACTTAAGTGATAGTAATACCCACTGCCATGGGTATTGATCTGTCTGTTTGTTTTTATCATAGTAACCTAACCCTTTGCACCCATAAGCTATATTTTTAGCTTCTTATATATCTTGTTATGAGAGTGGTACACCACTCCATTTCTGATATGTAAGATGTGGGATATGGTTTCCTGAACCATATGCTTGTCTGACGATAGTTGTGTGCCCTGAGAGCTATGTGAGACAGTTTTCTCGATAACGTTTGTGAGTTGGCGCCTTTGTACTTTTGCTTGCTTTATGCGTTGTTTAGCTTGGTTGTGTGTCTTTTAGACCTGAGAGTGTGTCTTGTATTTCTTTTACGACACTAGAAAACGAAGAAGAAGAAGAAGCAGTTGTGGAGCTGTGCGTCAAGTTCAAGCTACATCAAGGCCAGGGACATTAAGAGATTGAGGCAAGCCATCCTGATGCTTGCTGTTATAATACACTTATCATTATCTATCATGCATGTTTTACTTCTGAAAAGTTTTACAAAAACTTTGATTTTTCCAAAAACTAGTTTTGAGTGTTTTCTACTACTATATATATACTACTACTATGCCAGTAGTTGATACTTGGTGTTACCAAGCCCATAAGCCACCATATGGTATTTATTACCATCAGATATATTAGTCCCTAAGTGGACACCTTAAAATTGTGTTTTTACAAAACAAAGGCTTTATGGAAAACCCGGAAGAAAAGGCGGATCCTTATTCTCCGGAGGAATGAGGAAGTGGTCATTTTTGGGAAAATGGTGTTTTTTCAAAAATGACACATAACCTAGTCTTCGCCGGACAACCTTTACCGTACTGCCACCCTACCCCAACATGGGCACGGGGCTTAACTGGAAGTTTGTCCTTGTTAGTGTGTGTTCTATCTCAAATGCTATAAGGGACGGGATCCCTTGAACCGATTGTCGTCAAAACCCCCAATGTTGAGACATAAAAAGTGTGGGATTAAGTTTCCCTCCGGTCGCGTCAGTTGAGGCATCCTGGCTGGCGGGGATTAGCTCGGTGTCGGGGATGACCGGTAAAACTCAACTGAGAGATAGACACATTCTAGCTTGAACATAGTGGAAAGTTATGATCGGTGATATGATGTTTCACATACTGTTGTTACAGTCCGTGATTTTTCACGGCAGGTGTACTGAATCTGGTGGGTGTGTACACCTCTGCAGAGTACAACTTTTTCGAAGAAGCCGCGTCATCGGGTATGGACAGTTGAATGGCCATGTAGCTAGCATTGTGTCAATGTTTTCAAAAAGGTGTTTTTAAAGAGAGTGTTGACCCCGGGAAGTTCGGAAAAGAAGAAAAACCTTGTACCATGGAGGTACCGATGATGAAAAGCCAGAAGTTGTTTCACAAGAAGTTTTGCAGAGAAAATCTTTCTTCTCTAAGCAAACATTTGGAAATTGATTCCAAGAAGTTTTGCAGAGAATTTTTTTTTCTTCTAATAAAGTTTGATAAAACCTCTTGTACATGCGATATCGACAAGAGAAACAAAGCTATATTATTTTCTTCTGAAGTATCTTCTTCAGCAAAGATACAGATTAACCTGACTGCAACTATGGTGTCATCCTATATGAACACCATTGGTAGTGAACCCTACTTATAGCCTACCTATTACACCATATGAGCATTCTTGCATTTTTGGTAAGTTACATGATGGATGTCTTGCTGAGTACATTCAAATGTACTCATTATGGTTTCACCCCTGGTATCTACTTGTCAGACTTCGAGAAGGAGTCTCAGAAGAAGATCGACGAAGAGGAGTACGGCGCTGATGGCTATGCGAACTAGGATCGTCTCCGGGTCAGCAGCATGTAGGTGAAGGCGTGACTTGGGCTGTACCACGTTATGTGTGCGCTTAGTCTTCTGCTATGTGTGTGTTGTCCTGCGTGACAACCGTGTAGTATGGGTCATGTGACCATGTGTCTTTGTTAGTGTTGTGTAACCGGGTAATGGATATTGTATCTATGTACCAACTTGATATGTTGTTCACGACTGAATTCCTGGGATCGTGAATGTATGCATATCAGGGGTGTCCTTGAACAGTGGTTCGAAGGGCAGGCCCTACAGAGTTGGCATCAGAGCTATCCTGACCTTAGGAGACCTTAGTTAGCATGGACGTTAGCTAGTACCCTGACAATGGAAGTAAAACAAACCAGGTCATTAAGCTGATTATTTTTCAAAAGGATTCCATACTCCACCCTCTCTGGTTTTCAAGAAAAACTCTACTTACACTCAAGTTAAAAGGGGAGCATTTTAAAATTCTGCACACTATTACCTAACTTAACCCACTTTAAAATCTTGTGTAGATGGAAGTTATCTTCACCAAGTCCTTCCGGCTGGGATCGCATGCACCTTGCTACCGCCGTTTTGAGGAGGATTTGATCAAGATGGCTCATCTTATCGGTCGTCCCACACCTGAATTGAAGGGAGCCCAGATTCACCATGATGGACGAGAATTGTCCTGGTTGGTTGTCTGTACCATCCGTGCACCTCTGCTAGCACCGTCAACTCCAGAAATCATCTGGGAAGTGGTAGAGAGCAGTTGGGAAGATGGTATCCTTAGGGTAATGCAGCTGGTCATTGCCAAGCTCGCGAACTTCTTTCGCGACAAGTTTGCAGGAACCCCTTATAGGTACTTTGGAAGAGGCGACGAGGATGACAGGCCAGTAGAAGTCACTGGAGACTTTGTGTTTGCTCGTCACTTCCAGCACTTGGAGGGACAGCTGTACAACACCCAACTCTCCCTTGATAGAGTAAGGGCACATCATGACCTCCGAGGAAGAGACATAGACCAACTAGAAGCCAGTCTTGGTGCATCTTCGGTTACCGAGCGTCGTCTCAAGGTACTGAAGAAGACAATGAAGTACACTGACTCCCAGCACCGCACACGAGTGAGAGCCCTTCAGCTTCAGCTTGCAGCCAGCAAGGCTAGAGTGGAAGAGCTGGAGGAACAGCTACGCGCTTTCTCGATCACTTAGGATTGCCCCAGGATGTTAGGAGTTGTGTAATCCCCTCTGAGACGCTTGTTTGTCTGTATGGTGTGAACTCTGTTAGAGCTTTGTGTGCGCTCGTTGTATTATAAGCCTTATGCTTAGCCTTGAGAACCCTTAAGTTAAGGTGTGCTTGTTAAGACTCTGTTCCATGCATATGTCAATCTTGGTTTGAGTTGGCGTTTGTTTCTTCAACGTTGCTCGTTGTTTTGGTGCATATCGTTCTCATCTCCTATGAGCCGGTATGTGTCTCCAGTTCTCAAAAGAGAACCACCTTTAGTTGTTTTCACCTTACACCGTTCCTTGTCTTCAGCATGGCCAGCAATCTACCTCCATTACCCGAGCCGACAGTTGCTCAACTGTTTGCTCTGCTGAGGGAAGGAAGTGAAGCCGCTCGTGCTGAACTCTTTGCCACCCGTGTTGCCCTGGAACAGTTGACTCAGCTTGTCACCACGAACGGTGAGGATACTGCTTTCCTTATGAGGGAATACCAGCAACTGCTTGCTGGAGAAGGCCGCAAAAGGAAGACAGTGACACCAGGAGAAACTAGTTCATGGGTGCCTCGCAGCGTTTTGCCTGCAATGCCACAATCTTCAAGAAGGCGTGTGAAGGTCAAGCCTAGAACCACGGGTTGTTTTACCCGTGGACAGGAAGGACACTTTGCTCGTGATTGTCCCAAGAAGCACCATATTCTAGCTCATCCTGATGAACCCCAAGAACGCCAAGGTCCATCGCATAAGAGACGAAAGAATCTGATGAGTGGACCTCGAGACCAAGCTGAGGTTGCAGAAGCATCTGCAACTCATGCCAATGGTACGTTTTCGAACCAAACCTGTGAAACCCCCTTGCTTGCTTGTCGTTATACCCTGAGAAACCCGACGTAAATGGAACACTAGAAGTGTAACGTCGGACTAAATAAAATCTAAACGATACTAACCAAAACCTCCATCAAAATCTTTGGTATACCACCCTCCAGAGTAAATTAAGCTTTTGCCACAAAAAAATTGTGGCCATCTTACAGAGATGATAAAACAACAAGTCTTTCGGAACTCCAAAGAGATACCTTGCTCCGGAAATAAGATTACACCAACAGGAAAAGATTCTAAGAAAAACAAAATACAAGTCTGTTTTCCAGCACAGACCACTACACCTACTTTGGTGTATACCCTAACCTTACCAGACCCTCTCACAAGTGAGAGCCTAGTCTGAAGGTGAGCTACTCTCACCTGAGGCAGAACCCCGAGTCAGTCGACGACGGATTTCCTCCAGTCTTCCAGGCTTAGTGCCACCAGCGTGAGCCTCCACTGGCGCAACCACCGGCGCCACCACTCGTCTTTCTTCCACCACGGTCTTGGTCCGGATACCATACACCAGTCGTGGATGTCCCAGCATGCGAAAAACATGGCTAACAGGATCACTGTGACCGATCCCACCAAGCAGCAGCTGAAGGATAGCACGATGAGGAAGTGCTCCAAGAAAGTTGCTCGCTCGAGCAGAGAGACGTACTCCTTAAAGAAGTCATTGATTAACTGGGAAATGAAGCTCATCGTGAGGTGAGATTTGGAGGAAAACAGCTACCCTTTTTATAGCAGCAAGAGCAGAGCCCTCTCCTTCATCAAGCACTACGCGGGAAGAGCCAAAGAATCCAGCCGCAGTGCTTATAAATGGCGCGAAAACACCGCGCACCTCTTCGCCAAGTGTCTAGAGCATCGACCTGTCACACTCGTAGCAGTCCTACAGCGAGGTGTCAGCCCATCATGGACTCACAGTGGGCGGGACACCCTGATTGCTGAAAGTGTGCGCACCTGATGAGAAGAAAAGGCCACAAGGAAAAGGAGAAACGCGGAGGGCATCGACTGCGAAGTGAGCCCAGTCCCACACGTCAGCAAAACACTGGAGAAAACCCAGGGTGCATCTAGCTTCTGAGCTTTCCTCCCAATCATGGAAAGCCTACTAGCTGTTTGTAGCCTATACCCTGCAAAACTAGGTTTCTGTGACCACTTATGGGTGGCCAGAACCTTTCCTGTCGATTTTAGAAAAGTGAAATTTCTTGTTTTGGGGCACCTTGGAAAAGCGACTTTTCTGGAACAAGTTGGATTTTCTAACCCTGGCTTGATAACATGGTTTTGGGGAAAAACCATGAGTTCAAGTTTAAAACATGACACCCAAACCTTGAAAAGAAAAAAATTAATTTTACCTGTGAATTTTGGGAAGGTAAATTAAAGGGGGGAAGCCCCTGTAAATAATGTTACAAACCATCAACACATGTTTTTAAGCAAATCATCTAACATTGTTGTTTTGACCATACCCTCTTCTCGCCTGCCTGCGAATCTCGGGACGAGATTCTTTTAAGGGGGGAAGGTCTGTCACACCCCAGTTTTTGACTCTTGGACTATGCTCAAGAAGACAAAAATTAGGGCCAACAATTTTTTTTTTATAACAACATGATTGTTTGAACTAACAGATGCTTGTGTTCTAAAACATTTTTGCAACACAAGTCTTGTTTCCATATAAAAGCAATACCTTATGTTTCTGAGAAATATTCCTATTTTATTTTCCCCTGATGTTTTCATAATGTTACTTGAGAGATTTTTATTCCAAGACTTGGATCATTATGGCTTGCATCTTAAAACAAACTTTTAACCTTGTTGGGTCCAAGAAAACAAGTTTCCAAGATTATCTATGAAAGTTTTCTTTTAACTTTCCTATAGAAAACAATTCCTGAAAAATAATCCAAATACCTGTTTTCTACCCTTGTTTTCACCAAGATTTGAATTGTTATTTTATGATTTCTTGACTTTTAATTAAACCTTGAAATGTATAATACAAAGCTATAAGCTCACTTTTATTTTTGGAGAAATAAAAACTATCTTTTGCTTGATGTGTTTGTGGTATAAAATTAAGGCAGAAAATGGCATTTTTGAGAAACAGATAAAAACAGGAAGAATACCTTTTCCTCCAATGTTTTCATGGCCTTAAATTATTTCAAATTTGTTTTACAAAGTTGTTTATGAAAGTATATAACATGGTTAACAAATCCATACCTTGAAAACAAATTTTGAGAATCATTTAAGCACTGAAAACAAACCCAACTTTCTCAACTTTCTGTCTGTTTTCAACACTTAGAAAATTTCTAAGTCCTTAGACTGAATTTTCTGAATTTTGCAGTAAACAGTAGCAGATACACTTTTGCACCTTTGATTTCTTGTGATCCCTTCATCTTTTGGAAGTGTAACCAAGCCTAGTGTGTTGACCAGCTTTCCTACTCGACCAATAATGCATTGGGTTCCTTCTAGAAGCCCTAGGCCTGAACTTATTAGAGAGAGAAGAGGAGATGAGGTGGCAGAAGTGGGAGCCCATGCCATTGACTATTTTTGGTTGCCACTTGCACCACTTGCACCTTTGGCCAGGTTGAGACCTGCACACACATGGTAGGTGATTAGGGCAAGCCAGGGCACGAAGTAGAAATGACCAGAAACCCTAGGGTTTGCTCTATGCCATTGTTGGCATCCAACCGAGCTCCCCATTTTGCCCTTGAGGTTCAGACCTTGGCTATAAGTACCAGGGCCGTTCCCTTGTGTTCCTTGCACCTCTCACTTTCCCTTCTACCTCCCCTGGTCGCTTTCTACCCAAGCCCTAAGCAAACCTAGCTCGAGTTCTAGCCCGAGGGGTGAGCACCATGGCCACGGCAGTGCCCTGCTCGCACCCCTCCACTCCAGCCCCTCCCACTGCCATAGTACCACTCCCCACACTCCCCGGAACCTCCCAGACAAGGCCCCGAGCCCGCTAACCCCCGGAGGCGCCGCCGCCGTCCACCTCGCCGCCGCGGTCACCGCGCAGAGCGCCGGCCGCGTTCCACCGCTGACGGCCACGCCGCGAGTCGCAGTCGCCGCCCCTCGGTGCCTCAACCACCCAGCAGCCACCCCCGAGCTCCCACAGCCCCTCCCGAGCCCCACGGTGAGCGCTACGGCCATCCCCTTCTTTTTCTCCGTCGGGTTAGAGAGAGGAGGTGAGGAGAGGAGGAAGAAAACGCGCGGACCGTTCGATCTCTGATCAACGGCCGCGGTTGAACGGGACGTTACCCGCGCCCGCGCTTGCGTGCGTAGCGCAACGGGCTGCGCATCTGTCTAGTTGGGCCGCGGCCCGCAGAATCCAGCCCGTGTGCTGGGTGTGTTTTATTCATTTAACTCTCCACATAAATGGTACCTTTCACTTTGGGCTTGAGAAAAATATTAAAACTGCGAATTAAAATCTGCAAAAATTTAAGGACCTAGAGATATGAAATATAAACCACCCAAAATTTGCAGATCTACTTTTAGAAGATTATTTTGAACACAATGAATGTTCTCCCTTAGACTGTCAGTGAGAATGTTTTAACTATAACTTTTAAAATATGTGACTAAATGGAACAAACTCAACTGTTCTGGATAGGTATTGAAAATATCTATCCAATGCACCTAACCTCACATCAAGGTGAGTTATAATATGAAAATTACATCCAGATTACTAAAGGACCAGTAGGCTTTTCTTTGAGTTGTTTAAGGAATTTAAAAATGCTTTTTGGAGAAAATCCAATTGGATGAGTTTGGTATTGACTAGATCTATCTTATCCTAGCTTCGATTAATTTTTGAAGCTCTAGATAATTTTTGGTGGACAGATCTAGAAAACAGCACTTTTCTGTTTCTGTTTTTAATTGTGTTCTTGTTTGAAATGATTGGTGTGGATGATTAGATCTTGCTTCCTAGCTTGTATAAAGTTTTTAGGACTTGTTATTGAGTTGTTTTCTTACAGTACCTCTACCTTAGAAAGTGTGTGCATGTTTGGAAACTGAAATAAAAATGAAATAGCATCGGTTCCTTCTAGTTTTATTAATTGGAATTTTTTTTGTGATGCCTAGATCCTTGTGTGAATGCTTTGTTAATTTTTGGGCTATGATTTTCTATGGATCCAGTACCATTTTGGTACTGTTATTTTGAAGTTAATACCTCTGTTAGCTTGCATGTCTTTTTATAGTGAAGCATGTGTAGGTTTTGTTATTCTTATGCACTAGTATTGTTTTCACTAGAATAAATGGCTTTGTGATATTTTATTTTGTTATACTAATTTTGTCATGGGTAACCAGAGGCTTAGTACCTCTCTTTCCTTGTTATTAGTGGGCCCATAACCCACTGATCCCATTGCATCTTGGTTGTAGATGAAAATCCCCAACCATGCACATGTGAGAAATTATCATGTGTTAAATTGTGATTGATTTCTATTTTTCCACCATGGAAAATATAATTGTTTGTTTTCACTTATGCAAGTGAGAAGTTTGTTTCTTATCATAGGATACTAGTATGTTAGATGTGATCCATTTTTTTAGCATAATATTCCTTAGGAGTATCATGTTAAGAAATGACCCACTATTGAGTGCTAAATTAAATAGTTTGCAAATAAACTAAAGTCCTCTTCATTGACATATTGTTTGTGAATGATTTTAAATTGAGTGTTTGGATTTTTGAAAAGGTTTAGATGATTTTTCTTTAAGTGCATATCTACTGGTTGTGTGAGTTATACCTTATTTGATTGCTAGTAATGATTAGAGAAAACATAAATTGCTAGAATTAATTTGTGCATGCTTAATAGTTGTTTCATAGGATTATTTTGATGTACTTGCTTCCTAGCATGAGTATGTTTTGTGTACTGTTATTAGTTACATTTATATTCATGACTTGCTTGATTAGGTTTAAGCAATCATAATATCATTGTTTGTTTCCCTAGTAGTGAACTAGTGTCACCACTAGAAAATGGTGATTCTTGCTATAGTATTGGCATCTCTTATTTTATGAGTATATGAGTTTAGTATAGCATGGTTAGGAAGTTATTGCTTCTGTTATGATGCCTTGAACTCTTTAGTTGCATGTGCTATAGTTATAGAATATAATTATTTCTTATAGCATGCTTGTGTAGATTTTTCCATACTAGTATGCTATTAGTGCAGTCCTGTTTCTATGATTTTGATAGGAGCATTATCTTGAGTGAAGATGGTGTTTTAGATTATTTTTATGACTTGACTCTTTGGTTATTAGCTACTGGTTGTTTGTTAAATTTTCATGATTGATGGATTCCAAAACTTCAAGAAAACATTAAGGTAGTAAATAAATAGCCTATTCATCTGTGGTGTGTTTGCCTGCTGTTTGGAAATTGTCTGAGTGTGTACCTTAGCATGAGTGTCATACTTGTGTTATTTGTTGTGCTAGTGTTGTTGTTGTTGTGCTTAAGAGTATCTTATGAGACTAAGACATCCAACTAAAATCACAAACACACTTAAGTGATAGTAATACCCACTGCCATGGGCATTGATCTGTCTGTTTGTTTTTATCATAGTAACCTAACCCTTTGCACCCACAAGATATATTTTTAGCTTCTTATATATCTTGTTATGAGAGTGGTACACCACTCCATTTGTGATATGTAAGATGTGGGATATGGTTTCCTGAACCATATGCTTGTCTGACGATAGTTGTGTGCCCTGAGAGCTATGTGAGACAGTTTTCTCGATAACGTTTGTGAGTTGGCGCCTTTGTACTTTTGCTTGCTGTATGCGTTGTTTAGCTTGGTTGTGTGTCTTTTAGACCTGAGAGTGTGTCTTGTATTTCTTTTACGACGCTAGAAAACGAAGAAGAAGAAGAAGAAGAAGCAGTTGTGGAGCTGTGCGTCAAGTTCAAGCTACATCAAGGCCAGGGACATTAAGAGATTGAGGCAAGCCATCCTGATGCTTGCTGTTATAATACACTTATCATTATCTATCATGCATGTTTTACTTCTGAAAAGTTTTACAAAAACTTTGATTTTTCCAAAAACTAGTTTTGAGTGCTTTCTACTACTATATATATACTACTACTATGCCAGTAGTTGATACTTGGTGTTACCAAGCCCATAAGCCACCATATGGTATTTATTACCATCAGATATATTAGTCCCTAAGTGGACACCTTAAAATTGTGTTTTTACAAAACAAAGGCTTTATGGAAAACCCGGAAGAAAAGGCGGATCCTTATTCTCCGGAGGAATGAGGAAGTGGTCATTTTTGGGAAAATGGTGTTTTTTCAAAAATGACACATAACCTAGTCTTCGCCGGACAACCTTTACCGTACTGCCACCCTACCCAAACATGGGCACAGGGCTTAACTGGAAGTTTGTCCTTGTTAGTGTGTGTTCTATCTCAAATGCTATAAGGGACGGGATCCCTTGAACCGATTGTCGTCAAAACCCCCAATGTTGAGACATAAAAAGTGTGCGATTAAGTTTCCCTCCGGTCGCGTCAGTTGAGGCATCCTGGCTGGCGGGGATTAGCTCGGTGCCGGGGATGACCGGTAAAACTCAACTGAGAGATAGACACATTCTAGCTTGAACATAGTGGAAAGTTATGATCGGTGATCTGATGTTTCACATACTGTTGTTACAGTCCGTGATTGTTCACGGCAGGTGTACTGAATCTGGTGGGTGTGTACACCTCTGCAGAGTACAACTTTTTCGAAGAAGCCGCGTCCTCGGATATGGACAGTTGAATGGCCATGTAGCTAGCATTGTGTCAATGTTTTCAAAAAGGTGTTTTTAAAGAGAGTGTTGACCCCGGGAAGTTCGGAAAAGAAGAAAAACCTTGTACCATGGAGGTACCGATGATGAAAAGCCAGAAGTTGTTTCACAAGAAGTTTTGCAGAGAAAATCTTTCTTCTCTAAGCAAACATTTGGAAATTGATTCCAAGAAGTTTTGCAGAGAATTTTTTTTCTTCTAATAAAGTTTGATAAAACCTCTTGTACATGCGATATCGCAAGAGAAACAAAGCTATATTATTTTCTTCTGAAGTATCTTCTTCAGCAAAGATACAGATTAACCTGACTGCAACTATGGTGTCATCCTATATGAACACCATTGATAGTGAACCCTACTTATAGCCTACCTATTACACCATATGAGCATTCTTGCATTTTTGGTAAGTTACATGATGGATGTCTTGCTGAGTACATTCAAATGTACTCATTATGGTTTCGCCCCTGGTATCTACTTGCCAGACTTCGAGAAGGAGTCTTAGAAGAAGATCGACGAAGAGGAGTACGGCGCTGATGGCTATGCGAACTAGGATCGTCTCCGGGTCAGCAGCCTGTAGGTGAAGGCGTGACTTGGGCTGTAACACGTTATGTGTGCGTTTAGTCTTCCGCTGTGTGTGTGTTGTGTGTTGTCCTGCGTGACAACCGTGTAGTATGGGTCATGTGACCATGTGTCTTTGTAAGTGTTGTGTAACCGTATAATGGATATTGTATCTGTGTACCAACTTGATATGTTGTTCACGACTGAATTCCTGGGATCGTGAATGAATGCATATCAGGGGTGTCCTTGAACAGTGGTTCGAAGGGCAGGCCCTACACAACTACTTGGCCAGAGCAACCACTAGCAACGGAAAGCATGCAAGATCTCAAATAACATATGCAATAAATACTATATTCAACTTGGAATAAGTTCAATATTCATCGGATCCCAACAAACACATCATATAGAATTACATAAGAACAATCTTGATCATGTTAGGCAGCTCACGGGATCTAAACATTGAGGCATAGGAGGAGAAGACAACCATCTAGCTACTGCTATGGACCCGTAGTCCAAGGATGAACTACTCACACATCACTCCGGAGGCATGCATGGTGATGAAGAGGCCTCCGGTGATGATCTCCTCTCCGACAGGGTGCCGGGAGACAGCTTCAGAACTCCCCTGGTCTAGGATTGATGACGACGACGACTGCAGAACTTTTCGGGGATTTTTTATTAGGTGCGTAGGGTTTTCCTTCGGAGGGGAATAAATAGGCGAAAGGGCGACGCCGGTGGGCCACTAGCGTGGCCTTACCACCCCCAGGCACGGCCAAGGGGGGCCGCGCCTGGCTATGGTGAGGGCCCCCTAGTGCCCGTCTTCGACTCCTCTTCGGACTTCTGGATGCTTCCGGGGAAAATAGGAACTTCGGGATTCGTGGGGTCCAATTTCGAGAATATTTCTAGAAAAAATTTTCTGAAATAAAAAACAGCAGAAAACAGGGAACTCGCTGTTGGCATCTTGTTAATAGGTTAGTCCCGGGAAACATGTAAAAATGCTATAAAGAAGGGATAAAACATGTAGCAATTGGCATAATATCAACATGGAACATCCGAAATAATAGATCCGTTGGAGACGTATCAAGCATCCCCAAGCTTAGTTCCTACTCGTCCTCGAGTAGGTAAACGATAAAACAAAATAATTTCCGAGTTGACATGCTACCACACAATCTTGATCATAATATGTAAAATAGAGCATGTAAACTAGGATCAAATGAACTAAAGCTGTGATCTATATTTGATATCAACAAGTAATGCATAAAAAAATAAGAAGAAGGAAGCAAAACTTTTAATGAATCAATACTAAAAGACTATCAACCGTGCAAAGTTTATTAGAGATGATTTAAGCTTTCAAGAACAACAATATCATGCATGTCAAACGATCTTCACAACCCCTGTTAGGATCAAGTCAAGCTTTCCACACGATGCAATGTTTGAATCTTAAACTATTTGCGCACTAAAAACAAGCAGGTGTTCTGCGTTGGTCCCTGGCACCGGGATGTTATGGCAAAGAGAACATTATGGGGGGGGGGGGGTGGAAGGTCAATGGAAGAAAGGCTCACAAAGCTGAAAGTGGTCATTAGACAAGAGAAAGTCTTACAACCGAAGCTATGCAAGGAGTAGGGATTGACACACAACGGATGGACGTAGAGCTATAAGTGTATGAAAGCTCTCCAATGGAACTAGTGGGGGTGCATCCAACTTGCTTGCTCACGAAGACCTAGAGCTCATTTGAGGAGGCTCATCATTGGAATATACAAGCCAAGTTATATAACGTAAAGTTCCCCACATAGTTATGAATGAATGATAATATGAAAATTTTCTCCAAACTTAAGCATAAACATAAAAGCACAAGTGTGGTATAAAGGATAGTGATGCGCCCCCCTCTCTCTTTATTCTCTCTTTGGCCCCTTTTTTTTTGGCTTTTTCGTTTTTTTTATATATCCTCGCCGGTAGGGGCAACATCCTATATTACAATGAATCATCACACTTTTAGTACTCATAACTCATAATGGAATATCTCTGATGTATCCAACTGCATGCTCCTGCCAGTGTAGCAGTATGCATAAATAACCATCAAGCTCATCATCAAGTAACATAATGGAGGTGGATGTTGTGCAACAATATATCTCGGAATGGCTATGGAAATGCCATGATAGGTAGGTATGGTGGCTGTTTTGAGGAATAATATATGGGCTTATGTGTAGGATAACAAAGTCCTCCCACGTGATTTGGATGCACTGGCGAAGTTTGCACCAACTCTCAATGTGAGAAAGGGCAACGCACAGTACCGAAGAGGCTAGCAAATATGGATGGTGGAAGTGCCAGGAACTGCAACATAGACTCATAAGTTAAAAGGTTGCAGCAAGCAAATCATCTTTACGAGGCACAATGCAAATCACTCCAAGAGGGTCCATGGCAGTGACAAGTCACTGTTAGCTACCCCGACCGTAGCGCGTAACAAAAGGCCGATCAGAAATGTATAACTCGTAGCAATCATATACCATTGTTTCTATCAGCTGGTAATTTAAGTGTGGCACATCTTCAAGTTTCTTAGACCAACCATTAAAAGTTTATACTTACTAGTCCTTCCCATTTATCCATTATGCAAATTAATATCTCAAAACAACAACAGTGATTCAAGTGAAGCAGTTTAGTGATCTACAAGACCATGCGAATTTTTCCACTATACCAACTATCACATAAGCATTTCTATTCCCAACCAAGCACATATATGAGACAACAAAAACTCTCTCTAAGCATATATCAATGAAAACTAGAGATTACTAATAGCTCTAAATAAGAGATGAATGCAAAACAGGAGCTAAATAAATCCAGCAGCCAGACAAAGATTAAGAATACAAAGTATTCCCATGAAAAAGAGGAGCGTGTCACTCTCCAATAAAAGAATGCTGGGGTCCAACCAAGCTTATTGAAAAAATAAAAACAAACTTAAAGCAAAAATAAAAGACGCTCCAAGTAAAGCACATAAGATGTGACCGAATACAAATATAGTTTCACTAGAAGTGACCTGATAATTTGTCGATGAAGAAGGGGATGCCTTAGGCATCCCCAAGCTTAGACGCTTGAGTCTTCTTGGAATTTGCTAGGATGCACCTCCGGGGCATCCCCAAGCTTAGGATTTTCACTCTTCTTGATCACATCATATCTTCCTCTTCTCTTGACCCTTGAAAACTTTGTTCACACCAAACTTCTCACAATCTTCATTAGCAATGTTAGTGCAATCAAAATAATAAATTCACATGGTTCAGTTTCAACACAAGTCTAACACTCAAAAACACATTATCTACGGTCACAACTTCTTTTAAAACTCCTTTTCTCAAAATAACACCAAAAGAAAGAGATTAAGATGCAAATGCAATTATTGGCAGAAATCTGTCAAAACAGGACAGCGGGTAAAGATGATTTTTCCGAAATCTTCAGTTGCTTAAATCAAAAAGTGTTCAAGTAAGAAAAGTTACGTATATATCCCAGGATTATGCACAAAAAAACTCAGATCATTTTGAATTTTCTGTGATTTTATACGAATTTAACAGTGGACATCAGAAATCTGTTTCCTGCGCAGAAATCCGAAATATAGTCTCAACTTTCCACTAGAGGCTTTACTTGGATCAACAAAGACACATAAGAAAAGATAGAGAGGGGTTTATAAGGAAATAAAAAACACCCAGGTGCAAAGCACACAGAAAGAAACGGCGGAAAACGGGTTGAAAACAGAGAAATAAAACGGGTTGTCTCCCGGTAGTGCTTTTCTTTAACGCCTTTCAGTTAGGCATAGAAAGCAACTCAAGTATTTTCAAGTGAGGAAGCATCAACATCATAACTTTCTCTAATAATAGAGTCAAAAGGTAGATTCATTCTCTTTCTAGGAAAGTGTTCCATACCTTTCTTGAGTGGGAATTATTATTTAATACTCCCCTCTTTCATATCAATAACAACACCAACAGTTCTAAGAAAAGGTCTTCCCAAAAAAATAGGACAAGAATCATTGCATTCAATGTTCATAACAACAAAATCAACAGGGACAAGGTTATTGTTAACCATAATGAGAACATCATCAATTCTACCAAAAGGTTTCTTCTTAGCATTATCAACAAGATGAAAATCCAAATAGCAGTGTTCCAACGGTGGCAGATCAAGCATATCATAAAGCTTTTGAGGCATAACAGAGATACTAGCACCAAGATCACACAAATCATTGCAATCAAAATAATTTACTTTTATCTTAATGATGGGCTCCCAACCATCATCTAATTTCCTAGGGATAGATGTTTAAAGTTTTGGCTTTTCTTCTCTAACTTTCACGAGAGCATTGGTAATATGTTTAGTAAAGGCCATATTCATGGCACTAGCATTGAGACTTCTAGCAAGATTTTGTAGGAACGTAATAACTTCATAAATACTGCAATCATCAAAATCAAAATTATTATCATCAAAAGTAATGGGACTATTATCTCCCACATCTCTAAAAAATTTAGCACTTTTATGAAGAGCAATTTCAGCAATTTGAGGCAATTTAGCACGTTTCACCAAAGGGGTGGAGACTTTGTTAACACCAACTACCTTACCATTGATAGTAGGAGGTTTACTAATACTTGGAGCTTCAGTTTTACTAATGGTGGTGATAGTGCAAACTCTAGCAATATTATTCTTTCTAACCAATTCATCTTCTCTTTCCCACCTAACACGTAATTCATCCATCAACCTACCATTATTATCAATTCGAACTTGGATGGCATTCAAAGTTTTACTTTCTTTAACATCATGTGGCAAAACCTTCAGTTTTAGAAAATCAACATCAATAGTTAGGCTATCTACTTTAGAGGCAAGAACATCTATTTTACCAAGCTTTTCCTCAACGGACGTGTGGTAATAAATTCTCTAAGAATGTTTTCAAGATCAGAGGTAGAGCTTTTATTATTATTGTAGGAATTGCCATAAGAATTACCATAACCATTATTAGGAGGATAGGGCTTATAATTGTTTCCACCAAAATTATTTCTATAAGCATTGTTGTTAAAATTATTATTTCTAATAAAGTTCACATCAACATGCTCTTCTTGAGCAACCAAAGAGGCTAAAGGAACATTATTTGGATCAACTTGAGCTTTACCATTAACAAGCATAGACATAATAGCATCAAGCCTTTCACTCAAAGAGGAGGTTTCCTCAACAGAATTTACCTTCTTACCTTGTGGAGCTCTCTCACTGTGCCACTCTGAATAATTTATCATCATATCATCAAGAAGCTTTGTTGCATTGCCCAAAGTGATGGACATAAAGGTACCTCCAGCAGCTGAATCCAATAAGTTCCTTTAGGAAAAATTCAGTCCTGCATAAAAAGTTTGTATAATCATCCAAGTAGTCAGTCCATGAGTGGGACAATTCTTCACCATAGTTTTCATTCTTTCCCAAGCTTTAGCAACATGTTCATTATCAAATTGTTTAAAATTCATTATGTCACTTCTCAGGGATATAATCTTAGCAGGAGGATAATATTTTCCAATGAAAGCATCTTTACACTTAGTCCATGAATCAATACTATTTCTAGGCAAAGATAGCAACCATTATTTAGCTCTTCCTCTCAAAGAGAAAGGAAATAATTTTAGTTTAATAATATCTCCATCCACATATTTATATTTTTGCATCTCACATAGTTCAACAAAATTATTAAGGTGATCAGCGGCATCATCAGTACTAACACCAGAAAATTGCTCTTTCATAACAAGATTTAATAAAACATGTTTAATGTCATAGAAAGCAGCAGTAGGAGCAGGTGGAACAATAGGTGTGCAAATAAAATCATTGTTGTTTGTGCTAGTGAAGTCACACAACTTAGTATTCTCAGAGGAACTCATTTTAGCAAAATAAAAGCATAAATACTCCCTCTTGGAGTCACTAGCAACTACTTAGCCAGAGCAACCACTAGCAACGGAAAGCATGCAAGATCACAAATAACATATGCAATAAAGATTATAATCAACTTGGCATAAGTTCAATATTCATCGGATCCCAGCAAACACAACACATAGAATTACATAAAAACAATCTCGATCATGTTAGGAAGCTCACGAGATCTAAACATTGAGGCATAGGAGGAGAAGACAACCATGTAGCTACTGCTATGGACCCGTCGTCCAAGAATGAACTACTCACGCATCACTCCGGAGGCAGGCATGGTGATGAAGAGGCGTCCAGTGATGATCTCCCCTCTGGCAGGGTGCCGGGAGACAGCTTCAGAACCCCCCTCGTCTAGGGTTGACGACGGCGGCAGCTGCGGAACTTTTCGGCGATTTTTTATCACGTGCCTCGCCTTTTTCTTCGGAGGGGAATAAATGGGGAAAGGGACATGTCGGTGGGCCACCAGGGTGGCCTCACCACCCCAAGGCGCGGCCACGGGGGGTCACGCCTGGCTATGGTGAAGGCCCCCTGGTGCCCGTCTTCAACTCCTCTTCGGACTTCTGGATGCTTCCGGGGGAAATAGGAACTTCGGGATTCGTGGGGTCCAAGTCCGAGAATATTTCTAGAACAACTTTTCTGAAATAAAAACAGCAGAAAACAGGGAACTGGCACTTGGCATCTTGTTAATAGGTTAGTCCCAGAAAACGTGTAAAAATGCTATAAAGAAGGGAGAAAACATGTAGCAATTGGCATAATATCAACATGGAACATCAGAAATTATAGATACGTTGGATACGTATCATGGCTCTTTCAACTTCTAAAATTCATTCATTAGACATTCCAGTTCTACCAGTATTACCATTATTAAAAGGATATGGCCTACAATTGTTGCTACCAAAATTATTCCTATAAGCATTGGTGTTGAATTTATTATTTTCAATGAAGTTCACATCAACATGCTCTTCTTGAGCAACCAAAGAGGCTAAAGGAACATTATTTGGATCAATAGGAGCATGGCCATTCACAAGCATAGACATAATAGCATCAAGTCTATCACTCAAAGAGGAGGTTTCTTCAATAGAATTTACCTTCTTACCAGTTGTAGCTCTCTCAGTGTGCCATTCAGAATAATTTACCATCATATCATGAAGAAGCTTTCTTGCTGCCCCCAAACTAATGGACATAAAGGTTCCTTCAGCAGCTGAATTTAGAAGGTTTCTTGAAGAAAAATTCAGACATGCATAAAAGGTTTGGATGATCATCCAAGTAGTCAGTCCATGACTGGGACAATTCTTTACTAAAGATTTCATTCTTTCCCAAGCTTTAGCAACATGCTCATTATCAAGTTGCTTAAAATTCATAATGCTACATCTTAAAGATATAATCTTAGCAGGAGGATAATATTTTCCAATCAAAGCATCTTTACACTTAGTCCAAGAATCAATACTATTTCTAGGCAAAGATAGCAACCATTCTTTAGCTCTTCCTCTCAAAGAGAAAGGAAACAATTTTGGTTTAATAATACCTCCATCTACATATTTATATTTTGGAATCTCACATAGTTCAACAAAATTATTAAGATGGGAAACATCATCATCAATACTAACACCGGAAAATTGCTCTCTCATAACAAGGTTTAACAGGGCAGGCTTTATCTCATAAAAATCAGCAGTAGGAGCAGGTGGAGCAATAGGTGTGGTATTGAAATCATTGTTGTTGGTGCTAGTAAAGTCACACAACTTAGTGTTCTCAGGAGTAGTCATTTTAACAAGACTAAAAACAGGAATAAAACTACAGCTAGAATAAGAACATTTTTTTGTGTGTTTTTGATAAAGAGAAGCAAACAAGACAAAATAAAATAAAATAAACAAAACTAAAACAAAGTAAAGAGATTGGAAGTGAGAGACTCCCCTTGCAGAAATTCTCTTCCTCCCCGGCAACGACGCCAGAAAACTTGTTGATGGCTGACGTTGGTAAACCCCAAGAGGAAGGTTGTGAAGAGTGCAACGGCAAGTTTTCCCTCAGAAAAGAAACCAAGGTTGAATCAACCAGTAGGAGGACAAGCAATCTCTGAAGGTTTATGCAGCTGACGTGGCAGGGAGCAGTACCAGTTCAGCAGCAACGTGGAACCTACACAACACAATCAAATCACTTTGCCCCAACGAAGCAGTGAGGTTGTCAATCTCACCGGTTTTGCTAAACACAAAGAGGTTAAACGTATGATGTGGAAAACAATATGAAAGCAGTGTGAAAATAGTAGAAGAAGTGTGTGTATTATCAGTATGATAAAATGGACCGGGGTCCATATTTCACTAGTGGTGTCTCTCCGTGAAAGATAAATAACATGTGTGGTGAACAAATTACAGATGGACAATTGACAGAAATGAAGGCTGCACCATAGTGCATATGCAAGACATAAAGATTACTATGTGATTCATGTGGGCATTACAACAAAATACATAGACCGTCATCCAACTACATCTATGACTAATAATCCACCCTCCGAATATCATCCGAACAAACGTTGGGTATTAAGTTGCAAGCAAAAAAATTATCGCAATAAGCAAAGTGTGTAATGTAAACAATGTAAAATAAGTAAACACCGTTGTTTTCTCCCTAATCTCAACAGTACATCCTCCATCTGTCACGTTTCTTTCACTCGAGCACAGATGCAAAGGAGGCATGAACCCACTATCGAGCATAAATACTCCCTCTTGGAGTTACTAGCATCTACTTGGCCAGAGCATCTACTAATAACAGAGAGCATGCAAGATCATAAATAACATATGCATGAAGATAACATGATAGATTGATAATCAGAAGACATAACATTCAACATTCATCAGATCCCAGCAAACACAACAAGTAGCATTACATAAAGATGATCTCGATCATGTAGGCCAGCTCACGAGATCTAAACATGAGGTACAAAGTGTAGAAGACAACCATCTAGCTACTGCTATGGACCCGTAGTCCAGGGATGAAGTACTCACACATCACTTCGGAGGAGGGCATGGTTGTGTAGACCCCTCCGGTGATTAATTCCCCTCCCGAAAGGGTGCCGGGGAGAGCTCCAAAACCCTCCCGATCTCGGGATGATGATGACGGTGGCCTCGGGTGTTTCTCGGGAAAAGTGGCATCCCCTTAGGGTTCACGTATCAGGGGGGTTATATAGGCGAAAGGGAGATGGCGGTGGACACCCGAGGGGCGCACACCACGCCCAGGCGTGGCTAGGGGGCGCCACCCTATGGTGTGGCCCCCCTCCGGGCCTCTTCGGGACTCCGTGGAACCTTCAGGAATTCTAAGACTTCTGTGCTTCGAATTTTCCAATTCCGAGAATATTTCTAGAACAACTTTTCTGAAACTAAAAACAACATAAAACAGGGATCTGGCTCTGTGACATTTTATCAATAGGTTAGTCCAGAAAATCGATAAAAATGGCATAAAGTGTATAGCAAACATGTAGGAAACAACATGAAAACAACATGGAACATCAGAAATTAAGGATACTTTTACGACATATCATATGTCTCTTGATTATCAATCTATCATGTTGTCTTGATGTGTATGTTATTTATGATCTTACATGCTCTCCGTTGTTAGTAGATGCTCTATCCAAGTAGATACTAGTGACTCCAAGAGGGAGTATTTATGCTCGATAGTGGGTTCATGCGTCCTTTGCATCTATGCCTAGTGATAGAAATGTGACTGATGGAGGATGTGATGTTTCCATTAGGGAGAAAACAACGATGTTTACTCTCGGGGGGTTACCCCCGAGTAGGGGTAAGGCAAGTGATAAAGGCGAAGATCAGAGTACTGTTGGCCGGGTTGGTGGCTACCCGGGTACCCTCTACCCGGTAGCCTTTATCCGGTCATAAGTATTGAAGGCCAAGAGGCGATATTGAGAAAGTTTGTATTTGACCGGGTAGCGATCAAGTGGTCCGAGTAGATGGGCTGCGTTCCTACTCGGGCAAGAAGTCAATGGAGCCGTTCTGATAGGATCCCGCGTATCCAGTAGCCGTACAGGCGTGCGGTTCAACTTACGGAGTGCGTGATTATCCGCGCTACGGCGTGGCTACAGTGAGGTAGGCGTCTGTCAAGTCCTGTCACTGACAGAGGGGATAGGACATGCCTAGGGGCCTACTCTATGTCACTGACAGGGTGGACAGGTCCCATCTGCCGAACTGCGCGGCGACTTCCCGCACCCGCGTCAGTGAGAAGCCGGAGGCGTGCGCTGTCCTGCGGTGGGCATGTCCCATCAAGTGTACCTTTTAGTCGTTCTTTATTCGGCTGGGCACCAGTATATAAGGTGCCCTGCCCCCTTCTGCGCGAGGGACGTTGCCTCAGATTGCATTTATTGCAAGAGCCAGCACTAGAGCTAGAGAGAACAGCCGAGTGGCTACTCGGCCAAGAGGCAAACATTGTACTGTGGCTACTCGGAAAACATACATACAGAGAGGTAGGCAGGAGTAGGGGTGTTACCTCCACACGAGGGCCCTGAACCTGGGTAGATCTTGTTGTTTGTAGTGTTACATACGCCCGGCTACTCACCGTGCGATCCCTCCCCGGATACCTCCAGCGTCCATCGGCCCCAACTTTCGCCATCCCATGGCATCTGTCTTCTCCACACCACGACAGTTGGCGCCCACCGTGGGGCCAGCAGCGGCGCTGGCTGGAGTTCATGTTCGGACGGGACCCGTTTCTGCTACGGGGGAGCGCGTGGTCTGTGGCCTTGTCCATAGATTCGGCTCCTTTGACTTCGTCACCGACAACGTCAGAGATTTCGGCGGCAGGCCTGTGCCGGCAGGCGGCTCGGTGCTCTCCTTCGGCACGCATCTGGTCTACATCGCCACCACCGTCATCCGCGAGTTCCCAGAGGAGGTGCTCGTCGCGGAAGATCCTCCTGCTGTACTCGCTGCCCGCGGGAAGCCTTCTGGCTGCTCTACGGACAGCGTCGAGGTGATGATGACAGGCCCGGCTATCGATGCCGGGAAAGGCGCGACCGCTACCGCGGGAGTCATCGAGGAACCTGCTGGCGCAAGGGTTCACAAGCCCTACGACGCGCCCCACAACATTCCGGGTTACGTGGATCCTTCCACGTCTACGGCAATACCGGCTGCTCGCGGTGATGCTACCGTGCAGCTGGGCATGCCACGAGCTACAGAGGCGGAACTCGCCGCCATGAAGGCGCAACTCGAGCAGCAGCGTCAAGCGCTACTCGCGGAGTCCCAGGAGCTGGAGAAGGTTAGGCTTGAGCTTAACCTAGCTCAAAACGAGTATAACGTAGCGCATGGCTTTACTCCTATTTCTAGGCTGCCTAGCAAGCTAGGCACTACTCTTCGCAACTTAGGCGCTGAGCTGGCTAGAGATGGTAGGGCTACTAACCAATCTGCTAGTTTGAACACTGTTGGTAAGCCGAGATACAGCACCCCCGCCAAAACTCTTAGGGCTGTAGAGGCAGTAGCTGCTGAGTTGCCGCATCTCGCTGGCGACGCGCGCGCTAGGCAGCAGGATAGACTCAATGAGCTAGTGCTAGAGGCTGCCAGGCAGAACGAGGAGTTCCGGAAAACCAATCCGGGTGCTGGCGCTTCTCAGGTGGTGCATTCGCATGCGGTCAGATCTACGGATCAGGCCTCATCACCGCTACCTGGCGATGAGAGGGACCAGAGTGTGCACTCTGAGAAGAGCAAACAGATGCAGGTGTACAACCCGGTTGTTGCCGCAAAACAGCGCGCTGTGCCGCGGCAGCCCGGTCGGAAACACAACACAGCAGGAGCAGGCTATCAAGCCAATAAAGCTCACAACAAGAGGCAAGGAGGAGACCGTGCAGGACCATCGCGGCATCATGCTGCCAACCCGGCTCAGCCAAGAGTGCGGCAACCAGAGGCGGCACAGCCGCATGCAGCTGTGCCAGCAGCCAATCCGGTGGTGCAACCCGCAGTTGTGCATGAAGATCACTATGATGATGGGTACTCGGCGATGGGGCTAGCCGGATATGCTGACCCAAGATATGTCACTGGTCGCCTGGGTGACCGCATGCTGGAGCCCAGTGATGCAAGATACAAGCTGGACCGGATTAATCGGTCTGCGTAGCTCGAGAACAAGGGGCCACCTGGCCCAGATTGCTTTGGTCGCCGCATCATGGAGGAGCCCTCCGTGAAACAGTGTCAGTTGCCTAGAGGGACCAAGTGCTATGATGGCAGCACCAGCCGGAAGACTGGCTGAGTGACTATGTTACCGCTGTGCACATTGCGGGCGGCAACAGGAGATGGGTTGTGCGGTATGTTCCGCAGATGTTGGAGGGCTCTGCTCGGATTTGGCTCAACAACTTGCAAAGAGATAGTATCAACTGCTGGCTAGACTTCTCGGAAGCCTTTGTCGGCAACTTCACAAGCACGTACAAGAGGCGGAATAGGCCGCAACAACTGTGTGCTTGCAAGCAGCGAGAAGAGGAAACTGACCGCGAGTACCTTACTCGGTGGAGCACAGTGAGGAACACCTGTGAGGGTGTGAATGAGTCACAGGCAATCGCCTGGTTCGCGCAAGGTTGCAGGCATGGCAGCATGCTGTGGCAGAAGCTGCAGAGAGAGATGCCGAGTACGCTCGCCGAGACAATCAAGATTGCTGATATGTATGCACTCGGAGACCCTAGTCAGCCTCTGCTCGATGTTGAGCCGAGATGGAAGCACCATGATAGCAGCAGGCGCAATGACTTCAGAAACAAGCGCAGAAGTGACCGCATTGATACTCGGTATGATCCCGAGGAGGTGAATGTTGTGATCCAAGGCCCTGCGGCTGCTGGGAGTAGCCAAAGGCAAAAAACTGCTGGAGCCCAGTACGGGCAAAACCAGAATCAGAGCCAAGGCATCAAGAAGCCGTACAATGCTCCCCAGCAGGGTAGCGGCAACCCGGATCCAGCTCCAAGTTTTATCTTTGAGAACATGAAGGTTGGTCCATGCAGCTTCCATACTCGGCATCCGAGTAGGCCAGCCAACCACACTACCCGACAGTGCAGCTGGTGGGACTGTATCAAGGATGAGGACGCTGGTCAGCTGCCCCCTCCTCCTCCTCTGCCACCTGCGAATGCCAATGTGCAGCCTATTCGGGCAGCTGCTCCCAGGCCTGCAGGGAATCCGAGAAGGGAGAACGTAAACCAAGTGGCTCAGGGAGCCAACCGCAACTACAACAACGGCAACCGCAACTTCAACAACAACAACAACCGCAACTACAACAACAACAACAACAACAACAACAACAGGAACAACAACAACAACAACAACAACAACAACAACAACAACAACGGCAACAATGGTGGTGGAGACTGCAACCAGTACCAGGAGCACCACGAGAGCTACATGATCTTCACCGCCGAGCCAGACGACTAGCAGTCATTGCACATGCGTGCGATGGAGGTAAATGCAGTGATCCCGGCTGTGCCTCACTACCTGCACAGGTGCGACCAAGAGGTTACTTGGTCCAGGGCTGATCATCCCAAGGTGATGCCCAATCCGGGTAGCTATGCTCTGGTGGTGGATCCCACCTTCTTGGGAACTCAGAAGAATGTCAGGTTCAGCAAGGTGCTGATCGATAACGGCAGCAGCATCAACATCATGTACCGGGATACACTGGAGAAGCTTGGCCTTGCCGAGAACATGTTGCTACCCAGCAGGACCACATTCCATGGCATTGTGCCGGGAGTATCTTGTGCTCCAATCGGTCGCATCTGGGTGGATGTCCTATTCGGCACCAGGGAGAACTACCGCACCGAGTGCCTGCAGTTTGAAGTAGTTGATCTTCAGAGCCCCTACCATCACTACTAGGGAAAAGCTTACCCGTGACGCACCATTTGGCTTATCCGTGACGCACCATGGCGCGTCACGGCTATCACGCCGCGCCTATTGAAAATAGCCGTGACGCACCTGTTTTTGGTGCGTCACGGCTATCTTTCGTTACCCGTGGCGCACCTGTTTTTGGTGCGTCACGGCTATCTTTCGTTACCCGTGGCGCACCTGTTTTTGGTGCGTCACGGCTATTGATTTCGAAATTTAAAAAAAAAAGCGGGACAGATCCAGATCTAGATCTAGATCCAGATCTGGCCGCCCAAAAATTTGAAATTTTGAAAAACGAAAACAGAGTGGTCGCCGGAGTGGATGGTGGGTGGAGGGTGGTCGCCGGAGAGGATGGTGGGTGGAGGGTGGTCGCCGGAGTGGAGGGTGGTCGCCGGAGAGGAGGTGGCCGTGGTAGTGGAGGAGGTCGCCGGAGAGGAGATGGCCGCCGGAGAGGAGGTGGCCGCCGGAGTCGAGGTGGTCGCCGTAGAGGAGGTGGTCGCCGGAGTAGAGGTCGCCGCCGGAGTAGTCGCCGGAGTAGACGTGAGGTGGTGGTGGTGGTGGTGGTGGTGATGGTGGTGGTGGTAGGAGGAGGAAAGGGAAGAGAGAAAGAAGAGAGAATGGAGAGTGGAGGAAGGAGAAAGGAATGGAGAAGAGTGGAGGAAGTAGGAGGAAGGGGAGTATATATAGGTGGGTGGCCCTCCCGGATTCGAAATTTGAAAATTTCTGCCCAGACTTAGCCGTGACGCACCATACATGTGGTGCGTCACGCCTATCTTACTTAGCCGTGACGCACCATACATGTGGTGCGTCACGCCTATCTTTTTTTATTTTTTTATTTTTTTTAATTTCTAGTCAAAAATCTTCAAACGGCTATAACTTTTTTTCCTTTCGGAATTTGGAGAATCTAAAAAAGGCTCACAGGCCGAAGGCCAGTGAGGTTGGATTCATTTTTTTCTCTAGTTTCCGTTGGTATATTGAACTTTAAATTCCGACATCGTATGCAAAAGTTATGCCCATTTTACTTTTTTTAAAGAACTTTTGCTCAGAAAGTCGAATATGTATTTCAAAATTTGTTAAAAAAGTATACATTAAACTCTCCGTGCATCTATAAGGAATTTATTTTTTGATGATTTTTAGACATGGAAATCTTTCGTGACAAAATTAGAAAGGCGGTCCCCGGGGGGGGGGTGTGGAGGGAACATTTTGGTGGATAGCATAGCCGTGACGCACCGTATGTTTGGTGCGTCACGGCTATTGCAATACCCGTGACGCACCAAACAAACGGTGCGTCACGGCTATCTTTCCCCACGGCTATGGTATCCACCGAACACCCACATATAGCCGTGACGCACGGTTTGTTTGGTGCGTCACGGGTATGCCCATAGGCGTGAAGCACCAAACCGTGGTGCGCCACGGCTATTAGGCGTGACGCGCCGTTTTGCTGGTGCGTCACGGGTATCATCACTCCTATAGCCATTTTCCTAGTAGTGCATGCTCTACTCGGTAGGCCTGCCCTCAGCAAGTTCATGGCCTCTACCCATGCTGCCTACCTGAAGATGAAGATACCTGGTCCCAATGGTGTCATCGCCATCTCGGATGATTATAAGCGTTCCATGGAATGCGCGTCTGCGAGTTCTCAGCTGGCGGAGTCTATGGTCATTGCTGCCGAGAAGAAGAAGATACACGAGGTGGTTGCTATGGCTCAAGCGGCGCAAGGTGGTGCGCCTGGCATGCCGGGTTCCCAGTATGGAACGGCTTTCCAGGCGTCCCAGGAGACAAAGAAGGTCCAGGTAGATCCTAAGTTCCCAGACCGTGTTGCCATCATTGGCGCCGGGTTGGGAGAGAAATAGCAAAGCGAGCTCATCCACTTCCTCCGTGAGAATCGGGATGTCTTTGCATGGTCCAATGAGGATCTGCCGGATGTCCCGAGGGAGTTGGTTGAGCACGGGATGTCTTTGCATGGTCCAATGAGGATCTGCCGGATGTCCCGAGGGAGTTGGTTGAGCACTCGCTACATGTGCGGCCTGACGCCAAGCCGGTTAAGCAGGCTATGCGCCGCTTTGGTGATGAGAGGAGGAAAGCCATCGGTGACCAGATCACCAAGTTGCTGATCAGCAGATTTATCATGGAGGTACTGCATCCGGATTGGTTGGCCAACCCGGTTATGGTTGAGAAGAAGAAGGAGGACCCCAAGGCCGACACCGCATGGCGCATGTGCGTGGACTACACCGACCTGAACAAGGCCTGCCCCAAGGATCCATTCCCGCTACCCCGCATAGATCAGGTGATAGATTCCACGGCCGGTTGTGAACTTTTGTCTTTTATTGATGCCTACTCTGGCTTCCATCAGATAGCTCTCAACCCGGATGATCAAATAAAAACCGCCTTTATTACCCCGTACGGGGCTTATTGCTATCGTGTCATGTGCTTTGGGTTGCGGAATGCTGGGGCTACCTATCAGAGATGCATGCAGAAATGCTTGCATGATCAAATTGGCAAAAGTGTGCAGGTGTACGTAGATGACATTGTCATCAAAACGAATAAAACATATACTCTGCTTAGTGATATTGAGGAAACCTTTGTCAACTTGCGCAAGTACAGGATGAAGTTGAATCCGACTAAATGCACCTTTGGCGTCCCGGCTGGCAAGTTACTCGGCATCTTGGTATCCAGTCGGGCATTGAAGCCAATCCTTCAAAGATAAAAGCTATAGAGAGCATGTCTTTGCCGAGATCACTGAAGGATGTGAAGAAGTTCACTGGATGCCTGGCTTCTCTGAGCCGCTTCCTGGGCAGAATGGGTGAGAAGGCCTTGCCTCTTTACCAACTCATGAAAAAGAGTGACAAGTTTGTCTGGACACCACAAGCTGATGTGGCGTTCATGGAGCTGAAGAACATGTTGGGTAGCGCTCCCATCCTGGCTAGTCCGCTACCCAAAGAGCCAATGTTGCTGTACATTGCGGCAACCAACTGGGTAGTCAGTGTGGTGATAGTGGTGGAGAGAGAAGAAGAAGGTAAGATTGTGCAGCGGCCAGTGTACTATGTCAGTGAGGTGCTATCCAGCTCCAAGCAGAACTACCCGCACTACCAGAAGATGACTTACGGCGTGTACCTGGGTGCCAAGAAGCTGAAGCACTATTTCCAAGAGCATCCCATCACAGTGGTGAGTTCTGCTCCCATCTCGGATATCATGGGCAACAAGGAAGCAAGCGGCCGAGTAGCAAAGTGGGCAATCGAGCTAGCCGCGTACGCTCCTCTGTACGCGAGAAGAGAAGCCATCAAGTCACAGATTCTAGCAGATTTTCTAGTGGATTGGGCTGAGGTGCAGTATGAGCCTCCCTTGCCGGAAACCAACTACTGGAAGATGCATTTTGATGGCTCCAAAGTGAAGGAAGGCCTTGGTGCTGGCGTAGTGCTTACGTCACCCAAGCGAGATCAACTCAAGTACGTGCTGCAGATTCACTTCAAGGCATCTAACAATGTGGCCGAGTATGAGGCCGTGGTGCACGGCCTGAGGGTAGCCAAGGAGATTGGTGTGCAGCGTATCATCTGCTTTTGCGACTTGGATTTGGTGGTGCAGCAGGTATCCGGCACCTGGGATGCTCTGGATGCCAACATGGCATCCTACCGGTTTCTTGTGCAAACCATGACTGTCTTCTTTGAAGGATGTGAGTTCCAACATATACACCAAGCAGAAAATAATGCAGCTGATGAGCTGTCCAAGTTGGGGTCTTCCCGGCAATTCATCCCGACTGGGATTGCCTTGGAGAATTTGAGGAAGCCATCCATCAAGCCATCCCCCAACTCGGAGTCTATCTTCGTTCCTTCGCTGCCAGGAGAGGAACCTGTTCCAATGGAGATTGACTGGGAGGCTGCAAAACAGAACCCGAGGACTGGCACCTGCAACCCGGGGACTGCTCCATTCAACCCGGGGACTGTCGCATTCATCGAGGGGGTCCTTTCCGAGTACTTGGGGACTCGGGGACTCGTCTCCAACTCAGAAGAGGTCTTGGTGGCTGATCCAATGGAAGTGGACGAACCAGTGTTTCCCACACGGGAGACACCGAGTTGGGCTCTGCCCATATTATCCTTTCTAACGGATGGCACCTTGCCAGATGACAAGGTCACAGCCAGGCGGATACAGAGAAGATCCAAGGGCTACACTATCCTCAACAAGGTACTGCATAGAAGAACTCCTACTGGCGTGCTGCAACGCTGCGTTGAGCCAGAGGAAGGAGAAGAAATTTTTGAAGGAGATACACCAGGGAGAATGCGGGCATCACGCCTCATCTCGGGCTCTGGTCAACAAGGCTTTCCGGCATGGATTCTTTTGGCTCACTGCCTTGAAGCAAGCTGAAGATATAGTGAGAAAGTGCAATGGCTGCCAAAGATTTGCAAGTAAGATTCATATGCCAGCTTCCGAGTTGAAGACCATTCCCATTACTTGGCCGTTTGCAGTTTGGTGTTTGGATATGGTGGGGCCTTTCAAGCCAGCTAGAGGCAACATGACTCACATCTTGGTCATGGTGGACAAGTTCACCAAGTGGATTGAGGTCAAGCCTATTCGGAAGTGCGATGGAGTCACAACTGTGAGTTTCCTAAAGGATGTGATCCTGAGATACGGCTACCCGCACAACATCATCACTGATAATGGCACAAACTTTGCTGAGGGTGCTTTCGCGAGATTCTGCAAAGAGAAGGAGATCCGGCTAGATGTTGCATCTGTTGCGCATCCCGCCTCCAATGGGCAAGTTGAGAGAGCAAATGGCATGGTGCTATCCGGCGTAAATCGAAGGCTGATGGAGCCATTACAGCGAACCCCTGGTTGTTGGCTGGACGAGTTGCCGGCGGTGTTGTGGAGTCTAAGGACTACCCCTAACCGATCAACCGGATACACACCATTCTTCCTGGTATATGGAGCTGAGGCCGTGTTGCCCACTGACCTAGAGCATGACTCGCCCCGAGTAACCCTCTACACTGAGGCGGAGGCGAGAGAAGCTCGCGAAAATGACGTTGACCTGCTAGAAGAAGCAAGAGAGTTAACTCTGTCACGTTCAGCTATTTATCAGCAAAACTTGAGGCGTTATCACAGCCGGAAAGTAAACCCAAGGGTTTTCCGAGAAGGAGACATGGTCCTTAGGCTCGTGCAGCGCACGACCGGGATGCACAAGCTATCCCCTCCGTGGGAAGGGCCTTTCATTGTGAGCAAGGCTATGCACAATGATGCCTACTATCTGGTTGACGCACAGGCACCCCAGAAGAACAGGCTGGATAGAGCTGGAGAGGAATCTAAGCGCCCCTGGAATGTAGCTCTACTTTGCCGTTTTCATTCATGAGAAGAAAGTTTTATGTATCACCTGAACCGAGTTAAAATTCTAGTTGGCACTCCGAATCCAAACTCGGGGACTGCCATTGTCCAAATCTGTTATGTGTTGTTCTACTCTATTTTACTTTGTCTACTCGGTTGCTTTACTTAGAATTTTATAAGAATATCTAGTAGTGTGTTTAAACCTAAGCGCCAACTCTTCGACTCTGCTGCTGTCCGCAACCCGGCTTCATGGCAAGCAAGAGAACAAGCCAAAGGTCAATGAGCACACGAAAAATTGCTAAGGAGAAGAGAAGTGTAGCAATCGAGTAGGGTGTATTTTCTGTTTTCGTTGTCTCGTTTCAGCTAAGTGGTGGGCAGCGTTACTATGTGGTTTTCTAAGTGGCTAAGTATTTGAAACTCAAACTTTGAAATCTTGTGACTCGACTACCAAAAAAGCCACAAGTGGCAGGTAAGAGCTAAGACAAAGAGAATGAGTGGATAAAAAATGCAACTCGGGGACTTGCATAGAAACGCAACCCGGCATTGAGCCAGAGTTGCTAAACAGTTAACTGAATTAAAACTGAGTAGCAAAGGACTTAATTGTACTGATTACATTTGCACCCGGCATCCCGGGGATCTGTTAAAAGTTTGGAGATAAAGGTTTGCAGGGATTACACAACGGTAGAACCCGTGTTGTCAGCATCAGTGTTGGCAGAGGCGGTCTGATCGGAAGTTGCCGTAGCCACGGAGATGGGGTCTGTTGCAGAGTCGGAGGCTAGCGGGTAGAGACCGTCTGTAGCAGCATCAGTCACGCCCAACTCCGGAGCTGGCGCCTGGATCACCATCTCGGTGGTGATGGTGGCCTCCTGCGCGGCAGGCTGCGGCTGCTCGACATCTGCGTTGGCGGCCAACTCGGAATCCTCCGTGTTGCCCTGCTGCTCGGATTCCTCAGTCTCATTGGTCTCCTCCTGCTCGGCTCCCTCCTCTCCGGCACCCTCCTCGAACGCAGCCGAGTCCTCGTCCTCGTCATCATCGTCTTCTCCGACGTCAGTGTCCGGCTCGGTGAGGCCGTCGATGTAGACGCTGGTCTCGGCGTAGGAGGCAATCTGGTAGGCCACCTCCTTTCGGAGAGTAATGCAGTCAGGCTCTTTAGTCCATTTGGAGTCTTTGCGGCGCTCACGGATCTTTTGGAGGTCCAAGTTCTCATACCAGCTCACGATGAAGTGCAGCACCTCGTCAGCTTCCTTCCCGAGCTGTGGAGGCACACCACTTCTTGAGTTCAGCCTTGACTTCGCGCAGGTTCTCGGCAATTCATTGGAATGTTTCTGGGACCTCCTTTTCTGGCCAGAATAGGGTGTGCAAATTGATTGTTGTGGCCACCATGGAGGTGCCCAGGCCCTTGAGGGAATGCACCTCTGTCTTCAAGTTGGCGAGAAGGTCCGAGATAGTGGATCCATCATCAAGGCCAAGACCGGCTGCTGCCCTGGCTTTCCTTGCTTTGTTCGCAGGAGTTCCGCCAGCGGCACGGAATTTCGGGAAGACATCTAAATCAGCAGGGCCTAAAGTTAGGTCAGAAACAGAAACCGAGAAGAAGAAAAACAGAATAGAAGAAGGCAGAGAGAAAAAAGGCAAACAGGATAGCGGATAAGGACAACTTACATTCCATCTCAAGGACAATTGCTCCCAGTTTTCTATGCCAGTCGGTCTCGTTTGAGACATGCTTCGCATGGATGCGGCGCGATTCCGTGATCTGGGTCTCGAGAGCCGAGTTCCGATCCTTCAGCACCTGGATCTCCAGCTCAAGTGCCTGCTTCTCGGCCTTGGATGTCCTCTCAAGCTCCTTCTTCTCGCTGACGTGGTTGATGGTAGTTTGGAGTGCGGCTTGGAGATCGAGTTGGAGCCTCTCGTATTCATCTCTCTCGGTCTTGCGCTCCTTCTCAATCTCCAATTCCCGGGCCACCATTTGCTGTTGCACCTCAGCGGGCGTGAGGCACTGCAAGTGTTCCTCCCGGAATTTTTTATACTCTTCTGCGAGAAGAACAACATTGTCAACAAAATGGCCAAGTAGGAAGATACAATTGCAGAGAAGAAAGGGGAAGGCTCACCTTCCAGAGTAGCGATCTTGCTCTGGGCGGAGGCGGCGAAAACTTCGCAGTCTCGGTGTCTTTCCACCAAGTCCTTGAGCTTGCCTGCAGAGAAAACAGCAATGAAGCAAAAAGCAAAAACGGGCGTAAACACAAAACGCACAAACCGAGATGGTAGAAGCTTACCTTCGACCTCAGAGATCTGGAGAGTGCGTTCCAGGGCCATCTGCTCCATCGCCTCACTATCTTTCTTGTCGGCTTCCGGAGCCTGGATACGATCTTTGGCGATGCGGTGGTTCCAGAGTACCCGACGGAAAATCCTGGTCCTCTTCTGGACGCTATCCTGCAGAGAAGAAGGGAGAAAGTGTAAGTGGTTTGGAAGATTTGGCCCGAGTAAATGTCAACTCGGTTGAGTCTTCACTCACTCGGCCCGAATCTCGGGGACTGGGGGAATGACTAAGAGGAAAAGAGAAAAAGAGAAGAGAAAAAAGAAACCAACAACTCGGAAAATGCAAGAAGGAGAAGAAATACTTACCACGTAGCTCTGCTCGATGTCCTCGATGTTCTTGCGGATGACGAACAACTTTCCGGCCAAGGTGCAGGCAAGGCTGGCAACCGTCATGGCGACAGAGCCTACGTCAGCTTTGTTCCAGTCGGTGCGGTAGTGATCGAGCTGACCCAACTCGGTACCGTTCCAAGTGGGGTTACCATGTGCCTTACTGTTCGAGGCCTTATCAACAAAGCCTACTCGGTCCAGGATGGCAGTAAGGCCTTCTTCTTCAATCTCTTCATCTTCTTCGCCATGAGAAAAGAGTTCGGGGGTCATCTTCTTCCCCTTGGACTTGGAGGTTCCCACGGCTTGGCCTTCCTTGAGAGCGGCTAGTCGCTTCTCTCCCTTGGTTAGTGAGATTTGGTGGCGCTGCGAAAAAGTCATCATGTACTCGGGGTAAGTGGTTGCGCGCTGCCGCTTGCGCCAGCACTCTGCTTCTCAACGGCGCCAGTGACCCCAGAGGCAGCCGGGTTGGCACTGGAGGTGGGCGCGGAAAGCGTCAGTTGAGTACTCTTCGCCTGCTTCCCGGGATGTTCACCTCGTGGCTTGGGGGGCGACATCTGCTGCCCAGCCTGCGAAGCACTGCGCTTCGGCTGTATCCGGGTTGCCTCGGTCTTGATGATCTTCTTGGTGCTGGGCGTCGAGGCTGGCCGAGAAGAAGGTGGTGGCACTTGCAGATTTGGCTGAGGAGGTGTTGGTGTTGATTGAGTTGGTGGAGGAACAGGTGCGCTGGGTGGAGTCACCTGCGGAGTTGGCGGCACAGGAGGCCGGCTACTCGGTGCAGCGTCTGGCTGCACTTGGTCCTGGCGGGTTGGCTCCACCACGTCATCTTCTACCCGCTGCTCCGCAGCGGGATCTGGCCTTGTGTCAATAATGTCTTCTACCTGCGGCCCCGCCGCGGGATCATCTTGTTCTGCAGCATGGGTGTCTTGCTGCTGCTCGGGGGTGGCGTCTGGCCACTCCAGGACGGCATCGTCTTGGTGCTCGGCAGCATCTTCAGTGGTTTCCTCAGCTAGGGGAGTTGGCGGCATCTCGTCCTTGGCAGCTTCCCGACCAGTTGGCCGCGCGTCAGGCGACGACTGCTCGGTGGTGAGATCTACCTCTATCCTGGCGCCATCATTCTCGGCGCCAGCGTCTTGTTCTTCATCAACTAGGGAGGACGCACGCGCCCTTCCCCGTGGCTTTGGGTTCTCATCGTCATCCGAGAGCTCAACAGTCTCTTCTCGGAGCGTAGTCGTATGCGTCTGAGAAGCTGACACAGTGGTGGCATCCGCGTCAAGAGCAGCGCTAGAAGAGAGAATAGTGCAAGATCAGAAAGCAGAGAAGGGAACCAAGGGAAAGGTATAACAGGAAGCGGCAATAAGTTAAGATGTACTCGGAGGAACACTTACCCTTTGCGGGTGGGGGCCTTCCTCTTCTTGGAAGCGCCGGTCTTGGGCACGGCTGTCTTCTTGGCCTTCTTGGGCGCAGGTGCCTGGGCACCACTGCCAACTCTCTTCCGAGTATTGGGAGCGGCCACCGATAGCGGATCGACGACCAGGACTTCCTCCTCGTCGTCCAACTCAGGGTCCTCTGCAGAGTAGAAGAAGAAAGGAGTTAAAACAAGCAAGGAAAGAAAGTCAAAGTTTACTGCTAGCAGACAGAGAGGTGAACTCAATCACCTTCGTCATTTTCGGACCAATCCCGAATAGACGCATCACCTCGGGACTTACCGGGTTGAACCGCGTTGGGGATACACAAGGTATCCTGAGTGTCGTATGCCTTGGCATCATCTTCTTCTCGGTCCTTGTGCCAGTTGGACTCGAAGATCTCACTGTCCTCTTCTCGCTGACGGTTGATGTGCTGTTGAGGCAAAGATAAAGCACAATGAGTTGAGTTCTCAGCTAAGTGTTTTTACTCGGCATAGCATGCAAACACAAAGCATATTAAGCTAAAAATTCCTACTCGGAGTGGCGTGCAAACACAAAGCATATGAATCCAGAGAGATAGGTATGAGGACCTACTCGGTACAGCATGCAAGCACAAAGCATATTAGGTTAAGTAATTCTACCTGGCACGGGGTGCAAACACAAAGCATATGAAGCCAGAGAGATAGGTATGATGATCTACTCGGTACAGCATGCAAATACAAAGCATACAAAAGCTGAGAGACTACCTATTCGGTATCAGAGTGCAAACACAAAGCATAGAGCACTAACCTGAGTGATCTTCTTGGTGCGGCTATACGGCGTGAAGCCGTAAGCCCAGTTCTCGGTGAGCGAGGTCGACATTATGGACCTGGCCCAGATGGCCACCTCGGCCTTGGTGAGCTCGAAGGTTGTCGTCCGGGTACAGTCGCGGGGGCCTCCCATGTAGCACATCTTGTGCACTCGGTGCTGAAGCGGGAGTACCCGGCGCGACATCCAGCACGCAATGGGGTCGTTTTGGATGAACCCCACCGTCACCAGCTCGGTCAGTCGCTTCTCGACCTGGAGGACATCTGGCACCATTTTCTTCGGGTCGTAGCCCCAGTTCTGCCCGGTGGGCAGCTCGTTCTTGAACTGCGGAAGCCCTATCCGGTCTTCTATTGGCTTCCCCTCCTCGGCGGGTACGTTCTTCACGTACAAGAACCCACGCTGCCACTTGCGCACGGTGTCCAGGCCGAGAACTCTCGGGTGGTGTCTGGTGCGGCGTTGTAGCATCATCGCGCTACCCGTCTGGGTCATCACGCGGGGTGCGGAAGTGTTGCCGGCATCAGGGATCTTTTTTCTACGGAGGAAGAAATACCTTGCCCAGGTGTGGATGGTTGGGTAGACACCCAGAAAGGCTTCACACTCGGTGGCGTGTGTGGAGAGCATCACGATTGCGTTTGGTGGGAGATGGTGTGGTTGAACGCCAAAATGGCGGAGAAAATCAAAGAAGAATTGGGAGATGGGAAGGCCGAAGCCGCGTTTGAAATGGGATAGGAAGACCACGAACTCACCCTCTTCGGGTTCTGGGATGATCTCCTTGCCAGGAGGCCGGCAGACGACGCCGGGAGGGATGCGGCGCGTGTTGACCAGCCATTGGCAGTCCTCCGCGGTCACGTCCGAGCCCTCCCAGCCGGCTCGGGCGGGAACCGCATCGTCTCCAGGCGCCATGGAAGCAGAGTTGCTTGCGGGAGAGGAATAACTCGTCGGGGTTGCGCGGAGATGCGCTTCTCTCTCGCGCGCGCGGTGCGTGGGGCGGCGGCGCGTTGAGTTGCAGCGGCGCTGTGCCCGACGGCGGCGATAGAGGCGAGGAGGCGTGAGATTGGAGAAAGTGCGAAGAAAGATGAAGAAGTGGGCGGCGCGGGGGTATTTATTTATCCCCGCGCGTTGCAGTTACCACCGGATTGATCGTGGGCAGTAATCGTGCGGCGTGGGTTAACTACCCGTTAAAAACGCACATAGCGCGAAACGCGCGCGTAACGGGCGCAGTTAATCCCACGTCCCAGATCGTGGGCTTTCAAGTACTGGTTGACGTAACCTAACAGGCCGTGGGCCCAGGTTGCAGAGGCTGGCGCGTGGCCTGCTGTGTCCCTGGCACCGAGGCGTCGAGGGCACGGGGGCTTGACACGTGCCCAGTAGCGACACGGAGAGGTGGATTTGGTCTGATCCAGCGGGATCGTGTTCGAAATTTCACCAAGTCATTTTACTCGGCAGCTCAGTAGAGAGATTGCTCTACTCGGCTACCAGGAAGGTTATCTCGTGACACAGTTGGAGAGATTTGAGAAGGAGTTACTGGTTCAAGTTGAGGTGCTACTCGGTATTACTGCTTCGAGAAGACAATTTTGTTTAAGCTGGCAGGGCCCAGTGAACAAATTCGCAGGACTCTACCAGCTTCGGGGACTAATGTCGGGGGGTTACCCCCGAGTAGGGGTAAGGCAAGTGATAAAGGCGAAGATCAGAGTACTATTGGACGGGTTGGTGGCTACCCGGGTACCCTCTACCCAGTAGCCTTTATCCGGTCATAAGTATTGAAGGCCAAGAGGCGATATTGAGCAAGTTTGTATTTGACCGGGTAGCGATCAAGTGGTCCGAGTAGATGGTCTGCGTTCCTACTCGGGCAAGAAGTCAATGGAGCCGTTCTGACAGGATCCCGCATATCCTGTAGCCGTACAGGCGTGCGGTTCAACTTACGGAGTGCGTGATTATCCGCGCTACAACGTGGCTACAGTGAGATAGGCGCATGTCAAGTCCTGTCACTAACAGAGGGGAGAGGACATGCCTAGGGGCCTACTCTATGTCACTGAAAGGGTGGACAGGTCCCACCTGCCGAACGGCGCGGCGACTTCCCGCACCCGCGTCAGCGAGAAGCCAGAGGCGTGCGATGTCCTGCAGTGGGCATGTCCCATCAAGTGTACCTTTTAGTCGTTCTTTATTCGGCTGGGCACCAGTATATAAGGTGCCCTGCCCCCTCCTGCGCAAGGTACGTTGCCTCAGGTCGCATTTATTGCAAGAGCCAGCACTAGAACTAGAGAGAACAGCCGAGTGGCTACTCGGCCAAGAGGCAAACATTGTACTGTGGCTACTCGGAAGACAAACATACAGAGAGGTAGGCAGGAGTAGGGGTGTTACCTCCACACGAGGGCCCTGAACCTGGGTAGATCTTGTTGTTTGCAGTGTTACTTATGCGCGGCTACTCGCCGTGCGATCCCTCCCCGGATACCTCCAGCGTCCATCGGCCCCAACTTTAGCCATCCCATGGCATCTGTCTTCTCCACACCACGATATTTACTTTGTTTACATTACACACTTTGCTTACTGTGATAATCTGTTGCTTGCAACTTAATACCCAACGTTTGTTCGGGTGATATTCGGAGGGTGGATTATTAATCATAGATGCAGTTGGATGGAGGTCTTTATATCTTGTTGTAATGCCCGCATGAATCTCATAGTAATCATTATGTCATGCATGTTTCATTATCTATCAATTGCCTAGCTGTAATTTATTCACCACGCATGTTAGCTATCTTTTATGGAGGGACACCACTAGTGAACTGTGGACCCCAGTCCATTTTCTCATTCTGATAATACAACCACTGCTTCCACTATTTTCACACTGCTACTGTTGTTGTCATACTGTTCTCATAATATTTTCCACACCATACGTTTAACCTCTTTGTGTTCAGCAAAACCGGTGAGATTGACAACCTCACTACTTCATTGGAGCAAAGTGAATTGATTGTGTTGTGTAGGTTCCAGGTGCTGCTGAACCGGTAGTGCGCCCTGCCATCTCAGCTACATCAACCTTCGGAAATTGCTTCTTTCTCCTAATGGTCGATTCAACCTTGGTTTCTTTCTGAGGGAAACTTTCTACTGTGCTCTTCATACCTTTCTCTTGGGGTCTCCCAACGAACGTGTGTTATACGCGTATCAGTACCCTATACTCTATGTTTTTTGCCACTTGGGTGCCGTTTGACTCGATAGCGTGGCGAGGAATGGACACGTAGCCGTACAGGTTGCGTAGGCGGGGGGTTATCTGCATATGTTATCGAGTATTCTGACCGTACAACACCTGGGGGCGGGGTTATTTACAAGATTTATGTCCCGACACGCACGGTCCAAATCCCCCCCCCCCCCCCCCCCCCGATGGTGAAAATCCCAAATTCCCGAATCGCCCGACCTCCGTCCTCTCCGCCCGCCGTTCTCACCGCCTGTCGTCAGGCTTGTTGCGGCAATCTCTCTTCGCGCTCGCCGTCACCTACCATGTCCTCCTCGACCTCGATCCGGGGGGCTCTCCACGGCCGCACAGTGGTGGTGACCCTCATCGGGTGCCCTGACTATGGCAAGAGGATCAAGTGGTTCGTCTCCAACACCGACGAGCATGATGGTTGGGTATTCTACAAGTGTCGTGACGACGGGGGTAAGTTCCCCCCACCCTAGGCTCAATTCTTTAGGCTCTGCTCTGTTCTGCTGTGCCCTATTGCTTCCATGGTTCTAAATCTGATGGGGATGAACTGTATATTGTAATGTCATGGGTATTGAATGCATCTTCTAGTTAGTGAAAGTAGTGAAAGGGATGTTCTAGCTTGCTTGTTTGGACTAATTCGAACCCAAGGTCAAAATTGTTTTCTGAACCCAAATGGTTTCCGAACTGACAAATAAAATGGATGCATGTTGTAGCTTTGTTTGTTTGCACTCATTGAAACCCTAATGCAATGTGTGTTGCATCTATAATCTCGTAGATGTTCTAGTTCATTTATACCGATGAAAACCCTAAGGCAAAGTGCATTTATTACTTTGCTATTATTTTCCTGAACCATTTGTCTCTTCTGTTGCTAGAAAACTTGCGATTTCTGGCACTGGGAGTCAGACTATGTTGGATATCTGCTGGATCAACATATCCTTGTTGGTGATGCTGATGTTGAAGCCTTAGGTATAGCAGACGATAAAAGGAAGGAAGTAGAAGAAACGAAAGAGGAGAGGGAGAAGTAGGTTGCCACTAGGAGAGGCTAAGCATTGGCTGGAGTTCCAGAAGAGATTGGTGTGTACAACAAGGGGAGAAAGCACACACAGTGACTAAAATCCAAGCATCTATGCTCTCAGGCTTAGGAAGGGAAATTTTACTGCTCATGAAATGCTTGCTAGGAGTTGTTGGCTTGTTGTGTTTGCTCTCTGTTGTGCTAATTATGAAGAAATGAAGTATGCCAGGCTATCAGGCTTAATGTTTTAGGCTATCTAGCACCCGTGTAAGACTCTGTGCTATGTCAGGCTATGATGCTTAATGTTGTAGGCTATGTAGTTATCTACATATGTAAGACTCTGTGCTATGCATCATGCTATGTTTGTAAGACTCTATGGTAGGAATGGAACCCTTATCTAAATGTTGGAATGAATTTGATTGCTATGTTATGCTTTAATGTAACATGAGTTCTGTTACAGAAACTTTTTGCAAGAAGGAACAAATCAGTACGCATGATGTGTTAGGTCAATCTTATATATTACAACATTGAAGCAACAACAGCTGGAATAGTTTAACAACACACAAACACGCAAGTCGAGAGAGTTCTAGATGACCAGGGCACAAACCTGGAATAGTTCAACAAACCACAAACATGACAAAAAGTTGACACAAAACTGCGAGCAAATTAACACAAAACACATGGCCATAAATGACGGCAAGTTCAACAGATAGTTTTTTATCTCTAAAAACATCACTCATCACACACTGCCTTGATTCTTTTCACCTTCTCCTTGTTAGCTTCACTAACTTTCAGCAGATCAAATAGCGTGTACTCAAGTTTTTTCTTTTCTTCCTTCATATCCTCTTTTTCTTCTGCCCATTCATTCTCCTTTGCCTTCATCACATCTGCTTGAGTTCTCTACATATTTTTCAGCTCAAGAACTTTATTTTTGAGCACTTCCACCACTTTACCATCTTCCCCAATTCATCCACACTATTCTGAATTATCCTGGAGTAGTTTTTCTTCTGAACCTTAATGCCAGTATCATCAATTAATTCCTTCATTTCAGTTAGGAGACTAGCGTAGTCTTTTTCAGCCTTGTTCTTCTCATTAGCTAGCTTCTTTATCATCCCACCATTCTAATTTTCTCATCAATCAAAGCATAGTTGGTCACATCATACATTGCCCAAAGCCTACTTATAGCATTCATGAGAGTTTCTGGCCACTCTGCATCTAACCAGGACACAAAGCCACAATTGTTGACTTCCTAAAAACACAAAGCCACAATTTTTTCACATTATTAAGCATTTAACAGTACATTGAGCTCTCATTTATCTGAACCAAGAATCAATCTATACATGTATAGTCGTGCTACTGCTACAGTAATACATTAAGCTACACTAAGCATAATAGATAAAAGTCCATGTTGTAGTTTGAGCTTTGCACTCACATTTTCCACAGAGCACATGTAGAACCTACGGCCCGTGTCTGACCCACCAAATGCAACACACTTCTGCGGCTCCAGATGATGCGTGCGGCACAATTGGGCAACCCACAGCCAACCCATGGAAATCAGGGTCTTCACAGGTATCTGGAGCAAAATCCCTGTCCACAAAGTCCTATACGAACAAGGAATCCGAAGGATTTGAAAGGGGAGAAATTGGAAAAAAAATAATAGCAGAAGAAATTTTCAAATCAGGAGCCTTAACGCTAGCGATTCGTGCTTACTCCTAGCAGTCCAGGTTCAGAAAACTCGCCATCATCCTAGCTAGGCATTGCGGCGGGGAACAACCGTCGAGCGCACGGAGAAACCGTCGCCGGCGGATTTGCGGAGTTGTGTGTTGAAGTGGAGTAGTCGAGCAGTGTAGTAGTGGACGCTGAGAGGTTGAGTGCGGGCAGTAATAGGGTGACTGCGGTCCCCACTTGACAGTGAGGGATAGAGTGAGGGCCCATTTGATAGCCGCCCCTCTCTCCAACCGTCAATAAAGAGGCGCCGCACCGCACTCGCTCATTACTTTCTCCACCGCCACACTCCATTGGGTAGTCACCGCCGCGGTCAAATCCAGGAGCTCTGTGATGCCACCATCGCATCCAGGTAAGTCCCCACCACCGTCGCATCCAGGTAGTGTTAAGGTTGAATATTGCTCTGGAGGAGAAAAGCTATGCTCTGTCATGTTTAGGTTCACCATGGATGAGCTCATCGATCTTCTTTCGTCTGATTCGGGTAGTGCTTATACCGACATTGAGTGCCCAAAATGCCATCTGGAACATGAGATGGGAATGATCAACCGAGATAACTAATCACTTTCTAAACCCCATGTTGTAAATCTAGATCTGAACTTAGTTCTTCATCTAGGACTGAATGATTGCTTCTTCAATTTTATAGGCCCAAAGGACTTAGGAAATGAGATCTTTGATCAATTATGTAAGTTTCCCAATCGGTTAGCCTTGCTTCCTACTGAGTTTGTTCTTCTGAACTCCATTTGTGATGAACGTGAGCCTAGGATCCCAATGTAAGTGTGCACCTTGAATGAGTCACACACTGCTCAAAAGGGCAAAGGGAGGTGGCTGACGTGAGGATCAGGCTTTCCAATGACAAGAATCTTGCCATCATGACAAGAAAGTGGATGGCTGTTGTTGGCTCAGAGCATTGGAAGAATTGTGATGTGCTGGTCTTCTGGTTTCACAGAGCTATAGGACACGCTATCAAGCTTTGTGTCGACAAGCTTGTTCCTGATTGTTTTGGAATGGGAACTGCGAAGCATCAAGCCATCTTAGCTGCAGCAGGACTACACTAGAGTGGAATGGGTAGTCTCATTAGTGGTTCTGTATATTTATGGTCTATGTAACGAACCAAGCACCATGGTCTATGTAATGGTACATCTATCTCCTTATGACTATGTATGGTCTATGTAATGAACCATTGTGGTATCTATCTAGAATGAGTGTCTCTATCTGTGGTATCTATTTAGCATGTTTCTGTCTATCTAGCGTTATTGTATGAATGTATGGTATTGCTACCAACCTGAATAATATTAGGCTATATAGCCATAAAATATTCAAAATAGCCTAGTGGCATTAGTTTTCAAGCACAATTAAGTACATGGAATCATTACAACGATGTTTATGAAACCATGGCAGTGAAGTGCAATAGAGTACATGCCATCAAAATGCATTACAATATCCAACAGCAACATATTTTTTTGAAATCATCAAACATGTTAACTCTCTTGGTCTTATTGGTCACTTGGTGATCATCAATAGGTTCTTCTTTCCTTCTAGCTGCTCTCCTTATTGCTGATGCTTCCAGTGCTCTATACCCTTTCTCTTGTTCTACCAACTCTTTTTTCCCCTTTGCTTTTGGGCTAATTCTCTCTTGGACTCTGCTTGCTCTGCTCTTCTAGCTTCTGCCTCCAGTGCCATGTTTTCCTTTTGTTGCTCTGCCATTAGTTTCTTTGCTTCAGCCTCAGCCCTTTTTTCCTCCCTCAACTCTTGAAGTGAAGCTTGCTTCTGTGCTGCAACATCCCTTTTTGCAGTTGCCTCAAGTTGTTTCTTTTCCTGAGCTGCTTCTTGTTCTTCATTTTTCTTCTGAATTTCCAATCTTTTGGCTTCATCTTCTCTTGATTTTTTCTCCACGGCTTCATTCATTGCTTCAAGTGCAGCATATCTTCTGGCAGCCAAGTCCATGTCTCTGTCTCTCTTCATTGCAAGTAGCTTGACTGTGAGGTTACCATCTGTTGTGGCAGTTGTAGAAGTAGTTTCAGGCTGTAAATTTGCAGCATTTGTAATGAAGGTTGACTCAGTGACAATATATGTGCTCTCAACACTTGGAGCTGGCCTATCAATCATCATCCTCTCAAGCATTGTAATTCCATAGTTATTATGAGAAATAACTGGTTGCTCAGCTTGGTTGTGTTCTTGCTCACTAGGGTTTTGTTCTTGCTCTTTATGGTTCCCAGCTTGGTTCTCTTGTTGCTTTGCATTCTGCTCAGGTTGGTTGTGTTCTTGCTCACTAGGGTTTTGTTCTTGCTCTTTATGGTTCCCAGCTTGGTTCTCTTGTTGCTTTGCATTCTGCTCAGGTTGGTTGTGTTCTTGCTCACTATGGTTCTGTTCTTACTCTCCATGGTTTTCAGCTTGGTTCTATTCTTGCTCAACAGGGTCACCATTTCCTGTGGCTTCATCACCTGGTACATCATAAGGTATAGAGAGAATTCCCTATTTGGCCCTGACTTAAGTTTGTCTTCCTTATTTGACCCTGGCAAAAAATTTCTTCCTTTCATGACACACAAAGTTTGGTTAGTTCCTTATTTGACCCTCTAGTACTATTTAATCACTAAGATGATATTTTTACCCCTGATGTAATATGTGATGAAATGACACTTAAGAGTTGTGATATATTAGTTAGTTACTTTAAAAAAATAGTGAATGATGAAGATGTCCATCCTAGATTGAAATGGATGGAGGAAGGACATGGAGTAGTATCAGAGCCATCCTGACTTTAGGAGACCTTAGTTAGCATGGACGTCAGATAGGAAATAAAAATATTTTGGTAAAAACTATATTACTGCCTAAAATATTTTTATTTATGGAATCCTAAGCATGATTTCCATCTTTCTCATATTTTCAAAAAGATTATTGCCTGGTTTATAAAACAGAAGTTTTGAAGAAAAACCTAGAAAATAGTAAACATACCTTTTTGGTCCTTTGTTTTCATGGCTCAAAATATTTTGTAAATAAATAAACATGAGTTTATAAAACTTTGGTTTTCATTTAAAACAAACAAAAAAAAATCTACCAAAAAGTTTTCTTCTGTTACCTTTCTATTAAAAGTACATACTTGGCGATGTCCCGAGAAGACCTTAGTAGTTAGCAACCCGAAGGAAAAGAAGCTCCCTTCCGAAGACCTCAACAACAATATGAGATAAGAAATCCTCGAGATCCGAAGACTCTGCCATGTCTCAAGATCAACATCGACGTTAACAACATGAAGACTTCAACAACCCTTTTGGTCGACCCAGCCCCATAGGATTTGATAGGTTTTGCTCAGTTGTTTTACTTGAGCTACCCGTTCTTCAGAGGTAATAGACGTTTGCTGGTACTAAAAGTACCTGGTTTGCTCTTCGCTTGTGCGTTGTTTGTGTGGTTTACTTTTGCATGGTGTTTTTACTTGCTCCATTGTTGTGTGTGCTACTAAATTTGTTTGCTCGAGTGTCTCACAAGCTCGCCTTTTTAGCAAAAACAAAGTCACCACACTTTCACCTCTTGCTTTATTTATGTCTGTTTGCAAAAATTTCTTTTGGCCCTATCCGGCCATAGCTTGCCCTTTTGATATCTCTTCAAAAGTCTAACATAGCATAACCCCCTTTTCAAAAAAAATTATCCCTCATCCCCTCATGAGAAGTGCAAGGTGTGGAATCCTCTCTACTTGAACCCGAGAAGCTCAAGCCTCTGTAATCTTTTTCAAGACGGATAGCGGACTTCACCCACCAGTTTTGAGAAAACTACATAAAGAGCCACCAAGAAGGATGACAAATTCAGATTCAAGCCCGAGATACAGCGAGATGTGTCTCGCACCTCTAATAGGAATTTTACTAGTCTAACACTACTAACATAACTATCTAATTTTATACTAACATCTAACCGAAGGTTTGCTTAAGGCATTAGCTAGTTTAACCGAGGGAAAGCTAACTGTGCGACCCTAAATCACCTATGAAGACGCATGCAAAGCTCCGTGAAGATCAAGATACAATGGAATCTTCCATGATCTGCCATCGCCACCAAGGAAAAAAAATGAGATGAAAATGAAGATAATTCCCGACAACCTACAAAGACTAATCAAAGCGGGGAAGAATCCGCAATTCAACGCGGTCGACCACCCAAGAAGCATATAGGAGTTCCTAACAGCATTCATAGCAGTAACCGGATAGAGTCCAATCTACGGACCTGACGCCCTGTGAGACTCGATTGTTGTCATGGGTAACTACCCGTGAAACTCCTAAAGAAGACCAGATCAAGACAAAGACAGAAGGTCTACAAAGTAGTATGTTCATGACCCCTCATTAGCTTGCGTCACCCTACCAACATCAACCTCAAGGACATGAAGTGTAAAGTGAACATATCCATCTTCTCGACAAGCAACATTCTGACAACATCAACACCTCGAGTTCTCGGAAGACCACCTCGCCAAAAAAATGAAGAAGCCGAGACTCTTGTTTTTAGTTACACTCTTAAGTACCCACTTACGAATCTCGGGGACGAGATTCATTTTAAGGGGGGAAGAGCTGTAACAGCCCAATTTTTGGAAGACAGGAAAAACTTGTTTTCAATAACCCAAAAATCAGGGCCAACAAAAACTTTTTAATATGTTTGACTTGTGCATGTGTTTCTTTTCTATTTTCTTATTGATTGTGCTTTTGTTTGAGTTTGTTAACAACTAACATTAAAACCAATGATCATAACTCTCTTAAAACACAACCCTTGTGATCAAGTCATGACAAGAAAGCTTATCATCTTCATCCATCACACTCTTTTGGCAAAAACCTTTTTGAAAATGTTTTGATTTTAGAAGAAACCCAAAGGCCAAGTTTTGAGAAAACAAAAGATAATTTCCAAAACTATATGAAAAGTATTATGGAGCTAATCATCTCCAACCTGTTTTCAACCAAGATGTTCTTGCAAGTATTTCAAAAACTCGTTCTCACTTCCTTCTTTTGCAAAAACAATAAGAGGGGATTATGTTACCCCTGTGTTTGACCTCAAATATATGCTTTTGGAAATAACAAGCTTTGAGCTGGACCTCTTTACAAAATCCTCTGGTCATTGTGTGACTTGATCACTACCTAAAATTAACACTTGAGAAAAACATCCTGGAAATTAATTTGAGGAACTCAGTTAATTGAGTGATCTGGTGTGACTTGTTGTTTTATCCGCTGGTTGTGTGATCTTATATTGTGTTTGCTTTGAAGTATTTATGTATGTTTGTTGATTAATGTGTGTTGTTAAATAAAATAAAACCTAGTAATAACAAGATCAAACATCAATATCTTATTCCATCTCATGTCCATATCATCTTCTGTTTTCTTAAAAATCTCCAACTTTGGAAACAGACTTCTATGACAAATCTTGAGCCAATCATCATACATCTCATTGTATATATATATTCTACCTATCCAAGTTGTTATTATGGATATTGAAACCCTTTGGTATCATCTATCAAAGTCCTTTTGAAGGCATCCCCAAAATAGTGATCATATCTTCTTTATTATGAAGCACTTTGTACATATTACTCCAAATCACTCCTTATTGTTTTCAGGCCCAGTGAACCTACTATTTTAATCTCCATGACCTATACATCACCTCAATGTGGTCCATTTATTTTACAACGGCCATTTAATTATTCTTCTCTCATGGTTTTTAGCCTATTAAATAAACCCATGTTTTCACCCTTTTTCCACTTGGTGTCTCAAATATTTTCAAAGGAGTTGTTTATTAAAATTTACTTTTGAGACCTATATTATGTAATATCTCATCCCAAATCAAAAATAATTGTTTTAAAAGCATTTTACTATTTATTATTTTCCATTTTCCAAAAGGACAGAAATGGATTTAAAAATATTTTGTGAAGAAAAGTATTTCCTAAAATCTTGGAAAAATTACCCAACATGCCTATGGTCATGTGGGACTTATTTATACAAAAATATTTGGAAGTTGTGTTGAAAATTTTGGAGAAAACATTTAAAAATTGTTTCTGCCATTTTTGAATTCCCAAAATTTTGTGAAAGAAATGTTTTTAGAAAACCTTGAGACCACCATCCCTAGACTCAATTTTTGATTCTCTAGCCAATATAAATGATCTTGTACTTGTGTTCTATTCAAAAATTTGGAGAAAACAATCAAAAACCACTTCTGGATATTCTGGACATGCTTGGGTTCTTGCATGTCCTGGCCAATAATTGGACCCTATCTACCTCTCTCCTGTTCTGAGAGATGAAAAACTCCCTACCCAACCTCCTAGACATGGTCTAGCTGATCCACCATCTCTCTCTCTCCCTCTAGCTCATCCACCAACATGAGGACAAGGATGGTGCTCACCCTCTCTTTCTCTATTCACTCCCTCGGTTCATTCCAGGCAGAGCCCTTGCGCCACAATGCTCCTCGTGCATCATGTGACTCTTTGGAAGAAAACCCACCCCCTCTGCTTGTCTTCTTCTTCTTTTCCGATGAGCTGTCCATGGCGCCCAGGACATGCTCGCCACGTCTCTCACGTTCCAACGCGTGGGAAGCATCCCTCACCCCCTCCTCTTTCTAAACGCTTCACGGGACATCCACGAGCACACCAGTGCCCCTCACTTCCCCCAGATCGCTCTCCTTCTCCCTCGGTTAGCTGTCGAACACCTGCGGGTGAAAGTGGGGAGCTCCGTTTTCCACTCGTCTCGGACCTCCTCCTCCCTTTCCCTCTCGACGGGAGGAAACTATCTCTGTGGCATATCCTCCGTGCAGGTTCTTTCCAGCTTATCTCGGCGTGGACAGTGCTCCTCCCGATCCGCCATGGATGCAGCTCACCGAGCTCGTCGCCAACTCGGTACAGAGGTCCTCCGCCTCTCCTAGTTTCCTCTCTGCGTTGTGCTTGCTACCAATCGAAATCCTCCCTCTCTAATTTTCTTTTCATCCACCACAGGGACGCCGCCATCTTCAAACCCGCTCGTCCGCCGCAGGCCCCGAGGAACCCCGTCGCAGAGGCTTTCCCCTCGTGAGCCACTAGGGGCATCTGGTTCACGGCGTCGTCCGAGTCCTTCTGGTGCTAGCCGCGTTTCCGGGGAAGGCCCGTAGCCACCTACGGCGAGTCTCCGGCGACTGCTCCGCCATTTTCTCTGTTTCCACCACCATTTGCTGGTCGTCGCCGGCCTCGACCAACGTGGAACAATCCCGGCCGTCAGATCTGAATCCGACAGCCGGATACCTCTTCGCGTCACCCCTGTCCCCAATGGGTTGGCCCAGCCGCGGCCCAACCCCGAGTTTGAAATCCTCCCCGCGCGGAGAAACGCCTAGCGGGCCGGCCCAGCTCGCAGATCTGGCCTACTCCTTCCCTGCAGGTTTTTTTTTTCCTTTTTCCTGCAGATCCAGATCTAGTGTTATGCTTTAATTCCAAATAAATATGTTAATCTGTGAATCTTGCCAAAATAAAAATAAAAGTTCTAGATCTACAAATTCCTAACCATCTCCAACTTGCAGATCCATGTTTTGTGCTGTATTTTAGGAGAAATAAAATAAATGGCAGATGCACTCATTAACACCATTTATTTAATAACTTGAGTTTTAAGTATCCAAAACATGCAAACTAAACTGTTTTGAGTAGCCCTTGAGAATGTCTATCTGTTGCAATTGGCCTTGTGTTGACTTGAGTTGTGGTGTGCAAATTACATGCATGTTAAGTTTAGGTCACATAGCACTTCTCTGGATTTTTTAATTTTATTGGTGATGAATTTTGATGTGAATCCACTTGTGTTGGTTTTCTAGTGACTAGTAGCACCTTATAATAGATTTTCATGATTTTAGGAGTTACATAATAGGCTTGGTGCAACATTTAGTGTTTAGCCCTTTTCTGCATATTATTGCTATGCCTTTATTAAATTGTGTGTTATATTGTTTTTGATATAAGATTGATTCCTAGCATGTGTAGGTTATTTATACATGTTTGAAATGTGTATTGAGTGTTTCACTAGTATGATAGGGTTTGTGTGTGAAAACCATGTTTGTTATAGTTTTAATCTCATAGGATTGTTTTTCTAGTAATAATAGGTGAAATTATGTTATTCTTCATAATTGTATGATAAATTGAATAAATGTTTTAGTATTGTTTTCCATAGAATTTCTACTGTTATTCGAGAATATTATACTTGCTTGCATACTTGAGTGAGCTCAAGATCAAATTGTCATGCTATGATAGTTTTAGATGATTTTCTGCCATAAGTTGTTATTTGCATGCTTAATTTTGGAGGAATTGATTAGATTATTATTTTGACATTAATAGCATGTCTAGGTGTTGTTTCCTCTGTTATTTGGATGCTATGTTACAGATCCATCATATTAGGATAAATCATGTTTAATGATCTCTTATGGTTATGCATGTCTGCTTGTCTAAATAGCCTTTTTTCATGTCTAGTATTAATAGTTGTTTTGCTCCATGATTATTTTCATGTATTAAGTGATGCCACGAAATGTTTGGTACTGATTTTTCTCTGTTATTAGGTTGTTTAGCTACTGGTTATATTGTTTCTCCATGTTTAGAAAAGCATGTGTTACTATGTGCTTGTAGTATTGCTTGTTAATATTTTCCTATGCATGTGTATGTGTTCCTAGGTTGTTTTTTTGTTACTTTGCTCATCCTCATGAATGACCAGAGAGTAATTTAACCTTATTTTATCATGATATGAGAGTGGCACACCCACTGAACTCATGCATTTTTGGTTGAGGATCCATAGCATCAACTCTAGTATTATTCATGTGTATTGTCTGTGCTTGTTTTGCTTGTTGTTGTGCACCCTAGTAATATTGTTTGTGAGTGTACTTGTTTGATGAAATGCTTGCTGTATGTTTACTTTTTGTCAAGTGCTTGCCTTTGTTTGGTTCTGATTGGGTGATTTCCATTTTGAGGTTACGACGTTAGATAACGAAGACGGTATTATTTCCCGGAGAGGTTTCTATTGCAACTCTTGTTTATTTCAAGAGCAAGACCAAGACCAGTGCCAAGGCAAGCTATTCTAAATGCTTGATGTTGTTTTACTTATCATTATCTATCATGCATGCTTTACTTCTGAAGTTTTACAAAAGATTGATTCAAAAAAAAATTCTTTTAAGTGGACGATACCACTATTTATTTCATGTATCTAATATGTTATTTCCACTATATAATCTCGGTGTTACCAAGCCCTTTAGATATTTTAGTATCATCACTTAATCAACTTAAGTCCCCTAGTGGACATTTTAACTTGATGTTTTTGGAAAGCAAAAGCTTGGAAAAACCCCGAGGAAAGGTGGGACCTTGTCCGAGGGAGGTATGTGAAGAAGGAAATGTTTTCGGCTTGTTTTCCAAAAATGACACATAACCTAGTCTTCGCCGGACAACCAAGCCGTACTGCCACATTACCCCAATATGGGAACGGGGTCTAGCTAATTGCTTGTCGGTGTTAGTCCGTGTCTACCTCAAAGTGCTATAGGGGTTCGAGTCCCCCGAACCGAATTGTCGCCAGGAGGGAGAATGGGACATTCAGAGTGTGGGGATTAAGTTCTCCACCGGGTGCAACAGTTGGGTCTCCTGCCATGGCGGTGTGTTGTCAGGGGAAACCGGATCGATACGGCTGACTCACTCGGTGCCGGGGAGAACAAACCCAGTTGAAGAGGTAGTCATTTACTAGCGCTGACATAGTGGATGGTTAGTACCAATTATCTGATGTTTGCATACTGTCTTGGACAGTCCGTGGTTGTTCACGACGGATGTACTGGATCTTGTGGAAATGTGTACACCTCTGCAGAGTAAAACTATTCACAATAGCCGCGTCCTCGGATATGGACAGTTGAATGGTCATGTAGCTAGCATTGTTTCAATGTTTTTGAAAAGCTGGAAAAGTGTTTTGGAACTTGTACCTGGGAGGTACGTTGAAACGGAATGATTGTACCTTTGAGGTACTGAAAAAATTATGATCTTGAAGATGTGATCTTCCAAGAAGTTTTGCAAAGAAAAACTTTCTTTTATTTAGAATGATTTATCAAAACCTTGTGGACATGCAATATCTACAAGAGAAATAAAATATCTTTTGAAGTATCTTCTTCAACAAAAACAACTAAAACTTGTGCAACCATGATGTGTCTTCAATTCATCATGGCTAGTTGAACCTTAATTACAGCCTTCCTACCACCTTTATATATGCATACTTGCATGTTTAGCTTTCTTTTGGGGTGTCTTGCGAGTACATTCCAATGTACTCACAATGGTTTTGTCCCTGGCTATTGTCTTAGCCAGACTTTGAGCAGAAACCTGGAGAACCTGAAGAAGATGGTGTCGCTAACGACTGTGCGAGCTAGGATCGTCACCGAGTCGGTAGCCTGTAGCTAGTCAAGGCATGACTTGGGTTTACCACGAGTGTGTTTTGTAGACTTCCGTTGTTTTTAGTGTGTGTTCCTGTCCTGCGTGGTAGTTGTGTTTCAACTGAATCATGTGACCAGTTGTGTAAGTCGTGTATTAGTGTAGTGGATGTTGTATCTGTAATGCCAACTCGAGTATGTTGTTCACGACTAACTGATCATGGGATCGTGAATGTATGCATACTGGAGGTCTCGGACTGCTATTCTGGGGTCCGTCGCGCGAGAAGTATGCATGAGTAACAAGCAAAATCGTAACATTAGCTCCTAATACAAAATAGAGCACGCACAGGTAGCTGCTTGATTTTTTTTTTGAGTAAAATGCACCGTTGGTTCTCGAACTAATCGCCTATGCACACTTTGGTCAATGTACTTTAGGAAGACCTGCACTTGGTTGATCATCTACGGTCACCGGTTGATGTTAGCGCGCGCAATTTTTTGACGTGGCAAAATGTCAACCGATTCAGCAGTGTTTTTCTTTGGCTAAAAGCCACCTAATCTTTAGCGGTGTGTTTTCTTTTCCTAAGGCTGGTGCCAGTGCATAACCGCTTATCACGGGCTATAGCCCCGCCACGTCAGCTTTTCCTCTCACTCTCACCCCACTCTCACGCCACTCTCACGGCACGGTGCCAGTGCACGGGCTATAGTCCCCACTATCACTCCTCTCTCCTCCACATCATCATTTCTCTCTCCTCCACGTCAACATTTATTTTTAAGATTTAAAACATTGCAAATAATGCAAGAAAATTATTTTATTAAGCCACTTTAATGATTATTAGTTTTTCTATTTAAAAAAAATGACATTAGTTGCTATTAATAAATCACTTATGTCTTACAAGTATAAAATATGAAAATAAGTGGTAATGACCTTTAAAATTAATATTCAACTAATAGAATGTCACTAAAATTTAAATTGACTAAGTTTTACATTTTTATTATTTTATATTTTGGAAATAACATTAAACCACTATTAAGAAATTATTCAAACTTCAAAAATATAAATATGTGAAAAAGTTTACAAAATGGTATTGTTGGAAAATATGTGAAAATTCAAGAATATAGAATTTTATTTCAAGTCATTTGGGGTTATAAAACAAAAGTTATGAATTAATCTTTAAAACAGAAATAAAAGGAAAAACAAAAGGATGACGTCATCGCTGATGTCATCGTCGTCTTCCTCACAGAGACCCCCTCTCGCCCCGTGCCGCCAACGCGCCGCCCGCTCTCGTCCCGCCTCTCGCCCCCCTCCCGCCACCTCCACGCGCCAGTGCGGGCGGTAGCCGGGCGGTAGCGGGCGCTACCGCCGGGCGACGCGGCCACAGCCCGCCCCTAGCCTCTCGCCTCCCTCCAGCCCCCCTCTCGCCCCGTCGCCGGCGGTATCGCCCGCCTTGGCGCCCGCACTGGCACCAGCCTAAGCTGCTTTGGTGGATGCATGCGCTGGTGCGCGTGTGGGCGGGTGTGCATGCAGGCAGTGGTGCATGATCAGTGCGATTGTTTTTTTTACTGTACAAGTGTTGCATGCTCCGCAATGACGACAAGACAACGTGACGCTGAGATGAATGTAAGCGCTCGCACGCGGCCGTGTGCTATGGCAACAACTCCACGACCGGCGACTAGGACGAGGACAGGGGCCACGCCACGAGGCCGTCCAGAGCGCCGCCCGTCTCGAGTACCAGTGACGGTGTGCGTCCAAACCCCGAGCGCCAGCACCCCCATGAGAATAAGGAACCAACCAAACTTTTCTTTATAACCAACTAGAAATTTTTTTTTAGTGGCATATCGTTACATATTGCGGTAGGGGCAAAAGTGTCATCTTTATGCCTAAATAGTACTAAAAGGTCAAATAAGGAATCAACTAAACTTTGTGTGTCATGAAAGGAAGAAAAAAATTGTGGTATAGCCCTTGACCTCCTTCTAACAGGTGGCTGAGGTGGAAGAACAGCTTCTCTAAGTCCACAATTAGTCTTGTTGTGACCATCTTCCTTGCAATAAGAGCATGTTATGATCATTAAACTTGTTGGTTTATGACATGCCTACTTTTACCAACAAGTTAACCAGCAAACTATAGAAAATGCTCTAAGATGCAATATATTAGGATGGCTGTTTCTTACATTATTCTTCTATCTAAGATAGCGTGCTAAGATACAATATATTACGGAATGCACAGTAGTATTGACACATATCGCAATACCATCTCTCATTGGGTAGTAAAGGAGAGTACTTAGGAAACAATACCACCACCGAGCGAAATACAATACGGGCGCAGGTGACGGGGGAGCTCGGCTCACACAGCTTTGTGTTGCCATGGCGTTCCCACTCTGTCACGTGCCAATCCAACACACACGGGTCACACGAACGAGACACACCTACACGGTCAGAACACACACACCCCTAGAGTAGCTACTAGTACTTCTTGATGGTTCCGGCGAAGAATGCGAGGGGTCCGACGAGCGGCGCGTTGATGTAGGTGGCAGGCTCCGACTGGGCGTAGTTGCCGCGGTCGTCGTCGAAGCCGTCGTGCGCGTCGGGGCCTCCGAGCACAGCGCCGACGAGCACGTTGGGGTTGGCCCCGGCGGCGTGAAGGTACTGGAACCCGGCGTCGCAGCCGATGCGGCCTGGGTGCGTGCGCACAGATGGCATGGACGCGCCCCGGTGGTGCGCGCGCTCCGGGTACCGCGCCCCGAACCCCACCATGTACGACCTCCCCGCCGGGTTCTTCCCCAGGATGTAGTCCACCTGCCGCTTCGCCAGCGCCACCAGGTCGGCCGGCGCCATCTCGCGGCCGCCGCAGGAGACGGTCGCGCCGCTAGACTTGAGGTACTTGGCGTAGGCGAGCATCAGGAACGTGGCGGTGGTCACGTACTGCATGTTGCTCTCGCCCTCCTTGTAGATGAGGCCCCCTGGCGTGTACTGCCCCGCCTGGAAGCTGCTCGTCCCGGGGACCAGCGAGCAGATGTAGCTGTCGGAGTGGGCCTTGTAGAGCTCCAGCCCCTGCAGCTTGCGCCGCAGGAACCCCCTGGAGAGCAGCACCTTTGTGCCGGCCCTCTTGTCGTCCCAGCTGAAGGAGTAGTCGTCGTCGCCGGCGCCCAGCTGCATGCCGTACGACTGCACGTACGTCATGTACGTCGCGTTGTTGGACGCGCGGTGCAGCCACGACGCCGCCCACAGGAGCTCGTCGTGGTAGCCGGAGTAGGAGCAGTAGTATGGGCAGACGTCGGCGCTGAGGGAGTCGCTGTAGGAGCCGCGGTGACGGTCCGCGAAGTCGAACACCTCCATGGCGGCGCGGAGCAGGCGGGCGGAGTACGCCGGGTCGGAGCGGCGGAACACGACGGAGGACGCCGCGAGCGCGGCCGCGGTCTCGCCTGCGACGTCGGAGCCGGGCCTGTCGGCGTCGACGCGGTACACGCCGCGCGGGGTGTCCATGTCCTCGGGCCGCTCCCAGCACGCGTGGTCGCGGCCGGGGTCGCCGACCTGGACGTAGAGTGCCCCGGGGGTGGCGGTGGCGGCCTTGAGGAGGTAGTCGGCGCCCCAGCGCACGGCGGCCCTGGCGTGGGGCAGCTCGGCTCCCATGAACTTGCCGAAGTCGGTGACGCTCCACGCCAGCATCGTGGTCGAGAAAGCCATCGGCAGGCCGAACTTGACGTTGTCCCCGGCGTCGTAGTACCCGCCAACCAGATCCACCTGAAAATAAGTACACACGACGCGGTCAATGCCGGAGCCGGACGCGGTGAGCCTCCACACGAACGATGGAGCGAGAAGGGGCCTACATTGTGCTGCGCGCCGTCGGTGAGGCCGGAGTCGGCGCGCCAGGGCATGCGGTTGCCGGGGGGAAGCTTGCCGGAGCGCTGGCCCTCGAAGAAGATGATGGACTTGGCGAGCGCGTCGGCGTAGTTGAACGCCATGGCCAAGCTCGGAGCGAACAGCAGCAGGTGGAGCACCGCTACAGTGGCAACCAGGCTGCCGCTCCTGGTCTCCATTGCTCTGCTCGGCACAATGAAGGAACGGCGCAGCTAGCTACAGGTGGTGAGTGTGAGCGCGTCAGTGGCTAAAAAGGTTAGTGTGGCCAGTCCAGAGACCGGTAGTATATATAGATGTGGCGGTTAAGTTAGTTTGAAGCTGTATCATCAATCTGCTGCGAGAAATGAGGAAGTCGGTCGACAGGATGTGCAGAAGTTCAGATTAAAAGCAACTAGTAGTAATCAAGTTTTGACTAGCTATAAAATGCCTTCCGTTTGGCTTCAAGTACAGGGTACTGCCATTATTATTTTCACCAATCTTTGCTTGACTCAAGAGGCAAACAAAAGAAAAATATAAATCACCTTTAACACTTTTTCGCGGGATCACTGGAAATATTCATTTTGCTTGTTTATGATACAGTGAGTAAATGTTGTACAAAAATACCGTTTGGATAAAAAAGAAGTTTTTTTTCTGCCCTTTTTTAGTTTGACCAGAGTCACGATCGCCATGGGAAGCGGAGAGCGGGCCATTGCGCAACGAAAGCAATGCGGCGGGCGCAGGCAGGGTGGAGCCTGCTCGGTCTTGGGTAGCTCCTATAGGACACCGGCCGTAGACCAGTCAGCCTTTTACAGAGCAAAGCAAAAGCATGCGGCAGCTTGGTCTCCGTTTTATGAACTTTCCCCTGTTCATTTCAAGCGAAATTTTACATAGATAACCTTTTACAGCAGCAATTTCAGGTCTTTTGATTCAAAGGAAATAGAATCCTATAGGATGTTTCCCTTTAGAACTTGTTTAATGTATCCTATATGAAATATCCCTATAATAATTTTATAGCACAAATCTTATACTCCCTTTCCTCCGTTCCTAAATGTAAAATGTTTAACCATTTTCTACGTTCACACATGTATCTAAATAATTTTTAGCGTATATACTCACTCGTATTAGTCTGCATCTAGACAACGGAGGAAGTATGAAACTAACATGAGGTCCAACCTCATGAAAAATTCCTTACACAATCAAACAAAATCAATCTTCCCACAAGATTAAAGTTTACATGTCATCCCAATCCTATAAGATTCCTATTCCTGTATTTTTCATATCCTACAAATCAAAGTAACCCTCACAATCTAACCCCTACACCAAATTTTTCAAAAAATAACCTTTTTTAATAACGCCCGCGTATTAGTGTTATGCTCTCTTGCGTAACGCCTGCCTAAGACGTTATTGACCGTGGCCAAGTAGGCGTGGAGATCCACGTGGCTGCCACCATAACGCCCTACCCAAAGACGATATGTCTTGATCGCATAATGCCCTGGCTGGAGGCGTTATGCAGGCAAATAGGTAAGTGGCCCGTGATGGCCACACTCCACTCCCCACTCTCTAGCTCAACCTTGCGGCCCCCTCTCTCACTCCACCCTCCAATCCCTCCAGATCTTTGAGATTTCTTCGTGTAATTCGTCTTCTCTCGAGTCTTGAAGGTAATCTCCTCTCCTTCGCTTTGTTTTGTCCAACCAAAATGTGTGCATTTAGTCAATTCGCTTCCCTATTTTGAAAACCCTAGAAATTGGTCTTTCCAACCCTAGGAATGGTTTGTTTCTTGTTGATGTATCGACCATAGGTGCTTTCTATGATGTTCTAGAGCTACCAATTTTGTGCCAAACCCTCAGAATTTGGTATGGGACCAAATTGTTAGGGACTATTTGACATGGTTGGCTATTACGACAATATAATCCTTGTTGTGATTTTGCTTTTCTAGATCTTGTCGAGAATTATGAATCTTTATCGTGTGGACTTTGCGGAGTTTTTGAAAGGAGACATTGATTATCGAGACCCGTACGAGATAGTCATGTTGTTTGACTCTAGTCCAACCTTTCGTGATGTTGTGGAAAAGGTCCGAATTGAGTTGAACTGGACAGACAAAAATGATGTAGTTGACTTGGAAGGGAGGTAGAATGTTTCCCACGATCAGTACATTAGGTGGAAGATGATGCCCGTCAACTCGGAGAGTCGTTGGGAAGCTTACAAGGCGGTTGTTTTGGACTCACAAGACAAATCATTTGAGTTGTTTGCCACAAATAAGGTTGGTGCTCGAATGCACATTCATTTGAATCTCGAAGCATGTCTAAGTTAAGGGAGTAGCCCGGTTGGACGTGATGAGGCACGTGTCGACCCGGAGGCCGAAGTGTATGACACAATGATGAGCCAATCTCTTTTGACACAACCCTTGAGCCCTTGGGCCGGGAGAGGCATGCCGAGGGAGATGAGCCCCGGTGCGATAATGGTGGATGCCATGAGCCCGAGGGCCGAGCCGAGGAAGTGCTTGAAGAGGGCGAGGGCGATCCAAGGGAACATTGTTTTCGTAACCATAATGTTTGGTACGTGGAAGAAAATTGTTTGACCTATACAGCTACACGATGAAGTACGATAAGGCATGGGAGGCCAAACAAACTGCATTCATGATGTTGTATGGAGACTAGGAAGATTTGTATAGCCGCATATCTACATTGTTGGGAGGGATGGCCGCAACAAACTCGGATATGACATATGTGGTTGAGTCTTTTGGCTCGGAAACAATGGTGTACAAAGGTAAAAGTGCATGGATATTTGGAAGTGCATTCTGGACATCTGGGTCTTGCATAAAGGCTTTCAAGCACCTTAGACCCGTTTTGTCCGTGGATGGTACATTTCTCATAGGTAGTTACAAGGGCACAATCATGGCGGTGGTAGGACACGACGGCGGAGAATAGTTGCTACCGTTGGCATTCGCACTGGTTTCCGCGGAGAACACTGAGAGTTGGGAGTGGTTCCTTAGCCTAGTGAGGATAGGCTAGTTGGACCTGACATACATGTTTGCATCATCTCGGACTGACACCAAGGGATACTCAACGTCGTGAAATTTGAAATTCCAGGATACCCCCGTGTGCACCATCGGTGGTGGATTAGACATTTTGTCTCGAACTTCTACAAGGCATGTAAAAGCAAGGAGCTAGCTGATTTGCTCCAAGATTGTTCCCTCGCCTTCACCGCTCGTCATTTCGCGAAAATATTTGACGAAATATTCACATCTGTCAAACCGGGGGCAAAGAATTCCTGACAAGGAACATGCTAGACAGGACAAAATGGTCCCAGACATATGACCACCTCGACATGACGTACAGTTACATGACAAGCAACATGGCCGAATTTTTCAACAATGTGATTAAGGGTGCGCGCGCATTGCCTGTGTCAGCAATAGTGGAATATATGTTTTCGAACATGAATTAATACTTTATGACATATAGTGAGAAAATGGAGAAACTAATTGCTGGAACAGCAAGGCAAAAAAGGTGTACAAGTGTCCCAAAAAGATCAACGATTGGATGACGTACTAGACCTACAAGGCGTATACAGTGGAAGTAGGAGAATTCGACAATACAAGTTTCATTTATCAAGTCATCAAGCAAGGTGGGATCACACAAAGCCTTGTCCAGTATGAAGGGGGCCTTCAAGGTTAATCTGACAACCGGCGAGTATTCATGCTGTAGACCAACCATATATCATCTCCCATACGCACATTTGACCGCGGCAGGTCGGAAGAGACATGTCGATGAGTCTTCAAGTAATATTAGGATAAGATATTATTCCATTGAAACTATGAAGGCCACATGGGCAGAGAGGTTCGAGCCCTTGATAGAGCCACCGATTTGGCCACATTACGACGGACTTCTCGCTATACCCTGATCCTGCTACGAAGATAAAAAAGATGGAAGACAACAAACAAAGCAATTCAAAAATGACATGGATGATTGGGGTGGTGGTATTTTCCCCAAATTTGGCAACCAATATTTCCGCGAGCCTCATGAAAGCGAGAACCCACTGACTGAAGGTGGTGAGGGTAATACTACCGGTGGTACAACAAGGAGAAAAAAGGGCAATCATGGTGCAAGTACAAGCAAACAAGGTGTCAATACAAGTGCCCGGGGGCATGGTCGAAGAACAAATGTTGAGGGTAGTGGTGGGAGAGGTGGAGTAGGCGGCCAGGGAGAAGGAAATGTCGTTGATGGTGGTGCAAGTGGCGGAAATGCTGAGGGTGGCCATGGCCGTGGCCGTGGTAATGGTGGTCGTAGTAGAGGTGGTGGCCAGAGTGGCCACGAAAACGTTAGCGGCCAAGGACAAGGAAATGCCGAAGATGGCGGTGCGAGTGGTGAAAATACAGAGGGTGGCCATGGCCGTGGCCGTGGCAATGGTGGTCGTGGTAGAGGTGGTGGACGGAAAGGCCAAGAAAATGTTAGCATCTAGGGAGAAGGAAATGCCGAAGATGGCGGCGCGAGTGGTGGAAATGCTGAGATTGGCCATGGCCGTGGAAATGGCAATTGTGGTCGTGGTAGAGGTGGTGGTCGAAGTGGCCGCGGAAATGTTAGCGGCCATGAAGAAGGAAATACAGAAGATGTCGGTATGAGTGGTGGAAATGCTGAGGGTGTCCATGGTCGTGGCCATGGCAATGGTGATAGAGGTGGTGTCCGAAGTGGCGGCCACACACGCGTTGTACCAAACAGTGATGGTGCTTCTTTTGGTGGAGGAAATGTTGATGGAGGTGGTCCAAAGCGGTGATGGAGGTCATGGCCGTGGCCATGGTGGCTGAACAAGTACTCGCTTTGGGAGGGCCCATGGACGTGGTGACCCTATTGTTGACGGTGGTGGTACAAGAGGTCATAGTGGAGAACCTAGTATACAATACGTTGATAATGGTGGTGGTGGAGGATATGGTTATGCCTCTAGACGTAAAATCTTGGGGCACTGGTTCGGAATCAAAGAACCGGTTAGGCCTAGCCATAGAGGTAGAGGGTGGTGCTAAGATAAATAATATTATTCTAAACTTTCTTATTTTTTAAGATCATGATCATGTGTTGTCTCTGTACTAAGTTTCTTATTGTTTTTTTCTAGGCATGACGGAGTCTCAACCCAACAAGGCAACAATAAAGTGGGTAGACGACTCGGACAATGAGAAGATTCATCAATAGCTGGATGACATCCAATGCATCATATCAACCTTGTCTAACTCATGACGAGGCTTCATCAATAGCTAGTTGACATCGCCACTAATTTCACCCAAGTTCCCGACCTTCGAAGAAATTGTGACATTGAGAAGTTCAATCAGATAGTAGTATCTTGGCTTCAACCCAACAAAATTTCCCACGTCCTACTCGCGTGTACCCGTTAGATAATGCCACTTAAGGCATGTCTTGCTTGGGGGATTACCAGTCCCATGACAAGAAGCTCCTTTCTTCGCCACATACTGTTCCGCATATCCCATGTCCCTCACAAAGTCGATGAATAGGACACTAAGCATTTCATCACCGGACATCCACTTGATAGTCTTTTCTCTATCGCCAACAAAGAACATTGTTGCATAAATTGTTTCACAACTTCTGCATTCTAGAGTTGTGTGAACTCTATGATCTTCTTAATCCCCATGATCTCACAAACATCAATAAGATATCCAACTGATAGTCATACTGTTGTATGTACTCAAAGATCACATGCTTCTGACTCACAACCTCGGTGCTCTTGTTCTTAATAACAGTCTGAAATATGGTTTCTTATTATTTGTTCCAAAACCGGCTATCATCAAGATTCTCTCTTGGTGATAAATATGGTTCCACCTTCACTCTGACCTCTTCCCACTCATTCAAACTCATCTTCATGAAATCATTTTCGTTCCCCTTCTTGCTCTTCTTAGCAGTTGTGTTCATCACTTTGGGCTTGCAAATAGGAGCCTTCAGAGCGGAAGCATCATCCTTGCTTTTTTTTTTTTGTCCTCGTCATCTCTTCTCTCTACAACAACACACATGATGATAATGTTAGTAATACATTCTACGTGAATTTGGAATTAAAAATAGAAATAACCTAAATACAATTCTATCACCATATACACGATAATTACAACAATATTCATTATGTACTAATAACCTAAATAAAATTATATTACCATACATACGTTAATTGCACCAATAGTGATATTTAGTAATAACCTAAATAAAAATACGAATAACCTAAATAAAATTATACTACATAAGAATACAACAATATATCCTATATAAGGCCACTAAGTAGACAACAACAATTTTTTTAAATCGAGCTTACCTGGACGTGGAGGTGACTCAGTAGGGCATAGGAGGAGCCGTTGGAGGGCTCCTAGACCTAGAGGGGGAGGCAGTGTCTGGCGGAGGCGGGGCCGATGGGGGCCTCTCCTGCTCTGGACTTAAAGGTGAGACGACGGGGGAGGATGGCGGAGATGGGGATAAGGGCCAGAGTAGGGTGGGGACGGGAACGTGGGTGGAGGAGGTTCGGAGAAAGGAGGACGGACGTAGGAGGGCCGGGCCGAAGGAGGGACGAAGGTGGGGGTGAAGGAGGGCCGGAGGTGGGGACGGAGAGAGGCGGGGGTGGCGACGATTGCGAATGGGGGTATGAGAGGGATGACAGGCTTGTTGCATGTTTAAACCTAAAATATAGGTGTAATGCCCCAGATGGGGGCGTTGTGCCCACCGATCAAACGAGTGTCCGAGCTAAGTCCGGGCCATTGCCCCTAGTAACAAACGCGAAGAGGACGTACGGGCGGATATCCACGGCCAGTGGCATAACGCCTGAGATGGGGGTGTTATGCCATACGGTATAACGCCTGAAATCAAGGCGTTGTCCAATGTTTCCTTTTTTTTGAAAATTATACCCGAAAATGTTAAGTACAACTATACTTAAGACATGGATTTTGTTTTACAACTGCGAAACTTGATTGTTCATACATACGAAACACGAGTACTAATAAAATGGTCCACAGATAAAAATAACAGTATTAAGTCATTACAATAACTGATCCACAAATAAAAATAGCAGTATTAAGTCATTATACAATAATTGATCCATGAATAAGAATAGCTCATTCATCACAGATTAGCTTTATCCTTTTTAGTTTGTGCTTGTTATCTAAACTCACTTTCAGAAGATCGAACAACTGGTACTCTAGATTCTTCTTCTTCTCCTTTAATGCATTGATCTACACCTTCCCGTTGGTTTGCTGAATTTTGGTTTCCTATGCTTCGGTCTTCATAATTGTCACTTCATTGAGAAATGCATCTCTCTCTATCTAACACTCCCCGAGCTTCTTCTGCATCTCCGCTAACTCGGTCTAACATTTCTCGGTAGCTTCTTTCCGCATCTTTTCTAGGTTCTCCGGCTGCAACTTCTTCTCCAGGTTGTCGAAGAAGCAGTTTGTATCTTTAACTACAACATTATATTTTTTTAGCAAACTTATTCTTCTCATCGGACAACTGCTCCACCACCTTATCATTTTCAATCTTGTCATTAATTCTAGCATTGTTTCTCTCCTCATACATTTTCCACAGCTGGGCAAGAGATCTTTACAACGTTTGTTCCCGCTTAAGATCTACCCAGCGCATTAATCCATAATTTATGGCATCCTAGACAACACAATAAAACCAACTTAAACTTAACTATAATCAACTATAGCACCGAATTTGTAGGTAAGAAAATATTTGCATGCACTATTTGAAAAAAAAACTACAAGTTTTGATTTACATTTCTCATAGAACATCCATATAAACAACGACATGTGTTCGTCACTTGAAAAGCAACGAATCTCTCCGGCAGCACACTGTGAAGGCGGCAAGTCTCGGTGCAATCGAGTGCTATCCCACACCAAAAGGAGTCCTCAATGGTTTCCGAGACATAGTCTATCTCATATAGCTACATAGTACACACACTTTGCATTAAATCGACGGAAAAAATCCTAATCCTAACCCTAGAAATCTCATCGTACAAACCCTAACCCTAAAAATCAAATTGCGCATAGTGCTTACTAGGCCTACCCACGAGTCGTTGGAGCTCTCGCTGTTGAGCTAGCTTGGCATTGCGGCGGCAAACAACACCAGACGGAAAGAAGAAGCTCTGGCGGAGGAACAAACAAGGGAGAAGGGGTAAGGTTGGAGAAAAGGTAGGGGGATTGGTGGAGGAGGGAGATGGGTCGCCGGGACGATCAGAGGAGCTATAGGGGAGGGGATGGAGCTCTACCGGCGGTGGTGGTGGGGGTGGGAGCCATGGGAGTTGGAGGTGGAATGAGGAAGAAGAAAGCATAAATCAACTTATGTGCAGGGGCATAACGCCTCAGTCAAGGCGTTATGCGTAGACACCTTCGCCTCATTCAAGGTGGAAGGAGGGGAAGATGACCCGGACATCCGCACATACAAACATAACGTCTACAACGAGGCGTTGTACGTACCACCAAAATGCCTTTGGACAGGGTGTTATGGTGGCAGCCACGTGGATCTCCGCGTCTATGTGGCTAGGGTCAATAACATCTTCGGCAGGGGTTACGCAAGTGAGTATAACACCCTACAGGCACGCGTTATTTTTTTATTTTTTGACATTTTTCGTTATTGGGGTTAGAGTGTGAAATTGCTAGGCAACATGTTATTTATGTAAGGCCCTCTTTGGATTGTAGAAATTTTGTAGGATCATTGGAGGATTCCAATTCTTAAGATTATTTCCTATGTATTGCCTTTGGATCAAAGGAATGGTACTATCTAAATTCCTATGGATTGAATTCATATGCCTCAATTCCATAGGATTTTAAACATCCACTTCAGCCTCTTTTTTAGACTCAGGTGCGTAGGTTCGAGACACTTTTCCTGCGTTTTTCCTGCATTTCATCCAAACGACTAATCCTGCAGTTTTCCTCTGTTTTTGGTTTCTCTATTTTACGCATACAAACCTGTGAGATTCCTATGTTTTTTATATTACTGTGTTTTTTAACTCTGTGATCCAAAGAGGCCCTTAACATTTTAAAGGAGGCAGCAACACCCTTGTTTGCCCTTGGGCCCAGCATGGACCATGGGAAGGAAGGAAGCTCTGTGCTTGTCATGAGTGCAAGAGATACAAGAGAGCACACATGATCGCAGTCGCATCATTGTGGATTGGGGCTGCCTCCGCCGGCTAATGATGCCCCCCCCCCCAACTCGCAACTTTCCTCAACTGGTATTGCGTTTTCCAGGTTCTCCAGCTGCAACTTCTTCTCCAGGTTGTCGAAGAAGCAATTTGTATCTTTAACTACTCCACCACCTTATCATTTTCAATCTTACCATTAATTCTAGCATTTTTGCTCTCCTCGTACATTTTCCACGGCTGGGCAAGAGATCTTTACAGCATTGGTTCCCGCTCAAGATCTACCCAGCGCATAAATCCAAAATTTATGGCATCCTAGACAACACAATAAAACCAACTTAAACTTAACTATAATCGACCATAGCACCAAATTTATAGGTAAGAAAATATTTGCATGTACCAATTGAAAAAATAATCTACAAGTTCTGATTTACATTCCTCACAAAACATCCATATAAACAACGGCATGTGTCCGTCCCTTGAAAAGCAACGAATCTCTCCGGCAGCACATTGTGAAGGCGACAAGTCTCGGTGCAATCGAGTGTTATCCCACACCAAAAGGAGTCCTTGATGGTTTCGGAGACATAGTCTATCTCATACAGCTACAAAGTATATACACTTTGCATTAAATCGACGGAAAAAAAATCCTAATCCTAACCCTAGAAATCACATCACGCAAACCCTAACCCTAGAAATCAAATTGCGCATAGTACTTACTAGGCCTACCCACGAGTCGCTAGAGCTCTCGCTGTTGGGCCAGCTTGGCATTGCGGCGGCAAACACCACCGGGTCTCGGCCACAAACAACACTAGACGGAAAGAAGAAGCTCGGGCGGAGGAACGAGTAAGGGAGAAGGTGGAAGGTTGGAGAAAAGGTAGGGGGATTGGTGGAGGAGGGAGATGGGTCGCCGAGACGACCAGAGGAGCTATATGGGAGGGGATGGAGCTCTACCGGCGGTGGTGGTGGGGGTAGGAGCCATGGGAGTTGGAGGTGGAATGAGTAAGAAGAAAACATGAGTCAAATTATGGGCAGGGGCATAGCGCCTCAGTCAAGGCGTTATACGTAGACACCTCGAAAATCCATCATATGTTCGGGCCCTTCCCTCCCCCCCCCCCCCTCCCCCCCCTAACAGAGGCAAAGGGGAAGATGACCCAAACATCCGCACATACAAACATAACATCTATAGCTAGGCGTTGTACATACCACCAAAATGCCTTTGGACATGGTGTTATGGTGGCAGCCACGTGGATCTCCGCGTCTACGTGGCCAAGGTCAATAATATTTTCGGCGAGGGTTACGCAAATGAGTATAACGACCTAAAGGCACGCATTTTTTTTTGATATTTTCTGTTACCAGGGTTAGAGTGTGAAATTGGTAGGAAACATGTTTCTTATGTAAAATTTCACTCATTTCAAAGGCAGGGCCCAGCATGGACCATGGGAAGGAAGGAAGCTTTGTGTTTGTCATGAGTGCAACACATACATGAGAGCACACATGATCGCAGTCGCATCATTGTGGATGGGGGCTGCCTCCGGCTAATGATGCCCCCAACTCGCAACTTTCCTCAACTGGTATTGCGTTTTGTTCGTCAACATGGGACTGGGGTGGCAAAAAATGCGGCGACGGAATTAGCGCGACGGAACAGCATTTAGCTGGGTTAAATAAATTGCAGGGCTCGAGGCAAAGCGCAGTTGTTCCTGGGGACCCGTGGCTTGTCACCTTGGGCCATGAATGCGCGGGCGCGGCTTCTTTCCTTTCCCCCCGTCTCCCCGGTTGGTTTTTAATTGGCACGGTGGCCTGTCACGCGCGAAAACTGGATGCAACTGCAACTTTGCATGATGAGCGGTTGCAGGGCCCGTGACTGACCCACCAAGCCAGACGAGAGGAGAAAAAGGAAATTGGCAGGTCAAGGCCAAGTGGTCAACACTGACACGGGATAGCGTGCGTTGCGTGCAGCGGAAAGGAAAGTCGAGCGGCAGCTGTAGCTGTAAAAGCCCACTACGTAGCACGCATGCATTCGTCACGCTTCACGGGCCAGAGAATCCTATGTACTCCTGTGCTACATTTATCATGCACTACAAATAAATTGTTGAAATGCTCACCTTTTTGCACTTCTCGTCCTGTGGTTTATCAGCTGCACGTGCACTGTGTCAAATACCACATTAGTATACTGTAGTATCTTTGTAAATACGAACACACGATTCCTTCAAAACCAAATCTCTAATCTCGGAACAAGTCATATGATAGCTCCCCTGATTCGCAGGACAGAGAAAGCAAAAGAATGGGAAACTTATATGATTAGGATGTCATGTCTTATTAAAATCAGAAGAGCAATTATCTTTGATTGTGCTAAACAAATTTTTCTGTGAGTATATAGCGTACTCCAACGTGTGGGGTACCCTCGATACCCTTTGAATCCAAAATCATCACATAAAATCCGAGTAAAGGTACCGGAACACATTACGCCATGGATGCATTATTATTGGTGACAATCACAAAATTTTAAATCTAAATCGAAAAATTAACTCAAGTTATAACAACTACAAAAACAAAATTGACAGAAGACACAAGGTGTCCAGCTTTAAATTTATAAAGCCAGCATTATATTACACAACAAGTTCAAAATGAAATGATTGAAACAGGCAAAGTTAAGAGAGCATCTCCACCGGCGACCTAAAGCGACCCCAATAGTGCTATTGGGGCGCCACCACGAAATGCCTACACTCAACGGGCCCAATCCAACGTTCGACAACACCGACTCGGCCATTGTTTATTGGCAACCGTCGCAACACATGTCATGTCGGATCCTGACAGGCGGGTACCACACGGCAGCGACACAGATCGAATATGGCGGCATCTATATCATTTTCCCCTCTCCTCTGCGCATTTTTTTCATTCTTGTACCGCCTGCTGCCTCCCTTTCCTCTAACACAATTCATATGTTTGTATCAACCGTTTCGGGCTTTCATTTTCTTCTTGGGCTTTACATGTGCTAAACTTCAGTGGAATACATGCAAGACCGAAACGTATACAGCTGTATCTGTGGCTTCCACTCAGAAAAGAGAAAAGAAAAGCTACACCTGTAGAAAAAAAAAACATTTGGAGGCCAGTAGTCTGTTGCCTTTCGTTTTGTTATAATTTAAAATTTATGAACAGAGACTTAATTTTGGCTTGAATTTCTGTCTGAAATTTTTATTTTCACGGTATGAATTTTGTGAAGTATTTTATGAGGGGCACATAGAGTTCCATGAGCAGGTGAAAACACTGCAAGCATGCAGCAAAAGGGTCCAGCGGTGGGCCAAATTCCATGCATCTTAATCCAAAGTACGGAACACATTATTCCCAACAATGGTATTTTATTTTGTATTGTCCTTCATGGTTTTATCCTACAAAATGGTACTTTTTCTTAAGCCCGGTATTGACATTTACAAAGACAGTGTAGCCTGTAGGTTTGTTGAACAGGTGAAAAACTGTAGCCATGCAGCATCAGTTCTAGTAGTGTCAAACTCTTTTGTTTCGTTTTGTCTTTCATATATTCATTCTAAAAAATTCATATGTTTTCTTGAGTTCCTGTATGGACATTACAGAGACACCGTAGCCTGCAGGTTTGCTGAACATATGAAAAACTGTTGTGATGCTGCAACAGTTCAAGTAGTGGCAACCTTGTTTCAGACCGTGCCTTCACATTTTCTATAAAATGCAGACTACATTATATACACTCAGTGTATAAAAGTTACAGATGAACTATCTAAATATTCCTGTGGAAACTCTTGCCTATCGACAATCATGCACAATTTGCCATTCTGGTATCAAAATCTGCGTGAGCGCTCCCAGAAGAACTGAAAACGGCCAAGATATGAAGTGAGCAGTGCAGTTACTTTCTCTAATTCTGAAGTTTAGGACAGATTGCGGCGGAGGGCGTAGATATAGAACCTGAAAAAGAAAATAGCACAACAGATTTACGCCAAATAAGGACTGTAAGTGCTAGATTGGTACATTTTTTTTGATGATGTTGGCGAATTTTGGTATACTCACAGAGATTGGGGTAGCAGGGTTGCTTTGACACTGGATCTTCTTCCAATGGGGGTGGCACTTGGCCATATATCATTTCACAGCTCATGTCTTCAAAATCTGAGCATGGCAATCATCAGCAGAAAAATCAGTCACCTCAAGTATGGGACTTCCTTAACTAGCAGTTGTGTCAACATGATTTCAAAGAAAAAAAAAATCCTTCTGTTCTATCCATATATAAGCAGGATTTGGTTAGTTAATTGAGCATCTCACGGAAGGAGATACACTCACTTGGATTCATGGTGAGGGGAAGTCCGAACTCATCGGTGAAGAAGCTCTGCGTGGGGATCTTGCACATATTGACGCACATCCCAACGCACCCGCTGTTCTCCAAGTACCTGTACGCATTCCATGGATGCAAATCGTTATAGCTAGCAATACACCCAAGGTTTCCTCACATTTCCAAGATTTTTTTGTGCATTCCATCAGTCGGCAATGGTAGCATCGATGAATCATACCTGCATTTCTTTATGAGCACTCCACTCCTCTGCTTCACCCCGTTCACCTCCACCTCCACAACCTGATTAATCAAGAACAAATGATTCCTGGAATTTATATGATGAGAAATTCTTACGAAAATTGATCTGATTCCTGACCTCTGACGGGCCGACGAGCCAGTGGAAGAAGGGGACGGTGAGGGCGGCGTTGAACTCGCATGCCCAGCGCGTGGGCGGGAAGAGCTTCTTGAACTGCTCAGGGGCACCGGGAGGTAGCATAGAGAGGAGCACCTCACGGACGGCTTCCTGCTGCTGCGCGCGCGACCGGCCCACCATCACCCGCCGCGACACGTCCACGAAGCTCTCGTAGTCCCAGTCCCAGACCGCCCTCTTCTCCATCTCGCCGTCCGGCTTCTTCTTCCTTCCGGCGAACTTCTCCATCTTGCGTGCGAACAGCCCCATGAACGCGCGCTCCAGCGGCCCGTCACGGTACTCCGTCTTCTCCCCCATCGGAGCAGGCGCCGTCGCCGCGCACCGCACGACGAGCGTCCGGCTCGGCCTCGGCACCCTCGTGGCCGAAGCCCCTGCCGCCGGCGACGCGCGCGTGGCGAAGCAGAGCTCCACGGGCATCAACGCCATTGCCAGCTAGCTTTGATCTTGCGCCCGCGCCGGTGGTGCAAAGTGTCCACTTGTGTTTCTTAAGCTAGCGGTGGTGGTGCTTGCCTTGCCCTGCCGCGCGCCTTGTTGGCACGCGCCCGCAGCCGTCGTTGCGAGGCTACCGGGGTGACACGTACGGGGAACGGCGGCACCGGTTCTCAGGGACCAGTCCTCGTCGTTGCGCCTGGTTCACCGGCTGTGGGGGCGGGAAGCACGACGGCCACAATTTACGCGGTCTGGATATGGTACGGTGAGGGGAAATCTATTGGCATCCACGGGTGCGCGCGATTTTTCACTTTCGGAAGCTTCGGCCTAATTAGAAATTAGAGCTGCTAGATACTGTTAAGTTATCATACCGCATCTTTCAAAAAAAAAGTTATCATACCGCATAATCGATCCCGTATAATTCTACTACCACGTAGCACACTCAAACATTTGTTTACGTTTATCCCTTCGGCTGCTCATAGCGGGGAGTAACTTACCGGTGTTACTAGTCCATGTTACTATCCTTATAATGGGGTTAACATATGTGTGATGTCATGCACATGTACATTTATTAGTTTGTATACTCATAGTATATTGTTATGTGTGATGTTACGGTAACATATTACTTTGCATTCTAGGTTTAGTCAAAGTCAAACTTTGTTAACTTTGTAGACTCATAGTGCACCGGTTCTCAGACAGCATGTTACCACAATTATCTCCCTAATCATTAATAAAATGTCACATTATCTTTTTTGCCTAAATATGTGTGACGTTATCACCCACTATGAGCATCCTTCTAGTGACGAGACAGAGAAGACCCATTATGGCAGCCGCAATTTAAAAACATAACTTTAATAGACTCTTTGATTACCCTTTTGATTTTGGTATTTTTTCTTATATTATCGTGTACCAACATTTAATAAAAATTGGTGCTTTTAAGACTTATATGCTCAAAGACAAAAAAAAATGATCGAACAACCTCCTTTAGTCCTATGTGGCATATGTTAAGGTGATATGGAGAAAAATAAACTTATGTTTACGGTGCACCTTAAGATTGTGGGTTGTCCCGTAAGAAATAATAAATATTTTCTCTCCTCTAGCCTCTCTTGCATGTAGTAAGATAAATAAACTATATGAGCCCTACCTTATGGAAACAGATGATCTTATACATAGTAGGTCTAACCATAACTTCACAAGTCATGTGAGTCCTATTTTATGGACAAAAAATCTCATCTTAGGTCTAGGGCAATGCAAGTTTCTTAGCACAATTTCATGTATTTTTCTGACATGGCATAATAGTTAATAGAAAGAGTAACATTGCACGTGTCCATAGACAAGAAGATATTGCTAGCCCAATCATTAATATATATGAGCCTAAATAATTAAATTTTGGTAAAACCCATAAAAAACAATTTATTGCACTGCTAGTTGTCTCTTAAGTTTGTTTACTTCCATGTTCACGTGCTCAAAAATGATACGTTGACGTAGGTCTTAGGGCAGCCGTAGTGTATACCCAAATAGAGGTGCTAAATGAGTATTTGGCTTTTGGAAACATTGTGCAACTCATTTTAGTGGTTCCAAAAGCCAAATATTTGGGAGTGGGAGCAACTAGAAGATCCAATGTCAAATTTGTTAAAGGGAATAAAATAATAGGGATAGAGGGGTGGACATTAGAGAGTGTGACCAGCCCAACACTATTTTATTATTATTATGCACATAGTGAGCCATGCTAAGAGAGAATTTGGCATTTGGATTAGGCATTGGCACATTATAGAAAATATAGCAAATTTAGCATTCATGCCAAATACATCTATGTGGCAAATTTGGCTTTAGCAACACTGTACATGCCCTTAGGCCTACCGTAATGAGGGTATTTTAGCGCGGTATCATAGGCAATTTGCTTATGTGGGCACCCTATTTAATGAGAAAGAGATTGTTGTTGTATCTTAATATAAGATACTCCCTCCTTCCAAGTTTATTAGATGTATCTGGCTATTCTCTGCGACCAAGATACACAACGAGTGGGCGATGAAAAGAGAGTATTTTGCTTAATTGTGACTTATTTTAAGGAAACTGAAGCTGTGCGATGGCAGGCCCGTGGTGGAGTTAATTGCATGCAACGCAAGCGTAGGGAAATTGCAAGGCATGCAACGCACAAACCGTTTCATATTTTAATTGCCAGCTTGAATTACGCTTCTTCTTCTCCTAATTCATTTAATGCCAAAAAACTGCATCTAACGGATTGGAAAAACCTGGTTTTGGGAATAACTCTAATAAACCGGAATGGAGAGAATACAACTGTTGCACGAGATCATAGGAAAAAATGATTTCTAGCCCAATCACAAGCAAGTATTAGACCACATTGGGCCATAATCATTAAATGCAACTTAGTTTAGATACACTCTATAAGAAACAGTGCATTAGGGTGATTGTTTCTTAGATTGTACTCTTAGTTAGGATAACGCGCTAAGATACAATGCATTACGGAAGGCCTTATGCCTGTGCCAATGCATCGTCTCTTAGCACGTTATTATAAAAGTATTAATAATTTAAAAGACAACAATGTCATTGCATTGTTTCTTATCAGTTGTATCTACATTTAATGATTTTGGCTCATGCATGCATATGATTGAGCTAGAACAACTTTTTGTCTATGGTCACGTGTAAGGGTTGTATCTTAGCTACTCATTCTCTTTTTCATTAACTAGTATTCCACGTCAACTAAATGACTATAAAATCCCGCTAAGAAACTAGCATTGACACTTAGACCGGTCATAGTGGGAGTAACTTATGTAGTAACATAAATACCACATACTCCCCCGTACTTAAATAAGTGTACCTCTAGCATTGGTCTTGGTCAACTTTTTTAAAATTCGACCAACTTTATAGAAAATAACATCAATATATATGATATGAAATTCGTGTATTTATGAAAGTATATTTCAAAACGGATCTAGCGGTACCAATTTAGTGTCATAAATGTCGTTACATTTTCCTATAAATTTAGTGTCAAATTTTTTAAAATTCGACCAACTTTATAGAAAATAACATCAATATATATGATATGAAATTCGTGTATTTATAAAAGTATATTTCAAAACGGATCTAGCGCTACCAATTTAGTGTCATAAATGTCGTTACATTTTCCTATAAAGTTGGTCAAACTTTAATATATTTGACTTTCATAAAATAAAAACGTACACTTATTTGAAGACGGAGGGAGTAGGCAAAAAAAATGTGACGTGTAATTAACGAAGAGAGATGCATGGAATAACTTAGCTAGGAGTAGTTACCATCACATCACACTTCAGAATATATAATGAGTCTACAAAGTAATAAATAAATATATCTATGTTCCACCCCTATGACACTTACTCCCCCCATTCGTAAAGAGTGGACATTTGGGTATTCTAAGACAGATTAAGATTTTTGCAAAAGGGCCCTCTCACCACTCAATTAAGGTGTTACCTCCTTTGTTGATGCTTCGATTCCAGGAGAGAATAAATGCGCATGCCACAACAATTGTTTTAAATCATAAACACAACTGTACCCGCTCCCGCCGTATTACAGTATAAGTCGAGCACATACTGGTACAATGAAAATTTAGCGCCATATTACATAAATTAGAAGTGCTAGATTACAGATATTAGATCAGCAGATTACACAAATTAGAAGTGCGCCAGATTTTGAATTATGGAGACCAAATGACTATACCCAAGCTATAAATCCAACACACTTGCACCTAGTAACAGACACACACACACCTCCTAAAAAAGACAAGCATACACCCATTCCCATCGACTTGAACATAACACCAGATGGGGGAGAAGTTGAGCAGGAGCCTCACTTGCATGAAGAAGTCCAAGGTGGCCATCACTTTGATCTGAACACGGACATACCACCAGATGGGGGAGAAGATGAGCATGAGCCTCCCTTGCATGAAGAACTCCAGGGTGGCCATCACTTTGATCTGAACATGAACCCAGGTACTCATTGTTCATCTTTTCATTTGTTCTCCTTGGACATTTCCAAATGTTGATGAGGTCTTCTTTGCTGTAGAAGATGGACATGAGGCTCCCTTGCATGATGAACATGAGGCTCTCTTGCATGATGAACATGAGGCTCCCTTGCATGTAGAACTCCAGGAAAGTCATCACTTCGATTTGAACATGAATCCAGGTACATCTTGATCATCTACTCATTTTCTCCCCTTGATCATGTGCATATGTGAAAGTATAGTATGGGCACCTACATGGGGAGTGAATAGGTGCTACGATAAATTTTAATTTTTCTTTCACAATTAGGCTTGACACAAAGGTAAATTCTCTAGATGATGCAACTACGGTGAATTTACCTATATGACAAGAACAAACACAATAACAATACAAGCACGAGTAAAGGAGGAAGGGACCAAGGTAACCGATATGAATCACATGGAGACACGATGTATTCCCGAGTTCCTCCTTGTTAAGGGAGTACATCTCGTTGGAGGGGTGTGAGCTCGCCACGAAGGCCTACTCAACGCCACAAAGGCCTCACCCTATTCTCCACTGAACCCCGCCACAAAGGCCTAGCCCACCTTCCACTATTGATCCCCTTTGAGGCGAGAATCGAGTCATTTACAAACTAGCTCGGGGCACACACCCACAACCAAATTGGGGGCTCCCAACAATCACAAATCACCAACAAGTGTGGCAATGGAGTCTAGGTTTTCCACAAGGAAACCCTAGACTAGATCCCTCTAGAATATGAGGGGAAAATGAAGATCGGCTCGGTGAAGATGTAGATCGGGGTCTTCTCCTTGAATCCTCCAAGTATCAGTGAGTTTGGGTGGAGGGATTGGGAGAAATCTAGCTTTTGAAGGCTCAATAAATGCTTGTCTTCAATGCTGGTTTGAGCAACCCTTTGGAGAATAAGGGGATGGGTTATTTACAGCCCCCTCCCCAAACTAGCCGTTTGACCCTTTTCGTGCCTAGCAGTACTACCGCTAGGGTCAGCGGTACTACCGCTACCTGGTAACGTAAGCGGTACTGCAGCGACCCAGTGACAGGGTGCGGGCGGTACCATCGCAGAAGTACCATGGTACTCCAGCAGTGGTACTACCCCGAGTGCCCACCGGTACTACCGCTGGCCACTTCTTCGAAATAAATCGAAGTGGCTGGCGGTAGTACTAGGGCACTACCTCTCTAGTACCGTAAACGTTACTGCGAGCAAAATCTCGCTGGAGGTACTTTGACCGGTACTACCGCTTCCTGGAAGCAGCGGTACTACCGTTGGCGGTAGCGGTACTACCATCGTGCAAGACTTTGCTCCTCAACCAAGTTGAACACAGCTGTACTACCAAACCAGTACCGCTGGATGCAATAGCCATTTTTACTCTGGCGGTACTAGGCGCGGTACTACCGCTTGCTGTGCAGAGCGGTACTACCGCTGAAGCGCCCGGTACTACCGCTGGATCAAGTTGATCTTGGTGGCTTTGTCTTTGAACACTCTTCACCTTTTTGCGTCTAGATGATATTTCCTGACATATTTTGACGCACTGTTAGATACTTACTATTGTTTTTATCAACTCCAAAACCTAAGAGAGATCAAAATGCAAATGGACTTTCAATATCTCCCTTTTTGGAGATTGGTGACAACACCACTAAGAGAGGGCTAAAAAATTTGGACGAGCACTTCTTGAGAGAGTGAAGCATCACGAATATTTGCTTAATGAGGTAAACTTTGTTCTCTTTTAGAATGTGTGCTTGATACATCATAAACGTATCCTTAATTTCTAATGTTCCATGTTGTTTCCCATATGTTTTCCTTACAGTTTATGTCATTTTTATCGATTTCCCGGGACTAACCTATTGACAAGATGCAACAGAGCGAGTTCCTGTTTTCTGCTGTTTTTAATTTCGGAAAAGTTGTTCTGGAAATATTCTCGGAATTGGACGATTCGAAAGCCAGAAGTCCCGGAAGCATCCAGAAGGCCCGAAGAGCCCCGGAGGGGGGCCACAGGGTGGCCACACCATTGGGTGGCGCCACCACCCCCTGGTCGCGCCACCTGGTGGTGTGGCCCCCCGGCCACCCCCCGGCATCGCCCTTTCGCCTATATATACTCCTCGATGCATAAACCCTAAAGGAATCGACCTTTTCCACAAAATACATATGTAGCTTCGCTGCCACCGACAAGTTTCGGGGGACAGATCTCTGTTCTCGCACCATGCCGGGACGGGGAAGTGCCCCCGGAAGCCATCTGCATCGACTCCACCACCATCTCCATCGCCGTTGCTGTCTCCTATGATGAGGAGGGAGTAGTTCTCCCCCGAGGCTGAGGGCTCTACGGTAGCTATGTGGTTCATCTCTCTCTCCCATGGTGTGATCTATATGTGATCGTGATCTTTGTAATCTAGTTGAATAAGTAGATGTTACTCTTCATCTTGTGCTACTCAAGTGTTTTATTAATATGAACTTTGGAGTCACCTTGTCCCGCGGTGTGAAGGTGACAGTGTGCACATCGTGTGTGTCTCCTCTATGAATGTGGTGTTTGTCTAGTACCTTCTAGGGTGCTCATAGTGATAATGTAGGGTTAACTAGACATGGGAATGCTTGCTTTAAGGAATGTTGTTTGCAGCCCTACGCAATGATTAATGTTCGTTATCCAACCAGAGAGGGATAAGAGTAGCATAGTGGAGAAAAGATATTTAGTTATTCAATTATGTGATCGTTGTTGAGAGTGTCCACTAGTGAAAGTAGGATCCCTAGGCCTTGTTTCCAAGCATTGAAACACCGTTTTCCGCCTGTTCTGCTACATGTTTGCTTGATGCCATATTTATTTCAGATTGCTATTATTACTTATAACCATCCATATTACTCGCATTTCACTATCTATTCGCCGAACTAGTGCACCTATATACCTGACAAGTATATTGGGTGTGTTGGGGACACACGAGACTTCCTGTATCTTAATTGCAGGGTTGCTTGAGAGGGATATCTTTGACCTCTACCTCCCTGAGTTCGATAAACCTTGGGTGATCCACTTAAGGGAAACTTGCTGTTGTTCTACAAACGTCTGCACTTGGAGGCCCAACAGTGTCTACAAGCATAGAAGCGTGCGTAGACATCAAGCTCTTTTCTCGCGCCGTTGCCGGGGAGGTAAGGTAAAAGGTACTCACATCCTCTGTGAGTTCTCGAAGTTATTTCCTTTAGATTCTGCAATTATATCTTTTTGTTTCTTATTTTCACTAGTTAGGCTTATTTTTACTTATTCATTGTTTTTATATTTACTATTTAGACTTAATGGAAAACAACAAACAAATGAGAGAGCTTTATAATATTTATCTTGAGTTAGGACATGAAGTGTTTGAAGAGAAAATTAAAAAACCTATGGAGCTTTATTTGCATGCTAATAGCAATGTTATTAGTTCTTTGAACACCATTATTGCTAATGCTATGGAAAAGTATAATCTTGGGGAAGCTAGTTTATATGAAAATGATCTTTTTAGTTCCCCAAGCACGGAGGAGAAAATTTGCTTTGATGATGAGCCTATGTCTGTTACATATAGTAGTGATCATGATTGGGAAAACCACACTACTTTTGATATTGAAAATAATGATATAGAAAGATCTAAAATTGTGGATGATGTGTTTGAAAATCCTTTTGCTACTGATGATTATATGCTTGATACATCTCCTCCTAGTAAAAATGATGATATGTTTACAAATGAACACATTTTGGAGGATAACTATTCTATTGCTTATGATGATATTATTCTTTCTATATATGATGATTACAATGATGAATATGATATTTTCAGTCCACCTACTATTGAGGAGAAAATTTATTTTGATGATAATATGCCTTCTATATTTGATTATTATGGTGATGAGAATAATAATGATAGCTATTTTGTTGAACTTTCTCCCACTACTATTAATAAGAATGACTATGCTTATATGCAGTGGCGAAGCTAGCTCATGAATCCATTGGGTTCAGTGTGTTGTTTGTAGTGTATTTTCTCACTAATAAGAAGTGACAAACATTAGATTAGTGAATGACTTCACATATTTTATTGGGTTCATGTGAACCCAATGCCTATACTGCAGCTCCGCCACTGCTTATATGGAGAGTATTAATTATTTTATGCATGTGGCTCGTGATAAGAATGTTTTATGTGATAGTTATATTGTTAATTTTATTCATGATGCTACTAAAAGTTATTATGAGAGATGTAAACATGGTTTTATGCATCTCAACAATATGAAGTTTCCCCTCTTTATGTTGAAATTTTTGATGTTGCACTTATTTTGTCTTCCTATGCTAGTCACTTTGTGCTTCGTTGACTTGTTTTTATACAAGATTCTTTTTCATAGGAAGTGGGTTAGACTTAAATGTGTTTTATATTTCTTCTTTATGCTCTCTTATTGTGCTTCAACTCTTACTCTTATGTGAGCAACTTTTAAAAATTATCATGCCTAGCTAAAAGGCTTTAAAGAAAAGCACTTCTTGGGAGTTAACCCATGTTTTTATTTTTGCATTATTTTTATATGTTTTCTTTGAGTAAAGGGTCTGTATACTTCTGTAGAAACTCCTTTGTATCTTTATTTTCATGTATTAGTTGAGTCAAGTAAAGCCTTTAGTGGAAAATTGAGACTATATTTCGGATTTCTGCGCAGGAAACAGATTTCTGCTGTCCACTGTTAAATTCGTATAAAATCACAGAAAATGCAAAATGACCTGCGTTTTGTTGTGCATAATCCTGGGCTATATACTCAACTTTTCTTAGTTGAACACTTTTTGATTTGAGAAACATAAGATTTGATAAAAAAATCATCTTTACCTGCTGTCCTGTTTTGACAGATTTCTGCCAATAATTTTATTTGCATCTTAATCTCTTTTTTTTGGTGTTATTTTGAGAAAAATAGTTTTAAGAGAAGTTGTGACAGTAACTAATGTATTTATGAGTCTTAGGATTTTGTTGAAACTGAACCATGTGAATTTATTATTTCGATTGCACTAACGTTGCTAATGAAGATTGTGAGAAGTTTGGTGTGAAGGAAGTTTTCAAGGGTCAAGAGAAGAGGATGATATGACGTGATCAAGAAGAGTGAAGAGAATAATCTTGGGGATGCCCCGGTGTAACATACCAGCAAATTCCAAGAAGACTCAAGCGTCTAAGCTTGGGGATTCTCAGGGCATCCCCTTCTTCATCGACAAATTATCAGGTCACTTCTAGTGAAACTATATTTTTATTCGGTCACATCTTATGTGCTTTACTTGGAGCGTCTTTTATTTTTTTCTTTTAGTTTGTTTAGTTTTATTTGATGTAGTTTATGTTTGGATCTTATCATACTTGTGTGGGAGAGAGACACGCTCCGTTTTTATTGCTTAGAACACTCTAGTTTTAATTCTTATTGTTCTGTGAGTGTTCACTTTTTGCTAGTACTGCGTTTAGCCTTTGTTTTCATGCATCTCTTATTCAGAGCTGTTAGTTTTAGTAGTGTTATGTGAGTACTCTCATGTTTGCTTGCTGTATCATGTAGAGTATTTTTGTTAAAACATATCTTGTATGGTGCTTGTTGGGAAAAGAAACTGCTGCTTGAAGTAGAATTTTTAATGGTGCAAGTAGAAGCTTGTATAGACTCTGGCTAGAAATTTTTCATATCATGGTAGATTTTATTTTAGTTTTAAAGCCTTGTGGTTATATAGTAGCATTATTAGCCTCAATTAGCTTAGAGTGTTTAATGTGTCATTGAAAGATTCATGAGTTGTTATTGTCATGTTGAAGCATAAATTTATGGTATTCTCTTTCGAATGTTTTATTTGGTTGACTTGGCGCATGATCACACCATGTTTATGACTATGAACCAGTCACTAATAGCCTCTATGGTCATTTAGTTTTTGAACTTGCGATACCGCTTATGCTTTAATTAATGATGTTTATGTCTCTATGCATGATTATGGCTCTTATGCTCTCTTGATTTGTTGCTCCCAGTCTTTTGCTAGCCTCCACCTGTACTGAGTATGAGCTCTACCTGTGCATCCAACTCCCTAAAACCAAGTTTTCCCATTGTGTCCACCATACCCACGTACATGTGTTATTTAACTTCCACTCCAAGTAAATTGCTCATGTGTTACCTTTAAAACCTTCAAAATTACTCCTGCTTCATGTTCCTGTTTTTTCTCATGAGGACTTACATAGAGAATCTTTATCTCACTTGTTGATTGGATTTCACACCCTGGACTAGTGGCTTCATCCTCTTATCCAAATGATAGAAGAGCTGGCAGCGGGGTGCCTAGCCCCAAATTAATACACACAAAATCTCTTCACTATTTTGCCCCTGATTTATCAGTCAAAGCATAATTGTGTAAGCAAAAGAGAAAAAGGGATGACCTTCTACCCAGATGCGTCCTTCATATGGGAGCCGCTCTTGTGAATCCAGTTGGCTTGTGACATACTGTATTTTCTGTTTACCATTCGTTGACATTAGCATACATCTCCCAAAATATAGACACTCCTCCATGGTATGTGATTGTTGGCAGGCACCCGAGGATTCAGTTAGCCATGGTTTGTGAAAGATGGATGGGGGAGTGTCAAACTTTTAATACCTATGTTTAATAAAATAAAAAGGCACATGCGTGATCCCTGCTTCCCTCTGTGAAGGGCCTTTCTTTTACTTTTATGTTGAGTCTCCATCTTCTAACTTTATGCACAGTTCAGAGACATTTTTGCCATTCTAAGTTTTATGTGCATTTGTCCCAGAAACATTATTAATTGGTTCATGATGTGTTATTACTTGTTCTCAAATTATTTGTTCTAGTCTTCCTCATGAACTTTGAAGGTGTCCTGGCATTTATGATTTGCCCCACTCTTAAGGACTAGCAAAATATCACTTTGCAATGCTTTCTCTATACTTGAAACAAACATATATCTTTCTTTGCATTGTTATTCATGACCTTTTATTTCAGATACTTCTCATGATGCAATGTGATTGCTATGCTTTATTATTAAATTTCTATTATCATGTTTGTGTTAAAGTTCTATGATCTCAGCTTACATATGCTTTTACATATTATGATCAAGATTGTGTGGTAGCATCTCACCTCAGAAATTATTTTGTTTTATCGTTTACCTACTCGAGGTCGAGTAGGAACTAAGCTTGGGGATGCTTGATACGTCATAAACGTATCCTTAATATCTAATGTTCATGTTGTTTCCCACATGTTTTCCTTACACTTTATGTCATTTTTATCGATTTCCCGGGACTAACCTATTGACAAGATGACACAGAGCCAGTTCCTGTTTTCTGCTGTTTTTAGTTTCGGAAAAGTTGTTCTGGAGATATTCTCGGAATTGAACGATTCGAAAGCTAGAAGTCTTAGAAGTCCCAAAAGCATCCAGAAGTCCCGAAGAGCCCCGGAGGGGGGCCACAGGGTGGCCACACCATAGGGTGGCGCCACCAGCCCCCTGGCCGCGCCACCTGCGGTGTGGCCCCCCTGGCCACCACCGGCATCACCCTTTCGCCTATATATACTCCCCGATGCATAAACCCTAGAGGAATCGACCTTTTCCACAAAATACATTTGTAGCTCCACCGTCGTCGCCGACAAGTTTCGGGGGACAAATCTCTGTTCTGGCACCCTGCCGGGACGGGGAAGTGCCCCAGGAAGCCATCTCCATCGACTCCAACGCCATCTCCATCGCCGTTGATGTCTCCTATGATGAGGAGGGAGTAGTTCTCCACCAAGGCTGAGGGCTCTACGGTAGCTATATGGTTCATCTCTCCCTCCCATGGTGTGATCTATATGTGATCGTGAGATTTGTAATCTAGTTGAATAGGTAGATGTTACTCTTCATCTTGTGCTACTCAAGTGTTTTATTAATATGAACTTTGGAGTCACCTTGTCCCGCGATGTGAAGGTGACAGCGTGCACATCGTGTGTGTCTCCTCTATGAATTGTGGTGTTTGTCTAGTACCTTCTAGGGTGCTCATACTGACAGCGTGGGGTTAACTAGACATGGGAATGCTTACTTTAAGGAATGCTTTTTGCAGCCCTACGCAATGATTAGTGTTTGTTATCCAATCGGATAGGGCTAAGAGTAGCATAGTGAAGAGAAGATATTTAGTTATTCAATTATGCGATCGTTGTTGAGAGTGTCCACTAGTGAAAGTAGGATCCCTAGGCCTTGTTTCCAAGCATTGAAACACCTTTTTCCGCCTGTTCTGCTACATGTTGGCTTGATGCCATATTGATTTCAGATTGCTATTATTACTTATAACCATCCATATTAATCAAATTTCACTATCTCTTCGCTGAACTAGTGCACCTATATACCTGACAAGTATATTGGGTGTGTTGGGGACACAAGAGAATTCTTGTATCTTAATTGCAGGGTTGCTTGAGAGGGATATCTTTGACCTCTACCTCCGCGAGTTCGATAAACCTTGGGTGATCCACTTAAGGGAAACTTGCTGTTGTTCTACAAACCTCTGCACTTGGAGGCCCAACACTGTCTACAAGAATAGAAGCGTGTGTAGACATTAAGATCTTTTCTGGCGCTGTTGCCGGGGAAGTAAGGTAAAAGGTACTCACATCCTCTGTGAGTGATCGAAGTTATTTCCTTTATATTCTGCAATTATATCTTTTTGTTTCTTTTTTTCACTAGTTAGGCTTATTTTTACTTATTCCTTGTTTTTATATTTACTAGTTAGACTTAATGGAAAACAACAACAAAAAATGATAGAGCTCTATAATATTTATCTTGAGTTAGGACATGAAGTGTTTGAACAGAAAATTAAAAAACATATGTAGCTTTATTTTCATGCTAATAGAAATGTTATTAGTTCTTTGAACACCATTATTGCTAATGCTACGGAAAAGTCTAAGCTTGGGGAAGCTAGTTTATATGAAAATGGTCTTTTTAGTTCCGCAAGAACGAAGGATAAAATTTGCTTTGATGATGAGCCTATGCCTGTTACATATAGTAGTGATCATGATTGGGAAAAACACACTACTTTTGATATTGAAAATTATGATATAGAAAGCTCTAAACTTGTGAGTGATGTGTTTGAAAATCTTTTTGGTACTGATGATTATATGCTTGATACAACTCCTCCTAGTAAAAATGATGATATGTTTACAAATGAACACATTTTGGAGGATAACTATTCTATTGCTTATGATGATATTATTCTTCCTATATATGATGATTACAATGATGAATATGATATTTTCAGTCCACCTACTATTGAGGAGAAAATTTATTTTGATGATACTATGCCTCCTATATTTTATGATTATGGTGATGATAATAATAATGATGCTATTTTGTTGAATTTGCTCCCACTACTATTAATAAGAATGACTATGCTTATGTGAAGAGTATTAATTCTTTTATGCATGTGGCTCGTGATAAGAATGTTTTATGTGATAGCTATATTGTTAACTTTATTAATGATGCTACTGAAATTTATTATGAGAGAGGAAAACATGGTTTTATGCATCTCAACAATATGAAGTTTCCCCACTTTATGTTGAATTTTTTGATGTTGCACTTATTTTGTCTTCCTATGCTAGTCACTTTGTGCTTCGTTGACTTGTTTTTCTTTAAGATTCTTTTTCATAGGAAGTGGGTTAGACTAAAAATGTGTTTTATATTGCTTCTTGATGCTCTCTTATTGTGCTTCTACTCTTATTCTTATGTGAGCAACTTTTAAAAAATATCATGCCTAGCTAAAAGGCTTTAAAGAAAAGCACTTCTTGGGAGATAACCCATGTTTTTATTTTTGCATTGTTTTTTCTGTTTTCTTTGAGTCAAGGGGTTGTATACTTCTGTATAAACTCCTTTGTATCTTTATTTTCATGTATTAGTTGAGCCAAGTAAAGCCTCTAGTGGAAAGTTGAGACTATATTTCGGATTTCTGCGCAGGAAACAAATTTCTCCGTCCACTGTTAGATTCGTATAAAATCACAGAAAACGCAAAATGACCTGCTTTTTTTGTGCGTAATCCTGGGCTATATATGCAAATTTTCTTAGTTGAACACTTTTTTATTTGAGCAATAAAATATTTTCGAAAAAAATCATCTTTACTTGATGTCCTGTTTTGACAGATTTCTGCCAATAATTGTATTTACATCTTAATCTCTTTCTTTTGTTGTTGTTTTGAGAAAAAGAGTTCTAAAAGAAGTTGTGACAGTATCTAATGTGTTTATGAGTGTTAGGTTTGTGTTGAAACTGAACCATGTGAATTTATTATTTCGATTGCACTAACGTTGCTAATGAAGATTGTGAGAAGTTTTGTCTGAAGGAAGTTTTCAAGGGTCAAGAGAAGAGGATGATATGACGTGATCAAGAAGAGTGAAGAGCCTAAGCTTGGGGATGCCCCGGTGGTACATCCCAGAAAATTCCAAGAAGACTCAAGCGTCTAAGCTTGGGGATGCCCAAGACATCCCCTTCTTCATCGAAAAATTATCAGGTCACTTCTAGTGAAACTATATTTTTATTCGGTCACATCTTATGTGATTTACTTGGAGTGTCTTTTATTTTTTTCTTTTAGTTTGTTAAATTTTATTTTCTTTAGTTTATGGTTGGATCTTATGATACTTGTGCGGGAGAGAGACACGCTCCGTTTTCATTGCTTAGAACACTCTAGTTTTCATTCTTATTGTTCTGTGAGTGTTCACTTTTTGCTAGTACTGCGTTTCGCCTTTGTTTTCATGCATATATTATTCAGAGTTGTTAGTTTTGGTAGTGTTATGTGAGTAATATCATGTTTGCTTGCTGTATCATGTAGAGTATTTTTGTTAAAACATATTTTGTATGGTGCTTGTTGGGAAAAGAAACTGCTGCTTCAAGTAGAATTTTGAATGGTGCAAGTAGAAGCTTATATAGACTCTGGCTAGAACTTTTTCATATCATGCTAGATGTTATTTTAGTTTTAAAGCCTTGTGGTTATTTACTAGCATGATTAGCCTCAATTAGCTGAGAGTGTTTAATGTGCCATTGAAAGATTCATGAGCTGTTCTTGTCATGTTGAAGCATATATTTATGGTATTCTCTTTCGTATGTTTTATTTGCTTGACTTGGTGCATGCTCACACCATGTTTATGACTATGAACCATTCACTAATAGCCTCTATGATCATTTAGTTTTTGAACTTGTGATACCGCATATGCTTTAATTAATGATGTTTATGTCGCTATGCATGATTATGGCTCTTATGCTCTCCTGATTTGTCGCTCCTAGTCTTTTGCTAGCCTCCACCTGTACTGAGAATGAGCTCTACTCGTGCATCCAACTCCCTAAAACCAACTTTTCCCATTGTGTCCACCATACCTACCTACATGTGGTATTTAAGTGCCACTCCAAGTAAATTTCTCATGTGTTACTTTTAAAACCTTCAAATTTACTCCTGCTTTATGTTTCTGTTTTTGCCCATGAGGACGTAAATAGAGAATCTTTATCTGACTTTTTGACTGGATTTCACACCCTGGACTAGTGGCTTCATCCTTTTATCCAAATGATAGAAGAGCTCGCAGCGGGGTGCCCAGCCCCAAATTAATACACACAAAATATCTTCACTATTTTTGCCCCTAATTTATCAGTCAAATCATAATTGTGTAAACAAAATAGAAAGAGGGATAACCTTCTACCCAAATGCGTCCTTCATATTGGAGCCGCTCTTGTGAATCCAGTTGGCTTGTGACGTACTATATTTTCTGTTTACCATTCGTTGACATTAGCATACATCTCCCAAAATATAGACACTCCTCCATGTATACCTGGCAAAATTCGGGCCGGGCTGGGCCTAAAAAAATTACCGGGCAAAACTCAGGCCCGAGCCCGGCCCGGCCCGACTGTCGGGCTGCAGAAATCGGGCCTGAGCCCAGGAAAGCCCGCCCAGGCCCGACTACGGCTAAAAACGCGATTTTGCCGGGCCCGAGCCCGGCTCGGCCCGACCACCGGGCTTAGATTCCCAGGCCCGAGCCCGGCCCGGGATTTTCGGGCCAGGTCGGGTCGGGCCGTCCGGGCCGGTCTGCCCATGGCCAGGTATACCTCCATGGTATGTGATTTTTGGCAGGCACCCGAGGATTTAGTTAGCCATGATTTGTGAAAGATGGATGGGGGAGTGTCAAAATTTTAATACCTCTGTTAAATAAAATAAAAAGGCACATGAGTGATCCCTGCTTCCCTCTGCGAAGGGACTTTCTTTTACTTTTATGTTGAGTCTCCATCTTCTAACTTTATGCAAAGTTGAGAGAGCATTTTTTGCCATTTTGAGTTTTATGTGCATTTTTCCTAGAAACATTATTAATTGATTCATGATGTGTTATTACTTATTCTCAAATTATTTGTTCTAGTCTTCCTCATGAACTTTGAAGGTGTCCTGGCATTTAAGTTTTGTCCCACTCTTAAGGACTAGCGAAATATCACTTTGCCATGCTTTCTCTATACTTGAAACAAACATATATATTTTTTTACATTGTTATTCATGACCTTTTATTTGAGATACTTCTCATGATGCAATGTGATTTCTATGCTTTATTATTAAAGTTTTATTTATCATGTTTGTGTTAAAGTTCTATGATCTCAGCTTACATATGCTTTTACATATTATGATCAAGATTGTGTGGTAGCATCTCACCTCAGAAATTATTTTGTTTTATCGTTTACCTACTCGAGGACGAGTAGGAACTAAGTTTGGGGATGCTTGATACGTCATAAACGTATCCTTAATTTCTAATGTTCCATGTTGTTTCCCACATGTTTTCCTTACACTTTATGTCATTTTTATCGATTTCCCGGGACTAACCTATTGACAAGATGCCACAGAGCCAATTCCTGTTTTCTGCTGTTTTTAGTTTCAGAAAAGTTGTTCTGGAAATATTCTCGGAATTGGACAATTCGAAAGCCAGAAGTCTTAGAAGTATCAGAAGAATCCAGAAGTCCCGAAGAGCCCAGGAACGGGGCCACAGGGTGGCCACACCATAGGGTGGCGCCACCACCCCCTGGCCGCGCCACCTAGTGGTGTGGGCCCCCTGGCCACCCCCGACATCGCCCTTTCGCCTATATATACTCCCCGATGCATAAACCCTAGAGGAATTGACCTTTTCCACAAAATACATTCGTAGCTCCACCGTTGTCGCCGACAAGTTTCAGGGGACAAAACTCTGTTCTGGCTATGCCTGGCCAAAATTCGGGCCGGGCCTAAAAAAAATTACTCGGCAAAACTCAAGCCCGAGCCCGGCCCGGCCCGACTGTCGGGCTGCAGAAATCGGGCCCGAGCCCGAGAAAGCCCGCCCAGGCCCGACCAGCCCGGCCCAACTACGGCTAAAACCGCGATTTTGCTGGGCCCGGCCCGACCACCGGGCTTAGATTCCCAGGCCCGAGCCCGGCCCGATGGTGCTGTCGGGCTCAGCCCGGCCCGGGATTTTCTGGCCGGGTCGGGTCGGGCCTGGCTGCCCATGGCTAGGTATAGTTCTTGCACCCTACCGGGACGGGCAAGTGCCCCCGGAAGCCATCTCCATCGACTCCACTGCCATCTCCATCGCCATTGCTGTCTCGTATGATGAGGAGGGAGTAGTTCTCCCCCGAGGCTGAGGGCTCTACGGTAGCTATATGGTTCATCTCTCTCCCATGGTGTGATCTATATGTGATCGTGAGCTTTGTAATCTAGTTGAATAAGTATATGTTACTCTTCATCTTGTGCTACGGAAGTGTTTTATTAATATGAAATTTGGAGTCACCTTGTCCCGCGGTGTGAAGGTGACAGTGTGCACATCGTGTGTGTCTCCTCTATGAATTGTGGTGTTTGTCTAGTACCTTCTAGGGCGCTCATAGTGACAGCGTGGGGTTAACAAGACATAGGAATGCTTACTTTAAGGAATGCTTTTTGAAGCCCTACGCAATGATTATTGTTCATTATCCAACCGGAGAGGGTTAACAGTAGCATAGTGAAGAGAAGATATTTAGTTATTCAATTATGTGATCATTGTTGAGAGTGTCCACTAGTGAAAGTAGGATCCCTAGGCCTTGTTTCCAAGCATTGAAACACCGTTTTCCGCCTGTTCTGCTCCATGTTTGCTTGCTGCCATATTTATTTCAGATTGGTACTATTACTTATAACCATCCATATTACTCGCATTTCACTATCTCTTTGCCGAACTAGTGCAACCATATACCTGACAAGTATATTGGGTGTGTTGGGGACACAAGAGACTTCTTGTATCTTAATTGCAGGGTTGCTTGAGAGGGATATCTTTGACCTCTACCTCACTGAGTTTGATAAACCTTGGGTGATCCACTTAAGGGAAACTTGCTGTTGTTCTACAAACCTCTGCACTTGGAGGCCCAACACTGTCTACAAGAATAGAAGCGTGCATAGACATCAGTGCTCCCCCTAACTTTTAGAGACCAAGCAAGGATATATATGATATAACAATATGAATACTTGCCAAATAAGATATAACGATAACAACCATAAAATCCATAACACCAAATGGTTCAACACAAATAGCACACACCACACAAAACACCAACAAAGTTTGACAAAAGAAACACAACCCCAAGCAAATGAAGTGATCCTAAATAGAAATCTCTCCCCCTTTGGCATCGAGACACCAAAAAGGGAAGAGGCGATGCTCTCGTCCCCGGAGGTCACTCGTTGGGGCTAGAGGCCCTCGCTGGGCTTCCAAGTCCACGCTCATCTTCGGAGTTGACATATTCTACCTCATCGTCAGTCTCACCACGATTCCAAGGCTCATGAGAAGTAGTAGCATCATCAAGAAGATCTGGATCCACCCAAGTGTTGCCTTGCTTTGACTTCCACTCCTTGGAGGTGGTGATCCTATCCTCAGAACCGTGATGAACAAGCACCCCAAGATGGGAAAACCTGTCACGAGTAAGCTTACGCTCCTTCTTGCTACGCACATGAGCAAGATACGCCTTGTTATCCATATAAATCTGACGACAAAATACCTTCTTCAGAGTAGAGGACATGCACTTGCGAAAGCTATTCTTCTGATCTCTACCCTCCATCTCGAAATCAGAGTCACTAGAGCCATCAATGTCCAGACCAAGATCCTCCGGACCTAGCAGGGGAGTGGCATGCTTCTTGACTCGAAGATCGTTGACACGGTGAGAAGTGAGGTCTTGGTCATGTCCAAGAGAGCATCAGAAAGTCTGGCATTTCGCCAAGTGGTGGTAATGAGCTTGAACATTAAAGCAGCAAACACATGCACTCTCCTCATCATCACGCAGTTATACATTTCATTCCAGAGGATATCCATCACATCAAGCCGAAGGCCATCACCATGACGCCTATGAGTGTAAACCATCAAGTCAGTGAGTGAGCCATGAATTTGATCAAAGTTGCCAACACGGGGAGCCAACGTGTTCCTGAAGATCCTTTGGAGGATATCATATACGTGCAGAAGATTCTTGGACTGACCAACCACAGCACGGCCAGGGATATACAGATCATACATCTCAGTGGGGGCCATAGACTTCTCCGGGTAAGGAACCCGGAAGAAGGTAGAGTGAAAGGAAGCATCGGGAATCTCCCCAAAGTCCTGCATACCTTACACAGTAGCAAACTCAGCCCATGAAGCAGAAAGCTCCCGATTCTTGGTCATCCAAGTGATCCTCCTCTCATCAGTATGGAAATATAGCATGGCATAGAATTGGCCCACTAGGTGCTCATCGTAGTCTTCATTGATCTCGATGAAATCCAGAAGACCAAACTCCTCACAAACCTCCAATGCCTCACCAAAGTAGTCCATCTTTGATCTCATGAAAGGAACATTGATGGAGTCTTGAGTCACTACCTTGTTCCTGTTCACCGGGTACTCCTCATAGAAAATCCTCTCCTGAAAACAAGTCCAGAAGCACTCATTGGCCCTAGCTTCCCTAGGCTTGTTGTAGGGGTTGGTCTTCATTTCTCTGCGGAACTGCTCATCGGTCATGTTGACAACTGATTTGTCGTTTGCTGCATGTGATTTCATAAGCACGGACCTCTGTCTCCTTGTCAGATTACCATGTGGCATGACCTCTAGAATTTCATCTTCCTCGGGATTCTTTCGAGTCCTCTTAGCCGCACGCTTGCGACCTCCACCCTTAGAGCCACTAGCACCTGCTCCTAAGAAGGCATAGGGGGATAGCAAAGAGGTAAGGTTGACTTCAATCAAAATGATCTACAAGAAAATTCACACAAGAACTAGAAGTGCACAAACTCCAGGAAGCGGTAGTACCGCTGGGGGCCACGGTAGTACCGCTGTCTCCAGCAGTTCCGGCCATAGCGGTAGTACCGCTGCTGCCAGCGGTAGTACCGCTGCTGGCAGATTCTGCCATGGCACCCAAGGGAACAACTGAATCCAATCTAGAAGAAACGCACCAAAAGTTCTTAGGGAATTTACTCTACTAGGAATCACAACGAACTACTTCTAGACTAGGATATCTCTAGAACCCTAAACATCATCATCTCACAATATTTACTCGAGGGAGAGAGATAGAAAGGGTTACCGGAGCTCATCGTCATGGAGAACGAGTTGGGTGCGATCCCCGGGCGTCCTCCGGTGTGATTGGAGCACTCAGTCACCGGAGAGAGCCTTCCCTGGCGGATGGAAGACTTGGAGGCGGCGAGATCCGATGTGGGGAGAGGATGAGGGAGAGAAGAGGTAAATGGGTAACTCCTTCTCCCATATCCGTTTTTATCCCCACGGATTTTCACCGCAGCGGTCGTACCAATGTGCTCAGCGGTAGTACCTCCCACCTGGGACTACTGGAGCCAGGAGGTAGTACCGCTGTTGGGTCTGTGCTGGGCACGATCCCCTGCAGCGGTAGTACTGTGCAAGGCCACCGGTAGTACCATGCGCTGGGTACTACTGTCAGTTACAGTGGTAGTACCGCTGCACCCGCCGCCGGTAGTACCTCTAGCCGGGTCTTCCTTCCACCAAGAGATCAAAGTGATTAAAATTTCCGGAAGAGAAAATGTCCAAGGGGGGAAATATTTGGGCTTGGGATGAGAACTCAAACTGAGATGGTACTACACACTCCAATTATGCAAGGAAGACAAAATTTGAATAAGGAAAAGAGAGAGTGTGTTTCCCAAACAACCCGACACACAAAACACAAAGAGAGAAGAAAAAACACAACAAAAAACACCACAAAAAGAACCAACTCTTCAAGAGAAGAGGTTGGTGGCCTAAGCCACCATGTAAGAGAAGATGGTATGTCATCGCGAAGATATATCTTGGGTACATTGCCAATTCTCGACATTGAAGCTCACAATTCAACATTAGAAAACGAGAGATAACAACGAATATTTTCTTTGAGCATAATGGGGGGAGGGAGAACCCAATGTGTTAGGATAACACTTCCCCTATGTCCAAGCCTACACCTAAACCCAAACATGTTTCATCTATAGGGGTGTGCGCAAGATCCTCAAGTCAAACTCCTAGAATCAATGATGTTTAGTTCATTCCTCAATAACATGAATCTTGCATCATCGAGTTGCTTCGTGAAGATATCCGCGAGATTTTCCTTGGTGGGCACGTAAGCTAGTGCAATATCACCTCTTGCCACATGGTCTCGGATGAAATGATGGTGAATCTCAATATGCTTCGTTCTTGTGTGTTGCACGGGGTTGTAGGTGATCTTGATGGCACTTTGATTGTCACACATGAGAGGCACCTTATCCAAATGAACGTCATATTCCTTGAGAGTTTGCCTCATCCATAGCAATTGGGTGCAAGCACTTGCGGCGGCTACATACTTGGCTTTGGCGGTGGAGGGAGATATGCAGTTTTGCTTCTTGGAACCAAAGAAGTGGACTTCCTATCATCTTGATCACTCGCCCAATCGGAATCCGTGTAGCCATTGAGAGAGAATTGTGACCCCTTTGGGTACCACAAACCAAACCTTGAGGTATGAACCAAATACCGAAAACTACTATGGACCGCCACTAAGTGGATTTCCTTAGGATCCGCTTGATACCTTGCACACACACCTACACTCAAAACGATATCGGGCCTAGATGCACAAAGGTAAAGCAAAGAACCAATCATAGAACGATACAACTTTTGATCCACATCTTTACCATCCGGGTTGCGTTTGAGGTGGCACTTGACTTGCATAGGAGATGGCTTTATTTTTGAACCTTGGAAATTAAAACTCTTGAGAATGTCTTGGGTATACTTGGCTTGAGAAATTAAAGTCGCACGAGCCAATTGCTTGATCTCAAAGCCAAGGAATAATTTGAGCTCTCTCATCATACACATCTCGAACCTGTCAGTCATAAGCTTTGAGAACTCATAATTAAAAGCTTGGTTAGTTGAACCAAAGATAATACCGTCCACATAGAGTTGACATATGAAGAGCTCTCCCTTCACTTTATTTGTGAAGAGAGTGGGGTCGATCTTCCCAACTTCGAAACCACGGTCATCCAACAACTCTCTAAGGTGCTCATACCACGTACATGGTGCTTGTTTAAGTCCATAGAGCGCCTTATCGAGCTTATAGACATGGTTAGGAAAGTTGAGGTTCTCGAACCCGAGAGGTTGCTTAACATATACCTCCTATTTGAGTGGACCATTTAAGAAAGCACTTTTGACATCCATTTGTTGCAATTTGATGTTATGCAAAGATGCATATGCAATAAGGATACAGATGGACTCAAGGCGAGCCACGGGAGCATAGGTTTCATCACAGTCAATGCCTTCAACTTGAGTGTAACCTTGAGCTACAAATTGTTCCTTGTTCCTTATAACAATGTCATGCTCATCTTGCTTGTTCTTGAATATCCACTTAGTGCATATAACATTGTGGCAATCTTTGGGATTTTCAACTAATCTCCAAACCTTGTTGAGCTCAAAGTTATTGAGCTCATCATGCATAGCTTGAACCCAATCGGAGTCGTCAAGAGCTTCATACACTTTATTTGGTTCCACCATAGATATGTGAGCTTGATGCTCACTAAAATGTGCCAATTGCCTTCTTCTGGATCTTCTAGATTGAATATCTTCCAAGACCTTGTTGTCTTGGGCATCAATTTGCTTCAAAGCTCTTCTTATCCTTCTAGCACGACGGGCTTCAATCTCCTTATTATTGCGAGGAGGGATCACTTGATCATCTTGATCATTTGGGTCCCCGTATTGACCAACTTGTCCTTGATCATCATCATCATCATCAATAACAACTTCTTCAACACTAGCTTAAACTTTAGGAGAGGAGGATGAGGATGGTTTATCTTGGCCTTGACCTTGACTAGCATGAATGATAGGAGTGGATGCATCTTGCGTAGTAACTTGGTCATTAAGAGGAGGGTCTTCAACATGTTCTTGGCTAGGTGCATCACTTGGATCCTTGGCTTGTTCTTCTATTGTAGAGGAGGGATCCACTTGGGTAGAGCATAGTCCTTCTCGAGTCGCCATAAGGCGTCCCTCAATGGAGAGGAAAAATCCCACACCCATCCTTCCTATGGCTTCTTGAGGCATTTCAACATCTACATTAGAAACATGAAATTGTGCCACTTGGGAGCCATCATTTTCCTCGAAAACCACACTACAAGATTCTATGACAATCCGTGAGGCTTTGTCAAAGACTCTATAAGTGTGGGATTCAGCACCGTAACCAACAAATATACCCTCAATAGTTTTGGATTGAAATTTAGACAACCTAACACCCTTGATCAAATAAAAGCACTTACAACCGAATACACGGAAGTAGGAGACGTTGGGCTTGTTGCCGGTGAGGATCTCATATGGAGTTTTTTCCAAGCCCTTGCGGATGCAGAGGCGGTTGGAGGAGTGGCATGCGGTGGATATGGCCTCGGCCCATAAATATTGGGGAGAAGAATACTCCGCCAACATGGTTCTTGCCATATCCAAGAGAGTGTGATTCTTCCTTTTGGAAACACCATTTTGTTAAGGAGTGTAAGTGGAGGAGTATTGATGAAGAATACCCTCATCACTAAGGAATTCATTCAAAGTGTAGTTCTTGAACTCTGAACCATTATCACTCCTAATAGCCATGATTTGCACATTGTGTTGACGTTGCAATTGGTTGGAGAAGTCGATGATGGTTTGTTGAGTCTCATTCTTGCACTTGAAGAAATAAACCCAAGTGTATCTTGAATAGTCATCGACAATCACCAAGCAATACTTCTTGCCACCAAGACTTGCCTCAGGCACGGCACCAAAGAGATCAAGATGGATAAGCTCCAAGATCCTCTTTGATGAAATAATAGTTTTGGCCTTGTGCGAGATATCATGCATCTTTCCTTCAACACACGACCTACAAATGCGATCTTTGGAAAAGGAAACATTTTCTTTTAGTCCGACAATAAGTCCACCTTTGTGAAGACTTTGCAAAGTTATCATGTTGACATGGGACAACCATCCCACGTCCGCCTTTCCGAAAAGACACATTGATTGAGATTTGGTAGACTTCGAAAAGTCCACCACGAACAACTCATTTTCAACATGTCCCACGCATGCGACGTCAAGTGCCTTGCTCCTCAAAAGGACCACAATATCTTCATTAAAAAGACGGAGAAAACCATCTTTCCAAGAGAACGGACCGAAAGTAAATTCAAACCAAGGGATTCTACAAGCATGACGTTCACGATAGTGATATCAGGAGCAATCACAACCTTGCCGAACCCCGATACCTTAGACGAGGACGAGTCTCCATAAGTGACGGTTGCATGAATGTCATTTGGGCGCAACTCCATCACAAGTTCTTTGCTTCCGGTCATATGACTAGTGCATCCACTATAAGTTATCCATTTAGACCCACCGGAAGCATAGTCCTGCAAGAAATCATTGACTAGAGTTAGGACCCGAGGAGGGTCCCTTCATGTTAGCAACAAGGATCTTTGGAACCCAAATGGTATAGTCAATGTAACCCTCAATAGGACCAACATATTTAGCTTGCACAACACCATAATAATCAACATATAAGAAATGGTGTGGATTGTTAGTTCCCGCGGAGATGCTACGAGTAGTGTTGTCCCTCATGATACTACTACTCGAAGCAACATTGCTTGCTTGTGCGGGAGTGATACGAGTAGTGTTGTCCCTAATTACAATACCACTCGAGGCACCATTGTTGGCCTTCTTATTGCTCTTCTTCTTCTTGTTCTTTTTCTTGGCAACATAGCCAAGACCTTGCTTGCCCACTTGTTGTGTTGGAGCACTCAATTGTGGTCTAGCAACAACCATATTAGAGCTAGGGGCAACCACTTGTGGGATTGAGACCACAACCTTCTCAACTTGAGGGCCTTTGCCCTTGAGCCTTGCTATCTCATCCTTCAACCTAGCATTTTCCTCAATAATATTTGCATGACCACAAGAAGAAGTAGAGGTTCTAGGGTTGTTAAGTTTATTAAGTTGAGTCGGAAGTTGTTCATGCAACTCTTTGAGGGAAAAATGTTGACTCTCCAAAGCTTTGTGAGCCTTGGTTAGTTTTTCAAACTCCTCAGTTAGTTTACCATGACCAACACCAAACTCAACCTTATCCTTTTTAGCCTTTTTATATTTAGCAATAGCAAGGTCACGTTCCTTAGTGATATTAGGAACAAGTTCATTATGTGACTCTTCAATAGATTCAAGTTCCCCCTCAAGAGAAACTCTCCCATAATGCTCTTCTTCAAGAGTCATAGAGAGGGATGCTATCTCATCCCCATCCCTTCTTTCGATCTCACCTTTCTTCTCAAGAGATTCATGGGCCTCTCCCAATTGTCTCATGAGATGATCAAAGTACTTCTTGGTCTCCCCTTGTATGTTAGACATAAAACGTTCCAAAGAGAGAATTTCATCTTCTACTCTAAGACTAGAAAGATTTTCAAGTTCACTTGGGGTCTTAGAGTTGGGAGAAGGTGATACCTCCGAGGCCTTAGCCAGGAAGCACTTGGAATTTGGGTGAGGATGATTCTCATTGGGGGATTCAAATAGAGATGAAGATGATGGAGTAGAAGAAATAGCAAGAGCGGCCACTTCACTTGTGGTTTCTTCTTCTTCATCACTTCCGGAATCATATTCCTCTTGAGTCACTAGCACAAACTTTGTGGGAGATTTCTTGTTGAATGATTTCTTCTTGAAGTGAGGTTTCTTGTAGTCAACCTTGGACTTGTCCTTGCGAATGAGCTTGCCACCATGGAGTTCTCTATTTTCATAAGGACACTCCGCAATGAAATTGTGCTTATCTTGACAATTGAAGCAAGACCTCACTCGTTGAGTCCCATCATTGCCATAGCGAGACTTGGTCTTCTCCTCAACATATGCCTTGGCCTTGAGAGGATTCCTCCAAAAAAATTGCAAGGTGAGAGAAATGATATCTTTGAGCATGGTATCATATTCTTGATCTTTCAATGGAGCCAACTCCTCATGGACCTCTTATTCATACATATAGAACCCTTCGTACTCATTTCTCAAGGCATCATACCTATTCCTTTTCATTCTCTCATTTCCCACAAACATTACGACAAGAGTGTCCCATGTTTCCTTGGCGGTGGAATATTGTTGAAGATGCGACATGTGGTTAGGACCCACGGCTTGTTGAAGAATTGACAAGGCGGTGTAGTTGAGTTGACAATCTACGGCTTCTCTTCTTGTCAAGTTCTTGGGGTCATGAGGCTTGTATCCATCACGAGTGACCCTCCAAAGCTCTATACAAGAACAGTTCAAGTGAGTCTCCATGTAATATTGCCATTCATGAAAAGAAAAAGCATCAATTTTAGGTGGATCTCCCTAGGAATTATATGAGGATGTGGGACGGGAGGATCGGGAGAATAACGTCCTTTGACGGAGTGATATTCTTCCTCTCCTTCCGTACCCTTATTGGTGGAGTTTTCAGCGGAAGCATTTTTAGATGGATCACCATCATCCCCTTTCCTGGCGCCCCCCAGATTTTCGTTTGGAGGAGATGAGCCGGTGACCTCCGGTCCTTTGGCTTTCAAGAGTTGCATCAAGACTTGACGCAACTCATCGATTTTGGTCTCCATGGATGAGGTCAATGAATTTTTCAAAGCACTGAGATCATTCATAGAGACCGGCGCCTCCAAACCGGCGCTCTCCGTCTCATCGACCATAATTAAACTCTTAGGATGTTAAGCCCGATAGAAGAGCCGAGGCTCTGATACCAATTGAAAGTACAGTATGGGAACCTAGAGGGGGGGGGTGAATAGGTGCTACGACCAATTTTAATTTTTCTTTCACAATTAGGCTTGACACAAAGGTAAATTCTCGATGATGCAACCACGGTGAATTTACCTATATGACAAGAACAAGCACACTAACAATACAAGCACGAGTAAAGGAGGAAGGGAACGAGATAACCGATATGAAGCACACAGAGACACGATGTATTCCCGAGTGCCTCCTTGTTAAGGGAGTACGTCTTCTTGGAGGGGTGTGAGCTCGCCACGAAGGCATACTCAACACCACAAAGGCCTCACCCCATTCTCCGATGAACCCCGCCACAAAGGCCTAGTCCACCTTCCACTATTGATCCCCTTTGAGGCGGGAATTGAGTCCTTTACAAACTAGGTTGGGTCACAAACCCACAACCAAATTGGGGGCTCCCAACAATCACAAATCACCAACAAGTGTAGCAATGGAGTCTAGGTTTTCCACAAGGAAACCCTAGACTAGACCCCTCTAGAATATGAGGGGGAAATGAAGATCGGCTCGACGAAGATGTAGATCGGGGTCTTCTCCTTCAATCCTCCAAGTATCAACGAGTTTGGGTGGAGGGATTGGGAGAAATCTAGCTTTTGAAGGCTCAATAAATGCTTGTCTACAATGCTGGTTCGAGCAACCCTTTAGAGAAGAAGGGGATGGGGTATTTATATCCCCCTTCCCAAACTAGTTGTTTGACCCTTTTTCGTGACAGGGTGCGGGCGCTACCACCGCAGAAGTACCATGGTACTCCAGCAGCGGTACTACCGCGAGTGCCCACCGGTATTACCGCTGTCCACTTCTGCGAAATAAATCGAAGTGACTGGCGGTAGTACTAGGGCACTACTGCTCTAGTACCGTAAACGTTACTGCGAGCAAAATCTTGCTGGCGGTACTTTGACCGGTACTGCCAGCGGTACTACCTCCATTCAAGACTTTGCTCCTCAACCAAGTTGAACACAGCGGTACTACCGAACCAGTACCGCTGGATGCAGTAGCCATTTTTTACTCTAGCGGTACTTCTGGCGGTACTGGGCGCGGTACTACCGCTTGCTGTGCAGAGCGGGACTACCGCTGAAGCGCCCGGTACTACTGCTGGATCAAGTTGATCTTGGTGGCTTTGTCTTTCAACACTCTTCACTTTTTTGCGTCTAGATGATATTTCCTGAAATACTTTAACGCACTGTTAGATACTTACTAGTGTTGTTATCAACTCCAAAACCTAAGAGAGATCAAAATGCAAATGCACTTTCAACATGCTGATGGTGTATTCTTTCAGTAGGAGATGAACATGAGGCTGACGTTGACTTAGAAGATGAACATGAGGTCGATGTTGTCCATGGAGAAGAGGATCCGCATGAATCAAATGAATTCGGTTAGTACAACATTTAAATCACATATTTGGAGATTTCAATTACAATCTTATACAACTACTCACATGACCTTACATGAGGCTGCTGCATGAATCAGATGATGAACTTGAAGGCCAAGGAGCTGCCTTTCAGAATATGGAAAAGGAATTGCAAGCAATGGATATAAGATCTTCAAGTTGACCAGTAGGACTATGGTGTGTATGTAGGTGATATAGAGGTTCAATTTGAGGAAGAAGAGCTTGATGATTCAGATTCAGATGAAGCAATGCATGATTCGGATCCAGTTGAAGCAATGCATAATTCTGAACCAGATGAAAATATGGATGTGGAGCAAGAGAAAGAATATAATGAGAAAGTTCATGATGAAGACAAGTTCAAGAATTTAGCATATTTGTAAAGGGTTGGTATTTATGAAGAATTGCTATCAAGAAGTGTCGATGGAAAATTAAAGAAGAACACAACCAGAGAAGTTGCAACATGTTCCATGTTACAGTGTATAAGGTTATATGTGTTTGGAGGAGTGTGAAGAAGTGTCATCAAGAAGTCATACCCGTTGATGTAAAATCAAGGAAGCCAAAAAATTGTGGACGGAAAAAGATTACAATTGACCTCAATATTGTTCCTAAAATAGCTCACACCCAAAGGAGAATTATACGTAGTCTTGCTAGAGCTTTGGGTGTGAAGAAAACCACACTTCATAAGAAATTTATAGAAGGCTTTCTTGATAGGCATTCAAGCTCACTCAAGCCATATTTGAAGGGAAAAAAAGAAGAGTAGGCTTCAGTTTGCTATCTCCATGTCAAAGCTAATGACCCAGCTTTCATGAATTATGTTACCCAAATAGGGCTGGACATTCAAACCATGCACCAGCCTGCGAACTCACTGGATATGAATATCTTTGACCTCGGTCTATTTGCTTCACTACAGTCCATGGCAGATAGGCTGCTCTCTAGGAACGTAGATGAGTTAATCAGTAATGTTCAAAGGGAATATGATGCCTATGATGCCAATAAGATCAACAAGGTTCCCCTTACACTAAAATCATGCTTAATTGAGGTCATGAAGATAGGTGGAGCCAATGGGTACAAGATCCCTCACATGTACAAGGATGGCCTAGAGCGGTGCATGAAATCATCCTAATGTTCTAGGGTGTGATCTTAAACTCTATGACAGCGCGACGCAAACCTTAGGCGCCTAGAAGTTATAATAGTAGATTGGACTTGTAACGCGGGACATTTTATTAAGTGCTATGGTTTGGTGATTTTTATCTTGGTTGATAGTTTAACTAGGTACACAAGGCAAGCAATTTGTTGAGTTCATCCAACAACAATAAAAATTAAAAAAACATCTAGCAACCATAACATAAATAGATTGTTCATTATAGCAAATATAAGGATATTCAATCACACAAGGTGATAAGATTATTTTGAATACCATGCAAGAGATCATCCATAATAATATCTGATACGTCGAAAACGTATCTCCTTTTCCGAACACTTTTCTTATTGTTTTCCTCTAAACTTGTGTGAATTGGATACAACTAACATGGACTAACATTGTTTTCAGCAGAATTACCTTGGTGTCTTGTTTTTGTGCAGAAAAATCAACTTTCGGTAAAATGACCAGAAAAGAGCCCATTGATGTTTTCACCCCGGAAGACCCCGGGAGCCAGAAGGGGGCCAGGAGAGGAGCCACAGGGTGGCCACCCCCTGGCGCGGGTCCCCCTGGCCGCGCCAGCATAGGGTGTGGCCCCCCCAGAGCCCCCCTCGGACTCCCCTTTTGACTAAAAGTAGCCTCCAACCCTAAAACCCGAGGGGGTTCATCATATTCCATAGAAACACAACAGAGCACCGCCACCGTCCCGAACCTCGTTTCGGGGATCATACGTTCCTGTTCTGGCACCCTGCCGAGACGGGGAAGTGGAGGAGATCATCGCCATCGTCATCACCAATGCCTCTCCATCGATCATCCATGTTTCCTGTTGGAACGCGTAGAGATAAACGAAAACTTTTTCCTACGCGGTACTTCCAAGATCTAGCGAGGTAGAAGGCCACGATGATTACCACTAGACGCGCGGTTGCGGATTATCGGTGAAGCGCGTCGGGGCAGTGCAGTCCCACGATCCGGTCCGGCCGATCCAATCCCTCGAACGTCGAAGTGCTGAACGTACAGCACCTCTGCCGGTATCCACACGTACGAGGAGGAGCTCCGACGTCAGACTGGTAGGTCTGGTGCGACGGCTGGACTGAGTGGGGCTAGGGTTCCCAACGCATGGGAGAGTGGACTAACGTGCCCGCTGGGCAATCTGCGCCCCTCTTTATATAGCGTATGGTAATGGGCTGCACAACACTTGTGGCCCATTCCCTCTGTGAGTCCGACTCACTAACTCAGTCTATTTCCGGTTCGGGTCCAACCCAACCAATACTTGCTCCCGCTCTTAAGTGTGCGACCCTGCAGGCTCATGGCGACTTGGACACGATTGGAGTCCAACTCCCAATCGATCAATCGGTAGCGGCTCCTAGCAGAACGTGCCGACTCCCAAGTACCATTGAGTCATGACGACATACCTTTCAATGTGATATTCATCTTAGTCCTTTTTGCCTCACGATATACCTTGTCGAGCTATAGGCGATTTATCGTCATCCCTTAAATAGCTCAACTCTCTTCTCGATCTGTGATATGTGATTCACCTGACTAACTCTTAGTCAACAGACACAGTTAACACTTAACTGAGTTGCGCATGGCCATGCTTCCTGAATCATATCACTCGAGAAGGCCCAGGGAATATCTCTCCATTCGGAGGGGCAAAATCCTCTCTTGATTATCCACATCACGCAACTTTCTTCTCATTCGACCCGAACTCTGCCTTTATAGTTGCCTTGTCACAGAACAACGTTTGACAGAACCTAAGTCGGTGATCCACAACTCGGATTGTGTGACAACCTCAGGTCTAAGGATTACATTGATTGAGACATGCAAATGACGACTTGATCGTTGCATCTCAATGTGGGTCAGTCCGACTTGCTAAACTCTTTAGCCAAGTCCATGAACGTTGGAATGGCATCACCATGCCCATGACAAGTGGAACCGTGTCATCAGCCAACACTCACATTAGTCTAGGGTGTGTGTCCAGCACAACCTAAATGACCAAGGACAATCTAGTATGAACAACATGAATATATAGTTCCACAATCGAATCACATATTCAATGATATATATCAGATGTTCAAAACAAGGACAACTTAATAACTTTATGAATACAGTGGGAATTACATCATACATGATTTCCTCTAGGGCATATTCCCAACAGTGTCCCACTTGCACTAGAGTCAATCATCCTGGCATCATATGTCTAGGCATCGAATGCCCATGCCTCTCGTGTGCGCCTCATGCTTAGGCTGTGGTAGCGCCTTTGTCAACGGATCTGCAATGTCTGCATCCGTGTGTACTTTGCATAACTTGATATCACCTTGTTCGACAAACTGGCGAATGAGGTGGTACCGCATGAGTATATGTTTGTTCTTCTGGTGTTGTCTAGGTTCCTTGGCATGTGCGATAGCACCATTGTTGTCACAATATACGTCCAAAGGATTGGACGCGCCCTGAACCACACCAAGATCAATCAGGAGGTTTCTGATCCAAACAGCTTCCTTTGCCGCCTCTGAGGCAGCAATATACTCAGCCTCTGTTGTAGATGCAGACACCGTATCTTGCTTGGAACTCTTCCAGCTCACAGCCCCTCCGTTCATCACGAACACGTATCCAGATTGCGAACGAGAATCATCTGAGTCGGTGAGATAACTCGCATCCGTGTAACCCTTTACACTGAATTCCTCATCACCTCCATAAACTAGGAACATTTCCTTAGTATTTCTCAAGTACTTAAGGATGTTTCTAACCGCTGCCCAGTGGGCTTCGGCAGGGTCAGCCTGGTATCTGCTCGTAACACTTAGAGCATAGGAAACATCTGGCCTAGTACAAATCATGGCATACATTATGGATCCGATTGACGAAGCATACGGGATCACACTCATCCGACTTCGCTATCAGTTGTCGAAGGACACTGAGTCTTGCTAAGTTTTATGCCATGGGACATCGGTAAGAATCCCTTCTTGGACTCTTCCATTTTGAATTTCTTCAAAACCTTGTCCAGATATGTACTCTGACTCAATCCAATGAGCCGTCTGGATCTATCTCTATAGATCCTGATTCCTAATATGTAAGTCGCCTCACCCAAATCCTTCATTGAGAAACTCCTTTCCAATGACTCTTTGGTTTCTTGCAACATCATGACATCATTTCCAATCAGCAATATGTCATCCACATATAAGATTAGAAAATTTACTTTGCTCCCACTAAACTTCTTGTATAAACAAGAATCATGATCGCTCTTGATGAAGCCAAACGATTTGACTACCTCATCAAAGCGAATGTTCCAACTCCGAGATGCTTGCTTCAACCCATAAATGGATTTCTGAAGTTTGCATACCTTGTCAGCATTAGTCGGATCGACAAAACCTTCGGGCTGTATCATATACACGTCCTCAGTTAAATTTCCATTAAGGAAAGCCGTCTTGACATCCATCTGCCATATCTCATAGTCGAAATAGGCTGCTATGGCTAACATGATCCGAATTGATTTAAGCATCGCTACAGGCGAGAATGTCTCGTCGTAGTCAACTCCTTGAACCTGTCGGAACCCCTTCGCGACAAGTCGTGCTTTATAGACGGAAATATTTCCATCCATATCAATTTTCTTCTTAAAGACCCATTTGCACTCGACGGGTCTTGCACCGTAAGGAAGATCAACCAAATTCCAAACTTGGTTTTCATCCATGGACTTTAACTCGGATCTCATGGCTCCAAGCCATGACTCGGAATCAGATCCCACCATCGCTTCCGAATAAGTTGCCGGCTCATTACTGTCTAACAGTAAAACATCTCGAGCACTCTGTAATCTGGCAGATCTCCGTGGTTCAGGTGCTGTTACCGGTGTAGGTACCACGACCGGCTCAGCCTCTAAGGCGTTCGCCGACTCGCCCCTAGCCGGTTCCTCTCGAATTTCTTCGAGTTGCACTGTGCTCCCACTGACTTCCCGACCGAGAAACTCTTTCTCAAGGAAGACACCATTCCGAGCGACAAACACTTTGCCCTCTTCCCGGTTGTAGAAGTAGTACCCCAAGGTTTCCTTCGGATACCCCACGAAAATACACTTATCCGACTTGGGCGTGAGCTTGTCCGACTGAAGTCGCTTGACAAATACCTCACAACCCCAAATCTTAAGAAAAGACAAACTTGGCATTTTACCAGTCCACATCTCATGTGGTGTATTCTCTACTGACTTTGATGGTACTCTGTTTAGTGTGAACGCTGCAGTTTCTAGACAATAACCCCAAAATGATAAAGGTAGATCTGTCCGACTCATCATTGATCGTACCATGTCCAACAAGGTCCGATTTCTCCGTTCCGATACACCGTTCTCAGCGGTGTACCCGGCGGAGTGAGTTGAGGAACTATTCCACAACTCTTTAGATGGTCATCAAACTCATGGCTCATGTACTCGCCTCCATGGTCCGACCGTAGAAACTTTATTTTCTTGCCGAGTTGATTTTGTACCTCACTCTGGAATTCCTTGAACTTTTCAAAGGCTTCCGACTTGTGTTTCATTAAATAGATATATCCATACCTACTTAAATCATCAGTGAAGGTAATGAAGTACTCATAACCATCTCTAGCTATCGTGCTCATTGGTCCACATACATCACTATGTATTAGTTCCAACAAGTCGGACGCCCTTTCACAACTCCTTGCAAAAGGTGTCTTGGTCATCTTGCCTAGTAGGCATGATTCGCATGTCTCGAATGACTCTAAGTCAAACGAAGTTAGAAGTCCATCATCATGGAGGTTCTTCATGCGCTTCCAACTTATATGACCAAGCCGACAGTGCCAAAAGTAAGTCATATTCAGATCATTTGGTTTCAACCTTTTAACATTTATGTTATAGACCGATTCACTATCAAGATTTAAAATAAATAACCCGTTCTGAACGGGTGCAAATCCATGAAACATATCTTTCAAATATAAAGAACAACCATTATTCTTAATATTCGACTCATAACCTTGTCTCATCAAACATGAGGGGGAAATAATGTTTCGGCTAAGCGCTGGAACATAATAACAATTATTTAGTTTCAAAATAAATCCTGAAGGTAAATGAAGTTGCATCGTGCCGACTTCCAACGCAGCGACTCTCGCCTTGTTGCCGACCCGAATATCAACCTCTCCTCTTGCCACGCTCCTAGTTCTTACCAGTCCCTGCAACGAGTTGCATATATGAATAACTGATCCGGTATCATATACCCAAGAACTATTAGGCGCATCAGCAAGATAAATGTCTATAACATTGCACACAAGCGTACCTGAGTTGGAAGTCATACCTCCACTCTTGGCTCTGTCAGCCGAATACTTGGTGCAGTTCCTCTTCCAGTGGCCATCCTGCTTGCAATAGAAGCAATTGGCTCCGGCTGTAGGAGAAGGCTTAGTCTTTGAGGGAGCACTCTGGACAGGGCCATGGGCGCTACCTCCTGACTTATCCTTCTTCTTCTTAGTCCAAGAACTCTTCTTGAACTTAGCCTTATTCTGCACCATCAACACTTGACTGGTGCCTTTCTTGATATCAGCCTCTGCCGTTTTGAGCATCCCATGTAATTCAGTGATACTCTTATCCATTCCATGCATATGGTAGTTCGAGATGAACGGACCATACACACTAGGAAGAGAGTTCAGAATTATATCAGTAGCGAACTCTTCGTTAATTGGGAAGCCCAGCCGATCCAAAGACTGTATGTAACCAATCATCTTGATTACATGCGGACTCAGTGGATCGCCGTCTTTCAGCTTACAGCCAAGCAAAGCTTGAGAGACTTGATACCTCTCAGTCTTTGCTTGAGCCTGGAACATACTTTTGAGGCTTTCGATCATATCGTAGGCCTCAACATTCTCGAACTGCTGTTGCAAGTCCGGTTCCATGTGTGCAAGCATAAGACAGCTAATTTCCGTAGACTCATCTCTAGTCTCACGGTAGGCATTTATGACAGCGACAGTCGCGTCGTCATCAGGCTCATCTGGAAGTGGAGTTTCTAGAACATGTTCTTTCTTGTCATGCTTGAGGACTATCCTCAGATTACGATACCAGTTGGTAAAATTAGTTCCATTTAGCTTATCTTTCTCTAGGATTGACCTCAACGCGAAAGTGGATAACTGAGGAAGGTTGGTAGGTGCCATTGATCTACAACAAAAATATGCAAAAAACACTTAAGACATGTGTTCATAAAAGAGCATGCATATTAAACGCTTTAATACTTATGCTCCCACTAGAACCAACATCCCTCCGATGGTTGCTAAGTGATTCAAGATCCTAAATAAGCAAGACGACTAGTGAGCTTTAGCATCACCGCTAGCCGTCAAGTGATCTAGGTAGACAACACATTGCCAATCGTATCCCTATACGACTCCTGTTAGTTGGGTGGCATCACATGCCCTGGCTCCCAACCTTCCTCGCCCCGAGCCCCACAACCGTTGTGATGGACTCGTCTAGATTACCAAGTGCTTCTGCTTGTAAGAGTCTGACTCAAACCCATCTAACCGGAAAGAATTGGTAGCACCTCAATTTTATGAGCCCACTACCAAGAATGTCCGACTTGTGATGGTGCAGCACTGGCGGGGCGACCGACTAGACCTTCTTTGAGGGATTAAAGAATTTACCAACTATCTAAATAGAGGTAAATAGAGACATAACAATAACACAAATAAAGCAATTACAATGTGAAATGGTATGTCTCTCTTCATGGTGATCTCCATCTCCACGAAGCTTGTAAGTCGGCTCGTGCCAACTCTTGTCACGTGCCATCTTACTCCATGTAGCCGACTTGTACATCGACTTGCATGCCACCGGGTTCTCCAACAAGCTACACTAGATAGTAAATGAAAATTTACATAGAGAATCCGACACGCAGGCCAGTATACAATAAAATGACAACACCTAGGCTCCAGCCGGCTGACATAAACATGATACGCAGATCATGTATGGATTACACACATCACATGCACATAAGCCATACCATTCACAACTTCCTGCAAAAACAAGTTATGCATAGATACGGTATCTACCGGCGTTGTGAAACTCGCAACGACATCTAAGGCGCTACGACAGGGCAAAGCCGGCGGTCCCTCGCGGGTGCGGACAGCGCCCGACGATTTCGGAAAACGCGGATCTCATCTGCATTCCGATCATGGATTTCTTCATCGGATAAAACGATTTTGCCCGAATCTGATCCGTATTCCGATTCGACCAAACACTTTGATCTTCGATCACCGCAACTGGATTTATGTGTCACGGTATACCCCGATGGCGGAAACCGACCGGTAGGGGTAAGTTGTTCCACGACCTTAGCAGTATGATCACGGAAACCAGATCATCCATTAACCCCGAGTACGATTGATCCAATCAACCTTGTACAAAACCGATCTATCTCATAGAACGACCACCAAAACAGCAATTAGATCACATCTAACGCTAACTAGATATCACATATGTACGGATCTCGGGCCTAATACCAGAAACTACCGCTCTGATACCACTGTTGGAACGCGTAGAGATAAACGAAAACTTTTTCCTACGCGGTACTTCCAAGATCTAGCCGAGGTAGAAGGCCACGATGATTACCACTAGACGCGCAGTTGCGGATTATCGGTGAAGCGCGTCGGGGCAGTGCAGTCCCACGATCCGGTCCGGCCGATCCAATCCCTCGAACGTCGAAGTGCTGAACGTACAACACCTCTGCCGGTATCCACACGTACGAGGAGGAGCTCCGACGTCAGACTGCTAGGTCTGGTGCGACGGCTGGACTGAGTGGGGCTAGGGTTCCCAACGCATGGAAGAGTGGACTAACGTGCCCGCTGGGCAACCTGCGCCCCTCTTTATATAGCGTATGGTAATGGGTTGCACAATACTTGTGGCCCATTCCCTCTGTGAGTCCGACTCACTAACTCAGTCCATTTCCGGTTCGGGTCCAACCCAACCAATACTTGCTCCCGCTCTTAAGTGTGCGACCCTGCAGGCTCATGGCGACTTGGACACGATTGGAGTCCAACTCCCAATCGATCAATCGGTAGCGGCTCCTAGCAGAACGTGCCGACTCCCAAGTACCATTGAGTCATGACGACATACCTTTCAATGTGATATTCATCTTAGTCCTTTTTGCCTCACGATATACCTTGTCGAGCTATAGGCGATTTATCGTCATCCCTTAAATAGCTCAACTCTCTTCTCGATCCGTGATATGTGATTCACCTGACTAACTCTTAGTCAACAGACACAGTTAACACTTAACTGAGTTGCGCATGGCCATGCTTCCTGAATCATATCACTCGAGAGGGCCCAGAGAATATCTCTCCATTCGGAGGGGCAAAATCCTATCTTGATTATCCACATCACGCAGCTTGCTTCTCATTCGACCCGAACTCTGCCTTTATAGTTGCCTTGTCACAGAACAACGTTTGACAAAACCTAAGTCGGTGATCCACAACTCGGATTGTGCGACAACCTCAGGTCTAAGGATTACATTGATTGAGACATGCAAATGACGACTTGATCGTTGCATCTCAATGTGGGTCAGTCCGACTTGCTAAACTCTTTAGCCAAATCCGTGAACGTTGGAATGGCATCACCATGCCCATGACAAGTGGAACCGTGTCATCAGCCAACACTCACATTAGTCTAGGGTGTGTGTCCAGCACAACCTAAATGACCAAGGACAATCTAGTATGAACAACATGAATATATAGTTCCACAATCGAATCACATATTCAATGATATATATCAGATGTTCAAAACAAGGACAACTTAATAACTTTATGAATACAGTGGGAATTACATCATACATGATTGCCTCTAGGGCATATTCCCAACATTTCCCCCATCCATGTGTGAGTAATTCCCCGCTATAGGCTGAAGGGGATGGTAGGGATTGGATGGGATCGTTCATGTAATAATGTCGTGATTGTTAGGGCATAGTGCCTGGTATCCTCTATTAGTGCTATTGACATTGTTGCAACTTGTTATGCTTAATGCTTGCCACTTTGGGCCCGAGTGCCATGATCTCAGATCTGAACATGTTATTGAATCACGATGATAATTATTGTTTCTTGATCATACCTGCAAGTTGTTTACACATATCGTTGTATGGAACCCGAGGCCCCAAAGTGACAGAAATTGGGACAACCGGAGGGGATAGCTATGATGTGAGGATCACATGTGTTCACGGAGTATTAATGCTTTGCTCCGGTGTTCTATTAAAAGGAACACCTTAATTACCAGTAGTTCCCTTGAGGCCCCTCTACCACGGGCTGGTAGGACAAAAGATGGTGTGCAAGTTCTCATTGCGAGCACGTACGACTATTTACAGAACACATGCCTATGGTTACTTAGTGCTTGGATGCTTTATCTTATTTATCTGCAATTCCCCTGACATGATCATTATTTGAAATTTCTTATCCATGCAACGCCCGTTCATCCATCCCTATGACTATAGTATTTAATCCGCTGTTTACTTCAAACACTATTGCTGCTGTTGTTTTGATTCCACTGTTGTTGTTATTTCACTGCTGCTACTATAAAACTGTTACTGCTGATAAACCATTGCGAACTAGTCAAATTTCAGGTGCAAGTGAATTAACAACTCACTTGTTAAGGCTCACAAATATTATTTGGCTCCCCTTGTGTCGAATCAATAAATTTGGGTTTTACTTCCCTGGAAGACTGTTGCGATCCCCTTTACTTGTGGGTCATCAAGACTATTTTCTGGCGCCGTTGCCGGGGAGCATAGCTTTATTTGCAAGCTCACCGGAGAGTATTATTATTTACTGCCAATCATTCATCATGGGTAAGTATCGTGATGGAAGAGTTCCTATATTACCATCCACTACAAGAAGAGGTACAACTCTGAACACCTCTGTTGCTCTTGATTCACCGTCTGTTATGAGTAAGCTGATTACACCACCACATGCTACACATACTACTTCTGCTGAATCTGAAAATGCTTCTGATACTTTTGATGATGCTTCTACTGTGCTTTATGAGAGTGGTTCTCTCGGTCCTTTCTTAGATGCTACTATTGCTAAAGCTAAAAATATTGCAAACACTGAAACTCCTGATAAAAACCCTGTTACTCCTGTTTTTTCACCTGAGTTTAGAGAAAACCCTAGTGCTGATTTTTATGATGCCTATATTGAACTGAGTGATGATCTTATTGATGAAATACATGCTATGAAGGATAAAGATGCTGATATACGTCTTATGGAAAGTCGTGCTGTTAAATATAAATTATCTCCTGATGCTAAGTTTGCCACTTCTCCTATTAATATTAGGGATAAGGATTATGATTTCTTTCTTCATTTATCTTATATATCTATTGTTGAGAAAGAACCTTTTTTTGGAACAGAAAATGAAAGTGCTATGAAACATATGAATGAGCTCTCCTCTTTGAGTAGTTTATTCTCTGATGATCTTGAGAAACGTAGCTACTTTGTTGCTAAAATATTCCCTTTCTCATTAAAGGATGAAGCTAAAACCCGGTTTAACAATTTATCTCCTGGATCTATTGATAGTCCTATTGGTTTGGTTAATGCTTTCTTTCAGAAATATTTTCCTGCTAGTGCTCAATATGCTACTTTACAAAATATATATAATTTCAAGCAATTGGAAGGAGAGAAATTGCCTGTATCTTGGGCAAGGTTATGCTCTTTAGTTAGAGCTACACCTGGGCATAATCTAGAAGATAATGAACTAATTGATATATTCTATAATGGGCTAACTGTTGAATATAGGACAAACATGGATAGTTGTGATGGTTGTGTTTTCAAGCAAAGAACTCCAGAAGAAGCTGAGGAATTAATGGCTAAAATAAGCCAAAATCATGATGATTGGACTATGGTTGAGCCTGAGACGACTCCTACTCCAGTACCTACACCAACACCAACATCCAAGAAGAGGGGAATGATTGAATTAAATAATGAAGTGATGCGAGAAGCCAACAAATCTCTTAAACAGAGGGGTATTAAATCTGAAGATGTGAAGAATCTTCCACCTATAGAAGAATTATGTAAGCCAATCCCTCACTCATCACCCATTGAGGTACACTCTCTCCAATATTTTGATAGTAGATATATTCCCTATAGAAAACCTCCTGATCAATGCTTAGATGAATTTGATAATTATGTCATTAAGCAAGATAATTTTAATATGAGAGTGCAAAATCATTTAATGGAAAACTCTAGAGCTATTGATAATTTGCATGGTATTATAGAAAGAACCTCTAATGTTGTTAAAATGCTTGTTAAACAATTTCAAATGGTTCAAACTCAAATTGATCAACTTGCTAAAGTGCAAAAAGATTTGCTAGTTAATGCTTCTAAAGAAAAACATGCTTATGATATAAGAACTAGAAGTAGTATTGCTACACAAGATCCTTTATATCCTGAGGGACATCCTAAAAGAATTGAACAAGATTCTTAGCAAACTAATGATAATGTTATTCATACTAGGAATAAAAACAAGAAGAAACATAAAACTGATGTAGAATCCTCTAAACTTGCTAAAGATCCTAATAGTATATCTATATCTGATGTTGAAACTGAAAGTGGTAATGAAAGGAATGATGCTTCTGATAAAGAAGAACCTGTAGTTGAACCTGAAAAGCAAACTAAAACTGCAAAGTATACTAAGGAAGATTTCATTGCTAATAAACATAGTAATGAAAGAGAACCTTGGGTACAAAAACCAATGCCTTTTCCTAATAAGAAACACAAATCTAAGGAAGAAGAACATTATAAAAAGTTTTGTGAATGGATGAAACCTTTGTTCTTGCAAATTCCTTTAACTGATGCTATTAAATTTCCTCCTTATGCAAAATATATGAAAGATATTGTCTCTAACAAAAGGAAGATTCCTAATGAGGAAATCTCCACTATGCTTGCTAATTATTCTTTTAATCGCAAGGTTCCTAAGAAGCTTGGAGATCCTGGTATACCTACTATTCCATGTTCTATTAAAAATAATTATGTTAGAACTGCTTTGTGTGATTTGGGAGCTGGAGTTAGTGTCATGCCTTTTACTCTATATAAAAGACTCCTCCTAGAAAAATTGATACCAACTGATATATCTTTGCAAATGGATGATAAGTCTACTGCTATTCCTGTGGGTATATGTGAGAATGTTCCTGTTCAAGTTGCTAATAATTGTCTGATATTAACTGACTTTGTTGTGTTGGAAATGCCTGAAGATGATAATATGTCTATTATTCTTGGAAGACCTTTTCTTAATACTGCAGGGGCTGTTATTGATTGCAATCAAGGAAAAGTTACTTTTAATGTTAATGATAAAGAGCACACAGTTTATTTTCCCAAGAAGATTGATAGAAAATATGGTCTAAATTCCATTGAAAATGTTGAGACCATCAAGATTGGAGAATTTTATTGTCCTATTCCAAAGCCACCAAAATAATATGAAATTATTATGATTGGGACTATTCCTATCAAGGTTGAGGTAACATGAGTATTTAGTGAGAAACAAAGTTTTGTTTCATATAAAATTATTTTGGTAGCAAGACTTGATCACCCTTGTTAACAAAATGATTTTGAATGAAATGGACAATGTTTTCACTATGTTTTCACCTTACCCATTATGTTTTCACCATGTTTACTTCTGTTATCACATTATTACTTGAGTGCAATCATGTTTTCCACCATCCTTATGCATGTTTTCCTGATGTTTTCACTCTGATTACTGAAGTTATGCATGTTTTCACCACCCATACTTTTGTTTTCACCACTACCAACTTTGTTTTATTTGGTTATTCTTTCATTAGAGTGTCATAGAACCGCTGTAGTTATGGTTTTGGTTTTGGTTTTGTTTTCCACGTTCTCACTTTCGTTTTCCCGGTTTTTATTAATTATTAAAATTCTGGAAATACCTCAAAAATAAAGTTTCTCGAAAAATTCCAGAAAAATTATAATAACTTTTTACGTCAAAAATGAGGCAGAAAGCCACCTGGGAGACCCAGGGGGACCCACTAGGCAGGCACACCCCAGGGTGGCGCGGCCAGCCCCTGGTGGCGCCAGCACATGGTGTGGGCCCCCCTGGCCCTCCACTTACTCTCTCCACTGTCCAAGTCTTATATCTCACCTACCAAACTGAAAACATTTCCTGGATCCCATGTTCTTGGTGTTCTTCCTATGGATTTCCGATCTCCTTCTTCAGCCCATCATTTGTGCTAATTTTTGGTGTGTTTGATGTCCGGTATGTGACTCCTCCGATGATCCAAGTAGAATATTATTTAGTCAAGTATTTCTTGAGTATTTTGCCACATTAGGTGAAAGCTTATGTGAGTTTGCATGCTTGATTTGAGTAGAAATAATATATTTTTGATATATGTTTAGCTCTCATATAAGTCCCTATGGTAGTTTCCACCTTATAGTTGCTTGAAATTAATTTTTATGATGCTTGTTGAAAAATTTCAGAGATGGAGCACAATGCTTATCAACTAAACCAGCATGAGTTGGAGGTGCATGAGGTCATGCTCGTGCACCGTGAAGAGAGGGTGTTCCAATCTATCTATCTGTGTCGGGAATTTATGCAAGTTACAGGAATTGTGCAGGATTTTAACAGTCTGGTGCATAATGCAGGCTTGGAGCGTTTCATTGAGGATGAGCCTATCCAATATGAGAAACTAACTATGTCTATGGTGCATGATTTTCTTTTTAAATGGCCTCCAACTAACCCAATGGTCCACTATAAGATTTATAATAAAGCTGTGAGCCTGCCTTTTATTGTTTTCTGTGCAGCTATTAAGGTACCCGAGTGGGGGTCCTGTGAGAAAATAAGTGGGCAACCCAAACCACTACTGGATTTATATGGAGAGATTTGCCAAGGAAGAAGCTTCACAGGGGATAGTGGTAAAATTCGTGAAATTCAACTCCTTAGCATTCGATACTTTGCCTACTTCATTTCTAAATGTGTATTAGCTAGGAAAACTGCCAGCAAGTTATCTGTTTATGATTTGGCGTTTATTGTTGCTGCTTTGAGACACGATAGGTATTATAATTTTGGTGCTTTGATTGCTTACTGTCTCTCACATAACCGTGAGAAGGGTGGAGTTTGTGGAGGTCTTATTGCCTCGCGCTTGCTAGCTTTGCATGGTTTGTAGCCACATCCTCTAGACTATCAGTTTCCTATAGAGAGGCTTAATCTTCTTTCCATGGTTCAACATAAGTTTCTTTCTACCCATGCTCACTTACATAATTTAGCTTTTGAATTAACTTTCTCCAAACAATCCGGGTGGAGAGTTGTTAAAACTGTTAGAGAAGTACTTTTGCTTGCACCTCTTTTGTTTGATCTTAATAACAGGCAAGGTTGGGAGCTTTCTGAGAGTGAGATGGACACATACCTTGAGCATCACCCCCAGCAAGGAGAGAATGCCGACGAGGGGGACGATGGTGATTTCGTCTAGCCCTACGATGCCACGGGGATCCCATACCAGCACCCCGGTTATGCCTATGCGCCAGCTGCTTCATCTTCTTCTTATGCGCCCGAGTACGACCATGCGAGGGATGACCCACCGCAGTGGGGATATTTCCCATTCTTTGATTTATCTCCACTTAGGACAAAAGCCTAAGCTTGGGGGGAGGTATACCGACATCACACTCATTTATATATCATGTTCGGTCGGTTCTTTGTATATCCATGTTTTCTTTTATTTAGCTTCTTTTTGTTTCTTTCGCTTCTTTTCGTTTCTCTCATTCCTTTTGTTTTTTTTTTGTTTTCCAAAACACAAAAAGACCAAAAATATTTCTGTTGTTTCTCTCTATTTGTTTCTTTAGTTGGTTTGTTTTATTCTTTAGTTGTGTTTTAATATTCAAAAAACCCAAAAATAATTTATTTTGTTTGTTGTTTGCTTTCTTTTGTTCTTGTTTCATTTTGAAAACCAAAAAGATTTTTTGCTTTGTTCGCTTGCTCTCTTGTTGTTCGTGCTTTAATTGAAAAAACCCAAAAATATTTGTTGTTCTTCTTTGGTTTTGTAAAGTTTGTTGCAGATTTCAACAGTCGTCCGTGATTCCATTGGAGCTTGGTTTTCATTATATATTATTCGATCCACAAGTGAAGAGCAATAATGACGATATACGAAAATTCAAGTTGTGGTGAGAGGCTTGTATGAATTCTATTTGCTTTTATTTTTGTACATATATCCATCTATGTGAGCATGCTTAGTTTGTTCGTATAAGATATATGTGACTTAATGGCTGCTTAATAGTTCGTGTTATCTCATGTTTTGTTCCAATGTATTAATAGTAAATGACTTGTCATATAAATATTTGTTCGCATTGTTCTATTCATAGAAGGGTATGCTATTGTGGTAGCCTCCTATGACTGTTTCATTTGAATCGACTTGGCACATGCTCACGCATGCTAAGACTGAAAACAAAAAGTCAATAAGCCTTGATGATTTATTTTTCCTCAGAGTTCTAGTACCAATTTTATGCCTCGGTTAATTTTACTTTGTCGCAAACATGATTATGATAGTTGTTTCTCTCTTGATTGTCGCTCCCTGTCTATTTTCTAGCCTTCATCTGTACTGAGTATGAGCTCTACTCGTGCATCCAAATCCCTGAAAACCAAAGTTTGCCAAATGTGTCTACCATACCTACCTATATGTGGTATTTAACCGCCACTCCAAGTAAATTGCTCATGTGCTACCTTTAAAACCTGCTAAAAATTACTCCTGTTTTGTGCCCCTGTTTTAGCTCATGAGGGCGTAAATAGAGAATATTTATCTCACTCGTTGATTGGATTTCACACCCTCGACTAGTGGCTTCATCCTCTTATCCAAATGATAGAAGAGCTCGCAGCGGGGTGCCCAGCCCCAAATTAATACAAACAAATTCTCTTCACCATTTTTGCCCCTGATTTATCAGTCAAAGCATAATTGTGTAAACAAAAGAGAAAGAGGGATGACCTTCGACACCAGTTGAGTCCTTCACCATGGGAGCCGCTCTTGTGAATCCAGTTGGCTTGTGACGTACCGTATTGCCTGTTTACCATTCGTTGACATAAGAATACACCTCTCTCAAAATGTTTTCAATACCTCTGTTTAATAAAATAAAAAGCTCTAGCACATGAGTGATCCATGCTTCCCTCTGCGAAGGGCCTTTCTTTTACTTTTATGTTGAGTCTTTGCCTTATTCTTTGAGCACTCTCTTGAGAGCATAATTATCATTCTTAGTGTAATGTGTTTGTCCCAACGCACGTTTGATTGTGGTACACTCTTGATACTTGCATCTTGGATATCTTTACTTCTAGTCTTCCCTTGAACTTCAGAGGTGCCCTGGCATTTATGTTTTGCCCCACACTTAAGGGCAAGGGAGATACCACTTTATCATATCCTATTATGAATACTTCAATCTTGGAAATAGTTATGCTTCATGTTGTTTATTATTAATATGTTGTTATCTCTTCATGGTTTGCATAGCTGTTAAGTGACAGTTTCTTGCATGTATCTTATCATGAGCATAATTAAGTATTTGATCACATAGTGAGTATATTTACATCATATGAAAGAAATGTGTTCGTAAAAGTCCTTTATCGCACTCAGTTGTCACTGAATTGCTTGAGGACAAGCAATAAGCTAAGCTTGGGAGGAGTTGATACGTCGAAAACGTATCTCCTTTTCCGAACACTTTTCTTATTGTTTTCCTCTAATCTTGTGTGTTTTGGATACAACTAACACGGACTAACGCTATTTTCAGCAGAATTACCTTGGTGTCTTGTTTTTGTGAGAAAAATCAACTTTCGGGAAAATGCCCAGAAAAGAGCCCATTGATGTTTTCACCCCGGAAGACCCCGGGAGCCAGAAGGGGGCCAGGAGAGGAGTCATAGGGTGGCCACACCCCCTGGCGCGGGTCCCCCTGCCCGCGCCAGCATAGGGTGTGGGCCCCTAGAGCCCCCTCGGACTCCCCTTTCGACTACAAGTATCCTCCAACCCTAAAACCCGAGGGGGTTTGTCATATTCCACAGAAACACAACAGAGCACCGCTGCCGTCCCGAACCTCGATTCGGGGATCAGAAGTTCCTGTTCTGGCACCCTGCCGGGACGGGAAAGTGGAGGAGATCATCGCCATTGTCATCACCAACGCCTCTCCATCGACCATCCATGTTTCCCCCATCCATGTGTGAGTTATTCCCCGCTGTATGCTGAAGGGGATGGTAGGGATTGGATGAGATCGTTCATGTAATAATGCCTTGATTGTTAGGGCATAGTGCCTAGTATCCTCTATTAGTGCTATTGACATTGTTGCAACTTGTTATGCTTAATGCTTGCCACTTTGGGCCCGACTGCCATGATCTCAGATCTGAACATGTTATTGAATCACGATGATAATTATTGTTTCTTGATCATGCCTGCAAGTTGTTTACACATATCGTTGTCCGGAACCCGAGGCCCGGAAGTGATAGAAATTGGGACAATTGGAGGGGATGGCTGCGATGTGAGGATCACATATGTTCATGGAGTGTTAATGCTTTGCTCCGGTGTTCTATTAAAAGGAACACCTTAATTACCAGTAGTTCCCTTGATGCCCCGCTACCACGGGCTGGTAGGACAAAAGATGTTGTGCAAGTTCTCATTGCGAGCACATACGACTATTTACGGAACACATGCCTATGGTTACTTAGTGGTTGGATGCTTTATCTTATTTATCTGCAATGCCCCTGACATGATAATTATTTGAACTTTCTTATCCATGCAACGCCCGTTCATCCATCCCTATGCCTACAGTATTTAATCCGTTGTTTACTTCAACACTATTGCTGATGTTGTTTTCATTCCACTGTTGTTGTTATTTTACTGCTGCTACTATAAAACTGTTACTGCCGATAAACCACTGCGAACTAGTCAACTTTCAGGTGCAAGTGAATTGACAACTCACTTGTTAAGGATCATAAATATTCTTTGGCTTCCCTTGTGTCGAACCAATAAATTTGGGTTTTACTTCCCTCGAACACTGATGCGATCCCCTATACTTGTGGGTCATCAATATCCATCAACGACCAACCACAAAATTATGAATCTAGGAACCATAACGTTGTCCCTAAATCACCACGAGGACACACATTATCTTGAAGGCCGCTAATTGGAAGCCATGCTAATTGAGACGATTACATCCAGGAGGGGCTAGTTGTACTTGTAGGTCTTCTCAGCGACAAGCCCACTGCCTGTCGTCGCCCCATCCTGGTCAGTCCTAGGACGTACTCCTGCCGCCGAGCCATCTTGTGCAGCACATGCCGTCGCGTCGTCCTGGTTAGCCGCATTACTAGCACCAACACTGGGTACATCGCCGCCATGCCCAACACCTGACGCACCATCATCCGCTGCATCCTTGTCCATATCAACGAGCTTGACCCTGCAACCGCTCAGCCGCCACCGACGGACAAGCGAGGGCGAAGTCGGTCGAAACCTGACCGCACAAGCATGGCGGGGGCCTCCAACACCAGATCCGACGCGGTCGCGTGTTGCGCCTCCGTTCGTCACAACTGCCTTGACCTTTAGGCCATCACTGGCTTCAGCTCTTTGGAACGCTCCTCTGCCAGACACGGAAAAATCACTTGGACTTTAACCGACTCACACACGGCATACGAGATCCTTAGGAAGGTCCATGAGTCGAAAATTTTCCTCTGCTGCCTAAACCTAGGACTTGAAAGAATTGTGCTAAGACACTATGTTCCCCAGATCGCACAGCTACGCTAGAAGTATGGATGCCGTACTCATTTCATGAAGGTAAGACCCGCGGACCAGTTCCAACGGTCTTGGAGTCGCACCTCTGCTGCGCTACCTGGAATTTTTCCATGCGAATAAGTGTGATGAAAATCCTGATGGCCACATTGGGTGAAACAAACCGACAATTGGAATTCGACTCGGTAAGACCTCAACGGCATGAGTCAGGTTACCCTAGGTTTTTCCGGGTTCGAGCATGGCGACTCGAGGCCTGAGTATGCCAATGGAGTTTTTTCCCCAGTGAGATTAATTGACTTTGATCTGTCGAGTGAGTCAAGCTTGTCGAGCCATAACCTTCAGAGCTCTTTAATCGGTAGGTTTTATCGGTCGCATAAGCAGGATGCAGAAACATATTCGAGTCGCTTCGATTTCGGGTTTGAGTCCCTTGATCGAGTCTTCGACTCCATCAGGCACTCGGGGGCTAGTGACGTGCGGGTACTTGAGTGACCCCCATGGTGGGCCTATCAGGTGCAGCCCATCAGGGGCATCCCATGAAGGTCTTTGGGCTGCGAAACCAGAGCCCACTACGGGTCCAAGATAGGGCAGTTGCAAGGAAAGACTTGCTCAGAAAGTTAGGGTAGAACCAACTCGGAATCGAGTCCTATTCATGTACGACTTCTGAGACCCAGCTCCCCATATAAGGGTCGGGAGGGGGTCATAGATCGGGAAAAGCAACCCTAGACAATAGCTGCGTCAGAACCAACCTATGTGGCACCCTGTAATCTGTTTCATATCATCGGAATAAACAATCAGGCAGGCAGTAACCCGTCTAGCCGAGTAGCCACCACCTTCTTTCTCCCTACGAAACCTCAGGTCCCTAACAATGGGGATTGTTGAGGTACCACCCTCTTCATCGGGTTCTACGTAAATGAAACTAACATGCCATCTCACCCCGTTTTACAGCTGATCACCACATCAATATAGTTTTTGTTACACCCTTTCAGTTCAAGGAATATGGCCGCATCCAAAACAACACAAGGCCACAACCAAAGCCTTCTGTCACATCCCTGATTTTTGGAAAGTGCAAAAATCACTAAAAATTGAAACTTTTTGTTTTCATGTTATGCAAGTCACCAAAAACCAAATGAGATGCAAGAAACAAAAGAAAACAATACATGTTCCAATGTTTTGGAAATGAAAATCCAATATACCTCTATTCCATAAACCCTAAAGTCATTTCAAAATAAATATTTCTACATAAAGAAAATATTTCTTCTTAAGAAAACCCTTACACCAAACATGTTTTCAACCCAATTATCATCTTGAAAATATTTTTGATATATAAAAACCAGAGAGTTGCTATCTCTAATATTTTCTTGTCTCCAAAAAGGGTTTCACCATTATTGATAACCCCCAAATAGATATCAGTTGAATCCATGTTTTCCAAGTGTTATGTCAATCAACAAAATAATAGAGTGCTATAGAAATAAATTGTTTATGAAAAAAAGTAAGATACTTTGAGAAAACAATGTTTTCATTTGGGAAAACCTTTCTGCTTTTACTAAACCCCATTTCCAAATTTATTAAATAATTCTCTATGTTTGAAATATAACAAAAGGATACTAATTGTGGTTTCACTAATATGTTGAAAATATACAATATGAAAGTTCCTAAAAGGGTCTTAGGAAACAGTAGTTGAACCATAGAAAATATTTCTAAAAATTGTTTTAATCATATAAAAATTAATGTTTTCTATTAAAGTGACTAACATTGTTTCTTCATATTTTAAATCATAAAATATGAAAACCATTAAATATGATTTTGTAAAATGTTATTTTATCACATTGATGTCTCTGATATTTTATTCAACCAATAATTTTCATTTATATAATTGATATTTTTAAAATGGCATTAATAGGCTATTAGTGAAATCATTTTTTATTTCAAAATATAAAATAGCAAAACAAGTGCAAATGATTTTCAAAATGATATTTGACTTATATAATGTCTCTTTATTTTTATAAAACCCTTTCTCAAAATTAAATTTGATTTTCTATTAAAAATGCTATTAAGTCACTTTTAATGAATTATTCAAATTTCATAATTCAAAAATGTAATATGTTCAAAAGTTTGTGAAAATGGTTTTTCTGGAAAGGCAATTAAATTTTAAGAATTTGGAAATTGGTTTCATGCCAATTGGAGTTTTTATACAGAAGTTATTAAAGAAATGATTAAACAGAAATTAAAAAGAAAAATAAAAGATTTGATGACGTCATCATGACGTCACCCGTCATCAACCTCTGGAAACGGCAGGAGACCGTTTCTCCCGAAATTTTTGCCCCGTGATTGCTCGTCTTAAACGCGATTAAAATCTTTCCCGAGACCATCTCCTTATAGCCCTGGCCTCCCTCTCCTTTTCCCCTCTCACATTACCTCGAATCGTGCCCCCAGCCCACGTAGATCTCTCGCCGGAGTTGCAGCTTTCCACCGCCGTGCACACTCATTTCCGGTAGCCCCCGTGAGTCCTCGCCACCCATATGTTGCTTTTCTACCTCGCCGTGACCCATCGCTTCCCCCTAACCCCTTGCTCGACTTTTTCGTGCACAGGAGTAGGCGCGCCGTGGACTTCTACGTCTCACCGGATCCTCGCCGTCCTCCATCCACTTCACGCCAGCGTCTGAGATGGAGTGTGCCCGCGCCATCACCGCCATCGTGCTCTCCCTCTCGTGATGAAGCCCGTCCTTGCCTCCGTTGAGACTCAGAGCAACCGGAGCGCCGCCACCGTCAACTTCCCGAGCGCAGCGTTGCCGCCGTCGACATTTCCGGCGAACCCAACCCTAACCGCCGGTGAGTCCTCCCCTCCTCTAATCCTGCCCCTTAGATTTAGATCGTGCGGCCAGATTTAAACCCGAAGGGGGTACGCATCTCAGACCGTCAGATCTAGATCTGATGATCCATATGGATCCACTTATCCACCTCAGCGCCCAGTCAACATGCCACGCAGACAGCATAGTCAGCACAACCAGCCAACCGGATCCAGCCACGTGGCTAGCCCTTTTAATTCGAATATTTCTCCCGGTAGAATTTTGGCAGTTTTGCAAAGAAGCTCCTGCAACTTCAAATCATCATATCTTTTTAACCACTTAGCCAAATTTAGCAATCTTGGACTTTTTGAAAAGCCCTTGAAATTTAGAATATTTTGGCACTGGCCAAATTTCAATTTGAAAAACTTAAATCTGTTCAAATTCAAATATGCTTGTTTGATGAAATTTGGCATAATTCAAATTCTACAAATCCAAAAATTGTAAATAAAATATATTTGGAAACCTTAGGATGTGTACTTTCATATCCTATGTCCCAAAATAATATTTGAACAAATTAAAATTGAATTTAGAATTAAGTTGTCTATTTGAGTATTTTTTGACATAGATTAATTTCTATAAATATTTTCACTATAGTTCCTTTTGCAAAATTGCTCCATTTGACAACCTTGAACCAGAAACAAACTTGCCCAACCATTTTGGACACCCTTGGACCATGACCATGTGTTTTGACCAAAAACCCAACATAGTGATACATCCATTTTCACCATGTCTTAGAAATTGTTTTCATCATCTATCCCTTGATGTTATGACTATTTGGATCCAAGCCAAGTCCTTAGAATGTGTTAATCACATATAGTACCAAGTAGTGAATATTAAACACTAGTACCTTGTTTTCCATCTACTTCTCCACTCCCCCATTCTTGCTTCAAGAATTCACCAAGTCAGCAAAATGGATATCAAGACTCAAGCACAAGAATGAAACTTCAATATCAACTTGGTGGCAACATGAAGAGCTATGAGGAATATCATTTTAGAAATTGAAGGAAGGACATAGACTCCACAAAAACAAGAAGAAACTCAATGAAGTACAGGAGTATGCAGAAAATCAAGGAGATGACATTTTCCTCTCTCTTCCTATCCCTTCCATTTCTTTCTTTTCAAATTGATTTAGTGGTATTTGGGCCCATCCCATACCCAAACCAATTAGTGAAGTGAAAGCCATGAATAATCTATCAAGACCAAGAGAAGAATCCATCCAAGGAACAAGTCTACAATAGAAGCATGAAGGTGATTTTCAAGAAGACAAGCATGTGAAGACTTGGAGAAATTCACACAAGTTGAAGAATAACAAGTTGTTTTTGTCCAACCATTGACCCAAATGGAAAACCCAAGACTTAATTATATTTTCCCTTTGATGATGAAGTTAGTAGACCTACCCTAACCACAATGGAAAATACTAACATAGTCACTCAAATATTTTTGAAGGTGAATATGACCAAGTGTTTGCATGTATTACTTTAGCTGAAGAAGTAATATTTTATTCTTAGTGAACTCTTGGAACTTCCTCGACAAGTATGGTTATAATAAAGTTAGATCACATCAAACTCAACCTAGTCCTTCCCAAGTAAACCATTGGAATTTCCTTAACAAGTATGAGACCATTAGAGAATGAATCTTTCAACTCAAACCTAGACCTTGTCCTAGCCCACTAGGTTAAACTCCTTTGGCTATGTTATTGCTTTGTATGATCTCTTCACTTGTATGTTTGCTTGATAGCATGTTTGTTTATTTTGTTATTGTGTTTTCAATGAGTAGATTGTATGGAGAGCAACGATCCTTTGTGAAGAGAGTGTGATATCTTCACCAACTTCAACAAGGCAAGTAACACACCATCAACTACCCATTATTTTCTATACGCATTAGTTGATTTTTGAGTAGTATGCATGATAGGTGATTTTTCTCTAAGTACTATGCTATGCTATATCCTAGTAGTGTGTAGCCATCCTATACCTTGTTATTTTGAAGCCTTGTTACTTAGTTTATGCTTAGCCTTGCTATAGAAATTGTTTTACTTGATGTTGTGGAAAAATTCTAAGTAACAACTTCAATGAACCACCTGGGTGGATTGGTATTGCGGGGCTGTCGAAAGTTGAGTGTCTCCCCGAGGGGAGTTCACTTGAAGGAATGCCACCCAGGAACAAAGTGATTTTGATGTTCCCCAAGTTTAGATTGCTTCGAGTGCAACCTTTAGTCATATGGGCTCTGTCTTGATCAACTAAGTTGTGAGGGTTCAGCCCGGGCTTGACAAGCAGATGTAGCATAATTATAGGTGGAACGGGTCTTGCCATTGGGTTGGATTCTTTCTTCTGAAAGATCTCGTCTCGATTCTTCTCCTTTCCTTAATGCACTCAGGGTGTATAGGATGTTTGGGTTGAGTTGGGTCTGAAGGTGAAAGTGCACAAGCTCCGCAGAGTCAACAAACTAAGATCTTAGCCGTGTCCCCGGTTATGGACAACTATGAGCAGCTGGACAAGGAAGGACGGAAGAATCACATCACCATTTTCAATAAGTAAAATTTTGACCAAGTGAACAGTACTGTGGTGCTAGAAATTGATCCAGGGACTAGCACACCAACACAGATGTTCTTACATTATTTAAATGTGGGAACGCTACACCTTCGCTGCTCACTCCCATACTATTTGTATAGCCCAGTGACCACATAAATCTCTCTGCTAACTTATCCTTCATCTTTGTTTCTGAAAGAAAAAGGAAAGCGGGTCGACACTTCTTAACTAGCCAACGAAGCTCACCCAATTTTGAGTCCGATCCGATACCTCGACAGTTCTAGCGCACACAACTCACTACATTTGGCGGGGCTAAAGCTCATCCTCCGTCGGATCCGTCGATCGAGAAGTAGACACAGTTTCATTGTTTTTTTGCCTTTTGTTTGAGTCTTCGCTAGGAGCATCTCTGTCAACAACAGCTGACCTAACTCCCGGCAGTTCCCCTGTCGCCCCACTATACGCACCTTCGTAGAACATAGAGGGGGTTCTCAATGGCCAGCACAATCGGGGTTTTCGGTTTATAAATCTTTGTTTGCTTCTTCTTCTGCCCGGCTGTCTTTGATCTTTGCCCCACAACTCCAACTTCTTTACCCCCAATAGCTTTCTCCACCCTCGATTTATGAGGCTTAACCAGAGACAATACCTCCAGTATTTTTGTATCTCTAGCTGCAGGATGGTTACTAGACCCCTGCCCCGATTGTGATCCATGTGTGGATCAAAACCAATCCTCTTTCCACTTCAGTTCAGGAACACAGACCCTTTCACTATTCCGGGGTAATTTTCCCTCCTCGTCTCTACTTGCGGGTGTGGGGGCACATTACTGATGAGTGCCCTACATGGCCACATGAGAAAGAGTATGGGGAAGCTTTTCATACTCCACTTCATACTAAAAAATGTCTTCTTTAGACTCAGTGATTCCATAGCAACACACTGCATCAACGGTTCAGCAATATCCACATGGATACGAGCTTGAAGGTAATCACCCCAAGCACGACCATTCTCATCCACTTTCGGACGCTCCGCCTTGCCAATCATCTCAGTATCGGTGTTCCCCTTAGAGAGTTCAGGAGAGGAAAGGGTAGGCCATAAATCCGTACCTAAAGTAGAACACGACAAAAAATAATATCACCAGGCTTGGTTTTCAGATCAAATTTGTTTAGAAAAATTGCATGATTCTTTCCCAATTTCTGGGGCGATCCAATAATAATACGTTGCATATCATCCTTAGAGGAGATTTCGGCAAGAAGAAAGATTAGGTACCATTATACGTAGCATCAAACCTTTCAGATTATCCCAAGATGGTTTGACCACCAAGACGATCGTCTCTATGTGTAGGGCATTTGGACCTAAAACCTTTCCAACCAGCATTTACTCTAGACCTCTAAATGCAGCTTCGTCTTCCTCGTTCAAAATGAAGGACCCCGTCTCCTTTGATGTCAATTTGAGGCAGATCGCCGCAACACTGTTGCCTACACTGGATTCCGGTAGGCCCGCCTCCTCCACTTGTTTGCCCCTGGCTGCTCCCGTTTCCACCACCTTAGCCGGGCTCCCTTGGGGCCTGGCCTTGGTAGCTACCCTTCACAGACCGGTCAACAGCCATCACCCGAAACCCTAGATTGGATCCCCAAACCGCCAAGGGTGGGCTGCAAACTAGGTTTGCGTCTGGATCACCCCGAACAAAAAAGAAGAAGCAAATTTACAGGGAATGGGAGAAGAAGAGATCAAGGTTTCAATTACTTGACGGGGAAGAGACTGGTTGATGCGCAACCAAGAGGATCTAGGGAGCACCACGCTAAGCCACGACGCCCTAGAATCGCCTATCGCCCGAGCGGAGACAAAACCCTAGGATAACTGTCGAATGCTTTTGGGACTGGGGCGCATGCCAAAGTGGAGTTTTTCTTGCTACCAACTTGATTGGGTTCCAGAAGTAGGATAAATTCTTCTCCACATGTGTGCCAGCCTCTTCAAGGAAAGCTTGTACTTTTTTCAACAAGTCATACCCTGGTTGTCATGGGACATGAATGACGTTGTTAAACAACATGCAAGCGACCATGAGGTTTTCTCATATCGTGAAAATGAATCAGACACCCCCTAAACTGGTCCGCCAAGTTGACTAGGTGACGAACTTACATCGCATCTCATGGAATTATCTTTAGTCCTTCTCTAGAATGCAGCGGGAGAGATGGTCCCTCGAAACAGGATTTTGCCCCGCTATATTAATATAGCAATCACCCGATCCAACTAACAAGATTTATGGACCGAAATAAATGCAGTGCAGCAGCAAACACACACCCAAAAGGAAAAAAAGAAACAAATGTAGACATAGACGGGAAGACTAAACAAAGGTCACCCGCAACCGCTGCGCCCTCCGGAGAAGTACCACCATGCTCCTAGCACTGGATTTTCGAGTACCAAGTAACACCTTCAAGAAGGAAAGCAATCGTTGCTTCCTAGACGAGCACACTGGTCCTCGAATTTTCCCCTGGCACACTGGGGAAAGTGGATGGAGGTAGCCACAACGCCTTTCAGGAAGGAATTATGTCACCTGAAGGCGGCGCCACATTGGTATCGGACAAGCCGACAAGGATATCTCCCAAAAAAAACCTATTCGCAACCACCAGACGGCCCATAGCAAAGGAGTCCCGTAGGGATGAAACCTCGCCGCCCACCAACTTGCGCCACTGTGTCCACGAAACCGCCATCATCACCTCACTAAATCTACCGTCACGAGGTCTACAAGATGGTTGCTGGGAGTAGCTCGACTTGGGTTCAGCGTACCACGACTACATAATAGGGAACTGTCTCTACCGCCGAATAAGGTAGTCGACCGACCGCGCCGCAGGGCACACCAGTCCCAAGAGGGCCTGTAAAGCCCACCGCCACGCTACCAGATCAGGTCACACGTAGGGCAAGCCCGCTCGCCGACCCAAATGGGCCCCAAAGGGCTCAGATCTGGCCGAGGGGTACAACTGAAGCCACTCCTTTGTCACCGTATGCCCCGTCGTGTTGTCCAGCCCCACGGTACCATGTACGGGCGCGCTTCCACGCCGCCACCCTTACGCACCACCGCCATGCTGGACCGCCCCAACCAAGGCCTCAAACGCGCAGGGGAAGGAGATTCTGCCGCCGTGAGCACCGCACGGGGTAAGCCCGATGGCTCATGCCAGCGACGGCGGGAGCGAGAGGAGGAAGGAGGGGACAAGCGGCCGAAGTTGTGAGGTCGCCCTCGTCACCTGTTGGGGGACGAATGGAGCGAACCATTCCCTCCTTGGGTATTGTACGATCTGGTTCGAGCCGTGTCATGAGAGCTGGTCCACCCGAGAACCCGAGGCATCCGGGGCTATATAGCCGAAGGCACAAAAGAAAGCATGTCATGGCTGGGCTCCACATTTAAGGGAATCTCCAGCCATTGTGCCCCCCCGCTGGCGTTTTTTCCGCCATTTTTGTCCGCCGGCGAAATTTTTGGCATTGGGGGAGTGAATTTTCCTAGACGTTCCCCAATGGGTTGTCCTTTGTTGTCTCCGTCGTGGTTGAGTGCGCCGAGCGGGTCAGCAGCGTCTCTTGTCCACAGCCGAGCATGCCATGGACGGCGAGCAGCAGGGACGACGTCGTCGGGGAGCTCGCCCCGATTCACCTCGAGCGCCCTGATGGCCGATCCGGACCAGCGGAGTTCCATCGTGCAGCTGAGGTTGCACGTGTCGCACCGCCGAACGCTGCTCCACGTCGAGAAGCGGATGGCCACCCTCGGCACCGCCGACTCGGCCATCCTCGTCGACGCCACCGCTAGTGGGCTCGACTTCTTCTTCGCGTCCTGTTCCCGCACCGCTGGACTTGTGGCCGTCATTGTATCCCTCGTGCCGGCGTAGGGAGCAGCGGCCGGAGCGGCGAGGTCGCGAGGAGCAGGATGGAGGCGTGCAGCCGAGCTCGCGGGTGGGGAGGCGAGGAGGCGCGCGGCCAGGAGTGTCGGCCAGGAGCAGGGAGCTGGTTCCTCCTCTCTCGGCGGCGAGGGACGCGCGGGCCAAGATGGCCGCGGCCCGTGCCGAGTCGCCGTCTCCGTTTCCGCTCCCTATCCTGCTGGTAGAATCCGGTTGAGGCAGGCTTCTCGGCGTCGGCGAGGTGGAAAATAAATGGAGGAGAGAGGGAAAGGTGGGTGGATGCAGGAGAGAGTGGGACCGGTGGTGGGAAAAGGAGGAGAGAGAGGGGCGGTAGAGAATGACAATGTCCCCTTTTACATGCAAAATAGTCTCTCTCCTTCCCCAGCTGTCCCCGAGGATTCTGAGTTTGGTCTGGATTGGCATGACAAATTTTCGGCCAAATCCAGCGCTAATTGAGGTCTTGCGGTGCGGCTGGGCATCTTTTTTTGTCTGCAAGCGAAAAAAGTGGTCCTAGGGCCTCTTAGGGGCACGGCCGGTGATGCTCTGAGCGATCTCCGACGACGATGGCAGAGGTGTGTACAAGATGTCCGGAGGCCTGGCGGCGGCGATTGTATCTCGTCCAAAGTTTGCCTTGGGTGCGGCTCGGGAGGTAGGGTATGTCGAAGTATGTATTTTATGTACACATATTTTTGAACCATAACACAACAAATGATAAAAAAAAACAAGAATGCAAGAAAAGAACAAAATATAGCATGCGCGCACAGCACTAGTCCTCCTAGTACGTTAAAACGAGTAGTACGCTATACGGCACCCGGCTGCTACTTCTCGACGACCACCGCGAACAACGCCGCGGCCTTTGCACCGGCTTCCGCTCCTCCGACGGCGCCAGCGATGCACGGATCCGCCGAAAAGGTGAGCGCGAGGCAGACGACGACGGGGGTACAGGCGAGCACGAGGCCGACAGGCACCATCCAGAGCCGGCTGTTGGATGGGTGGAACGCCACGGACCACCACGCTAGCAGCGACGCGCCGGTCACCGCGGCGGCCACCATGCACGTGTCCACGGCCACTGAGGCCGCCTCGCGGGACACCGCCACCCGCTGCTCTTCCCCGTGGAGGTGACGGACATCCATGGCAGCCGACGCCCTTGAGGCTCTGTTTGTTACTCGGGTATTTTTGGGGATGGACGAGTTTTATACCGGCCCAATCCCGAAACCCAGGGTAGCCCAAAATTATTGTTTGTCTCTAGCGTTTTTGGGCCGGTAAGTTCCCAGCCTTTCCCCGTGTTTCCCGAAACCCCTTCTTTTTCTTCGTGGATCGAATACGCTAGCACACCCTCGCGTATTATCCTCGACCGAGAGACATAAGCGAAGGGAGGCCAGGAGGGACGGCGGCGGCGTGCACGAGGGAAGGGGAAGAAACGGCGCGAACAAGGGAGATGGAAGGGGAGAGAAGGACGGCAGGAGGTATCCATCCAGACTGCATCCCATCGCCGAGGTCGTCGCCGCCGGTCAACGAGGTCGTCGCCGTTCTTGATTTGCTTCTCCGGTACGCAGCTTCCTCTTCCTCTCTCTCTCCCTCCCTCTCTCTCTCTCTCTCGCGCACGCGCGGCAGACCTAGGAGACGCCCAGTCAAAAGATGCGGCCGCCGGTGCTGTCTCTCCGCGAGGAGCCAGGCCGAGGGCTGCGGGCGTCGTCGCCATTTTTGAGTCGAGGGGCACCTCGCACTGGGGATGTTGGCGCCGCGCCGCGGGTGGGCGGCCTTGTAGTCTCGATTTGGCACAGGAAACTATCAACAAAAATTAGGTAAACATCACCTGATGTCTCATGTGGAAGTTAGTCAAGAACTCAATGTGCGTGCATGCGTTGATTTGATGTCTTGCTGGGGTCTCTTCCCCTTTCCTTCTCTGCTCTGTTCCTATGCACAGCAGAGGCACACATACAAATTTCTGAAAAAAAGGTCGGGGCTTGTCACAAGGCCACATGATTTTCAGAGGGGAAACTTGTGGTCATGTGTCACCAAAAAGCATTCATGCAAGGACCCTTTCTCTCTCGATCTTGGAAACATCTGCCCGGGGAGATGCATGTTGCAGAGCAGAGACGGTGTGTTTTTTACAAACAAAGTTACAGAGTGAGCAGTGAGGCAGTACTATTATTGTGTGGGGAGCTTTGGCTTGGCCATTGGGTGGTCAGGGAAAAGGTCAAGCTAGCATGAGCGGTAGATTTTTTTTCCTTGTGTGCACACTGCACATGTATTGCCTATGCAATGCATGTGTTGGGGAAGAAAGTCAACGAGAGCAGTGGCGTGTCACTGGTGGTTCACACAAACCTCTGCAAACAAATCACACTACTTTGTACTGGTGCAGTATTGTTCTAATTTTATACAGAGTTGTACACCATTTCATGTCATCATAATCATGGATATGCTCAAATTGTTTGTATCTAGTACTGTGATCTGATTCTGTTCTTCTCTACCGTTGATGTGCATACAGATACCCTATTTGTTTGCTAAGTTCTGCACCCATTGTAAATGCTTACCAAATTTGGTGTTCCTTTTGCAGGTTTGAGCGTCCAGGAGGTCTAAGCATCAAGCCAGACAATGCCTTTTCTAGGAGCGAGAATGTTCGATCCATCTTGCTTTAGTATCTATTTGCAGGTGAGTTTTCATTCATGTTTGAGACCGAAATGTAATGTTGGGAGTCTATGTGGATGGACCTGTGAGGATTTTGTGTTATTCCACTTGCTGGAGAATGGAGATTAGCTATCTTGAATTGATTGAGTTCCATCCTATTTTCCCTTGTTCCTGGTTGCTATATATTTTTAACCCTTCTGTCAGTTGATTACAAAGTGTATGATTTTGTGATTGTTCTTTGGGGTTGTTGGCAAAGGGTGTTTTCCATATGGTTTCCTATTTTAAATCTAGCTAGACTACATGCATGATTAGTTTCTCGGCCTACTGGTTTGTTATAGAAATCACCGGAGAAGTTGCAGGGTCTATCTCTTGTGCTTTTTTGTTCCTTTTCGGGTATGTTTCTTAGAAAAGATTTGACTGTTTCATGATTGCATTTGCAGACCTAAGCTACAGACAAAATTAACAAGCTAGGAAATGGAGACAGCTCAACTGAAATTGAAAGTGTACTAGTATATTATGTTGCTCTCGCGGTGCAGAAACTAAGCAGATCAGTGCACCACTCTATGAAGAGACAACATCCCTGTACGTAGTGCTTTGCATCCTGCCAAAGCCTGTGATTCAGTTGCAAATATGTGAAATATCATATATATGTTAATCCATCACCATGTTCTACCTATCTGCAAGTCTTTAGGCTTAGTATTTCTGTATAGTGAAAACTCATCATTTTGGCATCGATATAAAAAGTTGGTTCCATTGTATGAGCAGAATTGTAGTGAAAACTATCATGCTTATCATTCTATGGGTCAACACTTGCAGCTTCCAATTTTTTTCACGATTTATTTGATGTGATCTTCTAAAGATTGGGTATGTAAAAGTCGAACTGATCAAGCCATGACAGGTGGTAGCAGATCTCCAAGGATAAAATATTTGAAGAAATAGCTAAGATTGAGCACTTAGAGGTTTCTGGTGTTGGTGCCAGTATCATTCCATTTTTGCTAAAAAAAAATCAGAGGGAAAGTGGATAGGAGGGACAGGCATGATCCGGTGCTGCTGGTACGTAGACGGGTACAGACTGATACGTAAACTGAGTGGTACGAACTGAGGAAAACATTGCATGTACGAGATGGGGGCTGGCTGTAGTGGGGATTGGGTGTGGGGAGGGGTTTCACCCAATCCCCTAGGGGATAAACCCCACTAATCCCCAGTAATACTCCTGTAACAAACAGGGCCTGACCGGGGATCTCGCATTTGCATGGTTTTAGGCTAGAGTTGTGTGGTGGTTTGTGAAGCTCTGCCGGGCATATATTAAACTTTTGGTGGCTTATTCCGTTGCGCTTCGTGCTGATAGTTGAGTTTGCTTGTTCATCGTTGGCGAGGGGATTTGGACATGTTATTTTACTTTTTAAGGCTGCGTTGAGTCATGGGCAAATCAAGTTCGATAGATACTATGCTCAAGCAAAAATGTTGGACAGAGACAACTACAGTACAATTTATAATACGTACGAGTACTAGTATTTTTTTTCTGCTTTTCCATGTGTGCTGCCCCAGATAGGTTATACGCCCTATTTGACCCTAATGATTCACTTTGAGCGTATTCAGTCATGCAATCAATTCAATACTAGAAATGTGAATATATGCGCCGTGAGAAAGAAAATAAGTCTGTAGGAAACAAAACCACCAGCAATATGTGACCAACGTCTGGAATATGATTCAGCTATGTAAGGAGTATATTTTTCCTCGCATGATAGTTATATTTTCCCATATTTTTTCATCACAAGATAGTTATATTTTCCTAATGTACATAATTTTTTGAGTTTTTAAATGTCTATGACTGAATCCTACCGCCACCAGAGAAAAGGCCGCCCCGCGAGGCACCCCCGAGCGCGGATAGTGGACAGTCGATGCCGCCGGCACCGTGAGCCTTGCTCGGCGGCTCACGCCCACAACAGCGGAGAAAGAGGCTCGAGGGGAGGACGGGGAAGGAGGCGCGAGGAATTCGCCCTAGTCGCCGTGGGGGTGACACGGATCGAACGGGTCCCTCCCCCCCCCCCCCCAAACTAAGTTGATTCTACCTGCTATCCACACCCCCTCCCCCCCCCCCCCAAACTAAGTTGATTCTACCTGCTATCCACAGCTGCTCACCTGGAGCCATGTTGTTTGTCCTTGATGCTAGCGCCTTCTGCTCTTGTCGACATGCTCCAACCGTCCTTTGTATGGCTGCCGTTTCTTAATATTTCTACGTGTCTGTGTATTCATTTTTGGATGAGCTTAACGTCCATCCTTCTTAAGGTTCTTAGAGCACCTCTAGCAGATCAGAAAACCTCGCCACCTGCTATTTTTTGGGCTGATATGAGGGACATGCTATTTATTTTTTTGCCTAAACAGATCCCGCATATTGGGCTGGCCCGAGAAAGCTTTTTCCGGATCCGCCTTTCCCACCTCTCCGCATATCTAGAGCGTTGGGACGGATTTAGGTTATCCGTCCCCGAAACCCTCTGCCGCAATTCGCCCTCTACGCCTCCCCTTCGCTGCTAAGCACTAGAGCTCCGGCGAGCGATTTCATCGTCAAGATGCGGGATGACCAACGAAAGTCTCCAGGAGCTCCCTGCCACTATTTTGCCCACGGTGGAGAAATAACGTGTGCTGCTGTTAGCGCCTCTGCTCGGGCCGGATTCCGTGCAGATGACCCTGCGCGACCGCCGGGGATCGGGAGTCTGCAGCTGGAACAATCTCCTTGACCGCGTGCTTCCGGTGATCAAGCGCACGGAGGATGTAGAGGACGAACTCTACATCTTTGGCATCGTGTTCGACACCGGCGCTCCGGGTGCGGCGGACAGGCTCCAGCGCGCCGCCGACGAATTCGAGCTCGCCTGGGCTCCGCATAAGATCGTCGAGGCGAAAATCCTCTGCATCGGCCGGGATGTTTCGATTTTTTATGTTTTCCGGCCAACTTCACCGGCGCAGTTTGTTTAAATTTTAGCGCGGACTGCAATTTGTAAATTATCCATTATGTTTTTAGTGGATCTGTTTTGTCGCTCGATATTTCGTCCCGCAAAGAAATTATCGCGGTCCCTTTATCCTCTTTTTTCCGGATGTATTTGTCCGGGATGTGCTAGAGTTCTCTTTTTTTTTTTTTTTTAGGGGAAGTTGCTCTTAGGTTGAATGGACGGAAGATTGCGGGGAGATACGCGAAACTCTTCGGCTTGCCTAGAGCCCAATTACTTGTCAGTGTCGGCCCAAACACAAGGACTGCTTGACCACCATTCCTCGTCCCCGTCCGTGTCGCCGGAAAGGACACCTCTCCACAAACCACCGTGCGAGCGCCACCGCTTCCGGATCCCACCCCGCGGGGGATCAATCCCGCCGATGGGGGTGGTGATCGAGAGGGAGGAGTGGGCGCTCACCCCCCTCGCCTACCCGCTGCTCTCCGCCGCCTCACTTGCCGCCGTCCTCCTCCTCCCCTACTTCTCCCGGTCGCACTCCGCTGCCATCGCCCCGTCGTCTCCCTCCCCCTTTGACGTTGGCACCGCCCCCTTCATCCGCTTCCGCCGCGCCTTCCTCCTCCTCTTCTCCCTTGCATCCGGTAAGCACCACCCTAAATCCCCTACACTTTTAGAGTTAGCAGCCAATGGGACTCTACTGACGGTTATTGTTGCTATGTAGTGGTGGAGGGGATCCAGTTGGTGTTCGGGGAGGATGAGTTTGCGCGGTGCGGTTTCGGCAGGGAGCAGATGGCCGCGCGCCTTGCGGTGGCCACGTTCGCCGCGATCTTTATTGGCGGTGCCTCTGGCATTATCTCCGACAAACTGTGAGTATTTCTAAAATACTGCGAGTTATTCATGTGGATCACGAGTTGTCATCGTTAAATGTCGGGACGTTTTGTGTGGATTGTTCAAAATCTGCATATTTGAGTGACATAGCATTGCAGTTTACAACCCAATCAGATTTCAGTGTTTGAACCGAATGTAGTGCCCCATGTTTATCATAGTAGGTGCCTGTTTGCATGCGCCTGTCTGAAATGTTAGTTACAATATGAGAAATCTATAGAATTTGACAAGGTTGGTATATTAGACTGACCAATCCATATTAATCTATTGATCAGTGTCCAGGTTAAAGTTATGTTCGTTCGTTTATGGTTCACCCCAGAAAAGCTTCTAGAATGAGGTATAAGATAACCGTACAAGTAACCTCCCTTTAGCACTAATTTTGTTACTTATTTATTAATCCCCTTTAAGATGTCTTCCAAAAAATATGATTTGTACAATGCTATAAGTTGCTAAACACTTAAGGCCTTGTTTGGTGCTAGGGTTTTCTAGAGGATTAGTGGGGATAATCCCCACAGGGATTGGGTGAAACCCTCACCTTCACCCAATCCCATCAAATCCCCATTTATCCCCCAATCCACTAGGTAGGGGTAGTGTATTGGACATTGAGAAAAAGAATCTAGAGTTTAGAGAATTCTGGGGAAAAGTGGGGATGAATCCAGTCAAATACACTAGAATGGTAGAACCAAATGGGGTTTTTGGGATAAGTGGAAATTTGGGGTTTGGCTGGGATAATCCCCACCAATCACCACAAATACAGTAGTACCAAACAAGGCCTAAAGGAAAACCTCGGGATGAGATTTTGATGATACAGAGTATTGGTCATACTACCAAGGACAATCTATAACCTGGTAAAATTAAGTGTTTATATATTGCTTCTGTGGGTATATTTCTGTTCCATCAGTTGGTCTATAGTACTATAGTTTGATGTTATGCTTTTCTATTGTGTGCATCTCTGTAGATTTAAGGTCCATCAGTTGCACTTAATTCTTTCTGTCAGTTGATATTATGTTAAATGAGAGTCTGTTCTTACCATTCTTCTCGGTATAACATTTTGTTTACTAATGTTTGTAGAGGACCACAGCGTGCTTGCGTAGTTTACTGGATGCTTCAGCTTGCGGTGGGTGCCTTCAAAAGTTTCAGTGGGCTTCGTTGTGCGTGGATCAATAATTTCATTTTGGCTCTTTCGTCTTCATTGTTCTCCTTCTGTTTTGAGACATGGATTGTGCTGGAGCATGAGAAGGTTTGTGTTTTATTAAAACATATTGTGTTGCTATTACTGCCTTATTCAGTGTTATACCAGTTTTAACCTTTTATCCTGAATTTTCAGCAAGGCCAGAAGCAAGATTTGCTGTTTGATACCTTTTGGCTGATGACATTCTTCGAGTCGGTATCTCTAGTTGGAAGTCAAGGAATCACAAACTTGTTGCTTAATGATGATGACAAAGGAATCTTGCTTCCCTACTCGTTTGCAGCCTTAGTGTCCATAGTAGGAATACTGTATATCAGAAAAGCACCAATCACCAGTACAACTCAGCACGCATCTGTCATTGGAAGCTACCAAAAATCTTTTTTTGCTCATGTCCTCAGAGGTGAGTGGTGAGTATGCCATCTTTTCTATTTTACCATGCTTTCTGTAGCATTTTACTTAATGAATATTTAATGCCGTGAACAAATTAATGTCCATGAATATCTAAAGGATGAAACAGACAGAGATATAAAATGGTTTGTCGTAGTTTCGTTCCTTTGCTTTTGATACTATTGAGATTTCTGTATTGTTTTTGCCACTATGATATGGGTTTCTTGAACTATGCTGTAATTAGGAATTGTGATGGTTCAGTAAGAGATGTGATAAATGGAACCTATGATGTATTCCTTTTAATTGGCACTTCACCATTTCATTTTCATCTCTCACAAGAATTTGCTGCTTGTTTCAGACAAAAGAGTGCTGATTCTGGTCTTAGCTCAAGCAAGTGTCCAGTTCTCTGTATCAGCCTTTTGGTTGCTCTGGGCACCAACAATAGTGGTATGAGTTCTACCAAAGTTTTTTCTGCTAGTGTTTGTTACGCGGTTCTGTTTGTCTCGGGTTTTGGTTGAAGACTGGATTCACACTTATACACTCATATATCTGTGATTATAACAGGCTGATGGAAGGGATGCTCCGCTCTCACTAATCTACCCATGTTTCCTGGTCTCGAGAATGCTTGGAAGTGCTAGTTTTCCATGGTTTTATGGAGCCATGGCTCCTCTCCATAACGAGGATAGCCTGACAATAGCATACGTGGCCGCTGGGCTTGCTTTGTCAGTTGTGGCTTATGATTACCAGGTATGCCATAATACCTCTGTATCTGCAAGGCAACATACATATATCATATAAAGTTTGTTCCGCGAGTCTAACGAGCCTTGTTTCTTTGAACAGGAGATTGGGACACTGGTGATACTGTTCTGCATCTTCCATGCATGTGTGGGCTTTATTTTACCTTCACTAGCAAGATTTAGGACTATGTAAGTGGAACTGTGTGAATAGAATTTAAGTTGGAAGTCACTTGTTAAGACTTTCTGCTTACATGGCTGACACTGCTGAAGGTACCTGCCAAACGAACTACGTGGGGGCATGATGAGCTTTTCGTTAGCATTGGCAAATGCGCCTATCGTCATTTTCCTGATACAGGTAGCGGCCATCTCTTAACAGTAAACGCTAATGATTAGCCTGTATGCTTGCACCGTGGTTGAGAGCATTATTTTTTCTTTTTATCTGCAGGGCGCCTACCACCGAAACATCGCCAATTCAACCATTCTAGGCCTTGCAGCATGTGGCCTTCTATCAGCTGGGGGCTGCATTCATATGCTAAGGCGCTGGAGAAAACACACCCGCCAAAACGCACGCAGCCTGTAGGATAGACTAGGCAACGAGCTTCAGAGGTGTTCTGTTTGTAAGCATATACTGGGTTTACACATATTTTTCTCGGCTTTTGGCCATTGGATCCTCACGGTGAACATTGGACTATGCTCTGATCAGTGGCGCAGCATATCAAAAAGTAGGAGGTATATGGCGTGGTTTCTGTTAAGAAAAAAAATAGATTGTTCAATCGAGGGCTAACACGTCCTGTAGACATGTAAAGAGGCTGCATTTTTGCCACATGCTATGGTGTTTGTACGATACACCTTTTTTTTTTGTTCTAGAACGTACCCTTGTGCCTTGCAAAGACCACTGCTCATCATTTTTCATTTTTTTTTTGCCTCCATCTCCATGGATACTTGACGTAGGCCTGTACCTCAATTTCTCTCTGAAATGGGGAGACTTGTACCTCAATTTTCTCTCCGAAACGGGGAGACTGCGAGGTTGTTGCACGATGCTTGGCTGAATGGGAGATCTCCTAGCTGCATTGCGACGCTCCTGCTTCCCCTGGCTACCCGCGAGAACCTGGCAGTCAAGGATGCTCTCTGTAATAGAAAGTGCATGCGTGTACTGCAGCGTACTAACACCGACGAGCAGATTCATCAGTTCGTTGAGCTTTGGGAGCTGGTGCAGTAGGTCCAGCTCATCGACGGCAAAGATACGGTAAAATGGAGGCTCAGTGCGGACGGGAAGTACAGCGCCAAATCGGCTTAGGCTGCGCGTTCTGCGGCCGGGCCTAGAGGCCGTTTGGAGTTATTTGGGCAGAAGAAAAGGCCAAGTCCTTTTTCTGCCTAATGATATTGCAGAACCGAAACTGGACCGCTGTTGTTAACCTCTTTGGTGCTTGTTCGTGGTGCTGGCAGAGGATAGGGAGTGAGTCTGAATCTTCAGAGCTGTATTTTTTCTGAGTGTTTTGGTGTGGGCTTAGAGCCTAGCTATATGTAAACTTCGTTTTCACTCTTCTTTAATGCATATAAGTTCACCGTCATTCGAGGTTGTGTTGGTCGGCTAGCACTAGGAAAAAGTAAACGAGAATCGTATCTTCTCGTCCCCAGCTCCTATGAAGATCAGAAGATATTGTCCTGTAGTACGCAGAAGCGTTTGTTAAGTAACCCGTATCGTTCTCTGTCCACGACAAAAGATATCCCGGTCTCCATGCTGTTCCGGAAGAGAGAAATAAGTTCAATTCCGGAGGCGGTCTACATGCCGGAGTCCGGTGCACTCGATCGGCCAACGTTGTTTTTCTTCTCGGATACGGTACAGGGTTATAGTAAGTTCATGTGCGTACCGATCGAGATGATTACGGTCAAAGTCAACGCAAGCGTGTGAGTGGCTTTGGGTTTAAGCCTCCTAGGCATGCGCGAAGGACCAAGTGAGCTGAACCTGCTGTGATTGCTTGCTGCGCCGCGAAGCAAACCCTGCTGAGCTGCGACGACGGAGTGAGTAGGACGGTGTGGTGACGTCGTGGTGCCCATGTTTGCCCCTTCTTCCCAAGCCGATCTGTGGTCGCGGGGCGAATCGCATCGATCATGGTTTCTAGAAGATTGATCAGCACGAGCTCCTATAGGATTATGGAGGAATTCCTGTGTCCTAGAACCTGTTTTCTGAAAAGCATTCAGAGTAAGATCGTGGTCCGGAAATTTAAGGAAGTAAGAATCAATCTCACGTGAAATGGTTTGGCTAAGCTTGGAAAATGCAAGGGTTTTGGAAGGATGTAGATTGGGGAGAAGCTACAATGTACTATGAAGAAGTTGGGCCATCATGTCTTTGAGAATGGCCTCCCGTGCCGCTCTCGTGAGGGCGACATGGGCGGCGCCACAAATCTTAGCTTTCACGACCTCCTTTCTCCCCCCCTCCCCCGAAGCTATCGGAGGACGCCGCTTTGCTATGCCTGTTGGGGAATCACCCACGACCCCCCGGCCTGAGCCAGAGACCCAGACCCGGTCTCCCCATGAGAGTTATTTGGGCCAAACTTGGCGGCCGTTCAGACACGGCGGTGTTGGAGACCAAGCAAGGGACGCGAGACCCGGCGGAGCCCAAGGCCCGGCCGGTGGTTCATACCCGGCTTGTGGTCTAGACCCGGTTTATCCAAGGCAGAAGCTTCCAGAGTTGGTAACAAAAGGAGTTCCGTTAGATCTAGTCTAGGATTCCGACTGCGGGTGGAACCCGGATTCTCTTGTGAATCTAAGAACTCGGCCACTAAATAAGGGGGTTCCTGGAGTATAAACAGACTAAGCTCTAAGTTCTAGATCATAGCAATAGTTCTCGATACATTGGAAGCTAGAATCACTCCTTGTAATCGAGACCTCGAATCATCAATATTAACCAATCAGGAGAAGGTTTTACCCTCTATAGAGGGGCCGAACCTAGGTAAACTCGCGTCTCTTGTTCCTGACCTAACCCTCTCGAGATTTCGTCTAGTAGTGATGGCCTAAAAAAATAAGTTCTTCCATGAGGACACTTGTTGTGACAACCGCACGACAATTGGCGCCCACCGTGGGGCCGACACACGGAGGCGTTGTTTTCTTGGAAGGAGCTCTCCTAGGGATCGAGAAGCTCGCAATCGGCCGGCTCAGGCGGAGCCAGTGTGGAAACTAATACAACCACGACACATGGCCCCGGAATTGACCTTCGTCGAATCCGGGTTTCGGGTCCCATTCAGCGGAATAAGGGCCCCTTTGATTCATAGGATATGAAAAGTGTAGGATTAGAAAACCCATAGGATTGGAATGTCATGTCTAGTAGAATCCTACGGGAAGAGCAATTATGTTTGATGACAAAGGAAAAGTAAAGGAATTGTAAAAAGAGGTTGGAGTGAATGTTAGAATTCCTATAGGATGTAGTACAATGATTCCTATGGGAAACATTCCTGTAGGAACCAATCCTATAAATCAAACGACCTACATAGGAGAAAATCCTATAGGATAAAATCATTCAAAAATCCTATGAACTTCCTTTGAATCAAAGGAGTCCTAAATGTTTTTGTTAGGTTCATAGGAGGATCAAACTCATATCCAGTTCAAGAATCTGACTCTGTTTCTGGGGAAGCAACCATATGCCACTCAGATGGAGAATTATCGGTCGAAAATAACAATCTCGATCGTAATTGCAGTGTGAAAACAGTAATTGCAGTGGTTGTATTATCAGTATGAGAAAATGGACCAGGGTCCATAGTTCACTAGTGGTGTCTCTCCATAAAAGATAGATAACATGTGTGGTGAACAAATTACAGCTGGGCAATTGATAGATATTGAAACATGCATGACATAATGATTACTATGTGATTCATGCGGGCATTACAACAAGACTCATAGACCGTTATCCAACTGCATCTATGACTAATAATCCACCCTCAGAATATCATTCGAACAATCTTTGGGAATTAAGTTGCAACCAACAGATAATCGCATTAAGTAAAGTGTGTAATGTAAACATCGTTGTTTTCTCCCTAATAGCAACAACACATCCTCCACCGTCACGTTTCGGTCACTCGAGCAGAGATGCAAAGGAGGCGTGAACCCACTATCGAGCATAAATACTCCCTCTTGGAGTTACTAGCATCTACTTGGCCAGAGCATCTACTAACAACGGAGAGCATGCAAGATCATAAATAACATAGACATGAAGATAACATGATAGATTTATAATCAAGAGACATAACATTCAATAATCATCGGATCTCAGCAAACACGACATGTAGCATTACAATAAGATGATCTCGATCATGTAGGGCAGCTCACAAGATCTAAACATGAGGAATAAAGAGGAGAGAACAACCATCTAGCTACTGCTATGGACCCGTAGTCCAAAGATGAACTACTCACGCATCACTCCAGAGGCGGGCATGGTGGTGTAGAGGCCTCTGGTGATGATTTCCCTACCCGACAGGGTGCCGAGAAGAACTCCAGAACCCTCGCGAACTCGGATTGACGTTGACGGAGGCCTCGGGTGTTTTTCGTGGAAAAGTGGGATCTTTTTAGGGTTTACGCCTCTGGGGAATAAATAGGCGAAAGGGCAACGTCGGTGGGCGGCCAGGGGGCACACCATCCCATGGCGCGGCTGGGGGGGGGGGGGGGTGTGCCGCCCTATTGTATGGGTGAAAGCGCATTTTCGATATCTCGTTGTTTTGTGTGTTTGTTAACAACATAAAGAAGTTACTAACCGTATGTGCTATTTTGTCAAAGGATTTGGTTTTAAATCAGCACATATACGGTGTCGAAGAAATGGTGAAGAAATCAAAGATCAACGGATTTTTTCTGGCCTGAAAAAAGAGCTCCAAAGTGCAGCTCGGAATTATTCCGGACCAGCCCGGAATTATTCCGGGCCATTCCGGACCATTCCGACTTCAACGTGAAAATCCTCTATTGCCATCCGGAAAATTCCGGGTGATTCCGGGTGCCGGAATTATTCCGGACCATTCCGACTTCAACGCAAATTTCTCTGTTGCAATCCGGACCATTCCGGAGCAGCCCGGAATTATTCCGACTTGAACGTGATTTTTTCTGTTGCCATCCAGATTTCTCCGGAATTACTCCGGGCCATTCCGGACTGGTCGCAAACGGGCATAAAAACGGCTAGTTTGAGTGGGGACTATAAATAGAGGCTCTCTTTCTTCCCCAAGGGTTAGCTCCACCAGCATTTAAGACTCCATTGATTGAGCTCACCCACCAAGCTAGATCTCCCTCCTCCTCCACCCAAACTTGTTAAAACTTTGAGGATTGAAGGAGAACCCCCGGATCTACATCTTCACCAACCGGTTTTCCATTTCCCCCTCATTAGCTTGAGGGATCTTGGCCTAGGGTTTCCTCTTGTGGAGAACCTAGGCTTCTTGCTACTCTTGGTGATTTGTGATTGTTGAGAGCCCCCAATTAAGTTGTGGGTGTGTGCCCCAAGCTTGTTTGTAAAGGATTCGATCCCCGCCTCAAAGGGTTTCAATAGTGGAAGGTGAACTAGGCCTTTGTGGCGGAGTTCATCGGAGAATAGGGTGAGGCCTTTGTGGCGTTGAGTAGGCCTTCGTGGCGAGCTCACACCCCTCCAACGAGACGTACTCCCTTGACAAGGAGGAACTCGGGAATACATCGTGTCTCCGCGTGCTTCCATCGGTTACCTCGTTCCCTTACCTTTTACTTACTTGTACTTGTAGCATTTATTGTAGTACTTGTTGTTTTAAGTGTTGTCCTAGTTGCATTAATTGCTTGTCTTGCCATATAGGTAAATTCACCTTAGTTGCACTATCTAGAGAATTTACCTTTGTGTCAAGCCTAAATCGAAAGAAAAGTTAAAATTGGTCGTAGCACCTATTCACCCCCCCTCTAGGTGCCCATACTTTACTTTCAATTGGTATCAGAGCCTCGACTCTTCTATCGGGCTTAACCGCCTAAGAGTTTTAGTATGGGGGACGATTTGGATTCCGAAACGTCCGTGGCCAAGGTGACCATGGATGATCTCAATGTTTTGAGAACTTCATTGACCTCATCCATAGACACCAAATTTGATGAGTTGCGTCAAATCTTGGCACAACTCCTCAAAGCCAAAGGACTGGACGCTTCCGAGTCTTCTCCTCCGGATACTAATCCGGAGGGCGCCAAGAAAGGGGTAGATGGTGATCCACATAAAAATGCTTCCGCCGAACACTCCACTAAGACGGGTACGGAAGGAAGCGGAGAATTTCACGCCGTTCCCGGAAGTTATTCTCCCGACACTCCCGTTCCCCATCCTCATATAATCCCTAGAGGAGATCCACCTAAAATTGATGCTTTTTCTTTTCGTGAATGGCAATATTACATGGATACTCACTTGAAATCTTCTTGTATAGACCTTTGGAGGATCACTCATGATGGATACAAGTCATTTGATCCCAAGAACCTAACAAGAAAAGAAGCCGTAGATTGCCAACTCAACTACACCGCTTTGTCCATTCTTCAACAAGCCGTGGGTCCTAACCACATGTCGCATCTTCAACAATATTTCACCACCAAGGAAACATGGGATGCTTTAGTCACCATGTTTGTGGGCAATGAGAGCATGCAAAGGAATAGATATGATGCCTTGACCAATGAGGCCGAAGGGTTCAATATGCATGATGGAGGGGATCACGTGGACATGTACCGGAGACTCAAGACTCTTGCCACCGCCTTCTCAAATGCTGGTGCCAAGTACATTGATGATGCTTGGATCAAGAGGAAGTACCTGATTGCTAAAAGTAAAGTATGGGCACCTAGAGGGGGGTGAATAGGTGCTACGACCAATTTTAATTTTTCTTAAAGTTTAGGCTTGACACAAAGGTAAATTCTCTAGATAGTGCAACTAATGGTGAATTTACCTATATGGCAAGACAAGCAATTAATGCAACTAGGACAACACCTAATACAACAAGTACTACAATAAATGCTACAAGTACAAGTAAGTAAAAGGTAGGGGAACGAGGTAACCGATGGAAGCACACGGAGACACGATGTATTCCCGAGTTCCTCCTTGTTAAGGGAGTACGTCTCGTTGGAGGGGTGTGAGCTCGCCATGAAGGCCTACTCAACGCCACAAAGGCCTCGCCCTATTCTCCGATAAACTCTGCCACAAAGGCCTAGTTCACCTTCCACTATTGAACCCCTTTGAGGCGGGGATCGAATCCTTTACAAACAAGCTTGGGGCACACACCCACAACTTAATTGGGGGCTCCCAACAATCACAAATCACCAAGAGTAGCAAGAAGCCTAGGTTTTCCACAAGAGGAAACCCTAGACCAAGATCCCTCAAGCTAATGAGGAGGAAATAGAAAACCGGTGGGTGAAGATGTAGATCCGGGGCTTCTCCTTCAATCCTCAAAGTTTCAACAAGTTTGGGTGGAGGAGGAGGGAGATCTAGCTTGGTGGGTGGGCTCAATCAATGGAGTCTTCAATGCTGGTGGAGCTTAACCCTTGGGGAAGAAAGAGAGCCTCTATTTATAGCCCTCACCCAAACTAGCCGTTTTTCTGCCCATTTGCGACCAGGCCGGAATGGCATGGAATAATTCCGGAGCCCGGAATAATTCCGGAGCAATCCGGATGCCAACAGAGAAATTTACGTTCAAGTCGGAATAATTCCGGACTGCTCCGAAATGGTCCGGAATGATTCCGGATTCCAACAGAGAAATTTGCGTTGAAGTCGGAATGGTCCGGCACCCGGAATCACCCAGAATTTTCTGGATGGCAACAAAGGTTTTTCACGTTGTAGACGGAATGGTCCGGAATGGCCCGGAATAATTCCGGGCTGCACTTTGAAGCTCTTTTTCAGGCCAGAAAAAATCTGTTGATCTTCGATTTCTTCACCATTTCTTCGACACCGTATACGTGCTGATTTAAAACCAAATCCTTTGACAAAATAGCACATACGGTTAGTAACTTCTTTATGTTGTTAACAAACACACAAAACATCGAGATATAAAAAATGCACTTTCAATCTCCCCCTTTTTGGTGTTTGATGACAACATAAAGATTTCACGGGGATAAACAATATGAACTAAAGAAATGGTATCCAAAAAAATAGATGGAGTTCTTCCTCGATGTGTGTCGTGAGGCACACACTTCATAGGCTTTGCTCCCCCTATGTGTTAGACACCAAGAGGTCTAAACAAGTTCATACAACATGCATATAGATAATAATAGAGATAATAGCAAGCATGATAATAGTAGCATAACCACGGGTCGGGTGACACAATTACGTCACAAGGTTCCACACAAATAATATGAAGTTTGCAAACGAAGAAACCGAACTAAAGATACCGGAGCACAAGCCTATAAGATCGAAATCAAAAGGCAAAAGACTCGTGCTCCCACCCTTGCAAAGCCCGTGGAATCCTAATATGGGGACTCATTCTCCCCCTTTGGCATCAAGACGCAAAAAAGGGAAAACGAGTCCAACTAGCATCCCAAGAGATCACTCGAAGTCATCTCCTCTGCGGTGCTCATCTTCATCTTCCTCTTCCTCCTCTTCATGATCACGACCTCCAAGCCCAGCAGTATCAAAGTCATCCTCATCAGACATTTCCTCATCTTCAACATCAGCTGGAGGCACCCCGAAGTAGAAGTCATCATCATGGATCTCAGGCATCTCAATGGGAACAAGGTCAGCAGCAGCAAGATAGGGAGGATCAGCAGGCACTTCAAACCCAGCAGCTCTGCGGTCGTTGTTCTGAATGCGCCTAGTCTCCTTGGCCAACTCCCTAGCCTCATGGGAAATCTCCCTAGTGTCACTGCACATACTGAACATTGCCTTGAAGAACTTTGCAATGCCACTGGAAGGACGCTTAGAAGCACCACTCGTGGAAGCAGAAGGAGTGGCCATAGGTGATTTGGACTTGGCCCTAGAGTACTCCGGAATCTCCACACCACGAATGAGACAAGGAACCATCTTCTTTCCCTTGACCACTGGATAGCTATCCATGATCTCAATCCCCACTTTGGCATTAATGAACCTCTGAATCAGTGGGCCAAAAGCGGGCTTCCTCTTCTCCATGACCCTAATGCAAATCTCACGGTACACAAAATCCATCACATCAATCTTCCTCTGGTTCTGAGGCCTCGTGAGGAACATGAGGTTCACCATAAAGGCCCTAATAGTAGAGTAGTCACCAGCCTTGATCACAATGGTGGCACGGAAGATCTTGGACATCAGGTTGTAGTAGGGGTACATGCTGGAGTTGAAGGGCCTAGTCTTGCCCTGAGCATCAGGAGGATAGAAGAACTCCAAGCTTGAGTTGTCATACTCTCGGTTGTCATGAACTTTGAAACCATGATTAGCATACGTTGCAGTCCACCTGTATCCTAGTGCCTCAGCAAACTCACCCAAGTTGCTCGTGATCTTCTGCTCCCCACACATCCAAGTCATAGTACGTGAGGCATCACCCGTGGCGTGGAGAGTGCAGTAGAACTGAGCAACCAAGTCTGGGCAATACTCACACTCAATATCCAGAAGAGGTATCAATTCCAGCTTCAACAGGCAAGCATGCACATGACGGAGATCACCATTTTTGTGCCTATGATAGAAGTCCATGTCAATCTGAGCCTGCTCACATACAAGTGGTTTCTGAATAGAATAGAAATCCTCCCAACACTTTAGCTGAAGGTTGGTCCAGAAGCGAGGATCCTCACAAGTGGCCTCAACAAAGTTGTACGGGTTCTTCCTCTTGATGTGCTTCCACTTAGGGATGGTGTAGGTCTTCAGATCACCTTCGGGCACCCTCTCAGTCTGATCATCATCACGATACCCTCCACGAAAACCGGAGGTGCGAACCCTTGTAGGGTGAGCACCCCTCCCAGCAGAGGATTTCCTCTTCAACCCAGTGCGTGAGCCAGAACCTGTGAATAGAGGACATAGGAATAGCAAAAGATAAGTGCATATGCCAAACGAGAACAAAGGAACTCCAAAAGGTTTGATACAGTGCAAGTTCTCGAAATTCTGGCAGCATCCGGAAAAATTCCGGAGGCCCGAAATTAATCCGAGGCCCGGAATTATTCCGGTTGAGCCCGGAATTATTCCGACTGGGTCGGAATCGTCCGGAATTATTCCGGGCTCCTCGATCTGACTCGAGAAAATGCCCAAAAAATCAAAAACTTGACTCAACAACTGTACCAAACATTTAGGGGTACCACAGAGATGATCCTAGAGTTGATCTAAGTGCTGGAAATCGTGGGAGTGACACAAGATATGAGATGGATCCAAGTCTAGATTGGCAAGTGATTAGACTAGATCTACGAATCCATGGCATCTAGGTAGGGATTAGCACGATGAACAAGTTGATAGAACTCAGATCTAGATCAAACCCTAGGTGATATTTCATCTAGAACCAAAAACAGCCAACCAAAACGAAAAATATGATATGCCAATCACAATACCTTCCATGGCGGAGTTCTTGACCAAAGGAGGGATCAAACAATCCTCCCTAAGGGCAACGGGGACGAACTCAGCGAATTTTGGTGGCTAGGATACGGGAGGAGGGGAAAAGTGGAGGAAAACTGCCTCCCGTGCGTGCGGGCCTATTTATAAGGAAAACTGGCACGTCCGGAATAGCCCGGAAAAATTCAGGCTACCGGAATTATTCCGGAACAATCCGACCTAGCCGGAATAATTCCGGGTTCGGCCGGAAAAATTCCGGACAGACCAGAAAATCTCCAGATTGTTCCATAATGACAGTTTTGAAAGGCTAGGAATGATGTGACTTTGTGTGGAGTAAGGCATATGCATAGATGAACATAGGAGGGACAAAATAGAGCAAAAACACAAAGGGGTTAGATTTCCTAGTCTTACTTCTCGGGGAAGATGCAAATAAGATCGAAATAGCAACGAGAAGTAGTGTTCGGAAAGATAACACAATTAACCAAAAGATATCCAACTAAGAACCAACTCTTCAAAAGAGAAGAGGTTGGTGGCCTAAGCCACCATGTAAGAGTTCATGGTATGCAACCGCGAAGATATATCTTGGGGGCATTGCCATTACTCGACATTGTAGCTCACAATTCAACATTAGAAAAAGAGAGATAATAATGAATTTTTGCTTTGGGCATAATGGGGGGAGGGAGAACCCAATGTGTTAGGATAACACTCCCCCTATGTCCATGCCTACACCTAAACTTGAACACGTTTCATTTATAGGGGTGTGTGCAAGATCCTCATGTCAAACTCCTAGAATCAATGACATTTAGTTCATTCCTCAAGAACAAGAATCTTGCATCATCAAGTGGCTTCGTGAAAATATCCGCAAGATTGTCCTTGGTGGGCACATAAGATAGTGCAATATCCCCTCTTGCCAGATGGTCTCGGATGAAATGGTGGCGAATCTCAATGTGCTTCGTTCTTGTATGTTGCACGGGATTGTATGCAATCTTGATGGCACTTTCATTGTCACACAAAAGAGGCACCTTATCCAAATGAATACCATACTCCTTGAGAGTTTTCCTCATCCATAGCAATTGAGTGCAAGCACTTGCGGCGGCTACATACTCGGCTTCGGCGGTGGAGAGAGATATACAATTTTGCTTCTTGGAAGACCAACTCACCAAGGACCTACCAAGAAATTGGCAAGCCCCGGAAGTAGACTTCCTATGATCTTGATCACCCGCCCAATCGGAATCCTTGTATCCCTTGAGAGAAAATTGTGCCCCCTTTGGGTACCACAACCCAAATCTTGGGGTATGAACCAAATAACGAAAGATCCTATGGACCGCAACCAAGTGGCTATCCTTAGGAGCCGCTTGATACCTTGCACACACACCTACACTCAAAATGATATCGGGCCTAGATGCACAAAGATAGAGCAAAGAACCAATCATAGAATGATACAACTTTTGATCCACATCTTTACCCTTCGGATTACGTGATAGGTGGCACTTGACTTGCATAGGAGATGTCTTGATCTTAGCATCTTGGAAATTAAACCTCTTGATCATATATTGGGTATACTTGGCTTGAGAAATTAAAGTCCCACGAGCCAATTGCTTGATTTCAAAGTCAAGGAAGAATTTAAGCTCACCCATCATAGACATCTCGAACCTATCAGTCATTATTGAAAGCTTGGTTAGTTGAGCCAAAGATGATATCGTCCACATATAGTTGGCATATGAAAAGCTCTCCCTTTACTCTCTTGGTGAAGAGAGTGGGGTCAATCTTCCCAACTTCGAAACCACGATCATCTAAGAACTCCCTAAGGTGCTCATACCAAGCACGAGGTGCTTGTTTGAGACCATAGAGAGCCTTGTCAAGTTTGTAAACGTGGTTAGGAAAGTTGAGATTTTCGAACCCCGGAGGTTGCTTAACATATACCTCCTCTTTTAGTGGACCACTCAAGAAAGCACTTTTCTCATCCATTTGTTGCAATTTGAAATTATGAGAAGATGCATAAGCAAGGAGGATACGGATGGACTTAAGGCGAGCCACGGGTGCGTTGGTTTCATCATAGTCAATGCCTTCAACTTGAGTGTAACCTTGAGCAACCAATCTTGCCTTGTTCCTTATGACAGTGCCATGATCATCTTGCTTGTTCTTGAAAATCCACTTAGTGCCAATAACATTGTGGCAATCTTTGGGATTCTCAACCAATCTCCAAACTTTGTTGCGCTCAAAGTTATTGAGCTCATCATGCAGAGTTTCAACCCAATCGGAGTCCTCAAGAGCTCCAAACACTTTCTTAGGCTCCACCATAGAGATATCAGCTTGATGCTCACTAAAATGTGCCAATTGCCTTATTGTGGATCTTCTAGCTTAAATATCCTCCAAGACCTTGTTGTCTTGGGAATCAATATGCTTCAAAGCTCTTCTTATCCTTTTGACACGACGGGCTTCGATCTTCGCATTATTGCACGGAGGAATCACTTGATCATCTTGATCATTTGGGTCCCCATCTTGACCAACTTGGCCTTGAGGAACATTATCATCATCATCAACAACAATATCTTCAACACTTGCTTCAACTTGAGGAGAGGATGAAGAGGATGGTAGATCTTGGCCTTGACCTTGACTCGCACTAGTAGTATGAGTGGGTACGACTTGCGTAGTGTCTTGGTCAATGAGAGGATGGTCTTGAACATGTTCTTGGTTAGGTGTAACACTTGGCTCCTTGGCTTGCTCTTCTATTGTAGAGGAGGGATCCACATGAGTAGAGCATAGTCCTACTTGAGTCGCCATAAGGTGTCCCTCAATGGGGCGGAAATATCCCACACCCATCCTTCCTATGGCTTCTTGAGGTATTTCAACATCTACATTAGAAACATGAAATTGTGCTACAAGATTCTATGACAATCCGTGAGGTTTTGTCAAAGACTCTATAAGTGTGGGATTCGGCAACGTAACCAACAAATATACCCTCAATAGTTTTGGATTGAAATTTAGACAACCTATCGGGGGGCTACCCCCGACTAGGGGTAAGACAGGTGGTAAAATGAAGATCAGGGTGCAATCTACCGAGTTGGTGGCTATCCGGGTACCCTCTACCCGGTATTCTCTATTTGGTCATAAGTATTGAAGGACAAGAGACGATAAGGAGAAAGATTATAAGCGTCCGGGTAGCGGTCAGGTGGTTCGAGTAGATGGGCTGCGATCCTACCCGAGCAAGAAGTCAATGGAGCCGTTCTGACAAGATCCCGCGTATCCTATAGCCGTACAGGCGTGCGGTTCAACTTACGGAGCGCGTGATTATCCGCGCTACGGCGTGGCTACAGTGAGGTAGGCGCCTGTCAAGTCCCGTCACTGACAGAGGGGACAGGACATGAGGTAGGGCCTACTCTATGTGACTGACAGGGTGGACAGGTCCCGTCAGTCGGACGGCACGGCGACTTCCCACGCCGGCGTCAGCGAGAAGCCGGACGCATGCTCTGCTCCACAGAGGGCATGTCCCATCAAGTTGTACATTTTAGTCTTTGTTTATTCGGCTGGGCACCAGTATATAAGGTGCCCTGCCCCCTCCTGCGCGAGGGAAGTTGCCTTAGATCGCATTTATTACAAGAGCCAGCACTAGAGAGAGAGAGAGAGAACAACAGAGTGGCTACTCGGCTGAGAGGCAAAGTTGTACTGTGGCTACTAGGAAATTATACATACAGAGAGATAGGTAGGAGTAGGGGTGTTACCTCCACACAAGGGCCCCGAACCTGGGTAGTTCTTGTTGTTTGCAGTGTTACCCGAGCGCGGCTACTCGCCGTGCGATCCCTCCCCGGATACCTACAGCGTCCATCAGCCCCAAACTTAAGCCATCCCTATGGCATCTGTCTTCTCCACACCATGACAGTTGGCGCCCACCGTGGGGCCAGCAGCGGCGCTGGCTGGGGTTCATATTCGGACGGGGCCCGTTTCTGCTTCGGGGGAGCGCGTGGTCTGTGGCCTTATCCACAGATTCGGCTTCTTCGACTTCGTCACCGACAACGCCGGCGATTTCGGCGGCAGGCCTGTGCCAGCAGGCGGCTCGGTGCTTTCTTTAGGTGCGCATCTGGTCTACGTCGCCACCACCATCATCCGCGAGTTCCCGAAGGAGGTGCTCGTCGCGGAAGATCCTCCTGTTGTACTCGCTGCCCGCGGGAAGCCTTCTGGCTGCTCTACAGACAGCGTGGAGGTGATGATGACAGGCCCGTCTATCGATGCCGGGAAAGGCGCGGCCGCTGCCGCGGAAGTCATCGAGGTGTCGGCTGGCGCAAGGGTCCACAAGCCCTACGACATGCCCCGGAACATTCCGGGTTATGTGGATGCTTCCACGTCTACCGCTATACCAGTTGCTCGCGGTGGCGCCACCGAGCAGCTGGGCATGCCGCCTCCCACCAAGCTCGAGCTCATGGCATTGAGGGCGCAACTCGAGCAGCAGCGTCAAGCGCTACTCGCGGAGTCCCAGGAGCTGGAGAAGGTTAGGCTTGAGCTTAACCAAGATCAAAACGAGTACAACAGAGCACATGGCTTTAATCCTGTTTCCAGGCTGCCTAGCAAGTTAGGAGCTATCCGTCGCAACTTAGGCGCTGAGCTAGCTAGGGATGGTAGGGCTGCTAGCCAGTCTGCTAGTTTGAACACTGCTACTAGGCCCAAATATAGCACTCCTGCCAAAACTCTTAGGGCTGCAGAGGCAGTGGCTGCTGACTCGCCGCATCTTACTGGCGACGCGCGCGCTAGGCAGCAGGATAGGTTGAATGAGCTAGTGCTAGAGGCTGGCAGGAAGAACGAGGAGTTCCGGAAAGCCAATCCGGGAGCTGGTGCTTCTCAGGTTGTGCACTCGCATGAGGTCAGATCTGTGGATCAGGCCTCATTGCCGCTTCCTGGCAATGAGAGGGACCAGAGTGTGAACTCTGGGAAGAGCAAACAGATGCAGGTGTACGACCCGGCTGCCGCCGGAAAACAGCACGCTGTGGCGCGGCAGCCCGGCCAGAAACATAACTCTGCAGGAGCAGGCTATCAAGCCACTAAAGCTCACAGCAAGGGGCAAGCAGGAAACCGCGCGGGAACATCGCGGCATCATGCCGCCAACCCGGTCCAGCAGAGGGTACAACAGCCAGCAGCTGTGCGGCTGCAAGCAGTTGTGGCGGAGGCCAACCCGGTTGCTCAACCCGGTCCCATGCCGCAAGACCGCTACGACGATGGGTACTCGGCAATGGAGCTGGCCGGGTACTCTGACCCAAGAGACATCACTGATCGTTTGGGTGACCGCATGCTGGAGCCCAGCGATGCAAGATACAAGTTGGACCGGATTAACCGGTCAGCACAGATGGAGATGAGGGGACCACCTGGCCCAGCTTGCTTTGGCAATCGCATCATGGGGGAGACTTCTGTGAACAAGTTCCAGTTGGCTAGAGGCACCAAGTGCTATGATGGCAGCACCAAGCCGGAAGACTGGCTAAGCGACTATGTCACCGATCACATTGCAGGCGGCAATCGGAGATGGGCCGTGAGATACGTTCCCCAGATGCTGGAGGGCCCTGCCCGGATCTGGTTGAACAACTTGCCCAAGGACAATATTAACTGCTGGTTGGACTTCTCGGAAGCCTTCATCAGCAACTTCACCAGCACGAACAAGAGGCCGAATAGGACGCAGCAGCTTTCAGCTTGCAAGCAGCGAGAAGAGGAGACTGACCGAGAGTACCTTACTCGGTGGAGCACACTGAGGATCACCTGCGAGGGTGTGAATGAGTCACAGGCAATCGTCTGGTTTGCTCAAGGCTGCAGGCATGGCAGCATGTTGTGGCAAAAGCTGCAGAGAGAGATGCCGAGTACGCTCGCCGAGACGATCAAGATCGCTGATATGTATGCCCTCGGAGACCCTACTCAGCCTTTACTCGATGCATTCGAACCGAGAAGGAAGCACCATGATGGCCACATACGCCAAGACTTCAGAAACAAGCGCAGAGGTGACCGGCCTGATACTCGGTATGATGCCAAAGAAGTGAATGTTGTGAACCAAGACCCTGCGGCTGCTGGGAGTAGCCAAAGGCAGAAAACTGCTGGGGCCCAATACGGGCAGAACCAGAATCAGGGCCAAGGCATCAAGAAGCCATACACTGCTCCTCAGCAGGGTAGCGGCAACCCGGACGCGGGAGATTATCAGAGATTTATCTTTGAGAACATGAAGGATGGGCCATGCAGCTTCCATACTCGGCATCCGAGTAGGCCAGCCAACCACACTACCCGGCAATGCAGCTGGTGGGACCGCATCAAGAGTGAAGGTTTTGGTCAGCTGCCCCCTCCTCCTCCTCTGCCGCCTGCGAATGCCAATGTGTAGCCTATTCGGGCATCTGCTCCCAGGCCTGCAGTGAATCCGAGAAGGGAGAACGTGAACCAAGTGGCTCAGGGAGCCAACCGCAACTACAACTACGACAACCGCAATGACCGCAACCGCAACTACTACACCCGCAACAACAACAGGAACAACAACAACAGGAACAACAACAACAACGACAACAATGGTGGTGGAGACCGCAACCAGTACCAGGAACACCATGAGAGCTACATGGTGTTCACCACCGAGCCAGACGACAAGCAGTCGCTGCACAGGCGTGCGATGGAGGTGAATGCAGTGATCCCAGCCGTGCCTCACTATCTGCTCTGGTGCGAGCAGGAGATTACTTGGTCCAGAGCTGATCATCCCAAGGTGATGCCTAATCCGGGTACCTATGCTCTGGTAGTGGATCCTACCTTCCTGGGGACCACGAAGAATGTTAGGTTCAACAAAGTGCTGATTGATAACGGCAGCAACATCAACATCATGTACCGAGATACCATGGAGAAGCTCGGCCTTGCCGAGAACATGCTGCTACCCAGTAGGACTACTTTCCATGGCATTGTGCCGGGAGTGTCTTGCGCTCCAATCGGCCGCATCTGGGTTGATGTCCTATTCGGCACCAGGGAGAACTGCCGCACCGAGTGCCTGCAGTTTGAAGTGGTTGATCTTCAGAGCCCCTACCATGCTCTACTCGGTAGGCCTGCGCTCACCAAGTTCATGGCCTCAACCCATGCAGCCTACCTGAAGATGAAGCTACCTGGTCCCAATGGGGTCATCACCATCTCGGGTGATTACAAGCGCTCCTTGGTGATGGAGGGATGCTAACCCGGTAGGCTAACGCCAAGGTGAAACCTGGCCCAAAGGGGATCGCGCAAGACCCGGCTCGGGGAAGAGGAGTTTCTAGAAGGCCCAAGAAGGAGCATAAGCCTTGTAACCCGGCCTTTGGGGTTACTATTAGGAAACTCAGGGTTGTGTGCGGTTTCCGGGTAGGATTCCGAGTGTGCCTTGTATAGGAAGCCAAGGAGCCGGGTAAGATATAAGCCGGCCCCTGGGGTTAAGAAAAGAGAGCTTCACCAGATATTCGAGTTCCCTATAATACAAGATTTGATAGTAGAAACCCTAGATCGGAGACTCGGCGACATTATTGCCAGAGCTACCAGATCTATTGATAGCATGATTTCCCCTGAGCTAAACCCTCTCCCAAACACCAGAGTCGATTTGCCCCAAAGAAGTTACCCCTGGTATAGTCTGCCGTGATTATCCCGCGACAGTTGGCGCCCACCGTGGGTCCTATGTCCAAGGATGTTTACATCACGGGAGAAGCTCGGGAAAGCATGAAGAACCTCGTCGTCGGCGAGATCCACACCAACCCCGAAGGAGAGAAGACGGTAGACGACTTTGGTTGGGGACCAGAGTCGGATCTGCTAGAAACCGGATCTATCGTCACGATCGGCCGGGTCAACGTCTTCGTCGGCATGGTATGTACGTCCGGTTCTATTCCTGACGATATTGAATATGATTCTGTGTCAGGAGAAGCGACCTGCGTTCAGTCAGACTGGGAAGAATCGGTCGGGACAGCCGATCCAGTAGAAGAGCCCACCACGAAGAGGGAACAGCCGGAGGAGCCGGTATGGACCCCGCGTGGCCGGGTCATGAGAGAAGATGACATCGAGTCTATCCTGCACCTACTGGAAGATCGATACGAGGAGGATATCTGTGATGAGGAAGAATACGAGTCTTCGCCAGGCATCGCACGCCAGGTCGCGGTCTGCACAGCCCCTGCAACCAATCTCAATCAGGGAGATGTGACGACGGCCGCGGCCGGAGCGGCGCGAGCGCTGGCCCAGCAGCAAGTTCCGGCTGATGGAAACCCGGTTATAGCCCGGGTTGACGGAGAGTCGGCTTCAGTTACCAGCCGTACCGGGGAAAGTGAGCGGCAGAGAAACATGTTTGGGTTTATGGCGAACAGAATACCAGGAGCGGGACCTTCGAATCCGCGAAACCTGGCTCTATTCAACAACAACTTGATCTTAGATCCCACGGTGCTAGCAACGGTGATAACCCCAGAAAACGCGGCGGAGCGCGCCCGAGATATGGATGTAGCTCGCCGTGCATTGGATCGGCAAAGGAGAGATGTTGAAGCTGAGAAACAAGGGATAGACGCGCGCCAGCGCGAGATGGAAGAATTGGAGAACCGGCTGCAGGATCAGTCGACTAGGATTTACAATCAGAGGCACCAAACGAGATTACCGACAACTGGTGGAGTTTTGCATCCAGCTGCACTGTTCATTACCCCTCAGGATCAACCAATCCCGGCTGTGAATCAGGAAACCGGACATCAAGCTGCAACCCTGGGAGGACAGCCGACAAACGTGCAGGCCGGGTTACCCACGTTGCAAACAGGAATCGCCACTGGCAATGCAGCCCCACCACCACCACCACGATTTCATACTCCACCAGGTCACTTCAATAATCCCATGGATAACGTATATGCAGCAACGTTGGCACTTGATCACATCCCCGTAGGAGAGTCACCCCAAGCAGTGGAGACCCGGCGGGCGATAGATTTGCTGCGCATAGCAGTGGCTCAGCAGGCTAATTACCCGGATAACAGGAGTGGAATGCACGGAACACCATATGTTAGCCGGCAGAACGCGAATACCGGCTATATCCAGTCGAGTTCGGCACGGCGGAGGGCAGAGCAGCAGCAAATGCCGCCTCCTCCCCGTAGGCCGGCAACGCCTGCAGCATCGGCGGCACAAGCTATTATGGACAGTTCTCGAGCCAGGTGTGCAGCGGCCGGGTCTGCGGTACGAGGGCCGGTAGCAGTTGCACCCCCAGCCGTACCTGCCGCGGGATCGCACGCTTCCCGGGTGAGGCCAGTACCGGCAAATCTAGCCGGGCCTAAGTGTTTGTCGGACGCAATTAGGGCCGAGTCTTACCCGGATAAGTTCAAGGAACCGGGTAAAGTGGTTAATTATGAGCCGACCATGGATCCGGAAACCTGGTTGAGCAGTTAAGAGATGGCCATGTCAATTCGCAACGCATCCGAGAACCTTCAAGCCAAATTTATGTACCTAATAATGTCAGAGGGAGCAGCAAAGTTATGGTTCAATAACCTACCCGAAAAATCAGTCAATTCATGGGGTGAGCTGAAAACTGCCTTTATCAAGCACTTTCACGGAACGTGCAGGAAGTTATTTACGATCGATGATCTAGAGCGATGTGTCCAGAAGAAGGGAGAGTCGGCACGCAGTTGGGTGCGCCGGGTTATGGAAATTCTCCACTCGTCCCTTGATATCCAGCCAAAGGATGCATTACAAGCTATGGCGAAAACATGCAAATACATACCCTTAGTGCAAAAGCTGACACGCATGAAGTCCAGTCGGCACGCTTCAGAGGTTACGATGGGAGAGTTGATGGACGCGTGCAATAAGCACGCCGCCACAGATACCACAGATGAGGATGTTGATGCTAAAAAAGCAAAGGCCAACGCAAACAATAATGGAAGACCCGGCAATGGAGCTGCACCGGGTAATAATGGAGGAAGTAATGGAAACAACCAGCACAAGCGCCCATATGAAGGAAACTCCGAGTTTGTCGCCAATAAATAAGTCGGGTTTGTGAGACCCAGAGCTGAGGGAAATTTCAACAGAGGAAACTTCAATGGAGGAAATTACCAAGGACCACCAAGGCCGGCTAACCATATAGAGGCCTTCAGGATGCCCTGTCCGCGTCATAGCAGGAACGGCAGGCCGGCTAATCGTTCGTTGGAGCAGTGCGTAGATTTACAGAGATGGAAGAACGAGGCAATACAAAAGGCCATGCGAGGCGCATGCCGGGGAGCAGGACCGGGTCCGGGCGGAAACCCGAGCAATGGCCCACCCCCGGCTGGCAACGCAGGAGGTGGTAATCCGGGTAACAATCAAGGAGGTGCTGGAGGTTTCCAAGCCAACCCAAAGCAGCTAAGGCAGTACCACGTTCATACTACGGGGACTTCCAATAAAGATAGAAAGATACTCAAAAGGGCCGTAAACTCGGTTTCTTCAGCTGTTCCGAGATATTTGAGATGGTCAGATCAAGAGGTAACATGGAGCAGGAGGGATCACCCGGAAACAATAGAACATCCGGGTGTGTTGGCTTTGGTAGTTGCACCAGGTCAAGGATACGAGCTGAAAAAGGTTTTGATGGACGGGGGGAGTAGCATCAATATCTTATATTGGGAAACTTTCCTACGCATGGGGCTCAAGGAGTCTCAGTTGCAGAAAACTTCTACAGTTTTTCATGGGATCGTGCCGGGTCACTCGGCGTGCCCAGAAGGAAAGATAACACTAGAGGCTGCTTTTGGAGAATCGAAGGACAATTTCCGAGTGGAGTGGCTCACGTTCGAGGTGGTAAAATTGCGCAGTCCTTATCACGCGCTGTTCGGAAGGCCGGCTTACGCCAAGTTCATGGCCAGGCCGTGTTACGTATACCTACATCTAAAGATCCCGGGTCCAAAGCAGACCATTACTATACATGGTAACCGGGTTATAGCAGCTGAGTGCGACGAAGGAGACACGGCAATGGCAGAACAGGCCTGCAGGAAGGAAGAGCTCAAGTATTACCGGTCTCAGGTAGACCCGGAAGATAGAATAGCATTGAAAAGACCGAACACGGAGGATGAAAGAGCAAAGTTCAAAGCATCCCAGGACACCAAGATGGTGGCTTTTGTCGAAGGCGATCCCTCCAAGCAATTTGCTATAGGATCTAACCTAGACAGTAAGCAGGAAGAAGCACTCATTGAGTTTATTCGTGGATATCAAGATGTTTTCGCTTGGACGCCTAGCGATATGCCGGGTATCCCGACCGAGTTAGCTGAGCACAGTTTTCATGTTGATCCCAAGTCTCAGCCTGTGAAGCAGGGCCTGAGAAAAATGAACGAGGAAAGAAGAAAGGCTATAGGAGCGGAGATAGCTTGGCTCCTTGCAGCTGGCTTTATCATGGAGGTCTTTCACCCGGATTGGCTGGCAAATCCGGTTCTGGTGATGAAAAAGAGCAATGAGTGGAGGATGTGCATAGATTACACGAGTCTCAACAAACATTGCCCAAAGGATCCGTTTTCCCTTCCAAGGATAGATCAGATTATAGATGCAGTGGCTGGAAGTGACCTATTATGTTTCCTGGATGCCTATTCCGGGTATCACCAAATCAAGCTCAAGAAGGAAGATTGGGAGAAAACATCGTTCATAACCCCCTTTGGAGCTTTCTGTTACAAAACCATGACTTTTGGGCTAAAGAACGCTGGTGCAACGTACCAGCGGTGCATTCTGAAGGGTTTTGAGGATCAGATTGGATGCAACATCCATGCTTATGTTGATGATGTGGTGATTAAAACCAGGAAGGCAGAAACATTCATTGATGACCTAAAGGAAACGTTCAGGAATTTGAGAAGATATCAGATGAAGCTTAACCCCACAAAGTGTGTGTTTGGAGTTCCAGTAGGAAAGTTACTCGGTTTCATTGTTTCCGAGAGAGGAATTGAGGCAAACCCGGACAAGATTAAAGCTATTCAGAGTCTAAAAAAGTCGGAAGGCCTGAATCATGTTCAAAAGCTTACAGGATGCGTAGCAGCATTAAGCCGGTTTATATCCAGGTTCGGAGAAAAGGCAATACCTTTATACCGGCTCTTGAGGAAAACCGACAAATTTGTTTGGGACCAAGAGGCGGACGAGGCGTTTGAAGCTCTGAGAAAGCAATTATCTGAGGCACCGATCCTAGCGGCACCGGGTCCTAAAGAGCCCATGTTGTTATACGTGGCGGCCGGGCCCCGGGCGGTTAGCGCCGTGGTTGTTGTTGAGCGCAAAGAGGATGGAAAGGATCACCCGGTGCAGAGGCCGGTTTATTATGTGAGTGAGGTACTATCGGAAGCAAAGCAGCGTTACCCACATTGGCAAAAGTTAGTTTTCGGGGTCTTCATGGCCAGCCGGAAATTGAAACCATATTTTCAGGAACACCCCATAACAGTGGTTAGCTCTATACCAATGGCAGATATTATCAGAAATTCAGACGCGACAGGTAGACTAGCCAAGTGGGCCATTGAGATGGGAGATTATCACATCAACTACGAGCCCAGGTCCGAATCAAATCTCAAGCCTTAGCTGATTTTATCAATGATTGGACTCACACAAGCATGCCCACAATGATGCCAAGTTCCGAGTCTTGGGTGATGCACTTTGATGGTTCTAAGCAGTATGAGGGGTCAGGAGCTGGGGTAGTACTCACATCACCCAAAGGAGACAAATTGAGCTACGTGTTGCAGATTCACTTCGATTGCTCCAACAATGTGGCCGAGTATGAGGCATTATTACACGGATTGAGAATAGCAAAGGAGATGAACATCAGGCGAATACGGTGCTATGGAGACTCGGATCTTGTGGTACAACAGGTCTCAGGAACTTGGGATAGAAAGGATGCAACAATGGCAGCATATCGCAGAGAGGTGGACAGGGTGGCCGGGTCTTTTTCCGGGTATGAGGTGGAACACATTGACAGGCGAAAGAACGAGGCAGCAGATGCGCTCGCAAGACTCGGCTCGCGCAGAGAGCCGGTTCCACCCAATGTTTTCCTGGACGAGTTATGGCGGCCATCTGTCAAAACCGAATCTGAGGAAGAGGTGGCTAACCAAGACGCGGATTTGGAGCACGTGGCCGCAGTACGTGTTGTTCCCGAGTGGACAGAACCGTTTTTGGCATACCTATCATGGGGCGAGTTACCACCACAGGAAGTTTTAGCAAGGCAAATCCTGAGACGAGCAAAGGGCTATTCTATTATCAATGGAGAGTTGTATAAAAGAAGTGCAGCAGGAGTCTTTTTGCGCTGTGTAGCACCAGAAGAAGGCCGACAGATTTTGAAGGAGATCCATGAAGGTGATTGTGGGCATCATGCCTCCACAAGATCCCTTGTGGCCAAAGCATATCGACACGGTTTCTTCTGGCTCACGGCCTTAGCAGATGCGGAGTGCTTGGTGGCAAGGTGTGATGGATGTCAAAGGTACGCTCGCCAAACCCATGTGCCGGCTATGGAGTTGCAAACAATCCCGCTGACCTGGTCGTTTGCTGTTTGGGGTATGGATATGGTGGGCCCCTTCCACATGTCACCTTGCAAAAAGACTCATCTTTTGGTAGCTATTGATAAGTTTACTAAGTGGGTTGAAGTTATGCCAGTTACCAATTGCGAAGCAATCACAACAGTCAAGTTCCTGAAAAGGATTATCTACCAGTTTGGATACCCCCACAGCATAATAAGAGACAATGGAACCAACATGTCCTTAGGTGAGATGGAGAAATTTTGCGGGAACAATGGTATCCGCCTTGACATAGCCTCGGTAGCCCATCCACAAGCTAATGGACAGGTGGAGAGGGCAAACCAGGAGTTACTTCGTGGATTGAAACCACGGCTGAGAGTCCCATGTCTTAGAGCTGCTGGAGCATGGGTTGAGGAGTTACCGTCAGTAGTTTGGGGAATTAACACTACACCCAACAGATCTACTCAGATGACCCCGTTTTTCATGGTTTATGGTGCAGAGGCAGTGTTGCCGAGTGACATTATTCATGACTCGCCCTGAGTATCGGCTTCTGTCGAGGTGGAAAATGGGAAGACCCGACAGGATGCCGGGGATATGCTAGAAGAACACAGAGAGCAAGCCTTGGAGAGATCAGGCATATTTCAGTAGGATTTGAGGAGATACCATAGTCGGCGAGTCAAAACCCGGGTCTTTCAGGAAGGGGACCTGGTATTGCGCTTGGTACAATCAAAGAAGGGAAAGCACAAGTTATCTCCACCATGGGAAGGTCCGTTCATCATAAGCCGGAATTTGCACAACGGATCATACTACTTGATAGATGCAAGGGAAGAGTCGGACACTGTCAATGACACCGCCCATACCACTTCATCTATGCAAGAGAGGGAGAGACCATGGAACGTGGCTCAGCTACGTCCCTACTACACGTAGCATAGGCTAGGTTTACAAGTTGAATTACACGATGTAACAGGCAGCAGGTTTCAGACGCACTCTTTTCCTATCCAGGGTACCTAAGGGGACTGGAGGGTTTTTAATGAGGCGGCTTGCTGACCTAAATTTCTCATATCAATAAAGGGTTGGTTGAACTATGATTTTGCTTCTTTCTTGTTTATTTCTGTTAAGTTTTTATCTTTCTGTTTTTAACCTTCTGTTTTTACTTTATCAGGTAAGTATTATTTGTTTGCTTATAGTACATTAGTTTTGTATTTTTCCTAAAATTGTATATACAGGTCTTGGGGGCTGATTGCTTGAATAGCACAGTTACAAACTCAAAGACCCGGCCACGATGCCATTAAGTTATAAGGACCGATTACTTGCAATAAGTACGGTTACAATCTTATAACCGGACAATAGAGCCAAATTTTCTTGGTTTCTCTTGTTTAAGCTTGATGTGACTCGCAATAATGTGGCGTGCTTTGCTAACATATAATCACAATCAGTCATGATGCCCAATGGGACTTGCCTGACCCTGTTTTTATAAAGTTATAGCAGCACTGAATATCCACGCGAAAGCCGGTTTACAACAAAGAAGATCAAAAGGGTCATCCAAACCACAAGTTATGCAGAGTACAAGGTTAACAGCCGGAAACTCACAATGTATTAAGCATAACTTCAAACCTACGTGAGTAACTCTATGTTTTGGGGCCTTAGCAAAAACAATTTGCTTTTTGAAAACTACAACTCCCTAGCCTCGGAAATCCGAGTCTTGGGGACTTGGGAATTTGAGAAAAGCAACAAATTGTCTAGCTAGCAAGCTTAAAACCCAAAAATCCGAGTCTTGGGGACTTGGGGACTTAAGAAATAAAGTCCACTTGGTCACAAATCCCGAGACCCGAAAACCGAGTCTCACAGGGGGGGAAAGAGTGAAAATCAGAAAAGCAGCAAAAAAGTTCAAAACTAGGAAACAACATATCAAGGTGAGGGGCCAGAAGGGCCACCATAGCTATTAAAGTTCAAACGTATTACAAACCGGGGAAATTGTATCGAGAAGTGCACAGGCGCACTATCAAAAGAATAATGGTATCAGGCATATTACATAAATGCCTATTGGCCGAATAAGTGTTTGAGGCGAGAAATAATGAAACTTTACTCGGCATCCATAGCCGAGTCATCAACATTGTCCTTGGCGGCCGGGTCTTCAGCATGCTCATCGGTGGCCTTCCCCGCCTCCATGTCCGGGTTAGACACAGTATCGGCGCGAGCTGGAGGAGGAATAGCCGGAGTAGATGTAGATGGCGCATTCTCGGCCTCGGCCTTCCTCTTGGCAGCTTCCTCCTTCCACCGTGCCAGCATGTCGAAGGGCTTGGGGAGTTTAGATGGAACCGGCTTGTCATCAGCATTGTAGGGCGGGGTGATCTTGCTCACATCCAGACCGTCGGCTATCAAGCTTGCCGAGTGACGCACCTGAGTATGGATGAGCTTATAATCCTTGCCAGTGAACCTTGACCCGTCGTTGTTAAACTCGGGGAACCCGCCCACGAGCGTTGCCGGCTCAAGCTTAGGAAAATAAGCTTTGGCCAAGGCAAGGCCGCGGGTTACTCCCACTCGGCAGGCAAAGCGTTTCCAGTGCTCGATCCAGGCGGGGATAGTTGAGCATGCCTCGAGCATCTTGTCCGTGCCGCCAGGAGTCCCATGCCACTTCAAAGCCTCCAAGGTCCATTTGGTCCCCACTGAGAATTGCCGGATCACGGCCTTCATCGTCTTTAGCTTCTCAACATCATCGTCATCCATAGCCTGTTCACCCGGAGCTACAGGATACCAGCAAAATTAATGCAATAAGATCCGGGTTATAATCAGTAAGTTAGAAATTTTTACCAAGTAAAGAGCGGTAAGTATCGGCAATCTGAGCTGAAATTTTCTTCAGCACACCCTCAGCGTTCTGGGATCGCTTCTTGTACTTTTTCACATCCTTGGCAAGGTCCTCCACCTCGGCTTCCAGCGCTTCCTGCAGCTTGATCTCGACCTGGAGGAGCTCATTGGTTTTCGCCAAAATCTCCTCAGACCGGGTCACGTGCGCCTGCGGAAATAGACAAGGAAAAGTCAGTCGGATGTAAGATAAAACCGGGTATGACGAATTATACAGTTATGAAAGTACCGAGTAAACTTTACATAGTTAACCCGGAACTTGGGGACTAGATGAATATACAAGCAACATTGATTAAAGTTACCTGGTGCTCAGCTGCTAGGGATTCAAGGATATCCCTTTCAGTGGTTTTCAGAGAGAAGAGCTCAGTTAGCTTCCCTTCAAAGTCAAGATCATCAAGTTTGGGCCTGGAGGAGCTGGGGTTCTGGTTACCCGGAGGCGGTGTCCTTTCCTGCTTGGGGTAGTTGACCCGGGTTGCCTGGGTGCTAGGAGTGGGGTCACCCATCCGTGATCCCAGGAACTCGATGTCCTCGTCTCCCGGTAGCGGAAACTCGGCTTCCTGCTCCACCAGGTCTCTCAGCAAATCTTCTTGTTCGTCTTCTGCGCCGCCAGCTGCGGGCTGCACAACAACCTCCGGCTCTTCCATAGCCAGGTTATCCACATCCATGTCCTGAGGGTCACTAATCGTGACTTTGGCCCTGGGAAAGAGAAAGAAACAATCAGTAGATGATGAATGAAAGATATGGAAAAAATTAGTGTATCGAATAGCAAGAAAGGTAAGTTGCCCGGTGTTCACGACGAAATCTGGCGGGAGATCGTTGCTAGACCCGGAAGAAGCTGATAAAGAGTCGGAAAGTGAGACCCTAAGTTGGTCGGCTAATGGATGGTTTGGAGATGGAAATTTCCGAGGAACATAAGATGTATGAGTTTGGGAAGTACCGGCTCGGCGAGCGGGCGATGAAGGGATGCCCGGGTGAAGAGGATCATCACCCGGAGAGTTCCGGGTTACCCTACGTTTGGTCGGGGCAGGTTCCTTCAAGTGCGACGAATCGATTAAGCGTTGGTTAAGTTCGCACATGTTAGCATACGAGTATGGTTTGGAGGCAATGGAGGAATAAGGCACCTTGAAGACAACTCCCCGGGTCCTCCTCTTTGCTCCAACCTCCACCTCCGGCTCAACCTTGCTTTCGTCCGACTGTGTGTCCTCCTTATCCTCTAGCTCTGGCAAACAAGATGCATTGTCGGAAAAGGGGAAAAAGTTGGTCTAAATAAGTTAATGAAGGAAGTACATGAGAAAGATTCGGATTTTACCTTCATCGGAATCAACCGGCTCCTCGTCTTCTTCCAAGTTTTCTGAAGGAGGAGGGGTGACTATCTTCCAGAACGCGTCGTCTTCCTGTGTAAGTAATATAGAAGCAAGTATTAGTATATGTGCATGAGAAATATCAGTCGGATAAAGAGAGTAAACCGGTTCTTACTGGAGGAGCCGGGTTAGAGTGGGTGAAGGGGTTAAGCCCGGCTATATTCTTGATGGCGTCGAGTTTCTCGGCTAAGAAGGTCTTCATGAGCTTGTTTATGTCACCAGCCGGATAATTTTTCTCCGAGTATCGGAGAGAGTCGGTAAGGTGCCCGGAGTAGTGGCACATGAGTTTCGTCCGGGTGCTGTTAGGTTGAATCCGGTAGCTTACCCAAGTTTTAATCAGATTGAGAGAGTACAGCAAGTTTATGGAGGAGAGGCTGGATAGACTGCCTCTCGGCCTCAGAAGCAAAGGATTTAATATTATCGGACAGATTGAGGGTATCATTGGAGAAACCCGGCAATGGCTTTTCGCCGGGTGAAGAAGTATCTTGGCAGTAAAAGAAGGTTTTTTTCCAGTGTTTGACGTGGGAATGGAGACTCAGAGTCGGCATGAGGGAGTTTTTCCGCCTCTGGATCGAGGCTCCACCACAGACTAGGAGGGCCCCATCGCCGCTCTCTCGGAAGAGTTCGAGAAACAAAGATAGGTTGGGAGGAACGCACAGATACGACTCACATAAAACTATGAAATGGGTGATATTAAGCATGGAGTTGGGGCCGATGTCGAATACCCGGAGCTTGTAGTGGTCCAGGAGCTCACGGAAGAAAGGGTGACCCGGGGGGCGGAAACCCCGGATCACATGCTCGACAAAAACCACCACCTCATCTAGACCCGGAGCGGGCCGAGTCTCCTCGTCGGGTATCCTCCAGTGGATCTCCTCCCGGGCGGGCAGAACACCCGACTCAGTAAGCTCGTCAAGCTTAGCCTTTGTTACAGCCGATCTCGCCCAGTTGGCGGAGATCGACTGACTCGGCTTTTGCTTGCCGGCCGGGTGTTTTCCCTTCAACTTAGCGCTGGCCTTAGGTGCCATGTGTGTAGATCTAAAAAAGAGGCAAATGCAAAGTATGAATAACGAGAGACCCGGAAATTACGGCTATCCGACTTAATGAGAAGTACTTGCAAAAAATTGGCAGATTGGATCTAATCAAGAACATATGGAGGAAAAATATGGGATTGTGAATCAGGGAGTGTGTTAAGGGGCGTAAAACGTGAAGCTGGCTGAGTGTGAGCCGTGGAAAATGTGAGATTACAAAAACGTGACGAGCTAACGGAGGAATCGAAGGTAAACTAGCGGATAAAATTAGATCTAATCTATCCGCAAGAAATTGAAGTCTAGATCTAAGAGGTTGAAGAAACTTACCGGATGGATCGAGAGGTGAAGCGCGGCGGCGGCGGATGGCTCGACGGCGGCAGCCCCTTGGGATCTCTGGCGGCTTGCTCGAGGGTGTTGCGGTGGGAATCGACGGCGGCGTCGCGGGCGCAGGTGGTGGCGACCAGGCGGCGGCGGTGCGATTCCGGTGGTGGCCTTGCGGGCGGCGGTGTGGTGCCGCTGGTGCAGGCTCGAGCTCGGGCTCGCGAGCGCAAGAATGGAGTGGAGAGGAAGAAGGAAGATGGGAAATGGCTAATGGATCTAGGGTTACCCCTTGGGTGCCTATTTATAGGTGCGGGGGAAAGTGCCCTAGGTTTAGGCGGCAAGTGCCAAATTTTCGGAAAAAAGTTATTCGGACCGGATATTTTGGATAAGTAACAAAATACCCGTTGCGAGATATCCGGAAAGAGATTGCGAGCGTGATATTCGGACTGATTGACAACGGTACGAATCCGGGTCTTGTCGCGTTTTCCTCGGAGTGTTGACCCGGGAAAAGTGATGTTTGACTCGGGAAAAACCGGGTTATTATATGGACCGACAATGGAGCAAGGCCTAGCTATTATCAAAGCACCCTAACCCAGTATTCTATGAATTGGAATGTTTATTGTTTTGTAGGGAATAGCGTGCGCTTCATGGTTGATCCCGAGAAGCCCAAGCTATTCTGGGGACTACTGATGGAGGGATGCTAACCCGGTAGGCTAACGCCAAGGTGAAACCCGGCCCAAAGGGGATCGCGCAAGACCCGGCTCGGGGAAGAGGAGTTTCTAGAAGGCCCAAGAAGGAGCATAAGCCTTGTAACCCGGCCTTTGGGGTTACTATTAGGAAACTCAGGGTTGTGTGCGGTTTCCGGGTAGGATTCCGAGTGTGCCTTGTATAGGAAGCCAAGGAGCCGGGTAAGATATAAGCCGGCCCCTGGGGTTAGGAAAAGAGAGCTTCACCAGATATTCGAGTTCCCTGTAATACGAGATTTGATAGTAGAAACCCTAGATCGGAGACTCGGCGACATTATTGCCAGAGCTACCAGATCTATTGATAGCACGATTTCCCCTGAGCTAAACCCTCTCCCAAACACCAGAGTCGATTTTCCCCAAAGTAAGTTACCCCTGGTAACGTCTGCCGTGATTATCCCGCGACACTTGGAGTGTGCGTCTGCTGGTTCTCTGCTGGCAGAGTCCATGGTCATTGCTGCCGAGAAGAAGAAGATACACAAGGTGGTTGTTATGGCGCAAGCAGCACAAGGTGGTGCGCTGGGTATGCCGATTTCTCAGTATGGAGCAGCTTTCCAGGCCTCCCAAGAAACCAAGAAGGTGCAGGTGGACCCTGAGTTCCCAAACCGTGTTGCCATCATTGGCGTCGGGTTGGGCGAGAAATAGGAAAGCGAGCTCATCCACTTCCTCTGTGAGAATCGGGATGTCTTCGCATGGTCTAATGAGGACTTGTCGGGTGTCCCGAGGGAGTTGGTTGAGCACTCGCTACACGTGCGTCCCGACGCCAAGCCAGTTAAGCAGGCTATGCGCCTCTTTGGTGATGAGAGGAGGAAACCTATCGGTGATAAGATCACCAAGGTGCTGATAAGAGGATTTATCATGGAGGTGCTGCATCCGGATTGGCTGGCCAACCCGGTCATGGTTGAGAAGAAGAAGGAATACCCCAAGGCCGAGACTGCATGGCGCATGTGCGTGGACTACACCGAATTGAACAAGGCCTGCCCCAAGGACCCATTCCCGCTACCCCGCATAGATCAGGTGATCGATTCCACTGCCGGGTGTTAACTTTTGTCTTCCATTGATGCCTACTCTGGTTTCCACCAGATACCTCTTAATCCGGCTGATCAAATAAAGACTGCTTTCATTACCCCGTACGGGGCTTATTGCTATCGTGTCATGTGCTTTGGGTTGCGGAATGCTGGGGCTACCAATCAGAGATGCATGCAGAAATGCTTGCATGATCAAATTGGCAAAAATGTGCAGGTGTACGTAGATGACATTGTCATCAAAACGAAAGAAACACATACTCTGCTTAGTGATATTGAGGAAACTTTTGCTAACCTGCACAAGTACAGGATGAAACTGAATCCGACTAAATGCACCTTTGGCGTCCCGGCTGGCAAGCTACTCGGTTTCTTGGTATCCAGTCGGGGCATTGAGGCCAATCCTTCAAAGATAAAAGCTATGGAGAGCATGTATTTGCCGAGATCACTGAAGGATGTGCAAAAGTTTACCGGGTGCTTGGCTTCTCTGAGCCGCTTCCTAGGAAGAATGGGTGAGAAGGCCTTGACTCTTTACCAGCTCATGAAGAAGAGTGATAATTTCGTCTGGACATCGCAAGCCGATGTGGCATTCAGAGAACTCAAGACCATGCTGGGTAGCGCAGCAATCCTGGCTAGCCCGCTACCCAAAGAGCCAATGTTGTTGTACATTGCGGCAACCAACCGGGTAGTCAGCATGGTGATAGTGGTGGAAAGAGAAGAGGAAGGCAGGAAGGTGCATCGGCCAGTGTATTATCTCAGCGAGGTGCTATCCAGCTCCAAGCAAAACTACCCTCATTACCAGAAGATGACTTCCGGCGTGTACCTGGGTGCCAAGAAGCTCAAGCACTATTTCCAAGAGCATCCCATCACAGTGGTGAGTACTGCTCCCATCTCGGAGATCATGGGCAACAAGGAAGCAAGCGGCCGGGTAGCAAAGTGGGCAATCGAGCTAGCCGCGTACACTCCTCTGTACCGAGAAGAGAGGCAATCAAGTCACAAACTCTAGCAGATTTCTTGGTGGATTGGGCCGAGATGCAATATGATCCTCCCTTGCCGAAAACCAACTACTGGAAGATGCATTTTGATGGCTCCAAAGTGAAGGAAGGCCTTGGTGATGGCGTAGTGCTTACGTCACCCAAGCGAGATCAACTCAAGTACATGCTGTAGATTCGTTTCAAAGCATCTAACAATGTGGCCGAGTATGAGGCATTGGTACATGGCCTGAGGGTAGCCAAGGAGATTGGTGTGCAGCGTATCGTCTGCTATGGCGACTCGGATCTGGTGATTTAGCAGGTATCTGGCACCTGGGATGCTTTGGATGCCAACATGGCATCCTACCGGTTTCTAGTGCAAACCATGACTGGCTTCTTTGAAGGGTGTGAATTTCATCATATACACCAAGCTGAGAATGATGCAGCTGATGAGCTGTCCAAGTTGGGGTCTTCTCGGCAGTTCATCCCGGCTGGGATTGCCTTGGAGCATTTGAGAAATCCATCCATCAAGCCATCCCCCAACTCGGAATCTATCTTTGTTCCATCTCTGCCGGGAGAGGAAACTGTTCCCATGGAGATTGACTGGGTGGCTCCAAAAGAGAACCCGGGGACTGTCGTCTCTAACCCGGGGACTGGCACCTGCAACCCGGGGACTGCTCCATTCAACTCGGGGACTGCCGCAATCATCGAGGGGATCATTTCTCAGTACATGGGGACTCGGGGACTCGCCCCCAACTCAGAAGAGGTCTTGGTAGATGATCCAACGGAAGTGGACGAACCAGTATTTCCCACCCGGGAGACACCGAGTTGGGCTCTGCCCATATTATCCTTTCTAACGGATGGCACATTGCCGAGTGACGAGGTCACAGCCAGGCAGATACAGAGAAGATCCAAGGGCTACACAATCATCAACAAAGTGCTGCACACAAGGAGTCCTACTTGCGTGCTGCAACACTGCGTTGAGCCAGAGGAAGGAGAAGAAATTCTTGTGGAGATACACCAGGGGGAATGCGGGCATCACGCCTCTTCTCGGGCTCTGGTCAACAAGGCTTTCTGGCATGGCTTCTTTTGGCTCACTGCCTTGAAGCAAGCTGAAGACATAGTGAGAAAGTGCAACGGCTGCCAGAGATTTGCAAGTAAGATTCATATGCCAGCTTCCGAGTTCCATACCATTCCCATTACTTGGCCATTTGCAGTTTGGTGCTTGGATATGGTGGGTCCTTTCAAGCCAGCTAGAGGCAACATGACTCACATCTTGGTCATGGTTGACAAGTTCACCAAGTGGATTGAGGTCAAGCCTATTCGGAAGTGTGATGGAGTCACAGCTGTGAGTTTCCTGAAGGATGTGATTCTGAGATACGGCTACCCGCACAGCATCATCACTGACAATGGCACAAACTTTGCTGAGGGTGCTTTCGCAAGATTCTGCAGAGAGAAGCGGATCCGGCTAGATGTTGCATCTGTTGCACATCCTGCCTCCAATGGGAAAGTTGAAAGAGCAAATGCCATGGTCCTATCCGGGATAAAGCCAAGGCTAATTGAGCCATTACAGCGAACCCCTGGTTGTTGGCTGGACGAGTTGCCGGCGGTGTTGTGGAGTCTAAGGACTACCCCTAACTGATCAACCGGATACACATCATTCTTCCTGGTATATGGAGCAGAGGCCGTGTTCCCCACTGACCTAGAGTATGACTCGCCCCGAGTAACCCTCTACACTGAGGCGGAGGCGAGAGAAGCTCGAGAAAATGACGTTGACCTGCTAGAAGAAGCAAAAGAGTTAACTCTGTCACGTTCAGCTCTCTATCAACAAAACTTGAGGCGTTATCACAGCCGGAAAGTAAACCCAAGGGTTTTCCGAGAAGGAGACATGGTCCTTAGGCTCGTGCAGCGCACGGCCGGGATGCACAAGCTATCCCCTCCGTGGGAAGGGCCTTTCATTGTGAGCAAGACTCTGCACAATGATGCCTACTATCTAGTTGACGGACAGGCACCCCAGAAGAACATGCCGGATAAAGCTGGAGAGGAATCTAAGCGTCCCTGGAATGTAGCTCTACTCCGCCGTTTTCATTCATGAGCATAAATTTGTATGTATCTCCTCAAACCGAGTTAAATTCTAGTTGGCACTCCGAATTCAAACTCGGGGACTGCCCTTGTCCAAATTTGCTCTGTGTTGTTCTACTCTGTTTTACTTTGTCAACTCGGTTGCTTTACTTAGAATTTCATAAGCATCTATCTATCTATCTTCTATCTATCTATCTATCTTATCTATACTATAATTTCTGTTGATGCCGCGATGGTACGTACTAGGTACGTCGTACGTCGGGCACTAATATAATTCAACTTCCTCGATAGAAATCGGAAACGAGAAACCCAGCAAAAATTGGAAACGGCAAGCCCAACAAGTTCCGCCCGCCCCAGATCGATTTCGCTACTAACCTTTGTATTTTTTCGCTGGCGCAATTAGCTCCGGTCGTCGACTTCCCGAGAAACAACGCCCTCGAACTCCGGCTGCAATGAGCAGAAGAACCTCTCTTCCTACACCAGTCCGTCAGCCACAAACCTGAAGCTTTGGCCGTCCTGAGCACCTGCGACTTGGCCGATGCAGGGTCGTACTACCTGGTCTCTTGGACCGCTTCGATGAAGGTAAAAAAGAGCTACGACCTAGATAGATCTACATGGATGCATAGATTGTGCAATGGGTTTACCATCAACCGTTTGTTTAATGGCTGAATGATGTCTAGCCTGCGCTATGTGTCTGTATTATTTGCGGTTTGTATAAGTGCTAAAGCTGCCGGAAAACTGAGTTGTTCCTCAAATTAATTCAGGGAGAATGGGAATCTAACCTGTGAGATTTTCGTAAAATGCTGAAACATTGTGACTGACCACCCACTCTTTGTTAGCTTAGCTGCCTACTTCACAGTTCACAAAGCTGAGAGGATCAGCTCTATTCTGGTTAGGCTTTTATTTAGTCACTTGGAAATAATACATAAGTCGTACTTGGCTTGTTGTCTACAATTGATCTTCGCCAACTAGCATACATGCCATAATGTTGCTCTGTTTCAATATATTCAATTTGAATATTTGACTGAATACTAAATAACTATACATAAATATACCATTTTCGTGCAGAGGTCACACCCACAACGACATGCAGATGCAGATGACTACAACAACGTGCCAACCCAAGCATACTCAACACTTCCAGTAAATGGTACCCAAACAAATCCTTGCAACGGTATCCTCCTACAGCAGTTCATTTTGAACATTGGATGCATCAGATATAATTACGCTAATAATCGATCAGAAAGATCCATGGACTTTTACAACCTTAATTGGAGTTATACTAATGTTTTTTTTTCCAAAGGTGAAAGCCTTGAGGCTGCTTGCTCCCTTGCAATGCTTCAAACTGCACCAAGCAATGCTGAACTTATTTTGAAAACCCCAACTATTGGCCAACACGAGACAATTATAAACATGAGAAAAGACAAGAATCAATTAAGACGAGAACGAGACAGAGCACGCCGAAATAGCTTAACATCCCCAAAAAAAGGAGGAGATGAATGCCCTCAGAAGAGCAGCCAGACAAAAGAAAACGGTAGATGAGAGGAATGCCCGCCAAAGGCAAGCAAGGAAAAACATACCAGCCAAGGAGAGACAACAAATGAATGCACACGGAAGAAAACGTTGGCAGAACATACCACCCGAGAAAAGGCAGACACTGCTAGCTCATCGTAATGCAAGACTCGCGGATAGGCGGAACACCCCATGCGATGAATCCATCGCAATGCCTTGTCCATATGCAACTACTTTGCCATCCACTTCATGGAACTGAAGGTTTTGCTTATGTCACGATATAGTCCACATAAAGTTGGATATAAGTAAAATATGGAGGTCTAGGTAGAACCATATCAAGGAGTACATCGTGCAAGTTGACGAGGTTCCATCGCAACCAGCGTGAGGCTCATGTCCATGCTAGACGTAAGTAGATAGATGATCGGCTTGTGATGCATTGTTGTGTATTGTAGCTTGTTCATGTGAGCTTCTTATAGCACTTGTAGAGGTCCCAAAAATATTTAATAAAGATCAATCCATAACACGCAGGGGCACTTCATTCCAAATGTAATGGATGCAAACATATTTTAATTTTTTATTATATTAAAATTTATTTGCATTTGTTTCTACACGTACATATTTTTTATGATGGAAAATAAAATAAAAGGTACAACATTATCCAGTATAATCAAGCACATTAAGTTGTTCACAATTCAGGAAGGTCATGTACTTCATTGTGTAAACATTGTGATTACTTGAATTAAAATCACAGCAAGTTAAAGTCACAAAAATACAAAATTAGAGTGAAACACCTTCCTATTAGGTGACGGCGACTCAAGTTCACTAAGCTACGACGAGGTTTACTGGTGCTTTGGTGGATCGAAGTTTTCTTGTATCACACGGGGCTTGAACAATGGTGTTTATATCTTTCCGGGCGTGCGCAATTTTTTCAGGTCACGGCCGGATCGCTGGACCAGGGCGCCCTCGCCAGGGATCCTTGGTGATTGATCCCATTCATTGGCTTGTACTACAGGAGCACGAGGTTGGCGGTGTGTAGCCTCCAAGTGTGATGGCCGCGGCCTCCGATTCGGTGGATACGAGGTTCACGCATCCACATCCGCCTCCGCCTGCGACATGACAAGCTCGAGAGCCTTCTTAGGCTCTTCGACAACCGGATTCGATGGGGAGGGGCGGAGTGTGGGGATGGGCGAGCAGGTCCTCACGCCGGTGGTGGAGACGAATGGGAGCGGCGGCCTGACTTGGTTGAGAGAGAGAGAGAGAGAGAGCTATGGGTAGACCAATGGGGACCAACGGTGAGACGATTTTCACGCAAGGGCGATGGGAGATACTCCGGTGAGAATGCGCTGGATGAGAGAGATTGGGAGAGTGCTACATAGTGCACATGCATAGTGCACAGGTGGAGCGGGGTGTTGTCTGATTTCTTTTTTTTAGATCGGGCATGTCCCAGACTTTTTCATCAAAATATTCAGTCATTAATCATAATCATGATCATTTGATGTTTTTGAAGATCTTTTATAAGAATATTAAGTTTTCTTTTATAAAATTGTTTTATTTAAATAATAGATGGGATAATTCATTTTATCTCCCTGCTCCTATATGACAATTGCTAAGAAAGAAAATTATTCGATCGAGATAGCCCGTAGCAACGCACGGGCATTTCAACTAGTATATATATATATATATATATATATATAGGACAAATTCAGGCTACTCCCGGGTGTAGCTACACCCATGTGTGTTTTGTATGATGTATGTAGTATCTACCATACCGGAAAGTATGTACAGGTAGTATACAGTATATATTACTATTTCGGCGGTATATATACTAATTTTTATGTAGTATGTGTATTTTTTCTACATACTTCTTTTATACGTACATATATACCGGTATTTTGAATGTATAGTGCAAACGACATGCTCAATTTTATAATTTTCACGAAATTTGTTTTGGAGTATCTTAGATATAGTATATGAATATGCTCAGACCGAAAAAGTATGACACATACCTCTGTACGGCAGTATACGAGACGTGGGTGTAGCTACACCCGGGAGTAGAAACCATTTTCCCTATATATATATATATATATATATATATATATATATATATATATACTATAATAGGGCCTAATGCCGTGATGGTACGTACGTACGTCGCTCCTTCCGCATTGCAAACATACTAGGAAGGTACGGCGCGGCGGCACGCCGCGCCCGTTAGGCAATACCATCGGATAAAGGCTGTGTACGTATTTGCATCCTTGGGCAGTGTCGCCTGGAAGTAATATCAGTACATAAGAACAAACAAATAGAAAATGTAAAGCCACTATATGCTTATCAAATTGTCTAGCTGGAACAGAACCCAATAGAGCAAACAAAATGCATTTAGCTGGAAACACAACAAACTTCTCGCCACCAAACGTCAACAGGACACGTACGTATAGTATTCTTAGTCTAAAACCTAAAATGACTGTGATGACCAGAGGTTACTTCTTTTACTCGGAGTGTGTGCTTCGTTTCTGGTTCCATAGTCGGGCAATGTGGTTGCTGTTAGGTTGTTGGAGGGCGTCTACGGCTCCGAGTCGTCGTTGGAGGGAATGGATGGCTCGGGCTTGTTGCCCAAAGGAAAGCCTCCGTGGCTTTGTGTACGTATTTGCATCCTTGGGCAGTGTCGCCTGGAAGAAAGGAAGGACGTCTTGCCGATTCCGGCCGCTTGCCCTGCAGGATCTCCTACCTCCGAGCTTGGAGGTCAGACAAAGCCTTGAGAGTTGAGACAACGAACTACCCAAAATAATAGGCATGGAATTGAGCAAGAAAGGGCCACCAATAGCAGGAACAGCTGACGGCAACAATTGATCGACTTCAGACCTGAACGCACTACACACTGCAACAGTCTGCGAAGCATGCAGGTCGTGCCTCGAACAGGAGTAGCGGCAAGCGAAACAGACCTGTCACGGCCCCGCCTAAGACCTAAAGTAAAGCCTACCATGCCTTTAACGTCCGCCCCCGGGCGGTCATGAAGGAAAGGCGGGGGAGCCGTCGAGCCGACGTGGAGGGGGGCCGACCTCACCGGCAGCAAGCAGCACGACGTGCACTCATAGGACGGCCTGCATATAAACGATCCACTGTAATGCCACAACCAATACCAAGCTGCAGAAATTAGAAAAAGATAGCACGGAAACCCATTTCGAATAAGAGGAAGAGCCGAGCAGAAGTAAACCAAGAAGAAAACGCAAGGGAGATGCAAGTAATTTTAGAAAAGAAGATGGCAACGAACCAGATCAGCTGCATTATCAGCGAAGTTCGCGTCTAGGAGTGGCAGCATGAACGACCACGAGTTCGTCCTCCACGACACACAAGAGTGGCAACACATACGACCAAAAACTCGCCGTCCGTGCTGCCGCAGCGAACTCCGGCACGCCGGTGGAGACGTTGGGCCGGCGCGGCCGGCGAAGGAGTAAGACCAGGAGCTTGGCGTGTGCTGCGACAAACGTGCAGGGCGTAGCCACAGACGACCTCTGGCAGATCGATGGAGGCGCTGAGGATGACGCAAACACATCGGACTCTCCGACGATAATACGCAAAGTGGAAAAGGAGGGTAAACTGAGAAGATCTTCTGGAAGGAAACTTGATGGAGAGGAAAGGCGGTGTGGAGGCACCGGGCACGTCACCAACAGCAGCACGTACGTGGCAGTAAAACCTATCCGGTGGACGAACGGAATAAAGAAGGAAACTGCTGACTGCAACGGAAAGGCAACCGGAAGCCAGCCGGTAAGCCAGTACACGGGGGAAGGAAAAAAAAGAATGGATAACAAATCGGCCGCGTCTACACTGCCGCGAGGGACACGCGTCGATATTTTGAAAAGGCAACCGAAGCAAAATCACAGCATCTATCGTACCTGAATCACTAGGAACGCTAGAAAAAGTTCTTCCTTTATATAGTGTATAATTCGTGCTTAGTGGAGGTGGTACTAGATGTATCGGTTCACGATCAGCTCTATGCCTAGCTCATCGATCAAAAGGCCCAGGAGATCGGCCCAACATCTACCCAGAAAAAAAGTACTTTTGGATGAAAAGGCCCAGGAGTACATTCAAATCAATTCCTACACGTACGCTGCAACACAGGAAAAAAAAAGCCAAAATAACTGCTTGCAGCAGCGATAAGCATTGGTAACTCAAAAAAAAAAAACGATAAGGATCACTGTACTCATTAAGCCATACCAAAAAATAGCTAAGCGCCATATCGATATGCTTACACCACAAAACACGAAAAAAAACTCCGATCAGATTGGCCCTCTCAAAAATTTACTACTCTGCTTATACCACAAAACACGAAAAAAATTCCGATAGGATCAGTCCTCTCAAAAAATTTACTGCTACCCTTATCGGCATGCTTGCACCACAAAACACGAAAAAGTTCCGATTGGACCGGTCCTCTAAATTTTTTTACTATTGGTACGTCGCTCATTTTAGATGTTACCCCAAAATTCTGAGAAATTAACCACGTTAATTGTAGAGCTCCATCACACTCATGACCGGCATGCCACTACCTCCCATGGATCCACACATCGGATTACGCGGATTCTGGTTTACACCGCATGTCAAAGCGCAGTCAGCGGCATGCTAGGTAGCACGAGGGCGGCGAAAGGTGATTCTGGTTTATACCACATGTCAAAGCACAGTCAGCGACATGCTAAGTAGCACGAGGGCGGCGAAAGGTGATTCTGGTTTACACCGCATGTCAAAGCGCAGTCAGCGGCATGCTAGGTAGCACGATGGCGGCGAAAGGTAGGCATTGTTGGGTTCGCGAGTCGGTCGTCTCCTCTGACTCTCTGCTTCAATCCCTAGTCAGCATCATCATCTCGTCAACGAAAAATGCTAAGGAAGTAGTGACCCCGATAGGGAAACAAAAAGCACGGTAAAGGTTTGCTTTCTCGACATGGTGCCCAGAAGGCATTGCGAAAGTGTACCTACTAGACGTGGTGCACAACCAGGTCCGGAAAAACGCAATGTCTTGACTCAATGGACTTTCCAAGCTACTGGCAAATATCGAATCGCAAATATCAGAAGCAAAACAAGAGTTACTAAGTTGGAAAATATTATGGACATGTCATGATAAATAAAAGGATCGCTGTTAGTGGTCAGGAAGCTTGGCTTTTTACCATCATATAAGCTTTGAAACTACGGTGTGCAAATTCCAAAAATGAATCAGCATTATTGCATAAAATGTCTGATCTGGTTCAAGTAAAAGCACCAGAGTTAAGATACGCACCGTCCTGCCAAGAACGTATCAGCCGTAAAAAATATGGATCTTTTCGTAGCAATTTTCTAAGTGGCTAAGTATTTAAAACTCAAACTTTGAAATCTTGTGACTCGACTACCAAAAAAGACACAAGTGGCAGGTAAGAGCTAAGACAAAGAGAATGAGTGGATAAAAAATGCAACTCGGGGACTTGCATAGAAACGCAACCCGGCATCGAGCCAGAGTTGCTAAACTGTTAAACAAATAAAACTGAGTACCAAAGGACATAATTGTACCGATTACATCTGCACGCGGCATTCCGGGGATCTGATAAAAGTTTGGAGATAAGGCTTGTAGGAATTACACAACAGTAGAAGCAGTGTTGTCCGCGTCGGTGTTGGCAGAGGCAGCTGGATTGGAATTTGCTGTAGCTGTGGAGATGGGATCCGTTGCAGAGTTGGAGGATGGAGTGGATTGAGTGCCGGGCAGAGGGTAAAGACCGTCCGTCGCAGCACCAGTCGCGCCCAACTCAGGAGCTAGGTCTTGGATCACCATCTCGGTGGTGATGGTGGCCTCCTGCGCGGCGGGTTGCGGCTGCTTGGCCTCTGGGTTGGCTGCCAACCCGGAGTCCTCAACGTTGCCTTGCGGCTCTTTCCCCTCCGTCCCCTTGGCCTTCTCCTGCTCGGATCCCTCCTCCTCGGCGCCCTCCTCGAACTCGGCCAAGTCTTTGCTAGCAATGTCATCATCCTCATCATCATCCTCGTCATCATCCTCTTCTCCGACATCCGTGTCAGGCTCGGTAGGGCCGTCGATGAAGACGCTGGTGTCGGCGTAGGAGGCGAGCTCATAGGCCACCTCTTTTCGGCGAGCGATGCAATCAGAATCATCGGTCCACTTGGAGTCCTGGCGGCGAGTACTAATCCTGTTGAGATCCAAGTTCTCATGCCAGGACAGAAGGAAGTGCAGCAGCTCGTCAGTTCCTGCCCGAGCTGCGGAAGCACGCCACTTCTTGAGCTCCACCTTAACCTCATCCAGGTGATCGGTGATTTCACGGAAGGTTTCCGGGACGTCCTTCTCGGGCCAGAAGAGCTTGTGCAACTTGATACCAGTATATACCATGGAGGTGCCCAGACCCTTGAGGGAGCGGATTTGTGTCTTGATGTTGAGGAGATGGTCGTTGATGCTGGATGTGTTATCGATATTCAGACCAGATGCGGCTCTGGCCTGTCTTGCCTTGTCCAAAGCGGGCACACCAGCGGAACGGAGTTCCAGGAAGATATCTTCATAAGGAACTAAGTTGAGTTAGAAACAGTGACCGAGAAGAAGTAAAACGGGTAGAAGAAGGCAGAGAAGAAGGAAACAAAAGAAGAAAGGGGTAGCGGCAACTCACATTCCATGTCTACCAACAAGGCTCCCAGCTTGACCTTCCAGTCCTCTACTTCTTGGATATACTTGTCATGGACGTGGCGCGAGTCATTGATTTGAACCTCGAGGGCTCGGTTCCTTTCCTTGAGCATGGTAATTTCTAACTCGAGTGCTCGCTTCTCAGCATTAGCGGTCGTCTCAAATTCCTTCTTCTCGCGGATGGAGTTGATTGCGGTTTGGAGCGCGGCTGTAAGATCGACTTGTAGCTTCTCGAAATCAGCTCTCTCGGTCTTGCGCTCCTTCTCTATCTCCGCTTCTCGGGCTTGCACTTGCTGGTGAGCTTCAGCGGGTGTGAGGCAATTCAGATGCTGCTCCCGGAACTTCTTGTATTCTTCTGCGGGTAGAACAACGTTATCAGCAGAGTAGTCAGATGAGAGAAAGCAAGTACATAGAAGAGAGATGATTGTTCACCTTCCAGAGAAGTGATCTTGCTTTGTGCAGAGGCAGCGAAGACCTCGCAATCTTGGTGCCTTTCCACCAGAGCCTTGAGCTCGCCTGCAGAGAAGACAACAGTTGAGCAAAAAGCAAAAAACGGGCGTAAATACAAAACGCATAAACCGAGATGCTAAAAGCTTACTCTCTATTTCAGAAAGCTTGAGGGTGCGCTCCAGGGCCTGCTGCTCTATGGCATCCTTGTCCTTCTTGTCAGCCTCCAGAGCTTGGTTCCGCTCCCTGGCTTGGCGGTGGTTCCAGAGAAGCTGACGGAAAATCTGTGTCCTTTTCTGGACGCTATCCTGCAGAGTAGAAAGGAAAATATGAGTACTGGAAGATTTGGCCCGAGTAAATGTCAACTTGGTTGAGTCTTCACCTACTCGGCCCGAATCTCGGGGACTAGGGGAATGACTAAGAGAAGAAGATAAGAGAAAGAAGAAATCAGCAACTCGGAAAATGCAAAGAAGAGAGAGACACTTACCATATAGCTTTGCTCGATGTCCTCGATGTTCTTGCGCAGGACAAACAGCTTTCCGGCCAAGGTGCTACAAGGGCTGGCAACTGTCATGCCAACATGCCCAATGTCGGCCTTGTTCCAGTCTGTTCGGTAATAGTCGATTTTCCCCAACTCGGTACCATCACAGGCATTATTGCCGAGCACTTTGCTGTCGCATGCCTTCTCGATATGGCCTACTCGGTCCAAGATGGCTGCAAGGCCTTCTTCGGGAAGCACTTCCTCGTCTTCGCCGCGGGAAGAAACCTCTTTGATGACCAAGGAATCCTTCTTTCCCTTGGACTTGGAGACTCCCACAGCTTTGCGCCCTTTGAGAGCAACTAGTCGTTTATCCTCCTTGGACAGCTGGATTTGGTGGCGCTGCGACAGGTCTGTCCAGTACTCGGGATACTTGCGCTGCACGCTGGCGCCAGCACCAGCACTCAGCTTCTCGACGGGGCCAAAGCTGACCCCGGAGGAAACCGGGTTGGCGCTTGGTTTGTGTCGTGGGATAATCACGGCAGATGTTACCTGGGGTAACTGATCTTGGGGCAAGTCGACACAGGTATTTGGGAGAGGGTTTAGCTCGAAGGAGGACATGGCGAAAGCAATCTAAGAACCGGAAAGTAACTCGCCGGATCTCGATATGATTATACTGGATACTCGATAACGGGTGTTACAACTATGACTCGAATCTCTCTGAGGCTAAGCCTAGGGGTTGGTTTATATAGCACTCATACCCCCCTTGACTTGCCTTTACAAAGCGCTTCCTGAGTCCTGCTCGGACTCTATACACAAACCCTAACTTTCCTTACCGCAACCCACAATCCGGGTCACGAACGTTACATGCCCTGGGCCTTCCAGAAGTTTCTTTGTCTTTAGCCGGATTTGGTCCAGCCGCCGTTTGGGCCGGATCACACCCGGGAGTTAGTCTACCGGGTTACTATCCCCTCATCAGTAGTCCCCAGGATAGCGCGGGCTTCACGGATTCATCCTCGGAGCGCTCGCTATTCCCTGAAAAAGATGTGAAATGCCCAAGCCTATGGGAACCGGGTTAAGTTGCTTTAACAGATGACCAGGCACAGCTCCATGTCTGTCATGTGATAGCTCGATCCTTCCTTGAATGCTTAACTGGCCTTTCCAATTTTAAACCCTAAACTGTCAGGGCCCTACTCGATAAAGATCCCTGATATCTCGGGGCAAGCTGCACTTCCCCCATCAACGGGATATTTTGCCTAATTCCGAATGCATATGCCGCCAGATCCGCACGGATAATTACTGTTCCGTAATTTCCGGTTTTCGGGCCGTAGGTGAGCTCACCACCTCCCTTATAAATATCAACCGATGGTAACCCTAAGCCATTCATCTCGTTTCATCATCCCTTTCCTCCACGCTCCCTCGCAATTTCTGCCACCGGGCTCGCACGCTCCAAGAAAGATAAGGCCACCACCGGCCGCACTCATCCTCGAGCTATCCAGCACCGCCATTAAGCATCGCTGTCACACCCGCGCTCCCTCATCGAGGGCCGTGACGTGACACTCAAGCCGCGCCACGCACCACCCTCACTTCGGACCTCAACTCCTTTGGTAAGCCTTTCTCAACCATTCAATCGAAACTCACAACCTTTTCAATCTGACCAAGATTGGATCTGGGTCAACCCGTAAGCTAATTTTCCGATATCATCAAATTGAACCGCTTCGATAGGCCTTAGTTCCTTTAATCACCTGATGCGTAGTCGCAGCTCGTCCCCGCGCCTTTATTGGCCATCCAACTTTGCATAAGATCGCTTGCAAGCTTTTCGATCTAGATCCATTCCACCTTGTTCTTTCCGCCTGTCGCATTAACACCCGGAAAATCCTCTTTTTCCAGCTAATCCCTCCACAATAAAAGTATGGGCAACCATCCATGTTCACCCAATTCACCTCAACGCGTAAGTAATTAACAATTTACTCAACCTCATCTGACACCCGGAAAATCTTCCGCATTTAACATCGTAGTGCATTATCCGGGTCTCATTTTAGCCTTCAACGTCTTGATGTCTCCGGACTCGAATGATTTGATGTTCCGAATCTTACTCCATACATTTCCTGTCCCTTGCAGGTCAACTCCATGGCTCCTAAAAGACAAGGAAAACACCCGGCTTCTGCAAAGGCCTCTCAAACCACTTCTACCAACTGGGGTCGGTCTTCAACGACAAAGGCCAAGCTAGATGGGATGGCCGAGTTAGGAATCCTTCCTTCTCAAAAGGAAATACACTGGAGGGCTCCTGGCGATGAGACCCGTCCCACTCCCATCGAGAACGAGGTAATTTGTTTTACCGAGCATGTGACCCGGGGATTCCGTCCTCCGGGTCACCCTTTTTTCCGGGAAGTCTTGAGCCACTACGGCCTCCGGGTGTTCGACATAGGGCCTAACTCTATGCTGAACATCACCCACTTCATAGTTTTGTCCGAGTCGTACTTATGCACTCCACCAAACCTTGCTCTTTTTACCGAATTATTCCAATGCGAACCATGTTATGAGAGCGGTGACGGAACGCTTCTTACCTGCGGCGGGGTATCCATCCAGCGCCGCAAACACTCATTGATGCCACCTCTTAACCTGAACTCCAACGCCAAAAACTGGCAATTATCCTTCTTTTATTGCCACGACACTTCTCCGGGTGGTGAGAGGAAACTACCGGGTTATTCGGAGAGCCTTCTCGAGCCCTCCGAGTCTTTCAGTGCTTTTGCATCTGACCTTGATAGGGAAGCGATTCAGCCCCTTCTGGCCAAACTAGCAGCTCTCTCAGCCCACGGCCTTCTTGGGCTCAATCTAATAAAGACTTGGGTAGACTTCCGGGTTCAGCCCAACTCGATTCGCCCGAAGCTGTTACACGAATATTCGGGTCACGTCACAGATTCCCTCCGCTACTCCACCAAGAACTTCCCTGCCGGTAACACCAACAAGACCATCAAGGGCTTCCTGATGGAGAGACTAGATGTTATAAAGAACACTGCCGGGTTACCCCCGTTTACTCGGGAAAATCCCGCCCCAGCGGTAAGACCTGACTCCTTTTTCTTATTTCAGTACTTTCGTCCGTTATAGTCTCTAACCACCACTTGTGTTTATTTGTTCACAGGCTGACGATCCCTTCTGGAAAGTCGAAAACCCTCCTCCTTCTCAAGACCCCGAAGAGGAAACCGAATCTGTTGATGATGATGAGGGTACTCTCCCATACCCTTTACACCTGCCCTTCATCTGTGTTATTTCTCTTATCTGATACTTACTCGGCTTTCAGGGTCGGGAGATGAAGAGGAGGAAGAAGAAAATGACCCGGAAGCCACCGAGTCTGACCAGGAGCCCCCAGTTGGAAACAAAAGGAAGGCTAGAGGGGTAGTTGAAAAGGTTCCCTTCTCTTCTATGTCTCGTGCGCCTTACTCCTTTGCTGCTATGCATGAACTTAACGAGCGATTATCACATTCACCCTTCTTGAAGGACCCTCTCCCGACTAAACGTAGGGTGACCCGGAATTCTCCGGGGGATGATCCCCTTAACCCGGGTATCTCCACTTCACCCACTCATCGAGCCAGTACCCCTCCAGCTCAACCTTCCCAATCTCCTCAACGTCATCCGTCTCCTAATCATCCACTTGCCGGGCAATTTCGCGTACCGCAGCCAGTGCTCTTACCAACGTCATCCGCCTCCAGCGGCGAGCTTCCCCCGGATTATGCCGTGAACACCGGGTAAACTACCTTTACTTGCATTTTCTCGTACCGGTTACCTTTCTTTTTTCCGTATATTCCATTGATCAATGTCTCCCTTCTTTTCTTCAGCGCCACAGTTACGCTGAGCGACCCGGATATCCCTGAATCAGAAGAGCAGGGAGAAGAAAAGCCGAGTGATGACATGGATGTTGAGGTTGAGGACGAGGCCGAGGACGGAAATGGAGAAGATCCTTTTAAGGACCCAATTCCACCAAAGACTGCATCACCCCAGCCCTCTGAAGAAGTGGACGAAGACATCATTGTGGAGACCAAGTCGGGCTCTCCTATCCCGGACGTTCAAACAATCCGGGTTTCGACCCCCAAACCCGGAACAACTCCTCCACAAGAGGGCCAATCCTCCGGCCCTTCTCAACTTCGCCCTGAAGACATGACCTTTGCTCAAATGCTAGATGCCCTCCATACCTTGAAGGGCGACGAAGAAAACATACTAGATGCCTTAATAACCAAGCACGAGGTAATCCCGACTAATCATCAATTGTTTCCATACATAGTCCCCAAGTTCCGAGTAAATTACTAGGTAACTTGCTTGGAACTTTGTATAATGTTTCTGGCTGATCATTCTTCATGCTTCTTTACAGGACTATGTTTCACAGTTGGAGAAGAAGCTGGCCAAGTCCACCAAGCGTATTGAAAAAGAAACGGCCCTTCGTGAAGCTGCTGAGACTGAGGCTCGCAGGTGCCAAAAGATGACGAAAAAGTACAGGAAGAGAGCTCACAGGGCTAAGGACAAACTTACAACTCTTTCTGCTCAAATTGCTGATGTTCACCGTACTGCGACTGGTAAGATTTTTAAATTTCACCTTTTTATGACTCGGATTGAACAACTGCACTTGCTTGCCTACTATCTTTGCTCCTTTTGCCTTTTTTAGCAGGCCCACGCGATGCTGCCCCCGAAGAAGATGATGCTGCCAAGCTTAAAACCATCAAGAATACTCTTCGCCAACTTTGCAGCGGAGTCAGTTGGATACTTGACGAGTTGCGACTGCCGGGTGTCAGGCCAGATAACATGAAGAGATTACTGGAATGCTGCTCTACAATCCCCGAGTGGATTTGGCACTGGAAACGGTCCTCCTGCCGATTTGGGGTAACCCGGGGACTCGCGTTGTCTAAGGCCTACGCTCCCAAGCTAGAGCTGGCCAAACTTATGAGCGGATTCCCAGAGTTCAACTTGGATGGGTCCAAGTTTTTGCCAAAGGACTTCAAGGCTATTCAGAAAGAAGTCCGTCATCCGGCTAGTGTTATCGCTGATGCCCTAGAAATTGATGTGATTCTCCCGGCTTATGATGCTAATGACAAGGTTGTCAAGGCGAACCGCCCCCAGCCGTTCGATATGCTTACCCGTTGGAGGGAGGAGGCGATCAAGATGAAGGAAGAAGCCGCCAAGAAGACCGAGGCCGACTCTGCTCCTGCAACTTCTGCTGCACAACCCGGGACTGCTGCTGACCCGAGTGGCGCCGCAACTACCGGTGGCGACAAGGGCAAGGCCAAGATGGACCCTGCAGCTTGAAGTAATACCTATCATTCCACATACGTCAGCCGGCAAAGCATCGTTAAAACAGCTTTACTATTCGTTTAAGCAGAGCGCCTGTGCTCTTTTGATACTTTATGGTTTTTGTAATACTTTTATTTAAACTCCCGATGCACTTTGCGCCCCTTTGGGCTTTTGATGAATGTGTCTTTGCATTTGCTTGTTCTTGATATCCACTTGCTTTATTCTCGATACCTTATACTTTTTTTTTTTATACTTTCCTTAGCAAGACCCGTCCTCCGGGTGTCGTTGGCGTCTAGGGAACGGTTTTACACCTGAATCCCTAAGCTCCTGAGACCCGGATGCGTGGCTCGTTGTAATTTTATCGGCTGGATGATGCTGTTTCTTTCTTAGAGCTCATAAGTCCCCAGTCCGGGTTTCCGCGTCTAGGAAACGAATCGCCTGTCGCTGAATGCCCAAGACTTCAGGACAGCTTTTTATGAGGTTTGAAGTTATGCTTGATAATCGTTGAGTTTCCGGCTGTCGGCCTTATACTCTGCACAACTTGTGGTTTAGATGACCCTTTCGACTATCTTGTACTATAAGCCGGCTTTCGCGTGGATACCATGTTGTTACATCAATACGAAAACGGGGTCAAGCAAGTCCCGTTTGGGTCTCATGACCGACATTAATCGTAAGCGAACGAATCATGCCACTTCGTTGCGAGTCACATCGAGCTTAAGTAAGAATAGCCGAGAAATTTGGACTTCTTTGTCCGGTTATAAGATTGCAGCCGCACTCGTTTTTTCGAATGACGGCCCCTATAACTCATTGGCATCAAGGCCGGGTCTTTTTTTGAGTTTGCAGCTGTGCTTATAGGAGCAACCAGCCCTCAAGACCTAAAATATGCACACCGTATAAATGATAATTGCTTCTTTTCCTGATAACCTCCTTTTTATTTGATATGAGAAAATTGAGTCAGCAAGCCGCCTCATTAAAAACCCATCCAGTCCCCAAGGGTGCCCCGGATAGGAAAAGAGTGCGTCTGAAACCTGCTGCCTGTTACATCGTTTTCTGCTAAGTGTAGTACGGACGTAGCTGAGCCACGTTCCATGGTCTATCTCTCTCTTGCATAGGTGCAGTAGTGTGAGCAGTGTCGTTGATTGTGGCCGGTTCTTCTCTTGCATCTATCAAGTAATATGACCCATTATGCAGACTCCGGCTTACGATGAAAGGTCCTTCCCATGGTGGCGATAGTTTGTGCTTTCCCTCGTTTGTCTGAACCAAGCGCAGGACCAAGTCTCCCTCCTGGAAGACCCTGTAACATGCACATGATATTGTCCTTTTAAATTGAGCGTACGTACCATACCGATGAAGATACTGATTTGGCCAATCGATACCGCGGACCCGGATTCAAGACGCTCCGGCTCCAACTCCCACCCGGAATTGTCCACTATCCTTGTTCCTTCGTCATCAGAGTAGATCTCGCCGACAACAAAGTTCTTCATGATCTTCCGAGCTTCTCCCGCGATGTAAACACCTTTGGACGCAGGCCCCACGGTGGGCGCCAACTGTCGTGGGATAATCACGGCAGATGTTACCTGGGGTAACTGATCTTGGGGCAAGTCGACACAGGTATTTGGGAGAGGGTTTAGCTCGAAGGAGGACATGGCGAAAGCAATCTAAGAACCGGAAAGTAACTCGCCGGATCTCGATATGATTATACTGGATACTCGATAACGGGTGTTACAACTATGACTCGAATCTCTCTGAGGCTAAGCCTAGGGGTTGGTTTATATAGCACTCATACCCCCCTTGACTTGCCTTTACAAAGCGCTTCCTGAGTCCTGCTCGGACTCTATACACAAACCCTAACTTTCCTTACCGCAACCCACAATCCGGGTCACGAACGTTACATGCCATGGGCCTTCCAGAAGTTTCTTTGTCTTTAGCCGGATTTGGTCCAGCCGCCGTTTGGGCCGGATCACACCCGGGAGTTAGTCTACCGGGTTACTATCCCCTCATCAGTTTGGGCGGAGTCCTATTTTGAGTAAGTGTCAGCTGGGTGCTCTTGACCAGCTTCCCGGACTGCTCACCTTGCGGTTTGGAGGGCTGCGGCGCCTACCCAGCCTGTGAGGCAGTGCGCTTTGGCTGGTGCTGGGTTGCCTCAGCACCCGACTTGGTGGTCTTCTTGGTGCTTGGCGTGGGGGTTGGCCGAGAAGGCAGAGGCACTTGAAGAGTTGGCTGAGGAGGTGGTGGCACTTGATAAACTGGCGGATATGGTTGCGGAATTGGTGGAGGAACTGGTGCGCGGGGTGGAGTCGCCTGCTGAGTTGGCGGCACAGGTGGCCGGCTACTCGGTGCAGCGTCCATCTGCACTTGGCATTGGCGGGCTGGCTCCACCACATTGTCTTCTACCCGCTGCTCCGTAGCGGGATCATGCCTTTCGGCGACATTGTCTTCTACCCGCGGCTCGGCCGCGGGGTCATGCTGCTCTGCGGTGTTGTCTTCAGGCTTCTGGCCCGCAGTAGGCTCTGGACGCGCCAGGTCGGCGTCTTCTTGCTGCTGCTCGGCAGCGTGTTCAGTATCCTCCCCAGCTGATGCATCTGGAGGAGTTGGCGGTATCTCGGTGTTGGCAGCGTCCTGGGCAGCTTGCTGCGCTTCAGGTTGCTGCTGCTCGGAGATGGGATCGGTATCATCCCCGGCGCCATCGTTCTCGACGCCGAGATCTTGCTCTTCATCAATGGGGGAGGACGCACGCGTCCTACCCTGCGTTTCCTGGTTTTCGTCTTCATCCGAGAGCTCTACAAGATGCTCTCGGGGCACGGTTGTCTTCTTCTTGGGACGAGGTGCAGCAGTGGCATCAGCGTCGAGAGGCGCGCTGGAAGAAGAAATAGGATCAGAAAGAAAGCAGAAAAGGGACAAGGGAAAAGCACAACAAAGAACCAGAGATACTCGGAAGCACTTACCCCTCTGAGGTAGGGACGCGTTTTCGGCGGCCGTTGGTGACTTTGTTGGCTGGCTTCTTCTTGGGTCTCTTGGGAGGAGGTGCCTGTGCACCACTTCCAACCCTCTTCCGGGTAGTGGGAGCAGCCATGGACACATGAATCGCGTCCATAGGCTCCTCTAACTCGTCCAACTCAGGCTCCTCTGCAGAGAAGGAGGTAAAATTCATAACGAGCAAAAGAGAAGGGGAGCAAAGCAAACTGCGAGTAAGCGGAAAGGTGAACCAAGTCACCTTCTTCATCTTCGGACCAATCCCGAATAGAGGCATCAGCCAGGGACTTACCGGCATGAATGGCGTGAGGGATACACAAGGTATCTTGGGTGTCATATGCCTTGGCATCGTCCCCAGTTCTGTCATCGTGCCAGTTGGCCTCGAAGATCTCACTGTCCTCTTCTCTCTGGCGATTGATATGCTGTTGGTACAAGCGAGCATTGTGAGTTAAGTTCTCGGATAAGAAGTTCTACTCGGAACAAGCGTGCACACATAAAGCACATTAAGCTAAGTGGTTCTACTCGGGATAGCGTGCAAACACAAAGCATATTAAGCTAAGTGAGTTTACTCAGAACAGGATGCAAACATAAAGCATACAAAGCTAAAGGTTCCTACTCGGCACAGCATGCAAATACAAAGCATATGAAGCTAAGAGGAATTCTACTCGGTGTCAAGTACAAATTATAAGGGTGCAGAGAAGAGCACTAACCTGGGGAATCTTCTTGAGACGGCTATACGGCACGAAGCCGTATGCCCAGTTATCGGTGAGCATGGTCTGCATCATAGACCTGGCCCAGATGGCCACCTCAGCCTTGCTGAGCTCAAAGGTCGTCGTCCTGGTACAATCCCGAGGACCTCCCATGAAGCACATCTTGTGTACTCGCTCCTGGAGCGGGAGTACTCGGCGAGAGATCCAGCAGGCGATTGGGTCGTCCTGAAGGAGCCCTTCCGCCACCAACTCGGTCATGCGCTTCTCGACCTGGAGGACATATGTCACGGTCTTCTTTGGATCATGTCCCCAGTTCTGCCTGGTGGGCAGCGCGTTCACGAACTTAGGAAGCCCTATACGGTCTTCGATGGGCTTTCCCTTCTCGGCGGGAACATTCTTCACATAGAGGAAACCGCGCTGCCACTTGCGCACGGTTTCCAATCTGAGCACCCGCGGGTGGTGCCCGGTCTTGCGCTGCAGCAGCATCGCGCTACCCGTCTGGGTCATCACGCGAGGGGCTTCAGTGTTGCCAGGATCGGGAACACTCTGCTTGCGGAGGAAGAAGTATTTTGCCCATGTCTGGACCATCGGGTAGACACCCAGGAAGGCTTCACACACGGTGGCATGTGTGGAGAGCATAACAATGGCATTTGGTGGAAGATGGTGCGGCTGGAGGCCGAAGTGGCGGAGGAAATCGGAAAAGAACTTAGAGATGGGAAGGCCGAAGCCGCGTTTGAAGCGGGAGAGGAATACCACGTATTCGTCCTTTTCGGGTGCCGGGACGAGCTCGGTGCCAGGATGCCGACAGATAACGCCGGGAGGGGCTCGGCGGGTATTCACCAGCCATTGACAGTCTTCGGCGGTGACGTCCGAGTCCTCCCAGCCGGCTCAGGCGGGAACCGCCTCGTCTCCGTGCGGAGCCATGGAAGTGAGGTTGCTGTTGGAGAGGAAAAGCTCGTCGGAGTTGAGGGCGAGGATGACGGCGATGGCGCGTCGAGATTCTTGCTCTCAGATCTCACGGTGGAGGCGCAGTGAGTGCTCGCGGTGGCACAATGCTCGACGGAGGCGACATAGGAGATGGGAGAGCGAGATTGGGAAATAAGGAGGAAAGAGAAAGGGTAGGCGGCGCGGGGGTATTTATCTCTCCCCGCGAGCTGCAGTTACTACTGGATCAATCGTGGGCATTGATCGTGCGGCATGGGTTAACTGCCAGTTAGAAACGCACACAGCGCGAAATGCGCGCGTAACGGGCGCAGTTAATCCCACGTCCTAGATCGTGGGCTCTCGAGTACCCGTTCGACGTGACCTAACGGGCTGTGGGACCTAAGCGCAGAGACTGGCGCGTGGCCTGCAGTAGCACCGAGGCGTCGCGGTCACTGGTGCATGGCACGTGCCCCGCAGCGACACGAGAAGATGGATTTGGTCTGATCCAGCGGGATCGTATTCAAAATTTCCCTAAGTCAAGTTACTCGGCAGCACAGTAGAGAGAGTGCACTACTCGGCTTCAAGGAAGTTCCTCTCCTAACCACAGTTGGAGAGATTCGAGAAGGAGTCCTTGGTCCAAGTTGAGGTGCAACTCGGCATTACTCCTTCGAGAAGACAATTTGGTTTAAGCTGGCAGAGCCCTACGAACAAGTTCGCTAGACTCTACCTGTCGTGGGATAATCACGGCAGATGTTACCTGAGGTAACTGATCTTGGGGCAAGTCGACACAGGTATTCGGGAGAGGGTTTAGCTCAAAGGAAGACATGGCAAAAGCGATCTGAGAACCGGAGAATAACTCGCCGGATCTCGATATCAATGATACTGGATACTCGATAATAGGTATTACAACTATGACTTGAATCTCTGGCAAACTAAACCTAGGGGCCGGTTTATAAAGCACCCGTACACCCCTAACTTGCCCTTCAAGGCACATCTTGAGTCCTACTCGAACTCCACATACAAAGCCTAACTTTCCTTATCGCAACCCACAAGCCGGGTTACGAACGCTACACGCCCTGGGCTTTCCAGAAGTTTCTTTGCCTTTAGCCGGATCTGGCCCAGCCGCCGTTTGGGCCGGGTCACACCAGGGAGTCGGCATACCGGGTTACTATCCCCTCATCAGTAGTCCCCAGAATAGCTTGGGCTTCCAAGATTTACTCTTCGAAGCGCTGGCTATTCCCTACAGAAACATTAGAGGCAAACACGTGAGGATCAAGACGCAGCGCGTCGACGAACAACCGTGACAGGTACCAAGGAAGCCAGGTAAAGACCCGGCTCTCCATTAATCTCCCAGACTTAAATCTTAATAGGAAACTCCCTGACCTCACATCCTTCTTGATAATTACCGCTGATACGAGGAAGGCAATTTCCCCTTCCTTTTTCTATGGATCATATTGGTCTGCGCACAAAATGTGCCTTTCAAATTTCGAAATGGCCAATTACTCCGTACTCTCCGGGTCCCGACCGTTAGGCTAAGCCCTTCCATCCGGATGGTTATAAATAGAGCTCAAGGAACAAACCCTAACTCTTAACGGCTCATTTCCCCCATTCCTCTTCTCCTCAAACCCGAGCTCGCGAAGTGCCACCACGGAAGCCCCACGCACCTCGCCGGAGCCCATCCGCCGTCGCCTGCGCTCCGCCGCCGCGCGACTCACTCCAATCCCCAAATCCGCCGCCGAGCGCCCGGTCCACCAACCAACAACCTCAAAGGGACATCAATCTTGCGCCATCTGTCTCCGCAAAGCTCTTCTTCAACCCCCTTTGGTAAGCTCCTCATATCCCCCAGCTCATCCTCGTAATTTCTCATCCTTCCCTTGGATCAGATCTGAATCGAGTGGTCCGCGATTTCCCGGGCCGCGCCGGATTAACTCACCGATATTTACCATAATCATTCCCATAGATAGGATTCATAGCTTGTATTGCTCTCCTAACTCCAGTAACCATTAACTTGGCCACAAATTTGGAAATAAGACTCCCAATCTAGGTTCGGGCCATCTAAAGTTTCCGCCTTTGTTCTCCCTCCTCAGAGAATCTCACTTCTCCGAATCATTCGTAGATGGTAGGCATACAAACACCCTCCCAACTTCTCCAAACACTTGCTTTTTACGGAAAACTCTATAAGGATTGAAATGGCACGCGATACCCGGACAAACCATACTTGACCCCGCAAGGCAATACCCGGATTATGTTTAAATTGCCGGTAACCGCTTATCTGCTAACTTCCGGGTTTTTGTCTCTTACGTCCTTTCCTTCAATGTTTTACCAGGTCAATCCCATGGCACCCAAGAGGCAGGGGAAACAGCCGGCTAAGGCTAAATCCACGAACTCCATATCGGCCAATTGGGGGAAGTCCTCCGTCACCAAGGCCAAACTGGAGGAGTTGGTCGAGCTTGGAACCTTACCTCCACAGGAATCTATCCACTGGCGAGTGCCAGGCAGTGAAACCCGGCCTTCTCCAGCGACGGATGAGGTAATATGCTTCGTTGAACATGTGACCCGGGGCTTTAGGCCTCCGGGTCACCCCTTCTTCCGTGACGTCCTAGACCATTACAACCTCCGTATCTTCGATATAGGTCCAAACTCCATTTTGAACATCTCCCATTTTATCGTTCTTTCCGAATCTTACTTGTGCACTCCGCCAAGTCTAGCCCTCTTCGTCGAACTTTTTCAATGCAAGCCGTGTCGCGAAAGCGGCGACGGCGCACTTCTCACTTGCGGAGGGGTTTCTATCCAGCGCCGCAAGAACTCCCTGATGCCTCCTATTTCTCTCAATTCCCACGTAAAGCACTGGCAGCTTTCGTACTTCTACTGCCGGGATACCTCTCCACCCGGTGAAAAGAAGTTGCCGGGTTACTCGGAGGGTCAACTTGACATCTCCGAGAAATTCAACGCCTTCGCGCCTGATTCGGACAGGGAGGCGATCTTGCCTTTGTTAGCTAGGATCTCCATCTTGTCCGCCCGAGGCCTCATCGGGCTAAACCTGGTGAAGACCTGGGTTAGCTTCCGCATTCAGCCAAACTCCATTCGTGAGAAGCTGATGTGCGAATACTCGGGCCAAACCACGGACCCAATCCGATTCTCTACCCGCACCCTTGCTCCGGGTGACATTAACAAAACAATTAAGGGTTTCCTGACAGAGAAGCTCGAGGTAATCCGGGGCATAGCCGGATTAGAACCTTTTACCCTCGAGAATCCAACCCCCGCAGTAAGTTTTCTGCCTTTTGATTTTGACTTCTAACAACTTACCTTTATTCGCTTCTCTTGACTCGATATTAATCACTATCCTGGCATCTTCTCCTCAGGCCGATGATGACTTTTGGACGGTCGATACCCCTCCTAATTCCGAAGACGGGGAGGAGGAAGACGATGTCATTGAATCGAATGAAGGTACATGCTTGATTCCCTTACACACGTTTTATCCTGCCTTTTCTTCTTCTTTATGCTGTAACTCGGATATTTTTCAGAGCGAGAGGACCAAAGCGAAGAAGAAGAAACGGACAGCAGGGGCGGGTCCACCAGCGAGGAGGAAGAGCCGGAGCCGGCCACCAAAGCCGGAACAAAGAGGAAATCCCAGAGGATAGCCCTCCAGGTTTTTACTTCATCTCCTTACACTTTGGTTTTTTGTTCCCATAACGTCACTCCGGGGCTAACCCCATCTCCACCCCTTTTGATCATAACTGAAGGAGCCACCCGCGACTAGGCGCCGAGTAACCCGGAATCATCCGGGCAACGAGACCCCTAACCCGGTCGCTTCGCCGCCCCCGATTCAACACCCTGGTATTTGTTGTAAACAAAATTTCTTTCCGGTCATTCCTTTGTAACGTAATCCCAGACCTTTCTTGCCATTTTTCAGTCTCTTCCGGGTCTAGTGATGGCTTCTCCTCGGACTTCCCGGTGAACACCGGGTAAGCGCCTTTTCCTGATATTATACCGAGCTTTCATCCCTTTTTTTTTTTTAACCAAAGATTAATTGCGCCTTTGCACCTTCTTCAGAGCCACGGTTATTAGTAGCGACCAGGAGGACACCGAGGCTAAGGTCCGGGTCGAGAACGAGCCGGCTGACGATGCCTTCACCACGGCTGGCGACGAGCAAGTGTCGCCACCGGAGCCAGCTAGGCATGACGCCGAGTATCCAATCGCTTCGCACGCAGGCGAGAAGGAGAAGGGAGCAGCTTCAAGCGCGGGAGGGGGACCAGACTCCGACATTCGGATGACCCGGGTGCCACCTCCTGTTACAAGAAATGCTCCTTTTCCCACTTTCCAGGTACCCGAGCCATCTAACTCGGATAACGCTGACTTTAACCAGCTGATGAGCGCTCTTCTCGCCATGAAAGCTTCAGAAGGGACTGTCTTAGAACGTATGGCTGCAGCACATCAGGTAACTTTTATTTGATACTCCTTATTATACATCCAGTCCCCAAGTACCGAGTATAATTTTGTTAATTATCCTCGGTACTTCGCATAATACTTTTCGGTAATCATTTCCTCAGATGAAATACTCTCGTGATATCCGGCTTACAGCTTCACCCGGCTTTTGCAGGCAGAGATTACTCAGTCAGATGAAGCGTTACTTAAGGCTGAGCAGCTCTTGCTGGCTGAAGTTAAGCGTAGGGAGGCCCTTGAAGCGGAGATAAAGGCTTTGAAAAAAGACGTCTCCACCTACAAGAAGAAGTACAATGCTGCCAAGTCCTCGCTGAATAACCTGTCGACTCAGCTTACGGACACTTACCGTATCTTGCTAAGTAAGTTTGCTTTTTGCGATTAATTTGCGTATCTCTATCTGGCCGCTGTAATAACCAATATTACTGATATGCTTTTGCATGTTTCGATTGCAGGTGCTAACCTTGCTGCTCCGGAGGAGAATGCCATTACTCAAGTTAAAACTCTGAAGACTGTGCTCCGGACGTTTTTTGCCGGCACGAAACTTTTGCTGGATGCTATCAAGTGGCCTTCTGAGGTATACCCGGGCGAGGAGAACCTTGTACAGGCCTTTTCCACAGCACCTGGATGGATTGAAATACTGAAGCGTTCGTCCTGCCGAATTGGGATGACCCGGGCTTTAACGCTGGCGAAGGCTTATTTTCCAAAGCTTGACCCGGCGAAGATAGTATCCGGGTTCCCAGAGTTTAAAGCTGACGGATCCAAATTCAAGCCCCAGGATTTCAAAGCTATACAATCTGCGGTACGTCCCTCAGCCACAGCTTTGGCCGACAAGATGGATCTAAATACGATTATGAGCTCGTATGATTCTGAGGGCAAGGTTATCCTGGTGGAGGCACCCCCCCCTATTGATATGTTGGACGAATGGTCGACTGATCTGGCTAGGAGGAAGGAAGAGGCTGCAAAGAGGGAAGCAGAGCTGGGCGTAAAGCCGTCTACCTCTACCCCAGCCGTACCTCCGCCTATTCGTCCAGATGTGAAGAGCCCGGGTAAAACTGCTGGCAAGGCCAAGGAGCAAGTCCAAGACTTAGACCCGGAGGACCACTCTCAGGACGCCGAGTAGGACGCTACCTAGTGCTTTTCGTTTCTCGAGACTAATATGATTTTTTTTGCGGTGCGCCTGTGCACCATTGATGCTGATACTATGACTGTATGCTTATTAACTTATGATAACTCTTTGCCTCCCCTGGCTTTTGATAATATCCATCCTTGTGTTACTTATAAGCTTATTCTCGATACTTCGAACTCTTGTTTTCAATTTCCTTTTGAGACTCGGCTAACCGAGTATCGTAGGTTTTGATAGATGAACTTTTCTTTAAGTCCCCAATACTCGGAAATTAAGGTTTACAGGCTTTGGTAGTTAAACAGTTTGTTTCTGTTTCGAAGTCCCCAGTCCCCATGACCCAAAGTACGAGCTATGGGGGCGTGGCCTTTCTCAGATGACATACTGCTGCTTACCAAGCTGAATACCAATAGCTGCTTACATAAATACTGAAGTCATGCTTAATACTTGTTGAGTTTCCGGCTTTTTTTTTTTTTTTTAGCCTTATACTCTGCATGGACTTGTGGTTTAGATGACCCTTTTGATTATCTTGTACTGTAAGCCGGCTTTCGCATGGATACCATGTCGTTGCATCTATACGAAAAACAAGATCAAGCAAACCCCCATTGGGGCTGCATAATTTGATTGTAATCGTACGCGAACAGATCATGCCACTTTAGTGCGAGTCACATCGAGCTTAAGTAAGAATAACCAAGAAATTTGGCTCCTTTGTCCAGTTATAAGATTGCAGCTGTACCCGTTTTTTCGAGTAATCAGCCCCCATAACTCATAGGCATCATGGCCGGGTCTCCGGGTTTTGTGATTACTTATTGAAGCAGATCACCCCCCGGAGACCTATATTAACACAATGTATTTCAATGATACTGATGTATTGATAGTAACAATGTCACTTACTTGAAACTGGAGCAAAGACCATGATAAGACTCGAAACCATCTTCTTTTATTGATAAGAATTTCTTTTTTGAATCAGCAGGCCGCCTCATTAAAAACCTTCCAGTCCCCGTAGGTACCCTGGTAAGGAAAAGAGTGCGTATGAAACCCGCTGTCGATTACACTGCTTTAGTTACTCCCGAAAGTCGGCCTCGCGTTGGTACGGCCGATGCACATTCTCCACTTGCTATGCCCTTTCGTAATGAGTACCGGATTTGCTAGCCAATCCGGGTATATCGCCCTTGAAGCGTGATCAGCCGCGGATGGTGGTGCATCTTCTTCTTCCCTACTGAGAGTTTTGAAAATATCGTTCCTGATGAAGCCTACCATCTTAGGGTTTTGTTCTGCCCTAACTTTTGCTTTGTCCCCTTCAGGAGTTGGCTTTTTTGACGTTGCCCTCTCTTCTAGGTCAACCTGAGAACGGTAATGTTTGAGCTCTTCCTTCCTACAGGCTTGCTCGGCCATTGCCGCGTCTCCCTTATCACACTCAGCTGCTATATCTCGGTTTCCGTGTATTGTAATGGTCTTCTTGGGACCCGGGATTTTCAGTTGTAGGTACACATAACACGGTCTCGCCATGAACTTGGCATAAGCCGGCCTCCCAAACAATGCGTGATAGGGGCTGCGCAACTTTACTACCTCGAAGGTAAGCCACTCGACTCGGTAGTTGTCCTTTGACTCTCCAAAAGCTACTTCCAGTGCCACCTTTCCTTCAGGGCATGCTGAGTGACCCGGCACTATCCCGTGAAAAACTGTTGTACTCTTTTGCAGCTGCGATTCCTTTAAGCCCATACGCAGAAAAGTTTCCCAGTACAGGATATTGATACTACTTCCTCCATCCATCAAGACCTTTTTCAGCTCGTAGCCGTTGACCTGTGGTGCTACTACCAAAGCTAAGACTCCCGGGTGATCAACTCTATCCGGGTGATCCTTCCTGCTCCATGTTACCTCTTGTTCTGACCATCTCAAATACCTTGGGACAGCGGAAGAGACCGAATTAACTGCTTGTTTCAGTATCTTCTTATCCTTGTTAGAGCCTCCTGTAGTGTGCACATGATATTGACCCAGCTGTTTGGGGTTAGCTTGAAAGCCTCCTGCTCCACCTTGATTGTTACCTTGATTTCCAGCTGGCGGATTGCCGGCTGGGGGCGGTCCGTTACCCGAGTTTCCACCTAGACCCGGACCTCCTCCTCGGCCCGCACCTCGCATAGCTCTGTTCACTTCCTCGTTCTTCCACCTTTGTAAGTCGGCACATTGCTCCAATGAATGATTGGCCGGCTTGCCATTCCTGCTATGCTTCGGGCACGCCATCCTAAATATGTCCCAACTGTTACTCGGTCTTGGAGGTCCTTGGTAGTGTCCCCCATTGTGATTTCCAGTATTAAAATTCCCTTCGGATCTAGGTCTTGAAGACCCGGCCTCCGTGTTGGCTACAAACTCGGAATTCCCTTCAAACGGGCGCTTGTTTTGGCTACTTCCATTATTGTTTGGCGCCGATCCATTGCCGGTTTTCCCGCTGCTACTTGCGTTTGCTTTTGCTTTCTTGTCATCAACTTCCTCCTCTGTGGTATCCGTTGCAGCGTGTTTGTTGCACGCATCCATTAACTCCCCCATTGTAACCTCCGCTGCATTCCTACTAGATTTCATGCGAGTTAGCTTTTGCACTAAAGGAACATACTTACATGTTTTTGCCATAGCTTGTAGCGCGTCCTTAGGCTGGATATCCGTAGACGAGTGGAGTATCTCCATAACCCGGCGTACCCAGCTGCGTGCTGACTCTCCTTTCTTCTGAACGCATCTTTCTAAATCATCGATAGTAAATAACTTTCTGCATGTCCCATGAAAGTGCTTGATGAATGCGGTCTTTAGCTCCTCCCACGATTTGATCGATTTTTCCGGTAGGTTGGTGAACCATAACTTTGCTGCTCCCTCTGACATCATTAAGTACATGAATTTGGCTTGGAGATTTTCGGACGCGTTGCGAATTGACATTGCCATCTCATAGCTGCTCAGCCACGTTTCTGGATCCATTGTTGGCTCATAATTTACTACTTTCCCCGGTTCTTTGAACTTCTCCGGGTACGGTTCTGCTCTGATATCGTCCGAGAGGCACTTCGGCCCCGCAAGGGTGGTTGGGGTTGGTCTTGCCCGGGAAACGCGTGACCCGGCTGGGGGTACCGCGGGGTGCGGCACCACCGGTAACTCGTGCGCTGCAGACCCGGCCCCTGCTCTTCTGGCTCTGGAACTGTCCACCACCGCCTGCGCTGCTGATTCTACGGGTGCTGTCTGGATACGCGGTGGAGGCGGCATTTGCTGCTGCTCTTCCCTTCGTTGTGCCGCATTTGTTTGAACATGGCCCTGTTGCTGACTGGCGTACGGCGTCCCATGCATCCCGCTCCTATGATCCGGATAATTGGCTTGCTGTGCTACCGCGGTGTGTAGTAGATCGATTGCTCGTCGGGTTCCTTCCGCATGAGGCGAGTCTCCCACAGGGATCTGGTTTAATGCGAGCGTTGCTGCGTACACGTTGTCCATGGGATTGTTGTAATGACCCGCTGGTGTGCGGAATCGTGATGGTGGTGGCGGCATGGTATTGACGGCTGTCACCCCTGTCTGTGGCAAAGGTAACCCGGCTGGCGCGTTTACCGGATGTGCTCCCGTTGAAGGTCGCGGTATGGTCCCTTGGTTCGTCGGTGGAATCGGCTGATCTTGAGGCGTGAATACCAGGGCAGTCGGGTTAATCACCCCTCCTGTTGCCGGCAGCATAGTTCGGTGTCTTTGGTGCATCCTGGTCGTTTCCTCCCGGAGCCGGGTCTCTCGGTCATCCAATTCGCGCTGCCGCGCGACCACCCCCTGCCTTTCTGCTTCCACTTGCCTTCTTTGCTGCTCCAACGCACGACGAGCCACGTCCAGGTCTCTTACACGCTCTGCCGCGTTTTCTGGGGTAATAACTGTGGCCAAGACTGTGGGATCCAAAATCAAATTATTATCAAACAGAGCCGGGTGACGCGGGTTTGAGGGGCCCGCCCCCGGTGTCCGGTTTGCTTGGAACCCGAACATATTTGCGTGTCGCTCCTCGTCTGCTGGGCGACTGGTGACAGACGCCGACTCTCCATCGACCTGGGCCAAGACCGGGTCAACTGCTCCTTGCTGCTGGGCTGCCGCCTGAACCGCCCCGGCTGGTGCCGCGGCCGCGTTTTCTTGATTGAGATTGGTCGCGGGAGCCGCATAAACTGCAACCCGGCGCATGATGCCCGGTGTAGATTCGTATTGTTCTTCCTCGCTGTTTTCCTTTTCGTATCGATCCTCCAATAGATCCCGTATGGACTCGGTATCATCCTCCCTCTCTATCTGACCCGTTGTTCCAATCGACTCTTCTTTTTCCGATCGGACATACGTGTCTTCCCCTGACACAGAATCAGATCCAATATTATCACAATTCGAACTGGAAGTACATACCATACCGATGAAGACGTTGATGCTGCCGACCGTCACAATGGATCCGGTTTCGAGATGATCCGACTCTGGCCCCCAGCCAGAATCGTCTACCATCTTCCCTCCTTTGCTGTTGACGTAGATTTCTCCGACGATGAGGTTCTTCATGCTCTTCCGAGCTTCTCCCGTGATGTAAATACCTTTGGACGCAGGCCCCACGGTGGGCGCCAACTGTCGTGGGATAATCACGGCAGATGTTACCTGAGGTAACTGATCTTGGGGCAAGTCGACACAGGTATTCGGGAGAGGGTTTAGCTCAAAGGAAGACATGGCAAAAGCGATCTGAGAACCGGAGAATAACTCGCCGGATCTCGATATCAATGATACTGGATACTCGATAATAGGTATTACAACTATGACTTGAATCTCTGGCAAACTAAACCTAGGGGCCGGTTTATAAAGCACCCGTACACCCCTAACTTGCCCTTCAAGGCACATCTTGAGTCCTACTCGAACTCCACATACAAAGCCTAACTTTCCTTATCGCAACCCACAAGCCGGGTTACGAACGCTACACGCCCTGGGCTTTCCAGAAGTTTCTTTGCCTTTAGCCGGATCTGGCCCAGCCGCCGTTTGGGCCGGGTCACACCAGGGAGTCGGCATACCGGGTTACTATCCCCTCATCACTACCAGCTTCGGGGACTAATGTCGGGGGCTACCCCCGAGTATGGGTAAGACAGGTGGTAAAATGAAGACCAGGGTGCAATCTACCGAGTTGGTGGCTATCCGGGTACCCTCTACCCGGTAGTCTCTATTCGGTCATAAGTATTGAAGGCCAAGAGACGATAAGGAGAAAGATTATAATCGTCCGGGTAGCGGTCAGGTGGTCTGAGTAGATGGGCTGCGATTCTACCCGGGCAAGAAGTCAATGGAGCTGTTCTGACAAGATCCCGCGTATCCTATAGCCGTACAGGCGTGCGGTTCAACTTACAGAGCGCGTGATTATCCGCGCTACGGCGTGGCTACAGTGAGGTAGGCGCCTGTCAAGTCCTGTCAGTGACAGAGGGGACAGGACATGAGGTAGGGCCTACTCTATGTGACTGACAGGGTGGACAGGTCCCGTCAGCCGGACGGCTCGGCGACTTCCCGCGCCGGCGTCAGCGAGAAGCCGGAGGCGTGCTCTGCTCCACAGAAGGCATGTCCCATCAAGTTGTACCTTTTATTCTTTGTTTATTCGGCTGGGCACCAGTATATAAGGTGCCCTGCCCCCTCCTGCGCGAGGGACGTTGCCTCAGATCGCATTTAGTACAAGAGCCAGCACTAGAGAGAGAGAGAGAACAGCAGAGTGGCTACTCGGCTGAGAGGCAAAGTTGTACTATGGCTACTCGGAAATTATACATACAGAGAGATAGGCAGGAGTAGGGGTGTTACCTCCACACGAGGGCCCCGAACCTGGGTAGTTCTTGTTGTTTGCAGCGTTACCTGAGCGCGGCTACTCGCCGTGTGATCCCTCCCCGGATACCTACATCGTCCATCGGCCCCAAACTTAAGCCATCCCTATGGCATCAGTCTTCTCCACACCACGACACAACCTAACACATTTGATCAAATAAAAGCACTTACAACCGAATACACGGAAATAGGAGACGTTGGGCTTGTTGCCGGTGAGGATCTCATATGGAGTCTTGTCCAAGCCTTTGCGGATGTAGAGGCGGTTGGAGGAATGGCATGCGGTGGATACGGCCTCGGCCCATAAATATTGGGGAGAAGTGTACTCCGCCAACATGGTCGTTGCCATATCCAAGAGAGTGCGATTTTTTCCTTTCGGCAACACTATTTTGTTGAGGAGTGTAAGTGGCGAAGTATTGATGACGAATGCCTTCTTCACTAAGGAATTCATTCAAAGTGTAGTTCTTGAACTCCAAACCATTATCACTCCTAATAGCTATTATTTGCACATTGTGTTGACGTTGGACTTCAATGGAGAAGTCGATGATGGTTTGTTGAGTTTCACTCTTGCACTTGAAGAAATAAACCCAAGTGTATCTTGAATAATCATCGACAATCACCAAGCAATACTTCTTGCCACCGAGACTTGCCTCAGGCACGGCACCAAAGAGATCAACATGGAGAAGCTCCAAGATCCTCTTTGATGAAATAATAGTCTTGGACTTGTGCACCTTGTCATGCATCTTTCCTTCAACACACGACCTACAAACGTGATCCTTTGAAAAGGAAACATTTTAGTTTAGTCCGACAATAAGGCCACCTTTGTGAAGACTTTGCAAAGTTCTCATGTTGACATGGGATAGGCGGTGATGCCACAACCATCCCAAGTCTGCCTTTCCGAAAAGACACATTGTTTGAGAGTTGGTATACTTCAAAAAGTCCACCATGAACAACTCATTTTCAACATGTCCCACGTAAGCGACGTCAAGAGTCTTTCTCCTCAAAAGGAGCACAATATCAACATCAAAAAAGACGGAGAAACCCATCTTTCCAAGAGAGCGGACGGAAAGTAAATTGTAACCAAGGGATTCGACAAGCATGACATTCACGATAGTGATATCGGGAGCGACCACAACCTTGCCGACCCCGGATACCTTAGACGAGGACGAGTCTCCATAAGTGACGGTTGCTTGTATGTCATTTGGGTGCAACTCCATCACAAGTTCTTTGCTTCCGGTCATATGGCTAGTGCATCCACTATCAATTATCCATTTAGTCCCACCGGAAGCATATTCCTGCAAGAGATCATTGACTAGAGTTAGGACCCGAGGAGGGTCCCTTCATGTTAGCAACAAGGGTCTTTGGAACCCAAATAGTATAGTCAATGAAACCCTCAATAAGACCAACATATTTAGCTTGCACAACACCATAATAATCAACATATAAGAAATGGTGTGGATTGTGAGTTCCCGCGGAGGTGCTACGAGTAGTGTTGTCCCTCATGACACTACTACACGAGGCAACATTGTTTGCTTGAGCGGGCATGCTAAGAGTAGTGTTGTCCCTAATGACAATACCACCCGAAGCACCATTGTTGGTCTTCTTCTTGTTCTTCTTCTTGGAAACATAGCCAAGACCTTGTTTGCCCACTTGTTGCCTTGGAGCACTCAATTATGGTCTAGCAATGTCCACATTAGAGCTAGGAGCAACAACTTGTGGGCTAGGGATCACAACCTTCTAAACTTGAGGGCCTTTGCCCTTGAGCCTTGCTAGCTCATCCTTCAACCTAGCATTTTCCTCAATAATATTTGCATGATCACAAGAAGAAGTAGAGGTGCTAGGATTGTTAGGTTGATTAAGTTGAGTTTGAAGTTGTTCATGCAACTCTTTGAGGGATGAGTGTTGGCTTTCCAAGGCTTTGTGAGCCTTGGTTAGCTTTTCAAACTCCTCTATTAGTTTACCATGACCAACCCCAAACTCGACTTTGTCCTTTTTAGCCTTTTTATATTTAGCAATAGGAAGATCACGTTCCTTAGTGATGTTAGAGACAAGTTCATTATGAGTTAATTCAATAGATTCAAGTTCATCCTCTAGAGAAACTCTACCATCATGATCTTCCTCAAGAGTCATAGAGAGGGATGCAATTTCATCCGCATCCCTTATTTCAACCTCACCTTTCTTCTCAAGAACATCTTGGGCCTCTCCCAATTGCCTCATGAGATAATCAAAGTACTTCTTGGTCTCCCCTTGCATGTTAGACATAAAACGTTCCAAGGAGACCCTCTCATCTTCTACTCTAAGACTAGCAAGATGTTATAGTTCACTAGGGGTCTTAGAGTTGGAAGAAGGTGATACCTCCGTGGCCTTAGCCATGAAGCTCTTGGCATTTCGTTGAGGAAGATCGTCATTGGGGGATTCAAAGAGGGATGAAGATGATGGAATAGAGGAAATAGCAAGAGAGGCCACTTCACTTGTGGTTTCTTCTTCTTCATCACTCCCGGAATCATACTCCTCTTGAGTCAAGAGCACAAACTTGGTGGGAGACTTCTTGTTGAATGGTTTGTTCTTGAAATAAGGTTTCTTGTACTCAACCTTGGACTTGTCCTTGCGAATGAGCTTTTCACTATGGATCCCTCTATTCTAATAGGGACACTCCGCAATGAAGTGGTGCTTATCTTGACAATTGAAGAAAGACCTCACTTTTTGAGCCCCATCATTTCCGTAGCGAGACTTGGTCTTTTGCTCAACAAATCTCTCCATGGTGGAAAGCTCATTCGCAAGGACAAGTCCAAGGTTGAGTACAAGAAACCTTATTTCAAGAAGAAACCATTCAACAAGAAGTCTCCCACCAAGTTTGTGCTCTTACTCAAGAGGAGTATGATTCCGGGAGTGATGAAGAAGAAGAAACCACAAGTGAAGTGGCCTCTCTTGCTATTGCCTCTATTCCATCATCTTCATCCCTCTTTGAATCCCCCAATGAAGATCTTCCTCAACGAAATGCCAAGCGCTTCATGGCTAAGGCCATGGAGGTATCACCTTCTTCCAACTCTAAGACCCCTAGTGAACTAGAACATCTTGCTAGTCTTAGAGTAGAAGATGAGAGGGTCTCCTTGGAACGTTTTATGTCTAACATGCAAGGGGAGACCAAGAAGTACTTTTATTATCTCATGAGGCAATTGGGAGAGGCCCAAGATGCTCTTGAGAAGAAAGGTGAGGTTGAAATAAGGGATGCGGATGAAATTGCATCCCTCTCTATGACTCTTGAGGAAGAGCATGATGGTAGAGTTTCTCTAGAGGATGAACTTGAATCTATTGAATTAACTCATAATGAAATTGTCTATAACATCACTAAGGAACGTGATCTTGCTATTGCTAAATATAAAAAGGCTAAAAAGGACAAAGTCGAGTTTGGGGTTGGTCATGGTAAACTAATAGAGGAGTTTGAAAAGCTAACCAAGGCTCACAAAGCCTTGGAAAGCCAACACTCATCCCTCAAAGAGTTACATGAACAACTTCAAACTCAACTTAATCAACCTAACAATCCTAGAACCTCTACTTCTTCTTGTGATCATGCAAATATTATTGAGGAAAATGCTAGGTTGAAGGATGAGCTAGCAAGGCTCAAGGGCAAAGGCCCTCAAGTTGAGAAGGTTGTGATCCCTACCCCACAAGTTGTTGCCCCTATCTCTAATGTGGACATTGCTAGACCACAATTGAGTGCTCCAAGGCAACAAGTGGGCAAACAAGGTCTTGGCTATGTATCCAAGAAGAAGAACAAGAACAAGACCAACAATGGTGCTTCGGGTGGTATTGTCATTAGGGACAACACTACTCTTAGCATGCCCGCTCAAGCAAACAATGTTGCCTCGAGTAGTAGTGTCATGAGGGACAACACTACTCGTAGCACCTCCGCGGGAACTAACAATCTACACCATTTCTTATATGTTGATTATTATGGTGTTGTGCAATCTAAATATGTTGGTCTTATTGAGGGTTTCATTGACTATACTATTTGGGTTCCAAAGACCCTTGTTGCTAATATGAAGAGACCCTCCTCGGGTCCTAACTCTAGTCAATGATCTCTTGCAGGACTATGCTTCCGGTGGGACTAAATGGATAATTGATAGTGGATGCACTAGCCATATGACCGGAAGCAAAGAACTTGTGACGGAGTTGCGCCCAAATGACATACAAGCAACTGTCACTTATGGAGACTCGTCCTCGTCTAAGGTATCCGGATCCGGCAAGGTTGTGGTCGCTCCCGATATCACTATCGTGAACTTCATGCTTGTCAAATCCCTTGGTTACAATTTAATTTCCGTCCGCTCCCTTGGAAAGATGGGTTTCTCCGTCTTTTTTTATGTTGATATTGTGGTCCTTTTGAGGAGAAAGACTCTTGACGTCGCTTACGTGGTACATGTTGAAAATGAGTTGTTCGTGGTGGACTTTTCGAAGTCTACCAACTCTCAAGCAATGTGTCTTTTCGGAAAGGCAGACTTGGGATGGTTGTGGCATCGCCGCCTATCCCATGTCAACATGAGAACTTTGCAAAGTCTTCACAAAGGTGGCCTTATTGTCGGACTAAAAGAAAATGTTTCCTTTTAAAAGGATCACGTTTGTAGGTCGTGTGTTGAAGGAAAGATGCATGACAAGGTGCACAAGGCCAAGACTATTATTTCATCAAAGAGGATCTTGGAGCTTCTCCATGTTGATCTCTTTGGTGCCGTGCCTGAGGCAAGTCTCGGTGGCAAGAAGTATTGCTTGGTGATTGTCGATGATTATTCAAGATACACTTGGGTTTATTTCTTCAAGTGCAGGAGTGAAACTCAACAAACCATCATCGACTTCTCCACCGAAGTCCAACGTCAACACAATGTGCAAATCATGGCTATTAGGAGTGATAATGGTTCGGAGTTCAAGAACTACACTTTGAATGAATTCCTTAGTGAAGAAGGCATTCGTTATCAATACTCCGCCACTTACACTCCTCAACAAAATGGTGTTGCCGAAAGGAAGAATCGCACTCTCTTGGATATGGCAAGGACCATGTTGGCGGAGTACACTTCTCCCCAATATTTATGGGCTGAGGCCATATCCACCGCATGCCACTCCTCCAACCGCCTCTACATCCTCAAAGGCTTGGACAAGACTCCATATGAGATCCTCACCGGCAACAAGCCCAACGTCTCCTACTTCCGTGTATTCGGTTGTAAGTAATTTTATTTGATCAATGGTGTTAGGTTGTCTAAATTTCAATCCAAAACTATTGAGGGTATATTTGTTGGTTACGGTGCCGAATCCCACACTTATAGAGTCTTTGACAAAGCCTCACGGATTGTCATAGAATCTTGTAGTGTGGCTTTCGAGGAAAATGATGGCTCCCAAGGGGCGCAATTTAATGTTTCTAATGTAGATGTTGAAATGCCTCAAGAAGCCATAGGAAGGATGGGTGTGGGATATTTCCGCCCCATTGAGGGACACCTTATGGCGACTCGAGAAGGACTATGCTCTACTCAAGTGGAGCCCTCCTCTACAGTAGAAGAACAAGCCAAGGATCCAAGTGTTACACCTAACCAAGAATATGTTCAAGACCCTCCTCTCATTGACCAAGACACTACGCAAGTCGTACCCACTCCTACTACTAATGCGAGTCAAGGTCAAGGCCAAGATCTACCATCCTATTCATCCTCTCCTCAAGTTGAAGCAAGTGTTGAAGATATTGTTGATGATGATGATGATGTTGATCAAGGCCAAGTTGTTCAAGATGGGGACCCAAATGATTAAGATGATCAAGTGATTCCCCCGTGCAATAATGCGGAGATCGAAGCCCGTCGTGTCAAAAGGATAAGAAGAGCTTTGAAGAATATTGATGCCCAAGACAACAAGGTCTTGGAGGATATTCAAGCTAGAAGACCCACAAGAAGGCAATTGGCACATTTTAGTGAGCATCAAGCTCATATCTCCATGGTGGAGCCTAAGAAAGTGTTTGAAGCTCTTGAGGACTCCGATTGGGTTGAAGCTATGCTTGATGAGCTCAATAACTTTGAGCGCAACAGAGTTTGGAGATTGGTTGAGAAGCCCAAAGATTTCCACAATGTTATTGGCACTAAGTGGATTTTCAAGAACAAGCAAGATGGGCATGGCATTGTCATAAGGAACAAGGCAAGATTGGTTGCTCAAGGTTACACTCAAGTTGAAGGCATTGACTATGATGAAACCTACGCACCCGTGGCTCGCCTTGAGTCCACCCGTATCCTCCTTGCTTATGCATCTTCTCATAATTTCAAATCGCAACAAATGGATGTGAAAAGTGCTTTCTTGAATGGTCCACTAAACGAGGAGGTATATGTTAAGCAACCTCCGGGGTTCGAAAATCTCAAATTTCCTAACCACGTTTACAAACTTGACAAGGCTCTCTATGGTCTCAAACAAGCACCTCGTGCTTGGTATGAGCACCTTAGGGAGTTGTTAGATGATCGTGGTTTCGAAGTTGGGAAGATTGACCCCACTCTCTTCACCAAGAGAGTGAAGGGAGATCTTTTCATATGCCAACTATATGTGGACGATATCATCTTTGGCTCAACTAACCAAGCTTTCAATAATGAGTTCTCTAAGCTTATGACTGACATGTTCGAGATGTCCATGATGGGTGAGCTTAAATTCTTCCTTGGCTTTGAGATCAAGCAATTCGCTCGTGGGACTTTCATTTCTCAAGCCAAGTATACCCAAGACATGATCAAGAGGTTTAACTTCCAAGATGCTAAGATCAAGACATCTCCTATGCAGGTCAAGTGCCACCTATCACGTAATCCGAAGGGTAAAGATGTGGATCAAAAGTTGTATCGTTCTATGATTGGTTCTTTGCTCTATCTTTGTGCATCTAGGCCCGATATCGTTTTGAGTTTAGGTGTGCGTGCAAGGTATCAAGCGGCTCCTAAGGATAGCCACTTGGTGGCGGTCCATAGGATCTTTCGTTATTTGGTTCATACCCCAAGATTTGGTTTGTGGTACCCAAAGGGGGCACAATTTTCTCTCAAGGGCTACACGGATTCCGATTGGGCGGGTGATCAAGATGATAGGAAGTCTACTTCTGGGGCTTTCCAATTTCTTGGTAGGTCCTTGGTGAGTTGGTCTTCCAAGAAGCAAAATTGTATATCTCTCTCCACTGCCGAAGCCGAGTATGTAGCCGCCGCAAGTGCTTGCACTCAATTGCTATGGATCAGGGAAACTCTCAAGGAGTATGGAGTTCATTTGGATAAGGTGCCTCTTTTGTGTGACAATGAAAGTGCCATCAAGATTGCATACAATCCCGTGCAACATACAAGAACGAAGCACATTGAGATTCGCCACCATTTCATCCGAGACCATGTGGCAAGAGGGGATATTGCACTATCTTATGTGCCCACCAAGGACAATCTTGCGGATTTTTTCACGAAGCCACTTGATGATGTAAGACTCTTGTTCTTGAGGAATGAACTAGATGTCATTGATTCTAGGAGTCTGACTTGAGGATCTTGCACACACCCCTATAGATGAAACGTGTTCGAGTTTAGGTGTAGGCATGGACATAGGGGGAGTGTTATCCTAACACATTGGGTTCTCCCTCCCCCCATTATGCCCAAAGAAAAAATTCATTGTTATCTCTCCTTTTCTAATGTTGAATTATGAGCTTCAATGTCGAGTAATGGCAATGCCCCCAAGATGTATCTTCGCGGTTGCATACCATGAACTCTTACATGGTGGCTTAGGTCACCAACCTCTTCTCCTTTGAAGAGCTGGTTCTTAGTTGGATATATTTTGGTTTATTGTGTTATCTTTCCGAACACTACTTCTCGTTGCTATTTCGATCTTATTTGCATCTTCCCCGAGAAGTAAGACTAGGAAATCTAACCCCTTTGTGTCTTTGCTCTATTTTGTCCCCTCCTATGTTCATCTATGCATATGCCTTACTCCACACAAAGTCACATCATTCCTAGCCTTTCAAAACTGTCATTTCTGGAATAGTTTGGAGATTTTCTAGTCTGCCCGGAATTTTTCTGGTCGAGCCCGGAATCATTACGGCTAGGTCGAATTGTTCCGGAATAATTCCGGTAGCTTGAATTTTTCCGGGCTATACCGGACGTGCCAGTTTTCCTTATAAATAGGCCCGCACGCACGGGAAGCAGTTTTCCTCCACTTTTCCCCTCCTCCCGTGCCCTAGCCACCAAAATTTGCTGAGTTTGTCCCCGTTGTCCTTAGGGAGGATTGTTTGATCCCTCTTTTGGACAAGGACTCCCCCATGGAAGGTATTCTGATTGGCATCTCATCTTTTTCGTTTTGGTTGGTTGTTTTTGGTTCTAGATGAAATCTCACCTAGGGTTTGATCTAGATCCGAGTTCTATCAACTTGTTCATCGTGCTAATCCCTACCTAGATGCCATGGATTCGTAGATCTAGTCTAATCACTTACCAATCTAGACTTAGATCCATCTTATATATTTTGTCACTCCCACGAGTTCCAGCACTTAGATCAACTCTAGGATCATCTCTGTGGTACCCCTAAATGTTTGGTACAGTTTTTAAGTCAAGTTTTCGATTTTTTTGGCATTTTCTCGAGTCAGATCGAGGAGCCCAGAATAATTCCGGACGATTCCGACCCAGTCGGAATAATTCCGGGCCTCCGGAATTTTTCCGGATGCTGCCAGAATTTCGAGAACTTGCACTGTATCAAACCTTTTGGAGTTCCTTTGTCCCGTTTGGCATATGCACTTATATTTTGCTATTCCTATGTCCTCTATTCACAGGTTCTGGCTCACGCACTGGGTTGAAGAGGAAGCAGTTAGTAGGAAGGGTTCTCGTCCCACCAGGGGTCGCATGTCTGGTCACCCAACTGGGAACCGTGATGAGAGGGAGACTAAGAGGCTGCCCGAAGGGGATCTCAAGAGTTACACCATCCCTCAGTGGAAGCACATCAAGAGGAAGAACCCGTACCGCTTTGTTGAGGCCACTTGTGAGGACCCTCGCTTCTGGACCAACCTTCAGCTAAAGTGTTGGGAGGATTTCTATTCCATTCAGCGTCCTCTTGTCTGTGAGCAGGCTCAGATTGACATGGACTTCTATCATAGGCACAAAAATGGTGATCTCCGTCATGTGCATGCTTTCCTGTTGAAGCTGGGATTGATACCTCTTCTGGATATTGAGTGTGAGTATTGCCCAGACTTGGTTGCTCAGTTCTACTGCACTCTCCACGCCACGGGTGATGCCTCACGTACTATGACTTGGATGTGTGGGGAGCAGGAGATCTCGAGCAACTTGGGTGAGTTTGCTGAGGCGCTAGGATACAGGTGGACTGCCACGTATGCTAATCATGGTTTCAAAGTTCATGACAACCCAGAGTATGATAATTCAAGCTTGGAATTCTGCTATCCTCCTGATGCTCAGGGCAAGACTAGGCCCTTCAACTCCAGCATGTACCCCTACTACAACCTGCTATCCAAGATCTTCCGTGCCACCATTGTGATCAAGGCTGGTGACTACTTTGCTATTAGGGCCTTTATGGTGAACCTCATGTTCCTCACCAGGCCTCAGAACCAGAGGAAGATTGATGTGATGGGCTTTGTGTACCGTGAGATTTGCATTGGGGTCATGGAGAAGAGGAAGCCCGCTTTTGGCCCACTGATTCAGAGGTTCATTAATGCCAAAGTGGAGATTGAGATCATGGAAAACTATCCAGTGGTCAAGGGCAAGAAGATGGTTCCTTCTCTCATTCGTGGTGTGGAGATTCCGGAGTACACAAGGGCCAAGTCTAAATCACCTATGGCCACTCCTTCTGCTTCCACGAGTGGTGCTTCTGAGCGTCCTTCCAGTGGCATTGCAAAGTTCTTTAAGGCAATGTTCAGTATGTGCAGCGACACTAGGGCGATTGCCCATGAGGCTAGGGAGTTGGCCAAGGAGACTCGGAGCATTCATAACGCCGACCCCAGAGATGCTGGGATAGAAGTGCCTGCTGATCCTCCCTCTCTTGCTGCTGCTGACCTTGTTCCCATTGAGATGCCTGAGATCCATGATGATGACTTCTACTTTGGTGTGCCTCCTGCTGATGTTGATGATGAGGGAGAGTTTGCAGAAGATGACTTTGATACTGCTGGGCTTGGAGGTCGTGATCATGAAGAGGAGGAAGAGGAAGATGAAGATGAGCACCGTGGAGGAGATGACTTCGAGTGATCTCTTGGGATGCTAGTTGGACTCGTTTTCCCTTTTTTGGCGTCTTGATGCCAAAGGTGGAGAAGGAGTCCCCATATTAGGATTCCACGGTCTTTGCAAGGGTGGGAGCACGAGTCTTTTGCCTTTTGATTTCGATCTTATAGGCTTGTGCTCCGGTATCTTTAGTTCGTTTTCTTCGTTTGCAAACTTCGTATTATTTGTGTGGAACCTTGTGACGTAATTGTGTCACCCTACCCGTGGTTATGCTACTATTTTCATGCTTGCTATTATCTATATTATTATCTATATGCATGTTGTATGAACTTGTTTAGACGGCTTGGTGTCTAAAACATAGGGGGAGCAAAGCTTATGAAGTGTGTGTCTCACGACACACATCGAGGAAGAACTCCGTCTATTTTTTGGACACCATTTCTTTAGTTCATCTTGTTTATCCCCGTGAAATCTTTATGTTGTCATCAAACACCAAAAAGGGGGAGATTGAAAGTGCATTTTCGATATCTCGTTGTTTTGTGTGTTTGTTAACAACATAAAGAAGTTACTAACCGTATGTGCTATTTTGTCAAAGGATTTGGTCTTAAATCAGCACATATACGGTGTCGAAGATATGGTGAAGAAATCAATGATCAACGGATTTTTTCTGGCCTGAAAAAGAGCTCCAAAGCCCGGAATTATTCCGGACCAGCCCGGAATTATTCCGGGCCATTCCGACTTCAACGTGAAAATCCTCTGTTGCCATCCGGAAAATTCCGGGTGCCGGAATTCTTCCGGACCATTCCGACTTCAACGCAAATTTCTCTGTTGCAATCCGGAATCATTCCGGACCATTCCGAAGCAGCCCGGAATTATTCCGACTTGAACGTGATTTTTTCTACTGCCATCCGGATTGCTCCGGAATTATTCCAGGCCATTCCGGGATGGTCGCAAATGGGCAGAAAATCGACTAGTTTGAGTGGGGACCATAAACAGAGGCTCTTTTTCTTCCCCAAGGGTTAGCTCCACCAGCATTGAAGACTCCATTGATTGAGATCACCCACCAAGATAGATCTCCCTCCTCCTCTACCCAAACTTGTTGAAACTTTGAGGATTGAAGGAGAACCCACGTATCTACATCTTCACCAACCGGTTTTCCATTTCCCCCTCATTAGCTTGAGGGATCTTGGCCTAGGGTTTCCTCTTGTGGAGAACCTAGGCTTCTTGCTACTCTTGGTGATTTGTGATTGTTGGGAGCCCCCAATTAAGTTGTGGGTGTGTGCCCCAAGCTTGTTTGTAAAGGATTCGATCCCCGCCTCAAAGGGGTTCAATAGTGGAAGGTGAACTAGGCCTTTGTGGCGGAGTTCATCGGAGAATAGGGTGAGGCCTTTGTGGCGTTGAGTAGGCCTTCATGGCGAGGTCACACCCCTCCAACGAGACGTACTCCCTTAACAAGGAGGAACTCGGGAATACATCGTGTCTCCGCGTGTCCCATCGGTTACCTCGTTCCCTTACCTTTTACTTACTTGTACTTGTAGCATTTATTGTAGTACTTGTTGTTTTAAGTGTTGTCCTAATTGCATTAATTGCTTGTCTTGCCATATAGGTAAATTCACCTTAATTGCACTATCTAGAGAATTTACCTTTGTGTCAAGCCTAAATCGAAAGAAAAATTAAAATTGGTCGTAGCACCTATTCTCCCCCCCCCCTCTAGGTGCCCATACTTTACTTTCAGTGGGGCCCATGTGGCCCCTCTCCGGGTCTCTTCCGGACTCCGTGGATCCTCCGGGAATTCTTAGACTTCTGGGCTTCGAAATTTCCAATTCCGAGAATATTTCTAGAACAACTTTTCTGAAACTAAAAACAGCAGAAAATAGGAACTGGCTCTATGGCATCTTGTCAATAGGTTAGTCCCAGAAAATCGATAAAAATGACATAAAGTGTAAAGTAAACATGTAGCAAATGACATGAAAATAACATGAACCATCAGAAATTAAGGATACGTTTATGACGTATCACCTTCGAAGTAGGAAAATTCGAAAGCTTGTACATGCTCTATTCGGTCGGCCGGCCTACGCTAAGTTTATGGCGAGACCATGTTAGTTTATCTCAAACTACAGAGGTTGGGTCCAAAGTGGAATATTACAACTGCTGCATTCATAGACATGGCTCAGGAATGTGAGGGAAGGTGTAAATCCCAAATTTTGCTAACAAAAGTGTGTGGTGTTATGTTCATCTCATACATGCATGAAACAAAAATTTGAACCATGTTGAAACAATTTAAATTGAGAATTTAAATGGTTTGAGAAAAAACCCACAAATAGTACTTAAAATGGTTTCCAAAATGTCGTACTGAATATATTTCAATTTCATCAAAGTGAAACATGGTGAGGTTGGAAATTTTGTGAGGTTTCCAAAACTTATTTTTGCAAATTTTTCTGTTGGCGAAAAGGTCCTGAAAACATTGTTTTCTTCTCAGTTTTTAATACATAAGGGGCTTCTTTGTAATTTCTGGGAAAAACTGGGGTTATCGAAAATGCCCTTTGTCTTCTACCTCGAGCCAGAAGGAGCGGCTGCGTGGCAGCCGCGCCGCCGCTGCCACCTCCTACTTGCCGCTTTCTTGCGTGGAAGAGGACACCCCTAAGACGCCGTGCCCCTCACTTCTCCTCCTCCCCCAGCGTTGCTCTCTTCCATCTCGCAGAGAGCCCAAACCCTATCCAACTGTCTCACGGCCGCCGCTTGCCGCCGTCGTTTCCGGCCGCCCTCGTCCATGCTGAGTGTCCCTTTGTCCTCCCCTCGATCTCCACTACTTCCTCGTGTCCTCGGAGAGGCAGGGAAGCCCGGGGAAGGGCTAATTCCGCCGTCGAAATCTCCTCCAGCCGCCGCGGATTTCTCGACGCCGGCGCCGGTTCCGGCCATGTCTCGACCTCCCCCCCGTCACCTCCATCGCACTCAGGGTGAGTCCAGGAGCACGCCGGTACCCTCCATCCCCTTCCTCTCCCTCTGTTTGATTCCGACGCCGTGAAACATCCGTCCGCCGCCGCGCCATGGACGCCGGCGAAGCTCCGGTGACCATATGGTCCTTCCTCCGCCACCATACGCTTCCCCGTCGCCCCCTCTAGCTACTGCCGCGAGCAATTTCACCAAACAACCATCGGATTGCTCGAATTTGAGTTCAACAGAGAGATTTTCCCCAGCCGATGTCATCTTGACGTCACGATGACGTCATAATCATGTTTTATCTGTTTCTCCAGAAAATGTTTAATAATTAATGAAAATGAGAAAATTGGTAAATCATTAATTAATGTTTTATAATTCAAAAAAATAAAAGTGAGGTACCAAATTGATCAGAAAAATAAACTCTATAGGAATAGTTATTTTCATATATGTTTGAGAAAGTTGAAAAATGGCCATTATTTAATGTTGTTAATTCAATTAAAATAGAAAATAAGTTTTTATTCACTAAAATTAGAAAATTAAAAGTTATATACCAAATTGCTCAAAATGACAAATGGAATCTAGTTATGGTGTTTTCAAACCCGATTGAGCTTTTAAAATGGTACCTACTTCCATAATCACCCGAATTGCCCCTCCGGGGTGTGTTTCGGGACTTTTTCAATAAAAATGCCTAACTGACATATGAACCCTAGCAACCCAACGAACATGTTTAGGGATTTATTTAAGTGCATTAATTTGCTCATGCATACATATTGCGCATTGCATCGATGCCATGTGTTGATTGTTATTTCTCTTTCGTTGTTGTTTCCCCCTCGGTAGAACGTGACTCCGAAGAGAAGACCAGCAATCCAATGGTGAATACTTGATCTTAACCGACAAGTCAAGCACTTATTCCAGAAGATCTTTTTATTTGGTTTTCTTATAACCAAGGCAAGCATAACCTCTTATCCGCTCATATATGTTTTCGAACAACATTTGATTCTCGTACTTTGCATTCGATTCCAAAGCATTTGATGCTAGTAGATATAGATCACTTATATACTGCATTGCCTCAATATCCTGATCCACCGCTCCTAGCCGCCATAGATTTGCTTGTGCGCATCGCTAGAGCCTCATATCTGCTTCGCTTAGTCATACATGTTTGTTACCTCTGCTCCATCCAGTTGATGAATCAGAGCTGCGATAATCTAGTATGATATGATGACGTGGTGAGATGAGCTTTGTGTGGATAACTTGACTAAGGCTAGTATGGGAGGCCACTTGGGAAGTGGTTGTTCATCCTATACTCGCCAACCCTAGGATTACGGTCTCGAGCGGAAGCCAAGACTGAGCGTGCAACCACACGCGGGGTCTAAGTAACCGCGCTCGACCAACTAACTTGTTTGGCCAGATCCATGAGTCACGTAGTTTGAGATTTTCATTCGGCACCGCAAATAAAACCTTTTATACGGTTTTGAAAACAAAATGCTCCGCTAGGGCGTGACCGGGGCCAAGTGATGGACGTACACGGATCTTGACCCCGCCTCACAGAGACAGGTGCCGTCAGGAGGATGGCCAACTCCCTGTTGACGGGGTGGCCCTGTCTTGGGTTGACTCATGGATAGGGTCGGGTAAGTTCGTGGCCAGCCACCCTCTGCCGCGTTCCATGGAAGAACGTACATGTGGCGCTAAGAGTCGGATGGTACGTGTGGGTAAAGTGTACATCCCTGCAGGGCAATCTTTTCGAAAAGCCGTGTCCACGGTTATGGACGACTTGGTGAATGTAAAGACCATAGACAACCTGAACATGGCGTAAAAGATGTTGACAAAGCATGGAGTCAATAGATGAAGGGTGCCTCCTCGGATATGCCGAGAGGGGTGATCCTTGTAGCACGTGGGCTGCTGGGAATTGATATTGGTGGTTTTAAAAGATGATGATTACAGTAGTGAGCTTCTCATATGTTTTGAAAACATTCTATGGGACGTGCTATTCCTCCTCGATTTGGAAAATAAAGGTTGCTTTACGCAAATCAGCCTTCATAAAACCCTTTTTGAAACTAGCAGATATATAATAGGTTAACTAAGTCTTGTTGAGTACCTCCCGTACTCAGGTTTGCTTAATTTTGGTTCAGGTGGAGTTCGTCACTTCAGTGGTGGTTCAACGTGGAAATCGACGAGTAGTTTGGGGTTCCCAGGTAGCAGCCTGGAATCTATGGGCTGGGACGTCACCTTATGTTGCGGCCTCTTAGGCCTTTTTGGTTCTTGTTGATTAGCAACATAATTTGCCTTCCGTTGTCTGATGTAATGTTGGGTCGTGTGACCTCTGCTTGTAAGCTATACTCTAGTAACACCTGTTTAATACAACTTCCATGTTTAGAGTACTGCTTTGATCGGTTGTTGGTTTCGAGCTCATTGTTATACAGTTTTGGCTATGCCTGCATAATTGTCGCAGTCGAGGGGTTGTGGAGCCGATGATTCATGTCCGAGCCCGCCTACCGATGTGATTCGGCCTGGGGCGAGGTAACCCCAGTAACCCTTGATTGTTGTTGCACTTTCTGGACACATAGCATCTCTGTATAGCTTTGGTCCCGTTTCCTCCAGTTTCATTCGATTCGTGGACGCTTTGATATGCATAGTTGGTTATGACTAGCATGGATACAAGGAGTAGTAGACTAGGGATCCGGACTACGTGCCGATGAATCCAGTCTGCGTGCCGTTGTTTGTTCCGGCCGGGGCTGGTAACCCTGAAGCCTTTGTGAGTCCATGGCTAGGAGCACATAACAGTATGTATATCTCTGGGTCCGGGGTCGCGACAGGTCATGGTATCAGAGCAGGACTGCCTGTATGAAAACCATACTGCTTGGTCGATGTTTAGTCTAGTGTTTGTGAAAACTACTTTGAAACTTCAAATGATTGTGAAAACCCTTCTTAGGATTCTTTTTCTCCGTATCTGGTATCGCTCTAACTCTGGGTCACCTTACCTGTTTTGGTTTGAAAAGGTTTTGCTATCTCTACTAGTCATTCAAAACCTAGGTGCCTTCTTTGGCAAGGACGTCTTTTACCCAAGTTGACCTAGTGTTGAGTTTCTAGAGTCGTGTGTGTGCCGTTATCTCTTGATTCAACTGGGAGATTCCCTTTCATTCATAATCTCTCAGAGTTGTGTGGGTTCCACATACTCCTGTTCTAAAGTCTCAAAACCCTGAACATCGAGATTTCCTTTTCATCTCGAATGTATCCGTTATCCTCTGCCCAAATTCTTCCAGAGTTATGCTTTCTTTCGAAAAATACTTCGTGATTGCTATTCATAGTGTCCTCTAAGACACTAAGAGAGTAGTTACTCCTTTCGTTGTGTTCTAATCCTTGGACTTGAACCGAAGGTCCCGGAATGTGCTGAATTGCGGTGAGTTGAATCATGTGATTTCTTAATCATGTGGTGTGTATGCTACCAGCATAGGATGCTGACCTTTAACCCAAATTCTGTTCCTTTGGATCCTGAGGAATATGTTTTACCTCAGGGTGGCTAGGTAATCTCAGCTCCAATAGCCATAGGTTTTCTCTAGGAATCAAAAGGATCACGACAAGAGTGTTCTTATGATTCTCATATCTTTGTTCTTAGTTCAGCTATACCAACCTTTTGGCATGGGTTCTACACATGAGTATTACCCTGTGCATCCAACGTGATCTCAGGACTTTCTAGAGCACGTTCCTACTCTTTAGTTGCTTTCCGAATTTCGTCCGTTGTTTGGAAACCAAGTTACATATGGTGTTGGATTCTTCCAATGCATTTGTTCTTGTTTCCCGTCATAACGTTCCACCTTGGAATGTCAGGAGAAACAAACTCCAGTACCTCGTTCATCTCCAGGACCAGGTCAAAGTTTAGTAATCCGCAGATTGAAGAAGTTTTATCAGCTTCTGTTCTGTTCTACCTTCGAGTATCACACTCTTTTATATCACGAGACCGTGTTAAGTTTCATGGCCTTATTGATGAAGTGATGCTCTTACCGTCTTCAACCCCCTTCATCCAAGCTTGAATGCTTGAGTATGATGGGTTTATGCATTGACATGTGTATCAGGTACTCCTAGCAATTCTTATTGCTTCGAAAAACCTAAGAAACATCTGTATCCTTCTTAGCACTATTGGTTACCCGGTCTCAACTTAAATTTGACTGTGTTACCAAGTCCGTTCATTCTGGTGCACATTCTTGGTCAGAGAGTTAAGTTCATGCGGAAGCTCTCAAGATCATATCAGTTGCTTTGAAAAGCAAGCCTCCTTTCAAACTCCAAGACATACCGGTAGGTTGTGATATTCTGGTTGTCTTTCTAGAAGTATCACCAAGTTATTACCTGACCGTAATGTCTAAGCAAGGGGTAATTTGAATTGCTCCTTTCTCCAAGAAACCTTGCTGGATACCTTGGGTTAGTTGGTTGATCTTAAACAACAACTTGGAGAGTTGAAAGGCAAAAGCTCTGCCTAACTTGAACCGTTGTTAAGGGATGTCTAGTTTCTTCTGTGTTGAAGCAGGACAGTATCTCCTCAGTGGACATGCTATCATCCTACCTTGGTTTGATTTGGGCTATCTTCAAATCAAGATCAAATTCAAGGAATATCTCGATGGTGTTTCCAATCATGGTGTTTTACCGGGTACACCTTCATGTCCTTTGGTCTGACCAAAACTCTGCCTTGTTCATATATCCTATGAACCCCTCTTCTCGGAGTGTCTTGATAAGAGTGTTGTCGAGCCCATCGATGACATCCCTATTTTTTCAAGTTGGAAGAGGTTCATGTTTAACAATTGGCACTAATGTTGGAAACTTTTGAGAACCATCTTTGTGTCACCACGAAGTTGTGCTCTCGATGTTCGAAGTGACTTTCTCGGGTTCATGTGATTATGGTGAAAGTTGTCGCCATGGATCCGAGTATAGTTTCATTGTTCTTTTGAGACTAATCCCAAGTTGGTCATCCACACCCAGCCACTGACTGATTGTTCGTAAAAGAGAAGAAGTCCAAGAACTTCGTTATGTTTATAATCGTCTCCCCAACAAGGACTCCGATGTGTTTCATTGAAGTAGTCCATGTAGGTGCAACCGTCTTTCGCAAGTTGTTAATACATGGGTTCTGCAATCTCGCTCATCTTCTTGAGCGTGGCATCATAGTCCATATCTTGAGAATCCAACATATGTATCTTGTTGATAACCGGTGCAACCTATGTGGTCAAACGCGCTGGTTCTGAATCATTCTCCCACTACCCAGAGCTGAATCTCAAGCAGGAACGATGGTTGGTGTTTCCTCAAGGGTATTGAATCAGGTCTTCTCAAAATCCGGCATGGTTGATGTTGTGGTTGACACAATTAGCCGGAAGGCTTAATGTCATAATCCTTTGAATCGGTAAGAACACCCACTCCTCATGAGGATCCTTGTGTGGATTATTCCAGAAGTTTTCCCTCCCCGTTCTCCCAAAACGGAGTTCTACTTTCACTTGATGACCTATAGAAGGCTTGTCATGAGCCTGCTGTCGGTATCTAGAACATCCAGGTGAACCTGGAAGCTGATCTTTCCAATATCTCTTCGTTGAACCTCCAAAACATTTGTATTAATGGAAACAGGTTCACCATGAAAACATCTTGTGTTGTTCCGTGACCGCCATTGATCAGTTTCCTTCCTCAACTGGTATGTACTTGAAGTTTTGTTCATCTCGCACATTGTGTGAATTTGTCAGTCCCTTCAGCCATGGGATCTTAACCATGTGGCAAACGTATTGCTACGTCCAAACCACATAGGAAAGGGATTCCTTATCCCTTACGGTAGTCAATCCCCTTCGGTTATCCATCTTTATGGTGTGACCAAGAATACCTCGTTCATTATGGTGTTCCAACATCCTGTGGTTACTCATATTCTGTCGTGAAGTAACATCCCGATCTTTGACAAAGTTTTCGACAAAGTTTAACGAAATGAAAGTTCCATTATCTTCTGTGTCCACTCCGAAGAGTGAACATGATCCTGTATCAAATTTTCTTCGACGCACGATTACAGTGTTTTCTCGTGTTCTCCCTCCTCTACGGATATTACATTGTGATGTTCAAGACCATCCTCTCCATCTTGGTTATCTGTTTGAAGAAACCTCGGTTTCACAAGTTGTCCAACCTATTTTTTCCAAAAGGATTTAAAGTTTTGTGCAAAGCTCATATTCTAAATCCTTTCAAGACCAATCGTCCGCAAACTTGAAACCATCTTCTATTCACTTCGTTATCTTGATGTGTTTCATGCCTGTTAACTCAAAAGTTCTTTATGAACATTCCTATCATGAGTTAGCCATGAGATAGTCGATCTTCGTGAAGATCAGTTCCTAAGAGTTTTCCCCCTCTACCTAAGGTGTAACCGTTGGATATCTTCGCAAGTGCTACGGGTCAACCTCTTCGATAAGAGAACCGTAAGGTTCAAGAAGATCATCTAAACCGGTGTTCCTTCTTTCTTCTCCTTCGGGAATCTCAGGACGAGATTCTCGTAAGGGGGGTAGATTTGTAACATCCCAAATTTTGCTAACAAAAGTGTGTGGTGTTGTGTTTATCTCATACATGCATGAAACAAAAATTTGAACCATGTTGAAACAATTTAAATTGAGAATTTAAATGGTTTGAGAAAAAACCCACAAATAGTACTTAAAATGGTTTCCAAAATGTTGTACTGAAAAATATTTCAATTTCATCAAAGTGAAACATGGTGAGGTTTCCAAAAATTATTTTTGCAAATTTTTCTGTTGGCGAAAAGGTCCTGAAAACATTGTTTTCTTCTCTGTTTTTAATACATAAGGGGCTTCTTTGTAATTTCTGGGAAAAACTGGGGGTTATCGAAAATGCCCTTTGTCTTCTACCTCGAGCCAGAAGGAGCAGCTGCGTGGCAGCCGCGCCGCCGCCGCTGCCACCTCCTACTTGCCGCTTTCTTGCGTGGAAGAGGACACCCCGAAGACGACGTGCCCCTCACTTCTCCTCCTCCCCAGTGTTGCTCTCTTCCATCTCGCAGAGAACCCAAACCCTAGCCTACTGTCTCACGGCCGCCGCTCGCCGCCGTCGTTTCCAGCCGCCCTCGTCCATGTTGAGTGTCCCTCTGTTCTCCCCTCGATCTCCTCTACTTCCTCGAGTCCTCGGAGAGGCAGGGAAGCCCTGGGAAGGGCTAATTCCGCCGTCGAAATCTCCTCCGGCCGCCGCGGATTTCTCGACGCCGGCGCCGGTTCCGGCCATGTCTCCACCCCCCGCCACCTCCATCGCACTCAGGGTGAGTCCAGGAGCACGCCGGTACCCTCCATCCCCTTCCTCTCCCTCTGTTTGATTCCGTCGCCGTGAAACATCCGTCCGCCGCTGCGCCATGGTCGCCGGCGAAGCTCCGGTGACCATATGGTCCTTCCTCCGCCACCATATGCTTCCCCGTCGCCCCCTCTAGCTACTGCCGCGAGCAATTTCACCAAACAACCATCGGATTGCTCGAATTTGAGTTCAACAGAGAGATTTGCCCCAGCCGATGTCATCTTGACGTCACGATGACGTCATAATCATGTTTTATCTGTTTCTCCAGAAAGTTTAATAATTAATGAAAATGAGAAAATTGGTAAATCATTAATTGATGTTTTATAATTCAAAAAAATAAAAGTGAGGTACCAAATTGATCAGAAAAATAAACTCTACAGGAATATGTTATTTTCATATATGTTGTTAATTCATTTAAAAATAGAAAATAAGTTTTTATTCACTAAAATTAGAAAATTAAAAGTTATATACCAAATTGCTCAAAATGAAAAATGGAATCTAGTTATGGTGTTTTCAAACCCAATTGAGCTTTTAAAATGGAACCTACTTCCATAATCACCCGAATTGCCCCTCCGGGGTGTGTTTCGGGACTTTTTCAATAAAAATGTCTAACTGACATATGAACCCTAGCAACCCAACGAACATATTTAGGGCTTTATTTAAGTGCATTAATTTGCTCATGCATACATATCGCGCATTGCATCGATGCCATGTGTTGATTGTTATTTCTCTTTCGGTGTTGTTTCCCCCTCGGTAGAACGTGACTCCGAAGAGAAGGCCAGCAATCCAATGGTGAATACTTGATCTTAACCGACAAGTCAAGCACTTATTCCAGAAGATATTTATCTGGTTTTCTTATAACCAAGGCAAGCATAACCTCTTATCTGCTCATTTATGTTTTCGAACAACATTTGATTCTCGTACTTTGCATTCAATTCCAAAGTATTTGATGCTAGTAGATATAGATCACCTATATACTGCATTGCCTCAATATCCTAATCCGCCACTCCTAGCCGCCATAGATTTTCTAGTGCGCATCGCCAGAGCCTCATATCTGCTTCGCTTAGTCATACATGTTTGTTACCTCTGCTCCATCCGGTTGATGAATCAGAGCTGCGATAATCTAGTATGATATGATGACGTGGTGAGATGAGCTTTGTGTGGATAACTTGACTAAGGCTGGTATGGGAGGCCACTTGGGAAGTGGTTGTTCGTCCTATACTCGCCAACCCTAGGATTACGGTCTCGAGCGGAAGCCAAGACTGAGCGTGCAACCACACGCGGGGTCTAAGTAACCGCGCTCGACCAACTAACTTGTTTGGCCAGATCCATGAGTCACGTAGTTTGATATTTCCATTCGGCACCGCAAATAAAACCTTTTAAACGGTTTTGAAAACAAAATGCTCCGCTAGGGCGTGACCGGGGCAAGTGATGGACGTACATGGATCTTGACCCCGCCTCACAGAGACAGGTGCCGTCAGGAGGATGGCCAACTCCCTGTTGACGGGGTGGCCCTGTCTTGGGTTGACTCATGAATAGGGTCGGGTAAGGTAAAGGTCGTGGCCAGCCACCCTCTGCCGCGTTCCATGGAAGAACATGCATGTGGCGCTAAGAGTCGGATGGTACGTGTGGGTAAAGTGTACATCCCTGCAGGGCAATCTTTTCGAAAAGCCGTGTCCACGATTAAGGACGAGTTGGTGAATGTAAAGACCATAGACAACCTGAACGTGGCGTAAAAGATGTTGACAAAGCATGGAGTCAATAGATGAAGGGTGCCTCCTCGGAGATGCCGAGAGGGGTGATCCTTGTAGCATGTGGGCTGCTGGGAATTGATATTGGTGGTTTTAAAAGATGATGATTACAGTAGTGAGCTGCTCATCTGTTTTGAAAACATTCTATGAGACGTGCTATTCCTCCTCGATTTGGAAAATAAAGATTGCTTTACGCAAATCAGCCTTCATAAAACCCTTTTTGAAACTAGCAGATATATAATAGGTTAATTAAGTCTTGTTGAGTACCTCCCGTACTCAGGTTTGCTTAATTTTGGTTCAGGTGGAGTTCGTCACTTCAGTGGTGGTTCAACATGGACATCGACGAGTAGTTTGGGGTTCCTAGGTCGCAGCCTGGAATCTATGGGCTGAGACGTCACCTTATGTTACGGCCTCTTAGACCTTTTTGGTTCTTGTTAATTAGCAACATAATTTGCCTTCCGTTGTCTGATGTAATGTTGGGTCGTGTGACCTCTTCTTGTAAGCTATTCTCTAGTAACACCTGTTTAATACAACTTCCATGTTTAGAGTACTGCTTTGATCGGTTGTTGGTTTCGAGCTCATTGTTATACAGTTTTGGCTATGTTTGCATAGTTGTCGCAGTCGAGGGGTTGTGGAGCCGATGATCCATGTCCGAGCCCGCCTGCCGATGTGATTCGGCCTGGGGCGAGGTAACCCTAGTAACCCTCGATTGTTGTTGCACTTTCTGGACACATAGCATCTATGTATAGCTTTGGTCCCGTTTCCTCCAGTTTCATTCGATTCGTGGACGTTTTGATATGCATAGTTGGTTATGACTAGCATGGATACAAAGAGTAGTAGACTGGGGATCCGGACTACGTGCCGATGAATCCAGACTGCCTGCCGTTGTTTGTTGCGGCCGGGGCTGGTAACCCTGAAGCCCTTGTGAGTCCATGGCTAGGAGCACATAACAGTATGTATATCTCAGGGTCCGGGGTCGCGACAGAAGGAGACGCCACTTATGCAGAGTCAGCGTGTGTGAAGGAGGGACTGGAATTTAAAAGCTCCAGATGGATTTTGAGGATATGGCCTCGCTCAAGAAACCAGCTACTGACTCAAAATTGAAGTTCAAGTCTGCTCAGGACACAAAACAGGTGGATTTCACCCCATGCGACTCTTACAAGCAGTTCAACATGGGGGCTCACGTGTCTGATAAATAGTAAAGCACGATCGACGAGTTCCTCCGTGATAATCGGGACATCTTTGCATAGAACCCCCCCGGCTTCCCGCGCAGTGCCATCGTTTCCCATCTAGACATCGGCCGGCTACAAAAGCTACCCTCTTCCTGTAGTCACTTCACACCATCAGTGTAGTCTCCTATCGTCGTAGTGTCCCTCTCGATGGCACCATGCCACACCGCCTCCATACCTCGCGGGTCACGTTCACCCAGCAGGCGGCGTGCCGTGGGCAAGACCCGCCGTCAGACGACGAAGGGGGTGGCAACGACCCCTTCGATTGGGTACACGACGATGGGAGGAGAAGGAGTAGCCACAACAAGAGGTGGCGCAGCAGGAGCTGGAGCAGCCTTAGTAGGAGGCGACGCAGCAGGAGCAGGAACAGGAACTGGAGCAACACTCTCCGATGTGGCCTGATCAGGTCGTGGTATACAACTCGTTCGTCACATGGCGCAACGAGGAGGCGTTCCGCCGTGTCAGGCGGAAAATTCCACGGAGGCAACCGCCATTAAGGCTTCCATCGAGGCCGCCCAGAGGGAGACGTATGTACGCGGAGTGGCAGCCCAACGGCGCATCCACGCTCTCTCCCAGTAAGGGAGCTGCACCAGATAGGGTTGCAAGTTAGGGCGGAGCGGCGCTAGCTAGCGTAGCCGGGAGGCCGTCCGCCTGCCTCCCTGTTGTAGTACACTGAGCCGACGACCAACAACGACGAGCGTGGCCCCTCCAACATGGCAGGGAGCGACGTCAAGAATAATAGGTCTATTTTAAATTTCTCGATGCCTAGTGTAGTTTAAATTTTAATGCAATGTGCTCATCATCAAGTGTTGAAAATGCTAATGTGTTTTTGTTTATGCATACAGTCTTTGGAGCTGTGAGCAACACCAACCAAATTAGCGGATACATGTCCGGTGCCTCCAAATAGGGCATAACTGAGGTTGGCGGACACAATTTAAATGGGTTACAAGAAATACTCTAACCGTTTTTGTCAGAAAATATAGTTTAGTATCTGCGCAGCTTCAAATTACTGATTCGCCCGAAAAGTATAACTAGTCCATCCGTGTCAAAATAAGTGTCATAGAAATATGTTACAACGATGAAGTTAACCACCGTTTTAGTCTCGTCTGTACCATGCTTCAGTTTAATCAGACAGGCAGCAGAACATGCTGATCGGCCATCCATCATATAAAGCTAGTTGAATGATATCGGTCGCCGACTGAGCCCATAGATAGTCATCTCGGCAAGGTGCGCCCAGGTGTCCAACACTGGGACGTGCATCCATTTTCCTTGACCATGCATAGTTTTTTTCTTGGACCATGGATAGTTTGAGATCACGCAGCACGTACCTACATCATACAGTATATGCATGCATGTGCCGCAATGGGAACAGTGGCCGCCCAAAACCGGCCAAACGTGCACATGGATGTCTCTCAAGTCTCAAGGCAGTAGTAAGTAATAGGCACGTGGTGTTTATTCGTGCATTATTTTTTCCTACGCAAATTTTCCTCATGCGCTGTTGCAAAGGGAGCAGTCACCTCAATTTGGACACGGTTGTTATCGTGTCATCCACCCCACCATCGCCATTGCCGGTGACGAGGACAGGACAGCTAGCCAAAATCGCTCAAAAACGGATCCCCCGACCGGTGCTGCAATTCCCCATCCGGCTTGGTCCCGTCCTCCTGTTTATACAAAATCGATATTAAGGCAAGTGGCCAAGCAAATTAAAAACCACCACTTGGCGATCGCATTTACCTATGCCAGATCAAGTTTCAGCTGCTACACTAGAGCGTGTGTGCTGGTGTGCCGGCTAATTAATCCACTTGTGTTAGTTAGATGGGCGTGAAGAGCTTTCTCGTTGCATGCATCATGGGCGAGATACAACTAGCTTTGTGTATCCATCTGACTCTTATGGACTACCTAGCTTTGTGTACCAACTAAGCAATGGATGGGTGGATCGAGATTCGTTTCCGGCTACATGGATCGAGCAGCTAACGACTACGGCCAACCCAGCTGAGCCTCATGGACTAATTTAATCGCATGACTTATTAAGCGCACTGACTCCTAATTAGCTGGAGGAGAAAAAGAGAGTCTACACCTAAAATAATCCGAGTTTTCTTATACTACTGCTAAAAAAAGGAGGATGGTATCATGCAGAAGATATCGGCTTCCGAGCAGTACGTTACGTAAATGCCGCACGTGGGACGGGAAGATTAGCAGTGTAATTAGCTGGGTGCATGCACGGGCCACCAGGGAAGGGAAGGAAAGGATGGTACTCGTTGACGAGGACAGGGCGGGCAGGCCAGATCGGGAACTGGATACGGGCAGAAGCAAATGCAGCGAGGGTGCATGCACCTCGCGAAACAGGGGACGGCCTCGCCCCTGGTTTTGCTGGCGGGGGGCCGAAGCAGAGGCGAGGTGAGCGGGACGTCGCGGTGGCACGACCCAGCACCACATACATGATCCATGCCTGCTCGATGCATTCATGGCTTTCCTAGCGACCGTGGTGCCCTACCCTGCCTTTTGTCTTTCGAATCTCGATCCACGGGGACACACACACGATGGCTACACAACCGTTGTGGCACTAGTCGGGGTTTTTTTTTTTTGACAGGAAACGGTGAGCTTTATTAATCAACGAGGAATAGATTCGTTACAAATAGTCTCCGGATACAATCCGGAATAACACCACGCCAAACACATCTAGGCTTAAGTTCAGAGGATTGCGCTAAACAATGCGCAGCAACATTCCTATCACGACTCACATGAAATAACAAAGCCGACGGGATAACTCGGAGCAAATTCTTGATATCTTCAATCACAGCTGCGCAGGAAGACCGGTCTCTAGCAGTTGCATTAGCCCTCTGAACAACCGAGAGGCAATCAGAGGCAACCCAAACCTGAGAGAGACCTTCCTCTTGAGCATGGGACAGAGCCACGCGGATCGCCATGGCTTTTGCCAGGTTTGGCCGAGACACATTGGAAGCACTCTCCGCGATCGCCAGCAGGCACTCCCCTGTGTGGTTGCGAATGACAATTCCGAAACCAGCCGATCCAGAGGAGGAGAACAGGGCCGCGTCGACGTTGATCATCAAAAACCCCTCCCTCGGGGGCTCCGAGCGAACATGCAGAGAGATCCCGCTCCTACGAACCTGAGGAGAGATGAACAGATGGGAGACAATCATGTCGATATAGGCGCGGATCTTCGTGGCCAGAGAACAGGGGTGTCCCTTAATTCCATCCTCTCTCGCCTTGTTGCGGCAGTCCCATATATGCCAGGCCGTGACCGCGAGGGTTGTCGCCTCCAATTTAGTGCAGGTCGACAAGAACTCCAGGATCCATTGCTTGGGTGTGGTGAAGGATCGGCGACACATACCAAAGCTGAGGTCTTGCTTGATCTCCTTCCAAACCTCGCGGGCAAAAGGGCAGTAGAGAATGGCATGTGCAACGCTCTCAGCCTCGCACAGTGGACACACAGGTAATCCGGTGAGCCAAGTCTCTTCTGCAACTGTTCGCCGGTTGGTAGACAGTCATGAGCGAAACGCCATAGTGTTATTTTCATCTTAGGGGGCGCAGTGATCGCCCATAATTTCTTCCATTGTTTCTCCTCCGACTCACCATAAGAGGACATACCCTGCCCAGTACTGCTTCGGGCTTTCAGATGCTGGCTGCGACGGGATAGGTGATAGGCCGATCGCACTGTGTACATACAAGTTTGTTGTGTGGCCAAGTGGCAAAATCTTCGCCACCAAAACGGCTAATGGGGATCTGCAAGATCTTTGCTGCCACATCCTCAGAGAAGACCTGATTGATATGATCAGAGTTCCAAGATTGTGGAGGAGCCATCAGAGAGTCCACCCGCTGATTCATCATGAGGGGTACTTTCGGAGTGAGAACACAGGGAGCAATTCCAGGAATCCATCTGTCAGACAGGATCCGAACCGATGCTCCATTCCCAATACCCCACACGATCCCTTCCTCGAGGAGTTTTCGGCCGTGTAGGATGCTCTGCCAAGTGAAAGACGCCGAACGAGGGCACCCAGCTGACCAAAAATCACCATGGGGGAAGTATCTGCCTTTAAGAACCCGAGCACACAGAGACTCCAAAGTGGTGATGAGTCTCCAACCTTGGCGACCCAACATTGCTTGATTAAACAGTGGCATATCCCTAAAACCCATCCCTCCCATGGATTTTGGTGAGGAGAGCCAATCCCATGATCTCCAATGCATTTTCCTTTTCCCATCTTTGGAACCCCACCAGTGATTGGCTATGATCTTTCTCATCTCTTCACAAGTGTCAATAGGGAGCTCGAAGCAACTCATAACATATGTGGGCATAGCTTGGATGACAACCTTGAGCATGGTTTCATTCCCAGCCCTAGAAAGAGGTTTATCCGAAAGTCCATTAACCCTCTTCCACATGAGGTCAAAGATGTACCTAAAGGTGACAATAGGAGATCTCCCAATTTGAGTGGGCATCCCTAGATAAGAATCTTGAAGAGTCTCATTGAAAACCCCAAGGCACTGTTTTACCTCATCCTTGACCCCTTCATCACAACCCGAACCAAAGAAAATGGTTGATTTATCCACATGAATTCGCTGACCAGAACCCGCACAGTACGTTGTGAGCACCGAATGCAACGCCTCAACACTTCTCTTGTCACTTCTAGCAAAGAAGATGATGTCATCTGCAAAGAGGAGATGTGATATAGAAGGACCAAATCTGCCATTTTTAATACCATGTAGATCTCCTTGGGCCTCCTTTTTTTTGCAGAAGACAAGACAAACCTTCCGTGCATAAAAGGAAAAGATACGGGCTGATAGGGTCACCTTGACGAATACCCCTCGAAGGTACCACTGGGTCTGTGAGTTCACCATTGACTCTCACCACATACCGAGTTGATGTAACGCAGCGCATCACCGCGTTGATCCATGAGGTAGTAAATCCTAACTTGATCAGGCAACCGTGTAGATAACTCCACTCCACACGGTCGTATGCTTTCATCATGTCAATCTTGAGAGCAAAGAAAGGTCTCTTTGCCCTATGTTGTCTGATTGTGTGTAAGCTCTCGAAAGCAATTAATGTATTATCCGTGATCAACCTCCCCGGAACAAATGCACTTTGGTTCTCAGAAACAATATCCGGGAGAAACACTTTCAGCCTGTTGGCTAGGACCTATGATGCTATTTTGTAAAGCACATTGCACAAGCTGATGGGTCGGAAGTTTTTCAAATGATGGGGGTTTGTGATTTTTGGTATGAGGACAATCACCGAATCACAAAACCCTTCCGGTATTGGATCCCCAAGCAGAAAACTCCGAACAGCACCACCGATCTCCTTACTGAAAAAGTCCCAATGGGTTTGGTAGAATAGAGCGGGAAAACCATTCGGTCCCGGTGCCTTGGTGGGCCCCATTTGGAAGAGGGCCACTTTGATCTCCTCATCTGTATAATCTTTTCACAGCTCCTCATTCATATCATTAGTAACTTTCCGGGGAATGGCATCAAGTACAGAATCACTAGAGGGGCAGGTTTCGAAAGTGAACAAACGATCATAAAAGTGTTGCACCATACCTTTGATCTCTTCCTTGTCATGGCTCAAAGAACCATCCTCCTTCTCCAATCTACTGATCCGATTAGCTCGTTTCCTAGCAGACGCTCTAGCATGGAAGAAAGACGTATTTCGGTCTCCCTCCCGTAGCCAATCAACTCTGGAACGTTGGCGTGCCATTATCTCCTCCCTCTCAAATAGTTCACATAGCTCCTTTTCCACACTACGGATCTCCGAGAGTTGGGCCTCATTGCATCGCAGGTTTTTGAGTCTCCATTCTAGCATCTTTTTTCGGACAGAACCAAAAGACTCCTTGCTCCATTTCCGAAGAGATACAGCTAACCTAGAAAGGTTATCGCATGTGGACTGAATGGAGGGGGCTGCACTTCTTCCCTCCACCCACGTCCTCTCCATAACTTCGGTATAATCAGGGGCACGCAGCCAAGCAGCTTCAAAACGGAATTGTTGTTGAACTGGTCCCTGTCGAGTACCCACATCAAGTCCATCCAAGCTGATACAAATGGCCATGTGATCGGATGTGGTAGTGATCAAATTATCCACCTTAAAGCCACTAAAGCGATCCACAAATGCCGCATTAGCCACAACACGGTCCAACCGTACACAAACCAGAACTTCCCCATGTTGTCGGTTTGTCCAGGTGAATTTTGGTCCTGTGAACCCGAGATCAACAAGGCCACACACCTCAAGGCAGTCCCTAAACCGAGCCATCTGGGGATCCGATCGATATGATGAGCCAAGATGCTCACCGGAGCTAACAATCTCGTTGAAGTCCCCACATACTATCCAGGGGCCTATCCACGCCGATCGTAGCCTTTGGAGAAGTTCCCCAAATTCATGACGGCGATCTCTCCGAGGTTCTCCATACAAAAACATTGCACGCCATTGTTCACTTCCCTCCTCAGAAATGATCACATCAATACAGTGGGAGTTGTAGCCTTTGAGAGTCACCAAAACGGAGTGTAGCCAGAACAATGCAAGACCTCCACTGAGACCCACACTGCTAACCGCGAAACTGCCCGAGTAACCCAAAGACCACATAAAATTTGCACTCTAGAATCCTTCATCTTCGTCTCCGACAAGAAGAGGAAGGTGGGTCGAAAGAACCTCACTAACCAGCAAAGTTCGCCAACTGTCGCGTCCAACCCTAGACCGCGACAGTTCCAACACAGGAGATTCATTGCGTGCGGCAGGGCTGCATCACAGCCTCTGCCTGATCCGCCGATCGAAATGGTGTAGCTGGTGAAACAGTTCTTTGCTTCTTGTTTGAATCCTCTCTAGCTTCTTGTGAATCCCCTCCACCCATGGAAGCAACAGAGGTAGAGGGAGCTTTTGAGCAAGATGGAATCAGGGCCAATGCCAAATTTTGATCCTCACAGCCCTCATGGATAGCACCCGAGGATTTTGCCTTGTATTCTTTTCTTTTTTGGCCACTTGTCCTGGATAACATTGGGTTCCCTTGTCCATCCACTGATTTAGCCATAGAAGGCACACGAGTCTTAGCTGTTTTCCTTGGTGCTCTCGGTTTCTTGGGTTTTTTGGGTGAATTAACTTCACCCGAGCCTTCACCACTCCCTTTCTTACCAAAACTTATATTAGGGCTGTCATGCTGTTTGTTTTGTCCACTCTGGTTGGCATCCTCTCGATCTCTCCCCTGACATTCTCCTTCTTTCGTCAGGGACGCACAGCCGAGCACCATGATAGGGGAGCTGACCCTCTGCATCCCTCTCGCCCGGTGACGGACACACACCAGATGAATGGCCGAGGAGCCCACAAGAATAGCAATGAGTTGGCATCCTCTCGTACATCACCTGGAACACCTCCGTGCAAGCTCTCTTTGGCGAGAATACCGAGATACATCTCAACAGTGGCACAGTCACATCGATGGATACCCTCACACGGAGGTAGTCCCCCCAAGCTCGACCTTTAGCATCCACGTCAACCTTCTCGATAGTACCGAGGCTTCCTGCTAGCCCTCGACCTCGAGCTTCATTCATCAGACTAAAGGGGAGGTTAAGGATGCGAGCCCAAACCGAAAGCCTATTGAAACAGAGATCCCCTGGCTTCGTGAGTGGGTAAAAATCCATGAGAAGCACCGCATGCTTACTGATAGTCCATGGGGCACCTTCCTTGATCCTTGTCAGGTCCGACTTGGACGCGAATTCAGCCATGCACACGTTAGTTCCCAGCGATCGGAGCTCCAATCCCTTCGGGTTTCCCCACGCTGGTCGAAGCACGGACCTGATGGTGTTGATGTGTAATGGGTTCGGCGCCATCACCTTCCCCACTACAACCCACTCCGGACAACCGAGAAGATCATCGTCCTCGTCGTCCAAGACGAAGGCACTAGACTCCTGTGCTGTTAGGTTGAGACGTTGTAACATCTCCCCCATGTTGTCACCTGCCGTCGCTGAAGAGGAGCCCGGGGCCTCAGAGCTCAGGCCATCCTTGGGCTTGATCGGCGCCGGAACTGACAGGGACCTGCCGTCGACCGAGGTCGCGTCAGGGACAAGATCCACCGCTTCCAAACGAGCCCCCGCCATCGCCTCGATCCGCAGTCTGCGCAATCGCCAAGGGTGGGCAGCGAGACCGGCTCGCCCGTGGATCACCCCGAACGGAGACGAAGATGGGAGGGAGGGGTAGGGTGCCCGATCCGATGAGGAGGTGGAGAGAAGAAGTCGGCGTGGAGCAAGCTCGCCGCTAGCAAAATTGGCCGAGAAACCTAGGTTTTCGCCGCTCGAGTCGCACGAGCCTTAGGTAATCGACAGGTTTTAAAGATGCTACAGAGGTGGGTAGGGTTTCACTAGTCGGGGGGTTGGGCGATCGCTCGCTCTGATCTCGGTCTTCGCTCTGCCCCTGCCGCCGAAAATATCTGCTTGTAGCCGTTGGATCAAAGATCCGGTTGATTAACAACCTTCCGGGTAAAAAAAAATTGAGCATACACATTTTTTCGGAGATCTATTATTACTCAAATAGTTTTAGTTATTACACCCGATCTCTGTATAACTTGGATGCACACGGGCCCAACAATTCACAAGTCTGAAAACAACAAATAAGAAAGGGAAATTACTTATCAAAATGAGAAAATGTACATACTGCTATGGTATTGGAGGGCAGATCTGGAGATTATGTTGCCATCAATGTTGTGAAAACAACCCCTCGACCGCAACCCTCGAACCGCGAAGACCCCTTCAAAAACAAAAACAGTTACGGATATTCCACGGGCCGAAGGGCCGAGCATGATCGGAGCAAAACTGTGCACCGATAGATAACTTGCATAACACAAATATTTTTAATGTTAAAAATCTTGTCATTTTTGCGTAGCCATAGCGATCAAATAACGGCAATCACCCACACCCTAGTAAGACGCTTAAACCTAGGATCTACATCATTCAGCCGATTGCCGAAGATATTCGTGATGCTGCGTGGTCGGTGTAAAGTAGAGCCTACCTGGACGACTGGCCATATAAAATTAGAAAACTTACACCAAAAGAAAGAACATGTGCTTTGATGTCTTGTCATGTTGGTGGAATAAACATTCCGTGCCAATTGCGTTTAGCAAGATTATATTTAGTAAGAATTACCCCATGATAAAGATACCACGCAAACAATTTAATTTTTAGTAGGATTTTCATCTTTCAAATTTTCTTCTTATTATTATCAACTAGAACATCAGGTTGGATTAACGTGTTGTACATAGAATCAACCGAGAATTTTCCATTCTTATTTAGATTCCATTGAAATTTATCCGACGCCTGCGTCAACGGGGCATAATCTAGACGCAGTAGCGAACCATTCTAGGATGCTTGCCTACGACCAAATAGACTGTTTCTGAACGAAATATTCGGTGGGAAAGTTCCCATCACCTTAGAGAGTGTATCGCTATTGTGTTGCACAAAGCCAGTTATTGTTCCCGTAATGTTGCCTAGCCTAACTATTTGTCCTTCTAGAACCTAATTTCTTAACAATCCTTAATGAAAAAGTATCCATGTGGGAAAAAGTACTTCTTCGTAGCCATAAGGCCAACTCAGAAGTGTGAAGCACCATGTTTCTAAAGAAACTGAGATAACGCTTGTGAGCCCACGCATTTCCTTCTAAGCAGGGTTTGTCAAACCCCCTCTATGTGATGCCCTCAAACGCAATGCAGCTAGCCCAGCAGCCGTGGACCTCTATGTGATGTCCTCAAACGCAATACACACCATTTCGATATTTGCCAATCTTTGTCCTTGGAAGATTTTCCGGTTGCACTTCTTCGAGATGTTCGACCAAACTTATGACAGTAGTCGCTAGGCTTTCGTTTGTGCTCGAAATAAGTTTTTGTCCCGCTTTATAGATAAAGCAATGGCCATACAAAAGTTAAAAAGCAAATAAAATGCTCGGGTCAACATGACAAACATGTATAACAGGAAAGAAAAAAAGGATATATCTGAAAGAGCACTAGGAAGAGAACGATTTAGCGACTAAGCGAGATGGTAGCCATCCACCAATCCGTCCTCCAAACTCGGCGCAGAACCACTATGTTGAGCCAAGGACTCTGAGTGTCAAGGCACCACCTTCACCAAGGGATGCAACGTAACCACGACGCTGCTGCTCGGCCTAACTAGCCAGTCCTAGGGATTCCCCCGATGCTCGGAGGTGAGTGGCGAGGGGGTACCCACGACGCCTTCCAAGGAAGAGAGGCGACGCCCACAAGCGCCACTGCGTCGGTGCAGAAAAGGTCAGCAGGGATTTCTCATGTACACCCGTCACACTATCCCATAGGGTCCATACGAAGAAGCCCCTGAGAGCGCCACCAGAACTAAGCTGAAGCGCAGCTCCAGCGCGAGCACACATGGACAAGGAGGGCGCATCAACAATGAAGTGGCAAAGGCATCGGGTGCGAAACCCATATAGCTCAGGCCCAACTAGGCCCTGAAAGTAGTACCATACCTAGGCCCTCCTGGCCTAGATCTGGCCTACATGCTCAGGGCACCGCCGCCGCCAGACCTAAACCCGCATCGAAACTAAGCCGAAGCGCAGCTCCAGCGCGATCACACATGGACAAGGAGGGCGCATCAGCAGCAAAGTGGCGAATGCATCAGGTGCGAAGCCCATATAGCTCGGGCCCAACCAGGCCCTAAAAGCAGTACCAGACCCAGGCTCTCCTGGCCTAGATCTGGCCCGCATACTCAGGGCACCGCCGCCGCCAGACCTAGACCCGCCTGGCCCCGGTCCGGCCGGCGCACTCAGCCATCAACGCATTGCCGCCTCCCTGCCTCCTCCCCCTCCAGGATCCATACGCGTGCACCGACATGCACGAAAGCCAGGTTTGGCCATCCACGGTCGATCACCTCACCGCTAGACTAGGATCCATCAACCCCCGTCCGAGCCACCTCCGCTCCGGCAAGAACCTCCAGTAACCTCCCCGGCCAGCAGCCCCTTAGGCAGGGCCGTCGCTGCCGGATCTGGGCCGGCACGGCGCGCAACCAGCCCCACCGAGCATCTTCTCCACTCCGGCCGCTAAGGCCCTCCACCTCCGAGCTTCACGGGAGGCGGAGACGTCACACTGGTAGTGCCGTTCAAGACTACCACTGCCATAACGCCATACCAACCACCCCCTCGGCTTGCACCCTGAGAATAGGACCTACGCGAGAAGAAGCCCCGTCGCCGCCATCGGCCACACGGGCGTAGCCCGACGGCGACCGGGAGGGACGAGGGAGGAAGGCGACCGCATAAGTTAAGTTTTGTGGCGCCGCCTGTGTCGCCCTCGCGAGAGAGACATGGGGACCTAGAGAGTAATATGTTGTTCCTAAGACTTGTTGATCCTAGAGAGTAACATGTCATTCCATCGTTTGTCAATTGATAAGAAAGAGCGCCGATCCATGGCAACTAGATGGATGTCCTCGGATCAAGTGTACATTAATATTCATACCTCTACGGCCAAAGGGTGTAGGTCATGAATCAATACCATTAACCACTAGCCCGTCACTCAGGGGGAGGATCTTGTCTAGGCTCCCAAGTACTCCCTCCGTCTTAAAATAACTGTCATTGAAGTGGATGTACCTAGATGTATTCAAATATTGAGATACGAACTAGTACGAAGCTACCTACAGTTTATCGAGGATTGCACATCGAGGTACCCTCTCTCACGAAACCCTCTCGCGACTGGTTGCCCCCCTAGGCGGGCGACCGACCGCGCCGCCGCACCTCCGCCTCGAGCAAGCTCCCTCCTCCTCTCCCCTTTGAAAGAGAATTTACCCCCTTTGTTTTGATGTTTGTTGAAAACACAATCAGAGCACTAATGTGTGCTAAGTATTTTCAGGGTATTGAACTTATATTTCATATCATGGTAATTCCCTGTGTGCTCATTGTTGGATTAAACCTCAATGGTAGGTTTTCTGCCTGGGCCGGTACTACCGGGCGTTCTCCGGTATCCTAGGATGCGCAATGGAACTCAAGCTCACCTTCTGTCTAACCCAGAACTACCGGGAGCGTGCGGTAGTTCAAGCGCGGTACTACCGCACCCATGCGGTACTACCGGATTTCCATGGAAGAAATAGTTTCTGCGCGTTGGACATGAAGCCCCATGTTCTGGTTAGTTCGGAACTACCGGGTGCGTCCAGAAGTTCAGCGCGGTACTTCCGCACCCGCGCGGTACTACCGGATTTTCTCGGAAGGTTCAAGAAATGTGCGTTGAACTCCATCGTCAACCTTCTTTTTAATCCGGAACTACTGGGTGAGTCCGATAGTTCATCGCGGTACTACCGGGCCTGCCAAGTAGTACCGACTGTGGTCTCCGCTGTGAAGCTGCGTTGACCAAAGGTGGAATATTGTACGGGCGGTACTACCGGAAGGCGTCCGGTAGTACCGGGTGAAGCATTAAATGCCCAAACGGTCATATTTGGGGGAAGGGTATAAATAGCCCATCCCCTTCTTTCCCTAGATCCAGTTCGTCCAAGCATTCAAGTGCATTTATTAGAGCTCACCAAAACTTCGATTCCTCTCAATCCCTCCACTCAACTCGTTGATTCTTGGAGGATTGAAGGAGAAGCCCCCGATCTACATCTCCACCAAGCCGTTCTTCATTTCCCCCCTCATTCACTTGAGGGATCTAGTCTAGGATTTCCTTGTGGAGAACCTAGACTCCAATTCTACATATGTTGATGACTATTGATTGTTGGGAGCCCCCAATTTGGTTGTGGGTGTGTGCCCCAAGCGTGTTTGTAAAGGATTCTATTCCCGCCTCAAATGGGATCAATAGTGGAAGGTGAACTAGGCCTTTGTGGCAGGGTTCATCAAAGAATAGGGTGAGACCTTTGTGGCGTTGAGTAGGCCTTTATGGGGAGCTCACACCCCTCCAACGAGACGTACTCCATTAACAAGAAGGAACTCGGGAAAACATCGTGTCTCCGCGTGCTTTATATCGGTTACCTCATTCCCTTCCTCCTTTACTTGTGCTTGTATTGTGTTTGTACTTGTTCTTGTCATATAGGTAAATTCACCATAGTTGCATTATCTAGAGAATTTACCGTTGTGTCAAGCCTAATCTTGAAGAAAATTTAAAATTGGTCATAGCACCTATTCACCCCCTTCCCTCAGGGTGCCCTTACTATCCTTTCAATTGGTATCAGAGCCTAGACTCTTTTATCAGGCTTAACCGCCTAAGAGTTTAGTATGGCCAATGTTTCGGATGTCGTCGGTTCCACGACGAATGTCTCGATGGATGGTCTCAATGAGTTAAAAAAGTCACTGACCTCATCCATGGAGAGCAAAATCGATGAATTGCAAACTCTCATGTTGCAATTCATGAAAGCCAAGGAACCGGAGACCTCCACTACATCCCCTACGGTTGGACCACCGAAGGGTGCCAAGAATGGGGCAAATGGTGAACCAACTAAAGATGCTTCCGCTAAGAACTCCACCGATAAGGGTACGGAAGGAAAAGAAGAATTCCACGCCGTCGAAGGATTCTATTCTCCCGATCCTCCCATTCCATACCCCCATATAATTCCTAGAGGAGAACCTCATAAATTTATGCACGTTCTTTTGGTGAGTGGCAATATTACATGGAAACTCACTTGAACTCTTCTTGTATAGAACTTTGGAGGGTCACTCGAGATGGATACAAGCCACATGACCCAAGAACTTGACAAGAAGAGAAGCCGTAGATTGTAACCTCAACTACACCGCCGTGTCCATCAACAAGCCGTGGGTCCTAAACACATGCCTCGCCTTCAACAATATTCCAACACCAAGGAAACATGGGACACTATTGTCGTCATGTTTGTGGGCAATGAGAGTATGCAAAGGAATAGGTATGATGCCTTGAGCAATGAGACCGAAGGGTTCTATATGCATGATGGTGAGAGCCATGTTGACATGTACCGAAGGCTCAATACTCTTGCCACCCTATTCAATAATGTCGGTGCCAAGTATATTGATGATGCTTGGATCAAGAGGAAGTACATGATCGCTCTCATGCCTTTCGAGCCCACGGACTTGAAGAGCATTCAAGGAAGACATGACTTTGAATCCTTGACCTCAACCAAAGTGATGCAAGAAGTGTGCTCCTATCAAGTGCAAACCAAAAATGCTCTTGACAACCGTGCTAGAGCACTAGGAATGCACAAAGGAGCATTGGTTGCTTTGAAGTCCAAGGTTGTGTCTAGGGAGGTTGAGTATGAAGGAGATTGCTTTGAGAACTTGGCTACGTTGAAGGATCAAGAGTATGACCTCGTGCTCAAAGATGTCATTGCTCTTACCGTGCAGAAGTTTTGGAAAAATCCATCCAAGGCAAAGGCATATGTTGAGGAGAAGACCAAGTCTCGCTATGAAATGAAGGGACTCAAAGGGTGAGGTCTTGCTTCAATTACCTAGACAAGCACCATTTAATTCCGGAGTGCCCCTTTGAGAATAGAGAACATCATGGTGGAAAGCTCATCGCAAGGACAAGTCCAAGGCTGAGTACAAGAAGCCTCATTTCAAGAGGAAACCCTTCAACGAGAAGACTCCCACCAAGTTTGTGCTCGTGACTCAAGAGGAGTATGATTCTGGAAGTGATGAGAAGAAGAAACCGCAAGTGAAGTGGCCGCTCTTGCTATTGCTACAACTCCATCATCTTCATCACTCTTTGAATCCCCCCAATGAGAATCATCCTCAAGTCAATGCCAAGTGCTTCATGGCTAAGACCTCAGAGGTACATCTCTCTCTCCCCCCCACTCTAAGACCCCAAATGTATTGGTAAACCATGGTAGTCTTAGAATGGACGATGAAATTGCCTCCTTGGAAAATTTTATGTCTAACATGAAAGGTGAGACCAAGAAGTACTTTGATCACCTCATGAGACAACTGGAAGAGGCCCATGAAGCTCTTGAGAAGAAAGGTGAGATTGAAAGGATGGATGCGGATGAAATAACATCTCTCTCCATGACTCTTGAGGAAGAGCATAATGGTAGAGTTTCTCTTGAAGAGGAACTTGATTCTATTGAAGAGTCACATAATGAACTTGTCTCTAATATCACTAAAGAACGTGATCTTGCAATTTCTAAATATAAAAAGCTAAAAATGATAAGTTTGAGTTTGGGGCTGGTCATGAAAAACTAACCGAGGAGTTTGAAAATCCCACCAAGTCTCACAAGGCCTTGGAGAGTCAACACTCTACCCTCAAAGAGTTACATGAACAACTTAAAACTCAACTTAATCAATTAGACAAACCTAGCACCTCTACTTCTTCTTGTGATCATGCAATTATTATTGAAGAAAATGCTAGGTTGAAGGATGAGCTAGCAAGGATCAAGGGCAAGATCCCTCAAGTTGAGAAGGTTGTGGCCTCACGTCCACAAGTGGTTCCTTCTAGACCACAAGTGAGTGCTCCTAGGCCACAAGTTGTCAAGCAAGGTCTTGGCTATATTGCCGAGAAGAAGAACAAGAACAAGAAGATCAAGAAGAAGGCCAAACATGTTGCTTCGGGTGGTATTGTCATTAGGGACAACACTACTCGTAGCATTCCCGCACAAGCCAATAATGTTGCTCCTAGTGGTGGTGTCATGAGGTACAACACTACTCGTAGCATTTCCGCGGGAACTAACAATCAACACCATTTCTTTTATGTTGATTATTATGTTGTTGTGCAAGCTAAATATGTTGGTCCTATTGAAGGTTACCTTGACTATACTATTTGGGTTCGAAAGACCCTCGTTGCTAACATGAGGGGACCCTCCTCAGGTCCTAACTCTAGTCAATGATGTCTTGCAAGACTATGCTTCGGTGGTTCTAAATGGATAATTGATAGTGATGCACTAGTCATATGATCGGAAGCAAAGAACTTGTGACGTAGTTGTGCCAAATGATATTGATGCAACCGTCACTTATGGAGACAAGTCCAAGTCTAAGGTATCGGGGTTTGGCAAGGTTGTGATTGCTCCTGATATCACTATCGTGGACGTCATGCTTGTTGAATCCCTTGGTTACAGTTTACTTTCATTTCGTGCTTTAGGGAGGATGGGTTTCTCCGTCTTCTTTGATCCTGATATTGTGGTCCTTTTGAGGAGCAAGACTCTTGACGTCGCATACGTGGGACATGTTGAAAATGAGTTGTTCGTAGTGGACTTTTCGAAGTCTACCAACTCTCAAACAATGTGTCTTTTCGGAAAGGCGGGCGTGGGGTGGTTGTGGCATCGCCGCTTATCCCATGTCAACATGGGAACTTTGCAAAGTCTTCACAAAGGTGGCCTTATCCTCGGACTAAAAGAAAATGTTTCCTTTTCCAAAGATCACATTTGTAGGTCGTGTGTTGAAGGAAAGATGCATGATGCCGCCCACAAGGCCAAGACTATTATCTCATCAAAGAGGATCTTGAGATTCTCCATGTTGATCTCTTTGGTGTCGTGCCCGAGGCAAAAAGTATTGTTTGGTGATTGTCAATGACTACTCAAGATACACTTGGGTTTATTTCTTCAAGGGCAACAGTCAGACCCAAAAAACTATCATCGACTTCACCAACCAAGTGCAACGTTAACACAATGTCCAAATCATGGCCATTAGGAGTGACAATGGCTCCGAGTTTAAGAACTACACTTTGAATGAATTCCTTAGTGATGAGGGTATTCATCATCAATATTCCGCCACCTACACCCCTCAACCAAATGGTGTAGCCGAGCGGAAGAATAGAACTCTATTGGATATGGCAAGGACCATGTTGGCGGAGTATTCTTCTCCCAAATATCTATGGCCGAGGCCGTTTCCACCGCATGCCACTCCTCCAAACGCCTCTACATCCGCAAGGGCTTGGACAATATATGAGATCCTCACCGGCAACAAACCCAACGTCTCCTACTTCCGTGTATTCGTTTGTAAGTGCTTCTATTTGATCAAGGATGTTCGGTTGTCCGAATTCCAATCCAAAACTATTGAGGGTATATTTGATGGTTACGGTGCCGAATCCCACACTTATAGAGTCTTTTACAAAGCCTCGCAGATTGTCATAGAATCTTGTAGTGTGGTTTTCGAGGAAAATGATGTCTCCCAAGTGGCGCAGTTTCATGTTTCTAATGCAGATGTTGAAATTCCTCAAGAAGCCATAGGAAGGATTGGTGTGGGATTTTACCGCCCCATTGAGGGACACCTTATGGAAACTCGAGAAGGACTATGCTCTACTCAAGTGGAGCCCTCCTCTACAATAGAAGATCAAGCCATGGAGCCAAGTGATTCACCTAACCAATAACATGTTGAAGACACTCCTCTCTTTGACCAATTTACTACGCAACATGCAACCACTCCTATCATTCAAGCTAGTCAAGGTCAAGGCGAAGATCAACCGTCCTCATCCTCCTCTCCTCAAGTTGAATAAAGTGTTGATGATGTTTATGATGATGGTGATGATGATCAAGGCCATCAAGTTGGTCAAGACGGGGACCCAAATGATCAAGATGATCAAGTGATTCCTCCTTGCAATAATGAGGAGATCGAAGCCCGTCGTGTTAGAAGGATTAGAAGAGCTTTGAAGCATATTGATGCTTCCGACAACAAAGTGTTGGAAGATATTCAAACCAAAAGATTCACAAGAAAGCAATTGGAAAACTTTAGTGAGCATCAAGCTCACATATCTATGGTTGAACCAAAGAAAGTGTTTGAAGCTCTTGAGGACTCCGATTGGGTTCAAGATATGCATGATGAGCTCAATAAATTTGAGCGCAACAAGGTTTGGAGACTAGTTGAGAAGCTCAAAGATTGCCATAATGTTATTGCCACTAAGTGTATATTCAAGAACAAGCAAGATGAGCATGACATTGTCATAAGGAACAAGGCAAGATTGGTGTCTCAAGGTTACACTCAAGTGGAAGGCATTGACTTTGATGAGACCTATGCTCCCGTGGCTCGCCTTGAGTCCATCTGTATCCTTCTTGCATATGCATCTTCGCATAATTTCAAATTCCAACAAATGGATGTCAAAAGTGCTTTCTTAAATGGTCCCCTCAAAGAGGAGGTATATGTTAAACAACCACCGGGGTTCAAAAACCTCAACTTCCATACCATATCTACAAGCTTGATAAGGTTCTCTATGGACTTAAACAAGCACCATGTGCATGGTATGAGAACCTTAGAGAGTTGTTGGATGACCGTGGTTTTGAAGTTGGGAATATCGACCCCACTCTCTTCACTAAGAGGGTAAAGGGAGAGCTTTACATATGCCAACTCTATATGGACGATATTATATTTGGCTCAACTAACCAAGCTTTCAATAATGAGTTCTCAAAGCTTATGACTGACAGGTTTGAGATGTCCATGATGAGAGAGTTTAAATTCTTCCTTGGCTTTGAGATCAAGAAATTGGCTCGTGGGACTTTCATTTCTCAAGCCAAGTACACCCAAGACATGCTCAAGAGGTTTAATTTCCAAGGTGCAAAAATGAAGCCATCTCCTATGCAAGTCAAATGCCACCTCAAGCGCAATCCGGATGGTAAAGATATCGACCAAAAGTTGTATCGTTCTATGATTGGTTCTTTGCTTTATCTTTGTGCATCTAGTCTCGATATCGTTTTGAGTGTAGGTGTGTGTGCAAGGTATCAAGCGGCTCCTAAGGAAAGCCACTTAGTGGCGGTCCATAGGATCTTTCGGTATTTGGTTCATACCTCAAGTTTTGGTTTGTGGTACCCGAAGGGGGCAAAATTTTCTATCAAGGGCTAAACGGACTCAAATTGGGACGGTGATCAATATGATAGGAAGTCTACTTTCGGGGCTTGCTAATTTCTTGGTAGGTCCTTGGTGAGTTGGTCTTCCAAGAAGCAAAATTGTACATCTCTCTCCACCGCCACCTATATAAGGCCAGGAGAACCACCAGAAGGGGGACTAAGCAATACCGCACCACCTAAGCCTTGAGATTGAGATTTACTCTCGACTCGAGCACCCCCACTATAACCGGTCTATTGTGCTAATACAGATCGACAGAAGAGGAGTAAGGGTTTTACCTCTACGAGGGCCCCGAACCTGGGTAAATCGTGCCCCCTGTTAGCCCACGATTGTCACCATCGCCTACACGTTCTCCTAATCGAAACCCTACCGGTTCACCCGAGGGACTTGTTGAGATGCATATTCGACAATTGGCGCCATCTGTGGGAACGGCGGGCGCTGGATCTACGGCATGTTCGACCTCATCATCGCCAAAATTCAGCTGGAGCCCCAGAACTTCAACTCCAATCGATCCGATCCGAATCGGGTCGGTCATCGTCGCGCCCCACTCGCCGGAATCTCGCCCATCGTTCAACGACCTGGAGAAAAGCGTCACCCTGACGTTTGGGAGCTTCCAATTCTACGCCAACAAAGCGGGGATCCTGCACTTCCCCGAGAAAACCAATCTCGAAGGATCGGACTCTGAGTCGGTCTCGAAGCCTGAAGCTTTCGACTCGCTACCCAACTACGCAAGTCGCGACCTAGAAAAAAGCGGCGAATCCATCCGCCTGAGCACTCTCAACTTCCACACCATCTCTGCAGAGGAACCCTCTTGGGTTGAGAAAGCCCTCCAATCCACGCCTAGGACCCACGGGCCATATCTGGCTCAGGTCTGCATGGCAGGATCAACTGACCCACCCGAAGAGACGGAAGAGAGCGCGAAGGAACGCGAGCACATCAAAGTATCACGAGCAGCCTGGCTCAATGCAAAAGCGTCCGTACACTCAGCCAAACCGATTGAAGAAGGATCCCCCTAGGAAGATCTAATCGCACACCACTACCATCTAGTGAAAGCGGCAACATTGATCAAAGAAGCTCGCAAGGATCTGGCCGAGTGCAAAAAGCTAGCGGATGAGTCAAGCCAGCGCCGTGCGGCACTCTCCAAGACACATTCTGTAGGGAACCATGCCGGAAGGAAGAGATACGTCTCGAAGACCGTAGCCATGGATGGTGAATCTCTGAGCGTGATCAGCAAGACACTTGAAACCTCCCTCATGCGCGTCGACGTTGACTGCAACGTGCATCCGACAACTCCCGCCGCTGCGGTTCTAGCCGCAGCCACTTACCTGCAGGCGAACCAGCCAGAGGAGAATGACCCCCGCGCGGAGCAATACAGGCAAGTCCAGAAGGGGTTGGGCATCGCAGGCTTAAGACTCACGGCTCAAAACCGCAGGAACGCGACTGAAAAGGAGGCCGAGAAAACCCCTTGGAAAGACAAAGGAATGCATCGCGGACGCGGGAGTACATCTCCTAGAAGAGAGAAGTCACCTCGGCGCTCCCGAGGAAAAGAAGCTCGGCAACGTGGTGACAGCCCGAGTAGCAGCGATGACAGCTCAAGGGATCGAGATCGAAGCCCGCGGCACCACAGCAGCCGCTCGCGACACCACAGCAGGGAGCCGCGGAAGGAGGTCGATCGCGACCAGCCTGTATACAACGCACGATCTGACATCACGCAAAACAAGGTTAACAAGGCCCGGGCGGCCAGAACCGAGCATGTTCCCCATCCACCTCTTCTGACGAAGAGGCATGCGATGCATTATGCTTCACTCGCAACATCCACGAGGCGCCAATGCCCAGAAGGTTTAAGCTCACTACGGAAGTGCCGAAATACGACGGTTCGCTGGAGCCGCAATCCTGGCTATCAGATTACCTTACGGAAGTAAAATGCCAACGTGGGAACAAGACTACAGCTATGCAGTACCTTAACTTACATCTTGTAGGTGTAGCACGCAGCTGGCTCGAAGGAAGACCGAAGGCATGCTACAGATCATGGGACGGTCTAAACTTTGACTTCTGCAAGAACTTCCAGGCGACATATAAAAGACCCGCGACCATCGAGGAGCTGCGACCTTGCAAGTAGAAAAGTGGCGAGTCTACCCGCGAGTACATCCAGCGATGGACCACACTTACGAATACGGCGGGAAATATATCTGAAGAGGTTGCAGTCAAAGCTTTTGCCAAAGGAGCTCGGCGAACCGCCTTCAGAGAAGAACTGGGACGGGCCGCACCCAAAACCATCGGAGAACTGATGGCTATAGCCGACAGATGGGCCAACGGCGAAGACTCGGTGCGCAACGAGAAAGCATCTTCGCCAGCACCTGAAGACGACTGCCATGGTCGAAAGAAGAGGAGAAAGCATTACGATCACGACGATCGGGAAGAACTGGTGGCACCAGAGTTCACAAGAAATCGCGACAACGGACATCATGGAAATCACGAGTGGAAGCCGAAGCCAGAGGATAAAACTCCCGAGGCGAACCTCGATGGTTACTGCACGCTACATCTATTTACAGATAAGCACACTGGCAAAACCAAGGCAACACACCTTCTCAAGGATTGCCGAAAGTTCCTTGACATACACGTGGCCTTCTCGAAGAAAAACAGAGCGGCAGTCAATCAGGGCTACCCGCAGCTCCCGGGAGGAGGAAACCAAGGATTCCACCCTCCGCAAGCCCTACCTCCACCAGGAAACCAAAACACGGTGCTAGCCGCGCTACCAGCGCCGCCCGCCGCAAACCAGGGAGGCAATGGGTACCCGAACCCAGCAGGACTCCTAGGGACGATACAGAAAGTCTGCCCGTCCCGCAGGGCCCAGAAAACAAACACTCGGCGAGTATTCATGGCTGTCCAAGCTCCACCGTTTAAACCCGAGTATCTGAAGATGGCCGAGCAGCCGATAACTTTCTCCAAGGAGGACCAACCCCCCCCCCCCCCCCCGAGTCTATCGACCAGGACACGCCGCGCTCGTCATCCAGGCGCAGATTGGCAACTACGAACTTGCCCGAATGTTCATGGATGGAGGCAGCGGGATCAACATCATTTACGCGGACACACTCCATAGGATGAACAGGAACCTGGACGGACTCGCGGAATCAGAGACATCCTTTCACGGGATAGTACCAGGAAAGGCAGTCCGCCCACTCGGAACAGTCAACTTGGAAGTGGTGCTCGGCAACCGAAACAATTACACACGAGAATTCCTCGACTTCGAAGTAGTCGACTGGCCCTCACAGTACGGCCGAACAACATTCGCCAGATTCATGGCGGTACCACACTACGCCTACCTAAAGCTCAAGCTACCTGGGGAACATGGCACCATCACCATCGATGGCGATTTCCAAAAATCCAATAAGTGCGACATCGAGTTCAACGGGATCGCCAAATCCTTCGGAATGCAAGAGGAGCTGGAAGAGATAGCAAAAACCACGGATCACTCTGTGATGCCTCTCACCAAAAAGAACGCCCCAGAGCTTGAGTTCAGCGCAAACATCGACACTCGAAATCATCAAGTGCACCCGACGGAGCCTGCAAAGACGGCGATGGTGTCCACCACCCTCTCGCCAGCATAGGAAGGCGCGCTTGTCGAACTCCTCCGTGAGTACTGGGAAATCTTCGCCTGGCAGCCTTCAGATATGCCAGGGATACCCAGGGAGTTCGCCGAGCACTCACTCGAAGTTTACAAAGACGCCAATCCTATCAAGCAGACAACCCGACGGTTTTCAGAGCCAAAGAAAAAAGCACTTGGAGAAGAAGTGAACAGATTACTCGCTGCGAAATTCATCCGCGAGATAAAGATATCCACCTGGTTAGCAAACCCGGTGCTGGTCCCGAAGAAAAATACTGACATCCTTCGCGTGTGCATCGACTACACGTCGTTGGACAAACACTGCCCCAAGGATAACTTCCCCTTACCACGGATCGACCAGACCGTGGACTCCACAGCAGGTTGCTAGCGCCTCTCCTTCTTGGACGCCTACTCGGGCTATAATCAGAACAGGATGAAGAAGGAAAACGAGGAAAAGACAACATTCATCACACCTCACGGTGTCTACTGCTAAACGACAATGCCCTTCGGGCTAAAAAACGTAGGCGCAACATATCAGCGCTGCATGCAAAAATGCCTCACCAAGCTCATTGGCAAGAACGTGCAGGTGTACGTTGATGACATCTTCATCAAGACTCGAGTGGAGGACACGCTCCTCGACGACATCAGAGAAATATTCGACGCTCTGAACGCATACAGGATCAAGCTCAACCCGACCAAGTGCGTCTTTGGCGTCCCTACAGGCCAACTTCTCGGGTATCTGGTGTCCGCTCGAGGAATCGAAGTCAACCCGGAAAAAATTCAAGCGATCCTGACAATGAAGGAGCCAACCAATCTCCGCGGTGTGCAGCAGCTCGCAGGACGACTAGCCGCCCTGAGCAGATTCATTGCAAGGCTAGGCGAGCAAGCGTTGCCTTTCTACAAGCTACTGAAGAAGACGGATAATTTCGAGTGGACATCCGAAGCAAAAAAAAGGCATTCGCTGACCTAAAGCAAGCACTTCAGAATAGGCATGTTCTGGCAACGCCACAAGAACGGGAGCCACTGTACTTATACCTAGCCGCAACAAATCAAGTCATTAACACAGTGATCGTGGTTGAGCGGCCGGAGGATGGCAAAGCGTATGGCATCCGAAGACCAATATATTACATCAGCGAGGTGCTTTCGTCGTGCAAACAGCGATACCCTCATTACCAGAAACTCGCGTATGGCGTGGTACTCACAGCTTGAAAACTCAAGCACTACTTCCAAGAACATACCGTCACGGTGCTAAACGACGCATCACTCGGTACTATCATGAACAATCCCATGGCATCCGGAAGAATTGCAAAGTGGAGTATCGAGCTCGGAGCCTGGGACATCATATACGCAGGGCGCAAATCTGTGAAATCACAAGTACTCGTGGAATTCCTGAGCGAGTGGACAGAACTGCAAACACCAGGACCACCACAATACTCGAGCAACTGAATAATGTACTTCGACGGGTCGAAGAGGAACGAAGGAGCTGGAGCCGGGGTCGTCCTCATATCCCCCAGGGGAGACAAACTGCAGTACGTCCTGAGGTTGGATTTCCCACCCGACGACCCGACATCCAACAACGACATAGAATACGAGGCCCTCCTTCACGGCATGAAAATGACGATCGCCTATGGAGCCACCCGATTGATGATCTATGGAGATTCAAACCTCATCGTACAGCAGACGATGAAGGAGTGTGACGCTATCGCGTATAACATGGCCGCCTATTGAGATATGTATAATCTGCTCGAGGGAAGTTTCAAAGGGTGCGAACTAAAACACATTGCACGATCCAGCAACGAGGAAGCAGATAAACTGGCAAACATGGGGTCTACAAACACGCCCATACTGCCAGGAATATACTTCGAGCGAATGATCAAGCGTTCAGTCAAGGTCAAAAAGCCAGCGGAAGCACCCGCAGCATTGGAGACGGACGTCCGCCCGCAAATCGCTGTCATCGAGCTCAGCCACAATATTTCAAGACAAGTTTTTCTGGTCGAGTCACTCTAGACGCAGAAATACCTCGACTAGTTGTCCAACAAACATCTCCCAGCAGACGTTTGCGAGGCCCGACAAATAGTACGACGCAGCAAAACCTTTCGGGTGCTCAATGGAGAGCTATACAAACAAAGCATATCAGGAATATTGCAGAGATGCATAGCTCCCGAGGTTGGCAAGGAACTGCTGCGAGACATGCACCAAGGAGATTGCGGATACCACGCCAGCTGGAAGGCAATCGTAGGCAAAGCTTTCCGCGCAGGATTCTACTGGCTCACGGCAGCCAGAGACGCAAAGGACCTAGTCGACAAATGCAATGCTTGCCAAAGATTCGCGCTCAAACCACACTCCCCTGCCACAGAACTACACATGATCCCCATCGCCTGGCCCTTTGCGCAATGGGGGCTAGACATGGTAGGGCCACTACGCAAGTCGACACCTGGAGGATATACGCACCTGCTAGTAGCAGTCGACAAATTCACAAAGTGGATAGAGGCTATGCCAGTCACCTCCGCCAGCGCCCAGTGTGCCGTGAAATTCCTCGACTCCATCGTGTGCAGATTTGGCATACCACACAACATCATTACCGACAACGACAGTAACTTTACAGCGAAGGAAACACATGAATTCTGCGAGAAAAAGGGAATAACCCCCAGCTTTGCCTCGGTGGCTCACCCGCAAACTAACGGTCAAGTCGAGCGATCCAACGGATTAGTCTCAGCTGGCCTCAAGAAGCGGCTACTCGATCGTCTGAACCCAGCAGCAGGACACTGGGCCGAGGAGTTACCATCAATAATGTGGAGCCTCCGCACAACGCCAAATAGGTCAACAAACTATACGCCATTCTTCATGGTCTACGGAGCCGAGGCCGTCCTACCCGAAGACGTCAAATTCAGCGCTCCCCGAGTTGTCGCGTACAGCGAAGAAATCTCGAACAAGGCACTCGCAGAAGACATGGACGCACTCGATGAAATTCGCGACATCGCACTCGCAAGATCGGCGGTATTGATGGGGGTATAATAACCCGGTAGGCCAACTCCAAGGTATAACCCGGCTCAAAGGATGCTGCGCAGGATCCGGCTAAGGATAAAGAAACTTCTGGAAGGCCCAAAGTTTGTAGGCCCCGTAACCCGGATTGTGGGTTGCAGTAAGGAAAGCTAGGGTTTGTAAGCGGTGTTCGGGTAGGACTCAAGCTGCGCCTTGGAGGGCAAGCCAGGTAGGGGGACGGGTGCTTTATAAACCGGCCCTATGCTTAGTTTTGCAGAGATCCAAGTAGTAATCATATCGCCGAATATCGAGTATCCTCTGTACACAAGAGATCGAGTTAATAAAGTGAGATCGGAGACTCGGCAACTTCATCGCCGGCTACCAGATCGAATTCCATCATGTTTTCCTCTGAGCTAAACCCTCTCCCAAACGCCTGTGTCGACTTGCCCCAAGATCAGTTACCCCTGGTAACATCTGCCGTGATCATCCCACGACAGTTGGCGCCCACCGTGGGGCCTGCGTCCAAAGGTGTTTACATCACGGGAGAAGCTCGGAAGAGCATGGGGAACCTCGTCGTCGGTGAGATCTACGACAACCACGAAGGAGAGAAGGTGGTGGACGATTCCGGCTGGGGGCCAGAATCGGATCACCTTGAGTCCGGATCTGTCGTGACAATCGGCCGGATCAGCGTCTTCATCGGTATGGTATGTACTTCTGGCTCGGCTCCTGACAATTTTGGATCTGATTCTGTGTCAGGGGAGGCTACCTACGCCCAATCAGATAGAGAAGAATCAGTTGGAGCAACCGACCAGATAGAAGAATCCATCGCGCAGTGGGAACAGCCGGAGGAGCCGGCATGGACCCCGCGTGACCAGGACAGTGGAAAGGATGGTACTGAATCTATCCGGGACCTGCTGGAAGACCGGTACGAAGAAGATAACAGCGGAGAAGAACATCATGAACTCACAGCAAGCGTAATACGTCGAGCGGCGGTCTACACGGCTCCCGCAGCCAACCTCAATCAAGGGAACGTGACCACGGCTCCGGTCGGGGCGGCACAGGCATTGGCGCAGCGGCAGGATGCAGCTAACGCAAACCCGATCCTGGCCCGGGTCGATGGAGAGTCGGCATCAGTAACTAGCCGTGCAGCGGACGAGGAGTTGCACGCAAATACGTTCGGATTCTTGGGAAACCGGACACCAGGTGCGGGTCCTTCAAACCCGCGCCACCCGGCCTTGTTCGACAATAATCTGATCCTAGACCCCACGGTCCTGGCTACGGTTATCACTCCAGAAAACGCAGCTGAACGTGTCAGGGACCTGGACGTGGCCCGCCGCGCGTTGGAACAGCAAAGAAGGCAAGTGGAAGCGGAGAAACAAGGGATGGCTACACGTCAACGCGAGCTGGATGCGTTGGAAACCCGGCTCCGAGAGGAAACATCCAGAGTACACCAAAGACATCAAACCAGACTACCAGCCACGGGTGGGGTCATTAACCCGGCGACTTTGTTTATTACGCCTCAGGATCAACCGATCCCAGTGGTAAATTTGGGAACTGCACCTCAGCCGGCAACAGCGGAAGCCCACGCGGCAAACGTGCAGGCCGGGTTACCCCCCACCACGAACCAGAGTCACAACCGGCAACGAGTTACCGCCACCGCCACCATCACGGTTTCGCACACCAGCAGGCCACTACAACAATCCCATGGACAACGTGTATGCGGCAACACTTGCATTGAACCAGATCCCGGTAGGAGAATCGCCCCATGCAGAAAAGACCCGGCAGGCGATCGATCTACTGCACACTGCAGTGGCGCAGCAGGCCAATTACCCGGACCACAGAAGCGGGATGCATGGGACGCCATACGCCAGTCAACAACAAGGGAATATTCAAACAAACTCGGCACGGCGGAGGGAAGAGCAGCAGCAAATGCCGCCTCCTCCCCGCGTCCCGGCAGCATCAGTGGCACAGGCCGTTGTGGATAGCTCCAGGGCTCGGAGAGCCGGGGCCGGGTCTGCTGCACATGGATTGCCTGCAGCACCGCGCCCCGCTGCACCCCTGGCTGGATCGCACGTTTCCCGAGTAAGGCCAGCCTCAACCGTCCTCGCAGGACCCAAGTGTCTCTCGGACGACATCAGAGCTGAACCTTACCCGGAAAAATTCAAAGAGCCGGGAAAAGTAGTGAATTATGAACCGACCATGGATCCGGAAACATGGTTGAGCAGTTATGAGATGGCAATGTCAATCCGCAATGCGTCCGAAAATCTTCAAGCCAAGTTCATGTACCTGATGATGTCAGAAGGAGCAGCAAAGTTATGGTTCACCAACCTGCCGGAAAGATCGATCAAGTCCTGGGAAGAACTGAAGACCGCGTTCGTCAAGCACTTTCATGGAACGTGCAGAAAGCTATTCACTATTGATGATTTAGAACGATGCGTTCAGAAGAAGGGAGAATCAGCACGCAGTTGGGTACGCCGGGTTTTGGAGATACTTCACTCATCCACAGATATTCAGCCCAAAGATGCGCTACAAGCTATGGCAAAAACATGCAAGTATATTCCTTTAGTACAAAAGTTAACTCGCATGAAGTCCAGTAGGAATGCATCGGAGGTTACGATGGGAGAATTAATGGATGCGTGCAACAAACACGCCGCAACAGACACTACAGAGGAGGAAATTGATGACAAGAAAGCGAAAGCGAACACCAGTAATAGTGGAAGAACCGGCAATGGATCGGCACCGAGTAATAACGGAAATAGCCAGAACAAGCGCCCATTTGAAGGAGGCTCCGAGTTTGTAGCTAATACTGAGGCCGGGTCTTCGAGACCCAGATCTGAAGGGAATTTTAATACCGGAAATCACAATGGAGGACATTATCAGGGACCTCCAAGGCCAAGCAACAGTTGGGATATATTCAGAATGGCGTGCCCGAAGCACAGCAGGAACGGCAAGCCGGCTAATCACTCCTTGGAGCAATGCGCCGACTTACAGAGATGGAAGAACGAGGAAGTAAACAGAGCCATGCGAGGTGCGGGTCGGGGAGGAGGCCCGGGTCCAGGTGGAAATTTGGGCAACGGTCCACCCCCAGCCGGTAACCCGGCAGCAGGAAATCCGGGCAACAATCAAGGGGGAGCGGGAGGTTTCCAGGCTAACCCCAAACAATTGGGTCAATATCATGTGCATACTACGGGAGGCTCTAACAAGGATAAAAAGATGCTAAAGCAGGCGGTTAACTCAGTTTCTTCTGCTGTTCCGAGGTATTTGAGATGGTCAGAACAGGCGGTAACATGGAGCAGGAGGGATCACCCGGATAGAGTGGATCACCCGGGAGTCTTAGCATTGGTAGTGGCACCACAGGTCAATGGGTATGAGCTGAAAAAAGTCTTGATGGATGGAGGAAGCAGCATCAATATCCTGTACTGGGAAACTTTTCTGCGCATGGGTCTAAAGGAATCTCAGCTACAAAAAAGTACAACAGTTTTTCACTGGATAGTGCCGGGTCATTCAGCGTGCCCTGAAGGAAAAATTGCGTTGGAGGTAGCTTTTGGGGAATCAAAGGACAATTATCGAGTTGAGTGGCTTACTTTTGAGGTGGTTAAGTTGCGCAGTCCTTATCACGCGTTGTTTGGAAGACCGGCTTATGCCAAATTCATGGCAAGGCCGTGCTATGTGTATCTACAGCTGAAAATTCCGGGTCCTAAGAAGACCATTACCATACATGGAAATCGAGATATAGCGGCTGAGTGCGATGAAGGAGACGCAGCAATGGCTGAGCAAGCCTGTAGGAAAGAGGAACTCAGGCATTACCGATCTCAAGCGGACCTGGAGGAAAGGGCAACTTCAAAAAGGCCGAGCTCTGAGGAAGAAAAAGCAAAACCCAGGGCAGAGCAAGATGCTAAGATGGTGGCCTTCATCAGGAACGATCCCTCCAAATTGTCTGGCATAGAAGAGGAAATCACATCGCCGTCTACGGCTAGCAGCGCTGCGATAACGACACACCCGGATTGGCTAGCAAACTCGGTACTCGTCATGAAAGGGTCTAACAAGTGGAGAATGTGCATCGGTCGCGCCAGCCCGGGACCGATTATCGAAAAGAACTAAACAGTGTAACGGGCAGCAGGTTTCAGACGCGCTCTTTTCCTACCCAGGGTACCTAAGGGGACTGGAAGGTTTTTAATGAGGCGGCTTGCTGACCCAAACTTTATCGTATCAATAAAAAGAGATGGTTTTCAAGTATTGTCATGGTCTTTGCTTCGATTACAGGTAAGTGGTACTTGTTATTATCAATACATCAGTATCATCAAAATACATTGCACATACATAGGTCTTTGGGGGCTGAGCTGCTTAAATAGCAGTCACGAACCCAAATACCTGGCCTTGATGCCTATGAGTTATGAGGGCCGATTACTCGCAAGACGAGTACGGTTGCAATCTTATAACCGGACGAAGGAGCCAAATTTCTTGGTTATTCTTACTTAAGCTCGATGTGACTCGCACTAAAGTGGCATGATCTGTTCGCTTACGATTACAATCAACCACGCAGCCCAATGGGATTTGCTTGACCCTGTTTTTCGTATAGATGTAACAACATGGTATCCACGCGAAAGCCGGCTTACAGTACAAGATAATCAAAAGGGTCATCTAAACCACAAGTCTATGCAGAGTACAAGGCTAATAGACGAAAACTCAACGAGTATTAAGCATGACTTCAGTATTTACGCGAACGGCTATTGGTTTTCGGCTTGGTAAAGAGCAATTTGTCCTCTGAGAAAGGCCGCACCTCCCTGGCTCGTACTTTGGGTCATGGGGACTGGGGACTTCGGAACAGAAACAAACTGTTTGGCTATTGAAGCTCGAGAGACCCTGGCTTCCGAGTCTTGGGGACTTAAAGAAAAGTCCACTTATCAAAACCCGTGATGCTCGGAAAACCGAGTCTCGCAAAGGGAATAAAAAAATAGTCGAGTATCGAGAATAAGTTTAAAGAATAAGACAAGTGTCAAGATTATCAAAAGCCGGGAGAGGCACAAATGTATCACGAACTAAAAGTACGTTACAAGTGATGGTACCAATATCAAGGGTGCACAGGCGCACCATCAAAACCGTATTAGTTTTAAACACAAAAGTACCAGGTAACGCCCTACTCGGCATCCTGAGAGCGGTCTTCCGAGTCTTGGTCCTGGATCTGCTCCTTAGCCTTTCCAGCAGCATTACCCGGACTTCCCGCGTCAGGACGGATAGGCGGAGGGACAGCTGGTGTAGAGGTAGACGGCCGTAATCCTAGCTCGGCCTCTCTCTTAGCAGCTTCTTCTTTTCTCCTGGCCAGATCAGTCGCCCATTTTTCCAACATATCAAAGGGAGGGGGTGCCTCTGCCAATATGGTTTTTCCTTCAGCGTCGTATGAGCTCATGATTGTGTCCAGGTCCATCTTGTCGGCCAAAGCGGTGGCCGAGTGGCGTACTGCGGATTGTATGGCCTTGAAGTCCTTGGGTGTAAACTTGGAGCCATCAGCCTTTAATTCTGGAAACCCGGATATTACCTTTGTCGGGTCAAGCTTAGGAAAGTAAGCCTTCGCCAGCGTAAAGGCCCGGGTCATACCGATCCGGCAGGACGAGCTCTTCCATATTTCAATCCATCCAGGCACCATCGAGCAGGCTTGCATAAGATTCTCCTCACCCGGGTATACCTCGGAAGGCCACTTCACGGCGTCCAATATAAGCTTTGTGCCGGCAAAAAAGGTCCAGAGCACAGTCTTCAATGTTTTTACCTTGGCAATGGCATCGTCCTCTGGAGCAGCGAGGTTTGCACCTGCAGTTGAAACAAAAGGAAAGTATATCAGTCATCCCGATTATCATAACGATAAAGTAGAGGCAATTAAGTTAGTTGAAGGCAAAAAGCTCACTTAGCAAGATGCGATAAGTATCCGCAATCTGGTTCGATAAGTTCTTCAGCGCGGATTGGGCAGTGTTGTACTTCTTCTTGTATTTGGAAACGTCTTTTTTCAAAGTTTCCATGTTAGCCTCAAGGGCTTCTCTTCGTTTTACCTCAGCAAGCAGGAGTTGTTCGGTCTTAAGTAACACCTCATCAGACCGGGTCACTTCTGCCTGTAAGGAACAAGGAACGAAAGTGTCAGTCGGATATCATGGAAAACCGGGTATTGCGTGAAGTACCGAGCACAACTTCGGTAAGTTATGCCCGGAACTTGGGGACTAGGTATATACCAAGAGATATCAAGTGTCGATTACCTGATGCGCTGCGGACATACGCTCTAGGATGTTGTTCTCTGAAGCTTTCATGGTGAGGAGAGCGCTCATCAGCTGGTCAAAATTATCGTTACCCGAGTTAGAAGTCTCAGGGTCGCGGAAACTTGGAGAAAAAGTTTTCCTCTTAGCAGGAGACGGCACCCGGGTCATCCGAATGTCGGGGTCTGCTCCTCCTCTCGCGCCCAAAGTGGCAGTATCTTCTTTCTCGCTTGCATGCGAGGCTATTGGATACCCGGCTTCTCGCCCAGCCGGGTCTGTCGGTGACGCTTGTTCATCACCAGCTGCGGCAAACACATCATTAGTTGGCTTCTCTTTGCCCGGGTCCTCGGTTTCCATGTCTTCTTGGTCACTAATAATGACCGTGGCCCTGTGAAAAGTGTGAAGGCACAGTTAGCACATAGCCGTGAAAAAGACGGCGAAAGTATGGTATAACATTAGGAAAAGAACTTTACCCGGGATTCACCATAAGGTCCGCAGGGAATTCGCTGCTAGACCGGATGAAACTGGAAAATACCAAACGAGGCGTGAGGTTACCTTGCGAGGGAGTGTTTTAGAGGGATCTTTATGTTTAAAGAAGGGTACGGTCAGTACCAGTGTGCCGAGTTGGAGGCGATGAAATACCCGGGTTAAGGGCATCATTGCCCGGGTGGTTCCGAGTCACCCTGCGCTTGGTCATAGGCGACTCCTTCAGGTGTGGCCAAAGGGGGTAATGCCATGGTCAGCTCAGGAATATTATCACAGGAACGCGAATTAGATGTGAGAAATTGATGCAAAACCTTGAAGACGACCCCTTGGGGTTTTCTTTTAGATCCGGCCTTAATTGCCGGCTCTGGTTCATCTTCATCGCTGGCGGACTCCACTTTGCCGTTAGCTTCTTCTTCCTCGTCTTGGTCTTCTTGTTCTGAAAGTTACCACGGTTACAATAGGAAAATGAAAAGTGGGATGCGACGAACTCAAAGGAACTGGGCATGTACCTTCATCCGAGTTAACGGCATCCTCCTTCTCCTCCGGGTTTCCAGAGTTAGGAGGAGTGTCTATATTCCAGAAATCATCATCAGCCTGAAGTGAAAGCATAAGAGCAAGGGTTAATGGTTGTATCAAGTAAAGAAGATAAAGGTGAAATCGTGAAAACCAGGTCCTTACCACGGGGGCCGGGTTCTCGAGAGTGAAGGGCTCTAATCCGGCTATATTCCGGATTACCTCGAGCTTCTCTGTCAGAAAGCCCTTGATTGTTTTGTTGGTGTCACTAGGAACGAAACTGCTGGTGGAGTATTGGATTGGGTCCGTGGCTTGCCCCGAGTATTCGCACATCAATTTTGCGCGAATGGAGTTGGGTTGGATGCGGAAATTGACCCAAGTCTTCACCAGGTTAAGCCCGATGAGGCCTTGGGCAGAAAGGATGGAGATTTTAGCCAATAGAGGCAGAATTGCTTCCCTTTCCGAGTCAGGGGCAAACGCGTTGAAGGTTTCAGAGATGTCAAGCTGACCCTCCGAGTAACCCGGCAATTTCTTTTCGTCGGGTGGGGAGGTGTCCTGGCAGTAAAAGTATGAGAGCTGCCAATGCTTGACGTGGGAGTTGAGGGTGAGAGGAGGCATTAAAGAGTTCTTGCGGCGTTGGATAGAAACCCCGCCGCAAGCAAGAAGTGCACCGTCGCCGCTTTCGCGGCACGGTTTGCACTGGAAAAGTTCGACAAAGAGAGCCAAACTTGGCGGAGTGCACAAGTAAGACTCGGACAGAACGATAAAATGGGAGATGTTTAGTACAGAGTTGGGTCCTATGTCGAAAATGCGAAGGCCATAATGGCTTAAAACGTCGCGGAAGAAAGGGTGACCCGGAGGCCGGAAGCCCCGGGTCACGTGTTCAACAAAACAAATTACCTCATTTTCTGCTGGAGTGGGCCGGGTTTCGTTACCCGGTACCCTCCAGTGGATAATTTCTTGAGAGGGAAGAACCCCTAGCTCGACCAGTTCCTCCAGTTTGGCCTTGGTGACGGAGGACCGCGCCCAGTTGGTGGATATGGAGTTCGTGGTTTTGGCTTTAACCGGCTGCTTTCCTTGTTACTTGGGCGCCATGGGGTTAACCTGAAAAAGCGTCAGAAGAAAGGATGTGAGAAACGAAACTCGGAAACTATCAGTTGACCGAGTATTGACAAGTGGTGTCAAGTTAACCTGGAAGTTAAATATGATCCGGGTATTACTTTGCTAAGCAAGGTACGAATTGTCCGGGTATCGCGCATTATTACAAAAGTTGTAGAATTTTATGCATGGATGAGCGTTTGGGGATGATAAGTGGTTGTCCGTACATCTATTGTGAGCAAATGAGCCGGAGAAGGAGGATTTTCCGGGTGATAGGAACAAAGGCGGAAGATTTGGGCGGCTCGAGCCCAGATTGGGAATTCCATTTCTAGGTTATTGGTAAAATTAATGATTACAAGTGGTAGGAGAATGAGTTGAAGGGTATATCTTACCTATTGGGTGGGTTAGAGTGAATACTAGTGACCTAATTCGGCGTGACCCGAGAAATCGTGGGCGGCTCGATTCCGATCCAATCTGAGGGGGAGTTAAGAAGTTGCGAGGGTAAATTAGAGGATGTGAAAGACTTACCGGAGGAGATTGAAGTGAAGCTTTGCGGAGGCAAATGGCGCAAGCTTGGTGCCCCTTCGCGATTCCTGGCGGACAGGTTGGGGGTCTGGCGGCGGATCTGGGCGGCGGGGCGGAACGCGCTGTGGCGGAGCGCAACCGGCAACGGATGGGCTCCAGTGATGCGCGCGAGGCTTCCGTAGTGATGCTCTGTGAGCTCGAGCTTGAAAGAAGGAAGGAAGAGGAATGGGGGAAAGTGAGCCGTTGGAGTTAGGGTTACCTCTAAGGGCTTATTTATAACGGCCGGGGTGGAAAAACTCAGCCCAACGGGCGGGACCCGGAAATTACGGGGTAACGGCTATCTATGTGAAATCTGCGAGATACGCCTTAAGTGTAGAGCGAGGTCTCCGAACGAAAAAGAGAAGGAGATCCTCTTCGCGGTATCAAGATAAATTATCGAGAAAAGTATAAAGTTTTGCTATTCTTATCAAGGCTTAGACCCGGGAAGTTGAGCAAGGCATCTGGAGAAAAGCCGGGTTACTACATGGCCACCAGGGAGTTGGGCCTAGTCATCTCACAAAGCATTTCAACTCGGTCTCCACACATTCGTGCGGTTGATATTTTTTGCAGGGAATAGCCAGCGCTTCAAGGAGGGATCTCTGAAGCCCAAGCTATTCTGGGGACTACTGATGGGGGGATAATAACCCGGTAGGCCAACTCCAAGGTATAACCCGGCTCAAAGGATGCTGCGCAGGATCCGGCTAAGGATAAAGAAACTTCTGGAAGGCCCAAAGTTTGTAGGCCCCGTACCCCGGATTGTGGGTTGCAGTAAGGAAAGCTAGGGTTTGTAAGCGGTGTTCGGGTAGGACTCAAGCTGCGCCTTGGAGGGCAAGCCAGGTAGGGGGACGGGTGCTTTATAAACCGGCCCTATGCTTAGTTTTGCAGATATCCAAGTAGTAATCATATCGCCGAATATCGAGTATCCTCTGTACACAAGAGATCGAGTTAATAAAGTGAGATCGGAGACTCGGCAACTTCATCGCCGGCTACCAGATCGAATTCCATCATGTTTTCCTCTGAGCTAAACCCTCTCCCAAACGCCTGTGTCGACTTGCCCCAAGATCAGTTACCCCTGGTAACATCTGCCGTGATCATCCCACGACAGGTATACCAGCAATCACTGCGCAATTACCACAATCGTCATATACGCCACAGATCTTTCATGGTAGGAGACCTGGTGCTGCGGCTCAAGCAAAAGGAAGGACACAAGCTCGAGCCACCATGGGAAGAACCCTTCATAATACACGAAATTATCCCAGGCGGCGCTTATCGACTGAAGAACCCAAAGACCGGTGGCATCTACTCCAATCCATGGAATGTTGCGCATCTCTGCAAGTTCTATCCGCAAAAATAAGGCTATACTAGCCATTTTGTAGCTCGAGGAAATACATGGCTTCTCAGTCATATCAATAAAAACACATGGTTCTTCAACCATAGCTATTCACGTCTTTTATTTTACATGCCAAAACAACATGTATACACCCCAGACGCACGAGGGCTACACCTAACTAAGCATTAGATGAAATTTTTCAAATAAAAGGTACAACAAGATTCACACCTTATACAAACACCTTACAAAATCTCGAGTGAGCTATACAAAGTTACAGGATCTCTACATCCTACGATTACATCTAGCGGTGAGCAGTCCTCTCCGCCAGCATTTGATCTATCTCCTCCGAAGTTAGTCGAATAATCTGCTCCGCTACGGGTTGGACGACCGCGTAGTGAGGAGAAAAGTCAATCGGAGAGTTTGGAAGCCGCGCCACCGAGTTAAAGTTGATCTCAGGATACCACACCCGAACAAAGGCGAGTGCTACCTGAGATCCACAGATAAGTTGCTGGCGAACACACTCCCGAACCTCTCCTACTCGACTAAAAACCCTTATCAAACCGCTCCATCCTTCTGGAACGGTACCCAATGGATAAAACGTCTGATGCACAGAAGAAAGAGCCTCACGAGAGGACTCCAAAAGAACCTTCGCCTGGCTCGCCCGATACTTCAAAGTGGCCAAGACGAATCCTCGACTGCGGTCTGACCAAAAATTGGCTGCATGTGGTTTGGAGCTACCCGCCTCATAAGAAATGTGGGTATCCACCCAGTGAGTCTCGCAAGGACCGTCGGGTTCAACAACTGCAAAATTCAGCAAACACGTCAAAACAGAAGAGGGAAGCAAGCAGCCAAACACTCGGGGGCTTGCAGGCTTATAAAGCATATCCTTCGCAACGGCCGCCAGCACCTCCATCACAAACTTTTCACGATCAGCCGCGAGTCTCTCCTTTGATTTGGCGACATCAGCCACGCCCCGCAGCGCTTTAAGCTTGCGCTCACCATCCGCAACGCGATCACGGAGCGAGGCAAATGTACTAGCAGCAGCAACAAGGGGATCCAATCGCGCAGCAGACCCACTCGAAGACTCTGCGCTAGGACCCACTACCTGGAAAGAAATGAAGCAAGTTCAGAAACACTACAAGACCCCACTCGAGAAAGATACCACATATTTACTAGGTGCTTAGGGGCTACTCCCATCGGGATCTCATAACAGTTAATCCCAACAATCAGGCATTCAAGATATCAAGAAACACTTCGATTAAGCAAATACGGGAATACATCCCAAGATTCATTACATCGACAGGCAAAAGAAAATATAAACTAGCCTACGGGGCTGCAGAAGTACTGCCACTCGCAGCAGGCTTCCCCTTGCGACTAGCACGGGCAAGCACTTCGGAGAGCTTCTTGGCAAGGACCTCAGCAGGAGCGCCAAAGGGACGGAGCGCCACCTTTCTGCCTGTGACAGCGTCATAGGGAAGACTCGGGTACACCTTCTCCAGGTCCGAGACTATGTGCACCAGCGCAAATTGGATAGCTATCCTAGCCCCGCATTCAGACTGGGCGACTGAATAAGTCTGGAGGAGATTTTCATCCTCCAAGAAAACTTTCAGAAGGCCGCCCAACGTAGGTGGAACCACTGCATCCACCAGTAGGCGCTCGTGGAACTGCGTCAGCACTCGGGTGGCTTCACCAACGAGGGAGAAGATTCCATCCGCATGCCCCTGGAGCTGGGTGCAGTAATCCATCAGTGCATCCACCCGCTGGCTCCCAGGCAGTTCCAACGCTACCCCAAGGATATCTACAAAAAAGAAGGGGATATCGTCAGTTCCCGAAAGACCAAATTAAGGTACATTGCAGCAGAGAGATAGTCAAGAATGACTTACCCGCGAACTTCTAAGCCAAGGGGCAGATGATGCCAACAAGGTCACTGTCATGTTTGGCACCAGCCTCCTCCAGCTGCTTCAGCGCCTCTTGAGCCTCGACAAGCTTACCCTCGAAGTCAGCTGAATGCTTGCGAGTGGAACCCAGCTCCTTTAGGGAGGACTCCAACTCAGCCTCAAGGGTTTTCACCCGAGCGACAGCTTCAGCTTTCTCGGTCTTCAAGCGAGTAACTTGGGCTACAAAGCAACAGATACAACTTAAGCAATTTTCGCGATCAATGGAAAAAACAAAAGGAGTGGATTAACCTACCTTGAAGAGATTGGCCATCCTGGATGAGTCGATCACGATCCACCCGAAGGGAAGCGAAATCCACCTCAGCCGAGAGAACTCGACGCTCGATGGCAGCAAGGGAGTCGAGAAGAGACTGCAAAAGCACGAGACAAAGTTCGAGTTAGGGGAAAAAATCTCTTGAGCCTATTCACGACTATACACAGTCGAGTATAGCCTTGGGGTCTACTCCCATCGGGAGCACTGCCGTGCACCCGATAAAATCAAGAAAAGTAAGAAAGGAAAAAGCTTAAACTTGAGTCCGTGGCCAATCGCAAGCGATTAACCACGGCCTCGGGGGCTACTCCCATCGGGAGCACTATCGTGCACCCGATAGAAATCATGATCAAGCGAAGCTGAAAATACTAAGGACGCGATGAAATTTACCTGGCCTTGGGCGGTGGACAGAGGGTCCGCCGAGCTACCCGAAATCTCTTTGCTCGCTGAGGCTCCACCCACGAACCAGGCAACCCGTAATCTGGAGCTGCGGCTGCTTGTGCGGGACTTGGAGACTTTTGGATGGCCTCCGCAACTAGAATTTGGCTCGCGACTGCTTTTTCCTCTTCACAGAGGGAATAGAAGAAGCGTACTTGCTGGGGCTGATGGCTTGGAGGCTGTTATGGAAGAAAAGGAATTATTAAACAAAAATACAAAGAAAAGGGGAAAGATTCTCGACTAAAGAACAACAAACTCACTCATCCTCATCGTCGTCATCCAGAATGTCCACATTCCAGGCGGTAGTGACCTTCGACTTGAGGTCCGGAGGAGGAAGCACATTCAGAGGCGTCACCTGGAGAGGCTCGGCCGCCTTGCCGGATCCGCCACCCAAGGAACTGTCTTTGGAGGTGGCTTCATCATCCCCCTTTCTGGGTCGCTTGCGGTGATGGAGCTGATCGCTACCCGACTCTTCCACGTCGTCTGAAGAACCATGCTCGGAGCTCGAGTCGGTTTCAGCAATACTGGTGTCGAGAGCAACCTCAACATTGCTCGCTAGGAGGTCTGAGGCATCCTCAGCCGAGACTGGCGGGTAGCATGTTGCTATTTTCAAATTCTACGAAAGAAGAAGAAGAAAAGAAGATAAACTTCAGTCGATAGATTTTCGGATGGAAAAAAGAATAAAACAAGGAGACAAGAAAAAAACTCACCTCGGATGGAGGGGGCTTCGAAGCCTAGAATGGCTCAAGAGAGCAGGTGGCGAAGGACTCGCCTACCTTCAGCTTGGTGATAGCCGGAATCTTCTTCTTGAATTCGGCATTCGAGAAGATATCTTGGGAGACGCGGCTAGGGTCTTGAACGCCCTGATACTCCCACATAGTCGACGACCTCTCTTGTAGAGGCTGAATCCTACGCCGAAGGAAGACGCTCGCCAAGTACAGGCCATTCAACGCAACCCCCATTGTCTGATCGTGAAGGTTCTCCACTTTCGCGAGTAACGGGGAGACGATCCGGCTATCTTCGACAGTGAGGCTGTGCGCCCAGGACTTTCTTCGCTTCAAAGCAGCGAACGGGTGGAATTCGTGAGCCCCACCCACCCTGTTGTCGGTGACATAGAACCACTTCCTCCGCCATCCTTTTGCGGAGTCGACGAAGTGCATCTCCAGATAGGAGTTATCCGTCTTCTCCTGGATCCCGAAGCCGCCGGTGAGGAGTGGCTGTCCCAGCTGGTAGCCTAGCCGCGACTTCTCATGGAAGACCCGCACTTTGAATAGGGCCTTCTAGAGGCCCAGTGTGGGCGAATGCCCAAGAAACACTCACAAAGTACGATAAAGCACGAGATATGCTGAATCACATTTGGAGGCAGATCATGGAGATGTATGCCATAGACATACAACAATCCAAGAAGGAAAGGATGAAGAGGGAGAGAGAGGCCGCGCGAGACGTAATCCGCGAAAATCACGCGCTCGTTTGTGCGAGGATTCGGTACCTCCTCCTTCTTGCTCAGGCGAACGCGCTTGTCGCCCTCGGGAGGTAGCAGCCCCTGCCTCTGCATATCCTTGATGCTCTTGTTGGTGGTGCTGGCGGAGCGCCAGTCGCCCGTCCTCACGGCGGGTGGCGCGGGGACATCCTCAGCCGCCTTCGATGACGGCGCGGTGGCGCCGCGCTTCTTCCCTCTAGCCATGGGAGCTTCGTGGGTGCTTGCAGAGAAGGAAGTGTGCGCGAGGTGGAAGAAAGAGAGCAAATGGCCAGGAAATTTTACTTTCCACCTAAGGGCAATTACTTATACGCAAGACAAATCAATATGAACCGTAGATCTGGTGACGTGGCACCCATCGCGGCTGCCACGCGTGGAGTGGAGACGAGGCGGCGGAACACAATTACCTTTGCCACGATCTTTACAGCAGATCGTGCGCATTTACGGCGCGTGGCTCGTGGGAAAACCGGAAACAACCTCTCATTTCCGGTCAAAGGTTGACAGGGTGGGCCATCACGCCCTGCTTCGCCCTGTCACGTCCCATCGGGAGGAGCCAGAACAAACAAGTGCGCAATGACATCATTGCATACCTCATCAGATACGAAAATCCCCTCGGGTAGGATCCCTGTCACGAAATTTCTTTCGTATGGACATATCAAGACGCAAAAACTCTTTCGCATAAGCTCCATAACACGAAATTTCTTTCGTATGGACGAACCAAAACGCGAAAACTCTTTCGCATAAGCTCCATAACACGTAATCTTCTTCATATGGGCATGAAAAAACGCGAAAGCTCTATTGCATAAAAGCCCCCGACACGAAATTTCTTTCGTATGGGCACAACAAGGCTTCCAGACACGAAAACTCTCTCGTATGGACAGAAAATTACAAATGCAAAAATCCTTCTGTGTAAAAACAACAAGGAAAATTTCTTTACTCGAAAAATCTCAAGACAATATTCGCGAGTGAGCAGTTCTTGCCTCTCTAACACACGATGTATACACATCCTTACCCTCGATCGTTCAACCGACTAGGCACATCCGGGTGCCGCATTCTCTCGGATACGAAGGTAAGACCCAAAATATCTCTCTTGAGGGCCTGGAATCGCACTCAAGCTGCGTCCTCCGGTAAATTTCCGTGTCAACAACATGAAGAAAAATGCTAGCGGACGCGCCGGGTACCCCTATAGGTTAAGTTCGACTCGGTAAGACCTCCACAGCCCAGTCGCGATGATCACCTCGCTGGATTCGAGTCGGAGGTCTCTAGTCTGCGTAGGCCAGAACTGTTTTTGCCCTAGATGCAATTAATTGGCCCTGAGCTTTCGGGAGAGCCAAGCAACTGAGCCACATCCTTCTGCGAAAACAACCAACACACATGCACCTTTATTACTTGATACTCGAGTACAAGAAACGCATCGCACACAGGGTACATGCCCTCTTCAAGCGATTGAAGCCATCAATCGAAAAGAAATCAAGACGAACTTTGAGCGTCTACCCGACGGATTCTCAGCCGAGTAAACGCTCGAGGGCTACTGACGAAGGGATGGATCCTGGACCTATCAGGTGAGCCTACCCGGTCCAAGGCCCAAGACCCAAGCTCCAAGGGAGATGCCGTGGACAGTTCTAGAAGGCCCAATCAAGGCCCACCCGCAAAGCCTTGCGGGTTAAGAAAGGAAACTTGTAACCGACTTTAGGTTAGGGTTTGTAACCCCCCCCCCCGGGGGACGGTTTGAGACCTGGCCACCTATATAAGGCCAGGAGAACCACCAGAAGGGGGACCAAGCAATACCGCACCACCTAAGCCTTGAGATTGAGATCTACTCTTGACTCGAGCACCCCCACTCTAACCGGTCTATTGTGCTAATACAGATCGACAGAAGCAGGAGTAAGGGTTTAACCTCTACGAGGGCCCCGAACCTGGGTAAATCGTGCCCCCTGTTAGCCAACGATTGTCACCAGCGCCTACAAGTTCTCCTAATCGAAACCCTACCGGTTCAGCCGAGGGACTTGTTGAGATGCATATTCGACAGGAAGGAACCGGTCACCTATGCTAGAAATAAGCGCAAGGCTCCGGGTGACAAGTCCATGGCTGTTGAGGATGATGAGGATGAGTTCATGGCAGACTTTGAGTCTGAGGCTGAGATCATGCCCGCCCCTACCACCGCTAGGAATCGTGGTGGTGGTCGGGGTGGACGTGTTGGTAGTGGCTCCTCTCAACTCAAGATAGTGGCTAATAAATCTGATTGCAGGCCATTCAACAAGTGGAAGCCCTAAGCCTATCAAGAATATAGGGAGGATAATCCTTATGAGCATGAGAGGGATTTTATGGATAATCCCCACTTCTTCACAAAGGACCAAGAGCGTGTCTACAATGGTATCTATGTGGGCAAGGACTACTCCATCACCATTCAACATAGTCTCAACATCTCCCATATGAGGCATCCCAAGTTCAAGGCGTGTTTTGATGAATCGTTGGCTATGTGTGAGGAATTTGGACTCATTCCACTCATGTAGTTCAACCACTCATACATTGAGTATTACATTATGCAATTCTATGCAACTGTGCATTTTGGAACTGATGAGGAGAGGACTCTGAGGTGAATGACCAAGGATAGGGTGCTCTCGGCCACTTTGAAGGAGTTTGGTGCTATCTTGGGTTATGAAGATAAGTGAGCACATGAGCCATGTGGATAGAGGTGCCATGACAACAACACATCTAGCCACACGAATTCCATTGCCAACATCACCATGGAAGGAGGTACACCGGGAAAATCTGCTCATCTCATTTGCCCCTTTGAGATTCTTCACCGTATCTATAGGGAGACTCTTGCTCCTCGTGTGGGGAATCGGGATGAGGTACATGGATATGTGTTTGACCTCCTTAAGGGATCCAAGGATAAGCAAGGTTCCGGTGAACGCTTTTATGTGATGGATTGGATCCATGAAGAACTTTGGCTCACAGTTATTGACAAGAGGGCTCCCATCTTTGGCCCTTATCTCATGAAGCTCATCAAGAGGAAGTGGTGGGAAGCCACAAAAGAGGACATTATGAAGGATGTCAGTGTGGTGCTTCAGCAACCCGTGAAGGAGCCTAGAGTGAAGGCTCATTTGTCACCCTCCGAGCTAGCCGTTGTTGTAGCCCAAAAGGTATCTTCCTCTCGCATTGGTGTGAGGGTTGGAGAACCTCCTGTTGTTTCTGAATCTGTGGAGGAACCCTCTTGGTTCAAGAAGTTCCAGATCAAGGCTAAGAAAGCCTTTTGCCTCCAGCTAGACCTCCAGGAGCGCTTGTATGATGCTCATGTCTACCACAAGAAAGATGCTTCTCGTCATAAGAAGATGATGGATCAAGCGGGCTTGCAAGTGTCCTCGGGTTCTGAGGAAGCAATCACTCCCAAGGAGAAGTGGATCTCCAAGCATGGCACCTAGAGCAGCCCCGACTTTGCTTCCTCGTCCACCCACCACGTTCCCGACGAGGAGGCGTGACATGGGACGTTAGCCTCTTCACCCTTTTTGGCATTTTATGACAAAGGGGGAGAATGAGTATATTAGGTTGAGCCGGGATTTGCATGGGTGGAGTCACAAGCTTGCCATCTTCTTTATTTTCTCGTGCTTGTGTCTCCGTTTTAGTTGAACCTTTTATTTGGTGTTGAAACATTTAAGTTGGAGCGTGGTGTAAGACTTGTTATCTTTTATCTCGTTAAGTACTATCTCTCTATTTCAAGTCTTGTGCCTAGCTAATTATTTGTTCACTTATGTGCAATGCTATCAAATCCTTCCTCAACAATTGTGTTGTCATCAAACACCAAAAAGGGGGAGATTGAAAGAGCATTTCCCCGCTTTGTTTTGATGTTTGTTGACAACACAATCAGAGCACTAATGTGTGCTAAGTGTTTTCAGGGTATTGAACTTATATTTCATATCATGGTAATTCCCTGTGTGCTCATTGTTGGATTTAACCTCAATGGTGGGTTTTCTGTCTGGGCCGGTACCACCGGGCGTTGTCCGGTACTACCAGATTATCCTAGGATGCGCACTGGAACTCAAGCTCAACCTTATGTCTAACCCGGAACTATCGGGAGCGTGCGGTAGTTCAAGCGCGGTACTACCGGATTTCCATGGAAGAAACAGTTTCTGCGCGCTGGACATGAAGCCCCACGTTCGGTTAGTTTGAAACTACCGGGTGCGTACGGAAGTTCAGCGCGGTACTACCGCACCCGCGCGGTAGTACCGGATTATCTCGGAAGGTTCAAGAAATGTGAATTGGACTCTATCGCCAACCTTTTGTTTAATCCGGAACTACCGGGGGCGTCTCGTAGTTCATCGCGGTACTACCGGGCCTGCTGAACGGACAACGACGTCGCCTAGAGGGGGGGGGTGAATAGGCGATTAAAACTTTTCCGGTTAAGGCTTGCTAAATGCGGAAATAAACTAGGTGTTTAAATTAACAAGCATACAACCTAAATATTCTATGGCCAACTAGATGCACCAACAACTTATGCTAAGCAATACGAGTAACAAGGTGAAAGCAATATATATAACTTCAAGCTCGAAGGCTATCACAAAGTAAATTGCATAAGTAAAAAGCTCGGGTATAGAAATAACCAAGGCACACGGAGACGAAGATGTATTCCCGAGTTCCTCCCACAAAGGGGAGTACGTCTCGTTGGAGGGGTGTGAGCTCACCACGAAGGCCTACTCAACGCCACAAAGGCCTCACCCTATTCTCCGATGAACCCCACCACAAAGGCCTAGTTCACCTTCCACTATTGGCAACCTTCAAACCCGAGGCACGCATCCACAACTCAATTGGAGGCTCTCGGTGTCACCACAGTCTTGGGGCACGCATCCACAACTCAATTGGAGGCTCCCAAGAACACCACAAGTCGTCTAGGGTCCAAGACCCAAGAGTAACAAGCTCACAAACTTTCAACTTCCACGAATCCTCGTGGAGAGAGCAAACCGATGCAACCGATGCAAATGGCAAGAGCACAAGTGCTCAAATCCTTCACTCTCAAATTCCAACAAAGCAACAAATGCTTATGGGGGAATAAGAGAGGAAGAACAATGGAGGAGAAACACCAAGAACTCCAAGATCAAGATCTACTAAGTTTCTCTCACTAAGAAGGAAGATGGATTGGTGGAAATGTAGATCTAGATCTCCTCTACCTTCTCCCTCAAAGATATGCAAGAATCATAGGAGGGATTGGGAGAGGGGCAAGCTTTCCAAGGTCAACAATGGTGGGGGAGAGGGAGAAAAACAAGCTTAGAAGACTTGGGGACCAATGGGGAAGAAAGCCCCCTTAAATAGGTCCCCACAAAAACTAGCCGTTTTGTGTGCAGTCTGAGCAGGATATTTCGAAATATCCGGTTCAAAACTGAAGAGGAATATCCGGTCCGACAGGAATATCCGGTCCGAAGTGAATAATCCGGTTCAAATAATCCGGTTCACTTCTGTGAGAAATATGGTCCGAAAACTGCCCAAACCGGAATATCCGGTATGCCCCGAATAATCCGGTTCAAATAATCCGGTTCACTTCTGAAAGTTTTGACTCCGGTCCTTATCCGTTTTCGAGCAAAAACTCCGGAGTGGAGGGACAGATGCCAACCAGATATTCCGGTTCAAACTTGAACCGGAATTTCCGCCCCTCGCAAGACTAACAAAAACAACAACACGAAAACTGCAATAACTTTTTCATCCGGGCTCCGTTTTTGATGATCTTGGGCTCGTTGAAATCACCACAACGAGATATACAATTATATAAAGAGAAACATCATTGTCCACCAATGGAAGATAAAACCAAATGGGTAAAGTTTTAGACCTCTCAAATAGGAACACCCGGTAAAACCTCCTACATGAAAACGCACGTAACTTTTGCGAATGAACTCCGAACGGGGTAAATCCAATTGCATTGGAAAGATAATAGCAAGGAGTATACAAATATAAGTACGGAGAAGTTAACACACATAGAAGGTGTGGGAACATTCTCAAGGACGAGCGGAATATTTTCACCACCGAAAACGCAACAAGTTTTTCTTACGAAATCCGTTTTCGAGAAACCAAGGCTTGTCATGAAGATCACGACAAGCACTAACACACAAAGGAGACAAAAGCCAAATAAGAACCAAGAAAGATGATATGCAAAGTATGCAAAGGTTTGAGCTCTCCATAACGATTCGATCGAGTTACTCACTTGAGAGCCGCTCTTGATAGTACGACTATCTATCCTATAACCCGGTCTCCCAAGACACGAGAACGGTAAAATAGAAAAGCTATCAAGATTATACCTTTGCCTTGAGCATTCCACTTGAGCTAGATGATGACGATCTTGACTCTCTCAAGTTGGATCTTCTTTCTTGATTGCGCTTGCTAGCACAAACTCCGCCTGATGAAGACTTGCAAGTTGCTCCCCCATACACCATTATGGGAGAGACTAGCTCCCCCATACACCATTATGGGAGAGACCCTTCGGCAAATCTTCAAAAGGCCACAATCTCCAAACGGGTGGCAAGCATCAAGCATAGGATATCTTCTAGATGCTTCACTTGAGCTTCCACGTCAAGCTAGATGACAAACACCGCTTGACGACGACATAGACCATGGGCTATATGAAATCTTCCTTTTGGTTCATGCCCAAGGAAAGATACCTAATCACACATAGAGATGCGACACACACATATCATGGGTTAGTTCACAAAGCTATTGTCGGATATATACTGAATAGGGGTATAGAAGATGGTAGATAAAAAGTTGGACTACCAGGGTGGCCTACAGGTAATGGGCTCAGGTCCATTGGGCGGCCCAGTAGTCCGACGCGCAGAAGCCGGATTCTAGAAGAACCCGGATCACGGCCCGCGTGATCTGGCTTGGAGGAGAAGACGGATTCCTTGCTTTCCAAGTTGCAAGTTAAACGTAGTCTTCTAGGTTTCTGATTCCGTAAGCCCTAACCCAGCTATTATATAAAGCCGGACGGGAGATAGAAAAGGGAGGTTCAAGTTCTTTACCGCACAACAGAGAAGCTCTACGCAACTCGCCGAGAAGCTCATCCTCGCCGAGTAGCTAGATCTACATCCTCACATTGTAACCCTGTTAAACGGGCTTTAGTCCCAATTAGTGAGAAGTGCAGGAGTAGGTACGTCGTACTGTCGCGACGTACCGAACCTGGGTAAAATCCCGTGTTCTGTGTTACTACGCTATCCCGTTACCCCACGTCTCTACCGTAGTCTCATGGCACCCCCGTCTATGAAAACTACTACGATGTCTCGACAGTTGGCGCCCACCGTGGGGCAAACGACGTCAGGCGTGAAATTCCGATCTGGGATACTCGGCGGAATTGGAAGATCGATCACTGTCGGAAGCCTGGAGTTCGACGACGACGTCGGGCGCTTCCTCGACAATGGATCCTACATACCGGCGCAAAACCACCTGGTAAGTGCCTGCGTGTTACCGATCGGATCTGCTAACATCTTTATCGGACTAACTGCAGAGGCAATGGGGTTTTGCGGTGGAAGCAAATTTATCCCACCCGCCCTATACCCAGTCGAAAACGACTATGATGCCGGATTCTGCTCAGATCGCCGACAAAAAAGTGATACACATTTTATCGGCATGGTGCAATCCGAAATCGCTGAAAACACGGATGACGGAAATCCCGTGCAAGAGGCAGATAACAACCTACCCGTCATAGAGACGGAAGAACAAACACCCGTCACAGAGGCGGAAGATCCGACATCCGTCAACCAAACGATGAACTCGGAAGCAGAATCCGTGCTTGCCGCCATTGAGGCGAGATTGGAGTCGGAAACCGGATCGGATAACTTCGACTCCGAAGACGAAGACGAGGATGCCTTCGTAAGAAAGGTTAAGTCCTTTCAAGAGGGATTCCATGAAGTGCTAATGGCAAAACCAGCTGATACAACGGGCGCCGGCAGCCAGGAAAGCCCTAAAACCCCTCCGCCAGAGGAAGAGAGAGAAGACGGAGAAACTTCTCCGATATTCCCTAATGTCAAGGAGATGACAGAGGATGAGCCTGCCAAAAACCCTCCCTCTTCCAAGAAAAGGCACAAGTCTGCTAAAAAACTCCGGAAGAAAAAACTAGCTTATACAGCTGAAGAAAACCCGGAAATAGGAAAAGCAAGCAGAGAAAAGCCGGCGGAGAAGAAATCTAAGGAAATCACTGCTCCGCCAATGACGGAACAGGAAGAGCAAGAGATATTACAAACACCAGTGGGACCAGATGAACCCCCTGAGATGCTGGAAGCCAGGAGACAGGCTTTCCAACGGCAACAGCAACATTTACTCCGATCTCGGCAACATCTCCAACAAACCCAGCATGATATCAAAATCATGAAGGAGGAAATAGAGGAGTACGAGAGAAAGAATAGATCTGCATTAAAACCTACTAGGTTACCCGGAATCGCAAGACCGGAAGAACTGCCGCCAAAAGAAAGGTTCTATAACCCATCTTGGCAAAAGCAGTTAAACGGCAAAGATGCCAAGGGCGAACCAATATACAAAACCGCAGCGGAAAACGCGGAAGCAGCGTTCGCCATCCTAAACAACGATCTGTACTCCAACGGGGAAAAACTCCAAGGGGTGTATGCTTTCCTAGGAAAAGCATTACAGCAGCAACAGCGAGGCCAAGAACGATCAGGGAGGCTGCATGATAATTCCGCCCTCTGCAAAACAGCTACTTGCGCTGCTGGAGCACCTGGACCGGAAGAACCCGGAGACTCGGATAAAAAAGAGGATCCGAGAAAAGACAGGAAAAACCCAGATAACCGGGACGCAGCGTCTAGAACCGGACCTCATCTCCCGAAAGATGGATATAAACCACATGATCGGGAAGACAAACACCGGAATGACGGCAAAATAATGCCACCTCCGAGAAACCCAGCTGAAAAAGCTGGAAGATATGATATACCTCACAGACGAGAAAGATCCCGGACACCTCCTAAGGATAAGGAAAGGCACAGAAGCAGAACTCCGCCTAACCCAAAAGGACGTGAACACGGAAGAGAGAGAGATAACCTCGGAAAAGCGCGTCCGCGCAACAATGGAAAAGAAAAGAGCAGATCCCCTTCTGTCCATTTAGCCGGAAGATATTCTGCACACATTGATAGAGCAGAAAAGGATGATCTATACTTTGGTCCTAAGTGTTTTACTGACAGGATCCGAAGGATAACCCTGCATTCTGGCTTCGCCAAAGTTGGTCCAACCTACCAAAAATATACCGGCAGTACAAACCCGGATACCTGGCTCTCAGATTATTATACAGCCGTCCAAATCAACAATGGGACAGACCTGGAAGCTGTCAAGTTTCTTCCCCTAATGTTGCTAGACGGAGCCAGAGATTGGATCAATGGTTTACCATCAAGAACTGTCGACAGCTGGGATGATATGGCTAGAGTATTCACTCAGCATTTTCGAGGAACATACAAACGCCCAAATAGCATCAACCAGCTGAACCGTTGCACCCAATTTGAGGACGAACCATACGTGGATTTCATCTCCAGATGGACTGCAATGAAGAATAGTTGTTCTGGAGTAACTGACGTACAAGCAATGCATTCTTTCGTCAATGGCCTAAAACCCGGACTCGTACCGTTCATGGTTGGTTCTAAACATCACAAAGATCTCAGATCTATGCTTACAACCGCTAATGAGCACGCTGCAGCCGAAGATGATATCAGAGCAAGAGGAGGCAATATCGAGTCACTAATACTCGCCAAGAAAACTCCTCGTTCTGACAAAAAAGGAACTCCAGAATCAACGACAAAGCCCAAAGAGGTCAATATAGCCTTTGGAGGAGATAAGGGAAATAAGTGGAAAGGTCGTAGCCCAGATCCAATCAATTACACTCCTGAAGAATGGGAGAGAATTAAGTCGGAACCCTGCGTCCACCACTCGCAATTTGGGAAACCAACCCACACGAATGCGCAATGCCGGCTAAACAAGCATATGAAAGGCAATGCAGGATCCGGAAATAAAGGGAAGGGTTCCAAAAGGAAACCTGCCAAACAAAAGCCAGAAGCTGAAAAGGAAGACAGTGAATCGGACACTGATGACAAAATCCAGGAACAACAGCGAAAGGGCGAACCCAAATTTCCGAGAGTTGATGGAGAAGCAATGCTAACTTTCTTAGCAACCCCGTCAGCAAAGGTGGCCAAAAGAACACTTCGGGAAATAAACGCGGTTATTCCTGCGACCCCGAAATACTTGAAGTACTCCAACACGCCAATAGTCTGGGATCAGTCTGATCATCCCGGAAATATCCCTGAACCCGGCACACAAGCTCTTGTTGTCAGCCCTATTGTTCAAAACACTAGGCTAAGAAGAGTGCTGATGGACGGAGGATCCAGCATTAATATAATGTACCTGGATACACTAAAGCACTTGAAGATCTCCGAGTCCCAGCTCAACTACAGCAATATACGCTTCCATGGCATTGTTCCTGGCAGGCAAGCACGATCCCTAGGAGAAATTTCCCTAGATGTCACCTTCGGAGATAAAGATCACTTCCGGCAGGAAAAAGTATCCTTCGAAGTAGTGCCGTTCGAAAGCGTGTATCACGCAATACTCGGACGCCCAGCTTTCGCCAAATTCATGGCAAGATCCTGTTATATCTACAACAAGCTGAAAATGCCAGGACCCAAAGGAGGAGTAATCACCATAGCCGGTGATTTCAAGCTGGCAAACGAGTTGGAGAAAGAAAACGCCCTTTGCGCTCAGAGAGTTATAGCAAAGGAGGAACTGAAGGAATTAGCCAAGGAGGTATCGCCGAAAGAAATGCCGGCAGGAAAAGAAACTCGGAAGCCAACAGATAGCTTCAAGGCATCCGAGAATACAAGACAGGTAATCCTAGATCCCAAAGATCCGACAAAATTTGTCATCGTAGGGACTGGGATGACCGACAAATAGGAAGGCGAGCTCATCAAGTTCCTCCGTGAGAACTGGGATATTTTTGCCTGGTGTCCAGCTGACATGCCAGGCGTACCCAGGGAACTTGCTGAGCACCAACTCAAGGTTATTCCGGGATCAAAACCCGTCAAACAAGGTCTCCGTCGATTTGATGGAAGAAGACGGAAGGCTATTGGCAAGGAAATTATCCGGCTTTTAGCAGCGGATTTCATCAAGGAAGTAATCCATACTGATTGGTCCGCAAATCCGGTCCTAGTACCGAAGAAAGACACCACTGCTCTTAGAATGTGTATAGATTACACAGGATTGAACAAGTTGTGTCCGAAAGATAGGTTTGCATTACCGCGAATCGATAAAATAATAGATGCCACTGCAGGCTCCGAGCTTTTATGTTTTTTGGATGCATACTCCGGGTACCACCAAATACGCATGAAAAAGGAAGATCAAATCAAGACTTCTTTTATAACCCCGTATGGGACGTACTATTACGTAACCATGCCTTTTGTCCTGAAGAACGCAGGTGCAACCTATCAGCGTTGCATGCAACGCTGCTTGCATAGTCAGATTGGCAGAAACGTCCATGTTTATGTGGACGATATCGCTGTCGTAACCAAGGAAAAAGATACACTCCTTGAAGATCTGCGAGAAACTTTCGAAAACTTACGCACTTACAAGATGAAGCTGAATCCATCTAAGTGCGTATTCGGGGTTCCCTCAGGAAAACTTCTGGGTTTCATTGTTTCCCACAGAGGAATAGAAGTTAACCCGGAAAAGATTAAGGCAATCTTGAACATCTCAAAACCTACATGTGTAAAAGATGTCCAAAGATTGACGAGTTCCGCTGCAGCCGTCAGCAGATTTATTAGTTGGCTGGGGGCTAAAACCTTACCACTCTACAAGCTGCTGAAAAAATTCGACAAAGCCAAGAGGATTGCGGAAGCCTGGGAACGTCTAGCAAGTTATGTACCTTTCCGTACTTAGTTCAATTTCTATGTAAACATCTTTGAGATCATGAAATAAAGTTGTCAGAATGCGGTCATCCATATTCTTTATAAGTTCAAAGCGTTTCCGTCTCATCTATTTCCCAATGATCTTACAAATTTCTCAACGTTAACCCGAATTGTGCTTGCGTACTCGGCGTTACAAAACTGAATGATTTTTCAGCCTGATAACGGCTAAGGGAAACTTGAATTGCCTGCGTGCCCAAGTTTCACTTAAAAACTTTCCTTGTTTTCTCTAAGTCTTATCTGATTGTGTGTGTGTTGGGTTACTGGAACTAGTTAGTAAAAATGCCTTTAGCATGGTCCATGTTTCCGAGTTTCAAAACTGCTTGGTTCGTCCCCAGTTACTCGGCATGAAGATCCATATTGCTATTTGAGCCATTTCAAACACTAAGGACAGTTAAAGCATATACACCAGAGAACTTAGAAGATAAAGGAATTACAAAAAAAAAAAACTTGCAAAGAATTTCATAATTTAAACTGCAAAAGACGGAAGTTTCATTCATACAAAAAGAAGCATTACATTTTGGATTACATTAAAAGAACAGTAATGCTCCTATTGTCTACTTTTGGTATCCAGGTTCCAGGTAACCCTTCAAGCATCTGACTCCTCCTCGCTGCTTTCGTCTTCGGGGATCGGAGGGATCTCCTCTTCTGGATAGTTGACGGAGATATTCACCATGGAGGCAATCTGGGTGGCGTGGCCTTTGACTTCACCAAAGATGGTGTTTCGCTGAATATCCGTGTATCCTTGAGGGACACCGGACGCCACGCGCCAGGATTTGGCAGAGGGGTAGTGCATGCGCATAAGGCCGAGAGCCATGCGCGCACCACCCCGTGCAGCGGAGCGAAGAAGGGACTCCTTGGACTCCGCCACCTCCATGATGGCACCCGAAAGTTTTTCAACCTCCGAGCATTCCCCAGATTTTTCGGGAAGAAACTTGTCTACCAGCTGCGTGGCAGCAGCCTTGAGCAAAGTCCATGTCTCCCCGAAAGTTCGGATGCCTGCAACCCGAGTGCCATCTGGGGTATCTCCTGTTTTTTCCAATAAAACACCCAAAAGGGTTAGACGGAACAACAGAGAAAGCAAAACATGGACAGATGGTAAATGAGTCAGAGATTTACCGATGAGCTTGTCGATCTCGGAAACTTCCTCCAGGCGAAGGTTCAGAGCGTCAGTCAAATCCTGAATGGTGGATTTGTCCTTCTCCGCCTGTTCGGAAGCCTTGGAATTGGAAATTCCAAGGGCCACGTTGCTGGCTTCCAGGTCTTGTTGTGCTTTCACAAGGTTCTTGTGAAGCTCAACATTCTCCTTGCGGAGAATTTCGGCATTGCCAGAATCTTCCGCTGCTTGTTTAGCCTGAGCTAATGCAGCTGAAAAGCAAGAAAAAAATCCGGGTTAGCCAGCTCCTCAGAAAAAACTTAGGCAAATGATTGAATCGGAAAATTCAGAAGGAAAATGCTTACCTTGTGTTTCCGACAGTGCGAGCTTAGATGATTCCAGCTCTGCCTCCCTTTCTTCAAGAATAGAAAGAAGACTTCTAACTTCTTTATTCTTGATGGTGAGTTTCTTGAAAACTTCCATGTTGATGGCTTCGGAGGTTTGCTGAAACATAGCAAGGAGAAGAATGAGTACAAAAAACATCAAAGCAAAAAGCACGCATTTTGTTTAATGCTTGGGGGCTAGAGTTATATACCTGGCTCATGCGCTGCAAACCTGCCAAGTTTTCTTTAAACTCTTTCGCGTATTCCGCGAAGAGATTCCCGGCTGCGTCCAGGCCGTCATTGATAGCTTTGAAATCCTTGTCAAAGGTGGGAATTTCCTCGTCGAAAGTCCGAGAAAATTTTCCCACCTCTGGGGCCGCCCTTTGCCTCGTGTCCGTGTCGGACACAACGGGCTGGCTGGGCTCCGGGGGCTTGGTGGTGGGGGCTGCAGTAGGCTCTTCCGCCATTGTGCGTGGCGTGTCCGGGGCGACGGCGGGAGAAGGTTGGCTGCCTCGGCTGGAAGAAACCTTGTGTTTCTTCAGCTTCTTCGGCTTCAGGGTGGAAGGCTGCAGGCTAAAAACAAAAAACCCGGAAAAGTCAAAAAACTGAAGATGGATGAAAAGTGCCCATAAAAGAAAACAGAACCCAGAAGAAAGAACCTGGAAGTGGCGACGGGGATTCCGTCAAGATCGATAATTTCTTCCGAGGAAGTTATCTTCTTGCGCTTGCGTCCACCTGTAGCGGCGGTGCGCAGCGCGTCCAGTTCAGCCTCGGATACCAAGTCCGAATCTGAAAGATCCGCGAACTGTCGGACAAGCAAGATCAAAATCAGAAGCTAGGAAATCTGAGAAAAAATAAAACTGTACCCAAATGACTGAAAAATTACCTTGGGAACCGGATTTTCGGCCGTGTACATTGGCCGACTCGCCTCGTATTGGTCGCGTGATGCGACCAATTGGTTGATGCGCCGGCGAAGCTCCTTTGCGGGCCAATCCTTGGTGGTTGTCCGCATCGGATCCTTGACTCCCGTGTATTCGCACAGGAGACGGCCGCTGTGGTTGGCTAGTGGCTGGATTCGCCTAATCAGCCAGCATAGAACCGTGTCCATGCCGGTTAGAGGCGGATCCATGGAGGTGAGCTTGGTGATGCGCCGCTTGATCTTTAGTAGATCTGGCGGCAGAACCTGGACGGCTTCCGTTCCCCAGTTATCCTGGGGAACTGCGGCAGAGTTCACGAAAGGTGGAACCCCGACAGCTTCCTTAGGGAAAGGCACGTCGGGGTGATAAAAGAAGGAACCCGTCCAAAATTTGACGGATTCCGAAGTTTTTATCTTGGGGAACCAATCTTCTCGGAATCTCCGAAGAGTGAAAGATATGGTCCCGCAAGTCGGGAGTGCGCCCTCCGAAGAGTTCCGCTTAACCCCGAAGCAGTAAGTCCAGAAATCTAGCCTAGGTTCTAGCCCTAAGTAACCCTCAAACAAAGCCTGGAAGCCGGCCATGTAGAGGATGGAATTGGGAGGAAGGTTATGGGGCTGGATGTGGTAATGAGAGAGAATCTGGAGGAAGAAGGAAGAAGGCGGAAGCCCCATACCTCGCAGAAGGTGGGAAGTGAGAAGTACCCTTTCGCCATTCCGTGGCGTTGGTTCGGTCTCTTCTTCTGGCAGCCGCCATTTCTTCTTAAGAACCAGGCCCTCCTTTTCCAAGTTAGGAAGGAGAGCCGGGGGAATACTGCAGGCACTCCAGTTGCCTGCAGATTCCGCTTCCTCGTCTGCTCCGGCGGCGGCGGCCTCCGCGGCGGCGAGTTCGTCGCCGAGGAGCTCGATCTTTTCCTCCGCCGTTTCAGGTGCAAACGGCGGGGTTGTCGCGGCACTCGATGTCGCTATGTCCGCGGCGGCGGAAGTGTTTTCTCCGCCCGCCGCGGAGGCCGTGGTCTTCTCCGGCACGTCGCCGGTGAGCTTGGGCGATCCCGGCTGCGGATCCAGATCGCTGATCAGCTCGTTGATGGCGGCGCGGGTCGGCGATGACGGCGAGGAGGCCATCTTGTGGCGTTGCGTTTCGGTGTGCTTGGATGCGGTGAGCGCCTGGGACAAGTGCTTTGCTCTCGAGCTCGCGTTCGCAGCAATGGCGTAGGCAGTGGGGGAGTGAGGAAAGTTTCCGATGAGGACGAGGATGGCTATTTATAGCCGGAAAGCCGTTTAGATACGTGCCAACGGCTCTTTCGACCGTTGGATGTTCGACGCGTGTCGCTCGCCGGAAAATCCGGGAAATGAAACGACAGGGGAATGATGGCTATCTCCTCGTTTCCCGTGAGAATCTGTCAGAGATACGCTGAGGGGTTTCCCGCGTGAAACCGAGCGTCGCTTGCGTCAGCATGATTAAGACGCTGACGTTAGAAGTTCCTTTTCCGCGAAGGATCGCGAGAAGAAAAGCCGGATTTTCATGGTTCCGAGTTTTATGTTACCATCTCCTTTAAAAGGAAAGTAGAAAGAATCAAGACTGCTGAATCAAGATTTCCCGGACAAAATGTATTTGACGAAAGATGGAGAATCAGAGTTTTGATCCTTCCTGGGGGCTACTGTCGGATATATACTGAATAGGGGTATAGAAGATGGTAGATAAAAAGCTGGACTACCAGGGTGGCCTACAGGTAATGGGCTCAGGTCCATTGGGCGGCCCAGTAGTCCGACGCGCAGAAGCCGGATTCTAGAAGAACCCGGATCACGGCCCGCGTGATCTGGCTTGGAGGAGAAGACGGATTCCTTGCTTTCCAAGTTGCAAGTTAAACGTAGTCTTCTAGGTTTCTGATTCTGTAAGCCCTAACCCAGCTATTATATAAAGCCGGACGGGAGATAGAAAAGGGAGGTTCAAGTTCTTTACCGCACAACAGAGAAGCTCTACGCAACTCGCCGAGAAGCTCATCCTCGCCGAGTAGCTAGATCTACATCCTCACATTGTAACCCTGTTAAACGGGCTTTAGTCCCAATTAGTGAGAAGTGCAGGAGTAGGTACGCCGTACTGTCGCGACGTACCGAACCTGGGTAAAATCCCGTGTTCTGTGTTACTACGCTATCCCGTTACCCCACGTCTCTACCGTAGTCTCATGGCACCCCCGTCTATGAAAACTACTACGATGTCTCGACATTCCCTTAAACCCTCTAAACTTCTCCCCCATTGGCATCCATTGCCGAAATGGGCAAAAAGATTAGAAGGCCAATATAGTAAGAGCTCCCCATAGTGTATGCATTCCTCATGATATGAGTGAAATCAAGTGCATATCTCCAACTATGAATAGATGGAGGGAGATCAAACTATATTGAGGATCCAAAGATTTACAAGAAAAGTCAAATTGAAGGATACTTTCACAAAGAAGCAACCAACCAAAGGATCCGAAAAACCGATTGACCAACATCAATATTTTGATAGGATCAACCAAGTGTTCTAGAAAATCAAGAGGGAACTCCCCAAGGTACATGCACAATGTTAGATTTGAATTACTATATAATGTGCACAACATGGAATCATCACTCCCTTCTAGATAATTTTGAACACAAACAAGAGCAAGAGAATAGATTGGAGATGAAGCAAAGCAACTTGTAAACAAACAAAAGTTGAGCAATGAAGATCAAGAAGTGACAAATAAAGACTTACTCAACCGAAATAGATGTGTGTGACAAGGAAAAACATTTTTAGGAGACTAATAGGATGATAGAATCATCAACATAGTCTTTCAATATAGGAGGCACATAGTGCATATCATGTCTTTCCCATACACACAAACCATCAAATGATAAAACACATAGATCCACAAGCTTATTAAGATGCAAAAGGAATACCAAAAGAAAAGCAAAGCGTGTGCCTTTTAGGAACCACCAAGGAATATAAAGCAATAAAAAGTGGTCACTAAAGAAATAGAATATCAATTAAAGATGTAACTATTATCGTGTGTATAAGTTTCTAAGTGGACAACAATCACAAAGATATATATCCACAAAGAAACATGCACACACAAAATAGGTACAAAAGTGAAGAACATGATATCCAAGATAGGTTCATTAATATACCAATAAGATTTTTGCTTGAAAGCAAAGCACTAAGCTTAATTTTATCTTAAAGGGATATATAAGAACAACCAAAACTCATCAAAGCATCACAAATATCACAAGGGAAAAGTGATAGTTGGAATGCTTCGAGAAAGGTAACGCATATCACAAAAGATTCAAATGGTTTTTGAGAATTCATCAATATTGCATATGAGAGACTTAAAGTAGAAGTTGCTAGATTAATATACTTGGGATTGGTGAATCATAAAATGATTATAAATATCCCCTTAGTATGTAATCATGCCGGCTTACTCATGGTTGCAATAAAGATGTTTTTGAAAAGACATTTGCAAGAACCAAAAGAAATGCAACAAAGGGAAATCATGCAAAGAAGCAACCTACACAAGGTTGAAAGCTAGAAATGTATGCATGAGATAGATACTTGTTACCGGGACGACATTGGTGATGAAGAGGATGCGAGTTTGATAATCATCGTAGCTTGACTCCTATAATACCATGGTGAGAACACCTTCCTTATGAATGGAGCAAGCAACCAATGTATCTCCATTGTACCTAAAAACAAAATTCAAGTACAAAATGGTACCCAAACTCATTGGGTCCAAAGTAGTTAGAACAACTACAATACATAGGACAAACTCCACATCAATATGTGCATATTGATATGAATTTGAATTTCATGCACATCTTAGCCATTTAGGATTTGATGGAGTTTATCCTATATATTGGATCAACGAAAGTAAGCATGCCAAAAGATATATATAGTAAATATGCATGCACAAAACTTTCAAGAACCAAAACAAGATACAAATTGGACAAAGAACTAATCAAACCAAGAAGCCACTTACAAGAGTGAAAAGAAAGAGAATTGTCCAAAATATATCAAGACCCAAATCAACACATGATTGAGGAAACCAACATAGAGAGGATACCAAAAAAACATAAAAGAGTGAACAAACCCTCTACACTTTTCATGATAGCACACAAAGTACCAAGACGAAAAGTGGTTGTGTTCCAAAGAGACAAGTCATTGGGATAACAAACAAATTTAAAGACAACAAGTGTTCAAACGCATATAGGACAGTTCTTCCAATAATAGTGCATTATTTATGATCTTGCATTTGAATACAAAATGCACACAATGGAATCATTACTCTCCATATATATTATTCAAACACCAGTCATGTTTAAATAAAACCAATTAGATGCAATACCAATTTAAGGAATGGTGATCTACTCAATGTAGGATAGCTTCCCCAAGAATAGTGCAACCCAAACAAGTATGACTTTGAACACAAGTGCACAAGTATGGGATTATTGCTTTTCCTAACTCAAGAAAGCATAAAACAAATTTTGAGTAGAGCAACGAAGACACAAAGGAGTTTGAACCAAACAAAATCCTTGGCAAGAAACAAGGCAATATTAGAGCAATGGCCAAAGTAAATATGATCAATAAACTTACCACAAATTATTATAACTTGTCAAAGACAAGAGATGTATGGAGATATTTCTCGGCGGTAGATTTGTTCACAATCATATTCACAAAACATAAGCATGTGGAAAAAGATAGGAATAAAAAACATGCTTAGATAGAGATTCTTGAAGGCTTCAAATAAAACTCGAAAAAGCAAGGCAACAAGAAACTCTCTTACAAACAAGATACCAAAGAAGAGAGACACAAGATATTTTAAGAAAATATGGAACTTGTTTGAGAAACATGCCACTTAGGAACAAGATAACTAGAATATCAACTCTAGGTGGCAATACCTCACATGTTCACATTTTATAGGCTTGTAATATGCACATAGCTTATTACTCCCCCATAATGTGATAATCCATTGAAATCAACAAGAGGCAAAAATAAATTGTAGCATCCCAACTTTTAATAAAGATGGAATACCTGTGTTATTGTGCTAGTCCCTGGATCAATTGCTAGCACCACAGTACAAAATGAAATATCATGCAAATGCATCAAATTCTATTACATCGCATGATCCAGTCTTTACAAAATAGTATTACAACTTGCATAGTCTTAGAAGACTAGCAGAAAACAAAGTATTACAGCGGAAAACATAGAACAACATTGAGCCCATCTTCTTCATGTGCCACAGGCAAAACATGTTGGCGATAGTCTCGAGATCCTAAACGAAATCCTCACTCGTCTTGAGAATCATCTGCAATATGGAATATGCAGCCACAAGGGAGTCAATACAATTTAATGCATTGGCAAGTAACACTATGGTGGATATAAATGGCAAGACTAATACTACATGCTTATTTGGCTGAGTGGAGTTTAGGCTAAGTTTGCATAAAGCCAGTTTTCTCCTATCACTTTTGTAAAACAAGCTTTTCTTTTCAAAAGGGTGGCAACATTGGATTAAGATCCAAGCACCACAATACTGTTCACTTGGTCAAAATTTTACTTATTGAAATTGATGATGAGATTCTTCCGTCAATCCTTGTCCAGTTGCTCATAGTTGTCCATAACCGGGGACACGGCTAAGATCTTAGTTTCTAACTCTGCAGAGGTTGTGCACTTTCACCCTTTGTCTTCAATAAGCCCAAACATCCTATACACCCGGAGTGCATCATGGAAAGGAGAGAATTGAGACGAGATCTTTCAGAAGAAGAAGTCCAAACCCACCGGCAAGACCCGTTCCACCTATAATTTTGCTACATCTGCTTGTCAAGCCTGGGCTGAACCCTCACAACTTAATTGATCAAGACAGAGCCCATATTGTCAAAAGGCTGCACGGGAAGCTACTAAACTTAGAAGGACATAGTAATCTCTTTGTTCCTGGGTGGCCATTCTCAAGTGACAACCTCAAGTGGAATAACCCTTAGATAAGGGCCCTGAGGAAACACTCAACATAACCCAGTCTTACCACTTCCACCCAGGTGGTTCATTCATTAGTTATACTTAGGATTTTTCCTCAACATCTAGTAAAACAATTTGTAACATTGCATAGCACCTAGTAAATTCTAAGGCTATCAAAATAACAAGGTAAAAGGGATGGCTACACACTACTAGTATAATAGCATAGCATAGTATAACTTAGTAAAATTTCCTATCATGCATACTACTCAAAATCAACTAATGCATATAGAAAATAATGGGTAGTTTATGGTGTGTTACTTGCCTTGTTGAAGTTGGTGAAGATATCACACTCTCTTCACAAAAGATCGTTGCTCTCCGTACAATCTATTCATTGAAAACATAATAACAAAATAAACAAGCATCCTAGCAATCAAACACATAGGTGGAGAAAGCAAACATAGCAAATAACATAACAAAGGAGTTGGACCCAGTTGGCTAGGACAAGGTCAAGATTTGAGTTCAATACTTGTTAAGGAAATTCCAATGGTTTACTTGGGAAGGTACTAGGTTGAATTTGATGTGATCTAACTTTATTTTAACCATACTTGTTGAGGAAGTTCCAAGAGTTCACTAAGGTGATCTAACTATTTCAACTAAAGAGGCACATAACAAGTATTACACTTAGTTGTTTTTATCAAAACATTTGAGTGATCTAAGTTTAGTCTTTCCATTTTGGTTTAAGGTAGGTCTAGGTTCAACTAACTTCATAGCAATATAGAAAACAAGTCTAAGTCTTGGGATTTTCCATTTGGGTCAATGGTTGGACAAAAACAACTTATTCTTCAATTTGTGTGGATTGCTCCAAGTCTTCACATGCTTGTCTTCTTGAAGTTCATCTTCATGCTTCTATTATAGTTTCCTCCTTGTTGTTAATCTTCTCTTGAACTTGATAAACCTTCATGGCTTTCACTTCACTAATTGGTTTGGGTATGGGATGGGCACAAATACCACTAAGTCAAATTGGAAAGAAAATAAGAAGAGGGATAGGAAGAGAGGGGGAGATGTTTTCTTCTAAATTTCTTCACACTTGTACTTTATGGAGTTTCTTCTAGTTGTTGTGGAGTCTTTTCTTCAAAATTTCTTCATTGATCCTCCTTGTATCTCTTCATGTTGCCACCAAGTTGAAAGTGAAGAAACTTCTATTTCTTGAGTCTTGTTTTCCATTTGCTAACTTGATGGATTCTTGAAGCAAGAATAGGGGAATTGGAGAAATAGATATAATACTAAATTTCACTACTTGGTACTATATGTAATTGACACATTCTAAGGACATGGCTTGGCTCCAAATGGACATAACATCAATGAATAACAGTTGACAACAATTCCTAAGACATGGTGAAAATGGATGTATCACTATGTTGGGTTTTTAGTCAATTAATCATGGCCATGGTCCAAGGGTGTCCAAAATGGTTGGGCAAGGTTGTTTCTGGTTCAAGGTTGTCAAATGGAACAATTTTGCAAAAGGAACTATATTGAAAATATTTATAGAAATTAATCTATGTCAAAAATACTCAAATAGACAACTAAATTCTAAATTCAATTTTAATTTGTTCAATTATTATTTTGGGACAGAGGATATGAAAGTACACATTCTAAGGTTTCCAAATATATTTTATTTGCAATTTTTGGATTTGTAGAATTTGAATTATGCCAAATTTCATCAAACAAGCATATTTGAATTTGAACAATTTTAACTTTGTCAAATTTGAATTTGGCCAGTGCTAAAAGTTTCTAAATGTCAAGGGCTTTTCAAAAAGTCCAAGATCAATAAATTTGGCCAAGTGGTTTAAAAGTTATGATGGTTGCAAGTTATAGGGACTAATCTGCAAATCTGCCAATTAAATTTTATTCAGAAAAATAAACAGAAACTCTGTGGATAAGGTTGGCCACGTGGGGCTTTGTGATTGGATGGGTGTGCTGACTGGTCCAGTGACGTGGATAAGTGATTTGATCGGGCCGTTGGATCCAGATCTAAGGGCTATTGTCGCGTACCGCTTCAACGTTTAATCGTGGCCGTGCGATTAGATCTAACGGGCGAGAACAGAGGAAAGGGGCTCACCGGGAGTTTCCGCCGGAGAATGGCGGCACGGTGGTGTCCGGCGCGTGGAAAACGGCGGGGAGGCGCTCTGGTGCTCCACGGACTCAACGGGGGGCACAAAGGGGCGCGGCGCGGCACGGCGGGGAAGATGGAGGCGGTGGTTGCCTCTCTCGCTTCTCCGGTTGGTGGCGTGATGCGGAAGGAGGGGCTCGGGCTCCGGTGAGCTTCGGGTGAGCTCGAAGGCGATGATCCCTGCGGTAAAAAAAAATTGAGACAACGCTCAGGAGGTGCGCGGGATCACGGGGAATCGACAGAGAGAAAAATGGGGCGGCTCCACCTCGGGTTTTTGTCGGAATCTTCACCGGACGTCGGAGGAAGCAGCGAGCTCCGGCGAGAAATTGTGGACATCTCGATGGGCAAACGGGAGGGGAATGAGAGGGCTATTGAAGAGGGGAGGAAGGGATTTAAGGGGGAGGCCCTGGGGCAATCAATCCCGCACTTAACGACGAGCAATCAACGCGAGAATTTTTCGGGAGAAAACTTCTCCTTCCGTTTCCACAGGTTGATGACGATGATGACGTCATCATGACGTCATCCCTTTTTTTCTTTTTAATTTCTGTTTATCTAATTAAATCATAATTTCTGTTTTAAGTGTCCAAATGACATGAGACAAATTTCTAAATTCTTTAAATTTCAAGTACTTTCCAACAGTACCCTTTTTGGAAACAAAATCATCATATTTTATTTTTGAATTTGGGAATTTGAATAATTCCTTAATAGTCACTTAATGTGATTTTTAATTTAAAAATTTATAATTCAAAGTTATTGGTCTATTATAATTTCAGTAGCTTTATGATGATCAAATATTACTTTCCAAAACCATTTCAAAGTGTTTTCATCTCTTTTATGTTTTGAAAATTATAATTAATTCACTAATAGAACTTAATATCATTTTAAAATAGAAAATAATAAAAATGGGGTTTTTGATTAAATAAAATTTCAGAGACATTAAACATGTCCAAAAACTATTTTTGAAAGTCATTTCACATCACTTTTATATTTTATAAATTTAAGATTTCAGTGTTTTACAAATAGTAACTTTATTTCATTTTAAAATATAGAAAATTATAAATTGATGTTATTGTCTAAATAAAATCTCAGAGACATTTTACAAGTCATATATTAGTTTTGGAAATCCATTTTTAAACCACTTTCACATTTTATAATTTTATGATTTGAGGGATTTACTAATAGTAACTTAATGCTATTTAATTAGTTCATATCAATTAATTATTATTGTTGATCAATAAAATTTAGAGTAAAACCATAAGTCATAATATTGTTTTCAAAACCTTTTGTTATGTTATTTTCAAGCAATGCATTTTATTTTCACACCTTTATGTTTAAAACTTGGAATAACAACTAAAGGTTATTATTAATAATTTTATTCTCCTCAAATACTTTTAAGGCCTAGAACTTTATTAAGGGTTATAAATAATTGTGTAATGTTGCCATAAACTATCTTCAGATTAATATTGGAGTTGTAAACATTTTAGGTAAAGGTTTGCTACTAAAAATATATTCCCTTTATATAATAATAAATTTATTTTTGAAAAAGGTTTTAGAGTTTAAGGAACAAGGCATAATTGGATTTCTAATTCCAATAAACTTGGTATAGGACCACATATTTCATTTTTGTTTGAGTTTTATTTGTTTTTGGTGACTTGCATAATATGAAAACAAAAAGTTTCAATTTTTAGTGATTTTTGGACTTTGCAAAAATCAGGGATGTTACAGACTACCACCCTTAAAAGAAATCTCGTCCCGATATTTGGGGAGGCTAGAAAGAAAGATTAGGTTTGAGTAACTGGATTCCAGAACAACTGGGTGGGCTACCACCCTTAAAAGAAGCTTTGGTGGGTAGTCTATTTTCATTAGATTAGAGTGTAGATTGATTCTAGATGAGCTTGAGTAGATCTTTCCTCTGTGGTAGAGGTGTAGACCAACATAGGTATGTTGGACTACCTTTGACACTGAGGGGTCACTCTTTGGGTCAATCAAAAGCCTTTGGTTCACTCTCAACTTGGTCTTTTTATGTCCTTGGCAATCTTCCATCTTGTTGGTTGTCATCATTGAAGGTAAACACCATGCTATTTCTAAAGAAACTCTCATGGTAGGCAAATTCACATTGCTTGATAGCTCCAAGGTTAGCTTGATCCTTATTAGGCAGTTGGCATTTTATCATGAATGTGATTGTTCCTTCACACAGAAGAAGGAAATTTGATACTAGCATTCCTCAAATGGGATGGCTTGTGTATCAATAGGGTAAAGGTTGTATGATTCCAAATGGTTCTCACTATGGTTGGTGAATGAGTATGGTGTTGGTTTTGGTCTAGTAGGGATGAGTATAGATTTAGAAAGATGGCTAAGGGAGGTTCTTATCCAAAATAGCAGATCAAGGAAACTCATCTTACAAACAACACATAACATCCAAACTGCACACCAAACAACCAGGTTTTATAAAACAACTAATATTGTCATACCACACTCATTGGTATGATCAATACTCTAACACATTAACGTTGTTCTAACAAAGTAACTATATTGGTGGTCTCATCTATATCTTCTTGAGTTTCTTCAAAAATCTTCTCTCAATATCTTGGGGTGTTCTTGATTGTTGTGAAGTCTAAGTTTTTCTTCAAATTCTTCAAAAATCTTGAGTGTAAGGCTTCATATGGTGAAAATACTTCTTGCACTTCATGGAAGGGTCATCAACAATCTTGCCTTGAGGGTATTCAAAAGGTAGGTCATCTAGAAAATTTTGAAGGTGAATTATAGATGAGAGGATATGAGAAGAATTAAGATGATTGTTTTGTTTATAGAAAGTTTGAACATAGAATTTTTTTTTTCAACCCTAGGGTATTTTCCAAACTTAGGGTCTCGAATCATACAGACAACACAATGCTCTGATACCATTTTGTAGCATCCCAACTTTTAATAAAGATGGAATACCTGTGTTATTGTGCTAGTCCCTGGATCAATTGCTAGCACCACAGTACAAAATGAAATATCATGCAAATGCATCAAATTCTATTACATCGCATGATCCAGTCTTTACAAAATAGTATTACAACTTGCATAGTCTTAGAAGACTAGCAGAAAACAAAGTATTACAGCGGAAAACATAGAACAACATTGAGCCCATCTTCTTCATGTGCCACAGGCAAAACATGTTGGCGATAGTCTCGAGATCCTAAACGAAATCCTCACTCGTCTTGAGAATCATCTGCAATATGGAATATGCAGCCACAAGGGAGTCAATACAATTTAATGCATTGGCAAGTAACACTATGGTGGATATAAATGGCAAGACTAATACTACATGCTTATTTGGCTGAGTGGAGTTTAGGCTAAGTTTGCATAAATCCAGTTTTCTCCTATCACTTTTGTAAAACAAGCTTTTCTTTTCAAAAGGGTGGCAACATTGGATTAAGATCCAAGCACCACAATACTGTTCACTTGGTCAAAATTTTACTTATTGAAATTGATGATGAGATTCTTCCGTCAATCCTTGTCCAGTTGCTCATAGTTGTCCATAACCGGGGACACGGCTAAGATCTTAGTTTCTAACTCTGCAGAGGTTGTGCACTTTCACCCTTTGTCTTCAATAAGCCCAAACATCCTATACACCCGGAGTGCATCATGGAAAGGAGAGAATTGAGACGAGATCTTTCAGAAGAAGAAGTCCAAACCCACCGGCAAGACCCGTTCCACCTATAATTTTGCTACATCTGCTTGTCAAGCCTGGGCTGAACCCTCACAACTTAATTGATCAAGACAGAGCCCATATTGTCAAAAGGCTGCACGGGAAGCTACTAAACTTAGAAGGACATAGTAATCTCTTTGTTCCTGGGTGGCCATTCTCAAGTGACAACCTCAAGTGGAATAACCCTTAGATAAGGGCCCTGAGGAAACACTCAACATAACCCAGTCTTACCACTTCCACCCAGGTGGTTCATTCATTAGTTATACTTAGGATTTTTCCTCAACATCTAGTAAAACAATTTGTAACATTGCATAGCACCTAGTAAATTCTAAGGCTATCAAAATAACAAGGTAAAAGGGATGGCTACACACTACTAGGATAATAGCATAGCATAGTATAACTTAGTAAAATTTCCTATCATGCATACTACTCAAAATCAACTAATGCATATAGAAAATAATGGGTAGTTTATGGTGTGTTACTTGCCTTGTTGAAGTTGGTGAAGATATCACACTCTCTTCACAAAAGATCGTTGCTCTCCGTACAATCTATTCATTGAAAACATAATAACAAAATAAACAAGCATCCTAGCAATCAAACACATAGGTGGAGAAAGCAAACATAGCAAATAACATAACAAAGGAGTTGGACCCAGTTGGCTAGGACAAGGTCAAGATTTGAGTTCAATACTTGTTAAGGAAATTCCAATGGTTTACTTGGGAAGGTACTAGGTTGAATTTGATGTGATCTAACTTTATTTTAACCATACTTGTTGAGGAAGTTCCAAGAGTTCACTAAGGTGATCTAACTATTTCAACTAAAGAGGCACATAACAAGTATTACACTTAGTTGTTTTTATCAAAACATTTGAGTGATCTAAGTTTAGTCTTTCCATTTTGGTTTAAGGTAGGTCTAGGTTCAACTAACTTCATAGCAATATAGAAAACAAGTCTAAGTCTTGGGATTTTCCATTTGGGTCAATGGTTGGACAAAAACAACTTATTCTTCAATTTGTGTGGATTGCTCCAAGTCTTCACATGCTTGTCTTCTTGAAGTTCATCTTCATGCTTCTATTATAGTTTCCTCCTTGTTGTTAATCTTCTCTTGAACTTGATAAACCTTCATGGCTTTCACTTCACTAATTGGTTTGGGTATGGGATGGGCACAAATACCACTAAGTCAAATTGGAAAGAAAATAAGAAGAGGGATAGGAAGAGAGGGGGAGATGTTTTCTTCTAAATTTCTTCACACTTGTACTTTATGGAGTTTCTTCTAGTTGTTGTGGAGTCTTTTCTTCAAAATTTCTTCATTGATCCTCCTTGTATCTCTTCATGTTGCCACCAAGTTGAAAGTGAAGAAACTTCTATTTCTTGAGTCTTGTTTTCCATTTGCTAACTTGATGGATTCTTGAAGCAAGAATAGGGGAATTGGAGAAATAGATATAATACTAAATTTCACTACTTGGTACTATATGTAATTGACACATTCTAAGGACATGGCTTGGCTCCAAATGGACATAACATCAATGAATAACAGTTGACAACAATTCCTAAGACATGGTGAAAATGGATGTATCACTATGTTGGGTTTTTAGTCAATTAATCATGGCCATGGTCCAAGGGTGTCCAAAATGGTTGGGCAAGGTTGTTTCTGGTTCAAGGTTGTCAAATGGAACAATTTTGCAAAAGGAACTATATTGAAAATATTTATAGAAATTAATCTATGTCAAAAATACTCAAATAGACAACTAAATTCTAAATTCAATTTTAATTTGTTCAATTATTATTTTGGGACAGAGGATATGAAAGTACACATTCTAAGGTTTCCAAATATATTTTATTTGCAATTTTTGGATTTGTAGAATTTGAATTATGCCAAATTTCATCAAACAAGCATATTTGAATTTGAACAATTTTAACTTTGTCAAATTTGAATTTGGCCAGTGCTAAAAGTTTCTAAATGTCAAGGGCTTTTCAAAAAGTCCAAGATCAATAAATTTGGCCAAGTGGTTTAAAAGTTATGATGGTTGCAAGTTATAGGGACTAATCTGCAAATCTGCCAATTAAATTTTATTCAGAAAAATAAACAGAAACTCTGTGGATAAGGTTGGCCACGTGGGGCTTTGTGATTGGATGGGTGTGCTGACTGGTCCAGTGACGTGGATAAGTGATTTGATCGGGCCGTTGGATCCAGATCTAAGGGCTATTGTCGCGTACCGCTTCAACGTTTAATCGTGGCCGTGCGATTAGATCTAACGGGCGAGAACAGAGGAAAGGGGCTCACCGGGAGTTTCCGCCGGAGAATGGCGGCACGGTGGTGTCCGGCGCGTGGAAAACGGCGGGGAGGCGCTCTGGTGCTCCACGGACTCAACGGGGGGCACAAAGGGGCGCGGCGCGGCACGGCGGGGAAGATGGAGGCGGTGGTTGCCTTTCTCGCTTCTCCGGTTGGTGGCGTGATGCGGAAGGAGGGGCTCGGGCTCCGGTGAGCTTCGGGTGAGCTCGAAGGCGATGATCCCTGCGGTAAAAAAAATTGAGACAACGCTCAGGAGGTGCGCGGGATCACGGGGAATCGACAGAGAGAAAAATGGGGCGGCTCCACCTCGGGTTTTTGTCGGAATCTTCACCGGACGTCGGAGGAAGCAGCGAGCTCCGGCGAGAAATTGTGGACATCTCGATGGGCAAACGGGAGGGGAATGAGAGGGCTATTGAAGAGGGGAGGAAGGGATTTAAGGGGGAGGCCCTGGGGCAATCAATCCCGCACTTAACGACGAGCAATCAACGCGAGAATTTTTCGGGAGAAAACTTCTCCTTCCGTTTCCACAGGTTGATGACGATGATGACGTCATCATGACGTCATCCCTTTTTTTCTTTTTAATTTCTGTTTATCTAATTAAATCATAATTTCTGTTTTAAGTGTCCAAATGACATGAGACAAATTTCTAAATTCTTTAAATTTCAAGTACTTTCCAACAGTACCCTTTTTGGAAACAAAATCATCATATTTTATTTTTGAATTTGGGAATTTGAATAATTCCTTAATAGTCACTTAATGTGATTTTTAATTTAAAAATTTATAATTCAAAGTTATTGGTCTATTATAATTTCAGTAGCTTTATGATGATCAAATATTACTTTCCAAAACCATTTCAAAGTGTTTTCATCTCTTTTATGTTTTGAAAATTATAATTAATTCACTAATAGAACTTAATATCATTTTAAAATAGAAAATAATAAAAATGGGGTTTTTGATTAAATAAAATTTCAGAGACATTAAACATGTCCAAAAACTATTTTTGAAAGTCATTTCACATCACTTTTATATTTTATAAATTTAAGATTTCAGTGTTTTACAAATAGTAACTTTATTTCATTTTAAAATATAGAAAATTATAAATTGATGTTATTGTCTAAATAAAATCTCAGAGACATTTTACAAGTCATATATTAGTTTTGGAAATCCATTTTTAAACCACTTTCACATTTTATAATTTTATGATTTGAGGGATTTACTAATAGTAACTTAATGCTATTTAATTAGTTCATATCAATTAATTATTATTGTTGATCAATAAAATTTAGAGTAAAACCATAAGTCATAATATTGTTTTCAAAACCTTTTGTTATGTTATTTTCAAGCAATGCATTTTATTTTCACACCTTTATGTTTAAAACTTGGAATAACAACTAAAGGTTATTATTAATAATTTTATTCTCCTCAAATACTTTTAAGGCCTAGAACTTTATTAAGGGTTATAAATAATTGTGTAATGTTGCCATAAACTATCTTCAGATTAATATTGGAGTTGTAAACATTTTAGGTAAAGGTTTGCTACTAAAAATATATTCCCTTTATATAATAATAAATTTATTTTTGAAAAAGGTTTTAGAGTTTAAGGAACAAGGCATAATTGGATTTCTAATTCCAATAAACTTGGTATAGGACCACATATTTCATTTTTGTTTGAGTTTTATTTGTTTTTGGTGACTTGCATAATATGAAAACAAAAAGTTTCAATTTTTAGTGATTTTTGGACTTTGCAAAAATCAGGGATGTTACATAAATCCAACTAGAGAAAGTTAATGGACATCTAGAAATGAATTTCTCATGAGAATGGCATATCACATAGAGAATAGATAATATTGATATATCAACACTAAGTGGTATTCCTCATGTACACACATTTTAGGATAGTAAAGTGCAAAGCATATTACTCCCCCAAAATGGGATAGTCCATTAATCTCCCAAAGAGCCAACAAAGATAAGCAATGAAAGCAATGAAGGCTCAACACAAAGAACACAAGTACATGGAGTGCAAACCAACAAACATAACTAGATTACTCAAGATAGGTAAGTAGGAAGCACAACATATACAAACACATGCTAGAAACAAAACTAACATATGCAAGGGAGTAAGCAACTTTCAATGAATATATGATTTAAATACAAGTTACCGCTTGGAGGAACATTGGGTAAGAGATATATATAATCCAAGTGACTTGGCTTGAGGAAATAAAATTGAAGAAGATCCCTTAATTCTTCATGAATTAGCCAAGTCTCCAATGCCCTCCAACAACACCTATTGATCAAGTTTGAGCTTGTTGGTCCCCAACCAAGTTGGGTCCTAAGAGGTTAGTCACAATAGGTTTGGCACCCAAATGGTTCTTTTCTTGACACCACTTGGAGTACCAACATACTTGGCAAACACATTGCCCACATTATCCTTCCTAATAGAATAAACATCATCAACAAGGATAGGGTTGGATAATGTACCATTAGTGCATGAAGAAGCAAAATGTCCCTTCTTGCGACAAAGGTAGCAACATCGACTCTTTTCTCTCTTCTCAATAGGATTCTCAACAAGAGGAGCATTGGCTTGAGTCTTCTTAGGAGGTGGCCGTTGTTCAACTCGTGGTTGAGCATGAGATTGAATAAGAGGCCTCTTCCCTAGTTGCTTCTCACTAAGAGGCTTCTTCTTCAAAGGGCAAGATCTAACATGGTGCCCTTCAATCTTGCACTTGAAGCAAATAATCTTGGCCGGATCTTTGGCTTGTTCTTGGCCCTTCTTCTTGTCAATAATGGACTTGTTCTTGAGATTGGAGTTGAATCCAAGTCCACTCTTGTCATTGGGAAGTCTTCGCACTCTCAACATCTTGTCAAGTGTGGAACTCCCTCCATGACACTTTTCCAAGTCTTTCTTCAAAGAAGTGACTTGGGCCTTGAGCTCTTTATTTTCCTCTACATGGTTAGAAACAAAACAAGAGCTAGAGGAAGTAGATGCTTCATCGTTAGAGCAACAAGGCAAGGAAAGCAATTCATCACAATATGTAGAAACATTATGGGAGGATGAATTACTAATACGAGCACAAGTCAGTATAGCATTATTATAAGATATTGTGCTAGTACCCACATGAGGCTCACAATATGTTACCTTTGTAGTGATAGCCTCAAGAGCTAATTTTAGCTTGGTATGGGATGCTAGAAGATCCTCATGAGAGCTAGATAGCTTTTCATGACTCTCTTCCAATTTCCCACACTTGCTAGTCATTAACTCAAGTTGAGCCCTTAGCTCAACATTCTCCTTCAAAATAGATGCTTCACAAGATGTGGAGTTAGTAGCACAAGCATCATTAGAAATAGAAGAAGATAACTTGGCAAGCTCATTAGTTAACCTAGAGTTTTCCTCAATTAGATTAGCATTGCCAACAACAAATTCAACCTTTTCATTTTTAAGCACTTTATATTTAGCATTGGTATGGTCACGTGCTTTAGTGAGATAGGTTATTTGTTCATTATAGAGCTCCTCGATAGATTCAAGTTTCTCCTCAAGAGTCACTCGGAGCTCATACTCTTCCTCAAGATACGTAGTGAGGGATGCCTTTTCATCGGCATCACTTCTTTCAATCTCACCTTTAGTTTCAATGATTTTAGCGCTATAAATAGCAAAAGCCAATATTTCACTAAAAGGAGTGATAGCTTTACTACCTTTAGGGAGATCAAGAAGAACCAACTCACCCTTCTCCATTAAGGAGGCTTCGTCCTCAAACTCTCCATAAAATATATCCTCATCCTCATCATCACAAGATGTAGTGGGTTCCAAAGGTGGAGATACCTTTGAATCCCTAGCCATAAGGCACATATGAGAAATGGATGGTGATGATGAAGATATACTAGAAGCGCCATTAAGGTCCATGTCTTGTTCCACCAAAGAGTGGGATTCCTCTACATTGTTAGCCACACAAGTACTAGAGGAAATGGAAGCATTGTTTTCATGAAAACAAGACATGGAAAGCATATCATCATGAGATTTAGTTGAACAACTATTACATGATATGCAAGGACTATCAATACTAGCATGTATGGAACTTTGAGTGCTAGAAGATATTACGTCCAAAGATAGATCATTGCAATGGGATAGAGATGAAGTATAGTCAATAGCAAATTCACTATCCACAATGCAATTTCTATCACCACTCACCATATCATTACCTTGTGACAAATCACATGTAGGTGGAGTGGAGAAAGACGTGAACTCATCACGGCCGGAAGTGGATGGAGAACAATCATCCTCAATAATATTGGACACATCATATATATCTTGAAGTTTTGTCCATAGCTCATGAGCGTTCCGAAAAGGCATGATTGATTCAATAACTACATCGCTCAAAATGCACAAGAGACCATTAGATACAAGAGTATCGAGATAAGAGTTTTCCTCATCCTCTAAAGATAAATCTTGAGAATCCTTTGGAGGAGGAAAATCCATATCTACAATTCTCTTAACATACTTTGGACCCATGTCCTCAAGAAAATTAAGAATGCGAATTTTCCAAGCAGCATAATTTCTACCATAGAATATAAAAGCGGGATCATGTTCTATTTCTCTAAACGACATCGTACTCTCTAGGATGTAAAGCCTAATAAAGAGAGACGAGGCTCTGATACCAATTGAACGGACAACGACGTCGCCTAGAGGGGGGGGGTGAATAGGCGATTAAAACTTTTCCGGTTAAGGCTTGCTAAATGCGGAAATAAACTAGGTGTTTAAATTAACAAGCATACAACCTAAATATTCTATGGCCAACTAGATGCACCAACAACTTATGCTAAGCAATACGAGTAACAAGGTGAAAGCAAGATATATAACTTCAAGATCAAAGGCTATCACAAAGTAAATTGCATAAGTAAAAAGCTCGGGTATAGAAATAACCAAGGCACACGGAGACGAAGATGTATTCCTGAGTTCCTCCCACAAAGGGGAGTACGTCTCGTTGGAGGGGTGTGAGCTCACCACGAAGGCCTACTCAACGCCACAAAGGCCTCACCCTATTCTCCGATGAACCCCGCCACAAAGGCCTAGTTCACCTTCCACTATTGGCAACCTTCAAACCCGAGGGACGCATCCACAACTCAATTGGAGGCTCTCGGTGTCACCACAATATTGGGGCACGCATCCACAACTCAATTGGAGGCTCCCAAGAACACCACAAGTCGTCTAGGGTCCAAGACCCAAGAGTAACAAGCTCACAAACTTTCAACTTCCACGAATCCTCGTGGAGAGAGCAAACCGATGCAACCGATGCAAATGGCAAGAGCACAAGTGCTCAAATCCTTCACTCTCAAATTCCAACAAAGCAACAAATGCTTATGGGGGAATAAGAGAGGAAGAACAATGGAGGAGAAACACCAAGAACTCCAAGATCAAGATCTACTAAGTTTCCCTCACTAAGAAGGAAGATGGATTGGTGGAAATGTAGATCTAGATCTCCTCTACCTTCTCCCTCAAAGATATGCAAGAATCATAGGAGGGATTGGGAGAGGGGCAAGCTTTCCAAGGTCAACAATGGTGGGGGAGAGGGAGAAAAACAAGCTTAGAAGACTTGGGGACCAATGGGGAAGAAAGCCCCCTTAAATAGGTCCCCACAAAAACTAGCCGTTTTGTGTGCAGTCTGAGCAGGATATTTCGAAATATCCGGTTCAAAACTGAAGAGGAATATCCGGTCCGACAGGAATATCCGGTCCGAAGTGAATAATCCGGTCCAAATAATCCGGTTCACTTCTGTGAGAAATATGGTCCGAAAACTGCCCAAACCGGAATATCCGGTATGCCCCGAATAATCCGGTTCACTTCTGAAAGTTTTGACTCCGGTCCTTAGCCGTTTTCGAGCAAAAACTCCGGAGTGAAGGACAGATGCCAACCAGATATTCCGGTTCAAACTTGAACCGGAATTTCCGCCCCTCGCAAGACTAACAAAAACAACAACACGAAAACTGCAATAACTTTTTCATCCGGACTCCGTTTTTGATGATCTTGGGCTCGTTGAAATCACCACAACGAGATATACAATTATATGAAGAGAAACATCATTGTCCACCAATGGAAGATAAAACCAAATGGGTAAAGTTTTAGACCTCTCAAATAGGAACACCCGGTAAAACCTCCTACATGAAAACGCACGTAACTTTTGCGAATGAACTCCGAACGGGGTAAATCCAATTGCATTGGAAAGATAATAGCAAGGAGTATACAAATATAAGTACAGAGAAGTTAACACACATAGAAGGTGTGGGAACATTCTCAAGGACGAGCGGAATATTTTCACCACAAAAAACGCAACAAGTTTTTCTTACGAAATCCGTTTTCGAGAAACCAAGGCTTGTCATGAAGATCACGACAAGCACTAACACCCAAAGGAGACAAAAGCCAAATAAGAACCAAGAAAGATGATATGCAAAGTATGCAAAGGTTTGATCTCTCCATAACGATTCGATCGAGTTACTCACTTGAGAGCCCCTCTTGATAGTACGACTATCTATCCTATAGCCCGGTCTCCCAAGACACGAGACCGGTAAAATAGAAAACCTATCAAGATTATACCTTTGCCTTGAGCATTCCACTTGAGCTAGATGATGACGATCTTGACTCTCTCAAGTTGGATCTTCTTTCTTGATTGCGCTTGCTAGCACAAACTCTGCTTGATGAAGACTTGCCAGTTGCTCCCCCATACACCATTATGGGAGAGACTAGCTCCCCCATACACCATTATGGGAGAGACCCTTCGGCAAATCTTCACAAGGCCACAATCTCCAAACGGGTGGCAAGCATCAATCATAGGATATCTTCTAGATGCTTCACTTGAGCTTCCACGTCAAGCTAGATGACAAACACCGCTTGACGACGACATAGACCATGGGCTATATGAAATCTTACTTTTGGTTCATGCCCAAGGAAAGATACCTAATCACACATAGAGATGCGACACACACATATCATGGGTTAGTTCACAAAGCTATATTGACAATTGCTTACCATACCATGAGATACACAATCCCACTTGGTACAACTTGTAGCTTCGTGTGTTGATCGCTTGCTTGATCAACCTTGTATCTTTGCTTCTCACTTCTAAAGATGATGTCTTGAAGATGATAATGAAAGATCACCTAACCCTTTTCTTCAAGACATACTAGCAATAAGCTCAACTCAAACCATGACCATTCTTCATATAAATCCATGAAAATAACAATGGCCATCAAGGAAGCTAATAGAGTTCAACACATGAACTCCATTATTTCCTATGGACAAGATCTACAAGGATAACTCAATGCAAACATTAGTCCATAAAGGATTGTCATTAATTACCAAAACCACATATGGGGGAACCATGCACTTTCACCTGCCCGATAGTACCGACTATGGTCTCCGTCTGCGAAGCTGCTTTGACCAAAGGTGGAAGATTGTATGGGTGGTACTACCGGAAGGCGTCCGGTAGTACCGGGTAAAGCATTAAATGCCCAAACGGCCTGATTTGGGGGATGGTATAAATAGCCCACCCCCTTCTTCCCCTAGATCCAGTTCGTCCAAGCATTCAAGTATAGTTATTAGAGCTCACCAAAACTTCGATTCCTCTCAATCCCTCCACCCAAACTCGTTGATTCTTGGAGGATTGAAGGAGAAGCCCCCGATCTACATCTCCACCAAGCCGTTCTTCATTCCCCCCTCATTCACTTGAGGGATCTAGTCTAGGGTTTCCTTGTGGAGAACCTAGACTCCATTGCTACATATGTTGGTGATTGGTGATTGTTGGGAGCCCCCAATTTGGTTGTGGGTGTGTTCCCCAAGCGTGTTTGTAAAAGATTCGATTCCCTCCTCAAAGGGGATCAATAATGGAAGGTGAACTAGGCCTTTGTGGCGGAGTTCCTTAGAGAATAGGGTGAGGCCTTTGTGGCGTTGAGTAGGCCTTTGTGGTGAGCTCACACCCCTCCAACGAGACGTACTCCCTTAACAAGGAGGAACTCGGGAAAACATCGTGTCTCCGCGTGCTTTATATCGGTTACCTCGTTCCCTTCCTCCTTTACTTGTGCTTGTATTGTGTTTGTACTTGTTCTTGTCATATAGCTAAATTCACCATAGTTGCATTATTTAGAGAATTCACCTTTGTGTCAAGCCTAATCTTGAAGAAAAATTAAAATTGGTCGTAGCACCTATTACCCCCCTCTAGGTGCCCTTACTATCCTTTCACCCTTTTGCCGTCGTCGGCGTGCGTGTCGGGCTTGTCCCGGGTGGCGCCGACAGCCATGTGGACTATCCCCTCTCGGCGTCCTCCTCGCCCGAGGCGGCACGACGCTGGGCGGTGCAGCTAGGCGGCGGTGGTCCTGCTGCGCAGCGGGGGTTCCCGTGCTTGTGGATGAAAGCGCGGCGGAGGCGACGTCGTTGGTGGCTTGGGTGGTGCAGGGAGGATTCTGCCAGGGGCCTACATGCCCAGATCTGGGCCCTTTGGGCCCGATCTGGGTCAAGGAGGGTCTAGCTTGGCCTTGCTACCCGGCTAAACTGCTGAACAAGCCAAGGACAGTAGTGGCGGCGACGACACCGAGCCTGCTGCTGCATGGCGGCATGAGCTTTGTGGACCTGTTGGGTCCGGTTGGGCCATTGATGCCAAACTGGAGGGTAGCAGCGGCGGTGGCCTACGTGCAACATCGTAGCGATGGAGACTTCATGGGCCCATCCAGGGCCTTACCGGGCCTGCCCGTCCTGGTGTGTATTTGTTGCCATGTCCGGTCGGCACCCGCTGATGGCGGTGGAGGAGGTCCTCCAGCTGGCTGTGTTGTTGCCGCCCTCCAGCTCCATTGGTCGTTCGGTGTGCTCTTGCGTGCTGCATCCGGTCGGCTACCGCATGTGGCGCCGGAGGCTGTTCCCTCCCGCGTGGGTGTGGTACTGCCGCTCCTTATCTACGGCATGTTCTTCTCAGTTTAGCCAGTCACGCGGGTGCTTGCCATGGTGATACGACGATGGTGACCGCATCTCTGTGGTGGCGTTTGTTCGTGGGTGGCAAGTTGGGTGGAGCCCTATGAATTATCCGACAATATGGATGGCAATAAAGGGCTGTGGGGGACTCCCCTGCAGTAGAAAATGTTTCAAAAAAAAATATGTTTTTTTGGGTGGTCGGGAGAAATCCCTGTCTTCTTGACACCGACGCGGTGACGCTTGTGAGTGTCGCCTCTCCTTCTTCAAGGGTGTCGGGTGTACCTCTTACCCGCTACGGGTAGCTTATCGGGGGAAACCCTAGGAATAGTCCATGCAGCAATGTCGTCGTCGCTTTCCTTCTTGGAGGTGCCGCTGGGTACACAGCGATTTAGAGTGCGAGGAGCGTGGTGGGGTGTCTCCGGAGAGGACGCGGCCGCTGCGAGTCATTGTTGTTTTCATTGACCCGCCGGTGTCGGCATTGTTTTCTCTTCCTTTTCTCTTGATTTTCTTTTGGGCTTGAACTTGCGGTTTGCCCCAGCAGTGGTTTACAAGTTGTACCGTGTGGTTTCTATATTAATATAGTGGGGCAAAAACCTGTTCCAGAGGAGTATTCAAATATTAGATACATCCATTTTAACGTATTCCTATGACATTTATTTTGAGACGGAGGGAGTATTTGTTTATTTCGATTTTGCGTAAATATTTTCAATTATTGTTGTACTGAATTCAGGTAAATCGATATGTTCTAAGCTAGCATGATTCTTTTGAAAAATATATTTCCCTTCCATACAGCTGGCCAAGTGGCGAAATATGCTAGTGCCATGTTGTCAACTTGCCGTACTACTGGTTCTTCCCCCCTGTATCAAGTGTATCAAGGAGGGAGAGTGACTGGCGTATATATAACTCTCGCCGGCTCACCGCGAAGCTAACAACTAATCCAATCAAGTCCAGCCCATCAACATAGGAGAGCTCGGCGCGCGTCTCGCAAACAATTTCCCTCGCTCTTGTTCTACACCAGTCCATCGCTCCAGCTCGTACGTCCGCGCTTCCAGTCGAGCGGATCGATCTCCAAGCCAGCGGCATTGCCGGTGCTTAGATGCGACACGCCGTGCTGCCCCGGTGCGACGTCACGATGGCCGGCCACGCCGCAGCTTACACCTCTCCCGGCAACTACAGGAGCGGCGGGTACTCCCCGGCTGGGACGTCGGCCGCGAAGCAACGGCGCGCGTCGGCGCCGGTAGGCGGCGGGAAGAGCGCCGGAGGAGGCGGGTACTTCGGTGCGGAGGCGGCGGTGGTGCTGGCGCTGATGACGGCGGCGCTGCTGGTACTGCCGCTGCTGCTCCCCCCTCTGCCGCCGCCGCCGCCACTGTTCCTGCTCGTGCCCGTCGCCATCCTGGCCGTGCTGCTCCTTCTCGTGCTCCTGCCCTCCGACGCCAGAGGCCTCCGCGTCGCGCCCTCCTACTTGTAGCTAGGCAGCTAGAATAGTGCGCTCGACCAACTTCGTCCCCGCCGCCGTGTATATGAAATTAGCTAGCTGGCGCCGATGCGGTTTTTTTTTTCTTTTTTTTCTTTGAGACTAATTGATGAAGACGATTTTGCTCGGACTACTTGCTTGCTGGAAAATGAAAAGTGTCTCTGGGAAAGTCTAATCTGATCCTCCCTGACCAGTGATTAGTAGCTACAGTAGATATCTTTGACAATAAGGATTAGTTCTGAAGTCTAATCTGATCTTCGTCGAGAGAAGAAAAAACAAGGAGACCTGATTGATCTGCTGAAAATATAAGGGAAAAAACAAAGGGATGCTTCATCGCGTTCTCTCTTCGGGTTCCTGGAGATCGATCACGATCCAGGTAGTAGGAAAGATGAGGATAGATGGTCAATGGTCAAGTATAGCCAGACACTGTTACTATTCTGACGATTCAGACCTTCTGAAAATTCAAAGATGTGGAATGCACCGACTGGACAAGTCTCTTAAGCCTCTGTCTCCATTTTCCATTCCCGCCGCCGCCGACGACGACATTTTGCCCCATTGCCTCAGATCCCTACTATGACAGGCACGCCCACCGTTGCTAGGTCGCCGCCGGCGCTCATCCCACCGGCGGGTCCTACCCCCGGCGGCACCCTCCCGCTCTCCTCCATCGACAGGATGGTCGCCGGCTTGGTGAACCTTATCCAGGTCTTCCCCCCGTCCTCGCTCTCCGCCGCCCGCGGTGATCAGGACGCGGCCGTGGCCGCGATGCGCAACGGGTTTGCTAGGGCGCTTGTGCCGTACTACCCGGTGGCAGGTCGCGTCGCCCCGTCCGGCCTCGTGGTGGACTGCACCGGCGAGGGCGTTTGGTTCGTGGAGGCCGCTGCGAGCTGCGCGCTCGCCGACGTGAACGGCCTCGACTGCTGGCCGCTGCCTATTCCCGGGGAGCTCCTCCTCCCGCTCCCTCCTCAAGGCGAGAAGCCTAACGGCTTCGTCCTTATGGCCCAGGCGACGAGGTTCACCTGCGGCGGGTTTGCCGTCGGTATCAGCTTCAGCCACGCGGTTTTCGACGGGCAGGGCGCGGCGCAGTTCCTCACGGCGGTGGGGGAGCTAGCGCGGGGGCTGCCGGCGCCGTCAGTGGCTCCGATGTGGGGCCGCGACGCGTTCCCTGATCCGCCCAGCCCGCCGCTGCCGCCGCAGCAGCTCACGGAGTTCAGGTTCGTGACCCAGGTGGCCGACATCTCGGCGGAGAGCATCCAGCGCGTCAAGGACGAGTTCAAGCAGGCATCGACGACGGGGGAGGGTTGCTCTTGCTCCACATTCGACGCGGCGACGGCCGTGGTGTTCAAGTGCCGCGCGCAGGCGCTGGCGGCGGCGCTCCCGGACGACGCGGAGGTCCGAGTCGGCTTCGCCGCCGGCACGCGGGACCTCCTCCATGGCGTGCTGCCGGCGCTGGACGGGTACTACGGGAACTGCGTGTACCTGGCGTGCGTCACGAGGACCAGCAGGGCCGTCCGGGAGGCGGCGCTGTGTGAGGTGGTCGGCGCGGTACGGGAGGCGAAGGAGGCGGTGGCTGCGCGGTTCGCGGACTGGATTCGCGGCGGCGCCGGTCACTACACCGTGCCGCTGGACTACAGCACGGTGATCTTGTCGGACTGGACCCGCCTCGGGTTCGACGAGGTGGACTACGGCTTCGGCGCGCCTGGATACGTGTTCCCGTTGAACGACCACGTGAAGATCGTCCCGGCGCTCAACTACGTCAGGCCGCCGTCGCCCAAGCGCGGAGGGGTCCGGGTGGTGCTCCGCTGCGTCGAGGAGCCGCACGCCGCCGCGTTCGCCGCCGAGCTCGCCAAGTTCGCCTAGAGGCAATGCACGTATTCATGTTTTGCACTATGTCCATGTTCGCGTGAGATGAGACGTTTTAGACTGGGCGGTCGCCTGAACGAGTGAATAAATGTCGGAGTATGAATAATTAGTAATGGGGGGCAACTCCATTCATGATGATTTCGAATGCAGCACTGCAGCAAATGAACTGTTATGACCTCCATCCGCAGCCCCATGAGCAGCTCGAGTATCTCTGGAATTCCAGCTGCAATGAATCACAGGCATCTGTTTCTCTCGGTCCTGGTCTGCACCTCCTCCTCGGAGAAAGAAACAGAAAAGAACTGAACTGATCTCCAACGTTTGCAGGCTTGTAGCTATGCCCAGAAACTGAAACAAATCGGTGTCGGTGTTCTGTCGGGAATAGGAGCAGAGGCAGTCGTTTCTGAACAGGAGAGTAAATCATATATACTGGAGGCGTTAATGGGCCAGATGACGGACGGAGGCCGAACACAGCGTGAGAACGAAACTGAGTAGATTTGGGCCAGTAGATAATAACCCAAGCAGGCCCCATCCACGCGGTGCGTGTAAAGGCTTGGCGGTTGCGGTGCTTCCTTAATCATAAGACCTACAACACCAGCCTAGGGCGGTCCTATTTGCCGCATTACGAATGCGCTCCACCTTTTTTTTTGAGACAAGAATGGCCTCCACCTAAACGATTGGAAAGATGGGCCATGTCTAGTGCTGCCCAATAAGCAGGTATTATTTTGATTTTGATTTTGATTTTCTGATTTTCTTTACTTTTCTTTTTCACTTCTGTGTTTTATTTTTCCTTTCTATTTTTAAATACTTCCTCCGTTCACTTTTATAAGGCACACTACTTACCATTTCAATTTTGACCATATACATGTAAAATAAGTGAATCTATGTATAAAATGAGTCTAGATTCACTCATTTTAAAAGGTATATTGCTAAAATTGAAATGCCTTATAAAAGTAAACCGAGGGAGCAGTAACTTTTGCTTTTACCTAATTAAGAACATTACCTTATTTGAACGGATTTTCGGAAAATAAATACATTTATCTTATCTTATTTGAACGCTCATTCACTAAGAATATTTGTCTTATTTGAACAAAATTTTGAATCAAAACATTTATCTCATTTGAAAGGTTTTTTTAGTAAGAACATTTATCATACGATCGTACATATAAGTCATATGATCATACATGAAGTTTCATGTAATCTATATATACACATATATACACCCAGATTGAAGGGGTAGTTCCGCATGTTGTGAATGGGGATTATCTATTCGTCAATATGGGGATGATATGGTTCTATTGTTAGATCATGATGTGGGAAAACCTAAGAAGCTGAAATTAAATTTGTCAGTGTTCGAGCAACTTTCGGGTCTTAGAATAAATTTCTGTAAGAATGAATTTTTTTATGTTTCGGGGAGGTTGATCAATATGTAGAACTGTTTTGTTGTGCTCAACGTCAATTTCCTATATAGTATTTAGCTATCGGAGATTGACAAACGCGGAGTGGAAACTGGCCAAGGATCCTTTGCAAAAAAAGCTAAGCACCTGGAAAGGTAATTTTTTTTATCTCTGGGTGGAAGATTAGTCATCATCATCTAGATACCAAATAATATGGTACCGTTCATGATTTCTTTTTTCTAGTTACCCAAGGGAGTCTTACACATGTTCGTCAAGATTCTTTTGGTAAGATGATAGTGAAAAATAAGTATCGACTGACTCACTAGAATGTGGTTCCCGACATAAGGATCATGACTTTCAGGTTAAGAACATAGATCTCCTAAGTAAAAGTCTGTTTAAGCTTCTTACAGAAGATAGGATTTGGAAGATTCTACACGAAAAGGAAATACATAGAATGGTTTGTCACGAGTTTATTGGTGACCAGGAGATTATCATTTTTGGGCTGGTCTTATGGCAACAAAGAAACATTTCTATTGCTTTAGATATTTTCCATTAAGGACTGTTCTGATATTGGATTCTCCAAGGAAAAGTGGTTAGAAAATATTATACTCCAAGAACAATATCTCTAGCTCTATACAAAATTTTCCGTCACAAGAGTAACACAATCACTGTGATTTTGGAGAAATCTTCACCTAATGTGACTTTCAGATAAGATTTAATCGGACCTAGCCTTGCGTCATGGAATGTTCTGCAGTTAAGCAGGGGTCTGATGTTTTTGATTGGAATTTATATGAGAATAGAAAATTATTGGTAAATTCTATGTACAAGGCACTTGTTAACCAAGATACGCTAGTCGATAATACTAAGAAATTATGTAAAATGAAGATGTTACTTAAATATCTTTGAATGGTAGTAATCCTTAATAAAATACAACCTATTAAAGCGTAACTGTGAAGGGAGAAAAATGTATGTCTTTTGTCATCACGATGAGACAATAAAACACTTTCTTCCAATGTTTGTTTTGCCGTTCTATATGGCTAGTTATCCAACTTATATCCGCCATGTAGTGTAGCAAATATATTTGAGAATTGGCTCTGGGGTTTACCACAAGTCTACCGTTATTCTTAGGATGGAGGGCTTGCCGTAATATGAGTGCTTTAACTATGTAGAAATGATAAGATTTTTAATGATACAAATGTCTCTCTTATGCAGACTATCTACTATTGTATGCATATGCTTCATCAATGGTCGTCTCTCAATGCGTGGAGTTTCACGGCATGTTTACGGAGGTGTCTGCTCGGTTGAAAGATACAGCGAGGGATATTTTTAACCCACGTGGGTGATAACAAAATCTATAGATTTGACCTCCATCTCCATTACTTCGCCTTGTTAACCTTTAAATTATGTTTTTGTTGTATGCATCAATCCTATGCAGATGCTAGGTGTAATACTTTTTATTCTCCCATATCAGAAGTAATAAAATTAACCTTTATCGAAGAAATGTACACATTTATATATTTTATGGAAAACTCAAGCGACTAGGATTTGGCAATTTGATTCGCCGAACATTCACATTTTAGAATCTTTGTTCGCAACTTAAGGTTTTAAACAGTTCAACTAGATAGTTGCATCCAAACGACTAAAGAAGTGCAGAATTCTACCGTGCATTTTCAGCCATAAAAGAATCTAGAGCATCTCTAGCAGACCCCTTAAAATGGGAAAAACTGAGAAATCGTAACGAGTATACATGCCGTTGCCATTTTTAGGCCATAGCAGACATCGTATTGCCGGCCCGGCCCATAAAAAAGTAACAGGGCCTCTCAATCCCACTCCTCGATCTCTATTTGTACCGTTTGGAGCCGTGGATACATGGAATAACCTGTACCACTCCGCGGCCGTGGCTCTCAAAATCCTCACCCCCGCACTCGCTGCCAGCGAGAAATTACTCCCCGCCCCATACAGATCTGGCACTGCCGCATTGCAATGTGGTCGCCTGGTGCCTCAATTACGCTTGGAGGCGGCCGTTCCACGCCATCGCACACAAGCGAAAATAACTCCAAGACCGGAAGCAGCAACGCCGCGACTAAGCGCGCAACGCACTAGTGGACCAACAGAGGATTGGCGCCGACGCTGACACTCCTCCACCGCGAGGTCGAGGAGTTTGACCGCCGACATGCACGTCGATTCAAGGCAGGGAGCTCCTCCGGCGCGGGGATGCGCACGCTGAAGAGGGATACGGGAGAGGAGGGCGAGGGCAACGACCTGGAAGTGTTCGCCTCCGCCGTCGGGCCGGAATATTTCGTCCCCGAGGAGGCAATGGACGCCATGACCGCCATGGACTGCGGCCACACTGCGTGGGAGGAGGCCGAGCTCTAGAAACCCTGCCGTGAGGAGGAGGAGATGGACTACCTCCTCTTAGAGCGGAGGAGCGGCGCCGAGGAGCAGGACACGGTCTTCATCTACCTCGCCTCCGACGCCGAGCGAGCGGCTCGACTGCGTCGCCGCCGCACTCGACGGGCTCCGGTGAGCCAAATTCTACAAATTAGGTTAGACGGCGATGCACTGATTCCACTATGTATTAGGTTTAAAATTCGTGTTTATTTTGCCATTAATGATCGTGTGAACTTTGATGATGAAGCTCTGTCTACGCCCCGCGAATGTCTAAATTTAAAATTATCAGTTTGCTTTAGCGTTTATGTTCTGCGCGTCATACTTGGAGACTCTAAAAGCGGAAAAGTTCGAACCGTAAACGAGTTATAAGATCCCACGAGATAAGGGTTGTGTTAGAGACGCTCTAACCCTACCCTAGAAAGAGCAAACACACATATTTGTATGGAGGTATACAGAGAAACCTACCTACTTGTCTATATATGCATACTCCAATTTAGATCTACAATATTATGAAGAAAATGATTGGATAAAATATCTACAATTATAATTAAACTTTATTAATTCCAAACCCCAACTGAGGTACACTCTTACACTGCAAGGCCTCTAGGATCAATTTGAAATGGATAGACAGTGTTACACCAATTAAATTTTACATACATTTAATTGCACGGGTGGATTAAAATCATCTTAATCAATTACCTATTTCGTTGCACATATATCCTTGTCCTAGCCCGGATAATGGACTACATACACATTGTTTTACATATAGCGGGGGCATATATATGGTAAAAACATCGATCCATGCATGCAACTAAGAATCGAAGTTACTTGAAGCTTGTGCTAACCTTGGGAGATTCTAGGAGAGGGTTCCAATCCCACATCTTCTCCAAGCTAGGGAAGTTAAGCAAAGGGCCTTGAAATGGTGGCGTGGGCTGGTTAGGATTGGCAGCATGGTTGTAAGATCCAATCGCCCTACTCAGCTCGTCGATTGGGATGGTCGCCATTGCCGAGGAGCTTGTGTTGAGGAGGGCAGCGTGCGTGGAAGAAGGCAGCTGCATTGCTGCTGGGTTGTTTGGTCCCTTGAGGTGGTGGTAGAGCGACGTGCTGTCCTCCTCCGTTGACGTGGTTGAGCTCAAGGAGGAGGCGGTTGACCGGAACATCGCCGGCGGTGTCGCCCCTACCGCTGCTGCCGACAGGGACACGTTCGTCCCTCGGGTAGTGTGAGTGCTGTACAACTTGAGAGCCGACGATGAGTGGTGGCTGCCGCCGTCCACGAACATTGGCGGTTGCTGGCGATGAGCCGCTGCTGCAGACGTGCGATGTGCCGCTGTCGTGTGCTTCGTTGCTGCGGCCTTTGAGCCGGACGATCTTGTTGTTGTGCCGGTGAGGTGGAAGTTGTCGTCGATCCCTGGGCGTTTATAGACCCGGCAGAGCGAAATTTCCTGACACATATAAACAAATATGCATGCATTGATAGATGCTTAATTATTAGCATAATAAAAATGATAGTCGGCAGCGTCAAAAATATGCGCAGAAAGTATGCATTCACTCTATCCCAAGCATATATACCTATTATGTTTAGTGCACTTCAGGTGCTTATGTAGCACATAAATGCAAATATCATAGTGGATCATTCCAACGAGTCTTTCAAACTTGTACTTTTTAATCGACTCTATAGCTTCGTTAAAGTTTTGAATGACCTTCTTAGTAAGATAGTTCCTACATTTCGGATATTCAGTCTCATTCGAAGATTTAGACAAGGGTGCTACTGCATTCTATTTCTAGGGTAGCGGTTTAGGGTTCTATATATAGACTCAAAGTTACTGTTCAAATGATTTCATCAAACATCCATCGGACGAGAATCTACATCCCAAAAATGATCATACGCAAGCATCGAAGACACCAAAATCCAATATGAAACACTAGTTACGAAAAGGAGTTCTGTATCATCAGTTTCATTTATGAATTTGGAGCCATTCTATGTTCGAAAAATAAACGATGACACCAAACGAAAATAGCAACATACTATCTACATCATATAAAAATTTAAGCATTTGTGCCAGGCCTAACATTTTTTCCTGTTATAGAAAACAACAAATTACTAGAATACCAGCCCTAAAACATCAGACTGATACTACTAGATTTGTATGCACGCCTTCATAATCTATAAAACCGTGCTATAAGTACGACATTTTTACGTTCGACGTCCATACGTCGCAAACCGTGGGCCGCCAATGGGCTGAGAGTAACAACGTGACCCGACGAATGCAGAGGTGGACACGAGTCGTAAGTGGACAGTCGTATGCATAGCAATTTCGTAACATACATGTAATTTTTGTGGGGAGAGCATACATAAAGATCACTATCATAGAATGAATAAAGATCATTAGTAATCAAGAAACAGAGAAGAAAATGAGTGCACCTTTTAAGTTAGTTATCACAGGGTTGCAGCTTTATAGTACAAATTAAGGACGGATGAGATGCATACTTCCAAAAGTGAATATATATGCAGTAGTTGAGAAAACGCTAGTAGATCTAAAAGAGCAAATCTAGAGATTAGACAACATCGATTCACACAAAATTTAAGGGGGGAGATTTTCAGGAAATTCAATCAACTCAATTCTTTGCTATCTAACATGCCAACGACTAACAAAAGCAAATCTCTCTAGTCATGCATCACATATCATATCAATGGAACTCCAAAAGTTAAAGAAATTATTTTCTGAGTAGAGACACATCAGGAGCACTTTATGCTTTTGCAACAAGATCTCCGAAAAACCCCAAATATTAAACACCGCAAAAAAAACAAGTTTGTGTTGGAGTTTCTTTCCAATCTGAAGTTGTTTCTTTTTTTGCTTGCGAACAGGCGTTAGCAGCGAATTAATTATGCAAAGAACTGTTTAGTAAAGCGCATGTTGCTAAGATAGGTCAGGTGGAGTGGTACCTTTTGGTATCGTTCGGTTTCGCCGTGTGGGAGGCGGTACTCGTTCATGATCCAGCTGCTGCGGAGTCCCTTGGGCGCCTTCCCCACGTAGAAGACGAGCGTCTTCTTGAGGCCGATGGAGCGGTTGCCTTCCACGACCCGTACCATCCTGTCCGCCCCCGTCGCCTTCCAGTACCCGGACGGCGTCACCCGGTTCGGCCGGTCGCCGTTCCGGTACTTGCGGTCCCGAGGCACGTAGAAGAACCACTCCTTGTCCCCGATGGACGCTAGAGCTGTACATCATATGTAGAGATCCAGAGTCACATGAAAAAAGGTGAGTAGCTAGGTTCACATGAAACCAACGATATTAGTTAATTAAAGGGGATCCCGAGTCACGTGTGTTCATGAAATCATATGCGCGCGCGGTGGGAGGCCATGATTATAATTAGGTGGATTCGTTGGGTAGTATACCGGGGAGATCCCATGGGTCGTAGCGGTAGAGGTCGACGAAGGCGATGAGGTCGATGTTGAAGCGCTTTCCGTCCACCTTGCGACGGAGGTAGAACTCGATCAGCTCCTCCTCCGTCGGGTGGAACCGGAACCCGGGCATCACCGTCTCCATGTGCTCGCCGTGCTGCTGCTGCTGCTGCTGCTCGCCGTCGCCGTCGTGCTGCTGGTTGTGATCTGGTACTGATTCGCCCATGGTGGTCGTCGGCGCCCTTGATCGAGTCATATCGCCTCGCTCTCCCTAATACCCTCCCTCCGCCGGCGCCCTTTATAGCACAAGCAAGTTAGCTAGGGGGAGAAGAGGACTGAAGAAGTACTAGCCCTAGATAGATTGTACAACCTAGCTACACCACTAGCCCTAGCTACACATACACGCCACACGGTGACGCGCCAGTGCTGTGGACAACGAGACTGATTGGTGCAAGTAGTACTGATCTAGCTGGTGGTGCATGGTCTTGGACTCTTGGAGAGAGATAATTAACAAGAGAGAAAGATTAGTTAAAAAATATTTTTGTTAAAAAAAAACTGCAGTTAACTTAGATAGCTACAGGCTTGAACAGGACCTGTTGATGTGTAGATGCCCCTATTAATAGCTGTTACTTTTAGCCAAGTTAGGAATTGGAGAGGTCAGACATGGATTATCACCGTTTGATCGAGTTACATGCATGTTCCTGTCTCTCGCACTGCAAGTGCCCCTGGTAAAAAGGAGATAACATTGTACGCATGCAATACCTCTGCGCTACAGTTGCAGTACTAGGAAGTTATGTTAGCTGACGAGAGGTGACACACCATCCATGGAAAGCGAGTTCAGCGGTGGCACATAAATTCGAGCAGCGACACGTACTTGTATGTTAGCCCTAGCTTGCAATACGTAGCAGTAGTATCGTTTATTTGAGCGAAGATATTTGGCTCCCGAGATCCAGTACTCCCTTTATTTGAAAAAAAATCAAAAAATTTATATATTTATAAGTTTTTAAAAATGTGATCCTGCATGTTATATCAATAATGTATCTCACAAACATGAAAAATCTTAATTCGAAATACTTTATATTTTGACCTACACAAAAATGATAAATATGTGGATGTGAGTATACACTTTTTTTAAGGACCAAACACTAGCTTCACTACGGGAGACGAGTTCTTTACCGTGTGCTTGATTCTTTGCCGCGTGCACTCCATCGGGCACACGACATTGATTCTCTTTGCCGTGTCGCACACGGTAAAGGCAAACACACGGTCTAGTTGCGAGAAGAGCACACGGTAAAGATTAACACACGACAAAGAATCAACAATGCAAACAGTAAAGACAACACACGGCCAAAATAGCTTGTTAACTTTATAATTACAAAATTTAATTTTATTTATCAATTTATAATAAATCCCCTTGTTTACCCTAACACAAGCATGCAACTAGTTCCACATTGCTATCCCCTTTCGACGCCGTTACCGCGTGTTTCCGTATAAGTACGGTATTTCTCCAGCGGGACTAGGGTTTCACCGGAGGGGGGGGAGGGGTTCGGAGCGTCTGGATCCCAACACAAGCTAGGGGGTGCCATACCATGTTAGTATAGGTGTGTTGTGTGCTTTGGATGACAAAGATTGCACTCCGGGGTGTGGGCCGCTTCACCGGCATCCACTTCTCTCTCGTGAGTTTACACGCGCTTATAGGGTGAAACTCCCGTATCGGACGAAACATCGTGAATCTTCCGAAGAGTTGTGTTATATCTTGTTGTTTTGGGTTGCTATGGCCTACCCTAACACAACCAAGCAACTAGTTCCACATTGCTACCCCCTTTCGACGCCGTTACCGCGTGTTTCCGTATAAGTCCGGTATTTCTCCAGCGGAGGTAGGGTTTCACCGGAGGGGGGGGGGGGCTCCGGAGCGTCTGGATCCCAACACAAGCTAGGGGGTTCCATACCATGTTAGTATAGGTGTATTGTGTGCTTTGGATAGCAAATATTGCACTCCGGGGTGTGGGCCGCTTCACAGGCATCCACTTCTCTCTCGTGAGTTTACACGCGCTTATAGGGTGAAACTCTCGTATCGGACGAAACATCGTGAATCTTCCGAAGAGTTGTGTTCTATATTGTTGTTTTGGGTTTCTATGGCCTACCCTAACACAACCAAGCAACTAGTTCTACATGGATACCCCCTTTCGACGCCGTTACCGCGTGTTTCCGTATATGTCCGGTATTTCTCCAGCGGAGGTAGGGTTTCACCGGAGGGGGGGGGGGGCTACGGAGCGTCTGGATCCCAACACAAGATAGGGTGCCATACCATGTTAGTATAGGTGTGTTGTGTGCTTTGGATGACAAATATTGCACTCCGGGGTATGGGCCGCTTCACCGGCATCCACTTCTCTCTCGTGAGTTTACACGCGCTTATAGGGTGAAACTCCCGTATCGGACGAAACATCGTGAATATTCCGAAGAGTTGTGTTCTACCTTGTTGTTTTGGGTTGCTATGGCCTACCCTAAAAAAACCAAGCAACTAGTTCCACATTGCTACTTCCTTTCGACGCCGTTACCGCGTGTTTCCGTATAAGTCCTATATGTCTCCAGCGGAGGTAGGGTTTCACCGGAGGGGGGAGGGCTACGAGGCGTATGGATCCCAACACAAGCTAGGGGGTGCCGTACCATGTTTGTATATGTGTTTTGTGTGCTTTGGATGGCAAATATTGCACTCCGGCGTGTGGGCCGCTTCACCGGCATCCACTTCTCTCTCGTGAGTTCACACGCGCTTATAGGGTGAAACTCCCGTATCGGACGAAACATCGTGAATCTTCCGAAGAGTTGTGTTCTACCTTGTTGTTTTGGGTTTATATGGCCTACCATAACACAACCAAGCAACTAGTTACACATTGCTAACCCCTTTCGACGCCGTTTTCGCGTGTTTCCGTATAAGTCCGGTATTTCTCCAGCGGAGGTAGGGTTTCACCGAAGGGGGGGGGGGGGCTACGGAGCGTCTGGATCCCAACACAAGCTAGGGGGTGCCATACCATGTTAGTATAGGTTTGTTGTGTGCTTTGGATGGCAAATATTGCACTCCGGAGTGTGGGCCGCTTCACCGGAATCCACTTCTCTCTCGCGAGTTTACACGCGCTCATAGGGCGAAACTCCCGTATCAGACGAAACATCGTGAATCTTCCAAAGTGTTGTGTTCTACCTTGTTGTTTTGGGTTTCTATGGCCTACCCTAACACAACCAAGCAACTAGTTCCACATTTCTACCCCCTTTCGACGCCGTTACCGCGTGTTTCCGTATAAGTCCGATATTTCTCCAACTGAGGTAGGGTTTCACCGGAGGGGGGGCTACGGAGCGTCTGGATCCCAACAAAAGCTAGGGGGTGCCATACCATGTTAGTATAGGTGTTTTATGTGCTTTGGATGGCAAATATTTCACTCCGGGGTGTGGGCCGCTTCACCGACATCCACTTCTCTCTCGTGAGTTTAGACGCGCTTATAGGGTGAAACTCCCATATCGGACCAAACATCGTGAATCTTCCAAAGAGTTGGGTTCTACCTTGTTGTTTTGTATTTCTATGTCCTACCCTAACACAACCAAGAAACTAGTTCCACATTGCTACCCCCTTTCGACGCCGTTACCGCGTATTTCCGTATAAGTTCGATATTTCTCCAGCGGAGGTAGAGTTTCACCGGAGGGGGGGGGCTACGAAGCGTCTGGATCCCAACACAAGATAGGGGGTGCAATACCATGTTAGTATAGGTGTGTTGTGTGCTTTGGATGGAAAATATTGCACTCCGGGGTGTGGGCCGCTTCATCGGCATCCACTTCTCTCTCGCGAGTTTACACACGCTTATAGGGCGAAACTCCCGTATCGGACGAAACATCGTGAATCTTCCAAAGTGTTGTGTTCTACCTTGTTGTTTTGGGTTTCTACGGCCTACCCTAACACAACCAAGCAACTAGTTCCACATTGCTACCCCCTTTCGACGCCGTTACCGCGTGTTTCCGTATAAGTCCAGTATTTCTCCAACGGAGGTAGGGTTTCACCGGAGGGGGGCTACGGAGCGTCTGGATCCCAACAAAAGATAGGGGGTGCCATAAAATGTTAGTATAGGTGTTTTGTGTGATTTGTATGGCAAATATTTCACTCCGGGGTGTGGGCCGCTTCAGCGACATCCACTTCTCTCTCGTGAGTTTACACACGCTTATAGGGTGAAATTCCCGTATCGGACGAAACATCGTGAATCTTCCGAAGAGTTGGGTTCTACCTTGTTGTTTTGGGTTTATATGTACTACCCTAACACAACCAAGAAACTAGTTCCACATTTCTACCCCCTTTGGACACCGTTACCGCGTATTTCCGTATAAGTTTGGTATTTCTCCAGCGGAGGTAGAGTTTCACCGGAGGGGGGGTGGGCTACCATGTTAGTATAGGTGTGTTGTGTTCTTTGGATGTCAAAGATTTCACTCCGGGTGTGGGCCGCTTCACCGTCATCCACTTCTCTCTCGCGAGTTTACACGCGCTTATAGGGCGAAACTCCCGTATCGGACGAAACATCGTGAATCTTCCAAAGTGTTGTGTTATACCTTGTTGTTTTGGGTTTCTATTACCTACCCTAACAAAACCAAGCAACTAGTTCCACATTGATACCCCCTTTCGACGCCGTTACCGCGTGTTTCCGTATAAGTCCGGTATTTCTCCAACGGAGGTAGGGTTTCACCAGAGGGGGGGGGGGGCTACGGAGCGTCTAGATCCCAACAAAATCTAGGGGGTGCCATACCATGTTAGTATAGGTGTTTTGTGTGCTTTTGATGGCAAAGATTTCACGCAGGGGTGTGGGCCGCTTCACCGACATCCACTTCTCTCTCGTGAGTTTACCCACGCTTATAGGGTGAAAATCCCATATCGGACGAAACCTCGTGAATCTTCCGAAGATTTGTGTTCTTCCTTGTTGTTTTGGGTTGCTATGTCCTACCCTAACACAACCAAGAAACTAGTTCCACATTGCTACCCCCTTTCGATGCCGTTACCGCATGTTTCCGTATAAGTTCGGTATTTCTCCAGCGGAGGTAGGGTTTCACCGGAGGGGGGGGGCTACGAAGCGTCTGGATCCCAACACAAGCTAGGGGGTGCCATACCATGTTAGTATAGGTTTGTTGTGTTCTTTTTATGGCAAATATTGCACTCCGGGGTGTGGGCCGCTTTACCGGCATCCACTTCTCTCTCGTGAGTTTACACGCGCTTATAGGGTGAAACTCCCGTATCAGACGAAACATCGTGAATCTTCCGAAGAGTTGTGTTCTACCTTGTTGTTTTGGGTTTCTATGGCCTACCCTAACACAACCAAGCAACTATTTCCACATTTCTACCCCCCTTTCGACGTCGTTACCGCGTGTTTCCGTATATGTCTGGTATTTCTCTAACGGAGGTAGGGTTTCACCGGAGGGGGCTACGGAGCGTCTGGATCCCAACACAAGCTAGGGGGTGCCATAACATGTTATTATTGGTGTGTTGTGTTATTTGGATGGCAAATATTGCACTTCGGGGTGTGGGCCGCTTCACCGGCATCCACTTCTCTCTCGTGAGTTTACACGCGCTTATAGGGTGAAACTCCCGTATCGGACAAAACATCGTGAATCTTTCAAAGAGTTGTGTTGTTTTGGGTTTCTATGGCCTACCCTAACACAACCAAGAAACTAGTTCCACATTTCTACCCCCTTTCGTCGCTGTTACCGCGTGTTTCCGTATAAGTCCGGTATTTCTCCAGCGGAGGTAGGGTTTCACCGGAGGGGGGGGGCTACGGAGCGTCTGGATCCCAACAGAAGCTAGGGGGTGCCATACCATGTTAGTATAGGTCTGTTGTGTGCTTTGGATGGCAAAGATTTCACTCCTGGATGTGGGCCGCTTCACCGACATCCACTTCTCTCTCGTGAGTTTACACGCGCTTGTAGGGTGAAACTCCCGTATCGGACGAAACAGCGTGAATCTTTCGAAGAGTTGTATTCTATATTATTGTTTTGGGTTGCTATGGCCTACCCTAACACAACCAAGCAACTAGTTCCACATTGCTACACCCTTTCGACGCCGTTACCGCGTGTTTCCTTATAAGTCCGGTATTTCTCCAGCGGAGGTAGGGTTTCACCGGAGGGGGGGGGGGGGGCTGCGGAGCGTATGGATCCCAACACAAGATAGGGGGTGCCATACCATGTTAGTATATGTGTGTTTTGTGCTTTGGATGGCAAAGATTGCACTCCGGGGTGTGGGCCGCTTCACCGGCATCCACTTCTCTCTCGTGAGTTTACACGCGCTTATAGGGTGAAACTCCCGTATCGGACGAAACATCGTGAATCTTCCGAAAAGAGTTGTGTTCTACCTTGTTGTTTTGGGTTTATATGGCCTACCATAACACAACCAAACAACTAGTTCCACATTTCTACCCCCTTTCGACGTCGTTACCGCGTGTTTCCGTATAAGTCCGGTATTTCTCCAACGGAGGTAGGGTTTCACCGGAGGGGGGCTACGGAGCGTATGGATCACAACACAAGCTAGGGGGTGCCATACCATGTTATTATAGGTGTGTTGTGTTCTTTGGATGGCAAATATTGCACTCCGGGGTGTGGGCCGCTTCACCGGCATCCACTTCTCTCTCGTGAGTTTACACGCGCTTATTGGGTGAAACTCCTGTATCGGACGAAACATCGTGAATATTCCAAAGAGTTGTATTCTACCTTGTTGTTTTGGGTTTCTATGGCCTACCCTAACACAACCAAGCAACTAGTTCCACATTGCTACACCCTTTCGACGCCGTTACCGCGTGTTTCCTTATAAGTCCGGTATTTCTCCAGCGGAGGTAGGGTTTCACCGGAGGGGGGGGGGGCTGCGGAGCGTATGGATCCCAACACAAGATAGGGGGTGCCATACCATGTTAGTATATGTGTGTTTTGTGCTTTGGATGGCAAAGATTGCACTCCGGGGTGTGGGCCGCTTCACCGGCATCCACTTCTCTCTCGTGAGTTTACACGCGCTTATAGGGTGAAACTCCCGTATCGGACGAAACATCGTGAATCTTCCGAAAAGAGTTGTGTTCTACCTTGTTGTTTTGGGTTTATATGGCCTACCATAACACAACCAAACAACTAGTTCCACATTTCTACCCCCTTTCGACGTCGTTACCGCGTGTTTCCGTATAAGTCCGGTATTTCTCCAACGGAGGTAGGGTTTCACCGGAGGGGGGCTACGGAGCGTATGGATCACAACACAAGCTAGGGGGTGCCATACCATGTTATTATAGGTGTGTTGTGTTCTTTGGATGGCAAATATTGCACTCCGGGGTGTGGGCCGCTTCACCGGCATCCACTTCTCTCTCGTGAGTTTACACGCGCTTATTGGGTGAAACTCCTGTATCGGACGAAACATCGTGAATATTCCAAAGAGTTGTATTCTACCTTGTTGTTTTGGGTTTCTATGGCCTACCCTAACACAACCAAGCAACTAGTTCCACATTTTTACCCACTTTCGATGCCGTTACCGCGTGTTTCCATATACGTCCGGTATTTCTCCAGCGGAAGTAGGGTTTCACCGGAGGGGGGCTACGGAGCGTATGGATCCCAACACAAGCGATGGAGTGCCATACCATGTTAGTATAGGTGTGTTGTGTGCTTTGGATGGCAAATATTGCACTCCGGGGTGTGGGCCGCTTCACCGACATCCACTTCTCTCTCGTGAGTTTACACACGCTTATAGGGTGAAACTCCCGTATCGGACGAAACATAGTGAATCTTCCAAATAGTTGTGTTATACCAATGTGTCTTGGTTTTCTATGTCCTACCCTAACACAACCAAGCAACTAATTCCACATTGCTACCCCCTTTCGACGTTGTTACCGCGTGTTTCCGTACAAGTCCTGTATTTCCCCAGCGGAGGTAGGGTTTCACCGGAGGGGGGGGGGGTATACGGAGCGTCTGGATCCCAACACAAGATAGGGGGTGCCATACCATGTTAGTATATGTGTGTTGTGTGCTTTGGATGGCAAAGATTTCACTCCGGGGTGTGGGCCACTTCACCGGCATCCACTTCTCTCTCGTGAGTTTACACGCGCTGATAGGGTGAAACTCCCTTATCGGACGAAACATCGTTAATCTTTCGAAGAGTTGTGTTCTACCTTGTTATTTTGGGTTGATATGTCCTACCCTAACACAACCAAGAAACTAGTTCCACATTGGTCCCCCATTTGGACGCCGTTACCGCGTGTTTCCGTATAAGTCCGGTATTTCTCCAACGGGTCTAGGATTTCACTGGAGGGGGGCTACAGAGCGTCTGGATCCCAACACAAGCTAGGGGTGCCATACCATGTTAGTATAGTTGTGTTGTGTGCTTTGGATGGCAAATATTGCACTCCAGGGTGTGGGCCGCTTCACCGGCATCCACTTCTCTCTCGTGAGTTTACACGCGCTTATAGGGTGAAACTCCCGTATCGACGAAACATCGTGGATCTTCCGAAGAGTTGTGGTATACCTTATTGTTTTGGGTTGCTATGGCCTACCCTAACAGAACCAAACAACTAGTTCCACATTGCTACCCTTTCGACGCCGTTACCGCGTGTTTTCGTAAATCCGGTATTTCTCCAGCGGAGGTAGGGCTTCAGCGGAGAGGGGTTCGAGAGCGTCGAAATCCTGTCAATAAACATGTTGAGACTAACTAGTTGATAAAATTGATAATAATAATTTTTTTTAATAATATTGTATAAAAGGAAAATTAAAAAGATGGGCAGGAAAAAAAAATCTCTGCCGTGTGCAAACACACGACAAAGAAGTTAAGCTACAGCCCTATTTACAATCTTTGCCGTGTGCTTTTGGACGGGCACACGGCAAAGACCGTGCCCTAAATTTTCTTTGAACCGACCGATTTGGGGAGAAATCCCCAGATCGACAAGTCCTCGTCGCCCGTCCGCCGTACGCGCCCTTCGCCGATTCGCCGCCACCGGTCGCCTCGCCGCCAGTCGCCGCCGCCAGACGCCGCCACGAGTCACCGCCGCCTCCAGCACCGTCCCCTCCCCGCATTCTTCCTCCCCTCCACCATCCGCCTCCAGCACCGCCCCCTCCCGGCCGCCTGCTTCCTCCCCTCCACCGGCGGCGCCCTCCGCCGCGCGGGAGACCGGCGAACCTCCTCCCCGAGCTTCTTCACCGGCAGCTCCACCGGCTCCTCTTCACCCCGGCCTGAAAGCAACCCCCTGGCGCAGGTACTCTCTGCCCCTCCCCTCTCTCTCTTTTTTTTGTTAATTTTTGTTGTTAATTTTTTTGTTAACTAGTTAGGTTCGATCTGTTAGTTAGATTAGACTAGGAAATTTGCACACTAAAACATCTATTACTTGCACACTAAAATGAAAATATCTATTACTTGCACACTAAAATGAAACATATAAAAAATTGGTAGAAATTAATTAGAGTGAAATCTATGAATCCTTACGACTTGAGAATCGATGAAAATACAACCCGCCGCCCGCGGTCAAACGCCTCCACGCGGTCGTCGAGCCGACCCCGTCGCTCTCTTTGACGATGGAGTTCGCGACGTGCATAGCAACCGGCACACCTCAGAGATGATGGCGAACACCATGGGCCACTGCGCGCCGAAGCAGAACCCGATGATGACCGAAGAGGCATAGAGCGACTGGGGCACGCTGAGCACGATCAGGACGTGGCCGCCGCAGGCCAGCAGGAGGATGAGCGTCGGAGATCGCGGCGGGCAGCCATGCGATGAGGAGGATGAGCGAATTGGCGTCGTCGCCGTAGAAGGCGAGGTAGAGCTGCGTGTAGACGGTGCCGCTGAGGCCGAAGAAGCCCTTGAGTATGCCGAGCACGATGCCGCGGGTCTCCGGGAAGTTCTTGACGCAGGTGACGAGCGCGCCGGTGTTGGCGAAGGACTGGGAGTTGGCGCCGATGAAGATGTAGAGGCAGACGAGCCAGACGGGTGGGCGGGACGTGCGGCCGCCGACGGCGAGGTAGACCATGAGGTAGCCGACGAGGTTCTGGTGGCGCCCATGGCGAGCACGACCCAGGGCGGCGTGACCTTGTTGATGAGGCCCGAGAAGACGCCGAGGTTGGCGCCGAGGTCCTTGAAGAAGGAGATGGTGTTGAGCGTCTGCTGGTCGTAGCCCAGCGAGGACTTGAGCGTCTTGGAGTAGATGCTGAAGATGTAGGTCGCCCCCGACGCCGTCAGGATCGCGAAGCTGGCGAACATAGTGAACCACCGCCCCACGGCGACCTGCCGGGCGAAGGCCGTTGTGAAGATGACGCTGAGTGCGTGCTTCGGCGGCGCCGCCGCCGGGAACGCGCCCGTGTCAAACACCATGGCGCGCTTGTGCGGCCCAGGTGGTGGTTGTGTTCCCTTTATCAAATGGCTACTCTTTTCTTGGTTGGTTCAGATGATCCCAAATCTGAATCCCTCAACATATACACGACGATCGATAGAAGCAAGAGACGTCTCTCCCTTTGATTGATAGCAACAAGCACGAGCCTTGACGAAGGGGGAGAGAGAGATGTGTGTGACGGGGAAGGAAATGGTGCAGCACTAATAGTATCGCTGGGCACGTGAGGGAGGTTGTGTTTGTGTAGCCGTGGTGGAAGGCGACGCGTCGGGCACGACCGACGTGTGAACCGGGAAACCCGTCTGCGCGCCCCGCCCAGCTTGGGTTGCAGATTAGTTTTAGCGAGTAATTTAATCGCCACGAATGCGGCGGGCATGCGAGGGCGGATTGATGTACGGCAACGACATGACTAGTTAACAGTCGGTCCCCGGCATCTTTTACGTAGGCGGTGCCTACCTGGTACGCCCACCACGCGGATGCATGGTTCCAGCTGTCCCACATGTGGAACTCTGACGCGTGGAAGGCCAAGAACGCCGCCGGTAGGAAGAACCGGCTCCTGGTGAAGTCCTATCACCATCAGGGTAGCCGGTCTGTTTTGGGCTACGCCGAGATCTACGTAAGTGCAATTTCTTTGAGCAAGTTCTTCATGCATTCTTACTTATGGGCGGAACAAGATGTGGTCTTATAATCGTGTTATTTTCTATTGCAGGCGGCTCACAATAAGGTGGAGGTGCCAAAATCCTACCAGGCCTTCTTCACGTCGAAGGTGGCACCCGCCAAGCTGGCCAAGCCATATGATCCCAACCTCGGCGAAGTGGCGTATGGGCGGCCCACCTTTCAGCGCAAGGGCAAGTACGACGGCTCCTTCAAGGGCAAGGAGGGGGAGGACGCTGACCCGAGCTCCCAGGACTTTGACCCGTTCCTGGTCATGGTGTCTGGGGGCGGGAAGAGGCACGGACGGCCTTCTGTTGGAGCAAGCGCCTTCCTCGTGGGGACCGAGAGCCTCCCTGCCATCAAGGCTTGAGCGACGAGCTCCAGCCTCCCGATCCAGACCCGCGACGAGGCTGCACGTGAATTAGCTGCGGTTAGTTTTGTCACTCATTTTTTTTAACCTTTTGTATGTTTTCGTTCTAACTACTTCAAACCATGTCACCTGAATAGGAGTTGGCAGCGGTGAAGGCCAGGAATGATTTCCTGGAGGAGCAGCAGAGGCAGCAGGCCGAGGAGCAGCGACGCCAGCTCGAGTTGCAGCGGTGAAAGTAAAGTATGGGCACCTAGAGGGGGGTGAATAGGTGCTACGACCAATTTTATTTTTTAACAAGGTTTAGGCTTGACACAAAGGTAAATTCTCTAGATAGTGCAACTAATGGTGAATTTACCTATATGGCAAGGAAAGCAATTAATGCAACTAGGACAACACTTAATACAACAAGTACTACAATAAATGCTACAAGTACGAGTAAGTAAAGAGTGAGGAACGAGGTAACCGATTGAAGCACACGTAGACACGATGTATTCCCGAGTTCCTCCTTGTTAGGGGAGTACGTCTTGTTGGAGGGGTGTGAGCTCGCCACGAAGGCCTACTCAACGCCACAAAGGCCTCACCCTATTCTCCGATGAACTTCCGCCACAAAGGCCTAGTTCACCTTCCACTATTGAACCCCTTTGAGGCGGGGATCGAATCCTTTACAAACAAGCTTGGGGAACACACCCACAACTTAATTGGGGGCTCCCAACTATCACAAATCACCAAGAGTAGCAAGAAGCCTAGGTTCTCCACAAGAGGAAACCCTAGGCCAAGATCCCTCAAGCTAATGAGGGGGAAATGGAAAACGGTTGGTGAAGATGTAGATCCGGGGCTTCTCCTTCAATCCTCAAAGAATCAAAAAGTTTGGGTGGAGGAGGAGGGAGATCTAGCTTGGTGGGTGAGCTCAAGCAATGGAGTCTTCAATGCTGGAGGAGCTAACCCTTGGGGAAGAAAGGGAGGCCCTATTTATAGGCCTCACTTAACTAGCCGTTTTTCTGCCCAAAATGCCAGGTCGGATTGGCCCGGAATATTTCGGACCCGGAATAATACGGATTGCAACAGAGCCTTTTCCCGTTATGGCCGGAATGGCCCGGAATGATTCCGGATGCAAAAAGAGCATTTTCCTGTTGAGGCCGGAATGGCCCCGGAATATTCCGGATCCCGGAATCATCCGGAAAATTCCGGATTGTAACAGAACAATTTCCCGTTGTGACCGGATTGCTCCGACTGATTCCGGAACCCGGATTGGCCCGGAATATTCCGGGCTGCACTTTGAAGCTCTGTTTCAGGCCATAAAGAATCCGTTGATCTTCGATTTCTTCACCATTTCTTTGACACCGTATACGTGCTGATTTAAGACCAAATCCTTTGACAAAGTAGCACATACGGTTAGTAACTTCTTTATGTTGTTAACAAACACACAAAACATCGAGATATCGAGAATGCACTTTCAATCTCCCCCTTTTTGGTGTTTGATGACAACATAAAGATTTCACGGGGATTAATCAATATGAACTAAAGAAATGGTGTCCAAAAAATAGACGGAGTTTTTCCTCGATGTGTGTCGTGAGGCACACACTTCATAGGCTTTGCTCCCCCTATGTTTTAGACACCAAGCCGACTAACAAGTTCATACACCATGCATAGATAATGATAGAGATAATAGCACGCATGATAATAGTAGCATAATCATGGAAAGGGTGACACAATTACGTCACGAGGTTGCACACAAATAAAACGAAGTTTGCAAATGAAGAAAACGAACTAAAGATAACGGAGCACAAGCCTATAAGATTGAAATCAAAAGGCAAAAGACTCGTGCTCCCACCCTTCCAAAGCCCGTGGAATCCTAATATGGGGACTCCTTCTCCCCCCTTTGGCATCAAGACGCCAAAAAGGGAAATACGAGTCCAACTAACGTCCCAAGGGATCACTCCATGTCGTCGTCTTCTCCACGGTGCTCATCATCATCTTCCTCTTCCTCAGCTTCCTCTTCATTATGACGAGCTCCCAACCCAGCAGCATCAAAGTCATCCTCATCAGATAGCTCCTCATCATCAACATCAGCTGGAGGCACCCCTAAGTAGAAGTCATCATCATGGATCGCAGGCATCTCAATGGGGACAAGATCAGCAGCAGCAAGAGAGGGAGGATCAACAGGCATTTGAATCCCAACAGCCCTGCGGTCGGCGTTCTGAATACGCCTAGACTCCTTGGCCAACTCCCTAGCCTCATGGGCAATCACCCTTGTGTCCTTGCACATGTTGTACATTGCCTTGAAGAACTTTGCAATGCCACTAGAGGAACGCTCAGCAGTACCACTCGTGGAAGCAGAAGGAGTGGCCATGGGTGATTTGGACTTTACCTGAGCATACTCCGGAATCTCATCTCCATTAATGAAGGAAGGAACCAACTTATTGCCCTTGACCACTGCGTAGTGGTCCATGATCTCAACCCCCACTTTGGAATTTATGAACTTCTGAATTAGTGGGCCATATGCGGTCTTCCTCTTCTCCATGACCCCGATGCAAATCTCACGGTATATGAAGTCCATCACATCACTCCTCCTTTGGTTCTTAGGCCTAGTGAGGAACATGAGGTTCACCATGAAGGCCCTAATAGCTGAGTAATCACCAGCCTTGATCACAATGGTGGCACGGAAGATCTTGGACAACAAGTTGTAGAAGGGGTACATGTTGGAGTTGAAAGGCCTAGTTTTGCCTTTAGCCTTAGGAGGATAGCAAAAAGTCAAGCTTGAGTTGTCATAATCTGGTCCTTCATGAATTCTGTAGCCATGATCAGCATAGGTGGCAGTCCAAGTGTATCCAATTGCCTCAGCAAACTCAGTCAAGTTGCTAGTAATCTTCTCTTCCCCACACATCCAGGTCATAGTGCGCCGGGCATCACCCGTGGCGTGGAGAGTGCAGTAGAACCGAGCAACCAATTCAGGGCAATACTCACACTCAGTATCCAGAAGAAGTATCAAACCAAGCTTCACCAGGCAGTCATGCACGTGGCGAAGATCATCATTCTTGTGCCTATTATAGAAGTCCATGTCAATCTGAGCCTGCTCACAGACAAGTGGCTTCTGAACAGAATAGAAATCCTCCCAACACTTGAGCTGAAGGTTCGTCAAGAAGCGAGGATCCGCACAAGTGGACTCAACAAAGCGGTATGGATTCTTCCTCTTGATGTGCTTCCACTGAGGGATAGTGCAGGCCTTCAGATCACCTTCGGGCACCCTCTCAGTCTGATCATCAACACGATGCCCTCCATGAGAACCGGAGGTGCGACCCCTTGAGGGGCGAGCTCCCCTCCCAGCTGAGTACTTCCTCTTCAAACCAGTGCGAGCTCCAGGACCTGTGAATAGAGGATATAGGAATATCAAAGATAAGTGCATATGCCATACGGGTCAAAAGAACTCCAAAGGGTTTGGTTCAATGCAAATTCTCAAATTTCTGGCAGCATCCGAAAATTCCGGCTGAGCCCGGGTCCGGAATATTCCGGGTGGGCCGGAATGGTCCGGAATATTCCGGGCTCCTCGATCTGACTCGAGAAAATGCCCAAAAACTCGAAATCTTGACTCAAAAACTGAACCAAACAACAAGGGGTACCATAGAGACGATCCTAAAGTAGATCTACATGCTGGAAATCGTGGGAGTGACAAAATCTAAAGATTTGGATCTAAGTCTAGATTGGTGAGTGGTTAGACTAGATCTGAGAAACCATGGCATCTAGGTAGGGATTGGCACGAAGAATAAGTTGATAGAACTTGGAACTAGATCAAACCCTAGGTGAGATTTCATCTAGAACCAAAATCAACCAACCAAAACGAAAAGGATGAGATGCCAAACACAATACCTTCCATGGGGGAGTCCTTGTCCAAAGGAGGGATCAAACAATCCTCCTTAGGGGCAACGGGGACGAAATCGGCGAACTTTGGTAGCTAGGGCACGGGAGGAGGGAAAGGAGTGGAAGAAAACTGCCCCCCCCCCGTGCGTGCGGGTCTATTTATAAGGAAAAACGGATCCGGAATAGCCCGGAAAAATCCGGCGGCCGGAATATTCTGGCCCAATCCGACCTGCCCGGAATGATTCCGGGCTGGCCGGAAAATTCCGGGCAGAGCAGCGAAAAGCTCCAAACTTTTCCAGAGAAGACAGTTCAGAATGGCTAGGAAAGATGTGGCTTTGTGTGGAGTAAGGAATATTCATAGATGAACATGGGAGAGGACAAAAATAGAGCAAAACATGGGTTAGAGTTCCTGTAACATCCCAAGTATGAAAAACTCCCCTTAGAATGTTTGTTTCATGTTTATTAAAGTATTGCATCATGCCATCATGCTCATTTAATTGTTTGCATTTGTTTCTTAATTGTTGCATCTGTTATTCTCTGTTTTCACAATTCAAATTCAAACATTACTCAAACATTTATTTCATACTTGCTCTGTTACAATCTTTTCAAATAATAATGTCAAATTAAACCCTTATTTTGTTTCCAATTATTCCATAATGATCACTTATTAAAATGATGGTTTTAATCAATCATTTAAATTCCAAATCACATTTAAAATTCAAACCAAATGCATCAAACAGAACCACTTTGAATTTATGAATGTTATCTAAACCAATCAACTACTTTAATCAAATTAACAATAGGGTTCACCCTATTAAAACTTTGTTTTCAACAATGTTTACTTAATATTAAAAATTCATTCAAATTTGGTTTAATTAACAAACAGCAAATAAACTTGAAAACTTTGGAAAATAAAAGTTAGTTTTTAGTTGCTATTTGAAAAACTAACCTAACCATATTATTTTTTCAAATTTTTACTAACCTAAAAACCTACCTTTTTCTTCCATTTGTTTTCTGCAACAAAAAAATAAAATAAAACAAACAGAAAAAGGAAAAGGAATTTACCTGCGCAGGGGGGGGACCAATTTGGCCCAGCCCATCTAACCCCCGAGCTGGCCCGAAAACGCTTCGATCGCCGCCCCCGTCGTCTGTTCCATGTACGGCGTCCATCCGAGCAGGCCACGGCGGCAACCAGCGCCCACCGACGGCCATCCTCGTCTCCCGTGCCCTATATAGTCCCTACGGACCCCCTAGACCTAACCCTAGCCCTAGGTGTCCTGTTCCCCTCGTTTCCGCCGCCGATTGCTTCTTCCTCGTCGCAAATCCCCTCTCTGCAACCCCACCGGAGTTCGCCCGCCTGAATCCGCCATGATCGCCACCGCAGTAGCCACCTATCCACCTCGCTGAGTACTGGAATCGACCACCCACGTCTTCGTCTTCCGTTTGCACACCGGAGCACCCACGGAGATCCACCACAGCCGCGCCGCCGTCCTCGTCCACGCCGCTGTCGCCGTCAGCTGTCGTCACCGGGCCTCTGCATCGTCTACGAACGGTGGTGAGCTCACCGTGGCATCCTTCCCTCTCTTCCTCTCCTGCTTGCACACGCATCTGCACACCCACTGCACCACCAGAACGCATCACGGCGTCGCGTCACCACGTTGATCGCCGCCGGCGTCTTCGTTCTCTGACGAAAGTTCAGAGCTGCACGCGTCAGCAAGGTTCAGTTAACTTGGATCTGAAACATATCCTCTCGGCATCGCGTTTACTGACAACGAAACGGAACACACCGCACTGGTTCAGAGCTAGCGCGCGCGCCCGCGAGGTCGCTGGTTCGATCCCTCGCGCTGCGAATAAAACCAACCTTTTTTTTCCGTGGCTGACAGGCATGCCCCACCAGTCAGTGGGCTGCGCTGCCACGCGCGCGCAGGCACGCCACGCTGGCCTCCAGGCCCACGCTGTAGTGGATAGGGCTGGCTAGCTGTGAGGCGCAAAATGTTTTCTGGACGTTTCTGTTTCAAAAACAAATCCTTTTAAAATTGCAGATTGACCCCTAAAACAAAAACCTTAATAACTTTTAAAATATAATTCCAAATAATAAACTCTAAACATGTTTGTTGTTCTAAATTTAATTGTCTAACCAATTAAACCATTTGTGTACTGTTTTGAAATTTCCAAATGCATACAAAATTCAAATTTGAATAATTCAAATGCAATTTGCTAAAATCAATAACTAATTCATCCTTAATCCAAATAATGCAAATAAAATATGTTTTCCATACCATTTTGAACCACCTATTCAAATATAAATTTTGTTTCATGGTTTGAATAATTTAAATTGCCTAAATAATTTAAACCTTAATTAAACCATTTAAAATTGCTAAAATCATAACTTGCCCAATTTAAATTATTGTTGAACATGCAAAATATATTTTCAAACCACCAAAGTATAAACTTTTCAAATGTGAATTTGAATTTATGTTTTGAACAAATAAAATTCAAATAATATTCAAACTTGTTTTAAATTCATTTAAAACTTGTTTAATTTTGTTTAAGTCATAATAAATTCATCCTAATTCCTTTTTCAATATTTGAAACATGTAATCCACCCAAAATTTTATGATCTTTTCAAATATGAATTTTGTTATTTATTTTGCACAAATTACCTTGGTGAAAACAACAAATACATGTGTGTCACCTTTAAGGAACCAAAAATTCTTTAACTTAATAAATAAAATTCTAAATTGCTAAACCTCATGTCAAATTGGTTCTATTGTTGTTATTTTGTTGTTTTCCTCATCCATGCATCATACTAAACCACTTTCACCTGTTGGTTAACTGGAAAACAAATAATCTAACCAAAATCCATGGGCTTTTCATATGCAACTCAAAATTGCATATGTGTCCATTTAAATTGTGTTACCATGTCAATTAGTTTATTTTGATGCATCTATTAACTTGACATGCATCATCCCATGATTGTGCACTATGCCATGAGATTGATTGTTTATCTTCCTGTATTGTTTGTTTGCTTCTTCTCGGATAGACGACGACGTTGAGACCGACGATCTTTACGACACTCCTTCTGAGTATCTAGCCCAGTACCCGGCTACTGAGTTTGCAGGCAAGTTATCACTCACATGAACCACTGTGTTCCTTTCAACATTGGTTACCGATACTTTCCGTTGCCTATTTCTGCTAGCCTTATGTATCGTTGCTTCTGTTACTACCCTATCACCTGATACCCTGAACCCTGATATTGCCTCACCTCCAGTCCTATAACCCCGTTGCTTGGGCCCGTGTCTTACTAGCATGCTTAGGGTTGTTTTGATCGAGTCTGTTATCAGTTACTTTCTGTTATCATATCTGTTATATTCTGGGGCTCGATGTTAAACAACAAACTGTTTATTTGAGGTAATAATAATTTGCTGATAAGGCACCGGCAGGAGGCCCGGCGTGGTTTTGAGGCCTGCTAGTGTCGACCCTAATAGGTAAAGGGTCTTGTCTACTGATCCATGATGAGCGCACTATCCGCATGTGGGAAGCGTGTATGGGCGCCCCCCTCAATTTGATTCGAATCGCATCTCGTCCAAATCACCACACTTAGTTCGGGCTTTCCATTTGATGCACACATATGCAGGTACGAACCCGAGGCCAGGGTGGAACTTTTGTAGTCAGCATTTAGGGCGGCGTGGTCTTCTAGTGCTATGAGGGTCCCCTTTTCTTCGTGGGGCTCGATTAGCCGCGCACGCACAGCACGTGGTGCTTTGGGCTTGATGCGAAGAAGAGTTGAGTTGTGTTGAGTGCCCCGCTTGGTGGGAAAGGCCTTCCCATCTGGCTGGTTATTCTTACGTGTACGGCCAAATTGGTGCACCCCTGCAGGGATAAATCTTCTCGAGAAGCCATGTTTTCCGCGGTTATGGTTAACTTGGTGAAAGTACTGGCTAACAAGTACTCAGAACAAATTACACCTAACTAATGATAATTTGACTAGTAATAGGCTTATTGACACAACAATCTGAACCATCACTAATCCAACTGTGTGAGTTATCCTCGGATTGCTTCTTCGGATAAGGGGCGAGATCCAGGATGGGTTTGTTTGGTGGTTAGTTATAGTTGGTTACGATACGCTATCTTATCCCCTTTCTGTTACCCGGAAGTTGTAGCATGTTCTGTAGTTGTTTAGTGCAGCCAGTTGCAGCATCTTTATATCCTTTTCTTCCGTTGAACCCAAGGCATCTGTGCTTGGTGTTGACGGGCTACACTTTGGTGAACTGTGAGTCTTGCTTGCCAGTACGTTTATGTACTGACCCCTTTGGGGCTGTGGTTTCCGCAGACTTCGCTTACGAGGATCCCCGTGACGGCTACTACGTGGAGTTTGACGAGGCTTCTGACGAGTAGGTAGCGGACCCGGGCAGGATCCGAGACATCGTGGATGGGCTCCGTCTTCTTTTCGTTCCCGGCTTCGTAAGCCTATTTGGATTTGTCTGTACTCAGACCCTTTGAATGCTTCCGCTGAGTTGTAATGATGTTATGTTGGGACATGTGTCCTCTGGATGATTGTATTTGCTATCTCTGCTCTAGTGAGAGCTATTTGCAACTTATTTCAATCTTTTGTGTCTTAGAGATATGTTATGTTATCATCTTGTTCAAAGTCGTTGACGTACCATGCGTGTATGGTATGAAGTACGTCAATGGTAGTGTCCTGATTTCTACGGGATAGTTTACATCGACGGTGAATAGTAAAGATTGGTTGTCACACATAAGTGTTGGCCTACTCGTAAGAGATGCGGGTGCCGGTAAGCCCCGTAATCCAATCAAAATACTGTTCAGTTCGTACGATGAGTATCCTCTAGAAGTCCGGGTGCGACAAATGGTATCAGAGCCTGTCTGCCTGTAGGATCCCTTTTACTGGTCGCAGTTGAGTCTAGAAACTATTTTTGTAGCTATATAGGAAAAATGAAACGTGAGAGTAGGAATTCTGCCATTTTTCTTCTTTCCCCACCCACCCACCCTTTTCTGGTAAGGAAGTGCAACGTTGTTTTCCCCTTCTCACCTAAACTTTCAAGTTAGGTTTTCACGAGTCCTGGTTTCTCAAGGATAGTTATATCTACTAGACCATAGGAATGGAGGTGGTTGTGACATGATTTGTCATGTTGCCTACTCATGATTGAGAACGGAGGCGTGTAAGCCCCGGAAGCAAATCCTCTATCCCTTAAGCAGTAGATATTGATCCTTCAGAAGCCCGGATGGGTTTTTCCGTAGTACCTCAGGAGTTTTGGTCTCGTGTTTCCCGTTGTTGCTTCAATATCCTGTTCTTCTCAACATCCTTTTCGTCCGTTGAAACCTTGTTGTTGCTTTCCACTTCAGTTCTTCTACCGGCGTCTAATCAAAACTTCCCCGATCATCTGCAGATGGATCTCAGGTTCTTCCCGCAGGTTGTTCGGATGACTCGTTGCGACAGCACCGCCGGTTATCCGGAGATGCTGAGGGACATGGTCACTTATCTGGGGTTCCGTTGGGCACCAGAGTACCAGGTCTACGAGCAGCAGCGAGAGTTTGACCAGACCTACTACTAGGCTATCGTCTACATTCTGTCAGATGATGGCATGAGTGTTGTACACCGCTACGAGGCAGTAGGTTCCACAGTGGATATGGCTGTGCAGCAGGCAGCTTATGTGAGTCTCACCGTCCTTCGTGCTGACTACTGGGGATTTGACGATTCTATCTATCGCCACATCCCCCGTGGTTACATCACTTCGGAGGGAGCTCACTTCACCCTCTACGACAACCTGGATGTCTACGAGCATGATAACACCAGGCTGCACACCACCGCTCAGTTTGTGAGGCACAGTGACGCCGTTGCCACCACACTTTCTCAGGAGTTGGCCTCAGTCAGAGAGCAGCTCTACCTTGCTTTGACTCGTCTGGCGACGTACACCACAGACTTTGTTGGAGATGAGCGCTTTGCACGTTTCGATCAGCCAGTGGGTCGTCGTCTGCCAGATGCTGGAGGTTACGAGCCGATCAGAGGTCCACTCCTCAACCTCGGAGCTGGATACACTGGGATTCCACGTTTTGGAGCACAGGGAGCTGACGCTATGTACTTCACCACACCTAGAGTCGCTCTCAGGCCATGTCAGATCTATGTGGATCGTCGTTCTACCTACTTTCGTGGGCCTCCTCCTCACCGTACCCCTCGTCGCACTACTCACCGCCGTCCTGCGTGATGAGCATGGGAGTACCGATGTATCCGTTCCTAGCTATGTTTAGTTATCCCTTGGCTTTCGAACCATGTAATGGTGTGTTGGATATTCTGATGTATTTGAACATGTGATGATGTACCTCTTGGTTATCTATTCATGCGTCGGAATAATCTCTCTTTCGGTTTCCAAGTCTATCTGTTTCTGTTGTTGTGCTAAAATGCATGTCTATCCAGGATGCCGCCAACAAGGAGCAACCCGCCTGAGCCACCTCCGATCACGGAGCTGTTGACTCAGATGACTCAGGTCGTGACGCAGATGGCCCAGATCCAGGCTAACCAGCACAACAACCAGAATGCTCCACGAGTCAGCATCAAGGAGTTTCTGAGTCTGGGGCCGAGAGCTTTCGTGGCAACACGTGAGCCTCTGGATGCTGATGACTGGATCAGGGAGATGGCCAGGGCTCTTGACATTGCTCACGTTGCTAAGGAAGACAAAGTCAAGTATGCCACCTACCTACTGAAGGGTCAGGCAGCTACCTGGTGGGAGAACTACCAGACCATGAGAACTGGATACCCAATCACCTGGGGCTGTTTCAAGGATGCCTTCCTGAAGCACCACATCCCAGATGGTCTCATGGAAAGGATGCGTGAAGAGTTCTGCTCTCTTAAGCAGGGCAAGCTGGACGTCATTGGCTACCAGAATGAGTTCAATCGCCTCGCTCGTTATGCTGGTGATGAGGTGTCCACTGAGGCTAAGAAGATGGCAAGGTTCCGCCGAGGTTTTAACCCGGAAACCAAGTACGCCCTCACCAACATCAAGTGCAAAGACTTCGAGGAGCTCGTGAACACCGCGCTCAATGAGGAAAATGGGCGCAAGGCGTTCGAAGAGTCCCGCAAGCACTCGCGTGAGGGTGGTTCCTCCTCCAACATGACCACCCCTCCGCAGAAGCGCCGCATCTGGGTGCCAAATGGTGCTGTCACTAGGGCTCCACATGCCCAAGCTTCTCCAGGCTTCGCTTCCCGCCCACCCAACCCATCTCAGGTGCAGGGTCAGAGGTTCTCAATGGGGCAGCCAAGGCCAGATGCACCTCGTGTCGTCACTTGCTACAAATGCAAGCAGACAGGGCACTATGATGATAAGTGCACTCAGAGGCAGCTACCTCCACCACCACCTCGCCCCAACACCAACCAGGCAATGGTGCATGCTCCTCCGGCTAAATCCTTCAACTCCAACAACAGGCCTGTCGGGAGGACCGCGAGGGTGAATCATATCAAGGCCGACAAAGCTGAGGAAGCTGCTGACGTCGTTCTCGGTACATTCCCCGTTAACTCTAACCCAGCTAAAGTGTTGTTTGATACCGGAGCATCGCATTCTTTCGTGTCAAAGATCTTTGCGACAACAGTTAAACTACCTTTTGTTGGTTTGGGTTCCCCGTTAGTAGTAAACTCCCCTGGAGCAACTATGCAAACTTCCAAGATCAGTCATGAGAATCAGATTCTAATTGGAGGTCACATATTCCTTGCTTCCCTCATTCTGCTTGGCAATTCTGACATTGATGTCATTCTTGGCATGGATTGGTTGAAGGCCAATAAAGCTACGATTGATTGTGCTCAGAAGTCAATAACTCTGTTCCACCCTTCGGGCCAGATAGACTATTCTCCAAATGAATCAAGTTCTGTTCAGCTGTACACCCTAGATGCTAAACCTCTACCTCTACTTGAAAATGTTCCGGTGGTTTGTGAATTCCCTGACGTCTTTCCAGAAGAGTTGCCAGGGATGCCTCCGGACAGAGCAGTTGAGTTCGTGATCGAGCTTGAACCAGGTACTGCTCCAATCTCTAAGCATCCATACAAGATAGCTCCTCCTGAACTGAAATTGTTAAAGGAGCAAATCGATATGTACATGGAGAAAGGTTACATTCAACCTAGTTCTTCCGCTTGGGGTTGCCCAACTCTGTTCGTAGCCAAGAAGGATCAAACAAAAAGACTCGTGGTTGACTATCGTCCTCTCAACGAGAAAACCATCAAAAACAAGTATCCAATTCCTCGTATCGATGATCTTTTTGATCAACTTGCTGGAGCCTCAATATTCTCAAAGTTGGACTTGAGGATGGGTTACCATCAAATAAAGATCAGAAAGGAAGATATTCCAAAAACAACTTTCACCACTCGTTACGGTCTATATGAATACACCGTCATGTCCTTTGGTCTCACCAATGCACCGGCGACGTTCTCAAGACTCATGAATTCTGTCTTCCATGAATACCTCGACAAGTTCGTTGTGGTATATCTCGATGACATTCTGGTCTACTCAAAATCTGAGGAAGAGCATGGAGAACATCTTCGTCTCACTCTCATGAAACTTCGCGAGCATCGTCTATATGCCAAGTTCTCCAAATGTGAATTCTGGATTCCAGAAGTTGCTTATCTTGGTCATATCATCTCTGCCAAGGGCATAGCCATTGACCCAGAAAAGGTTAAGGCAATTGTTGATTGGAAACCTCCAAAGACGGTGAAGCAAGTAAGAAGCTTTCTTGGCTTGGCTAGCTATTGCCGTTGTTTCGTCCAAAACTTTTCCAAGATTGCCAAACCTCTCACTGATCTCACAAACAAGGACAAGAAGTTCGTTTGGTCTCCACAATGTGATGAAAGTTTCAATCTTCTGAAGACTAAACTCACTTCTACCCCAGTTCTGGTTGGCCCAGATACTACCAAACCTTTCCAGATATTCTGCGATGCATCTCTCCAAGGTCTAGGTGCAGTTCTTATGCAAGAACGTCAAGTTGTGGCTTATGCTTCACGTCAGTTGAATCCACATGAGCAAAACTATCCTACACATGACCTAGAACTTGCAGTAGTTGTGTTTGCCCTCAAGAAATGGAGGCAATACTTGTTGGGTAATCGCACTGAAATCTTTTCCGATCATAAGAGTCTGAAATACATCTTCACTCAACCAGATCTAAACCTCAGGCAAAGGAGATGGATTGAAAAGATTAAAGACTTTGATCTCACCATTTCTTAAACTCCAGGCAAGTCTAATGTTATGGTCGATGCTCTCAGTCGCAAGTCATATTGCAATAATCTCATGATCATGGAAAGCCAACCTCCACTTCATGAAGAATTCCAGAAGCTGAACCATGGTCTTGTTCCTCAAGGCTATCTTGCTAGCTTGACAGCCAGTCCAACTCTCGAGGACAAGATTCGTTCTGAACAACTTCGTGACGCTGAAATCAAGAAGATGGTAGAACACATCAAAGAAGGCAAGGAGAAATTCAAGTCCTTCTCAATTGATGACAAAGGAACTGTGTTCTTCGAAGGACGCATTGCAGTTCCTCAAGTTCAAAGTCTCAAAGATATCATTCTCAAGGAGGCTCATGAAACTCCTCTTTCCATTCACCCTGGAAGTACAAAGATGTACCAGGATCTTAAGACACTGTATTGGTGGCCTGGCATGAAACGTGAAATTGCTCAATACGTTTCTGAATGCGACGTTTGTCAACGTGTTAAGGCAGTCCATCAGAAAACAGCCGGTCTACTCCAACCTCTGAAAATTCCTGAGTGGAAGTGGGACATGATTGAAATGGACTTCGTCACTGGTTTTCCAAAGTCCAAGAAGGGCAACGATGCAATCTTCGTTGTTATTGATCGTCTCACTAAGGTAGCTCACTTCTTTGCTGTCAAGGAAACAATCTCAGCTAGCCAGTTAGCAGAGCTCTACACAGCAAAGATTGTTCCTCTTCATGGTGTTCCATTGGAAATAAGCTCAGACCGTGGAAGCATATTCACTTCTCATTTCTGGAAAAGCTTTCAAGAAGCATTGGGCACCAAATTTCTTTTCAGCACAGCTTATCACCCTCAGTCTCAGGGGCAAGTCGAAAGAGTCAATCAGATTCTCGAGGATATGCTCAGAGCATGTGGTATCTCCTTTGGCATGAAATGGGAGGATTCTCTTCCATATGCTGAATTCTCCTACAACAATAGCTACCAGGCAAGCCTAGGCATGGCACCATTTGAAGCACTATATGGCCGCAGATGCAGGAGTCCAATCAATTGGTCTGGAGCTGGTGAGCGTTCGCTCTTAGGCCCTGACATTGTTAAGGAAGCCGAGGAGAAAGTTCGTATCATTCGTGACAATCTCAAGATTGCTCAGTCTCGTCAGAAAAGCTACTATGACAGCAAGCACAGGGATATGATCTATGCACCTGGTGACAAGGCATATCTCCATGTAACTCCCCTCAGAGGCACTCATCGTTTCGGTGTGAAAGGAAAGCTTGCACCAAGATACATTGGTCCTTTCAACATTCTCTCAAGGCGGGCAGAAAATGCCTATCGTCTTGAACTTCCAGAAAAACTATCCAAGGTGCACGATGTGTTCCACGTGTCACAGCTCAAGAAGTGTTTCAAAGATCCAGATCGTGCAGTTGATCATGATTCCATTGAACTGCAAGATGATCTCTCTTATGAGGAGCACCCTGTTCGTATTCTTGATGAGACCGAGCGTAAGACTCGCAACAAGAGCACCAAGTTCTTGAAAGTGCAGTAGTCGCATCATTCCGATAAAGAGGCAACGTGGGAGACCGAAGAGGATCTTCGCAAGAAGTATCCGGACCTTTTCCTTTCTCAGTAGGAATCTCGGGGCGCGATTCCTTCAAGGGGGGGCGTTTTGTAACATCCCAAGTATGAAAAACTCCCCTTAGAATGTTTGTTTCATGTTTATTAAAGTATTGCATCATGCCATCATGCTCATTTAATTGTTTGCATTTGTTTCTTAATTGTTGCATCTGTTATTCTCTGTTTTCACAATTCAAATTCAAACATTACTCAAACATTTATTTCATACTTGCTCTGTTACAATCTTTTCAAATAATAATGTCAAATTAAACCCTTATTTTGTTTCCAATTATTCCATAATGATCACTTATTAAAATGATGGTTTTAATCAATCATTTAAATTCCAAATCACATTTAAAATTCAAACCAAATGCATCAAACAGAACCACTTTGAATTTATGAATGTTATCTAAACCAATCAACTACTTTAATCAAATTAACAATAGGGTTCACCCTATTAAAACTTTGTTTTCAACAATGTTTACTTAATATTAAAAATTCATTCAAATTTGGTTTAATTAACAAACAGCAAATAAACTTGAAAACTTTGGAAAATAAAAGTTAGTTTTTAGTTGCTATTTGAAAAACTAACCTAACCATATTTTTTTTCAAATTTTTACTAACCTAAAAACCTACCTTTTTCTTCCATTTGTTTTCTGCAAAAAAATAAAAATAAAAAATAAAATAAAACAAACAGAAAAAGGAAAAGGAATTTACCTGCGCAGGGGGGGGACCAATTTGGCCCAGCCCATCTAACCCCCGAGCTGGCCCGAAAACGCTTCGATCGCCGCCCCCGTCGTCTGTTCCATGTACGGCGTCCATCCGAGCACGCCACGGCGGCAACTAGCGCCCACCGACGGCCATCCTCCTCTCCCGTGCCCGATATAGTCCCTACGGACCCCCTAGACCTAACCCTAGCCCTAGGTGTCCTGTTCCCCTCGTTTCCGCCGCCGATTGCTTCTTCCTCGTCGCAGATCCCCTCTCTGCAACCCCACCGGAGTTCGCCCGCCTGAATCCGCCATGATCGCCACCGCAGTAGCCACCTATCCACCTCGCTGAGTACTGGAATCGACCACCCACGTCTTCGTCTTCCGTTTGCACACCGGAGCACCCATGGAGATCCACCACAGCCGCGCCGTCGTCCACGTCCACGCCGCTGTCGCCGTCAGCTGTCGTCACCGGGCCTCTGCATCGTCTACGAACGGTGGTGAGCTCACCGTGGCATCCTTCCCTCTCTTCCTCTCCTGCTTGCACACGCATCTGCACACCCACTGCACCACCAGAACGCATCACGGCGTCGCGTCACCACGTTGATCGCCGCCGGCGTCTTCGTTCTCTGACGAAAGTTCAGAGCTGCGCGCGTCAGCAAGGTTCAGTTAACTTGGATCTGAAACATATCCTCTCGGCATCGCGTTTACTGACAACGAAACGGAACACACCGCACTGGTTCAGAGCTAGCGCGCGCGCCCGCGAGGTCGCTGGTTCGATCCCTCGCGCTGCGAATAAAACCAACTTTTTTTTTCCGTGGCTGACAGGCATGCCCCACCAGTCAGTGGGCTGCGCTGCCACGCGCGCGCAGGCACGCCACGCTGGCCCCCAGGCCCACGCTGCAGTGGCTAGGGCTGGCTAGCTGTGAGGTGCAAAATGTTTTCTGGACGTTTCTGTTTCAAAAACAAATCCTTTTAAAATTGCAGATTGACCCCTAAAACAAAAACCTTAATAACTTTTAAAATATAATTCCAAATAATAAACTCTAAACATGTTTGTTGTTCTAAATTTAATTGTCTAACCGATTAAACCATTTGTGTACTGTTTTGAAATTTCCAAATGCATACAAAATTCAAATTTGAATAATTCAAATGCAATTTGCTAAAATCAATAACTAATTCATCCTTAATCCAAATAATGCAAATAACATATGTTTTCCATACCATTTTGAACCACCTATTCAAATATAAATTTTGTTTCATGGTTTGAATAATTTAAATTGCCTAAATAATTTAAACCTTAATTAAACCATTTAAAATTGCTAAAATCATAACTTGCCCAATTTAAATTATTTTTGAACATGAAAAATATATTTTCAAACCACCAAAGTATAAACTTTTCAAATGTGAATTTGAATTTATGTTTTGAACAAATAAAATTCAAATAATATTCAAACTTGTTTTAAATTCATTTAAAACTTGTTTAATTTCGTTTAAGTCATAATAAATTCATCCTAATTCCTTTTTCAATATTTGAAACATGTAATCCACCCAAAATTTTATGATCTTTTCAAATATGAATTTTGTTATTTATTTTGCACAAATTACCTTGGTGAAAACAACAAATACATGTGTGTCACCTTTAAGGAACCAAAAATTCTTTAACTTAATAAATAAAATTATAAATTGCTAAACCTCATGTCAAATTGGTTCTATTGTTGTTATTTTGTTGTTTTCCTCATCCATGCATCATACTAAACCACTTTCACCTGTTGGTTAACTGGAAAACAAATAATCTAACCAAAATCCATGGGCTTTCCATATGCAACTCAAAATTGCATATGTGTCCATTTAAATTGTGTTACCATGTCAATTAGTTTATTTTGATACATCTATTAACTTGACATGCATCATCCCATGATTGTGCACTATGCCATGATATTGATTGTTTATCTTCCTGTATTGTTTGTTTGCTTCTTCTCGGATAGACGACGACGTTGAGACCGACGATCTTTACGACACCCCTTCTGAGGATCTAGCCCAGTACCCGGCTACTGAGTTTGCAGGCAAGTTATCACTCACATGAACCACTGTGTTCCTTTCAACATTGGTTACCGATACTTTCCGTTGCCTATTTCTGCTAGCCTTATGTATCGTTGCTTCTGTTACGAGCCTATCACCTGATACCCTGAACCCTGATATTGCCTCACCTCCAGTCCTATAACCCCGTTGCTTGGGCCCGTGTCTTACTAGCATGCTTAGGGTTGTTTTGCTCGAGTCTGTTATCAGTTACTTTCTGTTATCATATCTGTTATATTCTGGGGCTCGATGTTAAACAACAACCTGTTTATTTGAGGTAATAATAATTTGCTGATAAGGCACCGGCAGGAGGCCCGGCGTGGTTTTGAGGCCTGCTAGTGTCGACCCTAATAGGTAAAGGGTCTTGTCTACTGATCCATGATGAGCGCACTATCCGCATGTGGGAAGCGTGTATGGGCGCCCCCCTCAATTTGATTCGAATCGCATCTCGTCCAAATCACCACACTTAGTTCGGGATTTCCATTTGATGCACGCATATGCAGGTACGAACCCGAGGCCAGGGTGGAACTTTTGTAGTCGGCATTTAGGGCGGCGTGGTCTTCCAGTGCTATGAGGGTCCCCTTTTCTTCGTGGGGCTCGATTAGCCGCGCACGCACAACACGTGGTGCTTTGGGCTTGATGCGAAGAAGAGTTGAGTTGTGTTGAGTGCCCCGCTTGGTGGGAAAGGCCTTCCCATCTGGCGGGTTATTCTTACGTGTACGGCCAAATTGGTGCACCCCTGCAGGGATAAATCTTCTCGAGAAGCCGTGTTTTCCGCGGTTATGGTTAACTTGGTGAAAGTACTGGCTAACAAGTACTCAGAACAAATTACACCTAACTAATGATAATTTGACTAGTAATAGGCTTATTGACACAACAATCTGAACCATCACTAATCCAACTGTGTGAGTTATCCTCGGATTGCTTCTTCGGATAAGGGGCGAGATCCAGGATGGGTTTGTTTGGTGGTTAGTTATAGTTGGTTACAATACGCTATCTTATCCCCTTTCTGTTACCCGGAAGTTGTAGCATGTTCTGTAGTTGTTTAGTGCAGCCAGTTGCAGCATCTTTATATCCTTTTCTTCCGTTGAACCCAAGGCATCTGTGCTTGGTGTTGACGGGCTACACTTTGGTGAACTGTGAGTCTTGCTTGCCAGTACGTTTATGTACTGACCCCTTTGGGGCTGTGGTTTCCGCAGACTTTGCTTACGAGGATCCCCGTGACGGATACTACGTGGAGTTTGACGAGGCTGCTGACGAGTAGGTAGCGGACCCGGGCAGGATCCGAGACATCGTGGATGGGCTCCGTCTTCTTTTCGTTCCCGGCTTCTTAAGCCTATTTGGATTTGTCTGTACTCAGACCCTTTGAATGCTTCCGCTGAGTTGTAATGATGTTATGTTGGGACATGTGTCCTCTGGATGATTGTATTTGCTATCTCTGCTCTAGTGAGAGCTATTTGCAACTTATTTCAATCTTTTGTGTCTTAGAGATATGTTATGTTATAATCTTGTTCAAAGTCGTTGACGTACCATGCGTGTATGGTATGAAGTACGTCAATGGTAGTGTCCTGATTTCTACGGGATAGTTTACATCGACGGTGAATAGTAAAGATTGGTTGTCACACATAAGTGTTGGCCTACTCGTAAGAGATGCGGGTGCCGGTAAGCCCCGTAATCCAATCAAAATACTGTTTAGTTTGTACGATGAGTATCCTCTAGAAGTCCGGGTGCGACAGTTCCTAGTCTTACTCCTCGGGGAAGATGAAAATAAGATCGAAATAGCAACGAGGAGTAGTGTTCGGATAGAAACCACAATAAATCACAAGATAATCAACTAAAAACCAACTCTTCAAGTGACAAGAGGTTGGTGGCCTAAGCCACCGTGTAAGAGTTCATGGTATGCAACCGCGAAGATATATCTTGGGGGCATCGCCATTACTCAACATTGAAGCTCACAAATCAACATTAGAAATAGAGAGTTAACAATGAAATTTTTTCTTTGGGCATAATGGGGGGAGGGAGAACCCAATGTGTTAGGATAACACTCCCCCTATGTCCATGCCTACACCTAAGCTCAAACACGTTTCGTCTATAGGGGTGTGTGCAAGATCTTCAAGTCAAACTCCTAGAATCAATCACATTAAGTTCATTCCTCAAGAACAAGAATCTCGCGTCATCAAGTGGCTTCGTGAAAATATCCGCAAGATTGTCCTTGGTGGGCACATAAGATAGTGCAATATCCCCTCTTGCCACATGGTCTCGGATGAAGTGATGGCGAATCTCAATGTGTTTGGTCCTTGTGTGTTGCACGAGATTGTATAAAATCTTGATGGCACTTTCATTGTCACACAAAAGAGGCACCTTATCCAAATGAACTCCATACTCCTTGAGAGTTTGCTTCATCCATAGCAATTGAGTGCAAGCACTTGCAGCGGCTACATACTCGGCTTCGACGGTGGAGAGAGATATGCAATTTTGCTTCTTGGAAGACCAACTCACCAAAGACCTACCAAGAAATTGGCATGCCCCAGAAGTGGACTTCCCATCATCTTGATCAGCCGCCCAATCGGAATCCGTGTAGCCCATGAGAGAAAATTGTGCCCCCTTTGGGTACCACAAACCAAATCTTGGGGTATGAACCAAATAACGAAAGATCCTATGGACCTCCATCAAATGGCTATCCTTAGGAGCCGCTTGATACCTTGCACACACACCTACACTCAAAACGATATCGGGCCTAGATGCACAAAGATAGAGCAAAGAACCAATCATAGAACGATAAAACTTTTGATCCACATCCTTACTCCCCTTTGGATTATGAGATAGGTGGCACTTTACTTGCATAGGAGATGTCTTGATCTTAGCATCTTGGAAATTGAACCTCTTGATCATATCTTGGGTATACTTGGCTTGAGAAATGAAAGTCCCACGAGCCAATTGCTTGATCTCAAAGCCAAGGAAGAATTTAAGCTCACCCATCATAGACATCTCGAACCTGTCAGTCATAAGCTTAGAGAACTCATTATTGAAAGTTTTGTTAGTTGAGCCAAAGATGCTATCATCCACATATAGTTGGCATATGAAAAGCTCTCCCTTTACTCTCTTGGTGAAGAGAGTGGGGTCAATCTTCCCAACTTTGAAACCACGATCATCTAACAACTCCCTAAGGTGCTCATACCAAGCACGAGGTGCTTGTTTGAGACCATAGAGAGCCTTGTCAAGTTTGTAAACGTGGTTAGGAAAGTTGAGATTCTCGAACCCCGGAGGTTGCTTAACATATACCTCCTCTTTTAGTGGACCATTCAAGAAAGCACTTTTCACATCCATTTGTTGCAATTTGAAATTATGAGAAGATGCATAAGCAAGGAGGATACGGATGGACTCAAGGCGAGCCACGGGTGCGTAGGTTTCATCAAAGTCAATGCCTTCAACTTGAGTGTAACCTTGAGCAACCAATCTTGCCTTGTTCCTGATGACAATGCCATGCTCATCTTGCTTGTTCTTGAAGATCCACTTAGTGCCAATAACATTGTGGCAATCTTTGGGCTTATCAACCAATCTCCAAACTTTGTTGCGCTCTAAGTTATTGAGCTCATCATGCATAGCTTCAACCCAATCGGAGTCCTCAAGAGCTTCATACACTTTCTTAGGCTCCACCATAGAGATATGAGCTTGATGCTCACTAAAATGTGCCAATTGCCTTCTTGTGGATCTTCAAGCTTGAATATCCTCCAAGACCTTGTTGTCTTGGGCATCAATTTGCTTAAAAGCTCTTCTTATCCTTTTGACACGATGGGCTTCGATCTCCTCATTATTGCGAGGAGGGATCACTTGATCATCTTGATAATTTGGGTCCCCATCTTGACCAACTTGGCCTTGATAATAATCATCATCAACAACAATATCTTCAACACTTGCTTCAACTTCAGGAGAGGATTAAGAGGATGGTTGATCTTGGCCTTGACCTTGACTCGCATTAGTGAGAGGAGTGGGTACGACTTGCGGAGTCACTTGGTCAATGAGAGGAGGGTCTTGAACATGTTCTTGGTTAGGTGTAACATTTGGATCCTTGGCTTGTTCTTCTATGGTAGAGGAGGGCTCCATTTGAGTAGAGCATAGTCCTTCTCAAGTCGCCATAAGGTGTCCCTCAATGGGGTGGAAAAAACCCACACCCATCCTTCCTATTGCTTCTTGAGGTATTTCAACATCTACATTAGAAACCTGAAATTGCGCCACTTGGGAGCCATCATTTTCCTCGAAAGCCACACTACAAGATTCTATGACAATCCGTGAGGCTTTGTCAAAGACTCTATAAGTGTGGGATTCGACACCGAAACCAACAAAAATACCCTCAATAGTTTTGGATTGAAATTTAGACAACCTAACACCCTTGATCAAATAAAAGCACTTACAACCGAATACACGGAAGTAGGAGACGTTGGGCTTGTTGCCGGTGAGGATCTCATATGGGGTCTTGTCCAAGCCTTTGCGGATGTAGAGGCGGTTGGAGGAGTGGCAGTGGTGGATATGGCCTCGGCCCATAAATATTGGGGAGAAGAGTACTCCGCCAACATGGTCCTTGCCATATCCAATAGGGTGCGATTCTTCCTTTCGGCAACACCATTTTGTTGAGGAGTGTAAGTGGCAGAGTATTGATGACGAATGCCTTCTTCACTAAGGAATTCATTCAAAGTGTAGTTCTTGAACTCCGAACCATTATCACTCCTAATAGCCATGATTTGCACATTGTGTTGACGTTGCACTTCGTTGGAGAAGTCGATGATGGTTTGTTGAGTTTCACTCTTGCACTTGAAGAAATAAACCCAAGTGTATCTTGAATAATCATCGACAATCACCAAGCAATACTTCTTGCCACCAAGACTTGCCTCGGGCACGGCACCAAAGAGATCAACATGGAGAAGCTCTAAGATCCTCTTTGATGAGATAATAGTCTTGGCCTTGTGCACCTTGTCATGCATCTTCCCTTCAACACACGACCTACAAACGCGATCCTTTGCAAAGGAAACATTTTCTTTTAGTCCGACAATAAGGCCACCTTTGTGACTACTTTGCAAAGTTCTCATGTTGACATGGGATAGGAGGCGATGCCACAACCATCCCAAGTCCGCCTTTCCGAAGAGACACATTGCTTGAGTGTTGGTAGACTTCCAAAAGTCCACCAAAAACAACTCATTTTCAACATGTCCCACGTAAGCGACGTCAAGAGTCTTGTTCCTCAAAAGAACCACAATATCAACATAAAAAAGACGGAGAAACCCATCTTTCCAAGAGAGCGGACGGAAAGTAAATTGTAACCAAGGGATTCGACAAGCATGACGTTCACGATAGTGATATCGGGAGCGACCACAACCTTGCCGAATCCAGATACCTTAGACGAGGACGAGTCTCCATAAGTGACGGTTGCTTGTATGTCATTTGGGCGCAACTCCGTCACAAGTTCTTTGCTTCCGGTCATATGGCTAGTGCATCCACTATCAGTTATCCATTTAGTCCCACCGGAAGTATAGTCCTGCAAGAGATCATTGATTAGAGTTAGGACCCGAGGAGGGTCCCTTCATGTTAGCAATAAGGGTCTTTGGAACCCAAATAGTATATTCAACGAAACCCTCAATAGGACCAACATATTTAGCTTGCACACCACCATAATAATTGACATATAAGAAATGGTGTGGATTGTTAGTTCCCGCGGAGGTGCTACGAGTAGTGTTGTCCCTCATGACACTACTACTCGAGGCAATGTTGTTTGCTTGAGCGGGTGTACTAAGAGTAGTGTTGTCCCTAATGACAACCCCACTCGAAGCAACATTGTTGGTCATCTTCTTGCTCTTCTTCTTGTTCTTCTTCTTGTTCTTCTTCTTGGCTACATAGCCTAGACCTTGCTTTCCCACTTGTTTCCTTGGAGCACTCAATTGTGGTCTAGCAATGACCACATTAGAGTTAGGGGCAACCACTTGTGGGGAAGGGGTCACAACTTTCTCAACTTGAGGGCCTTTACCCTTGATCCTTGCTAGCTCATCTTTCAACTTAGCATTTTCCTCAATAATATTTGCATGATCACAAGAAGAAGTAGAGGTGCTAGGATTGTTAGTTTGATTAAGTTGAGTTTGAAGTTGTTCATGCAACTCTTTGAGGGATGAGTGTGGGCTTTCCAAAGCTTTGTGAGCCTCGGTTAGCTTTTCAAACTCCTCGGTTAGTTTACCATGACCAACCCCAAACTCGACCTTATCCTTTTTAGCCTTTTTGTATTTAGCAATAGCAAGATCACGTTCCATAGTGATGTTTGAGACAAGTTCATTATGAGTTAATTCAATAGATTCAAGTTCATCCTCTAGAGAAACTCTACCATCATGCTCTTCCTCAAGAGTCATAGAGAGAGATGCAATTTCATCCGCATCCCTTCTCTCAACCTCACCTTTCTTCTCAAGAGAATCTTGGGCCTCTCCCAATTGCCTCATGAGATACTCAACGTACTTCTTGGTCTCCCCTTGCATGTTAGACATAAAACGGTCCAAGGAGACCCTTTCTTATTCTTCTCTAAGACTAGCAAGATGTTAAAGTTCACTAGGGGTCTTAGAGTTGGGGGAAGGTGATACCGCCGTGGCCTTAGCCATGAAGCACTTGGCATTACGTTGAGGAAGATCGTCATTGGGGGATTCAAAGAGGGATGAAGATGATGGAGTAGAAGCAATAGCTAGAGCGGCCACTTCACTTGTGGTTTCTTCTTCTTCATCACTCCCGGAATCATACTCCTCTTGAGTCAAGAGCACAAACTTGGTGGGAGACTTCTTGTTGAATGGCTTCTTCTTGAAATGAGGTTTCTTGTACTCAACCTTGGACTTGTCCTTGCGAATGAGCTTTCCACTATGGAGCTCTCTATTCTCATAGGGGCACTCCACAATGAAATGGTGCTTATCTTGACAACTGAAGCAAGACCTCACTTTTTGAGCCCCATCATTGCCATAGAGAGACCTTGTCTTCTCCTCAACAAATCTCTTGCCCTTGGGAGGATTGCTCCAAAACTTTTGCACGCTGAGAGCAATGAGATCCTTTAGAACGGGATCATAGTCTTGTTTCTTCAAAGGAGGCAACACCTGTTCTCCTTCTTCTTCATTCTCAACCTCTCTTGACAACACTTTGTCCTTCAAAGCAACGGATGCTCCTTGGTGCATTCCAATTGCCCTAACACGGTTATCAAGCACATTCTTGGTTTGCACTTTGTAGGAGAACATTTCTTGCATTACTTGAGTTGAGGTCATGGAGGAGAAATCATGTCTCCCTTGAATGCTCTTCATGTTCGCGCCCTCAAATGGCATTATGGCAATCATGTACTTCCTCTTGATCCAAACATCATCAATGTACGTGGCACCAACATTTGAGAAGGCGGTGGCAAGAGTCTTGAGTCTTTGGTACATGTCCACATGATCCTCTCCATCATGCATATAGAACCCTTCGGCCTCATTGGTCAAGGAATCATATCTATTCCTTTGCATGCTCTCATTGCCCACGAACATGATGAAAAGAGAGTCCCATGCTTCCTTGGCGGTCGAGTATTGTTGAAGATGCGGCATGTGGTTAGGACCCACGGCTTGTTGAAGAATGGACAAGGCGGTGTAGTTGAGTTGGCAATCTACGACTTCTCTTCTTGTGAGATTCTTGGGATCAAATGGCTTGTATCCGTCACGAGTGATCCTCCAAAGATCTATACAAGAAGAGTTCAAGTGAGTCTCCATCTAGTATTGCCATTCACGAAAAGAAAAAGCATCAATTTTAGGTGGGTCTCCCCTAGGGATTATATGAGGGTGAGAGACGGGGGGATCGGGAGAATATCGTCCTTCAACGGAGTGATATACTTCCTCTCCCACCGCACCCTTCTTAGTGGATTGTTCGGCGGAAGCATTTGTAGGTGGATCACCATCTACCCCTTTCTTGGCGCCTTCCGGAGAAATTTCCGGAAGAGAGGATTCGACTACCTCCGGTCCTTTGGCTTTGAGGAGTTGTGCCATGAGTTCACGCAACTCATCAAATTTGGTGTCTATGGATGAGGTCAATGAAGTTCTCAAAACATTGAGATCATCCATGGTCACCTTGCCAACAGACGTTTCGGTATCCAAATCTTCTCCCATAATAAAACTCTTAGGCGGTTAAGCCCGATAGAAGAGCCGAGGCTCTGATACCAATTGAAAGTAAAGTATGGGCACCTAGAGGGGGGGGGTGAATAGGTGCTACGACCAATTTTAATTTTTAACAAGGTTTAGGCTTGACACAAAGGTAAATTCTCTAGATAGTGAAACTAATGGTGAATTTACCTATATGGCAAGGCAAGCAATTAGTGCAACTAGGACAACACTTAATACAACAAGTACTACAATAAATGCTACAAGTACGAGTAAGTAAAGAGTGAGGAACGAGGTAACCGATGGAAGCACACGGAGACACGATGTATTCCCGAGTTCCTCCTTGTTAGGGGAGTACGTCTCGTTGGAGGGGTGTGAGCTCGCCACGAAGGCCTACTCAACGCCACAAAGGCCTCACCCTATTCTCCGATGAACTTCCGCCACAAAGTCCTAGTTCACCTTCCACTATTGAACCCCTTTGAGGCGGGGGTCGAATCCTTTACAAACAAGCTTGGGGCACACACCCACAACTTAATTGGGGGCTCCCAACTATCACAAATCACCAAGAGAAGCAAGAAGCCTAGGTTCTCCACAAGAGGAAACCCTAGGCCAAGATCCCTCAAGCTAATGAGGGGGAAATGGAAAACCGATTGGTGAAGATGTAGATCCCGGGCTTCTCCTTCAATCCTCAAAGAATCAACAAGTTTGGGTGGAGGAGGAGGGAGATCTAGCCTGGTGGGTGAGCTCAATCAATGGAGTCTTCAATGCTGGAGGAGCTAACCCTTGGGGAAGAAAGGGAGGCCCTATTTATAGGCCTCACTTAACTAGCCGTTTTTCTGCCCAAAATGCGACCAGGTCGGATTGGCCCGGAATATTCCGGGCCCTGGAATAATCCGGAGCAATCCAGATTGTAACAGAGCCTTTTCCCGTTATGGCCGGAATGGCCCAGAATGATTCCGGATGCAAATAGAGCATTTTCCCATTGAGGCCGGAATGGCCCCGGAATATTACGGATCCCGGAATCATCCGGAAAATTCCGGATTGTAACAGAACAATTTCCCTTTGTGGCCGGATTTCTCCGGACTGATTCCGGCACCCGGATTGGCCCGGAATATTCCAGGCTGCACTTTGAAGCTCTGTTTCAGGCCATAAAGAATCCGTTGATCTTCGATTTCTTCACCATTTCTTTGACACCGTATACGTGCCGATTTAAGACCAAATCCTTTGACAAAGTAGCACATACGGTTAGTAACTTCTTTATGTTGTTAACAAACACACAAAACATCGAGATATCAAGAATGCACTTTCAAGTGGCAGCAGATGGAGGAGCAGGCGAGGCAGATGGCAACGATGTAGGTGCAGATGACGTGGCTAGCGGTGAGTTTCATTCAAATTGTATAATACCGGTAGTCTTGTCTACTATTACTAACCCGGTTTCTAAAACATACTATGCAGTCGCAAATTCAGAATATGCCGCAGATGCCGCTTATGGGAGCCGGAGCCGGACAGATGGTGATTCACCAATCACCGAACGCTACCGTAAGTTAACATTTCCTTCTAACTTGTGTCATTTCCTTCTAATTGGTGTCGTTTCCGTCTACTAGATCGTAACCATGTACTTATTCTTCTTGTAGGGTACTGGTGCCTCTGCCGCGGGGTCGAACGCATCGCCCATGTCCACTTCCGCACCTCAGACACAAGAGCAGACATGACGAGAGTGGTGAGTTAGCTAAAACCTACTATACTCCGCGTCAAAACTTACTTTCGTGTCTCACTTAGAGTTAGATCCATCTGTCGACTTGCTACTCGTCAGGTGGGCCGAATTTATCGCTTCGCTGCCAAAACCTTAGACTTAGAGTGGTGAGAGTGCAACGTTTGATATCTATGTCAATAATCTGTCATTTCGCATTCAAATCTTTCCATTCTCATGTCAATGTTGCTTTCTCTCGTGTTCTAGATGGATTGGAGCTCGGAGGAGACATCGATGGCATGAGGATTTCCCGGATGATCTCATTGTCATGCAACATCGATGTAATGACTAACTAGTTGTAAACAATAATGCTATGGATGATATTTGTACTATTATGGATGATTTTGTGGTGTTTCGATGCATTTTGGATGCAATTGGTGTTGCTGTGATGATATATGTTGATAATAGTGAATATTGCATCTATTGTGTTATTTTGAACTGTAATGTTGAATAAAAAAATGAAATTTTTTGACCTCTTTGCTGTGTGCAAACACACGACAAAGAAATTTTTCACTCTTTGCCGTGTGCAAGAACACGGCAAAGAGGCCACGTGGAGCCAGCCTGTGTAATCTGGCATTTTTGGCACCTCTTTGCCGTGTTCTTGCACACGACAAAGATTGGCACAGATGACACAATGGTGGGAGGGGCTGTGGGGCCAACACGACAACGAGTTTTAAATCTTTGCCGTGTGCTAGCACACGATAAAGACTGACATGCACACGGCAATGACTGACGTGTGGGACCCACTGCTTTCCGTTCCCGTTTCGTGTGTGACCAAGTGATGCTGGGCCCCACACGGTGTCTTTGCCGTGTGCCACGATGAAATGCACACGACAAAGAATTTTTTGCCGTGCAGAACGCTGCTGTGTAGGCTTTGTCGTGTGCGACGATGAAAAGCACACGGCAAAGGCTTTGCCGTGCGTTTTCTAGCCTTTGTCGTGTGCTTTCGGCACACGGCAACGGGGTTTTCTCCCGTAGTGCTTGGTGGTTCGCACTCCGGGCCGGCCTGCGTGGGTTCAAGTCCCATATGTATGAGGCTTACTCAAATAACCCGGGTGTCACCTACCTAAAAGTGTATAACCAAACGAGAGATCATTTCTCCAGTGGCAGCATTTTTTGATTATACACATTTTTTACAATGTTTTATCATTTTTGTGTAGATGAGAATATATATAACTAGAAGGATACCCCGTGCGTTGCTGCGGGGATCGCTTTTGAAACTACAGTACATTATAAATAAAAGTTTATAATGAATGTGATATATTATGTTGTCTAAGTGAATATGCAAAACTCAATTGATCATAGTATATATATTCTAAATTATTATAATATGAATAATTAAATAGTCTAAGAAATGGATGATGTATAGTTTACATGTAGTGATTAATATATATTAGTGGAGATGACATGGACAATTGATTGTCTAGGAGAATATATGATGTGGATAGCTTGCATGTTGAGATAGAAAAATCATTAATGCATTTTAGTGGGGTTTTGCTTTATAAGAAGTATAGATTTCACATTTTTTTTCCGAAGGTATGCAATTGCATACCAGATTTTTATAGAAGAAGAGAATTAAAATACAAGACGGTTGACAGTGCTAGTTGTACACAACCATGCTGTCAGACCCACTCCACACCACACCTAGGCAACTACTCGCGAACTAGGGCTCCCACTCCAGCTCCAGCCTCCTTCCAAATTCTCAACTCTGCAATGATGCGAGAGGCAAGGATCTCCTCATTACAGATTTGACTGATGTTACTGAAAACCCTCGCATTCCGCTGTTTCCAGATGTGCCATGTGATGATGGTGACTAAGGTGTCGATCGACTTCCTCTGCTTATCTCTAAATCTCTCTCTGACAGTCAACCACCAGTTTTCCAGAGTATCGTCCTCCGTGGGTGTCGGTAGCTGTAACCTCAGCAAACTCAAACATCTCCACCAAACTTGCCTCGTGAACACACATGTCACCAAGATGTGATCTGAGGTTTCCAACTCTTGGGCGCACATCTTACAGACGTCGGGGTGGTCCTGCAAACCATGTCTCACTCTACGGTCTGAGGTCCAGATCCTGTGTTGGATAGCTAGCCACATGAACAACTTGCATTTGGTCGGAGCCCAACACCTCCATACTCCATTAGCAAGGGGGAAACCAATCTGCCCCACCATAAGGGCTTTGTAAGTGGAACTCGCGAAGTATCTCCCCGTGGCAGAATAAGGCCAATATAACTCATCCTCCAAGGATACATCCCGTGGTACCTCCTGAATGGCCAACCATAGCTTAGCCCCTTGCAATGCCATCTCCGTCATCCAGGCTCCTCTGCAATCGCCAACCCATCTGCTATCCGTCAGAGCTTCATGCACATTCCTCTTGTTTGCCGTCCTCGAGCTGACAGCGGCCCTCAACAAGGGGGCTAACTCCTGAATAGCCATCCCTCCAAGTCCTCCTGAATAATTTCACATTTTGATTTTGCTTTCTTGTAGGATGCATCAGCTACATCCAGTTTTTTGTTTCAGATTATTTTTTGAATACTGTCAATATAGTTTATAACTTTTTAAAAGTAACGGTGCCCGGGAGACAAAGTGACATTTGGCTTTTATTTTCACTGCGTGTATATTGCCGGCCAACCTTCACCTCAGCTAGGACAATCAATATATGCATGTCTGCACGTTGGCGGAGAGACACAGGAAATCGAGTTTTTGACAAAAGAGACCATTTGTAAAAGTGCAATGTAAAAATAGACCACCTCCTGAAAAAATTGTCAAAAAAGACCATCCGTCCATGGCGGCAGGCCTCGCCAGGCGACACGTGTCACCTGCCGTCACGGTGGGAGGCAGCAAAGCCTGCTGCCTGCAGTTGAGGCGGCACGTTCGGCCAAGCTTATGTGACGAGCTGCGCCTGGTCCGGTGCGGCATGTGCTGCTCCACGCTTGCATGCGAATGCGCGAGAGGCCAAATGTTGCTGCATGCAAATTGATTCTTTTCAACCCTGTAGGTGCTACCCTTGGCATGGCAACCATGTAGTGCGGGGAATCAGCTTTGGATGGTGGCAGAACATGCCGCCTGGCGGCAGGTCTTGCCGTCTCCCACCGTGGCGGCAGGTGACGCGTGTCACCTGGCGAGATCTGCCGCCACGGAGGGGTGGTCTTTTTTGACAAATTTTTCAGAAGGTGGTCTTTTTTGACGTTGCACTTTTACAAGTGGTTTCTTTTGTCAAAAATTTCAGGAAATCCGGTTCCTATTGCATGCACGGCCTCGAGCGTTTTTTTTGAGAAATCGAACGTATATAGGAGTACTTTCTTAATACACGCATGCATATGTGGTTTTTTTTTCCTTTCTTTGAAAATGTTTTCTTTGATTACTTTCTGCATCGGCATCAACTATGAATATATAGTTTGTATCTTCTTACGTAGTTTATTACAATCTCAAAACATAGCCAAAGCAATAAGACACACAATCATTACATAATTTGAGAGGAGGAGGAAAAGGAACACCGGATGGCTAGTCTCGTCTCCCCTCCCTTATGGTTCTCTCGTCCACCCGTCCCGCCCCATTCTCAGATTCAGTGGCGGTTGCTCTATCCATGGACGTTTTCCACGCCCCTAATGGTCTCGGTCTAGCCCGTGGCCTCGCCAGTGAAGCTTGCAATATTCTTTCTACGGACATTTCACATGAGAGTGGAGATGTTCCAGCTCAAGGTCATGAAGAGGTTGCTTGCGCGCATGCTTTGCAATCGGTGCTTCTCCATCCCACGTTCCATTTCTATCCTTCAGGAAGCTCCACCTCGGGCTCATACTCCACCATGGCAAGGTGACGTGGTCACTTTTCTTCCAACTCGAGCGGGTTCATCGAATTCAAATTGTGATCCCCCATCCATTAGTAGCATGCCTCTCCCATCTCCTCCATACAGATGTGTTTCATTTGGAGATATCCTAGCATCTAGATCATATCCATTTGTGACTTCTCATCGGGGGAACAAATCCCCACAAAAAAATCAATTTGGGGAGTATTAGAATAAGTCTTTACCTAGCTTTGGGTCATCCCCTCTTTGCTGCCACACCACCTCTATCCTTAGGTTCATATAAATCTGGATCTCATGTATTGGTTCTACAAGGATTTCGTATCTTCCAAAAGTTTCTCCATCACGAATTGCCTTCTATCTGTAACATCCAAGTATGAAAACACCCTAGTTGTTTTACTTCTTTGTTTAATTTATGCAATGCATCATGGCATCATACTCATTTTATTTTTCTGTTGCATTGTTTTCATAATGAATCAAACCTTGTTTTCACACTTGTCTGTTACAATCTTTTCAAACAAAGAATTGCAAAACAAAACTTTTCCTTGTTTTCCAAATAATTCAATTAATGTTCAATTCTCAAAGTGTTGGTTTTAATCAAACCAATATTCCAATCAATTAGTTCAAATCATTAACTCCTAAATCATTTTCCATCTCAAACCAATCCTTAAAAGTCAGTACCTTTTGAAACCATAAAACTCACCAAAAAATTGCCCTCCTTAAATCATTCTAAAAACCCTAGGGGTAACCCTATTCAAATGCATGTTTTCTTAATAGTTTATTACTATTAAAATTCCTCTAAATTTGGGTTCAATACAAACTATCATTTTAAAACTCAATTTTTGAAATCCACTTTTGGAATATGTTTTCTAATTACCTAACAAGCCTAAACTAATTTTTCTGTAATTTTTATTAACTAAACCCTTAACAGTTTTCTTCCAAAAGCAAAACTACAAAAAAAAAACAGAAAAAGAATAAAAGGAGAAACAGGAGGCAGCTAACCTATCTACCGCAACCCAGCCCACCTAACAGCTAACAGAGCGCAGCCCGGCCCACCTATCTCCACTTACCGGTTCGACGACGACGACGTCATCGTCTTCCCCCCGTACGGCTGATAATCCACCGGTGCCACGTCCGCATGGTGAGGAGCAGACGGCCACCCGCTCCCCTAGGTCACTATAAAACCCTACCACCCTAGCCCTGCGAGTCCTAGACCCCTCACCCCTCGAGCTCCGCTGCCGTCTGCCTTTTTTTTCCACCTTCTCCTCCACCGATCCGTCCGCTGTTCTGAACCTCGTCGCCGCCTCTCTGAACTCCGACGACGAGCGCCGCCTCCGATGGCTTGCATCGTGAGCTAGCCACGGGAATGGTTCGGCCTCGGTAACCCCTTCGTCATCAACACCACCGCGGAGTCTGAGGAGGGCCAGAGCCACGCCGCCGTCCGTGACTTCTCCGACGAGCCCTGCATCGACACTGCTACACCGCAGCGCAGGTGAGCTCTACCGTCGATCTCCTTTCCCCCGTACGCCTCCAGCAACATCACCGCATGCACCGCACGCACAAACGCACCACTAGCCGCGGCATCCCTGCCCCACGAGCGCCGCGGCGCAGCGCTGCTGCCGCCGGCGGTCGGTTTCGCTGCTGTCGCCTGAAGTTTCAGTTTCGTCAGTCAATAGCTGACAGAAACAAACTTAACCTTGCTCGCCCTCCTATCCTATCAACAACCGAACGCTAGCGCAGCTGGCTCGTTCCTTGCGCGCGAGCCAATCGATCTCGTGGTCGAACCCCGCAGAGGCAAAAGCCTCCTTTTTTCCATCTTTTTAACGCGCTGACATCCAGGGCCCCTCCGTCAGCCTCTCTGGTGCCACGTGGGCACAGTGGACCACGGGCCCTACCTGGCAGCGTGTGGGTATAACACCAACGCGGTCACCAAAGTATTAAAACAATTCTGTTAATTTCTAATTCTTTTTAAATGGGCAGAATAAACACCTAATTTGAAAATTCAACAACTTTTAATATATGAATCCAATAAATACAAACTTTATATGAATTCTGGTCCAAATTTCATAATCTTTCCAACTAGCCTATTTGTGTTCTGTTTTGAGTTTTCAAAATACTTTTAAATTTCAAATTTGAATAATTCAAATGCAAATTGAAATAATTCATAACTAATTCATACTATTTCCAAATAAGTCAAATAAAATATGTTTTTCACACCTTTTTGAATGTTCTATTCAAATATAAAACTTGTTTCATTGTTTGAATAATTTAAATTGCCTAAACCATTTAAATCTTGTTTAATGCAATTAAAACTTGTTTAATATTGTTTAATTCATAATTAATTAATCCTAAGTCCAATTTCAAAATGTGAAACATGTAATCCAACTAAAATTTGATACCCTTTTCAAATATAAATTTTGTTAATTGCTTTGAGCACTTTAACTTGTTGGAAACAACAACTGCTTGTTTAACACCATTAAGTAACAATAATTTCCAAACTTGATAAGTGTTTTCTTAACTTGTTAACCCTCATTCCAATTGCAATTAATATTGTTATGTTATTGTTATTCATCATGCATGCATCATGTTTAACTACTTACACTTGTTAATCAAATGTAGTTCATTGCTTCAACCTAAACAATTTGCATCCATATGCAATTCACTTTGCTTATGGGTCCATTTAATTTGTGCTATCATGTTAGTCAGTTTATTTTGCTGCACTATTAATTGTCATGCATCATATTGATTGTGCACAATGCCATGGCAATGATTGTTTACAATTCCTGTTTTGTTTGTTTGCTTCTTCTCGAATAAACGACGACGTTGAGGCAGACGACCTTTACAGCACCCCTTCTGAGGATCTAGCTCAGTACCCGGCTGATCAGTTTGCAGGCAAGTTATCACTCACATGAACCATCGTGTTCCTTTCAACCCTGGTTACCGATACTTTCCGTTGTCTATATCTTGCTAGCCTTAGTGGTAGATGTTTCTGTTACGAACCTATCACATGAATCCTTTAACTTGATATTGCCTCATTACCCCTCCTACAACCCTATTGATTGAGCCAGTGTCTTACTAGCATGCTTAGGTTGTTTGCTCGAGTCTGTTACCCGTTACTTTCAGTTACTATATCTTTATTATGTTCTGGGGGCTCGATGTTTAATCAATCAATCAATCATGCTAATGTTATTACTGTTAATAATAATCTGATGATAAGGCACCGGCAGGAGGCCCATGAGAGGTTTTGAGGCCTGCTAGTGTCGACCCTAATAGGAAAAGGGTCTTGTCTACTGATCCATGATGAGCGCACTACCCGCATGTGGGAAGCGAGTATGGGCGCCCCCCTCAATTTGATTCGATTCGCATCTCGTCCAAATCATCTCATTTAGTTCGTGCTTTCTATTTGCCGCATGCATGTTTTTGCGAGCCCAGCGCAGGGTGGAACTTTTGTAGTCGGCATATAGGGGGACACGGTCTTAGAGTGCTATGAGGGTCCCTTTTCTTCGGGGCTTGATTAGACGTGCGCCCAAGGTGCTTTGGGCTTGATGCGGAGAAGAGTTGAATTGTGTTGAGTGCCCCGCTTGGTGGGAGGCATCCCATCTGGCGGGTTATTCTTGCGTGTACGGCCAAATTGGTGCAACCCTGCAGGGATAATCTTCTCGAGAAGCCGTGTTTTCCGCGGTTATGGAATACTTGGTGAAAGTACTGGCTAACAAGTACTCAGGACAACTTAAACCTAATGATTCACAATCTCACACCCCATGACTATCAATTTGACTAGTAATAGGATTATTGTCAGAATAACTTGTGTCATCTTAATACACTGTGTGAGTTATCCTCGGATTGCTTCTTTGGATAAGGGGCGAGATCCAGGACGGGTTTGTTTGATGTTATCTTCCAGTTGGTTACAACCCCCGATCTTATCCCCTTTCTGGTAGTTGGATATGATAGAATCTTTGTAGTTGGTTAGCGCAGCCAGTTGCAGCATTATATATACCCCCTTCTTCCGTTGAACCAAGTCATCTGTGCTTGTGTTGACGGGCTATACTTTGGTGAACTGTGAGTCTTGCTTGCCAGTACTTGGATGTACTGACCCCGTTGGGGCTGTGGTTTACGCAGAGTACGACTACGGCTACGATGACCACCAGGATGGCTACTTCGTGGAGTTTGACGAGACTGCAGACGAGTAGTTAGCTGGACCAGGGCTGGATCCAGGACCTACGTGGATGGGCTTCGTCTTCTTTATTTTCTCCGGCTTCTTAAGCCTGTTGGATTTGTCTGTACCCAGACACCTTTGATTGCTTCCGCTGATGTAATGAATGCTATGTTGGGACATGTGTCCTCTGGATGATTGTATTGCTATCTCTGCCTTAGTGAATGCCATTTGCAACCTTATTTCAATCTTTTGTGTCTTAGAGATATGTTGTGATCATCATTCGTTCAAAGCTGTTGACGTACAGTGCGTGATTGATATGAAGTACGTCAGCATTAGTGCCTATGACTTCTAGTGGATAGTTTACATCGACGGTGGAATAGCAGGGCTTGTGTTGTCGCGCATAAGCGCAGGCCTACCAGGAAGCTGGGACGTGGGAGCAGTTATGCCCCATAATCCAAGCACCTGCTATCCAGTTCGTACGATGAGTATCCCTTAGAAGCCAGGGTGCGACAAATGGTATCAGAGCCTGTCTGCCTATAGGATCCCTTTTTACTGGTCGCAGTTGAGTCTAGAAACTATTTTGTAGCTATATAGGAAAAATGAAACGTGAGAGTAGGAATTCTGCCATTTTTCTTCTTTCCCCACCCACCCACCCTTTTCTGGTAAGGAAGTGCAACGTTGTTTTCTGTTCTCACCTAAACTTTCAAGTTAGGATTTCACGTGTTTTGGGTTCTCTATAGTACCTCAGGACTTTTGGTCTCGTTTTCCCGATGTTGCTTCGATATCATGTTCTTTTCAACATCCTTTTCGTCCGTTGAACCTTGTTGTTGTTTTCCACATCCTTTTTCATCTACCGGAGTCTAATCAAAACCTTCCCCAATCATCTGCAGATGGATCTCAGGTTCTACCCGCAGGTGGTTCGGATGACTCGCTGTGAGAGCACCGCCGGTTATCCGGAGATGCTGAGAGACATGGTTACCTATCTGGGGTTCCGTTGGGCACCAGAGTACCAGGTCTACGAGCAGCAGCGAGAGTTTGACCAGACTTGCTACCGGGCTATCGTCTACATTCTGTCGGATGATGGCAGGAGCATTGCCCACCGCTACGAGGCAGTAGGTTCCACAGTGGATATGGCCGTGCAGCAGGCAGCGTACGTGAGTCTCACCGTTCTCCGTGCTGACTACTGGGGGTTTGATGATTCCATCTATCGTCACATCCCCCGTGGTTACATCACGGCAGCGGGAGTTCACTTCACTCTCCACCGCAACTTGGATACCTACGAGGATGATAGCTCCATGCTGCACACCACTGCCCAGTACGTGAGGCACAGTGACGCCGTTGCTTCCACACTTGCTCAGGAGTTGGCCTCAGTCAGGGAGCAGCTCTACCTCGCGTTGACGCGTCTGGCGACGTACACCACAGACTTTGTTGGAGACGAGCGCTTTGCGCGTTTCCAGCAGACACTGGGTTTTCCTCTGCCAGATGCTGGAGGTTACGAGCCGATCAGAGGCCCACTTCTCGACCTCAGAGCTGGTTACACAGGGATTCCCCGCTATGGAGCACAGGGACACGACGCTTTCTACTTCACCACACCGAGAGTTGCTCTCAGAGCAGTTCCTATCTACAGGGATCGTCGTCATACCTACTTCCGTGGGATTCCTCCGCACCGTATCTCTCGTCGTACTACTCACCGCCGTCCTGCGTGATGAGCATGGGAGTACCGATGTATCCATTTCTAGCTATGTTTAGTTATCCTTGTCTTTCGAACCATGTATTGGTCTGTTGGATATTCTGATGTATTTGAACATGTGATGATGTACCTGTTGGTTATCTATTCATGCGTCGGAATAATCTATCTTTCGGTTACCAAGTCTATCCTTTTCTGTTGTTGTGCTAAAATGAATTTCTGTTCAGGATGCCTCCAACCAGGAACACCCCGCCTCCGCCACCACCAATGGGGGAACTGTTAGCTCAGATGACCCAAGTGGTGACACAGATGGCCCAGATCCAGGCTAACCAGCACCACAACCAGAATGCTCCAAGGGTCACCATCAAGGACTTCCTCAGCCTGGGCCCAAAAGCTTTCGTGGCAACACGTGAGCCCCTGGATGCTGATGACTGGATCCGTGACGTAGCAAGAGCTCTGGAGATTGCTCATGTTACGGAAGAGGATAAGGTCAAGTATGCCACCTACCTACTGAAGGGTCAGGCAGCTACTTGGTGGGAGAACTACCAGACCATGAGAGCTGGCTTTCCTATCACCTGGGGATGTTTCAAGGATGCCTTCCTGAAGCACCACATCCCGGATGGTCTCATGGAAAGGATGCGTGAGGAATTCTGCTCTCTCAGACAGGGCAAGCTGGACGTTCTCGGCTACCAGAACGAGTTCAATCGTCTCGCTCGGTACGCTGGTGACGAAGTGTCCACTGAAGCCAAGAAGATGGCAAGGTTCCGCCGAGGTTTTAACCCGGAACTGAAGTACGCTCTCACAAACATCAAGTGCAAGGACTTCGTGGAGCTTGTGAACACCGCGCTCAATGAGGAGAATGGGCGCAAGGCGTTCGAAGAGTCCCGCAAGCACTCGCGCGAGGGTGGTTCCTCCTCCAACATGACCACCCCTCCGCAGAAGCGCCGCATCTGGGTGCCAAATGGTGCTGTCACTCGGGCTCCAAATGCCCAAGCTTCTCCAGGCTTTGGTCCCCGCCCACCCAACCCATCTCAGATGCAGGGTCAGAGGTTTCCGATGGGGCAGCCAAGGCCAGGTCCTCCTCGTGTCGTCACTTGCTTCAAGTGCAAGGAGACTGGACACTACGCTGATAAGTGCACTCAGAAGCAGCTACCCCTACCTCCTCGCCCCAACACCAACCAGGCTATGGTTCGTGCTCCCCCGGCTAAAGCCTTCAACTCCAACAACAGGCCTGTCGGGAGGAACGCGAGGGTGAACCATATCAAGGCCGACAAAGCTGAGGAAGCTGCTGACGTCGTTCTCGGTATATTACCCGTAAACTCTATTCCAGCTAAAGTGTTGTTTGATACTGGAGCATCGCATTCGTTTGTGTCAAAGATCTTTGCTACAACGTACAATTTAGCTCTGGTTCCGCTAAGCAATCAAATCTATGTGCACTCTCCGGGAACTAAAATGATTACTTCCAAGATAAGCATGGACAATCAGATCCTAATTGGAGGTCGCATATTCCTTGCTTCACTCATGTTATTGGGAAATTCTGACATTGATGTCATTCTGGGTATGGATTGGTTGAAGACCCACAAAGCTAAAATTGACTGTGCTCAAAAGTCAATAACTCTCTCCCACACTTCAGGCCAGATAGTCTATTCTCCATATGGATCAAGTTCTGTTCAGCTGTTCAACCTCGATGCCAAACCCCTTCCTGCAATTGAAAATGTTCCGGTGGTTTGTGAATTCCCTGACGTCTTTCCAGAAGAGTTGCCAGGGATGCCCCCGGACAGAGCAGTTGAGTTCGTGATCGAGCTTGAGCCAGGTACTGCTCCAATCTCTAAGCATCCATACAAGATAGCTCCTCCTGAACTGAAATTGTTGAAGGAGCAAATCGATATGTACATGGACAAAGGTTACATTCAGCCTAGTTCCTCCGCTTGGGGTTGCCCAACTCTGTTTGTTGCCAAGAAGGATCAAACAAAAAGACTCGTGGTTGACTTTCGTCCTCTCAACGAGAAAACAATCAAGAACAAGTATCCACTTCCTCGTATCGATGATCTTTTTGATCAACTTGCTGGAGCCTCAATATTCTCAAAGTTGGACTTGAGGATGGGGTACCATCAGATAAAGATCAGAAAGGAAGATATTCCTAAGACAGCTTTCACCACTCGGTACGGTCTATATGAATACACCGTCATGTCCTTTGGTCTCACCAATGCACCAGCAACGTTCTCAAGACTCATGAATTCTGTCTTCCATGAATACCTCGACAAGTTCGTTGTGGTATATCTCGATGACATTCTAGTCTACTCAAAATCCGAGGAAGAGCATGGAGAACACCTTCGTCTCACTCTCATGAAACTTCGCGAGCATCGTCTGTATGCCAAGTTTTCCAAATGTGAGTTCTGGATTCCAGAAGTTGCATATCTTGGTCATATCATCTCTGCCAAAGGCATTGCCATTGATCCTGAAAAGGTTAAGGCAATTGTTGATTGGAAACCCCCTAAGACGGTGAAGCAAGTCAGAAGCTTTCTTGGCTTGGCTAGCTATTGCCGTCGTTTCGTCCAAAACTTTTCCAAGATTGCTAAACCTCTCACTGATCTCACAAAGAAGGACAAAAAGTTCGTTTGGACTCCACAATGTGATGAGAGTTTCAACCTCCTGAAGACTAAACTCACTTCCACACCTGTTCTAGTTGGCCCCGACACTACCAAACCTTTCCAGATATTCTGTGATGCATCTCTCCAAGGCCTAGGAGCAGTTCTTATGCAAGAACGTCAAGTTGTGGCTTATGCTTCACGCCAGTTGAACCCACATGAGCAAAACTATCCCACTCATGATCTTGAACTTGCAGCAGTTGTGTTTGCCCTCAAGAAATGGAGACAATACTTGTTGGGTAACAAAACTGAAATCTTTTCCGATCATAAGAGTCTGAAATACATCTTCACTCAGCCAGATCTGAACCTCAGGCAAAGGAGATGGATTGAGAAGATTAAAGACTTTGATCTCACCATTTCTTACACTCCAGGCAAGGCTAATGTTATGGCCGATGCTCTCAGTCGCAAATCCTATTGCAATAATCTCATGATCATGGAAAGCCAACCTCCACTTCATGAAGAATTCCAGAAGCTGAACCTTGGTCTAGTCCCTGAAGGATACCTTGCTAGCTTGACAGCCAGCCCAACTCTCGAGGACAAGATTCGTTCTGAACAACTTCGTGATAATGAAATCAAGAAGATTGTGGATCACATCAAGGAGGGCAATGATAAATTCAAGTCCTTCTCAATTGATGACAAAGGAACTGTGTTCTTCGAAGGACGCATTGCAGTTCCTCAGATTCAAAGTCTCAAGGATATCATTCTCAAGGAGGCTCATGAAACTCCTCTATCCATTCACCCTGGAAGTACAAAGATGTACCAGGATCTCAAGACTCTGTATTGGTGGCCTGGCATGAAACGTGAAATTGCTCAATACGTTTCTGAATGCGACGTTTGTCAACGTGTTAAGGCAGTCCATCAGAAGACAGCAGGTCTACTCCAACCTCTGAAAATTCCTGAGTGGAAGTGGGACATGATTGAAATGGACTTCGTTACTGGGTTTCCAAAGTCCAAAAGGGCAACGATGCAATCTTCGTTGTTATTGATCGTCTCACTAAGGTTGCTCACTTCTAGGCTGTAAAGGAAACTATCTCAGCTAGCCAGTTAGCAGAGCTCTACACAGCAAAGGTTGTTCCTCTTCATGGTGTTCCATTGGAAATAAGCTCAGACCGTGGAAGTATCTTCACTTCTCATTTCTGGAAAAGCTTTCAAGAAGCTTTGGGCACTAAACTTCTGTTCAGCACAGCTTATCACCCTCAGTCTCAGGGGCAAGTCGAAAGAGTCAATCAGATTCTCGAGGATATGCTCAGAGCATGTGGTCTCTCCTTTGGCATGAAATGGGAGGATTGCCTTCCATATGCTGAATTCTCCTACAACAACAGCTACCAGGCAAGCCTAGGCATGGCACCATTTGAGGCACTGTATGGTCGCAGATGCAGGAGTCCAATCAATTGGTCTGGAGCTGGCGAACGTTCACTCTTGGGCCCTGACATTGTTAAGGAAGCCGAGGAGAAAGTTCGTATCATTCGTGACAATCTCAGGATTGCTCAGTCTCGTCAGAAGAGCTATTATGATAGCAAGCACAGGGATATGATCTATGCACCTGGTGATAATGCATATCTCCGTGTAACTCCCCTCAGAGGAACTCATCGTTTTGGTGTGAAAGGAAAGCTTGCACCAAGATACATTGGCCCTTTCAACATCCTCTCAAGACGTGCAGAGAATGCTTATCGTCTTGAGCTTCCAGAAAAACTATCCAAAGTGCACGATGTGTTCCACGTGTCACAACTCAAGAAGTGTTTCAAAGATCCAGATCGTGCAGTTGATCATGATTCCATTGAACTGCAAGATGATCTATCTTATGAGGAGCACCCTATTCGTATTCTCGATGAGACCGAGCGTAAGACTCGCAACAAGAGCACCAAGTTCTTAAAAGTCCAATGGTCGCATCATTCCGATAAAGAGGCAACGTGGGAGACCGAAGAGGATCTTCGCAAGAAGTATCCGGACCTGTTCATTTCTCAGTAGGGAATCTCGGGGCGCGATTCCTTCAAGGGGGGGCGTTTTGTAACATCCAAGTATGAAAACACCCTAGTTGTTTTACTTCTTTGTTTAATTTATGCAATGCATCATGACATCATACTCATTTTATTTTTCTGTTGCATTGTTTTCATAATGAATCAAACCTTGTTTTCACACTTGTCTGTTACAATCTTTTCAAACAAAGAATTGCAAAACAAAAGTTTTCCTTGTTTTCCAAATAATTCAATTAATGTTCAATTCTCAAAGTGTTGGTTTTAATCAAACCAATATTCCAATCAATTAGTTCAAATCATTAACTCCTAAATCATTTTCCATCTCAAAACAATCCTTAAAAGTCAGTACCTTTTGAAACCATAAAACTCACCAAACAATTGCCCTCCTTAAATCATTCTAAAAACCCTAGGGGTAACCCTATTCAAATGCATGTTTTCTTAATGATTTATTACTATTAAAATTCCTCTAAATTTGGGTTCAATACAAACTATCATTTTAAAACTCAATTTTTGAAATCCACTTTTGGAATATGTTTTCTAATTACCTAACAAGCCTAAACTAATTTTTCTGTAATTTTTATTAACTAAACCCTTAACAGTTTTCTTCCAAAAGCAAAACTACAAAAAAAAACCAGAAAAAGAATAAAAGGAGAAACAGGAGGCAGCTAACCTATCTACCGCAACCCAGCCCACCTAACAGCTAACAGAGCGCAGCCCGGCCCACCTATCTCCACTTACCGGTTCGACGACGACGACGTCATCGTCTTCCCCCCGTACGGCTGATAATCCACCGGTGCCACGTCCGCATGGTGAGGAGCAGACGGCCACCCGCTCCCCTAGGTCACTATAAAACCCTACCCCCCTAGCCCTGCGAGTCCTAGACCCCTCACCCCTCGAGCTCCGCCGCCGTCTGCCTTTTTTTTCCACCTTCTCCTCCACCGATCCGTCCGCTGTTCTGAACCTCGTCGCCGCCTCTCTGAACTCCGACGACGAGCGCCGCCTCCGATGGCTTGCATCGTGAGCTAGCCACGGGAATGGTTCGTCCTCGGTAACCCCTTCATCATCAAAACCACCGCGGAGTCTGAGGAGGGCCAGAGCCACGCCGCCGTCCGTGACTTCTCCGACGAGCCCTGCATCGACACTGCTACACCGCAGCGTAGGTGAGCTTCACCGTCGATCTCCTTTCCCCTGTACGCCTCCAGCAACATCACCGCATGCACCGCACGCACAAACGCCCCACTAGCCGCGGCATCCCTGCCCCACGAGCGCCGCGGCGCAGCGCTGCTGCCGCCGGCAGTCGGTTTCGCTGCTGTCGCCTGAAGTTTCAGTTTCGTCAGTCAATAGCTGACAGAAACAAACTTAACCTTGCTCGCCCTCCTATCCTATCAACAACCGAACGCTAGCGCAGCTGGCTCGTTCCTTGCGCGCGAGCTAATCGATCTCGGGGTCGAACCCCGCAGAGGCAAAAGCCTCCTTTTTTCCATCTTTTTAACGCGCTGACATCCAGGGCCCCTCCGTCAGCCTCTCTGGTGCCACGTGGGCACAGTGGACCACGGGCCCTACCTGGCAGCGTGTGGGTATAACACCAGCGCGGTCACCAAAGTATTAAAACAATTCTGTTAATTTCTAATTCTTTTTAAATGGGCAGAATAAACACCTAATTTGAAAATTCAATAACTTTTAATATATGAATCCAATAAATACAAACTTTATATGAATTCTGGTCCAAATTTCATAATCTTTCCAACTAGCCTATTTGTGTTCTGTTTTGAGTTTTCAAAATACTTTTAAATTTCAAATTTGAATAATTCAAATGCAAATTGAAATAATTCATAACTAATTTATACTATTTCCAAATAAGTCAAATAAAATATGTTTTTCACACCTTTTTGAATGTTCTATTCAAATATAAAACTTGTTTCATTGTTTGAATAATTTAAATTGCCTAAACCATTTAAATCTTGTTTAATGCAATTAAAACTTGTTTAATATTGTTTAATTCATAATTAATTAATCCTAAGTCCAATTTCAAAATGTGAAACATGTAATCCAACTAAAATTTGATACCCTTTTCAAATATAAATTTTGTTAATTGCTTTGAGCACTTTAACTTGTTGGAAACAACAACTGCTTGTTTAACACCATTAAGTAACAATAATTTCCAAACTTGATAAGTGTTTTCTTAACTTGTTAACCCTCATTCCAATTGCAATTAATATTGTTATGTTATTGTTATTCATCATGCATGCATCATGTTTAACTACTTACACTTGTTAATCAAATGTAGTTCATTGCTTCAACCTAAACAATTTGCATCCATATGCAATTCACTTTGCTTATGGGTCCATTTAATTTGTGCTATCATGTTAGTCAGTTTATTTTGCTGCACTATTAATTGTCATGCATCATATTGATTGTGCACAATGCCATGGCAATGATTGTTTACAATTCCTGTTTTGTTTGTTTGCTTCTTCTCGAATAGACGACGACGTTGAGGCAGACGACCTTTACAGCACCCCTTCTGAGGATCTAGCTCAGTACCCGGCTGATCAGTTTGCAGGCAAGTTATCACTCACATGAACCATCGTGTTCCTTTCAACCCTGGTTACCGATACTTTCCGTTGTCTATATCTTGCTAGCCTTAGTGGTAGATGTTTCTGTTACGAACCTATCACATGAATCCTTTAACTTGATATTGCCTCATTACCCCTCCTACAACCCTATTGATTGAGCCAGTGTCTTACTAGCATGCTTAGGTTGTTTGCTCGAGTCTGTTACCCGTTACTTTCAGTTACTATATCTTTATTATGTTCTGGGGGCTCGATGTTTAATCAATCAATCAATCATGCTAATGTTATTACTGTTAATAATAATCTGATGATAAGGCACCGGCAGGAGGCCCATGAGAGGTTTTGAGGCCTGCTAGTGTCGACCCTAATAGGAAAAGGGTCTTGTCTACTGATCCATGATGAGCGCACTACCCGCATGTGGGAAGCGAGTATGGGCGCCCCCCTCAATTTGATTCGATTCGCATCTCATCCAAATCATCTCATTTAGTTCGTGCTTTCTATTTGCCGCATGCATGTTTTTGCGAGCCCAGCGCAGGGTGGAACTTTTGTAGTCGGCATATAGGGGGACACGGTCTTAGAGTGCTATGAGGGTCCCTTTTCTTCGGGGCTTGATTAGCCGTGCGCCCAAGGTGCTTTGGGCTTGATGCGGAGAAGAGTTGAATTGTGTTGAGTGCCCCGCTTGGTGGGAGGCATCCCATCTGGCGGGTTATTCTTGCGTGTACGGCCAAATTGGTGCAACCCTGCAGGGATAATCTTCTCGAGAAGCCGTGTTTTCCGCGGTTATGGAATACTTGGTGAAAGTACTGGCTAACAAGTACTCAGGACAACTTAAACCTAATGATTCACAATCTCACACCCCATGACTATCAATTTGACTAGTAATAGGATTATTGTCACAATAACTTGTGTCATCTTAATACACTGTGTGAGTTATCCTCGGATTGCTTCTTTGGATAAGGGGCGAGATCCAGGATGGGTTTGTTTGATGTTATCTTCCAGTTGGTTACAACCCCCGATCTTATCCCCTTTCTGGTAGTTGGATATGATAGAATCTCTGTAGTTGGTTAGCGCAGCCAGTTGCAGCATTATATATACCCCCTTCTTCCGTTGAACCAAGTCATCTGTGCTTGTGTTGATGGGCTATACTTTGGTGAACTGTGAGTCTTGCTTGCCAGTACTTGGATGTACTGACCCCGTTGGGGCTGTGGTTTACGCAGAGTACGACTACGGCTACGATGACCACCAGGATGGCTACTTCGTGGAGTTTGACGAGACTGCAGACGAGTAGTTAGCTGGACCAGGGCTGGATCCAGGACCTACGTGGATGGGCTTCGTCTTCTTTATTTTCTCCGGCTTCTTAAGCCTGTTGGATTTGTCTGTACCCAGACACCTTTGATTGCTTCCGCTGATGTAATGAATGCTATGTTGGGACATGTGTCCTCTGGATGATTGTATTGCTATCTCTGCCTTAGTGAAGGCCATTTGCAACCTTATTTCAATCTTTTGTGTCTTAGAGATATGTTGTGATCATCATTCGTTCAAAGCTGTTGACGTACAGTGCGTGATTGATATGAAGTACGTCAGCAGTAGTGCCTATGACTTCTAGTGGATAGTTTACATCGACGGTGGAATAGCAGGGCTTGTGTTGTCGCGCATAAGCGCAGGCCTACCAGGAAGCTGGGACGTGGGAGCAGTTATGCCCCATAATCCAAGCACCTGCTATCCAGTTCGTACGATGAGTATCCCTTAGAAGCCAGGGTGCGACACTATCGATGTTTCCTCTTGTCTCCTCCTGTTGTTGCCGTACAGGGTGGTCGCTCTACTTGTCAAATGTGACCATCCTCCCCTAGTATCACATTTAAACAAAGAAGGACCAGGAAAAGGGGACATCAATAATATTGTTTGGGTTAGCTGCAAGATTATAATTATAACTATGTGCATAAGACTGTCTAATGAGAAAGCAATGTTTAATTATAGCAGCAAGATAAAGTCTAACTGTGGGATGTATACCCAAATGGAAATATTTATACATCGGTTTCATAATTATGATTCATGTTACTATGCTAAACCGACGCCGCTTCTGAATGTGAGATTCAGAGGAAAACTCACGATCACATGTAGTAACATGGACAAGTATTTGATACCCTAGTCTTACTTTTCAGACTATTTTGTCGTTTGCTTGATGTGGTGTTTTCCTGGATATGTATGTGGTTTATATCAGCATCAATAAATAACATATTGTTGGTAGGGGACAATATGGTCGGGTAGACCCAAGTAGTTCATATGCTAAGATATTCCAATGCAATGTATTTTATCCTTAGTGACATATCACAACAAGGTTATAGTAAGATATATCCTTAGACCATGAGTTATTGAGGTTGTGCACTCTAGAGGTTTTACTTTGGTACAATCAAGTGTCACACCATAATAACTAGATGATAAAAAGGTAGCCATTGGATAATTCCAAATGTATGCATTGAGCTCAATATTCTGATATGGGAATACTCCTATGTAAAAAGAGAGATATAACCTGGGCCCACTCGGTATAATTGATGTCCATATGTTGTGCAGGCAATGCATGCATGATGATCTATCATGTGGGATATCATAATACGGGAACAAGTAAAATGAAGCTTACCGGTTCACGAGATTTACAAAGGTATAGTGAACCGATGATTGTTTCACGGTATTACTTGAATTCTTAATCTCGGCTAATTTTAGTATCATGAGTAATAGGAATATTGTATAATAGCCAACATGTTCAACGGAGAGTTGCGTCCATGGCTCCTCTATTGACCATTGAGTCGGAAAGTGTTTTCATGTCTACCTCAATATGCACCTGCGGTTCCTAGTTCTGGACAGCGAAGCGCTGCAGGACTTTCACAGAAGTATGTGTGCAAACTCTCAGAGAGGTAAAATGTGAGACCCTCACTCTGCTGGATCCGGAAGGCGAGGTTTGATCCGAAAGGCTGGATATGGGGAGACGGTAACAGTCTTGCCGCTAGGCTTAGCCTTGGGACTCTTCATCGGGCATCACCAACATCATCATCGACACTTGTTTCACGCTTCGTGTCGGTAACGATCAGATCTATCCTCTCTTTTACCTTCATAGTAGATCTTGTGCGTTGTCTAAAATTTTTAATTTTCTACACGCGGCCCAATAATGGTATTAGATCAGTCTATGTGTAGTACATGTACGATCTAGAGCACCGGTGAGTGCAGGCATTGCATAAGTTTGTGTAAGCATATTCAAAAGTTCTCTAGTATTCAGATTGTTTATGATTGCTTCCCAATAAGTTGTGTCTTTTTTTAAACGACATAGTGAGATTTTTACTAAATTCTAGCAATCCTATGGCGTTCGAATTTCCCCTGACATATCTCGTCTAGTCCGAAGAAGTGCTTCAAGTAGCTTTAGGTCTTAGTATAGTTGGATTTGTGGACGACATAATGGACGGGGAATGTGGATTGGATCCACACGAGGGCCATGGTTATGAATAAGTTTAAATTGAAGCTCTAGACGTTTCGTAATGTATGTGTTTCAATCACCTCACAATGGCAATCTAGTATCATGAACAATCATGTCTAATGTTGTTCGCAGGTGGTGACGGTTTATTATGTACAACCTACAACCACGTAAAAGTTGCAAACACAAGTGATATTATATATTCCATTCTCATTCAAGAGTTATATGAAATGTTATCCACTGTATTTATTTTGACTTGCGAGTCAATTTTAAGCATGATGGTTGGAAACCATATGATTTCTCTCTTTGGCCCGTGTTCCCCATGCTTTCATTAAGTATCTTAGAGATAGGAGAAAGAAATGGAGATGGTGATCAAATGTCGTATACCTCAACAACGATCCATGGAGCAAAGAAGTAGTTCTGAGCCCAAAAGACAAATAGGACTATACCGCATCAATATTAACTGCCTGTGATGGTTAATATTTTTATGCCCCCTTTTGTTTGCACAGTAGTCGTGATTATTTGGTCGATAGTTGGGAGTATTTATGCTCGATAGTTGAGTTCATGTCTCTTTTTCACCTGTGCTCAAGTGACAGAAACGTGACAGGGAGGATGTGCTGTTGCCAGTAGGGAGAAAACAACGGTGTGAGTGCCCACATGCACAATCATTGCTTACATTACACACATTGCTTAATGCGATTATCTGTTTCTTGCAACTTAATACCTAAGGGGGTTTGGATGATAACCTGAGGGTGGATTATTAGTCATAGATGCAGTTGGAATACGGTCTATGTATATTGTTGTAATGCCCGCACTAAATATCATAGTAGTCATCATGTCATGAATGTGCACTATGGTGCAACCTCTATTTGTCAATTGCCCAGCTGTAATTTGTTCACCCAACATGCTATCTTTTATGGAGAGACACCACTAGTGAACCTATGAACCCCGGTCCATTTTCCTACACTGTTAAACAAACCACTACAATTCCCTGCTTTCTTTACATACTGCAAGCATACACCATTTTCCACACTATACGTCTAATCTTTGTTTTCAGCAAGACCGGTGAGATTGACAACCTCACTGTACCGTTGGGACAATGTATTTTGGTTGTGTTGTGTGTAGGTTCCGTATTGTTGCTGACCGGTGAGGCGCCATCACCACCGTCAGTGGCATCAACCTTCCGAAGATCCTCTTTCTCCTACTGGATTGATAACCTTGGTTCTTAACTGAGAGAAATTCTTACTGTTGTACTCATCACACCCTCCTCTTGGGGTTCCCAACACGCCATCATAGGCATCAAGAATTTCTGGCGCCGTTGCCGGGGACTTAAAATTCATCATCATCAAGAAGTCTCCCTGTCAAGGCACCATCAAGGCATAGCATAACTCTTTTTCTTTTCCCTTGGAGACTTTTTGTGCCATTGTAGGTGTCGACGCTTCAGGGACAACATGCAGGATTTGGGATAAACCCGCAGATCTTGTGGCGCTCTACCGAGAAATCTCTAATGATGATGGTCGCTCACCCCAGCGTGGGAAGATAAGGAACATTCAACTTCCTGCTCTTAGATATTTTACTTACTATCTTGCTACTAGTATCCTCGGTAGGGAGAGCACTAGCAACATTTCTAGTTACCACCTTGCTTTCATTGATGCTGCGCTTAACGTAGCAAGAAGTACAACCTTGGTGCACTTGTTGCACGCCGCCTTGTTGCTAAGGGGCCCATTTTGAGGGGCATTATTGCTACACGTATAGCAACTGCTCTAGATTTTTCTATTGCTCCTAATGATGAATATATTTCTCCCTATAAACTCAACCTTGTTGCCATGAAGGCTCATCATTTTTTCACTACTAACTCTACTGCTGACCGCTTAGTATATAGAGTTTTATATATGGATGCAGATGAGAAGAAAGTTATTTTGTTGCAGCCTGTTTTATTCAAAGTTGACAGGTCACCATGGTCGCGCTCCAAGGAGGAGATAGACAAGCATCTGAGCACTACGAAGTTTTACAGGAAGCAGGAGAGGCGGGACGCGTCTCTCGAGGACCACAACACGCAGTTGACCGGCGCGTCCTCGAGCACATATCAGGAGGAGGGTTCCTCCTCAGCATACTACGGGGGCGCCACCTCATGGTCCCCTTGGGGATGATCTCCACTTAGGCCAAAATCCTAAGCTTGGGGGGAGGTATACTGACATCACACTCATTTATATATCATGTTCGGTCGGTTCTTTGTATATCCATGTTTTCGTTTCTTTCGTTTGTTTTCGCTTTCTTTCGCTTCTTTCGTTTCTCTTTGTTTTATTGTTTTGTTCTTGTTTTCCAAAACACAAAAAGACAAAAAAAATCCGTTGTTTCTCTTTGTTTGCTTCTTTAGTTTCTTTTGTTGGTTTTCTTTCTTTTCTCGTTTTGGTTTAGTATTCAAAAATCCAAAAATATTTTGCTTTGTTTTCTTGTTCCTTCTGTTCTTGTTTTAATTCGAAAACTCAAAAATATTTGTTGTTCTTCTTTGGTTTTGTAAAGTTTGTTGCAGAGTTCACCGGACTTCCGTGTCTCCATTGGAGCTTGATTATCATTCTATATTATTCAATTCACAAGTGAAGAGCAGTAATGATGATTTACGACAATCCAAGTTGTGGTGAGAGGCTGGTATGAACTCTCTTTGTTTTATTTTTGTACATATACTCATCGTGTGAACATGCTTAGTTAGTTCATGTAAGGTGTATGTTATTTAATTGATTCTTAGTACTTCGTGCTCTCACGTGTTAGCATGTTGTATGAATGTTTGCTTGGATTGTTTTATTGATAGAAGGGTATGACATTGTGGTATCTCCCTCTGATTGTTTCGCTTGAATTGACTTGGCACATGCTCACGCATGCTATGACTAAAAACAAAAGGTCAATTAAGCCTCGATGATTTATTTTTGCTCAGAGTATTGGTATCATTTTTATGCCCCTGTTAATTTTGTTTTGTCGCAAGCATGATTATGAAAGTTGTTGCTCTCTTGATTGTCGCTCCCCGTCTATTGCTAGCCTTCACCTGTACTGAGTATGAGCTCTACTCGTGCATCCAACTCCCAAAAACCAAAGTTTGCCAAATGTGTCCACCATACCTACCTATATATGTGGTATTTAATCGCAGCTCCAAGTAAATTTCTCGTGTGCTACCTTTAAAACCTTCGAAAAAGTATTCCTGTTTTGTGCCCCTGATTTAGCTCACGAGGACGTAAATAGGGAATATTTATCTCACTTGTTGATTGGATTTCACACCCTAGACTAGTGGCTTCATACGCTTATCCAATGATAGAAGAGCCGGCAACGGGGTTCCCAGCCCCAAATTAATACAACAAATTATCTTCACTATTTTTGCCCCTGATTTATTAGTCAAAGCATAATTGTGTAAACAAAAGAGAAAGAGGGATGACCTTCTACCCAGATGCGTCCTTCTATGGGAGACGCTCTTGTGAAGTCTAGTTGGCTTGTGACATACTGTATTGTCTGTTTACCATTCGTTAACAGAAGCATACACCTCTTAAAAATGTTTTCAATACCTCTGTTTAATAAAATAAAAAAGCTCTAGCACATGAGTTAATCCCTGCTTCCCTCTGCGAAGGGCCTTTCTTTTACTTTTATGTTGAGTTTTCACCTCCTCGCTTTATGCACCTTCTTGAGAGCATGGATGTTATTCTTAGTGTAATGTTCTTGTCCCAAAACACGGTTTATAGTGGTATAACTTTGATGCTTGTATCTTTGATATTTTTGTTTCTAGTCTTCATTTGAACTTCAGAGGTGCCCTGTCATTTATGTTTTGCTCCACTATTAAGGGCAAGAGAGTACACTTTATCATATCCTATTATGAGCACTGCAATCTTGCAGATTGACATACTTCAAGTTGTCTATTATTAGTTTGTTGGCATCTCTTCATGGTTTGCATAACTGTTGGGTGACTTTTATTTTCCATACATCTTATTATGAATTGCCTCATCACTTGATCATGTAGTGAGTATATTTACATCATATGAAACAAATGTGTTCGTAATTTTATCGCACTCAGTTGTCACTGAATTTCTTGAGGACAAGCAATAAGCTAAGCTTGGGGGAGTTGATACGTCCAAAACGTATCTCCTTTTCCTAACACTTTTCTTATTCTTTTCTTCTAAACTTGTGAGTTTTGGATACCACTAACACGGACTAACGCTGTTTTCAGCAGAATTACCTTGGTGTCTCGTTTTAGTGCAGAAAAACCAACTTTCGAGAAAATGCCCAGAAAAGACCCCATTGGTCCTAAAACACCAGAAGACCCCGGGAGCCAGAAGGGGGCCACACTACCCCCTGGCGCCCCCCTTGGCCGCGCTGCCAGGTGGTGTGGGCCACTCCCACACCCCCTCGGACTCCCCTTTCGACTACATGTGCCCCGTAACCTAAAAACCGAGGGGGGATCGTCATATTCCACAAAAACACAGCAGAGCACCGCCGCCACCTCGAAACTCGATTCGGGGATCAGAAGTTCCTGTTCTGGCGCCCTGTCGGGACGGGGATTCGAAGGAGATCATTGCAATCGACACCACCACCTCTTCTCCATCAACCATCCATGATTCCCCCGTCCATGTGTGAGTAAACACCGCTGTAGGACGAGAGGGATGGAAGGGATTGGATGAGATTGATCATGTAATAATGCCAGATTGTTAGGGCATAGTGCCTAGTATCCATTGTTAGTGTTTTCTACCGTTGTTGCAACTTGTTACGCTTAATGCTTGTCACTAGGTCCCGAGTGCCATGATCTCAGATCTGAACATGTTATTGTTTCATGAGTAAAATTATGTTTCTTGATCATATCTGCAAGTTGTTTACACATGTCATTGTCCGAAACCCGAGGCCTCAAAGTGAAAAAAAATTGGGACAACCGGAGGGGATGGTTGTGATGTGAGGATCACGTGTGTTCACAGAGTGTTAGTGATTTACTCCGGTGCTTTATTAAAAGGAGCACCTTAATTACCGGTAGTTTCCCTAGAGGCCCCGCTGCCACGGGCTGGTAGGACAAAAGATGTTGTACAAGTTTCTCATTTCGAGCACGTATGACTATATTGGAACACATGCATGTGGTTTTCCTAAATTTTGGATGCTTTATTATTATTATTATCTACATTGCTCACGTTATTATTATTACATGACCTATGTTATCCATGCAACCTCCGTCCATCCATTCCCTCTATGCCTACGGTACTTCCCATCCTGCTGTTTTCCGTGATTGCTACTGCTGTTACTATTTTACTACTGTTGTTATTTTATTTCTACTGCTGCTATAAAACTGTTACAAATAATAAATTGTTGCGAGCAAGTCTACTTTCAGGTGCAGGAATTGACAACTCAGTTGTTAAGGCATATAAATATTCTTTGGCTCCCCTTGTGTCGAATCAATAAATTTGGGTTTTACTTCCATTGAAGACTGTTGCGATCCCCTATACTTGTGGGTCATCACTTCCTCCATCTTCTAGGTTGACTCTTGTGCTAATTTTTCTTCTATTTAAGTCTTCATCATTGCTTGCTCCATCTTCCGCATGGCCACATCTGCTAGCTCTGCCTTCTCTATGGCCTTCTTTATTGCTTCCTCCATCTTTCGTGTTGCCTCTGGAGCTAGCTCTAGATGCGCAGTCTTCCTGTTCCAGTCTCTTGTTATGTCTAAATCTTGCAGAATAATCAATTTGGCTTCTAAACAATGTTGATACTCTGCACATCCACCCGGAATACCACATTCAATCGTTGAATCCTAGAAAAACTCGCAAACCTAAAGGAAGCGGAAAAAAGCATAAGAATTCTCACAATACCGTTTCCTTAATTGGAATAATATGATGTATGTATACCTCATCCGGCGATGAGCTATTGAAGACAGTGTCCGCGTGCTCGCCGATATCGTATGTGTGGCAGAAATCCATGCCTCTGAAATCGACGGGGCCGGCGGGTTGGCCAAAGATCTGTTGCGTGCTGTTGGAGATTAAAGACGCCGGAGGAGAGGGAATGAGCTACTATACAAGAATAAGCTAGGGTGATGGGCCTGGTTGGGGGATAGGCGCGGTTTCATATGCTCTAACGGTCGGAAAACTAAAACTCCTTGCTGTCCGAGTTATTACCCGGAGGGTCTAACTATTTCGATGTTTTTTCCTACAAATTGTATGTATGATACCAATGTTTGTGTGGTTTCATACGATTTTATTAACTAAGCACTACTAATTATTAACAGATGGACCGAGGGTGGATGATCACAACCGTTAATCCAAAGTCTACATGGAAGGTTTTCTAAGAGCAGATAAAGATGATATGTAGCAAAGGAGAGAGAGAGACGGATGCATTGCTCGTGTTTGGACTGCAAAAACTTGAAAAGTTGTACAGACAGTAACGATATCGAGAAACATTTAATCATGATGGGATTTAAGGAGGGGTATGAATGTTGGAGTCATCACGGCGAACACGAAAGTATTGTGGAAGATGTAGAGGGGACCGATGATGAGGAGATCACTATAGAGGAAGATGGGCCAGCCGATACTTTACCAGCGACAGATGTTTCATGGATGCAGGAATTAGAAGATTAGGACGATCTGCCAGAAGCAGAAGACAACTTGCCCCAGTTGTAGGAGGACTTTGAGCAGTTTGAAGATGATTTCAAGGACAGAAGTAGTATAACAAATTTTTGTGCATGGAAAAAGAATCAGAGATAACAATGTACCCAAATTGTAAACCGAAGTACACAAAGTTGGCTACTGTGTTGCAGGTGTTGCAGAAGAAGGAGAAGCACGTGTGATCAGACCGAAGTGTAACTGTGTTGCTGACATTTTTACACGACTTACTTTAGGAAGGAAACGACATGCCACAAAGCACATACAAAGCTAAGTGGATATTGTGCCCTTTGGGAATGGAAGTTGAGAGAATACATGCTTGGAGTAATGATTGTATCTTGTACCGTGGAGAGGATAATAGAAAGTTGCGTGAGTGCCCGGTATGCAAAGCTCCTCGATTCAAGTCTCAGAAGGATCATGATATGTCTAAGGACGACAGTATTGATGATGACATGGAAACTCATGAGCAGGGAAAGAAGGGGAAGGAGAAGGAGGAGGAGAAGAAGAAGAGGAAGAAGAGGAAAGATGTTCCTGTAAAATTTTGTTGGTACCTGCCAATTATTTCTCGTTTGAAGCACTTATTTAAACCCAGATTTGGCAAAACTGACGCGCTGGCCCGTGGAAGAGCAAAAAGCGAACGGAAAGCTGAGACACCCTGCCGACTCTACGCAGTGGAGGAACATTGACAGAAAATTTGATAAGAACTTTTCTAAAGACCCTAGGAATGTATTGTTTGCACTAAGCACTGATGGAATGAACCCGTTTGGCAACATGAGTATGATGCACATCACCTGGCCTGTTAATCTGTGCATGTACAACCTTACTCCATGGTTATGCATGAAGTAGAAGTACATCATGATGTTGATACTAATCCAGGACCCAAAACAACATGGTAACGACATTGATGTGTACTCTGCACCTTTGGTAGAAGATTTGAAACTGCTTTGGAATCAAGGAGTAAGAGTGTACGATGCTTTTGTGAAGGACCACTTTACCCTAAGGTGCATGCTGTTCCTAACCATCAATTATTATCTTGCCTATGGGAACATGACAGGGCAAACAATCAAATGGTATGACGCATGTGTTCAGTGCTTGGAGAACACAATAAGTATTTGGTTACCCAAGCATAAGAAAATAGTGTACATGCGACATCGTAGATTTCTTCCCAAGACTCATGCGTACCGCCGGATGATGAAAAGGTTTGAAAACACCGTTAAGATAGATTCAGCTCCTCCTATTTTCACCATCTCAGAGTTCCATGACAAGGTTAAACACTTGGAAGTTGTTCTTGGGAACGGAAAGTTCAAACCCACAACTCCTCGCACACGGAAACCCAAACCGATAGAGAAAGATACCACAGAAGGAGTAGCAGAAATGCAGTCTGGAAAGCCATCTAATAGAACCCCCCATAAAGCCAATCTAGAAGAAGAGTTTGATCTTTTGGGACTTAAAATACTGGCCCTTCCTCGAGGTCTGACATACAATCGATGTGATGAATGTGGAGAAGAATGTGTGCGATAGCATACTAGGACAAAATGAAAGATAGTCTGAATGCATGAGAAGACATGGTTTCAGAACTGGGTCGCGTCAGAGAAGAGTTAGTTCCGGAGCAAGGTAAAAAACTTCCGGCGGTTATCAATGTCCTGGATAAGCGAGAGGCAAAAGAGGTTTGTCAGTTTTTTCATGGAATGGCATTTCCAACGGGATACGGCGCCTGCATGAGGAATATCATCTCGTTGAAAGATAAAAAATTAACTGGAATGAAGTCCCATGATTTCCATATTATGATGACACAGACGCTCCATGTCGCGATCAGGAATTCCTTGGAGCCCAATGTTCAAAATGCTCAAAAAATGTTGTGTAGATTCTTTAACACCATTGCTCGGAAGGTGCACAGGATCTCTCTAGAGGTTCGAACACTAGGGGCTAACCACATTGCCTCACCTCTCGAGAAAACTTCGCGAGGAAAGCTTGGGACCGACAACAATGGTGACACGGGGAGTTTACCCAGGTTCAAGCCATCTTGCGGTGTAAAACCCTACTCCTCCTTGTCTGGTGGATTGCACTGTTGTAGTTACAGTACAAGATGCAAGCTTGTGCTCGAGTTGGACTAGGAGGGATCCGAGTGAATTGAGCTCCCCTTCTATGAGGGCCAAGGGGCTCCTATTATACCGGCGTTTGGGCCTCCTTCCTGCTCATTTTGCGGGAAAGGGCTACCACAAAGTGCCAAAGTGGAGACCAGCCGAGCTCTACGTCATCTGCTTGGTCTTGGTCGCCGAGGATAGCGCGACCGTCCATGGGAGGGCAGTGGGGGCGTCTGGTGATGTTTCCTTTGTCTTGTAGCTCTGTCTTGGTATCCTTGCATCAAAGAGGAAGTCCTGGGGCGGTGCCCTGGTGTTTGTAGCTGTCGCCCATGCTTTATACATGTAAACGACAACTGGCGCCAAAGTGACCTCGGCGGCTCCTTCGTCAGCACACAGAGGTGTGCGGGTCAGCCGCACATGCCCTGTCTCCTTCATTGAGGATAGCCCCCTAGAGAGAAGCGGATGACGGGGTAGAGCTCCTCCCCAAGGATGAGTTGATGGATTCCCTCCAGAGGAGCCAGCCTCCTGCTGATAGGGCTCTGGCGAAGATTAAGCCTCCTCAAGGTGGTTTGTCATCGGAAGTAAGTCTGATGGACCTACGAGTACCCATCGGGCTGGGCCGCAGCAGATCGGCTAGGATACCTTGGTATCCATAAGTCAGGCAGTAGCCCTGGGACCACGATGGATATGTGGCTGGTGGAGACAAGATGTCGTGGGGCTAACCGCTGCCTTGCCAGCCATGGGCACGTGGCGTGACGGTTCACGCGTGACATTCCATGACCTATGGACGTGGGTGGCAACAACTCCCTTAGGGAGCCTAGAAGACCAAGCCAGAGGAGTCAGCTCTCCACTCCCTCTTCTGCTGCCTACAACTCTCCTTCTCTCGCCATCTTCCACTCTGTCCCAGCCACCGCATCTCCCGCCCATTGCGTCTCAGCGCTTCCGACCCCGCTTCCAGCCATTGCCGATACGGTTCCTGTGATCGCAGCCTCAAGCATTGGCCCTGACATTATGAAGAGGGCCACGCGCCTGGAGTCCCATGCTTCCAACGAGCACGGGGCAACCGTTCTTCATGCGGGTACGGTGGAACTTGAATCTCTCTCCGTCATCGTACCCGTTCTTCCACAGGGCGATCCTGGCTAGGTTGATCCCCGTTCTCCTCCGTCTTCCTTTCTATTCTGGCTCATTACCAGATTCAACTGCTTCATCTCCATCCCAACTCCATCCCCATCCTCTCTGTATTTTCCTTCTACTGTGAGGCGTCCCTGGGTGTGAGACTCTCGGTTGCCTTCTTCCGCTATTTCTTTGAGTTGCATGTGGGCACCGAGGAGCCCGGCGTAGGCGACGTCTCCTTCCACGCTGGCCCCGGACTAGGCGCGGTGCTCCCCTAGATGGACCTCCTAGACAAGGCATCCATCTTACGCACTCGATGGCTGTATGCTGACACAGGAGAGGTCTGCGACCTTCTGGACTTCCTCTCTTCGTTGCCCGCAAGACACTCAGGATGGGGCCAGGAGGAGCTGTGTGGCGCCAGCAGGAGGCCTCTGATGGAGCGCGTGAATGCGCTGTATGATGAGGATCTTACCTTCTCCATGCTTGTGAGTGAGTTTGTCGAGCAGCGCATCTCCCATATGCAGCGCCACGAGAGGCACATGTGGGCGCACGCCAGCGTTGGGGACGCGCTGAGGCTCGACAACCGGCACCTCCAGCTTCGTTCCTTAGAGAGCGCGCTGCGCATGCTTCTGGCCATGGAGTTGCCGTTGAGGTTCCTTCCTGACATGACTCCCCTATATGACCTCCCTGTGGAGGAGAGGGAGGCGATCATTGCCATGATGCCACGCTTCGATCGATGCCCCCCTCGTCGAGGGGACCGAGTTGCGTGAGGAAAACCCTTATGCACTGGAATTCACTGAGGAGAGCACCAAAGGCTATGCCCTTGGTCAAGACGCAGGGTCGGCGACCTCTTCGTCGAGGGGGGCGTCGTATGATAGTGGTCTCTCCAGATGATGACAAAGACGAGACCGGAGGCTGCGATGGAGGCGAGGCAGGCGATGCTTAGGGGAGTTGAGCAGCAGCGCCAAGATGCCGCCGCGGCGCCCGGAAGAGGCCAAGAAAACACGACCGAGTGTGCAGGATGGTCGGGATGAGCTCTGCCTCGATAAGAGCCAACACGAGATAGAGGTGAAATAGTGGACCCGCCGCTGCCAGGAGCGAGAGGAGAGCCTTGCCCTTCACGAGACGCACCTAGAGCAGCTCGTCGAAAAAACCCAGGCACTGGAGGGGAGCCTTTTCTTCCAGAGAGGACAAACCCATGCTTTCCCTTCACGAGGCGCACCTAGAGCCTTTCTCGCAGCGCTCGCGCCATTGTCGACCGTCTGCATGTTGAGATGCCGGACCTCCCGCACTAGTATGGTGGCGCCGACTGCGTCCACTGCTTCGTGCAGATCGTCACCACACTCGAGAAGGAGGTCCACGAGCTGTATGAGGTCCTGAACGAGGAAACCGCCGGCTTCTAGCAGTGGCAGTCACCCACGCCTTCTCCCAGCTTCTCCGTGTCGATCCCCTCTTCGACTTCAGCAAGCTATCGGCGCTGATCTCTGATGAAGACCAGGAGACTCTCCAATGCAGGGTACGCGCTGATGTGATTCCCTTCACAGAGGCATTCAACTATCTGAAGGTTCCGAAGCATCACGCTGGTGCGTGCGAAGCATGAGCCTCAGGCGGTGACGCAGAAGACCCCAAGGACCACCATTCTTTCGCTTGATTGGTGGCTTCGTGTTCCTAGTTCCCAAAGTAGAGAATAGGTGAACAATTATGAACATCATGAGTAGGTCGTTATGCGACCCTTGTTTACTATGCTTTTATGTGTGTCTCTGGATACTCTTTGTTGGTGGGACTTAGATTTTGTGTGGCGGTGTTCCTCGAGACACTTTGCTTGTGTATTTTGTGGAGTGTTTCTTGTTATCCCTTGTGGGGACCTCTCTAGGATCCTTGTAGCGGGATGCACACTTGTTTCCAGGGAGCGTGACCACCTACAACCATTTGTGTTTTCTAGAGGAGTGCACGTTTGACTATTCCTTCATGAGAATATCACGAGGAGAACCGCGCCAAGGAACTTTGTGAGGTGTTGTTTACAGTAGCGACCCGTACACATACAATGTTCCAGCCCCCGCTCGTGGGATGCTCTCGTGAGGAAGAGTCACTCCTGCACCTCCCTTAGAGAGAGAAAGTATGCATGCTGAGATGAATGCTCCAGGGACCATCAAAGTGTCTCGAGGGACACCGCCACACAAAATATAAGTCTCACCATACAAAAGCAAAGTGTCTCAATAGACACCTCCACGACATCCCCATCCTCCACCCTAGCAGTAAAACTAGTTTCTTTCCTGAGCAATTCTCTCTCTGTGGATGGTGATGGTCCTAGCGGGCCTAGGCAGATTGGTGATATTGTACGCGTGGTGCGTGATGGCCATGAACTTGGCAAGGGCTGGGTAGCCGAGGATGGAGTTGTAGGGGAGGGAGATGTGTGCCACGTTGAAGTCGAGTGTCTCGGTTTGGTAATTCCGACGAGTGTCAAGCGTGACGACAAGGCGCACCTGTCCCAGGGGAACCGTAGTTCCATCGGTGATGCCGGTGAACGGCCTCGTGGGAGCCAGGCGCTCGTAGGGCACTTGAAATTTCTCGAACGTCTGCACCGAGATGACGTCTGATGGCGATGTTGTTGATGGTGGGGGTGCAGACTAGGGGAATGGTTCCCGTGGTCCTTGTGGATTTGGGGTGGTTGCGGACATCGAACGAGACCTTGTGGTCGGACCACTTGAGAGGTTTGGCCGCATCTACTCCTAGGAGGACGGTGTTGATCTCGCGTGAGATTTTCTTGAAGTGGAAGTTGGAGAGGGGAGCTTGTGCTCCACCAAGAATGCAGGCGATGTAGGCTGTGGGCTCTTGGTAGCCCTCGTAGTGTTCCTCGCCATGGCCCGGGTTCCCCTCAGGGTGGTGTTGTGCGACAGAGTTCACCTGAGGAGGAGGTAGGCTAGGACGCTGCAGGAGCAGGCGCTGCTGCTGCTACTGCAGAACTAAGAAAACTACTGGTACCCGTTGTTGTTGTTGTAGTAGCAATCTGTGTTGGTGTTGTAGTTGTTGTACCCATTGAAGTTGTTTGGGCCGTGCTCCTACCAGCGACCGCCACCGCGGCCGTCTCCTCATCCGGGATTGCGCCAGCCGCCACCTCGAGAGTAGCCCTCCTGGCCCCTCCCCATGAGGCGGTCTCCTCGCATCTTCTTCAGCTGGAAACAATCATCCGTGGAGTCGGAGTGCATTCTGTGGAACGCGCAGAAGGGGCGGTTGTCCGCCACGAGAGCGACGTCGCTGCGTCCATGATTGCGTTCTGGCTCTGCCATCAGGACGGCTAGAGCCTTGCGCTTGGCGTCTGCATCGTCGCTCCGTGTCTTGGCTTTGGCCATGGAAGCCGCTTGCTTGGATTCATCAGTAGGAGTGTTGTTTCTGAAGAGTCGGCCTTCCTTGGCCTTGGGCCATGTCCACGAGCTTGACGGTCGGGGTGAGGTCATCCCTGATGACAAGCTCTTCGAGGATGCGCTCGTTGGTGAACCCTTCGCGGAAGGCGGAGATGATGTTTGCATCGGCGATGTGGGCGATTTTGTTGCGCATCTTCCTGAAGCGTTGTATTTACTGGCGAAGTGTTTCGCCAGGGCGCTGGCGAATGCTGCGAATGTCATTGTAGGTGAGGGGGTGCTCGTGGGAGTCCTTGAAGTTGGTGGCAAAACTGAGGCACGACTCTTCGTACGTCCCAATAGACCCCTCTGGCAGGTTCATGAGCTAGATCAGAGCGGCTCCCTTGAGCGCCATGGGTAGCCAGCTGGCCATGCACTTGTCGCCCCCTTTGCAACACACACGCTGAGGCTGTACAACTGCAGGAAGTCGAGGGGAGCAGTGGTGTCGTCGTAGCGGGATGGCAGCGTCGGGTTGAACTTCGGCGGTCATGCGATCGTGTGAAGTGGCTTAGTGAATGCGAGGCAGCCCCCGATGTGGACCATGGCGTGTGCGTCAAGGTCCGCCAAGCGGTTGGTGCGGCCGGCTCTGGCGAGCTCGTGGATGGTGCGTCGTTCATGCTCGTCGCTGCGATCGATCTGTACGCGCGCCTCTAGCGGGGTGCCCAAGATATGGCATTTGTTGTTGCTTTTGTCAGGCACCTTGGTGGTGTGGGCCTTGTCAGGGAACTTGGTGCGGGTATCGCCTTGCACCGGCGAAGTTGCGCCATGGGAAGGGGGTGGTGTGTCATGAGCTGCCATGCTCCTTGGCTGGCCAGTCCCGCCTCCTCGTGACTGCTGCGGGGGGACGTTTGCAGCAGTGACAAACTCCTGGAGGCGGGCGAGTCATGCGGCCTGCCCTTCCGGCGCAGCCGGGTGCGCAAGAAGCTCCTATGCCAACAGTAGGGCTTCGGTGGGGTGGGCTGCTTCCGGCATCCCTACGTTCCTGATGGCGGTGGTGGCGGATGTTGAGAGACAGGCACGTCTTGCTACAACAGGTGGGAGGAGGCTTCGTCTTCGACGTCGGGTGCGCCATCAACACTGGTGGGGTCGTGGTGTTGTGTGTCCTCATTGTTGTTGTTGCCGGTTGGGTCGACCTGGCCCCTGCGGCGAGCGTGCTCGGCGCGGGTGGGGTGAGGGCAGGTCCGGGTAGTTGGTGCCATGGTGGCGAGGTAGTGAAGAAGTGCCTTAGCCCCCTACCTGGGGCGTCAAATGTTGGAGAGTGGTCTGTCAGGTGACATGATCTCTCTAGAGGTTCAAACACTGGGGGCTAACTACACTGCCTACACCTCTCGAGAAGGCTTCGCGAGGAATGCTTGGGACCGACGACAATGGTGACATGGGGAGTTTACCCAGATTCAGGCCACCTTGCGATGTAAAATCCTACTCTTGCTTGTCTGGTGGATTGCACTGATGTAGTTATAGTACATGATGCGAGCTTGTGATCGAGGAAGACTAGGAGGGCTCTGAGTGAATTGAGATCCCATTCTATGAGGGCCAAGGGATTCCTCTTATACTGGCATTTGGGCCTCCTTCCCGCTCATTTGTCGGGAAAGGGCTACCACAAAGTGCCAAAGTGGAGACCAGCCGAGCTCTGCGTCGTCTGCTTGGTCTTGGTCGCCGAGAATAGCGCCACCGTCCATAACAGGGCAGTGGGGGCGTATGGTGACGTTTCCTCCGTCTTGTAGCATTGTCTTGGTATCCTTGCACCAAAGAGGAAGTCCGTGGGTGGCGCCCTGGTGTCTACAGCCGTCGCCCACGCTTTATACATAGAAACGACAACTGCCGCCAAAGAGACCTCTATGGATCAGTGGCTCCTCCGTCAGCGCATAGAGGTGCGCGCGTCAGCCGCACATGCCCTGTCTCATCCATAGAGGGTAGGTCCCCCGGGGAGAAGCGGATGACGGGGTAGAGCTCCTCCCCAAGGACGAGGTGATGGAGTCCCTCCAGAGGAGCCAACCTCATGCTGATAGGAATCTGGCGAGGATTGAGCCTGCTCGAGGTGGTTTCTCACCATGAAGTAAGTTCGATGGACCTACGAGCGCCCACCGGGCGTGCATGATATTAGGATGTGCGGGCCCGCATATCTGGGAAGTATGTATCCGTTTGAATGCTTCATGTGCATTCTTAAGCATTACGTAAGGAACAGAGCTCGTCCAGAAGGAAGCATCGTCAAGGGCTATGAAACCAAAGAGGCCGTTGAGTTCTTCCTTGATTAGAAGAAGCATTTGGACCCCGTAGGCATGCCTTAGTCTATCCATCAAGGGAAACTTAAGGGCTCTAGAATGGTCGGAAAGAGGATGGGCACTCCAACTGCGACAGAGATGAAGCAGTCACATTTACATGTGCTTCATCATTCTGGGTGTGTCACTCCCTACATTGAAAAACACAAGGCTTCTCTACAGGAGCAACATCCGGCAAAAAAATCCATCACCAATCTATACAATTCTCAGTTCAACACCTGGCTACTTAACGAACTACGCGATGTACAGAAAGACGATATCAAGATTTCTCGTTTAGCCACCAGCCCAACATGGCATGTCAACAAGTATCAAGGGTACAAAATTGATGGGTACATGTATGCTACGAGATCAAGAGATGGAATGACATCGATGCAAAACAATGGTGTTAGCTTAGACGCATTTCAACGTGACAATGATAAATAGACGCTCTATGGATTCATAGAAGCGGATGACGGGGTAGAGCTCCTCCCCAAGGACGGGGTAGAGCTCCTCCCCAAGGACGAGGTGATGGAGTCCCTCCAGAGGATCCAACCTCATGCTGATAGGGATCTGGCGAGGATTGAGCCTCCTCGAGGTGGTTTCTCACCATGAAGTAAGTTCGATGGACCTACGAGCGCCCACCGGGCGTGCATGATACTAGGATGTGCGGGCTCGTATATCTGGGAAGTATGTATCCGTTTGAATGCTTCATGTGCATTCTTAAGCATTACGTAAGGAACAGAGCTCGTCCAGAAGGAAGCATCGTCAAGGGCTATGAAACCAAAGAGGCCGTTGAGTTCTTCCTTGATTAGAAGAAGCGTTTGGACCCCGTAGGCATGCCTCAGTCTATCCATCAAGGGAAACTTAAGGGCTCTAGAATGGTCGGAAAGAGGATGGGCACTCCAACTGCGACAGAGATGAAGCAGTCACATTTACATGTGCTTCATCATTCTGGGTGTGTCACTCCCTACATTGAAAAACACAAGGCTGCTCTACAGGAGCAACATCCGGCAAAAAAATCCATCAGCAATCTATACAATTCTCAGTTCAACACCTGGCTACTTAACGAACTACGCGATGTATAGAAAGACGATATCAAGATTTCTCGTTTAGCCACCAACCCAACATGGCATGTCAACAAGTATCAAGGGTACAAAATTGATGGGTACACGTATGCTACGAGATCAAGAGATGGAATGGCATCGATGCAAAACAATGGTGTTAGCTTAGACACATTTCAACGTGACAATGATAAATAGATGCTCTATGGATTCATAGAAGATCTGGGAGTCGGACTATGTTTACTTATGTGTCCCATTGTTCCATTGTCGTTGGGTAATTAAAAGTCAGGTGAATACAGATGACAATGGCCATGAGACAGTGAACCTCAACTGTGCTACTCCCACAGAGGAGCATTTCATTATGTCTAATCTAGTTCAGCAAGTCTTCTACATTGTGGACCCGAAGAATAAGAATAGACATGTAGTTATGCCCTCGAAAAGGAGTATACACGGTGTTGATGGTGTGGTATAGAGGAAGATTACAGCAACATCGACGCCAAGAGCCAAAGATGAATTTCTGCCCGCCCAGCCGTACATTCGAAGTCATAATCAAGAAGGATGGATAATATGTATTTTTAAGAAAAAATTGTATGGATGTATAATTATTAATTTGTGAATTCATATGTATTTCGGACAACGCTTCCGGAACCTAGTGTTCTGCAAGCTTTTTTTCATGATCGAATCGAGAATGGGTAATCCAATCGACATAATCGTACCGATAAGACTGGAGTTTAGATCAGCTTAGCACACCGACACATATAGTCGGATACATATAAGAGTCTCCGAAAAAGCATACGAAAGCAAACAGTTCATAAATATGATACCCAAGCCATGCCATTTTACATGACGTAGGCGATCGATCATCTAGATGCTCGGGTCGTCACCTCCGTCGTCGTCACCATCATCGTCCTCACCAGAGTCGCAGCCACTGACAACTTCTTATTCCCTCTCGGGCTCCACTGCTTCCTTATCTACACCATCAGTCTCCTTCGGTTGTTTGTTTTTCTCGCTAGGATTGGGTAAACCAAAATGGAGCGAGATATTTTATAACATCAAGTTGTTGTCAATCAGCAAACACCTATTAGCGTAAACTTCTGGCTTCAATCTAGTGACCGCCCTGAGAGCCCTCCTAATATGTTGGTCCATCCTTGTGTTTTCGTAGACTGGGGACCCTTCAATGTCCATGAACTCACAGTCTCTTGTGCTTTTGTTCCTGATGGCTTTTGTGCACCCTTTGAGAGGCTTCTCTATTGCTGGTTTATGAATGCCATGTGTTCTGAAGAAAGTGCCATCCTCATAGGTTTTTTTGGTGACATTATCAACGAAGGCTTGGATGAAAGGAGCAGACACGAGTGAACTTTTATGGCAAACCAAGCTTCGCCATGTCTCTTCAAGCGGGAGATCGGGCACATCAACAGGTCGCATCCTCTTGACGTACAGTGCGGTGTACCATAGGAGGTTTTTTGCATAATCCCGTACGTTGGATGGGTATCCCACCTTTGGAAACATGGTCCAACGAAATAGCTTGTACAGTGTATCGAATATGGGGAGGATGCCTCTAATGTGACCATGTATAATATCCGTACGAGCAATAGGATAGTAGCTGCAAAGATCATTTGGCTTCTTCAGAGGGCCATTATGGACACGGTAGAATATTTCATCGTATTCTTTAGGCACTTTGCAAATTCCAATGGCATCAGCAAAGTCTTTTAGTGTGCCTTTATGTTTGACGCCATCGGTCATCCAGTACAATTCCACTGCTTCATTCATCACAATAAAGAGTGTAGCATCGAATTGGATAATCACTTCTTCATTGTAGTAATGCTCGAATTTCATGATGTGAACAAGGCCCATTCGGTCACACAACTAATGATCGTCTTTAAACCGAGCATGATCGTCGACACTATCGATCTATTTGAAATCAATGGCCTTCTGAGGAGAAATATTGTGATTCAGTTTGAGAATCACATCATCGTAGATACTCTTTTGAGTGTTTGTGTGAAACCTCATATCCTCCAAATCTTTATCCCTAGCATATCCATATGGATTTTTATACCAAAAAAGTTGTAAGTACTCTTTCTTGCTCATGACCGTGACAGATTAATATTTCTTCACCTTCATTGCCTTAGGCTTTGCTGAGCTATTGGACGCATTATGACCAGCAACTTTCTTCACATGTCTACCACCGGAGGTCCTTGGCACCTCATCGTCCAGTACATGAGAAGTATTTCCTTGCTTTTTGGCACTCAGAGCCTGTCTGGCCTCATCACGGTCTGACTGATCCGCCGGCGACTCTATCATATAGTGGGGAGATAGAGATGATATGTAAGTCTCCGCACAATTTGTATTTTGGCAGGTAATTTTCTCACTATTACATCGAGATGGTCCGAATAATTACATGTACAAGCTGATCAGAGCTATGTGAAGGTCATCAACTGTTTTGGAAGCGATTAAATGTATAGTCGACCAAGATCAAAAATCTTATTGTAACTACTACTATTATTTGTATGATATAGGATAATTGTTTACCGGAATCGGTCGACATTGCGGAACATGGGTCGTCTTGAAGAACCGTGTGCGGCCTTGGGCGACAACCAAAGCGTGTGATTCGTCAGATGATTGGATTTACTCGAGGCTTGGACGGGGGATGGGGTAGGGTTAACTCGTTGTGGCCAGCGGCGGTGGTGAATTCGGCGGCAGCGGTAGGACTAGGCCTTGGGAGAGGGCAGGGGACTGAAATGGAGGCCCAAGCACCCTTTCTACAACCCTTTGTATCTATCCTACCGAAGTACGCGTTTCTCCGGATCTGCACAAATCGGACCGTCCGAGTTTCACCCCAGAAGGTCTGAATTGTTTGTTATGCCAAGAACGGTTCATTGAATGCCTATTTTAGGGTTTCTATAGTTTTATATTGCCCTAGTTATGAACTTCCATCGCACGATAAAATTAAAAAAAGTTTTGCATGGTCTACACCCCCTATTGAACCCGGTCAAAATAAAGGGTACTGGGGTTTCAACGAAAACCACGCGAGTGAGGTGTAACACTAGAAATTTTGCGTTTCCACTAGTATATGTGTTGGGGGAATAGGTAAGGGGGAGCCTTACCAGCAACCCATATAAACAGGAAACTACCCCATCCGGTCTAAGGTGTTTAACCCGGGTTATGTTAAGAAGAACCGGGTTAAAGCATGATCACTAAAGCAGAGGAAGATCCGGGTTACAGTGAGTATCACTCAGAAAGGATAAAGGAACCGGCCCAAGGCCCAGGAGGGAAGACATGGAGGCACAAGGCCTAGAGAGCAGTTCAAGGCCGGAAGGGAGTAACCGGGTCATAACAAGAACCGGAACTAGGCAGCCGGGAACCGGAGAGGGATAGGACTCCGAGGACGGGTGTGACCCGGACTTCCCTGTAACCCGGAGGTCTCGTCCACTATATAAGGCGAGACCCTCGGAAGTAGATAGATAAGTTCTAAGCCCATAGCAAGGTAACTCGAGACATCAAGAGTCGGAATCACCCTTTGTAATCGAGACCTTGTTCCTTGATAGTAAGAAGGCAGGAGTAGGTTTTACCCTCGATAAAGGGGCCGAACCTGGATAAACTCGCGTCTCTCTTTTCCACCTTAACCCTTTCAAAGTTTCGCTTAGAAGCAATTACCTCGCAATCTAGTTCTCGCATGAGGACACTTGCCGTGACAACACCACGACAGTTGGCGCCCACCGTGGGGCCTGCTCACGGAAGCGTCATCTTTTCGGAAGGAGCCTTACCTGGAATCGAGAAGCTCGCGATAGGCCGGCTCAGGAGGAGTCGGCGCGGGAATTATTACAACCATGATACATGGGGTCCTGAGTTTGCCTCTATGGAGTCAGGATTTCACGTCCCCTTTGGAAAGATCCATGTCTTCATTGGGTACGTTGGGATATCAACCTCAGAACCAGACCAACTGTCAGATTCGGTGTCTGAGAAAACTGTGGTGGTGCATTATGATGGAGAGTCCTCGGTTGGAAATAACGACGATCGTGAAAAAACAGGCTGTATCCACCAGCTCTTTGGAGATCGGTTAGGAGGAGACCTTGAATTGGATCCGCTGAGTTTCACGGAGACGACTTATCACACCACTGTTTATATGGCTGGGTCCACACGACCTACGGAGCCCAGGTATGACGCGGAGGGAATCTAGTCACAAACAAGGCTTCAACATCAAATCCGGTTCTTGGAACACAAGGCATCACAGGAAAAACACCCACTGGGCCAACGGTAGCCCCAGCCGGACCAACTGTAGCACCTTCGACAGGACATGGAACAACCAGCTCTAGGCCAATGGAGACGGTGATCGACCTGACAGGGCCTGCGTCATATAACCCAAGGCCTGAGTTGATGGACGCAATGGATTCATTGAATGAGATTCTGGCAACTCCGATCACCCCGGAAAACCTGGAGCAGCGTAACGCGGAGGTAGAGAGGCTCCGACAGGAAATAACTCATGCCTGTCGGGAGATCGAGAAGGAGGCGACCTGCATAAACAAAGTCCGGTCAGAAGTTCTGGAGGAAGCAACACGTCTGGGAAAGGAAGGAATTCATCTAAGTTTCATGCAAAGGGAGTTAGCTTCAATACAGAATAGACGCCATCATACTCGTTTGAACAACGAGTTCGGGGCATGACTAGAGCCAACCAACCTTCAGAATTTATTTACGTCCCCTGCTGGGACCCCCACAGTTCATAACCCGGTTGGCCCAGTTTACCCCATGAACCCGACGGTACTCCTGCTCCAGCTCACCCATCACGTTTCCAGCCGCCGGTCCAGCTACATGGTAACCTGAATTATGTTCTAGTTCTAGCACAACCTCTGCAAGAAAGGTTTCATACACCTCCAGGTCATTTCAACAATCCAATGGACAACATTTGGGCAGCGACAACTAGTCTGGCACGGATTCCAGTTGACCCCAATAACCCTATTGGAATTGAAGCCCGGAGGGCCATCGAGATGTTACAAACAACAGTGGTTCAGCAGTTGAATTACAGCAACCAGGACAGGATACATTCAACTCCCTATAATAGCAAAAGCGCCTTACAAAGAAGTCACCATGTAAATTCGCCAGTCCCGGCAGGATCCAACAACGCTAACCGGCAGCAACCTAACCCACCCAGGCAAGCTGTATCTTACGCGCCTGGAGTTGTAAATACAGGACATAGAGTTACAGAACCGGAAAACATGAATCCAGGTCATGTTCAAAACCCGGCTCAAAACACGATCTCAAACCCAGCTCAGGCCGGGTCTCGGAGAATTGGAATTCAATGTCTTGGTCCTGCGATCAGGAACGAGAGGATACCAGCTGAATTTAATGGACCTCACAAAGTTGTAAACTATACACCTGACATGGAGCATGCAGATTGGATAGAGGAGTATGAGATGGCCATGGAGATATTGGAAGTGAGTGACGCAGTATGCGCGCGATACTTAAGTGTGATGCTATAAGGTCCTGCGAAGTCTTGGTTAAAGAACTTACCCGTGAATTCGATTAATAGTTGGCAGTAGTTGAAGGACCAGTTCATAAAAAAAATTCAAGGAACATGCAAGTGGCTGGCGACTATTACAGACTTAGAGAACTGTGTTCAGAAGGAAGGGGAGTATGCTCAACACTGGTCTCGGCGTGTCGCGGAAAGTATACATTCATCCGTCTGGCTCACCGCTTAGAAGGCGGTCATAGCATTGGAAAGGAATTGCAGATTTGACCCGCTAAAGCATAAGCTGGAACGCTTCAAGCGATACGTGAATGTTATGAGAGAGTTAATGGATGTCATGACCAAGTATGCGGAATCTGACAAAACAAAAGATGCAGACTCGGATGATGAGAAGTCTGCAAAGAGAAACAAAGCTGGGACCAAGGGTAGCCAGAACCCGAAACAGAGCAACATCAATCCCTAGAACTTGAATAATAACAAGCGCAAAAACGGGGAAGGAACCTCAGATCTAGTGGAGAACACAAATACAGGTTATAGAAACCAATGTCAGGGTAACAATTTCATAGAAAATCAATTTTTTTGGCCAAACAGCTTTGCTCAAGCTCTGCAGACTCTGAAAGGACCATGTCCCAGACATAGCAAAAAATGGAAAGTTAGTAGATCATTCCTGGGAAAACTGCTTCATTATGCAGGGGTTTAGGCCTAGTGGAAATAATAACTATGGACCAGGAAACAATGGAGGAGGTAACTCGAGACATCAAGAGTCGGAATCGTCCTTTGTAATCGAGACCTTGTTCCTTGATAGTAGGAAGGCAGGAGTAGGTTTTACCCTCGATAAAGGGGCCGAACCTGGGTAAACTCGCGTCTCTCTTTTCCGCCTTAACCCTTTCGAAGTTTCTCTTAGAAGCAATGGCCTCGCAATCTAGTTCTCGCATGAGGGCACTTGTCGTGACAACACCACGACAATATGTATGTACAATCATGATGGGAGTTCATAATTGATCGAAGACCACAAATCACGTAGTGTGAAGCGGCTTATAGCAAGAAGTCATTTCTGCTCGGACTCACATTGAGGTCACCTGGTTGAATCTCATGAGAACGACCAAATTTTGGTTTTCCATGACCCTAGAAAACCCCTGAAAACGAACAATGGGAAAAATCGGACGGTATACCCCTTTTTGAAGCCGGTCAAAGGGGTTGACTATATGGCACCCTGCGGATTATGGTTTCGAGCTAACCCACGTGTGGGATGCAAAAGCAACATTACAGATCTTGTGTGGTGTACTAATATATGTATACACAATCGTCATGGGCATGTAGAAGAGCAGATACATATTTTTCTAAATGTGACACCTTTTAGGCACCTTGCCCAGGAAGAGGGGTTTGCACTAGAATGTCGAAGTCTCACGTTGAGGGCAGACATGAGTGAATCTCTCGAGAACTTGAGCTCAAATATGGTTTTCATGGTTGATAGGACCTAAACTACAAAAAAAAAGTTGAAAAAAACAAACGCTTTACCTTTTTCGAAGCCGGTTAGCGTGGTAGATGTCGTGGTCCAGTTACTTAGACCATCCAGATAAATATGGGCCATCCGATAGCTTCTTTCGCGTGTCCGATTATTTTTGGCGAAGGACTTTTCTCGCATTGCGAGCCCCACCCGCCCAAAATTTTGCCCATGCGCCTATAGCTTTTCCCCACCCCGTTTCGAATCTACGATACCACTGTCACTCTCGCCGCAGTCGTCTCGAAACCCGCCTTCCTCTGTTGCCTCGCCGGAGTAGCACCACCCACCCCCACCCGAAGCACCTGAGGACCCCTCAATATGAACGCCACAAAAACCACACAGAATCCCGCGGCTAATCAACCCTAGCGTCATACTCGGCAGCACCACATAAAGCCGGCAAGACTACCGCGTGCTCCCATACAGAAGATTTCGTCGACCAAAACAAGGGCCTAGCCGGCGGTGCCGCCGTGGAGGCTTTCCTCGCTGAAACCACAACCGAGGCCGGAGGCGCCGCCACGGGCACTTTCCTCGCCGCAGACGAGGTCGACGCAGTGGAAGGGACTACCTCTCCCACCTCCACCCGGTGTAGTATGGCTGTAGTGCCTCGAACCCACACCGCGGTCGACAAGGACCTCACCATGCTGTAGAGCTCTCTCACACCCTATTTAACTATAATTACTACTCTTTTTAGGATTTTTAGTTTCGAGTACTTAGTTAACTCATCGAATGTTGTTCATTTTGATTTGTTCCAATATGCTTGGTTTATCTTTCAATTGGTCCTTCAAGTTAGGCTTCTGTTATACGGAGCAACACTATTTTTCATTCGATATATGCGTTCTACAGACGCATTTGTAGGGCGATTTTGCATTTTAAGTGTTGAATAATTTCAATAGTTTGGTTCCATTTAATAAATACAATGGTTATAAGAACTCAACTTTTAGTATTTTTGTTCTAATGGAAAGTTTAGGTCTGGCCTGTTTTCCTCCCCTATAACGAGGTATTCTTTAGACCTGAATTATCCGTTAGCAGTACTCTATTTTCGTTAATATACTCATCTAGAAACCATGTCTTAGCCATTTGATTTAATATATTTATTGATATCTATTGAGTATCATACATATAAGTAGTTACTCTTGTTTGTGTCTTCTAGATCTAATGATTATATTACATATATGTTCTTTTTATATTTTCTCATAAATATACATTCTACAGGCACGTGCCTAACTCGCAACTGTCGACATATGCACACGCACTACACGTAACAAAGATTACCCACAGAGGTGAAGGCAGAAAGAAATCCAAATGGACAGCTTTGCCGTTAGCCGTGACCTTAATCTGTAAAGATACCGGAGCTCCGTTTGAACCAGAGAAAGCTAGAAAACAGTTTGGGACAGTTTGTGGTATAGTCACACGAAATGAGTTTCTATCCTCTTTCCTACCTAGAAACACATTTTATAACAGCAGTGTGTCACTATTGCAAATAAGATCCTCGAGTACTTCAACCTTCCTTTGACTACAAGCAGATCTCGTGTTGAACGGGCAACTTTACTAACTGCTGCCAAGTCTTGGAAGAACTGGAAGACCAGGCTAGTGACAGAGTTCATGCAGCAGGGCAAGTGTCCCCTGCAAGTGTATTCGTGTATCCCAGAAAAGGACTAGCAGGAATTTTTGAAGGTGAAGTTGACCCCTGAGTTCTGACAAAGGGTCAACGTGCTCGGACACTTGCCTTGAAATTTAAGAATCCCCACAAAATGCGGACTGCTGGGTATGCAGGAATGTCCAAGGTTTGGGACAAGCAGGATGCTGAAGCGCCGCTGACCAGACGAGCTCCTCCATTTTCATAAATTAAAGACCGGAGGGCCAGAAACTGGGCCAGAGCTAGAGCTGATTCAGTAGACGAACAAACCGGCCTTTCGGAATTGAAAAATAAGCAATATATGATTAAATACAATAAATTGGTGAGAGTTCGATCGCTCTCTAATTGTTCGCGAAGCTATAACTGTTTTTACATTTCTGACTACCTCATGTTATGTTGTTTTACAGATTGATTGGGATCTGAAAAAACAAAATGGCACCTTCAATGGAGATGTGCTCGTAAATGGGTTGGGAAGCAAGGGGCACACTGGTCGCACAAGGGGTAGCATAGCCATGTGGAAATAAGGCTGTGACCAGACTCTGGACAACAAGCAAGAACGAAAAAGAGTGAAGAAAGAGCTCGCAAACCAAGAGTTGTGCAAATCTATAAGAGCTGAAGTATTGCATCTCGTACGAGCAGAAATCACGCAGGGCCATAGTGAGGGCACCACGCCACCATACCCAGCCTCAATGAACTCTGGAGTAGCTGCTCTCCGGGACTCGCCGGTACTCATGTCAAGGATGTAACCTACGCATGTGATCTCATAGAGGTAATATCCCATTGAATTTATCTAGAAGAACACATGGAATTATGACACCCAAGTTTAATTATTTGAATACTTTCCATCCAGGCTCCCACTAAGTGCCGGCTAGGAATGAGGGTCGGGCTGACGGGAGCCATCGTGGATGTTACGTGGGGCCAAGTGTATCCTGGAAGCCATGGTCAAATGATACACAACACTCCTATGCTCAGTACACATGCCAAGGTGAACGTCGATGGCGTCCACAAGCCGTTCAAGTCGTTCAATCTGCTGCTGCCCCCAACGAAGAAGTCAGCACTCTGTTAGATGCCAAAGGCACCTTCATCCAGTGGCCTAAGGAATATATCATTTTGGACCTCCCCACCCCAATGCCAACCGATACGACGCGCCAGTCAGAAGCATTAACCTCCGATTTGACAACCCCCCCAAGATACCGGAAACACGAACTGTGGCACTAGGAGTTCATGACACATAACCGAAAGAAAATAGCACCAGGAGTATGGCCAAGATATCGGAACCACCCCTTGCACCAGTAGTTGATGTACACCCAAAGAAAATACAGCCGTGGCATTGACGAGGAAGTCATTGTTGCTGAAGATGGGGGGAAGTCTTCTTCCTGAAGTCGGTGGAACTATAGTCCAGGAGCTAGGTATTAATTGTGCAACTATGAGGATGTTCTATAAATAAACTCTTAAGAACCCGGGCAACGAGCACTCATCCAGAATTCTCGTCAGGTTAAAAAATGCTCAAAGCAATAAGAAAATCCGTGAGTTCACTGTCATGTGGGATGCCGTGGCCAACATGATGCACATGAAATCCTTGTCAGAGAGCATCATGAAATGATTGGCATTGTACATATTTATCATCAACATATGCTTCCATGTCAATGATAGTGTAATATCCATATTTATACATGTTTATACATCTGCTCAATTATGCAGGTAACATATGAACCAAGGGATCCAAGAATCTAAAGTAATATTCGTCGACCCTGTTTCGAGTTCAAAGGTACTTTCTGACAGAAATGAGAGGTCTGTCGAAGATAACATCCTCCATGTGATGGTGGTTTATGCAAATAGAGAGTTTTCCTATAGACTTTTACCGCAAGGTATAGTAATACTGAATTTTGTTTTAGAATTATTCTGTTCATTAGCTGACTCCAATTAGACAAAAATGATTCACTTGTAACAATGAGTACATATTTTGTAGCCATCACTGGATTCTTGTCGCCATCTCCCTTCCTAGTGGTTGTGTGTACTATCTTGATTTCCGTCTTGATAAGATGGATGTTAAGATCATAGTCAAGCTTCTTGACAGGTACTGACTGATTATTTTCATGTACGAACACATTTATGTGTACTAATGATACATATGTAAGTTAATGTCATCACATACTATTTCAGAACATTCAGCTACGCAAAGGGGAAAAACTACCTATAAGTAAGAAGGGCTATCAAAGACTAACCCAAATCCTGGATCATCCGGTAAGTTTCCACCTTTTGTTCAGATGGCACATACTAATACATTAATTAGCTCTGCATCTTTAGCAGATATGTAAAGAATTATATATGCCTTTTGTCTCACAGTGCCAGAAACAACCAGCGTCGGCACTGCTGTACTTAACTGTGTTCTATGTTGCCTATCATATTAACATACTTATGTTTGAGTCGCTGGGCAGTACAAACAGGATGCCTTTAAAGGTACATCTTATATTTTCCTTATCCGAGCATCTTCATATTCTTTTATACTTCATCATAATGACGATGAGATCCCTAATCATTGTTTTACAGCTTTCATGACTTGACAACAAGTAGGTTCCGAACACCAAGCTAGGAGAGGTCCGTCCGGAAATGTTTGAGTTCTTCCTGGATAAGGTGCTTGCTAAAAGGTTGGAGGATGACAGTACCAAACTATGTGTGCTTTTGCGCTGATAAAGTTATGTCGTAAACTGGGCGCTTAATTTGTGGTGCCTTTTGAAACATTTACATTGTGGTTTAACCACTTTTAAGTAATGTCGTAAACTGACAATTTCCAATACATGTACTTTATGATGTTTAGTTTCAAAATTTGGACGCATCTGAAAGTGCAGGAAAGAGTATTACCATTTATTAGGCACCTCTGGATCTGTGTACGGATCTTCGAAAAAGTTCAGCCCTTCCGAACAATCACAGTCGGTCAGCAATAACCGGCTCTGGATGGAACATGAGACCTCCGGATATACTTGGACTCTCCCCACACGATGGGCCGGTTCTAAAGTGGAACCAACACTGCACATTAGGAGGCGGTTTATTTCTGTGCCCGTCACAATGTGTTCGGACCATCCGCGCTACCGTAGTCCTCCGGATATGTAGGAGTCGGTCAGATTGCCAGCCCGCCTCCAATTGGGCAAGTCGGTCCCTCAGAACACACGTCACGGATTGTCGTACTATCGGCATCGCGCGTTTTTTAAGCCGCGTGAGGGGAATAGTTTCCCAGACGGCCCGCGAAACTGGCTCCAATAGGCCTAACTATTATCACCTTATGCTCCAAGCCGGTCAGGGAAAGCGCAACAGACCTATGTACGAGAACCGGCTGAGATTGTGGGTATCGTAGTAGTGGATGCCACCCCCTCTAGTCCCGTTCTAGTATATGATGGGGACTAAAGCCTAGGACCAGAGGCTATTTTTCGACTAGTGTTCAAAGAGATATAAGACTAAGGAATTTGAGTTCTCAAAGGATCTCAGCATGAAGTAAAAATCATTTCTAACAAGAAATATTCCTGGATTTGTCATGGAATTAAGTTACAAGGTTTAGCGAGCATCCATAAAGCTTCATAATTATTCTACAACTTTGGTCACCAGGAACACCATGATTTTATAGAGTGTCCAAGTGACAAAATCCAACCTTATTCGATAGGATGGATTAAGGATGTCAAAATGCCATTATATCTTTCATGGTCATGCTTTAGAGACTAATGCTGTACACTCAAAATATAGCCATCTAAAATTTATTTGTGATGTAAAGTGTTTACAAGAAATCACAAAATGAATGTTTGTTTCTTTAATGGTTATCCCAAGTATACGGAATTCTTCCCATCACTAAGAACAAATCTTTTGTCAGGGGTGTTCTGGAGAAATTAATTCTTCAGAAAGTCAGTGGGAGGACAGTACAGTTCGATGAGAGATTAGATCTTCGTAATCATGTCAGAGTTGCGTAGGACCGAAAGTAATTTTGGTGATTGCCATCATAAATGATAACATAAGTGTTTACATATGGTGTAAAACTTCAATCGAGCTTAGTGACTGAACCAAGTAAATCACAATGTCATTGTTTCACAATGTTGAGGCAGTGATACAAGGGAAGCAGTGATGGACCCTAAGTCCAAAGATATGTCTAGACACCAGACTCCATAACAAAAAGTGAAATTTGGAACTTGGTATCGAGTTTTATGCCCTTTAACACAGGCATAAAACCTACCTTCCGTTAATGGATCTATAAAAAATGGATGGAAACATCCATGAAGGCTTGACTTGTTTACAAGTTCAAGGAAATTACTACGATGAGATTAAATATCCCGTAGCATGGGCTCTATGTTTACACAGATTATTCTATAAATTGATGCATAACTTGTCTTCACGATATTGCAAGTGAGAATATTCAGTCGAGAATATGCTAGAAGGGAATGTGAGCTTTAGTTCATGGAATTAAATAAAGCATTAAGGAGTTAGGCTCTTCACCTAGATGAAATGATCAAAATGTTTGACATCATCCAGGACGGTGAAGATGCTTGAGGACTCAAGAAAGTCAGTGCGAGCGCTGAAGAATATTTTGAATACTTTATGTGAACAACGTATCAATAATTGGAAATATTGGTGACATAGTAAAATGTTTCATTGAAGTAGTATTTCAATAAAAGACTAAGGACAATGCAGTATAAGTAATTCCACTTTGGAAGTGGGTAAGTGATAAACGTTTGGATGGAGAGTTCATAATAGAACTTGCCTGCATAGAACAAAGAATGGTTCTCATTTACATTACTTCTTTGTGTTGGATCAAATGTGTTAAAATTGTGGAGCTAAATTGTTGGAAAAATCAATTGGCTTCTTGGTGCAAACCAAGGGAAAAAATTGTTTAGAAATCAAAATACTTATACAAAGCATATATACTTCATTGAATTGAGACATAAGATGGGCGATACGTATGAATGATTAGATGAGTCATGTATACATAATATGTACACAAACTAGATATGACTTATGTTCTAAGTGTTATGAACATAAACCAAAGATGATCGTGCTGATGATCAAGGATAAGATAACCTTATGAGGAATATAAGGTGCACTTCATAGTTGTGAAAAATTTAGAAACAACTTAGTGTAAATTATTGCACTAATGAAGGGTTTGTTGCATGATCACAGAGATGTTCAACTTAGTGTTAATAAGGTATCATAGTGGGATGGAAGAAATTCCATGCTAAACTTGTAGGAAAATTCTAAAGTTTAACACTATGATAGAATCTATAACAATAGCGGTAAGATGGGATACACTTGGGAAGTGTAAAGACTAAATGTTTTGATTTAAGTTCTTCACATAATTGGATAGAGTAATTTACAAAAGATGCAGAAATGTTGTGAACAACAGAATATTTATTGGTTAAAGCATCAAACATTTAAACCTCAAGGATCATTTGAGACCAAGGGGAGAAGTGATTCTCCAAGATATGAAAATACACATGTATCTGAAGTTTCAGATCTAAGGACGAAATCTACACCACAACCAACACCGCAATGCCATTGGGTGTTGAGCTAAGAAACTAGATTATTGTTTCTTGTGCAAGTGGGAAACTGTTGGATGTATGCCCAAGAGAAAATAAAATACATCGGTTTCATGATTAAAATATTGTATTTTTATGATATAACTGTTGTGGTCACTAAATATGAGATTCAGAGGAAAACTATCATGGTGTTGTCACGACAAGTGTCCTCGTGCGAGAACTAGATTGTGAGGCCATAACTTCTGAGCGAAGTATCGAAAGGGTTATGGTGGAAATGAGAGACGCGAGTTTACACAGATTCATCCCCACTATCTAGGGTAAACCTACTCCTGCTTCTTTACTATTGATGATTCGAGGTCTCGATTACAAGGAGCGATTCTGGTTTTGATGTCTCGAGAACTATTGCTATGAACCATAACTTAGTTTCTACGTCCTACGAACTCGCTTTATATAGAAGACGAGTTCCTGGGTTTACAGATGAATCTGGGTCACGCCCGCAGTCGGAGTCCTAGCATAACCCGACGGGAGAACCTGTGCCGACTTATGATGAGAACTAGGCTTCATCACTCGGCTGGCCCTGGAATCTTCCTCGAACCTATAAACTCTTGGACCTTGATCCATCTTTAGGCCCTAGGCCGTCTCCTAGGCCAGGTCTTGGATCCTCCGCTGTATAGACTGTAAAGTAGGCCTTCGCCTCAGGTTTGCTGGTGAACCCGTTTTCTTGTTTAGCTGGTTCTACAAACTGACTCATGTCTTCTTAACCGGATTTATCTTAAGCTACTTTAGGAGAGAAACATTGCTGGGGGACCCTCTTAGTCATTCCCCCAACATTAGCCCCCAGGTTAATATGAATGCAAAATCAAGGTTTTCTTGTTCATGTTAAGCTCCTAAAAATAAGAACATAAACTTGCATAATTTAGAGGAAAAGCCAGCTCTGCTGTTCTATCAGGAATGATAAACCATCTTTCCCTTAGCCAAAATCTTGATATCGATCCGTTCGAGATTTATCTTCCTTTCCTCCCGCTCTTTATGTATCCTTTTAAACCGACCTAGTTTATTCAGATAGTTATGTTTGAGAGTTTATCTCAACGATTCAAGGAACTGAATCTTTTCTAGTTTATCTCGTGATCTGGTCCGAGCATTTAATGATGCGAATCTGGCGCATTTGTATCCATTATTCCCTCTGTTTGACCTAGGTCAACACCAAGAATGTTGCATTAGAAGGTCCTTTTTGCAAAAAAAAAAACACTAACTTAGGGTTTTCTACCTTGTCTATAAATAGGGGCAGGGGTGACCCCTGGGTCATTCCTTACCACCCCAACCCACCTCACCTTCAACCTCCAGCACCGCCCAGGAGCGATCTTGCAGCTCAAGATCTGCCGCCATCAGAGTTTCGCCGTCGCCGCCAGATTTTCGCCGTCAACGCCGGAGGTATTGTTTTGACCTATGGGAGAGAAATCCATGGCAAGTAAAGGCGCATCAACCGGCAAGAAGAAGAAGGCCTCAGACCCGGCTTCCTTCGTGGTCCAGAGTAAGAAGGAGATGCTCTTGGACTGGTGTAAATCCAACGTCACCCACAACCGGCTCCAGGAGATGCAAGACTCTGGTTTACTACCAAACAATATCATGTGGTGCGCCCGTGGGAATGAGATCCGACCCACTCATGGACCAGATGAGGTAATTGTGTACGTAGATCACGTGACCCGGGGTTTCCGCCCACCTGTGTCTCGTTTCTTCCGTAGGGACTTAGCCCACAATGGTTTACGTCCCTAGAACATCCCTCCAAACTCGATCCTTAATGTTAGAAACTTCAAGGTCCTGTGTGAGGACTATCTCCAAGTACAAACCAACCTAGATCTATTTCTATAATACTTTTATTGCAACAAACACCCCGAAACTGCAAAGGGACCACTGATTGTATGTGGCGTGTCTCTTTTTAGAGGCGTAAGGATATCATTTACCCTGCCATTGCTTTAGCTAGCCACCCCAAGATGTGGCAAATATCTTAGTTCTATTGAAAAGACACTTCTCCAACCGGCGAGGATCCCTTGCCAGGTTATCGTGCTGAGCATCCAGTCTTTGAGGACAAGATGAAGGCTTTTGCTGAACCGGCTGCTCGCTCCAAACTCACTCCTCTACTCAAACGGGTCAAGGCTGTTATAGTTCATGGCTTCACCGGTTTAGATTTGACCGAGTGCAAGGTGTACAAGCACATTCAACCGCTTAGAATTAGGGACCGGTTTTTCTGTAACTACACTGGTTCTACTTGAGACCTGATGAGGTATTTAGCCAACACTCCTTCCAAGACATAAATGATTTAAGATGTTGAAGAATTTGGTAGGCTTGCCAAGGGAAAGGGTCCTAGATGTGGGCCTTACCCCTTCTTCTGCGCTGAACCCGGCTCCTGCGGTAATCAAACTATTATTCTGTCGTAAACTGTTTATTTTGCGAACTTATTTCTTTATCATGAACTTGCTATTGCTGCTAATACGGCTCTCCTCTGGTTTTCAGCTCTCTGACGCTTTATGGGTTACAAATGAAGAACCACCCACGTCCCTAAAGGACAATGATGAGCAAGAGCAAGGCGAGGAGGAAGAAAAGGTTTCCAATCTAGACTCCCTCGGCCATCTCCTTAACCAGTTAGCTGACGCTAGTTCTTCGCGGGATGAGTTGAAGGATGCCGGTTTGGATCTGATTCAGGAAACGTCGGTTCAGGAGGTGCCGATCCTGACCCTTCTACCCCAGTGACAGATCCTGCCACATATGTTGAGAGGGAAACACCAGCAACCAAGGTGAGAGACTGGCACGTGGTAGTAAAGGTGCCCCGATATCGATTCTCAAACTCACCTTCGAACCCATCCTCATCTCTAAAGGACACGCATGACGATGAGGAGGCTTCTAGCAAAAGGAGGAGGACCCGGAGTTCCGGATCGAGTGACCTGGATGCAGGTTTGCCATACAAGTCCTCCCCTCGCTAGGTTATAAGGCCACATCAATCTCCTACACCATCTCATCCCTTCACTGGTACAATCCGTCCTAAGCTAAGCCATTCCTATCATACATATTCTCCTAGCTCCGAGTCTTCTCAGTATAGCACTTCTAGTGATTTTTCTATCAACTCTGGGTAACTCTCCCTTTTCCTCTCTTAATTATTGTAAAAACTTTTCTCTGTAACTTGTTATATAACCTTTTTTTCTTACTTGTAATGCTCCTGTTTTAGTTGCTGATCCCAAGGGTAGCTTACAAGGTGTTACTATTGACGAGGAGATGGAGGAACCTACCGCATCTGTGCCGGTTCATAAAGATGTAGATGAGTCCAATATCCCAGAAGTACAGTTAGGGGGGATATGGAAATTGTTCAGTCGGTTCCTACCTTCGTGGAAAATATACCGAAGTTGAAGTTACCAGTTCTCGGTTTGTGGAGCGTACTGGTACCTCCACAGTTCTACCCACGGTTCCTCAACATATCAAAATGGCGTCTCATGTCAAGGTTTCAACTCCTGTTCTTGGCTCTCTTGAGAACCAGGAATTTGACTCCTTGGTCCGGGAATTCTCCCAGATTCGGCTGTGAGAAGATGGCATTATAGCCACGCTTAAGAATAAATGTGAGTTAAATTCATCTCTTTATGTATATGACCTGTAGCTCTTAATCTTCTATTTTGTACCTAGGTAAATATTTGAAGATTCAACTTTTGATCATAAACTAAAAGTGTAGCCCCTAAGTGTCGGTTTATAAGTTACTGTACCGAGACTTAGTTCTTGTACTTACTTATTTGGATGGAAAACTTCAACTTGTGTAGCCCCCAAGTGCTGGGTTGCATGCCTGCAGCCACACGGAACTTTAGATTTCTTTAAGCTAGATTACAAACTGAAATAGTGTAGCCCTCCAAGTGTCGGGTTATCTTTGCCTACGGTAACATGGGACTTTATCTGTTTATAAACTGAATCTGTTTTGCAAACTTGAAGTTTCCAGAACTGATTTTACTTTGTCATGTTTGTCTTTGCAGGTTCTAGAGACCGGTTCTCAGAAAGAGATTGCAAATCTGAAGAAGTTGCTTGCTCAAGAAGCCATAAGAACTGAAGAGGCTAGGAAGCTTCAAGCAGAACTGGAGGAGTCCACGATGAATGTTGCTTCCAACCTTTCGAAGATCGAGCACAATTTTGAGGAGAAAGAGAAGTTGTTCATTGCGATGGCTGAAAAAGCAGAACAGGAACTAAAAACCGTGAAAAACGGTTTTGAGAGTGTGAAGAAAATCCTTGGTGAAATAACTGCCTATGTCTTTGGTAAGCCGACCTTTTCAATTACCGTTTTATTCTTTGTTCCCCTAAAGCTCAAAGCTCTGTTTACCCTTGTTAAGAAGTTCTATGTTGGAGGAGGGGAGTGTATCAAAGCAGTTAGGAACTCAGAGAGATCACCTCGTAAGCTTCCTGATATGCTAGTTGAGCTAGCTAACGTGCCAAGTGGATCCAGGAGCAAAAATATCTGCTTGTCGTCGTGGAGCCATGAGGGTTATGTCCTTGGTTAAGGCATCACCCTGAGTTGAGTCTGGATCTTCTCGTTCGGGGTTTTCCTCAGTACAAGGCTGACGTAGATGAATACGGGAGGAAAGACTTTGCCCGGATTGACAGGGAGACCCAGCTTCATGCATGTTTGATTGGTGAGAAGCTTCAGATAAAATATGTGCATCTAGATTTTCACCTTTCTAGACACTGAGGGAGGAATTCAATCCCAAGAACCTCACTGTTGTGCGACGGGCTCCCTAGAAAAACCAGCTTGCAGTCCAGTCTCCACCGGCCGCCAATCCAATCTCTAGCACTCTGTCAGTTCTAGATCCTCCTTGTCCTTTGTTTGAAGCGGATAAAGATATTGATTCTCAGCCTCTTGCTCAACTGTAGTGGAACTATCTTTCATATCCGGCCGAAGGTGAACCGGTAGGGCAAGGAGGAACTAGTGAAATGATCAAGGATGTAGATGCAGCCAAGTCCCAGGGAGCTCCAGACCTGACTGCCGCTGCTGGCGCCGGTTCATCTCTTGCGAATCCTGCACTCGAAGAGGGCAAATTTGTTTCTGGTTCTGAAGTTGCTCCAGAAGAATAAACCTTTTTTTGAGAAATAATTAATTCAGCCCTATGGGCTTGTAATAGTCTAGATAAATTCCTATTTCTAGTCCTATTATTTTGATAGTGCGCATGTGCATTTTATGCAACTTTTTCCATGTAATAAACTGAATTTTTGCGAGCTTGCAAAAATTTCTAGCTTTGCCTTTTATCGAATTTTGCTGGTTTGCAAACTTTTCTGGCTTTTATAGCCCTTTTGGTTGATCTTTGCAATTCTTGCATAGCCGTTTTATCGCATGACTTATTCTAGTGCGTCAAACTCTTACGAAAGTTCACGGTTAGTTTGGATCCTTTTTAGGTTTATAAACTGCTTGACTTTTCAGACACACATGTAGGTTAGAAATTTGCGTGTAACCACTAAGTTGAAAAGCAAGTTTTACCAAGAAATAAACTTAGGCATATGCCAGATTTGAGAGTTATGAACCGAGATTTGTCATCAGCCCCCCAAGTAACTTTATAATTAATGATAAAAAATAAAGACTCTTCCAAACTGTAATAGGTAGGTGAAATGACAGTAATATGAATTTCGAGACCTGCCAGCTTTATTCCGTTGATCATACTAGAAACATATTAATTATAGTGATCATATGTGTAATGTGGGAGTAACAATGCTATACTCCAAGGCCTTGGTGTCTCTTCCTTAGATGTGCGTCACTTTCAGCATCACACATATCAATGAAGTAATATGATCTGTTGTGCAGATTTTTACTCACCAAAAATGGTCCCTCCCAAGGTGGGCTCAGTTTATGCATCGCATCTCTTTTCTGAATAAGTCAAAGAACTAAGTCACCCTCCTGAAAAGTGCGAGTTCTAACTCTGCGGCTATGATAAAGATGCAAATCCTGTTGATATATAGCTGATCTAGATGTTGCAAGTTATCGTACTTCTTCCAAGGTGTCCAACGAGTTCTGACGAGCTATCTCGTTTTCAGTTTCTACGTACACCGTGACCCTTGGTGAATCATGATAAATATCACTTGGTAATACGGCTTGTGCACCATAAACTAGAAAGAATGGCATATAGCCCGTTGATCTGTTGGGAGTAGTCCATAAGATCCATAACACAACAGGCAGTTCTTCGACCCGACAACCCGCAGTGCGCTCAAGGGTAACCTAGAGTCTAGGTTTGATGCGTCGCAGTAGCTCCTGGTTAGCCCTTTCCGCCTATCCATTAGATTATGGGTGCACAAGTGAAGCAAGGTCAAGTCTGATATGATTCAGTTCACATAATTTCTGCATTGCTCCTTCAGACAACTTTGTTCCATTGTCTATGATGATGTTGTGTGGATATCCAAACCTGAAAATCAACGCTTACTGTTTTTGCTGCATCACATTTAATAACAGGTTCTGCCTCAACCCACTTTGTAAACTTGTCAACTACAACTAAGAGGTGAGTTTTCTTTGCCGATGACATTTTGAAAGGCCCAACCATGTCAAGCCCCCAGATCGCAAAAGGCCAGGTTATGGAATCATCCTTAAATCCTAAGCCTGCATATGTTCCTGCCTTGCATACTTCTCACAAGTTCGCACAATCTATTCGGCATCTGCAATTCCTGTAAGCCAAAAAATCCATGTGTAAAAGCTTTAGGAACTAATGACCTGGAATTAGCATGATGGCCACAATCTCTTGAGTGGATCTCGTTTAAGATCCTACACCCTTCTTCTGGAGAGACACGCCTTTGAAAAATTCCAGTTGTGCTTCTTCTATACAGTTCACCATTGATGATTGTGTATGCCTTGGAACGTCTTATAATCTGAAGGGCGATGATTTCTTCTCGTGGGAGATCACCTCTCGTCAGATAAGATAGATATGGTTCTCTCCACTCCGGTGTTGTATGAAGAGATGCTACCAGTTCTGATTCAGGATCTGGATTTACTTTATCATCCATAGGGACCTTGACTAATGGACTATGAATTACATCCAAAAATACATTGGGTGGAACCTGTTTTTTCTGAGAACCTAGATGAGGATATGAATCAGCTGCTTCGTTAAGTCGTCGATCAATGTGGTAAACTTGATAATCCTAAAAATGTCCTGCTAGCTGGGTAACTGCTCGTCTATAATCTACCATAACTGGGGCTTTAGAATCCCGGGTTCCAGTGACTTGGTGAGAAACTAGGTCTCAATCACCCAGACACTAAATCCCGGTTATACTCATTTCCTTCGCGATTTGGAGTCCATTCAGTACATCATCTTACTCGGCGCTGCATTTATTAGTGCATTTGAATGAGATATGTAAAAATATCAAAATTTATCACCTTGTGGGGACATCAGACCACGCCAGCTCCTAATCCTCCAGTTGTCGTGACCCGTCAAAATGCATGGTCCAATACGTGGTGTCAGGTTTATCTGGAGGAACTTGTAATTGTGTCTAGTCGTTGATAAACTCGATTATCTTCTGTGACTTGATTGCAGTTCTCGGCTCATATTTGATGTGATATGGTCCTATATAAATAGCCCACTTGGCAATCGTCCTATTGCTTATCTGTTCTGTATGATCTCTTCTAGAGGTGCAGAAGTGACAACGGTGATGGGGTGTTCCTGAAAATAGTATTTCAGTTTATGACTCGCCATGAACACGCCAAAAACCAGTTTCTACCAATGTGGGTATCTATGCTTTGATTCCGTTAAGACCTCGCTAACATAATAAACAGTTCATTGGACCATGCCTTCTTTTCCTTCCAGGCTTCTGTCCACAACTGCACTGACGGCTCTATTGTTTGCAGAAATATACAGTAACATAGGCTCTTTCTTCTTAGGTGCAACTAGTATAGGAGCGTTCGAGAGTTTCTTTTTAAGAGCTTCCACGACATCATCAGCCTCTTGGTTCCATATAAACTTGTCAGTTTTCTTCAAGAGGAAGTATAAAGGTATGGTTTTCTCTCCAAGTATACTCATAAAACGGCTTAGAGCTGCAACACACCCTGTAATCTTCTGCACATCCTTGAGACAATCCGGTTTTGTCAGGTTATGTATGGCCTGAATTTTTTTCGGGTTTGCTTCAATCCCCCTCTTAAAAATTATGAAAACAAAGGAATTTTCTAGCTGGGACTCCAAACACGCACTTTGTCGGGCTGAGCTTCATCTAATATCTACGTAAACTCGCGAACATCTCTTCCAGATCAGAAATCAAAGTATCGCCTTTTGGATATTTGACCACAATATCATCAAGACAGGCGTGTACATTACGCCCAATCTGCTTTTTTGAATAGTTTTGGATGCACCGCTGATAAGAAGCTCATGCGTTCTTCAACCCGAAGGGCATGGATATGTAACAAAATTCTCCAAAGGGTGTGATAAACGAAGTTTTTCTCCCAGTCTTCCTCTTTCACCTTGATCCAATGATAACCTAGATAAGCACCTAGGAAACATAACAGTTCACAACCAGGTGTAGAATCAATAATATGATCAATGCGAGGGAGGGAAATTGGGTCCTTAGGGCAAGCTTTGTTCAGATCTATATAATCTATGCACATTTTTGAAGTACCATTCTTCTTCAAACCTAGAACTGGTTTCGCCAAGCACTTCGGATGAAGTACTTCCACGATGAACCCGGCTGCCAGAAGCCGAGCTATTTCTTCTCCAATAGCTTTTCTTCTCTCGACATTGAAACGACTGAGGAACTGTGTAACACCTGGGGTGTTACCCTAGATAGAAAGTTGGTTGTTGCATTGCATCACATGCATCACATAAGCATTGCATCATGTTTTCCAAACCACTCAAAACTCCAGAACAATTTAAATTGTTCAAAACCCTAATGGCAAATTAAATTTCAAATCAATCATTCTTATTTGACTTAATCCAATTGTGGTGTAACAATTTAAAATCTTCCAAACGTTTTAAAACTCACCAAGTTCATAGTGTTGATCTTATTAGATCAAAAATTGGTTATTTCAAAATCCCAAGTGAATCCCTATTTAAAAATTCAAATGACAATTTAAAATTAAATTAACAACTCAATTCTTGGAAAATGTTGGTAACATTGCTTTGATCTGCTGTTTGCAAACAAATAAAACAGTTCATAAAAATTAAAGAAACACCCCACCCTAATTCTATCTCTCTCCCTCTTTATCTCTTACAAAAAAAAATAAGGAAAATAAATAAAAAGAAGTAAAGCTTAGGAGAGGGGCATGGCCCAACCCTTTTTTTTCTTTTCCTCCCCTCCCTCAAGCCCAACTTCCTCTGGCCCACTACCCTTCTACGGCTTGTCCTCTTCTACCTTCAGTACGGCTGCACGCAGAACCAGTCGATCATCTCCTCCACCCCCTGGATGCGCTGCCGTACAGGCACCAGCGCCCCATATAGCTCAACCTCCCCTACCTACCTAGCCTAACCCTAGCCCCACTCCATCTCCCTCTTCCCATCCTCTAGCGCCGCCAACCCCTCTCCCTCTTCCCCCTCGAGCCTTTCCTGTTCTTCTGAAACCATCAACAGAGCCGAACACCACCATGGCTGCCACCATCCCCTCGACATGTTCCTCCTCGGGCCAAGCCAGCCCCGGGAATGGAACCCCCGTGGCCTGGCCTTCATCTTCGCTGAAGGCGTCGAGGGCGGAGGGGCAACGGCCGCCTCGCACGCCTCCGATTTCTTCCGCCGCCGTCGCCTCCAACTGCACCGACCTCTGCTCCGCCCCGCCTCGTTCTGCTCCATCAAGGTGAGCGTCCACCGCCTCTCTCCTGCCCTCCTCTCCCCTCATGTCCGCCTCCACACGCACGCCCAGCACCGCACCCCTCCACGGCGGCCGCTCCAGCAGCCGCGGCGAGCGGCAGTGAGCTTCGATCGCCGGCCGATCGCCCTGTCCTCTGTCCGCTCGCTGTACCTGAAACGGCAACAGGAAAAGTTCAGTTAAGATGTTAACTGACGTAAATCACACCTCTTCTGGTCACCTGCACTGAACCAGTCACGAAACGACTCACAGCCCAGTTGGTCCAGTTCCCCTCGCGCGCGGTGCAGATCCTGGGATCGAATCCCAGGGGCGCAACCCCTTTTCCTTTTATTTCCATTGCGCGCGCTGGGCCCCACCTGTCATCCACCCGCTGCGCCACCTCATCTTCCCACCGCGCCACGCTGGCTAGGCCCCACGAGGCAGTGGCTGTGTGTAAAGTGCAGCCCGGTAACAAAAAATTGCTAACGTTTCTGATTTCAAAACAAATTCCTTTTAATTAACAGAATTAATCCTAAAACTTCAAACCTTAATATCTTCTAATCTATAAGCCCAATAAATACAAGTTTTATATGTTTTCTGATCCAAATCAAATACTCTTTTCAAGTAATTCATTTGTTCACTGTTTTGAAATTTCAAAATGCATTTAAAATTCAAATTTGAACAATTCAAATGCAATTTGCTAAATTCAATAACTAAATCATTATTAATCCAATAAATGCAAATAAAATATGTTTTCCATACCATTTTGAATACCCTTTTCAAATATAATTTTTGTTTCCTGTTTTGAATAATTAAAATTGCCTAAACAATTTAAACCTTGTTTAATTCAATTAAAATTGCTAATTTCATAACTTGCTCAAAATAAAATAATTTTGAACATGCAAAATATGTTTTCAAACCATCAAAGTGTGAACTTTTCAAATATGAATTTGAATTTATGTTTTGAACAAATAAAATTCAAATAATATTCAAACTTGAATTAAATTCAATTAAAACTTGTTTAATATTGTTTAATTCATAATTAAATAATCCAAATTCCAATTTCAAAATTGAAACATGTAATCCAACTAAAATTTGATGTTCTTTTCAAATACAAATTTTGTTAATTGTTTTGAACACTTTAACTTGATGAAAACATCAATTGTTTGTGTGACACCCTTAAGGAACCAAAATTTTCTAACTTAATAAATAAATTTCTAAAATGGGCAAACCTTATTTCAATTGGTTCTATTGTTGTTATTTTGTTGTTTTCCTCATCCATGCATCATGATAATCCACTTTCACCTATTGGTTAGTTGGAAAACAATTGTTTCAACCATAATTCATGGGCTTTTCATATGCAACTCAAATTGCATATGGGTCCATTTAAATCTGTTTATCTTGTCAACTAGTTTATTTTGATGCATCTTTAAACTTGTCATGCATCCATATCTTGATCATGCTGGATCTTTTGCCGTAGTAGTAATTGTTGCATCCGGTGTTTGTTCGAGGTTCGTTGCTTCTTCGCGGATAGGACGTTGAGATGATGTGAGCAACGACAAGTTCTGCTACCTTGCGGGATCTCAGGCAAGTATACTCACTTGCTGCCATATGGCTGCCTTTCATCACTTGTTACCGATTCTTTCCGTTGTTCTTTTCTGCTAGCCTTAGTAGTAGTTGTTTCTGTTACGAACCCATCACATGAATCCCTTAACCTTGATATTGCCTCACCTCCACTCCTATCGCCCCTTTGGTTGAGCCAGTGTCTTACTAGCATGCTTAGGGTTGTTTTGCGCGAGTCTGTTACCCGTTACTTTCTGTTGTTACTTCTATTATGTTCTGGGGGCTCGATGTTAATCAATCAACCTGTTATTAAGAATATGCTGATAAGGCACCGGCAGGAGGCCTTAAGTGGTTTTGAGGCCTGCTAGTGTCGACCCTAATAGGAAAAGGGTCTTGTCTACTGATCCATGATGAGCGTGCTCACCGCATCCGGGTGGTAGTATGGGACCCCCCTCGACTTAGACCTGATCTGCAGCTTGTCCGAAGAGCCACACTTAGTTCGGGTGTTCCATTTGCTCCTTGCATAATGGGTGGATCCCCCATGGTTACTTATGATGATGATGCATATAGGGCGAGGCCTGTAGTGCCGGGGTGTTGTGTCCTGCGGGAGTTTTGCACACCTGCGCTGAGTATTCGGCTGCGTGGCTGGGACCTTATAGCTCCGTGGCTCCTAGGATGGGTTGTAGAGATGGTTTGGGTCGTGTCAAGCCAACCTGAGTTTTAGTTGGTGGCTTGAGTGTGTACGGGTACTGGAGCACACCCTGCAGGGATAAATCTTCTCGAGAAGCCGTGTTTTCCGCGGTTATGGATTACTTGGTGAAAGTACTGGCTAACAAGTACTCAGAACAACTTACACCTAACTAATGATAACTTGACTAGTAATAGTCTTATTGACACAACAACCTGATCCATTCTTCATTAATCCAACTGTGTGAGTTATCCTCGGATTGCTTCTTTGGATAAGGGGCGAGATCCAGGATGGGTTTGTTTGGAGTTACTTTCAGTTGGCTACAATACTCGATCTTATCTTCTTTCTGTTAGCCGGAAGTTGTAGTATCTCTCTGTAGTTGGTTAGTGCAACCTGTTGTCGCTTATTTGCCATAACCCCTTCCTTTCCGTTGATCCTAAAGTATTTGTATCTTGTGATGACTGGCTACGCCGGTAACTTGTGAGTATGGGTTCATCCACTTGCCAGTACTTAACCGTACTGACCCACGAATCCTTTTTCGTGGCTGCATATTCAACATTGCAGTCAACAGGTTTGAAGTCTGACGACGTTAGCTTGGGAATCCCTCCGGCTTGGCCTGGGCAGGGATTGGACGCCTTCGGTTATCTTCAGGACTCTTAGTCCAATTTGGATCTTGTCCGTAGCCGGACGTTTGTTTCTTCCGCTGTTATTTGGATCTTTGTATTGTATCAGTTGTATCCTTGACTCGTTTGAGTCATCTTGTATCTACCTGTTTCTGTTGTAATTGTGGAATATTCGTGAACTATTGTAATGTTATCATAAATGGCAACCTGGAATCGGTTATTATGCGGATTTGGCGGAAATGCTGAAATCTGCATAGTGCCCGATCTCGGGGCGTCACAAATGGTATCAGAGCCTTGGTTCCGATTCCCGAGATTGTTTCGATACGAATGGTTATCGAAGCAACGGGTCCGCAAAGCCTGTAGGATAACCTCGCTAACGGTCGTTGTTTCTAGAGTGTCAAAAACTATTTCTGCTAAACTATTTTGGAAAACATCTCAATAGGATTCTTGTTTTCTCCTTAACTCTATTCTTTTTCCCCTCCCATCTTATTTGTTTTGGAGTCTTTTCCCCTTGTCTATCTTTCAAAGTGTTAGGATCCCACGTGGGTGGACGTTTTCTGAGCCTTTAACCTAATAGGTTCGATCATCGGGAGATTCCTGGTGGAAGCACATCGTCATCAACCCGAGCAAAGATCTCTTGTTAGTGGTGTCGAGAAACCCTTGTTAGTGGTGTCGAGAAGATCAGCTGGAAGCATGAGGAATCGATAGTCGAACTTCTTTCCCCTCCCGGGTTAGCAGGTGGATTGCGAGGGCGCAATCCCTTGTTAGTGGTGTCGTCTGTAACACCTGGGGTGTTACCCTAGATAGAAAGTTGGTTGTTGCATTGCATCACATGCATCACATAAGCATTGCATCATGTTTTCCAAACCACTCAAAACTCCAGAACAATTCAAATTGTTCAAAACCCTAATGGCAAATTAAATTTCAAATCAATCATTCTTATTTGACTTAATCCAATTGTGGTGTAACAATTTAAAATCTTCCAAACGTTTTAAAACTCACCAAGTTCATAGTGTTGATCTTATTAGATCAAAAATTGGTTATTTCAAAATCCCAAGTGAATCCCTATTTAAAAATTCAAATGACAATTTAAAATTAAATTAACAACTCAATTCTTGGAAAATGTTGGTAACATTGCTTTGATCTGCTGTTTGCAAACAAATAAAACAGTTCATAAAAATTAAAGAAACACCCCACCCTAATTATATCTCTCTCCCTCTTTATCTCTTACAAAAAAAAATAAGGAAAATAAATAAAAAGAAGTAAAGCTTAGGAGAGGGGCATGGCCCAACCCTTTTTTTTCTTTTCCTCCCCTCCCTCAAGCCCAACTTCCTCTGGCCCACTACCCTTCTACGGCTTGTCCTCTTCTACCTTCAGTACGGCTGCACGCAGAACCAGTCGATCATCTCCTCCACCCCCTGGATGCGCTGCCGTACAGGCACCAGCGCCCCATATAGCTCAACCTCCCCTACCTACCTAGCCTAACCCTAGCCCCACTCCATCTCCCTCTTCCCATCCTCTAGTGCCGCCAACCCCTCTCCCTCTTCCCCCTCGAGCCTTTCCTGTTCTTCTGAAACCATCAACAGAGCCGAACACCACCATGGCTGCCACCATCCCCTCGACATGTTCCTCCTCGGGCCAAGCCAGCCCCGGGAATGGAACCCCCGTGGCCTGGCCTTCATCTTCGCTGAAGGCGTCGAGGGCGGAGGGGCAACGGCCGCCTCGCACGCCTCCGATTTCTTCCGCCGCCGTCGCCTCCAACTGCACCGACCTCTGCTCCGCCCCGCCTCGTTCTGCTCCATCGAGGTGAGCGTCCACCGCCTCTCTCCTGCCCTCCTCTCCCCTCATGTCCGCCTCCACACGCACGCCCAGCACCGCACCCCTCCACGGCGGCCGCTCCAGCAGCCGCGGCGAGCGGCAGTGAGCTTCGATCGCCGGCCGATCGCCCTGTCCTCTGTCCGCTCGCTGTACCTGAAACGGCAACAGGAAAAGTTCAGTTAAGATGTTAACTGACGTAAATCACACCTCTTCTGGTCACCTGCACTGAACCAGTCACGAAACGACTCACAGCCCAGTTGGTCCAGTTCCCCTCGCGCGCGGTGCAGATCCTGGGATCGAATCCCAGGGGCGCAACCCCTTTTCCTTTTATTTCCATTGCGCGCGCTGGGCCCCACCTGTCATCCACCCGCTGCGCCACCTCATCTTCCCACCGCGCCACGCTGGCTAGGCCCCACGAGGCAGTGGCTGTGTGTAAAGTGCAGCCCGGTAACAAAAAATTGCTAACGTTTCTGATTTCAAAACAAATTCCTTTTAATTAACAGAATTAATCCTGAAACTTCAAACCTTAATATCTTCTAATCTATAAGCCCAATAGATACAAGTTTTATATGTTTTCTGATCCAAATCAAATACTCTTTTCAAGTAATTCATTTGTTCACTGTTTTGAAATTTCAAAATGCATTTAAAATTCAAATTTGAACAATTCAAATGCAATTTGCTAAATTCAATAACTAAATCATTATTAATCCAATAAATGCAAATAAAATATGTTTTCCATACCATTTTGAATACCCTTTTCAAATATAATTTTTGTTTCCTGTTTTGAATAATTAAAATTGCCTAAACAATTTAAACCTTGTTTAATTCAATTAAAATTGCTAATTTCATAACTTTCTCAAAATAAAATAATTTTGAACATGCAAAATATGTTTTCAAACCATCAAAGTGTGAACTTTTCAAATATGAATTTGAATTTATGTTTTGAACAAATAAAATTCAAATAATATTCAAACTTGAATTAAATTCAATTAAAACTTGTTTAATATTGTTTAATTCATAATTAAATAATCCAAATTCCAATTTCAAAATTGAAACATGTAATCCAACTAAAATTTGATGTTCTTTTCAAATACAAATTTTGTTAATTGTTTTGAACACTTTAACTTGATGAAAACAACAATTGTTTGTGTGACACCCTTAAGGAACCAAAATTTTCTAACTTAATAAATAAATTTCTAAAATGGGCAAACCTTATTTCAATTGGTTCTATTGTTGTTATTTTGTCGTTTTCCTCATCCATGCATCATGATAATCCACTTTCACCTATTGGTTAGTTGGAAAACAATTGTTTCAACCATAATTCATGGGCTTTTCATATGCAACTCAAATTGCATATGGGTCCATTTAAATCTGTTTATCTTGTCAACTAGTTTATTTTGATGCATCTTTAAACTTGTCATGCATCCATATCTTGATCATGCTGGATCTTTTGCCGTAGTAGTAATTGTTGGATCCGGTGTTTGTTCGAGGTTCGTTGCTTCTTCGCGGATAGGACGTTGAGATGATGTGAGCAACGACAAGTTCTGCTACCTTGCGGGATCTCAGGCAAGTATACTCACTTGCTGCCATATGGCTGCCTTTCATCACTTGTTACCGATTCTTTCCGTTGTTCTTTTCTGCTAGCCTTAGTAGTAGTTGTTTCTGTTACGAACCCATCACATGAATCCCTTAACCTTGATATTGCCTCACCTCCACTCCTATCGCCCCTTTGGTTGAGCCAGTGTCTTACTAGCATGCTTAGGGTTGTTTTGCGCGAGTCTGTTACCCGTTACTTTCTGTTGTTACTTCTATTATGTTCTGGGGGCTCGATGTTAATCAATCAACCTGTTATTAAGAATATGCTGATAAGGCACCGGCAGGAGGCCCTAAGTGGTTTTGAGGCCTGCTAGTGTCGACCCTAATAGGAAAAGGGTCTTGTCTACTGATCCATGATGAGCGTGCTCACCGCATCCGGGTGGTAGTATGGGACCCCCCTCGACTTAGACCTGATCTGCAGCTTGTCCGAAGAGCCACACTTAGTTCGGGTGTTCCATTTGCTCCTTGCATAATGGGTGGATCCCCCATGGTTACTTATGATGATGATGCATATAGGGCGAGGCCTGTAGTGCCGGGGTGTTGTGTCCTGCGGGAGTTTTGCACACCTGCGCTGAGTATTCGGCTGCGTGGCTGGGACCTTATAGCTCCGTGGCTCCTAGGATGGGTTGTAGAGATGGTTTGGGTCGTGTCAAGCCAACCTGAGTTTTAGTTGGTGGCTTGAGTGTGTACGGGTACTGGAGCACACCCTGCAGGGATAAATCTTCTCGAGAAGCCGTGTTTTCCGCGGTTATGGATTACTTGGTGAAAGTACTGGCTAACAAGTACTCAGAACAACTTACACCTAACTAATGATAACTTGACTAGTAATAGTCTTATTGACACAACAACCTGATCCATTCTTCATTAATCCAACTGTGTGAGTTATCCTCGGATTGCTTCTTTGGATAAGGGGCGAGATCCAGGATGGGTTTGTTTGGAGTTACTTTCAGTTGGCTACAATACTCGATCTTATCTTCTTTCTGTTAGCCGGAAGTTGTAGTATCTCTCTGTAGTTGGTTAGTGCAACCTGTTGTCGCTTATTTGCCATAACCCCTTCCTTTCCGTTGATCCTAAAGTATTTGTATCTTGTGATGACTGGCTACGCCGGTAACTTGTGAGTATGGGTTCATCCACTTGCCAGTACTTAACCGTACTGACCCACGAATCCTTTTTCGTGGCTGCATATTCAACATTGCAGTCAACAGGTTTGAAGTCTGACGACGTTAGCTTGGGAATCCCTCCGGCTTGGCCTGGGCATGGATTGGACGCCTTCGGTTATCTTCAGGACTCTTAGTCCAATTTGGATCTTGTCCGTAGCCGGACGTTTGTTTCTTCCGCTGTTATTTGGATCTTTGTATTGCATCAGTTGTATCCTTGACTCGTTTGAGTCATCTTGTATCTACCTGTTTCTGTTGTAATTGTGGAATATTCGTGAACTATTGTAATGTTATCATAAATGGCAACCTGGAATCGGTTATTATGCGGATTTGGCGGAAATGCTGAAATCTGCATAGTGCCCGATCTCGGGGCGTCACAAACTGTTGTATTGGTTTCAGTTTTGGATCCACATTTAAACGGTGCTCAGCAAGTTCCCTCGGAAACACCAGGCATGTAAGAAGGTTTCCATGCAAAAATGTCCCGATTCTCACAAAAGAACTTGATGAGCATGCTTTTCTATTTATCAGTCATATGAGCCCCCACGCTGAACTGCTTGGAGGAGTCGTGTGGGGTGAAAACTACTAGTTTAGTATCCTAAGCTGATTTGATTTTCAGTTTAGACTCAGTAGCTGGCTTCTTGAGCAAGGTCATGTCCTGAGGATCAACTTGGAGCTTGTCTAATTTCAGTTCTTCTTCTGCACATGTTGACTCTGCATAAGTTGCACCTTGATATGTTGCAGATGTATCTATAATTTTTGATGCTCCATGCTTGTTTTCTATCCAATGCCTTTATGTTTTCTACATGTTTTCCTTCATTTTTCGGATGTTTCCATGCACTAACCTATTAACAAGATGCCCCAGGCCAATTGTTATTTTGTGTTGTTTTTGTATTTTAGAAAAGTTCTTAAAGAAATATTCTCGGAATGGGCTGAAAATCCACGGAGATCAGTGTTTACCCAGAACGAAGACAAAGACCTATGGATACCCGGAGATGTACCGTGGGGTCCCAAGGGGGTGCCAGGAGCGGGCCCACCCTAGGCCGCGCCTGGGGGTCCCCTGGCGGCCCCCGACACATCCTCGCACCGCATCTTCGCCTATAAGTTGACCTTAACCCTAACAAGTTTGGGGACAGAGATATTTTCCAAGAAACATGCAGAGAGGTGTCGTCACCTTGAAAGTCCAATCTAGGGCTTCTGCAGCCCTGTTCCAGCACCCTGCCGGAGGAGGGAATCGTTACCGGAGGCCTCTTCATCGCCATTATTGCTCCACGATGATGCATGAGTAGTTCATGTCAGGACTAAGGGTTCATAACAGTAGCTAGTCGGTAGTTCTCTCCATTATGCCTCCATGTTTAGAGTCTCGTGAGCTGTGTCACATGATCGAGACCACAGTTATGTAATTGTGCATGTTGTGTTTGCTGGGATCTTATGAACCATGGGATTATGATTATTTTGTTCATGTAAAATTGAGATGCTTCACTTATATCTATAGAGAGTTTTAATGTTGTCTTGCAATACTATTTAGTGTTTATGATTACCTTGGCCACGTAGTTGTTTTCACCTCCAAGAGAGGGTTTATATGCTAGATGGTGGGTTCATGACTCCCTTAAATCTGTGCTCGAGTGACATAAATGTGAAGGGTGGGGGATGTGCTACTGTCACTAGGGAGGAAACAACGATGCTCTTGTCTACGGACGAGAACTATTTATTACATTATGTACTTTACTTAATGCAATCATCTGTTGCACACAAAGAAATCACATCGTCGCTGCAACTTAATACCAGATAGATTTGCTGGATAGATTTCTTAAGGTGGACTATTAGATATGGATGCATGCTGGAGAGCGATCCATATGCCTTGACATAATGCCTATGATGTTAGAAGCCGTTGATTATATCTCTTCATAATAGTATTGTTATATGTACATGATTTGTCAATTGCCCAGGTGTATTTTGTTCACCCAACATGTTTTTTATTTAGAGAGACACAACTAGTGAAACTATGGCCCCTGGTCCTATTTTCCTCATTAATACAACCTTCTTTCAAGCACTTTCATCATTGTTTCCTTATAGCACCAGTTTTACTTTTATTGCTTTTCGACACTCTATACATTTAATTCTCTAGTTTTCAGCAAGACGAGAAGACTGTCAACCTTCTTGGAAAGTTGGCAAAAAGAGAGAGAGTTTGTGTTTTGTGTGCAGGTTCAACACTTGTTACGCGCCAGACAACAAGCAACCTTCTTCAAGTCTTGGAAGTCCTACTGGTCGATAAACCCTGGTTCCACAATTGAGGGAAATTTCCGCTTGACTACATCATACGTTCCTCTTGGGGTAACCCAACGAGTGTGTCGTCACATCTAAGAGCATCAAGGATTTTGGCGTTGTTGCCAGGGATTTCAAGCTTGCAGCAAGGGGAGTCTCACACTTCCACTTTTTTTTTGTTCTTGCTTAGTTTACTTTTATTTAGTCTTGTTTGCTTTTTATCAAAAACACACAAAAATTAGTTCTTTAGTTTCTAGTGTTTTACTTGCTTTAATGTTTTTGCTAGGGATGAAAATACTAGACCCTCTATGTTAATCGAGGCTAGAGAATTATATATAAAGTATAGAGAATCAAAAGAAGGAAAAAATATTGAGAGGTATGTTAAATAAGTTGAATGAGATTGCTGAACTTTTGCTTGAACTACATGATATAAATCGTTGCGCGGAACAACATGATACACATTTCAAATTCAAGTTTCGCTATAGTAAAGAACCTTTAATTGAATCCTATCATTGGGTTAATTATATTCATCTTGGATCTGAACAAGTAGAACAATTTATTACATTTATGGCAGCTTCCGAGATAAATTCCTTCATGGCTGGGAACTATGAAACTTGCATTGCTTCAAAGGGACTTAAATTTACAAGCTCTTTCATTCTTAATTGTTGTCTAGAAAATTTCATCAATAATGAGTATACCATTGATTATAAAGAGAGAATCCTTTCCTCGCAAGAGCATACTCACATTTTGCAGGAGCCTATGGAAGAAGAAATTGGAGAAACTAGAAGCACATTGGATGAAAAAGAGGAGAAGAGTGATGATCAGAAAGGAGGAACAATGGAGTAGATACCCATGCATGCCTTCTAACGAGATTAACTCTTTGATACATCTCAAACGTATCTATAATTTCTGATGTTCCATGTTGTTTTCATGCCATATGATATATGTTTTCAATACATTTTAAGTCATTTTTATGGATTTCCTGGGACTAACCCATTGACAAGATGCCACAGGGCCAGTTCCTGTTTTCTGCTGTTTTTTCTTTCTGAAAAGTTGTTCTGGAAATATTCTCGGAATTGGACGAAACGAAAACTTGTATAGACTGTGGCTAGACTTACCTCGGTTTCGTGCTTATAACGGTGAAAAAAGAAGCTCGTATAGACTGTGGCCGGACTTTTTAATGGCATGTTGGATGTTATTTTAATTCTATGCTTAGTAGTTATTGCTGTAGCATGAATTGTCTCAAATAGATGAGAGTGCTTAATGTGCCATTGAATGAATCATGAGTTGTTTTTATCACATTGAAGCATAATATTGTGATATTCTCCTTCGAATGCTTTATTTGGTTGACTTGGCGCATACTTACACCATGTTTATGACTACAAACCAGTCACTTATAGCCTCTATGATCATTTAGTTTTTGACTTGTAATACCATTTATGCTTTGATTAATAATGTTTTTTATGGAGGGATGATAACCCGGTAGGCTAACGTCAAGGTGTAACCCGGCCCGAAGGGAACCGTGCAAGACCCGGCTAGAGGAAAAGGAGTATAACAGAAAAGGTTCAAGCAATAACATCCGGGTATCTTGAGTAATGGAAAACCCGGGTTATAATTAGCGAGTTATAAATCTTTACCAAGCAGAGCGCGATAAGTGTCTGCAATCTGAGCCGAGACCTTCTTCAGCGCACTTTCGGCATTGTGGTATTTCTTCTTATACTTTTTCACATCCTTGTCGAGATTCTGCACTTCAACCTCTAGCTCTGCACGCAGCTTTGTCTCGGCCTGAAGGAGCTGGTTGGTTTTGGCCAACACCTCCTCAGACCGGGTCACTTGTGCCTGTGGAGAAAGGAAAGGGAAAGATTAGTCGGATATAAGAAAAAGCCGGATATAAAAGGAAGTACCGAGTAAACTTTGCCTAGTTAAACTCGGAACTTGGGGACTAGGTGAGAATATACACAACATTGATCAGGATTACCTGGTGCTCTGCGGCCATGGCCTCAAGGATATCTCTCTCGGTGGCCTTCAGAGCGAAGAGCTGATCTAGCATTTCTTCGTAGGAGAGATCGCCGAGCTTCAGCTTGGAAGAGCCGGGGTTCTGGTCACCCGGAGGCGGGGTCCTCTCCTTCTTGGGGGTGGACACCCGGGTCGCCTGGGTGTTGGGAGTAGGATCACCCATCCCCATGCCCAGGATCTCGACGTCATCATCTCCGGGTGTGTGTGAGGGAATCGGATACGCGGCCTCCTGCTCGGCCGGGTTTTTCAGCAGGTCTTCTTCTTTGTCTTCTTCTTCAACGCCGCTAGCCGCGACCTTCACAGTATCTTCCGGATCCTCCATCACTGGGTTATCCACGTCCATATCGTCCGGGTCACTGCTCGTGACCTTGGCTCTGGGAAAGAGAAAAAGAAACAGTCAATATATGGTAAACGAGAGGTATGGAAAAAGTTAGTGCATTGAGTAGCAAGAAAAGTGACTTACCCGGTGTTCACGATGAAATCCGCTGGGAGATTGTTGCTAGACCCGGAAGAAACTGATAAGGAGTGTGAAAGTGAGACCCGGATTTGTCTGGCCAGTGGATGATTTGGAGAGGGAAATCTCTGAGGAAGGCGAGAAGGATGAGTTTGTGGAATACCGGATTTGCGAGCGGGGGACGAAGGGATGCCCGGGTTAAGAGGATCATCGCCCGGGGAATTCCGGGCTACCCTACGTTTGACTGGGACGGGTTCCTTCAAGCGTGATGAATCGATCAAATGTTGGTTAAGTTCGCACATGTTAGCGTACGAATAGGGTTTGGAGGTCATAGAGGAGTAAGGCACCTTGAATACAACCCCTCGGGTCTTCCTCTTCGCCCCAACGTCTATGTCCGGCTCAGCCTCTCTTTCATCAGATTGGGTCTCCTCCTTATCCTCCAACCCTGGAAATTATAGCATATTATCGGAAAAAGGGAAAAAGGTTGGAAAAACAAGTTGACAGAAAGGGAAACGAGTGAGACTCGGACGTTACCCTCATCAGTATCAACCGGCTCCTCGTCCTCTTCCGAGTTTTCGGAAGGAGGAGGGGTCTCAATCTTCCAGAAAGCACTATCTTCCTGAGATAAAAGTACAGTGATAAAAGTTAGTGGTTGTACCAGAAAAATGTCAGTCGGATAAAGAGTAATGGCCGGGTCTTACTGCTGGAGCCGGGTTATCCCGCGTGTAGGGGTCCAGGCCGGCTATATTCCGGATCACTTCCAGCTTCTCGGCCAAGAAGTTTTTTATGATCTAGTTCGCGTCTGCGGCCGGGTAATTTCTCATCGAATAGCGAAGAGAATCAGTGACGTGCCCAGAATAGTTGCACATAAGTTTGGACCGGACACTGTTGGGTTGAACCCGGAAAGTTACCCAGGTTTTAATGAGATTGAGCCCTAGGAGACCGTGGGCCGACAGTACGGCTAGTTTGTGCAGGAGGGGTTTGCCTCTCGGCATCAGTGGCAAAGGAGCTGAAACCATCTGATATGTTAAGGAGGTTTTCGGTGAAACCCGGAAGTTGCTTCTCGCCGGCTGGGGAGGTATCCCGGCAGTAGAAATACGTCTTCTGCCAATGTTTGACATGGGAGCTGAGACCCAGAGTCGGCATGAGGGAATTTTTCCTCCTCTGGATGGAGACTCCTCCACAGACTAGGAGGGCCCCATCGCCGCTCTCTCGGCACGGCTTGCATTGGAATAACTCGAGGAAACGGGCAAGATTTGGAGGAATGCATAGATATGACTCGCACAAGATGATAAAATGAGTGATATTGAGCATAGAATTGGGACCTACGTCGAACACCCGGAGCTTGTAGTGCTCTAGCAGCTCGCGGAAGAAAGGGTGACCCGGGGGGCGGAAACCCCGGATCACATGCTCGGCGAAGACTACCACTTCGTCAAGACCCGGAGTGGGCCGGGTCTCCTCCCCAGGCACCCTTCAGTGGATATCCTCCCGGGCGGGCAGAACGCCCGACTCTGCGAGCTCATCCAGCTTGGCCTTGGTCACGGTCGATCTCGCCCAGTTGGCAGAGATCGATTGACTCGGCTTTGCCTTACCGGCCGGCTGTTTCCCCTTCACCTTGGCACTGGCTTTAGGAGCCATAGGAGTGGATCTAAAAAGAAGACAAAGTGCAGAGTATAAACAACTTGAGAACCGGAAATGACAGTTATCCGACTTGGTAAAGAATACTAGCACAAAATTTCGGCTGATTGGATCTAGGCAGAAAAATTTATGGGAAAAATTGTGACAACAAGTGATGAAGTTGTGCTGTGAGGTGCGCAATTAGGCCTAAACCAGGCATTACCTATAGAAGAGCAAGCTACGGCGCGTTCAACTAGTAAGGAATAAGAAAAGCATCTAAGAACAAATATAGATCTTATCCACTCGCGAGAAATCAGAGATTGAATCTAGGGAGTTGAAGGATCTTACATGTGGGATCTAGGTGGAAGCGCGGCGGCGGCGGATGGCTCGATGGCGGCAACCCCTAGGGTTCACCGATGAGCCGCTTGAGGGCGCGGCGGCGTTGCGGGCGCGGGCGCGGAGGACGGACGGCGGCGGCTTGATCCGGTGACGTGCGCACGGACGGACGACGGCGGCTGGGTTCGGGTAACGCGCTCGTGGGCGGCGCGGTGGTGTGAGCTCGAGCTTGAAGGTGAAGACGCCGAGAAGAAGTGGAGATGAAGAGGCAGGGGAAATGAGGATTGGATCTGAGAAATGACCCCCGAGTGCTTATTTATAGGCGCAAGGAGGGAAAGTGCCCTGGAGTTGGGCGACAATCCCAAAATTTTTGGAAAAAGATGTTTAGCCGGATTTTCTGGGATAAGCATTGAAGGCGCCCGTTACGAGATATCCGGAAAAGATTGAAACAGATTGCAAGCGCGATATTCGGACTAACTAGCGAACGGAGCGAGCCGGGTCTTACGTGTTTTCTCGGAGTGTTGACCCGGGAAAACAATGTCTGACACGGGAAAAACCGGGTTATTATATGGACCGCCCACCGAGCTAGGCCTAGCTACTATCAAAGCATTCTAACCCGGAATTTTGTGGACTTGTGTGTTTGTTATTTTTGCAGGGAATAGCGTGCGCCTCGCGGTTAGTCCTACGAAGCCCAAGCTATTCTGGGGACTACTGATGGAGGGATGATAACCCGGTAGGCTAACGTCAAGGTGTAACCCGGCCCGAAGGGAACCGTGCAAGACCCGGCTAGAGGAAAAGGAGTTTCTAGAAATCCCAAGAAGGAGCGCAGGCCCAGTAACTCGGCCTTCGGGGTTGCTGTTAGGAAACTTAGGGTTTGTGTTTGGAAGCCAGGGAGCCGGGTAAGATATAAGCCGGCTCCTAGGGTTAGAGAAACAGAACTTGATCAGATATTTGAGTATCCTTGTAATACGAGAGCTGATATTGTAACCCTAGATCGGAGACTCGGCGACTTAATTGCCAGAGCTACCAGATCGATTGATAACATGATTTCCCCTGAGCTAAACCCTCTCCCAAACACCAGAGTCGAATTACCCCAAGATAAGTTACCCCTGGTAACGTCTGCCGTGATTATCCCACGACAGTTTTTGTCTCTATGCATGATTATGGCCATTATTGCTCTCTTAATTTGTCGCATCTAGTCTTTGGTAGCCTCCACCATACCTATCTACATGTGGTATTTAACCGCCACTCGAAGTAAATTTCTCATGTGCTACCATTAAAACTTTTTTTCAAAATTATTCCTTTTTTGTGCCACTGTTTTAGCTCATGAGGACGTAAATAGAGAATCTTTATCTCACTTGTTGATTGGACTTTACACACCTAGACTAGTGGCATATCCGCTTATCCAAAATCATAGAAGAGCTGGCAGCAGGCTGCCTAGCTCCAAAATTGGTTACTATAAATTCTCTTCACTATTTTTGCCCCTGATTTATCAGTCAAAGCATAGTTGTGTAAACAAAAGAGAAGATGGATGGCCTTCTGACCCTAGTTGTGTCCTTCAATGGGAGCCACTCTTATAAAGTCTAGTTGGCTTGTGACATGCGGTATTTTCTACTTAACATTCGTTGACATAAGCATACACCTCTCTAAAAAATGTTTTCAATACCTTTGTTTCATAAAATAAAAAGCTCTAGCACATGAGTTAATCCCTGCTTCCCTCTGCGAAGGGCCTTTCTTTTACTTTTCTGTTGAGTATCCATCTTCTAACTTTATGCACAAATAAGAGAGCGTAGTTGCCATTCTGAGCTTAATGTGCATCAGCCCCAAAGATTCTTATTGATTGATTCATGATGTGTTATTGCTTGCTCTCAAATTATTTGTTCTAGTCATCCACTTGAACTTTGAAGGTGTACTGGCATTTATGTTTTGCCCCACTTTTAAGGACGAGCGAAATATCACTTCGCTAAGTTTTCTTTATGCTCAAAACAAACGTATAATTTTCAAGTGCATTATTATTCATGATCTTTTATTTGTGTTACTTTTCATGATGCAAAGTGATTGCTAAGTTTCATTGTTAGAATTATATCTATCATGCTTGTGTTTAAAATACTATGATCTCAGCTTACATATGCTTTTACAATTTAGATGATCAAGCTTATGTTGGTAGCATGTCACCTCAGAAATTATTTTGTTTTTTTCGTTTTACCTACTCGAGTAAGAGTAGGAACTAAGCTTGGGGACACTTGATATGTCTCAAACGTAACTATAATTTCTGATGTTCCATGTTGTTTTCATGCCATATGCTACATGTTTTCTATACTATTTATGTTATTTTTTTATGGATTTCCTAGCACTAACCTATTGACAAGATGACATATAGCCAGTTCCTGATTTTTGCTGCTTTTGGTTTCAGAAAAGTTTTTCTGAAAATATTCTCGGAACTAGACGAAACAAAACCCGGGACCTTAGAAATCTGTCATGTACACGGTGTCCGTAGGGGACCCTGAGGGGGGCCCTGGAGGGCCCACACCATAGGGTGGTGCAGGTCCCCCTGGCCGCACCACCAGGTGATGTGCCCCCCCTGGCCACCCACCGACATTGCCCTTTCGCCTATTTATACTTCTTCCTCGGGAAAACCTAAAGACTGGAGCCTTTTTCCATGAAAAGTTCTCTAGCCGCCGTCATCGTCAACCCTAGTTCGAAAAGGGTTCTGAAGCTCTCCCCCAGCACCCTATAGGGAGGGGGGATTGTCACCGGAGGGCTCTCCATCACCATGCCTGCCTCCGGAGTGATGCGTGAGTAGTTCACACTTGGACTACGGGTCCATAGCAGTAGCTAGATGGTTGTTCTCTCCTCTTTATGCCTCATGTTTAGATCTTGTGAGCCTCCTAACATGATCAAGATCATCTTATTGTAATGCTACATGTTGTGTTTGCTGGGATCCGATGAATATTGAATGCTATGTCCAGTGCTTATTAATCTATCATGTTCTTTCATGTTTATGTTATTTATGATCTTGCATGCTCTCCGTTACTAGTAGATTCTCTGGCCAAGTTGATAGTTTTAACTCCAAGAGGGAGTATTTATGCTCGATAGTGGGTTCATGCCTCCCTTTCACTCACGCTCGAGTGACTGAAATGTAACGGGGTGGGGGATGTGTTGTTTCCATTAGGGAGAAAACAACGATGTTTACATTGTTTACATTACACACTTTTCTAAATGCAATTATCTGTTGCTTGCAACTTAATACCAGAGGTTTTATTAGATTGCGCTCCTAGGGTGAATTATTAGTAATAGATGTAGTTGGATAACAGTCTATGAATTATGTTGTAATGCCCGCATGAATCACATAGTAATCATCATGTCATGTATATGCACTACGGTGCAGCCTTTATAGCAGTCAATTGCCCAGCTATAATTTGTTTACCCAGCATGTTATCTATCTATTTTGGAGAGACAACACTAGTGAACTGTGGACCCGGTCCATTTCTTTACACTGATAATACAACCACTGTTTTCCTACCGCAATTACTGTTTTTCCTCTCATTCATTGTCATCATTGTTCTCTTTCATTTACTGCAAACAAGTACTATTTTCCACACTATACATCTAATCCTTTGTGTTAGCAAAATCTGTGAGATTGACAACCTCACTGTTTCGTTGGGGAAAAGTATTTTAAATGTGTTGTGTAGATTCCACGTTGCTGCTGAACTGGTACTGCTCTGTGCCAACATCAGCTTCCAACAACCTTCAGAAGTGATTTCTTTCTCCTACTGGTCGATTCAACCTTGATTTCTTTCTGAGGGAAAACTTGCCGTTGCACTCTTCATACCTTACACTTGGGGTCTCCCAACGAGCGTGTGTTCACCCTCCATCACTCTTTAACTCGTACATTACTTGATTTCCCTCCATGCTTACCTAAGGAGGATGGGTGCTATATTGATAAATGTGATGATCCTATGGATTATTATGAAATACCCATGTTTGATGAACTTGATACTCCCTACAGATGTAATGACCTCCAAGACTCAATAGAAAACAAAGAGAAACAACTTGATACTTTGACTACTGTTATTTATAATAATCCTTGCTATTTTGATAATCTTATGATAATCCTCTATTTGTTCCTACTATTGATATGCATGATAATGAAGATTGTTTCTTAGAAATTTTGTATGATAATGCTTTAGATGATGGTCTTATGTTACGAAATGATATAAATTATAATGCTACTGAAAATATGATTGGAGAGGTCTTCACTTTAGCTAGAAGGAATCCCATACCTTTGGAGAGTGATCAATAGTATTGTTACAATATTGCTAAAAGTGGGTTGGAGGAGGTCATGATTTTAAATTTTGATCCCACTATTTTGGAGCTTGGTATGAATTATGTGCTTATATATCATGAAAAACGTGATTTGTGTGATAGTTATATTGTTAAGTTTGTTCATGATCCTACTGAAAATTATTATGAGAGAGGAAAATATGGTTGTAGGAATTTTTATTTTTCTAAAACACATTTCTCTATGTTGAAAGTTTTGAAGGTATTCTTGTTTTTCCCACCTATGCCAATTGATTTGTGCTTTTGTGATTTATTTGTTTAAAATATTCCTATGCATAGGAAGTGGGTTAGACTGAAATGTGTTTCTCATTTTTTTCCCGATGCTCTCTTTTGCTTCAATTCTTATTTCTTATGTGAGCATCTTTGAAAAAAAATACTGAGCCTATCTAATGGCTATAAAGAAAGAGCTTTTGGGAGACAATCCATTATATTTTTGTTTTCAGTTTTCCATTTTTTCTTGGAAGTTTTTACCTCTGTAACAACCGCTCCTTATCCTTTTTTATTTTGTTTGTGTGCCAATAGTAACCTCTAATAGAGAGGTAGTGTGATTTGGGGAAGTTACTGTCCTGAATCGGATTTATGTGCTTCCACCAAAAAACTTATTTCTCTCAAACAGAACGTCAGATTTCTTTGAAAAAATGGACACATGCCTCAAGTTGTTATCTAACTCTCATTAGTTTAGCACTTTTTTATTTGAGCAAAAGAATATTTTCGGAAAAAATCATCTTTACCTCATGTTCTGTTTTGACAGATTTCTGCCAATATTTGCATTTGCCTCTTAATCTTTTTATTTTGTGTTCTTTCAGGGGGGAGAGCCTTAAAATAAGTTCTGAAATTAGCTAATGTTTCAATTGAGTACTTGACATGTGTTGAAACTTAACCAAGTGGATTTATTATTTTGATGCAATAACGTGTTGTGAGAAGTTTTAGGTGGAGGAAGTTTTGAAGTGCAGGGAGAGAAGGATGACGTGAGAAGATGAAGGATGGAAAAAAGCTCAAGCTTGGGGATGCCCTTCTCACCCCAAGACATATCCAAGAAATATAAGCATCAAAGCTTGGGGATGCCCAAGGCATCCCCTTCTTCACCAACAAAAATATCAGGTTTCTTTCAAAACACTATATTTTTATTACTTCACATGATATGTGGTATTCTTGGAGCGTCATTTTATTTTGCTTTCAGTTTTTCTTTCTATAATAAATGGTTGGATCCTAGAATTTTAGTTTGGAGAGAGACACGCTCCGTTTTTATTGTTTAGAACACTCTAGTTTTCATTCTTATTGTTCTATGAGTATTCAGTTTTTGCTAGTAGTGTGTTTAGCTCTTATTTTTCACTCGATTTTTGTTCAGAGCTTGTTGGTTTGCTTTAGTTATATAGTATTACCTCTCTGGTCTTTAATGATTATTTTCTTTGGGAGTTGTTTCAAATAAGTTGATTGGTGTTGGATAAGAGTAAAATATTTCATGCTTATAGTGGTGCAATAGAAAGCTTGTTTTTACTGTAGCTTAAACTTTGGAATGTCATGTTAGATGTTATTTTAATTGTGTGCTTAGTAGTATATGATGTATCACGACTAGTCTCAATTAACTGAGAGTGCTTAATGTGCCATTGAAATTAAATCATGTGTTGTTTTTTTTATCATATTCAAGCATGTTATTGTGGTATTATCATTTGATGATTTGTTTGGGTTGACTTGGCGCATGCTCACACCATGTTATGACTATAAACCAATCACCTTTATCCTTGATGATCATTTAGTTTTTGACTTGTAACATCCATTCATCCTTTGATTAGTAATGTTTTGTTGCTATCCATGATTATGGCCTCATTGCTCTCTTAGTTGGTCGCTCCCAGTCTATTGGTAGCCTTCACCCTGTACTGAGTATGAGCTCTACTCGTGCATCCAACTTCCAAAAACCAAATTTATTCCAATGTGTCCACCATACCTACCTATATGTGGTATTTCACCGCCACTTCAAGTAAATTTCTTGTGTTCTACCTTTATAACCTTCAAAATTATTATACATGTTTTGTGTTCCTGTTTTATCTCATGAGAAAGTATTAAATGTTTATTATTTCTTCATGTTTGATGGCTTCACACTTTTACTATCATGCATAATGATCTACTCCCTAATATTGCAAAAAGAGCAGGCAAATGGTGCCTAGCCCACAGAAGATAAGCTACAACAATAATATCAAATCTCCTCACACTATGGAGTTGAGAAATTATGGACTTAGCTTGTAGAAACAAAGGAGAATAGGAACGCTATCGTTGGCTCTATGGGATCTGCTCTTGAAGCCACTAAACATGAAAAGATGATAAGTCATTTAATAGCATTCGTTGACCGACATACACCTCTCTCAAAATTATATTTTTGATACCTCTGCTCTATTAAATAAAAAGCTCTAGCACATGAGTAATCCCTGCTTCCCTCTGTGAAGGGTCTTTCTTTTACTTTTATGTTGAGTCTTCACCTTCTTACTTTATGCACCAGTTAAGAGAGCGTAGTTTTCATTCAGAGTATAATGTGCATAGTTCCAAAATTTATTATTGATTGATTCATGCTTATGGTATTGCTTGCTCTCAAACTATTTGTATCTAGTCACCATTTAAACTTTGAAGGTGTCCTAGCATTTATGTTTTGCTATTTCATGAAGGACAAGTTGGATACTACTTTATTATGTTTTTATTTATGATTGAAACAAATGTATTAACTTCAATGTATTATTGCTCATTGTAAATTATTTGTGTTACTTTTCATGTGCAACATAGTTGCTAAGTTTACATTAGTTCAAATAATATTTATCATGCCTTTGTTCAAGTACTTTGATCTCACCTTACGATGATTTTACATAACATTGATCAAGATTTTGTTCGCTTCATGTCACCTCAAATATGACTTTGTTATCACCTACCAACTCGACGAAGAGTAGGAGTTAAGCTTGGGGATGTTGATACGTTGCAAACGTATCTATAATTTTTGATGCTCCACGCTTGTTTTCTATCCAATGCCTTTATGTTTTCTGCATGTTTTTACATGTTTTACTTCATTTTCCGAATGTTTTCATGCACTGGCCTATTAACAAAATGCCCTATGGCAATGTCGTTTTATGCTGTTTTTGTATTTCATAAAAGTTCTTAAAGAAATATTCTCGGAATGGGCTAAAAATCCACGGAGTTTAGTTTTTACCCGGAACAAAGACAAAGAACGAAGGAGACCCGAAGGGATGCCCTGGGGTCCCCAGAGAGGTACCAGGCGTGGGCCCACCTTAGGCCGTGCCTCGGGGTCCCCTGGCAGCCCTCGCCACCTCCTCGCACCGCCTCTTCGCCTATAAGTTGCCCTTAACGCTAAAAACTTTCGGGACAGAGATATTTTCCAAGAAACATACAGAAAGGTGTCGTCACCTCAAAAGTCGAGGTTTTAGCACATAACACCACTTGTTAGAGATTCTTTTGCACAGAACCACAACCACAAATATTTTTTTGCACAAAACACCAATGTTTTGTGCAATCAGTTGCACATAACACATAACTCATAATTAGCAGTATTTTATAGCAAATTGGTCAAATCTGGCCCACTGTAAGGAGATATAGCCCAACCTGGATGAGGACCTCCCCGTCCCCGGCGGGATGGTGACATGGAGGTGCTTGACCACACATATTACATGGCCCAAATCAGACTTGTGGCGCGTCTCCACGAGGCTGACACGCCATGGTATCCTGACCGCGGGCATTGCACACCCCAACACGTGCCGGCAGTGCTGCACTAGACGCGTCCACCGATTTTACTAGCAGGACACGCTAATGCACGGTGGTGACGGTGTTCAAGGGCGAGGCAGGTTCGACCCTCTGTCCCCGAAGTGGTACCGCCTACCCTACGTGCGCTCCTCGCCATCGGCAGCCCACATGTTGGCAGGAAGTTGTGTCTCGAGTTTGATGCGTAAGAGACAAACCGTAGGACAAGTGTACAATTGGGTTAATTTAGTGTTAATCTCTACACCCACGATTTATGTGTTCTATGCAAGTTATTACACCAAACATTGGTGTTTTGTGAAAAAAAAATCTTGTTGTGGTTCTCTGCAAAAGAAGCCCCAACAAGTGGTGCAATGTGCTAAAACCTCTCAAAAGTCCAATCTAGTGCTTCTGCAGCCCTGTTTCAGCACCTTGCCGGAGGGGGAATCGTCACTGGAGGCCTCTTCATCGCCATGATTGCCTCCACGATGATGTGTGAGTAGTTCATCTCGGGACTACGTGTCCATAGCAGAAGCTAGTTGGTAGTTATCTCCGTTATGCCTCTATGTTTAGAGTCTCATGAGCTGCCTCACATGATCGAAACCACAGTTATGTAATTGTGCATGATGTGTTTGCTAGAATCCGATGAACCATGAGATTATGATTATTTTGTTCATGTCAAACTGATATGCTTCACTTATATCTATAGAGAATTTCAACTTTATCTTGCGATACTCTTCGGTGTTTATGATTACCTTGGCCCCGTAGTTATTTTCAACTCCAAGAGAGGGTTTATATGCTAGATAGTGGGTTCATGCCTCCCTGACATCTATGCTCGAGTGATAGAAACATGACGGGTGGGGGATGTGTTGCTGCCACTAGGGAGCAAACAGCAGTGCTCTTGTCTACGGACGAGAACCATTGCTTACATTACGTATTGTACTTAATCCAATTGTTTGTTGCACACAAAGAAATCACTTTGTTGCTGCAACTTAATACCAGATAGATTTGCTCGATAGTTTTCTTGAGGTGGACTATTAGATATGGATGCATGCTGGATAGCGGTCCATATGCCTTGACATAATGCCCAGGATGTTAGAACGCGTGGACTATATCTCGTCATAATAGTATTGTTATACGTTCATGATTTGTCAATTGTCCAGTTGTAATTTGTTCACCCAACATGTTTATTTTCTTTGGAGATACACCAGTAGTGAAACTATCGCCCGTGGTCCTATTTTCCTTATTAATACAACCGTCTTTCAAGCACTTTCATTATTGTTTCCTTGCAACATCGTTTTTTTACTTTTATTGTTTTTCATTACTCTGTACATTTAATTCTCTAGTTTTCAGCAAGACGAGAAGACTGATGATACGTCATACACGTATCCTTAATTTCTGATGTTCCATGTTGTTTTCATGTTGTTTCCTACATGTTTGCTATACACTTTATGTCATTTTTATCGATTTTACGGACTAACCTATTGACAAGATGCCACAGAGCCAGTTCCCTATTTTCTAGTTGTTTTTAGTTTCAGAAAAGTTGTTCTCGAAATATTCTCAGAATTGGAAAATCCATCCGGAAGTCTTAGAATTCCCGAAGGTTCCACGGAGCCCCGAAGAGGCCTGGATGGGGGCCACAGGGGGGCACACCATAGGGTGGCGCGCCCCCTGGCCGCGCCTGGGGGTGGTGTGGGCCCCTCAGGCCTCCACCGCCTTCGTCCTTTCGCCTATTTATACCCCCTGATACGTCAACCCTAGAAATATACCACTTCCTCCTGAGAAACACCCGAGGCTGTCGTCATCGTCATCCCAAGATCGGGAGGGTTCTGGAGCTCTCCTCGGCACCCGGCCGGGAGGGGAATTCATCAACGGAGGGGTCTACACCACCATGCCCTCCTCCGAAGTGATGCGTGAGTAGTTCATCCCTGGACTACGGGTCCATAGCAGTAGCTAGATAGTTGTCTTCTCCACTATGTACGTCATGTTTAGATCTCGTGAGCTGCACTACATGATCGAGATCATCTTTATGTAATGCTACATGTTGTGTTCGCTGGGATCCGATGAATGTTGAATGCTATGTCTTCTGATTATCAATATAGCATGTTATCTTCATACATATGTTATTTATGATCTTGCATGCTCTCTATTATTATTAGATGCTCTGGCCAAGTAGATGCTAGTAACTCCAAGAGGGAGTATTTATGCTCGATAGTGGGTTCATACCTCATTTGCACTTGTGCTCGAGTGACAGAAACGTGACAGATGGAGGATGTGTTGTTTCCATTAGGGAGAAAACAAAGGTGTTTACTTAGTTTACATTGTTTACATTACACACTGTGCTTACTGCGATAATCTGTTGCTTGCAACTTAATACCCAACGTTTGTTAGGATGATATTCGGAGGGTGGGTTATTAGTCATAGGTGCAGTTGGGTGAGAGTCTATGTATTTTGTTGTAATGCCCGCATGAATCACATAGTAATCTTTATGTCTTGCATATGCACTACGGTGCAGCCTTCATTTCTGTCAACTGCCCAGCTGTAATTTTTTCACCACCCATGTTATTTATCTTCTACGGAGAGACACCACTAGTGAAGTATGGACCCCGGTCCATTTTCTCATTCTGATAATACACACACTGCTCCCATTGTTTTCATACTGCTACTACTGCTTTCATACTGTTCTCATACTATTTTCCACACCATATGTTTAACCTCTTTGTCTTCAGCAAAACCGATGAGATTGACAACCTCACTGCTTCGTTGGGACAAAGTGATTTGATTGTGTTGTGTAGGTTCCACGTTGCTGCTGAACCGGTAGTGTGCCCTGCCATCTTAGCTGCATCAACCTTCTGAAGTTACTCCTTCCTCCTACTGGTCGATTCAACCTTGGTTTCTTTCTGAGGGAAAACTTGCTGATGCACTCTTCATACCTTCCTCTTGGGGTCTCCCAACGAACGTGTGTTCACACGCATCAACTGACAACCTTCTCGAGAAGTTGGGGACAAGAGAGAGTTTGTGTGTTGTGTGCAGGTTCCACACTTGTTGACATGCCAGACAACAAGCAACCTTCTCTAAGTCTTCAAAGTCCCACTGCTCGATAAACCCTAGTTCCACAATTGGGGGAAATTTCTGCTAGACTACATCATACCTTCCTCTTGGGGTAACCTAACAAGCATGTGATCGTGTCTGAGAGCATCACATCTCCTTCCTCACATTCTAGAGCTATATCTCTATCTCCTTGAACTCTAATATTTCCTTTTGGATCTGGCATTTTCAGTCTAAGATAAACATATCAGGGTTTATGCGGTGACCCTTCACACCACTTCATGTGTAGTGCACAAGTCGTTGGCATAATACTCACGGAAGGACTTATCCGTGAATATTACATCCCTCGGAGTGGTACAACAGAAACATAGCAGGTCCAAGCAAAGCTATAGGATACAAACTTTCATTACAAAATCTCGAGAATCTATTTAATGAATCAAAGACAATCTCATGCAAATGAAACATCATAAGAAGCAAATCGAAGCTCCAAGCTGGAGAATAACTCTAGCTCAGAACTAATTCACTACGGCTGAAATGAGCCCTAATCTATGGCTTGTGAGAATCTAAGTCCAGGAATAAACTCCACCTACACCTTCATAGCTTCTCATCCACTGGCGTTGTTGATGACAATGCTTCATCGGATATCTAGTATAATACTCCTCCTAGCTTCATGAGAGAGCGATGGATTCCCGATGAAGACTTTCCTTAAGGCTTCAACTCCAAGCAGGGGGTCAAACGGGAACGAATGATTAATGAGCGTTACTCAACAAGTTCATGATATACAGTGGGTAGTTTGATGCACTAACTACAGCTTTAGACTCGAAAGAGTCATAAGCTAATGCAAGGTTTTTGCAAATCGTTCTTCAAGAGGTTGCCTTTAATATTGAAAACTATGCTTGCCAAATCATCGTAGGGGATATAACTTCATGGAGTTCCTTTCCTGTAGCATTCGCAACTCCTTCCCGGAACAGGGGGATAACATGTCACATCATTTAACACTCGGCATAGGTGCGTTACTTTACCCATAGGCGATCAAGACCATGTTGCACAACCAGCTCGAGTTCCTGTCCACGCCCACATAGGTGTGGGGCCCGTTTGTTGATCCAAACCAAACCATGCTTCTCCGCAAAACACATGCCCACCCATTTCTGTCACGCAGGTTTAACCCCTGATTCTACCCCTCACGATAGATATCTAGGAGCCCCGGGCAGACCATCATAGTCCCCCAGAGTTCGTGGGAATTAAGGGATCCCACCCTGTTGGAACGCGTAGAGATAAACGAAAACTTTTTCCTACGCGGTACTTCCAAGATCTAGCCGAGGTAGAATGCCACGATGATTACCACTAGACGCGCGGTTGCGGATTATCGGTGAAGCGCGTCGGGGCAGTGCAGTCCCACGATCCGGTCCGGCCGATCCAATCCCTCGAACGTCGAAGTGCTGAACGGACAGCACCTCTGCCGGTATCCACACGTACGAGGAGGAGCTCCGACGGCAGACTGCTAAGTCTGGTGCGACGGCTGGACTGAGTGGGGCTAGGGTTCCCAACGCATGGGAGAGTGGACTAACGCGCCCGCTGGGCAACCTGCGCCCCTCTTTATATAGCGTATGTTAATGGGGTTCACAACACTTGTGGCCCATTCCCTCTGTGAGTCCGACTCACAAAACCAGTCCATTTCCGGTTCGGGTCCAACCCGACCAATACTTGCTCCCGCTCTTAAGTGTGCGACCCTGCAGGCTCATGGCGACTTGGACACGATTGGAGTCCTACTCTCAATCGATCAATCGGTAGTGGCTCCTAGCAGAACGTGCCGACTCCCAAGTTCCATTGAGTCATGACGACATTCCTTTCAATGTGATATTCATCTTAGTCCTTTTGCCTCACGATATACCTTGTCGAACTATAGGCGATTTATCGTCATCCCTAAAATAGTTCAACTCTCTTCTCGATCCGTGATATGTGATTCACCTGACTAACTCTTAGTCAACAGACACAGTTAACACTTAACTGAGTTGCGCACGGCCATGCTTCCTGAATCATATCACTCGAGAGGGCCCAGAGAATATCTCTCCATTCGGAGGTGCAAAATCCCATATTGATTATCCACATCACGCAGCTTGCTTCTCATTCGACCCGAACTCTGCCTTTATAGTTGCCTTGTCACAGAACAACGTTTGACATAACCTAAGTCGGTGATCCACAACTCGGATTGTGCGACAACCTCAGGTCTAAGGATTACATTGATTGAGACATGCAAATGACGACTTGATCGTTGCATCTCAATGTGGGTCAGTCCGACTTGCTAAACTCTTTAGCCAAGTCCGTGAACGTTGGAATGGCATCACCATGCCCATGACAAGTGGAACCGTGTCAACAGCCAACACTCACATTAGTCTAGGGTGTGTGTCTAGCACAACCTAAATGACCAAGGACAATTTAGTATGAACAACATGAATATATAGTTCCACAATCGAATCACATATTCAATGATATATATCAGATGTTCAAAACAAGGACAACTTAATAACTTTATGAATACAGTGGGAATTACATCATACATGATTGCCTCTAGGGCATATTCCCAACACACCCATGTGCATGTAGTTTCACAAGACCTACAACGTACGGACCTGGAAGCCGTTGACATGTGAACGGGAAAAGATCATAGCTGGGTTACTTGCCCCATACAAGACCCATGGTTAACGCGGTATTTACGGCGCACCGAGCTCTGACGGCATTTGTTGTTAAGTCCTAGGTAATACTTTCCCATGCAGATGGAACTTTCCTTTGATCTATTCATCTTACCATGGTTCCATCTGCCCACCAAACAGAACACTACCACTCGGGTAGCCATTCAATTAGTCATATTATTATAAAAATAGGATCATGCATTCTTTTAGGAATAAGGTGGTAATATGATAGGGTTTTGCAAATAGTTCTTTAGGAAATACTGCAAAGGATATGAGCAAGTGATGAACTTTCCTGAGATAGAAATAACAATAATCCATGTATTCAGGTTCGAGGGTTGCGTGGAAATCCCGAGATCTGAAAGATAGCAAAGTAGTCCCAGTAAGGACTACTGAAAACACTGTCAAGATGATACATGCATAGTAATGAGATGCATCGCAAAATACCCTAAAAATACCCCAGCTTGCAAGAGTAAGCTACGCTCGATATGATACTAAGATCACATTTGTTTTAGGTGACTTATGGTTGTTTCATTGCTTGTGGTGATGATGTTGTTACTTCTTTTATACTTTCATGTGTTTCACCTTTATTTAACAAACAATTTTTATCATGTTTAAATTATAAGTATTTATTGCATGGTTAATCAATAAGATAATATCACCTTGAAAACATCTTTCGAAAGATAACAAACAAGTTTTCCTTTTAATTTGATAAAATGTGTAAAGCTAAAACAAAGGAACATAGTTGAAAGTGAGTGTATAACACAATAAACTCTAGCATCTTGTAATTACATGTTTAGAAATATATAGCTTTAATTCCTTAAGACACCCTAACAATTGCAATAAAGTTGAAATGCCCATGGTATGGCATTTCATAACCTTCATGTTTGAAAAAATACGGTTATGAGTTCATTTGTTATAAACATGGTTCAATGTTGTTTGAACCAATATGATTTGGATACAATTGTTTTGAAATTGATTTTATCTTTAATTTGGTATGTTATTTGAATTTTTCTGAAAATATTTGAATAACTTTTTGTTTCCTAATTTTAAATGAATTAAATGGATATACAAATATTTCTCAGTTTAAAACTTGTTCAAATGATTTTGAAAACAACATAAATAAGTTGCATTTGTCTTTCTAAGCATTTTGGTATATAAATTTTATTTTCTGAATTATTGACTTTTTCATCAATTTTCTTAATTTTAAATGAATTAATTTAAATTAAAAAAATGTTTAAATTTATAGTTCATCAAACATTTTTGAAAAGTTTATAAACATTTAGATTATATTTTTTCTAAACAAGATTATACTTTATTTGTATTTTTCTGATAAGGGAATTAAATGTTATTGACTTAATAAGATTATGGATTATTCTATTATTTTTAAATTGACAGGTGGGGCCCACCTGTCAGTTTAATTTTAAATAAAAAATTAAATGAAAAAGAAAATATAAATCCTCCTGACATCATGTTGACGCCAGGGTGATGTCAGCACGGAGGAAATCCTCCCTGTTGAGCTACAATCTCGCAATTTGCTTCGAATTAAGCCAATTCGTTGATACTACGGGATAGAGGATGACTTGACGAATCTAGGGGTGGAGGAGTACTAACAAAATGGTCACCGGAACATCACCAGTGGCGAGCTCACGCTGCGGCGGTGGCAGCAGCTCGGTGACAACACACTAGGATGCATGGAAAATCAGGAGGAGGAAACATACATGCTCACCGGAACCTCAGGAACACAGGGAGACCGGAGGTGAGGCGAGGTGTTATCAGAATTGCCGGTGACAACAAGAAACACGGCGATGGTCGTGGCATATGTGGGTGGGGAATTGTAGTGCTACGGGGCTTCCCAGCTCGCGTGGCTTCACGAGGAGGTCGAGTAGGAACTGGCGCATCTCCCTGTGGTCCAAATCTATCCAGAGGTGGTCGGACTCGACATCGATGAGCGGTGGCCGGAATACTAGGGTTAGGTTTTCATTTCCTTTTCTGGAAGGAGACAGAGAGGAACTGCGAGGGAGAGAGAGGAGAGGTAGAGAGCAAGATGGAGAGGCTCTCCTTCTTCTTATTTTCGTGGAACCGCCGAGCAGGAGGTGGCAGTCACCTTGCCACCGCAACGATCTCCTATGCCTTCTGGCAGAAGAAGAAGAAATATGACTAGAAATGGGATTTTTTATAACCCCCTGAAAGTTCTGTGATTCACAAAGTATCCCTTCTAGTATTGAGAAGTAAAAGGAAATCATTGTTTTCTAGGCCTTTTGCCAACAGAAAAATTATTAAAAATCATATTTGTAATCTGTGTCAAAAATGAAACCTCACCATGTTTTGTTTTCGTGAAATTGAATAATATTTGAATTTTAATCTTGGGTGTTCAATTTAAGTGATTTTTGTTATTTCTTCAATTTAAATTTCGAATGGATTTAAAATTTCTTTAATACATGCTATAACATAAACACACACAACAAACATGTTGTGTCCAAAGTGGTGTGTTTAAAATAGGATAATTTTTATACAAGTCTTATAGGAAAAAATTTGTAAAACTACTTAGTAGTGTTTTTTATGCATTGTAGACAAAATCATCAATTATGGAATTTTATTTCAAGTCATGCTAAATGATTTTGATTGGAACATGGACTTGTTTTATCTTCATGTGTCTTTGTTATTTTGATAGTTGCAACTCTTATTAATTTTGGTTGACATTTCAATTAGGTGTGTATAACCATGTTTGCTATTTTAAGTACTTGATCAAGTGGAAAACATGAGTGGCTTTGGAATCTTATTTGTTTGTTTGCCACTCAGGTTCCAAGTATGGTGATTATCCCATATTGGTTTTAGAACATGTAATCATTTTCATGGTTATGTATGGATGAATTTTTGTTATTACCTATTTGCCTTATTATGAGAAGGATTTGGAAAACAAGGTATAAGCGTGTTACCATCTACCTCAACATAACATAAGACATTTGAATGCAATGGCTTGTTATTATTTCTTCCTTGATAATTGTTTCCATTAAAGATATTATTATATGTTCCTCATCTCTCATGAGATTGACAAGGCACAGAGGTTCTAAGTTCTCTAATATTACCTAATGATTCACTGGATAATTGCTTATCCTCTTTACCGAGGGAGTGTTGCTTCTTGTAGTATTCTATTTCCTGCAATAATCTTGTCTATAGTTGCCACTAGTCTTCAGGTACTGCTTTTGTCACTTGCAAGTAAGATCATCTCTTGGATTCCATCTTCAACTGTCTCACCCTTATGGTGAAGACAACCAATTACTCCAAGCAAAGATTTCTCTTAGATTATTATAAAGAAATGTAAGTGTATTTTAGGACATCAATTTGCCCTGTGCATATAGGAAAAATTTGTGTACAAGTTTGCAAGGCTTGTCCCCAAATTACTTTTCATATTCAAGTGGTTGAGATGTACTAGGTTATATGATCTTCTGTTTATTTCTGGATGACACTACACTGTTTGAGTATACAAAAGTGATTTGTTAACAAGGTTGCAAGACTTGTTACCAAACTACATCTATATCACAGGAACATTGGAATATCACACTATTTCAGGAGGAATTAATAAGATCAGATCTAGATATAAGGTTTTCCAAATACTCTTATGGTAGATTGGAACAGCGCTTCTAGAACACTCTAAAGAATCCTTCTGCGGGTCTTCTTGTCGGATTTCCTCCTTTCTTGTGGATTGCTTCTCTTGCAGAATGACTTCAGGAGGAAACAAGATAGAATGGTCTAGAAAAAATACCAAGATCTAGATTAAGAGTTAGTTCACGCTTTTACTCTCCTTCCATATACTTATCATTTTATTTACCATAGGATATGTACTTGTTTCATTATGATTGGTTTTACTTACCTTTCAATTAAATTCCTGTAATAGAGGTTATAACTTGTTTTTATTCATTACTGGTATCTAGAGATACTTTAGTTGTTCAATGGTAGATTTGGATAGGAATGTGGAGTGCTTATGGAATGATGACTTAAGATGGTATGTTGGTCATATATATACCACTTAGGGTTTTAGGTTCTCATATGCTCATATGTGGATCAGATATGTACATATTCCATAAATATGCTATTAACAATGATTAGGTCATTTCTCACATATGGTTTTGAGTTAATGCTTGTTTGTATCATTTATGTTATATAGAACTTTGGTTACTTACTTGTAAAGGTTCACTTAGTATTTGTGAGGTTATTTATAAAGGTGTTGTGGGAATGGATGATAACTTAGATGATTCTTTTTTTAATAAGGATATAAAATCTCTGTTGATGAGATTATTCAAATTGTGCATTACTAGTTTTTAGAAGTATGTTCATGAGTTATGGGTTTTGAATGCTCATCATACCTAGTTGAATTCAACCAAGTGACTTATATACTTGAGGTTAGGGTTGTTGAGAGTTAGTGTTGCTCATAACCAATTGTGGTTTGTGTAATCAGATGATTCGGTTTGTAAGATGCTTGTTATAAAGATCACTCAAAATGTACTCTTGACCAGATAATCTAAACCTATTTCATCATGTCAAGGGAAACATTAGTCACTTTGCTTCGTTTAAATTTTCACGCCAAAATTTCCTGTATTTTATTTTGATTCTTCTAACCTCCCAAACACTAGGATGTTACAGCCTGGCCATAAACTTGGCATAAGCTACGCGTCCAAACAAAGCATGATACAAACTTTTGAACTTGATAACTTCAAACACCAAAATCTTAGACGTGTAATTATCCATAGTCCCAAAAGCAACTTTAAGATAAATTCTTCCAATGGTCCGTGCTAACTTACCGGGGACAATCCCGTGAAATACAGTTGATGATGGTTCTAGTTGTTTCTCCTGCAAGTTCATCCTCTTGAAGGTATCATAATATAATATGTTTATGCTACTTCTGCCATCCATCAACACTTTATCTAGTTTATATCCGCCGACCTGTGGAGCTACGACCAAATAGACGCCTCCAGGATTGTCAACTCAAGGAGGGTGGTCTGCTCCAATCCAGGTTATGGGTTGTTCAGACTAGTTTAGCCACCTCGGTACTGCAGGGGGCACAACATTGCTGGCATGTTTCTATATTTTTCTGTCCCTTCTACATGAACCGGTTGTGAAAACGTGGTACTATCCCTGGCTAACCTATTTTGGATTGCTCTGAAAACCTGATTGGCCGCCTTTGTGAGGTCGTCCTTGAATCATCCCCTGGTTTCTTGCGCCTTAATGACCTGAACAATGATTTCCAGGTCCTGAATTTCGAGTTCCTTAGTTACCCGCTCCTCGATTTCCTGGGTTACCACCTGTGTTGTTTCTAGGTCCATGGTTATTTCCTCCCAAGAATGATTTGCTATTCTCCCGTTCCTGCTATGGCGAGGACAGGGGCCCTTCAATGCCTGCTGGGCCTGTGCAAAATTGTTTGGGCGAAAATGTTGTTGATTTCCTCGCAAACTATTTATTCTAGCACTGATTTTTATAAGTTGTATTTGTGTTGGTAATCAGGTTTGAGGTCCCTTAAGCATTCTTACGCTTGTTATTATTCTAGTTTTGATGATTCCCATTGTCATGGTTTGGGTTCTAGTTACCCTTGCCTCCGTTCGTTTTTCCTTTTCCTGATGTTTGTCATCTGAATCTACATCTTTGGTTTTATTAGACTCGGCATACTTGGTCATGACATCCATTAATTCACTCATGTCTATCACATATCTCTTGATTCATCCCAATTTATGCCTCGGGGGGGTCAAATTTACAGTTCCTCTCTAGGGCTATGACTGCTTGTTGGGCTATAATTCCAACCGATATGAGAATAATCTCCGTAACACGTCGTGACCAATGTTGAGTTGACTCTCCTTCCTTCTGGGGCAGTTTTCCAGATCTGTAATCGTCGTTGGACGTTTGCAAGTTCCTTCAAATTTTTGGATGAACTGGTCCTTTAACTCTTGCCAACTATTGATCGAGTTTGGAGGCAAATTATTTAACCAGGACTTTGCAGGCCTTCCAGCATCATACTCAAATACCTAGCGCACACATCATCACTCACTTCCAAAATCTATATAGCCATCTCATAACTTTCTATCTAGTCCATCGGTTCCATGTCCGCGGTATAGTTTGAAACTTTCTAGGGTCCCTTGAAATCAGTTGGGTTCTCTCGTTCCATATTGCTGGTCCTAGACGCTGAATTCCAATCCTTCCAGGCCCAGTAGCAGCCAGTACAACAATGGCTAGGTTCGAGGCTAGGGGCAGAATTGGTGCTTGTACATAGTCTGGAATTATGTTCTCAGTTCCCATCATCCTATGCCCGATGTGAATGATTGCTGGGGCATTTGAGATTGCATGTCTTGGCTGGACTCGCTCTGGCTGCTCCTTGTGCCGGTTTGCATTGCTAGACCCGACTGGGACAGGCGAGTTCCCGTGATGACTCCTTGCTGCTGAGTTACGGCTGTTGTATGGGGTTGAGCGAAGTCTATCCTGGTTGCTGTAATTGAACTGTTGGACGACCGCAGTCTGCGACATATCTATCGCCTTCATTGCTTCCACCCCCAACGGATTATTTGCGTCGATGGGAATTTGAGCCAGATTGTTCGTTGCTGCCCAGATATTATCAACTGGATTATTGACCTGACCTTCTGGCGTATGAAAACGCTTTGGTTGCTGAGGGGTCAGCTATGGAGTTGGGTGATAAACTAGATTCTGGACCGGTTTTATTGGTGGAGGATTTGGGATTGTGTCGGTTCCAGGTGGTGGTCCTGTAGGTCCGGCCCCTTCGGTCCCAATAGGTGTACTTGTTGGAGCCTGAAAAAGTTTCACCAGTTCAAAACAAGAGGATAGCCGTGTATGATGGCGTCTGTGTTGCAATGAAGCTAGCTCCCTCTACCGAAATCCCACATTAATTCCTTCTGCATAGAATCGAGCAATTTCCTGTTGGACATCTATGTAGGTTGCATATTTTTGTATCTCCTGGTGAACCCGAGTTAATTCTTGCCGAAGCCTTGCTATCTCTATGTTGCGTTGTTCTAGGTTCTCTGCTATAATTAGAATCGCAAGTAGTTCATTCAGCGAGTACATTGTTGCCATTAGTTCAAGCCTTGGCATTAATGGAGGTGGTACTACTAGTCCTGCGGGCCCGGGCCCTGATACTTCTAGCGCTCCTTGAACTTTACTCATGTTTCCTCCTAGAACTGGATCAACAATTACTTGAACTAGATTCTTATTAATTAGCATCATACCTTGGTTCTGTGCTGCGTTTATGGCCTACCATATAGACGGCCGCATCTTGAACTGGTTCCTGCAACCTCTCTAGTTCTTGTACCATGTCTCCTACTAACATGTCCCCGAAAAGCTGGTGGATAGAGCCGGTCTCATCGAGGTCATTGTTCCCGACCAAAGATTCTCGATCAGAGTGGACGATTGTAGCTTCTCCAAGAAGGGTACGTTGCATAGGAAACAAAAAATTTCCTACGCGCAATAAACCCGGAGGGGCAAGATCTAATCTAGGAGATGAAAGGTAACAGGGAGAAAGAGTCTTAGGATAACATACCCTCGAAGACTCTAAGTGTTACGAGACAAAATCTCCTTGTTGGCGTAGTCGTACTCACGCCGATCCCGAGCGAGAAGATGTGCACCGCAATCTGGCGGTGCCTCCGTGATCGGTCACACGTTCAGCTCGATGAAGACCTCCGTTCCCTCGATCCAGTGGGGTAGCGGAAGTAGAGGATCCCCCAGAATTCCAGCAGCACGACGGCGTGGCGGTGGTGAAGAATCCCACTGTTAGGGCTTCACCAAGCTGGAGACCATGGAATGGAGCAACGGGTGGAAAGGAAGGGAGGTGGGCAAGTGTGTGGAGAAGAGGGAGCGCTCACAATTTCCCACTTAGAAAATCCAAAGGTTTTTCTTTAATAAATAAATAAAACATTTTATTTCTTTATTTATATTTGTTAATTCCATTAACAAACATTTTCATATAGCACCTCGAATCATTTGTTAATTCTATTAACAACCATTCGACGAAAAACCCCTCGAACTATTTCAATTTTCCCCGAAACAATTTTGGTGCTATCCAAAACATTTTTCGATATTCCGTACCCTCTCAAATGCTTCGTCGAACCTTAAGTGTGTCACCCTAAGGTTCGTGAATAACATAGAAATTATCGAGACACCTCTCTGATCAATAATCAAGAGCGGGATCTGAAGATCCGTGATGATCCTATATAATCAACGATGACTCTCGTGATCGTGTAAACCATAAACGTCATAACTATTTCCCTTTTCTTGTGATATTTTACTTGTCCGAGATCCGATCATTGGTATCAACCATACCTAGTTCGATCTCGTTACCGACAAGTACTCTTTTACTCGTTCCGTGATATGGCATCCTTGTGATCTAGTCACGTGCTTCCAAGCGGCGTCGATGTGATATCACCGAGAGGGTCCAGAGTATATCTCTCCGTCATTTGGATGGAAAAATCCCACTCTTGATCCATGAGCGTCAACTAACACTTTCCGAATACCCAACGACACCTTTATAGTCACCCTGTTACGGTGTGCCGTTTGATGACATCAAAGCACCCTTCCGGTATTAGTGATTGACATGATCTCATGGTCTAAGAAATTAGGTTACTTCGTGTGTAAGACATAACAACATAAACTAAATGGCTTGATCATATTGTTATTCTTAGTTTGCGTTTATGTTCATCACATCATTCTCCTAATGACATGACCTCATTATTAACAACATCCAATGTTCATGATCAGGAAACCTTGATCATCGGTTAATCAACGAGCTAGTTAAAAGAGAGGCTTTACTAGGAACGATTGTTTGTGTTATTAATCACACATGTATCAACGTTTACGGTTAATACAATTCTAGCATGAGAAATAAACATCTATCATAAACTAGGAATAACATAAAAACACTTTATTATTGCCTCTCGGGCATATTCCCTTCAGTCTCCCACTTGCACTAGGGGCAATAATCTATATTACATAGTGATGAATCTAACACCAATAGATTTCTGGTGTTTATCATGTTTTGCCTTTGGGAGAGGTTTAGTCAACTGATCTACCACATTCAGATCCGTATGTACTTTGCAAATCTTCACATCCCCATCTGCGACATGTTCACGGATGGAGTGAAAACGTCGCTTGATATGCTTGGAATTCTTGTGAGACCTTGGTTCCTTAGCATTGTCTATGGCACCATTGTTGTCACAATAGATAACCATTGGATCCAGGACACTCGGAACCACACCTAGTTCGGATATGAACTCCTTCATCCAAACTGCTTCCCGTGTTGCCTCCGAGGCAGCAACATATTCCGCTTCTGTTGATGATCCCGCTACCACGGATTGCTTGGAACTCCTCCAGCTTACTTCTTCTCCATTCATAGCAAATACGTACCCGTATTGTGACTTAGAGTCATCCGGATCAGTGTCGGAGGTAGCATCGACATAACATCTTGCGACGGGCTCTTCTTCACCGCCATATACGAGAAACATATCCTTAATTCTTCTCAAGTACTTAAAGATATTCTTGACCTCCGTCCAGTATTCCAAACCTGGATCGGATTGGTACCTACTAGTCAAACTAATAGCATGTGCCACATCCGGTCTTGTACATAGCATGGCATACATGATAGAACCTATGGCTGAAGCATAGGGAATCTTATTCATTATTTCTCTATCTTCTGTTGTAGCTGGACATTGAGTCTTACTCAACATCTTCCTTGCAACATTGCTAAGAACACCTTCTTACTTTCTTCCATTCTGAACTTCTTCAAAATCTTGTCAAGGTATTTACTTTGCGAAAGTCCAATTAAGCGTCTTGATCTATCTGTGTAGATTTTGATTCCTAATATATAAGCTGCTTCACCGAGGTCTTTCATCGAAAAACTACTGTTCAAATAACCTTTTACGCTATTTAAAAGTTCTATATCATTTCCAATCAAAAATATGTCATCCACATATAGTACTAGAAATTCTACAAAGCTCCCACTCACTTTCTTGTAAATACAAGCTTCTCCGTATGTTTGGACAAATCCAAATCCTTTGATCACCTTATCGAAATTGAGGTTTCAACTCCGGGATGCTTGCTTCAGTCCATAAACAAAACGTTAAAGCTTGCATACCTTGTCAGCATCCATAGGATCAACAAAACCTTTGGGTTTCATCATATACAACTCTTCCTCAATGTCACCATTAAGGAACGCCGTTTTGACATCCATCTGCCAGATTTCATAATCGAAAAATATAGCAACTGCTAACATAATCCTAACTGACTTTAGTATCGCTACCGTTGAGAAAGTCTCATCGTAGTCAACTCCTTGAATTTGTCGGAAACCTTTTGCGACAAGTCGAGCTTTATAGACAGTCACATTACCATCCGTTTTCCTTTTAAAGATCCATTTGTTCTCAACGACCTTGCGTTCATTGGATAAGTCCACCAAAGTCCAAACTTGGTTTTCGTACATGGATCCTATTTCGGATTTCATGGCTTCAAGCCATTTGTTGGAATCTGGGCTCATCTTCGCTTCATCATACGTCGCAGGGTCATCACCTCCATCTACCATGAAGTTTAAGATGGGATCTCCATACAGTTCATGAGCTGTACGTTCCCTAGTTGACCTGCGAGGTGCGGTAGTTTCCTCATCTGGAGTTTCATGATTTTGATCATTAGCTCCCTCTTCAACTGACGGAGTCGGCACCGGAACAACTTCCGGCGCTGCGTTACTCGCCATTCGAAGAAGAGAAGGTTCAATAACCTCATCGAGTTCTACCTTCCTACTATTCACACCTTTCGAGAGAAACTCCTTATCCAAAAAGGATCCATTCTTGGCAACGAAAATCTTGCCTTCGGATCTGTGATAGAAGGTGTACCCTATTGTTTCTTTAGGTTCGAGTTTATCAGTTTGAATCTTCTTCACAAAAAAATCGCATCCCCAAACTTTTAGAAATGATAGCTTAGGTTTGTTTCCAAACATAATTCATACGGTGTCGTTTCAACGGATTTAGATGGTGCCCTATTTAAAGCGAATGCAGCGGTCTCTGGTGCATAACCCCAAAACAATAGTGGAAAATTTGTAAGAGACATCATAGATCGAACCATATCCATTAAAGTACGATTACGACATTGGGAAACACCATTACGCTGTGGTATTCCGCAAGGTGTGGGTTGTGAAACTATTCCACATTTTTTCATATGCATGCCAAACTCGTAACTTAGATACTCACCTCCACGATCAGATCGTAGAAATTTAATCTTTCTGTTACGATGATTTTCAACTTCACACTGAAATTCGTTGAACTTTTCATATGTCTCAGATTTGTGTTTCATTAAGTAAATATATACATATCTACTCAAATCATCTGTGAAAGTGACGAAATAACGATATCCACCGCGTGCCGATACACTCAATGGTCCACACACATCGGTATGTATGATTTCCAGTAAGTCTGTCGCCCGTTCCATAGTTCCGGAAAACGGGGTTCTAGTGATCTTGCCCATAAGGCATGGATCACATGTTTCAAATGATTCATAATCAAGTGATTCTAAAATTCCATCAGAATGGAGCTTCTTCATGCGTTTAACACCAATATGACCTAAGCGGCAATGACACATGTAAGTAGCAATATCATCATTCAACTTAATTCTTTTGTCATTCACATTATGAATATGTGTATCAATAATATCAAGATTCAAAAGAAATAAACCATTCTGCTCAGGTGTGTGACCATAAAAGATATTATTCATATAAACCGAACAACCATTGTTCTCAGACTTAAAGGAATAACGACTCTGCATTAAGCATGATCCAGAAATGATATTCATGCTCAATGCAGGCACCAAATAACAATTATTCAGGTTTATAACTAATCCAGATGGTAAGCGAAGAGGTAGCATCCCGACGGCGATCACATCAACTCTTGATCCATTGCCGACGCGCATCGTCACCTCATCCCTTGCTAGTGGTCGCTTGTTCTGCAGCTCCTGTTTTGAGTTACATATGTGAGCAACCGAACCAGTATGAGATACCCAGGCGCTACTTTGAGTACTAGTAAGGTACACATCAATAACAAGTATATCATAAATACCTTTGTTCACTTTACCGGCTTTCCTATCTGCTAGATATTTGGGGCAATTGCGCTTCCAGTGGCCAGTGCCCTTGCAATAAAAACACTCAGTCTCAGGCTTAGGGCCATACTTGGTTTTCTTCTCAGATGCAGCAACATACTTGCTACCCTTCTTGAAGTTTACCATTGGCTTGCCTTTCTTGAAACTAGTGGTCTTATTAATCATCAATACTTGATGTTCTTTCTTGATCTCCACTTCAGCAGTTTTAAGCATCGAGAGAAGCTCGGGAAGAGACTTCTTCATGCCTTGCATATTATAGTTCATCACAAAGTTCTTGTAACTAGGTGGCAGACATTGGAGAACACGATGTATCCCTAGCTCAATGGGAATCGTTATTCCCAAGGCTATGATCTTATCAGCGCACGCAGACATCTTGAGTACGTGCTCACTAACGGAGTTGTTCTCTTCCATCATGCAGCTAAAGAAATTTTCTGAAGCGTCATAACTCTCAACTGCGGCATGGGTATCGAAAATCATTTTCAATTCTCCCATTGTAGCATAATAAGTGTTGTTCTCAAAACGTTTTTGCAGCTCTGGCTCTAATCCATAAAGGTTGCCGCAATGAACTATATTGTGGTCTTCTTGTTGAGTCAGATAAACATTTTTATGTTCATCAGAAGCATCATCAGCGGGCTGGTCACCTAGCAGTGCATCAAGCACATAGAGCTTCTTGCAAGCGGTGAGGAGAATCCTTAGGTTAAGTGCCCATTTGGTAAAGTTGCTTCCATTGTTTGCTAGGTTTTCTCTCTCCATGAACATATTGAAATTGAAGGTAGGTGGTGCCATGATCTACAACATATTTACAAAGACTATTTAGACTAAGTTTATGATAAATTAAGTTCAAGTTAATTCTAACATTATCCCATGAACTCCCACTCAAAAACAACATCCCTCTTAGTCGTCATTAGTGATTACATGAACCAAATTCACTACACCAAAACCGATCATCACGTGAGACAGTGTAGTTGCAAAGGAGAACATCAACATGCTCATCATATCATCCATATGACTCATGCTTTAACTTGCGATTACGTGTTCCGAGGCCATGTTTGTACATGCTAGGCTCGCCAAGTAGAACCGTAGTATTGCGTGTGCTTCAAGGCCATGTCTGTACATGCTAGGCTTGAAAACACCCGTTGTATGCGAACGTTGAGTCTATCACTCCCGATCATCACGTGGTGTCTCGAAACGACGAACTTTCTTAACGGTGCATACTTAAGGAAGAACACATTATTATCTTGATATTAAGTGAGAGGTATCATCTTATAATGCTCCCGTCGCGATCTAAGCAAAATAAGATGCATAAAAGGATTAACATCACATGCATGGATAATGTGATATGATATGGTCCTTCTTGAACTTGATCTCCATCTTGTGCATCATGGTATGATCTCCATCATTCCACCGGCGTGACACGAAGGTATGTGGCACCTCCATCTTGATTGTCCATTACAACATATAACATGGTTATGATATACAGCACGCATGCCATAAAAATAAGACAACCATATGGCTCCAGCCGGTATGTCAATAATTTACAAAAGATATCATCTCATACAGAAAGTTTGTAATATTGACTATATCACATCACATGCCCTGCAAAAACAAGTTAGACGCCTCTAATTTTTTTGCATATTTTACTTCGCTTGGGCTTACAATGATAGAACCGTTCATACCTACGTACAATAGCCACAACGTTGATAAAACATATTTTTTTAACAACCCTTTGTAGATTAGATCTTAACTATAGTTGGAGAAACGGACACCCCCTCAGCCACACGTGAGACAGGTCTCGCGTACATAGTACACGTAAAGTTAGTCTAGGGCAGCTTCATCCAACTATGCCACTAATATCATAAAATACACAAGGAGGCAAAAACATGATCATCAACGCCCACATACTCCTATGTGTTCTACCCGTACAAATCATCTATGCATAGATCCGGCTCTGATACCACTGAAGGGTACGTTCCATAGAAAAAAAAAATCCAACACGCGATAAACCCGAAGGGCCAAGATCTAATCTAGGAGATGAAAGGTAACAGGGAGAAATAGTCTTAGAATAACATACCCTCGAAGACTCTAAGTGGTACGAGACAAAATCTCGTTGTTGGCGTAGTCGTACTCACGCTGATCTCGAGCAAGAAGATGTGCACCGCAATCCGGCAGTGCCTCCGTGATCGGTCACACGTTCAGCTCGATGAAGACATCCGTTCCCTCGATCCAGCGGGGTAGCTGAAGTAGAGGATCCCCCGGAATTCCAGCAGCACGACGGCGTGGTGTTGGTGAAGAATCCCACGGTCAGGGCTTCGCCAAGCCGGAGACCATGGAATGGAGCAGCGGGTGGAGAGGAAGGGAGTTGGGCAAGTGTGTGGAGAAGGGGGAGCTCTCACAACTTCCCACTTAGAAAATCCAAAGGTTTTTCTTTAATAAATAAATAAATAAAATTTATTTATTTATATTTGTTAATTCCATTAACAAACATTTTCATATAGCACCTCCAATCATTTGTTAATTCTATTAACAACCATTCGACGAAAAACCCCTTGAACTATTTCAATTTTCCCCGAAACAATTTTGGTGTTGTCCAGAACATTCTTCGATATTCCGTATCCTCTCAAATGATTCGTCGAACCTTAAGTGTGTCACCCTACGTGATGGGGGGATAATAACCCGGTAGGCCAACTCCAAGGCGTAACCCGGCCCAAGGAACACGGCGCGCAATATGGTTAAGGATAATGAAGCTTCTGGAAGGCCCAAAGTTTGTAGGCCTCGTAACCCGGATTGTAGGTTACGGTAAGGAAGGTTCGGGTTTGATAGCGGTGTCCGGATAGGATTCAAGCTGTGCCTTGGAGAATAGGGCCAAGGGGGTACGGGTGCTTTATAAACCGACCCCTAGGTCTAGTTTAGCGAGAGATCTAAGAACCCTAGCAATATCGCTTGGTATCGAGCATCTAGTGTAACCCTAGAGTTGAGCTGTTACATCAAGATCGGAGACTCGGCGACTTTGATTGCCGGCTACCAGATCGAGTTGCATCATGTTTTCCTCTGAGCTAAACCCTCTCCCAAACGCCTGTGTCGTCTTGCCCCAAGATCAGTTACCCCCGGTAACGTCTGCCGTGATTATCCCACGACAGTTGGCGCCCAGCGTGGGGCCTGCGTCCAAAGGTGTTTACATCACGGGAGAAGCTCGGAAGAACATGGAGAATCTTGTCGTGGGCGAGATCTACATCGACCACAAAGGAGGCAAGATGGTGGACGATTCCGGCTGGGGGCCAGAGTCGGATCACCTCGAGTCCGGATCTACGGTGACGATCGGCCGGATCAACATCTTCATCGGTATGGTACGTACGCCTGATTTAAAGGGACAATATCATGTGCATACTACAGGAACTTCTAGCAGGAACAAAGATACATTAAAGCAAGCGGTAAACTCGGTTTCCTCGGATGCGCCGGGATACCTTAGATGGGCGGAACAAGAGGTAACGTGGAGCAGAAGAGATCATCCGGAAAGAGTAGAGCGTCCAGGAGTCTTGGCATTGGTGGTTGCTCCACAGGTTAATGGTTACGAACTTAAAAGGGTCCTGATGGACGGTGGAAGTAGCATCAACATCCTTTATTGGGAAACCTTCTTACGGATGAGTCTCAAAGAGTCCCAGTTACAGAAAAGTTCGACAGTCTTCCATGGGATCGTGCCGGGTCACTCGGCGAGCCCCGAGGGAAAGATCACCTTGGAGGTTGCTTTCGGAGAATCGACGGATAATTATCGAGTTGAGTGGCTCACGTTCGAGGTGGTCAAGTTGCGCAGTCCTTATCACGCGCTGTTTGGAAGACCGGCTTATGCTAAATTCATGGCTAGGCCGTGTTATGTGTATTTGCAGCTAAAGATCCCGGGTCCTAAACGGACTATCACCATACATGGGAACCGGGATATAGCGGCTGAGTGTGATGAAGGAGATTCAGTAATGGCCGAGCAAGCGTGCAGAAAGGAAGAACTCGAATATTACCGGTCTCAAGTAAATCCGGATGATAGAACAACCTTGAAAAAGCCGAATACTGAGGACGAGAGAGCAAAATTCAAGGCAGCGCAAGACACCAAGAAGATAGATTTTGTCGAAGGTGATTCCACTAAGCAATTTACCATAGGGTCCAATTTGGAAAAAGAGCAGGAGAAGGCACTTGTGGAGTTTATTCGTTCAAATGCAGACGTGTTCGCCTGGACACCTAGCGACATGCCGGGTATCCCTACAGAACTGGCCGAGCACAGTTTGCATGTAGATCCTAAGTCCAGGCCCGTGAAGCAGGGTCTGAGGAAAATGAATGAGGAAAGAAGGAAGGCTATAGGCGAAGAGATCGCTCGGCTATTGGCAGCCGGCTTTATCATGGAAGTATTTCACCCGGATTGGTTGGCAAACCCAGTTCTAGTGATGAAAAAGACCAATGAGTGGAGGATGTGCATTGATTTTACGAGTCTCAACAAACATTGCCCAAAGGATCCGTTCGCGCTACCAAGGATAGATCAGATTATAGACGCAGTAGCTGGAAGCGATCTATTATGCTTTCTGGACGCGTATTCCGGGTATCATCAGATTAAGCTCAAGAGGGAGGATTGGGAGAAAACATCATTCATAACCCCTTTTGGGGCCTTCTGTTATAAAACTATGACGTTTGGATTGAAGAACGCCGGCGCAACTTACCAACGGTGTATTCAAAAGTGCTTCGAGGACCAAATTGGACGCAACGTCCATGCCTATGTGGATGATGTAGTTATCAAGACCAGGAAGGCGGAGACATTTATCGATGATCTAAAGGAGACGTTCAAAAATTTGAGGAGATATCAGATGAAGCTTAACCCGACGAAGTGCGTGTTCGGAGTTCCAGCCGGGAAATTACTCGGCTTTATCGTTTCCGAGAGAGGGATCGAGGCAAACCCGGACAAAATCAAGGCCATCCAGAGTCTGAAAAAGCCGGAAAATTTGAAGCATGTTCAAAAGCTCACGGGCTGCGTAGCAGCCTTGAGCCGATTCATATCCAGGCTCGGAGAAAAAGCAATACCCTTGTACCGGATCTTGAGGAAATCAGATAAATTCGTATGGGATCAAGAGGCGGATGAGGCGTTTGAGGCACTAAAGAAGCAGTTATCCGAAGCGCCGGTACTAGCGGCCCCGGGTCCTAAAGAACCTATGTTGCTATACGTGGCAGCCGGCCCCCGAGCCGTCAGTGCAGTAGTTGTTGTGGAACGCAAAGAGGATGGGAAGGGTTACCCGGTCCAGAGACCAGTTTATTACGTCAGCGAGGTATTATCAGAAGCAAAGCAGCGCTATCCGCATTGGCAAAAGCTGGTGTTTGGGGTCTTTATGGCTAGCCGAAAATTGAAGCCGTATTTCCAAGAACACCCCATAACAGTGGTTAGTTCAATACCAATGTCGGATATCATCAGAAACTCGGACACGACAGGGAGAATAGCCAAATGGGCGATAGAGATGGGGGATTATCACATCAACTACGAACCCAGGTCAGCAATCAAATCTCAAGCTTTAATTGATTTCGTTAACGACTGGACACATACAGGCATGACTACAACGGTTCCAAACTCCGAGTCATGGATCATGCACTTCGATGGATCTAAGCAATACGAGGGATCAGGAGCTGGAGTGGTGCTGACGTCACCCAAAGGAGATAAATTAAGTTACGTACTACAAATTCACTTTGACTGTTCCAACAACGTGGCCGAGTATGAGGACCTATTGCACGGCTTAAAGGCAGCCAAGGAGATGAACGTCAAGAGGATACGATGCTTCGGAGATTCGGACCTTGTGGTACAGCAGGTGTCAGGAACTTGGGATAGAAAGGACGCAACTATGGCAGCATACCGCAGGGAAGTTGATAGGGTCGCAGGATGTTTTTCCGGGTATGAGGTGGAGCATATAGACAGAAGAAAGAATGAGGTGGCCGACGCACTCGCTAGACTCGGCTCGCGCAGAGAGCCGGTTCCACCTAACGTTTTCCTGGGCGAATTATGGCGACCATCAGTTAAAACCGAGTCAGAGGAGGAATTGGCAAATCAAGACCCGGAATCAGGACTTGTGGCCACTGTACGTACTATTCCCGAGTGGACAGAACCATTTTTGGCCTACCTATCGCGAGGCGAGTTACCACAACAGGAGGTATTAGCAAGGCAAATTTTGAGGCGAGCGAAGGGATATTCTATCATCAATGGGGAATTATATAAGAGAAGCGCAGCAGGGGTCTTTTTGCGCTGCGTAGCGCCAGAAGAAGGCCGACAGATTCTCAAGGAAATCCATGAAGGCGACTGTGGACATCATGCATCCACAAGATCTCTCGTGGCTAAAGCTTATCGACACGGATTTTTATGGCTCACGGCTCTAGCAGATGCGGAACGATTGGTAGCAAGATGTGACGGATGTCAAAGGTACGCTCGCCAAACCCATGTGCCGGCTATGGAGTTGTGGACAATCCCGTTAACTTGGCCGTTCGCTGTTTGGGGTATGGACATGGTTGGTCCCTTTCATATGTCACCATGCAAGAAGACACATCTTCTGGTGGCTATTGATAAGTTTACCAAGTGGGTTGAGGTTATGCCAGTTACTAATTGCGAATCAGCCACAGCAGTCAAGTTCCTGAAAAGGATTATCTACCGGTTCGGGTATCCCCACAGCATAATTACCGACAATGGAACCAACATGTCCCTTGGTGAGATGGAGAAGTTCTGTGGCAACAGTGGAATCCGGCTTGACGTTGCATCAGTAGCTCATCCGCAGGCCAATGGACAAGTGGAGAGGGCAAACCAAGAATTGCTTCGCGGATTAAAACCACGATTACGAGTCCCTTGTATCAGGGCAGCTGGCGCATGGGTCGAAGAACTCCCTTCTGTGGTTTGGGGTATCAATACTACGCCTAATAGATCTACTCAGATGACACCCTTCTTCATGGTCTATGGCACGGAGGCAGTACTACCGAGCGATATTATTCATGATTCACCACGAGTATCAGCATACGTCGAAGTGGAGAATGAAAAAACCCGGCAAGATGCCGTGGATATGTTAGAAGAGCAAAGGGAACAAGCCCTGGAAAGATCAGCCATATATCAGCAGGATTTACGAAGGTATCATAGCCGGCACGTGAAAACCCGGGTCTTCCAGGAAGGAGACCTGGTTCTGCGCCTGGTGCAGTCGAACGAAGGAAAGCACAAGTTATCACCACCCTGGGAAGGACCGTTTATCGTAAGCCGGAATTTGCATAATGGGTCATATTACTTGATAGATGCAAGGGAAGGGTCGACCACAGTTAATGACACCGCTCATACCACTTCATCTATGCAAGAAAGAGACAGACCGTGGAACGTGGCTCAGCTACGTCCATATTATACTTAGCAAAAGTTGTGTTGGCATATGGAATTGAACGATGTAACAGGCAGCAGGTTTTCAGACGTACTCTTTTCCTATCCAGGGTACCCTTGGGGACTGGACGGGTTTTTAATGAGGCGGCTTGCTGACCTAGATTTTTCATATCAAGTAAAGAGGTGATTATCAAGAAAAGAGATGATTATTATCAGGTTCTGTACTCTCAGTATGATGCGTATATCTAGGTCTTGGGGGCTGGTCGCTTGAATAGCACAGTTACGAACTCAAAGACCCGGCCATGATGCCTATGAGTTATAAGGGCCGATTACTTGCAAACGAGTACGGCTACAATCTTATAACCGGACAAAGAAGTCCAAATTTCTTGGCTATTCTTACTTAAGCTCGATGTGACTCGCACTAAAGTGGCATGATTTGTTCGCTTACGATTACAGTCAGCCATGAAACCCGACGGGGCTTGACTGGCCACGTTTTCGTATAGATGTAACAACATGGTATCCACGCGAAAGCCGGCTTACAGTACAAGATAGTCAAAAGGGTCATCTAAACCACAAGTTATGCAGAGTACAAGGCTAACAGCTGGAAACTCAACGATTATTAAGCATAACTTCAAATCCTATGTGAAACCACTCAAGGATCTTTGTGAATTTAGCAGCAGGCAATTCGTTCTCCTTTCAAGATCAAGTGTCCTAGACTTGGAGATCCGGTTCCGGGTGATTTGAAATCTTGAAAAGAGAAAAAATTGCTTACTTGTTAGAATTCCAAAAACCCAAATATCCGAGTCTTGTGGACTTGGGGACTTAGAAGCAAATCCGCTTGTCAACACCCATGAGACCCGGAAATCGAGTTTCACAAAAGGAACAATAAAGTAAGCCGGATATCGAGAGCAGATGAGTTCAAGAATGGATAAATTTAAAAAGGCCGGAAGAGGCATAGAGTATATCAAGACCTTAGCGTGCATTACAAAATCCCGGTGAAAAGATATCAAAGGTGCACATGCGCACCACCCAAAATATAATTGTTTAAACAGCACGTTGGCCGACCGGTGCATAAGAAGAGGCATTAGAGATCAGATATCACTTGGCGTTCATCTTGGCCTTGCCCTTGCCATCATTGGTGGTAGCAGCAGCACCCGGATCAGTAGTACCAGCCCGCGCAGGAGGTGGAACGACTGGTGTTGAGGTAGCGGGGGCAGAGCCGGCTTCAGCTTGCTTCTTGGCAGCCTCCGCCCTCAACGCAGCAGCTTCCTCCTTCCACCGAGCCAGCATATCATACGGTTCGGGAAGATCCGACTTAATCGCTTCACCAGCAGCATCATATGCTGGAACAAGGATATTAACATCCAGGTCGTCAGTGATCACGCTGGCCGGGTAACGGACCTCCTTCTGGACAGCCTGAAAATCCTTCACCGAGAACTTGGACCCATCAAGCTTGAACTCTGGGAAGCCGCCCATAAGCTTCACTAGCTCGAGCTTGGGGAAATAAGCCTTGGCAAGTGCAAGCCCCCGGGTTACTCCAACCCGGCAAGACGAGCGTTTCCAGTGCCAAATCCACTCAGGAATAGTGGAGAAGGCATCCAGCATCCTCTTCAGATCAACATGTCCTTTACCCGGCCATCGTAATTCCTGGAGGATCCATTTGGTTCCGGCACATAGCTGCCGGATAAAGCTCTTCATAGTTTTCAGCCTGGCAATGTCATCCTCATCCGGCATGGCTTCGTCCGGGCCTGAAGAAATGGAAACATAAGTCGGGAAAGCTCTTGCTATCTATCAAAAGGATAAACCTGGAGGAGGAAACGTACCAAGTAAAGCACGATATGTGTCAGAAATTTGGACAGAAAGGCTTGTTAGGTCATCTTCTGCTTTGTGAGCCCTTTTCCTATATTTCCTCATTATCATCCTATTCCTCCTGGCCTCAGCCTCGGCTGCTTCACGCAAAGCCACCTCCTTCTCAATGAGCTTGGTGGCGTCTGCCAGTTTCTCCTCAGATTGAGTCACGAAAGACTGCATGGATGCAAACAAGGATTAGTCGGGTAGAGGGGCAAGTTATCAGTCGCTTGTATAATAAAGTCCCAAGCAAATTATGAATCAATTCACTCGGAACTTGGGGACTGGATAAGGGCACAAGCAACGTCAGTCGGATTTACCTCGTGTTTGGCTATTAAAGCCCCCAAGATGTTTTCTTCATTAGCCCTTAAAGTGCGCAGGGTTTCCAGCATCTGGGCAAACGTCAGTTCCTCGGGTCGAGTACCGGAAGAGCCGGCAGCCTGGTCGCCTGGTGGGGGAGCTCTCCCCGCCCTTGGGGTCGAGACCCGGACAGTTTGAGTACCCGGGTTGGGAGAACCCATCCTTGTATCCAGAACCTCGATCTCCTCGTCCACTGGTTCCGATGAGGAAGGAGATCCGGCGGCTCGGGGAAGCGGATTGTTCAGAGGGCCTTGTTCCTGGTTATTCTCCGTATCACCGCCAGTCGCGGCGTCTACGTTCTCAGTCGGCTTCTCTGCCCGATGGTTATCCGTCTCTACGTTTTCCGGGTCACTGACGGTGACTTGAGTGCTGAAAGAAAGATGAGAAGAGGCAGTTATCAGTGGTGACGGTGACTTGAGTGGAAACTTGTCAGACGTCAAAGGAAATCATATAGCAAAAACTTACCCGGCATTCACGGTGTAGTCCGGCGGGAGCTCGCCGCTGGAAGCAGATGAAGTCGTCACAGGGACCACTAACGGAACCCGGAATTGCCCGGCACGTGGATGGTTAGGAGAAGGGTGGCGTTGAGGAGAGTCGGAAGGACGAGACGGAGGAGCGCTGGCACGATGGACCGAGGGGGTAGAGATGCCCGGGTTAAGGGGATCTTCACCCGGGGAGCTCCGAGTTACTCTGCGCTTGGCTGGGAGAGAATCCTTCAAGCACGACGAATTTGATAATTGATGGTTAAGTCGTCGCATGGCGTCAAAGGAGTAAGGTTCAGAGGATAACGAGGAAAAAGGAACCTTGGACATTGCCCCTCTGGCCTTCCTCTTGGCTCCAACTGTTGCTTCTTGATCAGACTCGGTTGCCTCCGGGTCATCCTCGTTGGTCTCACCTTCGTCCTCCAGCCCTGCGAACCGGGTGTGTGTTCGTGGAAAAAGTTAAATCGGAGGAAAATGATGCAAGTAAAGATGATACAAGTTCTGTGTAAATACCTTCACTATCATCGGCCGGCTCGTCCTCTTCCTCCGGGTCTCTGGAAGGAGGGGAGGGTTCAACTCTCCAGAAAGGGTCATCAGCCTAAGATAAAAGAATGAGACTAAGGGTTAGAAGCTGTATCAAGTCAAAGTGTGGAAATAAGTTATGAATATCGGATATTACCGCTGGAGCCGGGTTTTCCCGAGTAAATGGGGGTAACCCGGTGATGCCATTTATCACCTCTAGCTTCTTTGTCAAGAAGCCCTTGATGGTTTTGTTGGTATCGCCGGTCGCAAAGCTCTTGGTGGAGTATCGGAGTGCATCTGTGGTGTGCCCCGAATACTCGCACATCAATTTGGTGCGGATGGAGTTGGGCTGGATCCGAAAATCAACCCATGTTTTTACTAAATTGAGCCCGAGGAGGCCTTGGGCTGAGAGGATGGCTATCTTGGCTAACGAGGGAAGGATCGCCTCCCTGTCTGAGTCTGGTGCAAAGGCATTGAAAAACTCGGAAGGTTCAAGGAGGCTCTCTGAGTAGCCCGGCAGTTTCTTTTCGCTGTCTGGGGAGGTATCGTGGCAATAAAAGAAAGACAGCTGCCAATGTTTGACGTGGGAGTTTAAATTGAGGGGTGGCATTGGTGAATTCTTGCGGCGTTGGATCGATACCCCGCCGCAGGTAAAAAGTGCTCCGTCGCCGCTTTCACGGCACGGCTTACATTGGAATAGTTCGATGAAGAGAGTCAAACTTGGCGGTATGCACAAGTACGACTCGGATAGAACGATGAAGTGGTTAATGTTCAACATAGAGTTAGGCCCTAGGTCGAATACCCGGAGGCCATAATGGCTTAAGACCTCCCTAAAAAAGGGTGACCCGGAGGACGGAATCCCCGGGTCACGTGCTCTACGAAGCAAATTACCTCGTTATCGGCGGGTGTGGGCCGGGTCTCGTTGCCTGGCGCTCTCCAGTGAATGTCCTTCTGAGAAGGGAGAATTCCTAATTCGGCTAGCTCGTCCAACTTGGCCTTTGTAGCTATGGAACGCCCCCAGTTGGCGGATATGGTTTGGGTAGTCCTTGCCTGAGTCAGCTGTTTTCCTTGCCGTTTGGGAGCCATGGGATCAACCTGCAAAACACAAGAAAAGAGGCATAGGAAATAAGACTCGGAGGTGTTGGATTATCCGAGTATAAGGTATCAAGAAGGCATGAAGCTAAGAACTATCCGGGTATCACGTTATGAGGTGGAGGTTACCAGGTATCCGGGTGTTAAGTATAACTGTGCAGATTATTGGTCACTTACGTATGGAAAAGCGTTTGGGGAAGATGGATGGTTGCCCATGTATCTACTGCAAGCAAATAGCTGGAAAAGGAGGATTTTCCGGGTGTTAATGCAATGAGCGGAAAATCGAGGAGGAATGGATCTAGATGGAAAAATTTGCGAACGATTTTATGGGGGATTTGGTGATTAGTAATGGTAGGAGGATGAGTTGTAGCTATTAAGTAGGTGGTTAAAGGAGTTAGCAAGTATCAGATCGACCTAATTCGATGCAACCGGAAGAACGACTCACAGGTTGACCTAGATCTGATCCTGGATGAATTGAAAAATTGCGGGGCTAAATTAAACGACTGCAAGGGGCTTACTGGAGAGATTGGAGTCTAGCGCGACGGCGGTGAGCGGCGTGGCTCGAATGCCCCTTCGCGACTCTTGGCGAGTGGAATGAAGGCGCGACAGTGAAGCTTGACGGCGGCGCGAGATGGCTCGAGGGCGAACGCGGCCGGCGGCGGCCTTGCTTCGATGGCGAGCACGAGCTTATGGCGGTGGTGTTGCGAGGGTGTAAGGAGCAAGGAAGGAAAGGGGAAGCTGAGACGGAGTGATGGGTTTAGGGTTACCCTCTGGGCACTATTTATAAGGTGAGGGTGAGTCTATCTCAATGGCCGGAAGCCGGAAATTGTGGGGTAATGGTTATCTACGTGGATTCTGCGAGATATGCGCCAAGTATTGAGCAAAGCATCTGGATAAAAGAAAGAAGGAGATCTACCCCGTGATATCAGGATCGGTTATCGAGTATGGGATCTTGGCATTTTTATTAGGGTTTGGACCTGGAAAATTAAACCAAAGTGTTTGGGGGAAAACCCGGGTTACTATATGGCCACCATGGAGTAAGGCCTAGCTGTATATCAAAGCATCTTAACCCGGCTTCCATATGCCTGTGTGTTTGATATCTTTGCAGGGAATAGCGAGCGCTTCAAGGAGGATCCGTGAAGCCCAAGCTATTCTGGGGACTACTAATGGGGGGATAATAACCCGGTAGGCCAACTCCAAGGCGTAACCCGGCCCAAGGAACACGGCGCGCAATATGGTTAAGGATAATGAAGCTTCTGGAAGGCCCAAAGTTTGTAGGCCTCGTAACCCGGATTGTAGGTTACGGTAAGGAAGGTTCGGGTTTGTAAGCGGTGTCCGAATAGGATTCAAGCTGTGCCTTGGAGAATAGGGCCAAGGGGGTACGGGTGCTTTATAAACCGACCCCTAGGTCTAGTTTAGCGAGAGATCTAAGAACCCTAGAAATATCGCTTGGTATCGAGCATCTAGTGTAACCCTAGAGTTGAGCTGTTACATCAAGATCGGAGACTCGGCGACTTTGATTGCCGGCTACCAGATCGAGTTGCATCATGTTTTCCTCTGAGCTAAACCCTCTCCCAAACGCCTGTGTCGTCTTGCCCCAAGATCAGTTACCCCCGGTAACGTCTGCCGTGATTATCCCACGACACTACGGTTCGTGAATAACATAGACATGATCGAGACACCTCTCCGATCAATAATCAACAGCGGGATCTGGAGATCCGTGATGACTCCTATATATTCAGCGATGACTCTCGTGATCGTGTGAACCATCAACATCATAACTATTCCCTTTGTCTCGTGATATTTTATTTGTCCGAGATCCGATCATTGGTATCAACCATACCTAGTTCGATCTCGTTACCGACAAGTACTCCTTTACTCGTTCCGTGATATGACATCCTTGTGATCTAGTCACGTGCTTCCAAGCGGTGTCGATGTGATATCACCGAGAGGGCCCAGAGTATATCTCTCCGTCATTTGGATGGACAAATCCCACTCTTGATCCATGATCCTCAACTAACACTTTCCGAATGTCCAACGACACCTTTATAGTCACCCTGTTATGGCGTGACGTTTGATGACATCAAAGCACCCTTCCGGTATTAGTGATTGACATGATCTCGTGGTCTAAGGAACTAGGTTACTTCTTGTGTAATACATAACAACATAAACTAAATGACTTGATCGTATTGTTATGCTTAGTTTGGGTTTATGTTCATCACATCATTCTCCTAATGACATGACCTCGTTATTAATAACATCGAATGTTCATGATCAGGAAACCTTGATTATCAGTTAATCAACGATCTAGTTAAAAGAGAGGCTTTACTAGGAACGATTGTTTGTTTATTAATCACACATGTATCAACGTTTCCGGTTAATACAATTCTAGCATGAGAAATAAACATCTATCATAAACTAGGAATAACATAATAAACACTTTATTATTGCCTCTCGGGCATATTCCCTTCACTCCAAAAACCGAGTTTGACTCCTGAACCGGTTCTGAGCTTGATCCTCCCACGAAACCGTTGAAGACCTAGATTCCACCGAAGCGGACCCCGAAGCCGGTTTTGACGAGAGCAAACTACGGTCCCCAGGTATCGTGGTTGTAGTAGTTTCCTTGCTAAGCCGACCTATCGCGAGTTTCTCGGTCCTAGGTAGGGCTCCTTCCGAAAATACGACGCTTCCACGAGCGAACCCCACGTTGGGTGCCAACTGTCGTGGTGTTGTCACAACAAGTTTCCTTGTGCGAGAACTATATTGTGAGGCCATAGCTTTTGTGCAAAGTATCAAAAGGGTTGTGGTGGAAAAAACAAACGCGATTTTACCCAGGTTCAGCCTCTCTATCTAGGGTAAACCAACTCCTACTTCTTTACTATTTATGATTCGAGGTCTTGATTACAAGGAGCGATTCTAACTTCCGATGTATCGAGAACTATTGATATGAACCAGAACTTAGTTTTGCCATCCCAGGCACTCGCTTTATATAGAAGACGAGTTCTTGGGTTTACAAATGAATCTGGGTCATGCCCACCGTCAAAGTCCTAGCCGCCGGATGGAGAACCTCTACCGGCTTATGATGAGAACTGCGCTTCATCACTTGGATTGCCCTGGAATATTCCTCGAACCCGTAAACGCTTGGACCTTGCTCCTTCTTTAGGCCCTAGGACGGCTCCTGGGCTAGGTTCTTGGATCCTCCGATGTATAGACTATAAACTGGGCCTTCGCCTTAGGCTTGCTGGTGAACCTGTTTTCTAGTTTAGCCGGTTTTGTGATAAACTGGCTCATGTCTTCTGAACCGGCTTTGTCTTAAGCCGGTTTAGGAGCAACATGGCTGGGGGACCCCCCCCCCCTAGTCATTCCCCCATAAAAAACATACACACTTGTAGAGACATGAGAACACCATTATAACCCTTTGTCATGTCTCATAGACAAACTCATTAATACTAGATGATCACGTTTTCTTGGTCATGGACATTTGTTATGTCAATATTAGAGCATATTCTTGTTTCAACATTGTGGCTGGGTAGATCCAAGTAGTTGAGATACTACGATATTTCTATTAGCATTGCAATACATAGTATCATCACAAGATGGCTATTTTGTTTGCTTCCTTTGACCATGAGAATGTATCGTTGTGTTCCCTGGAAAGTTTGCTTCGATGTAGTCAAGTATCACACCATAAATTTGGTGATAAAAGTTCTATCACTAGGTATTCTCGAAGGTATTCATTTCACCATGATAGTTCAAAACTGGGAATTACTCCTCTAGTCAATAGAGAGATACATCTAGGATCCACTCGGTGTAATAGTATCTGTTAATAAGTTTGCATAGACAAATTCATGACATTAGTCATGGTGATACTATAATATGGTAACGAGTAAAGGGAATCATGCAATATGAGAATAATGTGACATAGTGATTAAAGATTTTAATCACGGTATTATCATTCATCTCTTCTCGAGTTATTGATTGGTATCGCCGAGTAATGGAACTTACTTAGTAACCAACAAGTTCAGCAGAATTCCGTCATATAACTTGTAGGAATCAATATGGACGTCCACAATCCCGATATTTATTATTGATTAGGAAAATGGTTTTCCGATCATTTCTACTTGTTATTATACGATTAGGTCTCACACACTTGAGGCGTCAAAGTCGGTTGTTCACATTGGATGGTCCAAAAAGAGAGCGGGTATCATCCGGGTAATTCTGGCGTGATAGAATTAATATTCAGAGAGATTAAGGGGGACTTGAGATGTTCCGGGATGTCAGAAATATGTTTCTCACATCAGTAGATAAGTTCAATGATTTTATCTATATGGGTCACGGGTTTCGGAAGAGTTTCGGGCAAAACCCTAATAAGGGTGTGATATTGGGTCATGTAGCAGAATTACAAAAATTTCGTCATGCATAACACTCATGATCTACTATTGAGGGTATTGATGACCCACAAGTGTAGGGGATCGCAACAATCTTCGAGGAAAAATACAGCCCAATTTATTGATTCGACGTAAGGGGAGCTAATGAATATTTACAAGCCTTAACAACTGAGTTGTCAATATAGGTGCACCTGGAAAATAACTTGCTTGACACAATTTATTAGTAGTAACAGTGATATGATGGAAGCAGTAGTGTGGTAGTTATATTAGCAATAAAATAACAGTAGCAATAGTAACAACGAATATAAACAAAGTGGAGTACAGTGCTAAAAGCACCGTATGCAAAGGGGTGGATGAAAGGGTGTTGCATGAATGAGATCAGCCATGTAATAGGCTTAACAAAGGGCAGCATAAATGTATAAGAGTGTGTCCAAGTCACTAACAATTATAGGCATGTATCCTGGAGATAGTTGTGCGTGCTTGGAATAAGAACTTGCACAACATCTTTTTTCCAACCATCCCGATGTCGGGGGGCCAATTTGGAACTAATGGTAATTAAGATACGTGTTTCACCAAGTATTAAATCAAAGCATTAACACTCAATGGATACATGTTATCCTCAAACTAAAAGCCATCCCCTCTGATAGCCCAAACTGTCACCTTGGGGTCTCGGGTTCTGAAAAAGAATAGGTGCATACAACTCGTAGATATGAGATAAAACAACATTTATATTCAGGAAAACATAACATGTTCATATCTGAAATCATGGTACTCGGTCCCTAAGTAACAAGAATTAAGCACTCCAAGTTGCAACAACGATACATAACGACTATAGTGGATACTAGGCATCATGCCCTATCAATCTCATGAGCTATTACATGATCAATCACTACCATCCCCTCTGCCTATAGTAGGAAATTACTCACACATCGAAGGGGGGACATGGAGGGTTGATGGAGAGGCATTGGTGATGACGGTGGCGACGATCCCCCTCGAATCCCTGTCCTGGCAGGGTGCCAGAATAGGAACTTATGTCTCCCAAACTAGGGTTTCGGGTGGGGGGATATGTGAATCGTATTTGGGAAAATCCTTCGGGGGTTCTCCGTTTTAGAGAAGAAGTCATCTATATGCCAAAGGGGATGTCTGGAAGTGGCCCCATTCCACCAGGTGACATGTAGGAGTGACCTAGGGGATTCGCGCCTGGTGCCCCCTTGGTCGTCTGAGGGTCCACCTCCAGCTGCCCTTTGGGATCTCAGAGTCTTCCGAGGGAAAATAATTTTTGTGAATTTTTGGAAATTTTCCGAGGAAGTTCATTTTTGCACAAAAATAGACACCAAGGCTAGTTCTGCTGAAAATAGCGCGAGTCTGTGTTACTTGAATGCAAATCATGCAAATTAGAGAGAAAACATCAAGAAAAGTGACCGGAAAATTAGATACATTTGGGACGTATCAGCTCCCCCAAGCATAGCTTATTGCTTGTCCTCAAGCAATTCAGTTGATAAACTGAACGCGGTAAAGAAAACTTGGACAAACACGTGTGTTCATTTTATGTGCATAGGTGTTTTCCCCGATCTGTATTTAACAAGTGCATGATAACTTCTATAAGGATAATAAATATTATGAGTTCATTCTAGGCGAGTAAAAGTGCGCAAAGAACTAAGAGGTAATAATATCAAATTAAAATATCAACTAGGTTGCAATGATCATAATTGAGCATGGTAAGATGGTATTGAAAGAATAGTATAGCCATATAGAGGGGGTGAATACGTGCTACTTCCAAATTTTAATAATTCTTCAATTTAGGCTTGACACAAAGGTAAATTATATAGGTATGCAACTAAGGTAAATTTACCTACATTACAAGAGCAACAGTAAGCAAGATACAAACACAAAGTAAAGGTAAAGGATACATGAAACCGATAACGGAAGCACACGGAGACAAGGATGTAATCTTGAGTTCCTCCTTTTGAGGGGACTATGTCTCGTTGGACGGGTGTGAGTTTCACCACGAAGGCCTACTCAACGGCACAAAGGCCTCGCCCTATTCTCTAATGAACTTCACCCCAAAGGCCTAGTTCACCTTCCACTATTGAATCCCTTTGAGGCGGAAATTGGTGCCTTTACAATGAGCTTGAGGCACACACACACACGCAACCTAATTGGGAGCTCCCAAGAACTCCAACAATCTTGATGCATGATACGTCTCCAGCATATCTATAATTTCTAATGTTCCATGTTGATATTATGCCAATTGCTACATGTTTTCTATACACTTCATAGCATTGACAAGATGCCATAGTGCCAGTTCCTATTTTCTGCTGTTTTTGTATTTCAGAAAAGTTGTTCTGGAAATATTTTCGGAATTGGACGAAACAAAAGCCGAAGTCCCTATTTTTCCATCACGTACACGGAGTCCGGAGGAGACCTAAAGGGGGCCATGGAGGTGGCCACACCATAGGGCGACGCGACCCCCTGGCCGCGCCACCACGTGGTGTGGGCGCCCACCGACATCGCCCTTCCGCCTATATAATGCCTTCCTCGAAAAAACCCTATGTACCTGAGCCTCCATCCACGAAATTTTTTGTAGCTCCGCCTCCATCGAAGACAAGTTTCAGGGGACAGCAATCTCTGTTCCGGCACCTTGCCGGGACGTGGAATTTCCCCCGGAGCCATCTCCATCGACTCCACCGCCATCTTCATCGTTGTTGAGGACTCCCATGATGAGGAGGGAGTAAATCTCCCCCGAGGTTGAGGGCTCTACCGGTAGCTTTGTGGTTTATCACTCTCTCCCATGATGTGATTTTTATGTGATCATGAGCTTTGTAATCTAGTTGAATTAGTAGATGTTACTCTTCATATATTATGCTACTCAAGTGGTTTCATTAATGTGAACTCCGGAGTCACCTTGTCCCACGGTGTGAAGGTGGCAGTGTGCACAGCGTGTGTGACTCTTAGGCTAAAGTTTAGAGAAATACTTATCATGAGTTATAGTTTGTGTTGGACATCTATATGAAATTGTAGTGTTTGTATGGAACCATCTAGGGCGCTCAAGGTGATAGTGTGGGGTTACCTCGATGGGGAATGCGACTTTAAGGTGTGCTTTTGCAGCCCTACGCGGTGAATTGGTGTTTGTTATCCAACCAGAGAGTAGTTTAGTTTAGCATAGTGAAGAGAGGATATGCATTCAATTATGATGTTATTGTTGAGAGTGTCCACTAGTGAAAGTATGATCCCTAGGACTTGTTTCTAAGCATTGAAACACCGTTTACAACCAATTCTGCTAAATGTTTGCTTGCTGTGATTTTTTATTTCAAATTGAAATTACCACTTATAATCATCCATATTACTTGTATTTCACTATCTCTTTGCCAAACTAGTGCACCTATACACCTGACAAGTGTATTGGGTGTGTTGGGGACACAAGAGACTTCTTATATCTTAATTGCAGGGTTGCTTGAGAGGGATATCTTTTTTTTGAAATATCTTTGACCTCTACCTCCTTGAGTTCGATAAACCTTGGGTAATCAACTTAAGGGAAACTTGCTGCTATTCTACAAACCTTTGCACTTGGAGGCCCAACACTGTCTACAAGAATAGAAGCATGCATAGACATCTAGTTCTTTTTTGGCGTCGTTGTCGGGGAGGTAAGGTAAAAGGTACTCACATGCTCTGGCTACTAAGCTATTTTATAGAACTTTTTCTAGTGTGTGAGTGCTCGAAGGTATTTCTTTTAGATTCTGCAATTATATCTTTTCGTTTCTTGTTTTTATTTTCACTAGTTAGGCTTAATGGAAAACAACAAAAATATGAGAGAGCTTTATAATATTTTGTCACGCCCCAGTTTTTGGATTCTTGGACTGTGCTCAAGAAGACAAAAATTAGGGCTAACAATTTTTTTTCTAACAACATGATTGTTTGAACTAACATGTGTTTATAATCTTAACCATATCTGCAACACAAGTTTTGTTTCTTTATAAAACCAACACCATATGTTTCTGAAAAATATTCCTGATATTTTTCCCTGATGTTTTTCCTATTATTACTTAAGTGGATTTTTATTCCAAGACTTGGATCATTCCTGTTTGCATCTTAAAACAAACTTTTAACTTTGTTGGATCCAAGAAAACAAGTTTTCAAAATGAGTTGTGAAAGTTTTCTTCTAAGTTTTCTATGGAAAACAATTCCTGAAAATAAGGCCAAGTACCTGTTTTCTACCTTTGTTTTCACTAAGCTATAAATTGTTATTTTATGATTTCTTGACATTTAATTAATCCTTGATATATGTACTACAAACCCATAAGATCACTTTTATTTTTGGAGAAATAAAAACTATCTTTTGCTTGTTGTTTTTGTGGTATAAAATTAAGGCAGAAAAAGGCAGTTTTGAGAAACAGATAAAAACAGAAAGTATACCTTTTTCCACATTGTTTTCATGGCCTTAAATTATTTCAAAATTGTTTTCAAAAGTTGTTTCTGAAAGTATATAACATAGTTAACAAGTCCATACTTTGAAACCCAATTTTGGGGATCATTTGGACCCTGAAAACAAACCCAACTTTTTCAACTTTTAATCTGTTTTCAACACTTAGAAAAATTCTAAGTCATAAGACTGAATTTTCTGAATTTTTTCAGTGAACAGTTAAGGATACACTTTTGCACATTAGTTTTCTTGTTGTTTCCTTGATCTTTTGGAAGAGTGACCAAGCCTAGTGTGTTGACCATAGTTTGAACTCGAACCAGAGCCTTTGACCCTGCTTCTAGAAGCCTTAGGCCTGAAGATAAGAGAGGAGAGAGATGGTTACTAGGACAGGTATGGGCACACACATGTGTTGACCTATTTGGATTTCCCACTTGCCCACTTGCACCCAAGGGCCACCCCGGGCTTGCATCCCTAGTGGATTTGACCTAGGGCACCAGTGCTCACCTTTGGAAGTGACCAAAAAGCCCAGAGCACCCCAATGCCAAAGGTTGGCACCACCCCAGTGGCCACTTTTGCCCTCACCCTCCTCACCTCTGCTATAAGTGTCCAGAGGCCGTGCTCTTGCGCCCTGCACGTCCCTCACATCCCTCCTGCCTACCCAAGCCATTTTGGAGCCCTGCCCAAGCCCCTAGGGCGTGCCCGAGCCGTGCCCACGCCGACGGTGACCACCACGGGAACGACACGGTACTGCTCGACCCGAGCCCCCTCTCCCTTTCCCTCTGCCCTGGTTAGCCTCCTCTAGCTCCCCTAAATCTCCATGACAACCTCCCTTGGCTTGATAGCCTGCAGGACGCCGCCGCCGTCCACCTCGCCGTCGGGGTCACCACGCAGAGCGCCGCCGTCTGGAGCCGCACCGAGCGTCCACGACCATACCCCTCGGCGCCCTCGACCTCCTGCTACTCCTCGAGCCCGCGCCATCCCCTCCCGAGCCCCACGGTGAGCTCCCCGAGCCATTCCTCGCCGCCGGTTGTTGAGTTTGTGAGAGAGAGGTTCGAGAGGAGGGAGACGCACTAGCGCCGTCGGTTCTCTGATCCACGGTCGCCCTTGAACGCCCTTTTTCCGCGCCCGCGCTCGTGTGTCCAGTGCAGCTGGGCCACGCAGCCGCCTGTTGGGCCGCAGCCGCAGTGGATCCAGCCCGTGCTGTGATGCCTTTTATTCTTTTTGTTTTTATCAGAAATGTACCCTTTTACTTTGGACGTGTATAAAATACAAAACCTGCAAAATAAAATCTGAGAAAATTCATGGACCTAAAGATATGAAATGTAAACCATATAAAATTTGCATATCTATGTTTGGACCAATATGTTGGCCACAAGAACTGTTTTGCCACAGACTGTCTATGAGAATGATTTGAACATAACTTTAAAAATATGTAACCAAATGGAACAAACTAAAATGTTCTGGATAGGTATTGAAAATATCTATCCAATGCAGTTGACCTCACATCAAGGTAAGTTACAGAATGAAAATGCCATCCAGATTAATTAAAGACCAGTAGGCTCTTCTATTATTTTTAGAATGAGTTTAAAAATTATTTTTGAAGAAAATCCAATTGAATGAGTTTGATATTGACTAGGTATATTTTATCCTAGCTTAGATTAATTTTTGGAGCTCTAGATTATGTTTGGTGGCCAGATCTAGAAACAACAGCTTTCATGTTTTGTTTTCTTTGAGTGTTTTTGTTTGAAATGAAATGTTTGGTTGATTTAATCTTGCTTCCTAGCATGTATAAAGTTGTTAGGACTTGTTATTAGGTTTTTTTCTTACAGTAGATCTACCTTAAAAAGTGTGTGCATGTTTGGAAACTCAAATAAAAATGAAATAGCATTGGTTGCTTTGTAGTTGTATTATTTGGAATTTTTGTGAGAGCTAGATCTTTGTGTGCTTACTCTAATAAATTGTGTGCTATGTTTGCTATAGATCCAGTACCATTTTGGTACTGTTATTTTGATGCTTTTGTCTCTGATAGTGTCGTGGTGGTATCACGGCAGATGCCATAGGATGGCTAAAGTGTTGGGGCCGATGGACGCTGGAGGAATCCGGGGAGGGATCACACGGCGAGTAGCCGCACGTAAGGTATCTCTAGCACCGCAAACAACAACATCTACCCAGGTTTAGGGCCCTCGTGTGGAGGTAACGCCCCTACTCCTGCCTCTCTCTCTATATGTGTGATCTCCGAGTAGCCACAGTACAAAGTATGCCTCTTGGCCGAGTAGCCACTCGGTTGTTCTCTCTAGCTCTAGTGTTGTCTCTTAGTGAAAATATGAAGTGAAGCAGCGCTATGTCACGTCGTTCAACGTCCCTCGCGCAGGAGGGGGCAGGGCACCTTATATAGTGGTGCCCAGCCGAATAAAGAAAGACTATAAGGTACACTTGATGGGGCATGCCCACTGCAGGATAGCGCACGCCTCCGGCTTCTTGCTGACACGGGTGCGAGAAGTCGTCGCGCCGTTTGGGGGATGGGACCTGTCCACCTTGTCAGTGAGATAGGGTAGGCCCCTAGACCTGTCCTGTCCCCTCTGTCAGTGACAGGACTTGACAGGCGCCTACCACACTGTAGCCACGCCGTAGCGCGGATAATCACGCGCTCCGTAAATTGAACCGCACGCCGGTACGGACGCAGGATACGCGGGATCCCTTGTCAGAACGGCTCCATTGACTTCTTGCCCGAGTAGGAACGCAGTCCCTCTACTCGGACCACTTGACCGCTATCCGGACGAATACAAACTTGCTCAATATCTTCTCTTGGTCTTCAATACTTATGACCGGATAGAGACTACCGCGTAAAGGGGTACCGGGTAGCCACCAACCCAGCCAACAATACATCTATCTTTGCCTTTTACCACTTGCCTTACCCCTACTCGGGGGTAACCCCCCGACATATAGCTTGCATGTTCTTTTGTAGTAAAGCATGTGTAAGCTTTGTTATTTATATGCACTAGTATTGTTTTCACTAGAATAAATAGCCTTATGTTATTTATCTTGCATGCCAAGTTTTTCATGAGTAACCAGAGGCTTAGTACCTCTTTTGCCTTGGTATTAGTGGGCCCATAACCCACTGGTCCCATTGCATCTTGGTTGATGATGAAAATCCCCAACCACACACATGTGTGAAAATAACATGTTTTAATTATATGATTGATTGCTATTTTCCACCATGGAAAATATATTTCTTTGTTTTCACTTATGCAAGTGAGAAGTTTATTTCTTATCATAAGATACTAGTATGTTAGATGTGATCCATTTGTTAGCATAATATTCCTTAGGAGTATCATGTTAAGAAATGATTCACTATTGAGTGCTAAATTAAATTGTTTGCAAATAAACTAAATCCCTTGTGATTGATAGATTGTTTGTGAATGATTTTAAATTGAGTGTTTGGATTTTTGAGAAGGTTTAGATAAATTTTCATTGAGTGCATAGCTACTGGTTGTGTAAGTTATACCTTGCTTGCTTGCTAGTAATTAATTAGGAAACACATGAATTTCTAGAATTAATTTATGCATGCTTAATAGTTGTTTCATGGAATTATTTTGATGTTTGTGATTAGTAGCATGAGTAAGATTTTTGTACTGTTATTAGGTACATTTATGATCATGACTTGCTTGTTTAAATTTAAGCAGCATGGTAGCATTGTTTGCTTCTATAGTGTTGAACTAGTGTCACCACTAGAATTTGTGGTTTGCTCTAGTGTTGTCATATTTTGTTTTATAAGTGTATGAGTTTATTATAGCATATTTGGGAAGTTATTACTTCTATTATGATGTCATGAATTATTTAGTTGCATGTGCTATAGTGGTAGATTGTAAGTATTCCTTATGGCATGCTTGTGTAAATTTCCATACTAGTATGCTATTAGTGCAGTCCTGTTTTTATGCTTGTTTGATAGGAGTTTATCTTGAGTGATGATTGTTTTTTAGATTATTATTATGACTTGTCATCTTTGTTTTTAGCTACTTGTTTTTTGCTAAATTTTCATGATTGATGGGTTCCATAACTTCAAGTAAACATTAGTGTAGTAAATAAATAGTCTATTCAATTGATGTGTGTTTACCGGCTGTTGGAGATTGTCTGAGTGTGTACCTTAGAATGAGTGTCATGCTTGTGTTATTTGTTTTGCTAGTGTTGTTGTTGTGCTTAGGAGTATTTTGTGAGTTAAGCATCCAACTTAATTCATGAACCTTTTTAGTGACAATTGCTTGTGTGTTGCTAATACTCACTGCCATGCGTATTGTTCTGTCTGTTTGCTTTTACCTTAGTAACCTAACCCTTTGCACCCACAAGCTATATTTTTAGCTTCATGTGTATCTTATTATGAGAGTGGTACACCACTCCATATATGGTATGTAAGATGTGTGGTATGGTTTTCTAAACCATACATGTTGTCAGACGATAGTTTTGGACCGTGAGAGTTATGTGAGATAGTTTTCGCGATATCGTTTCGAGAGAACGCGTGAGTGAAATTTTGTTGCTGTATGTGTTTCTTAGCTTAGTTGTTTGTCTTTTAGACCTGAGTGTGTGTATTTTATTCTTTTACGACGCTAGAAAACGAAGAAGAAGAAGCAGCAGCAGTTGTGGAGCTGTGCGTCAAGTTCAAGTTACTTAAAGGCCAGGGACATTAAGAGACTTAAGGCAAGCCATCCTGATGCTTGCTGTTTTAATACACTTATCATTATCTATCATGCATGTTTTACTTCTGAAAAGTTCTACAAAACTTTGATTTTCCAAAAACTATTTTTGAGTGGATACTGCTATTATATATATACTACTATTATGCAAGTAGTTGATACTTGGTGTTACCAAGCCCATAGCCACCATATGGTATTTATTACCATCAAATATACTAGTCCCTAAGTGGACACCCTAAAATTGTGTTTTTTACAAAACAAAAGCTTTATGGAAAAACCCGGAGAAAAGGTGGATCCTTATTCTCCGGAGAAATTGTGGAAGTGGTCATTTTTTGGGAAAAACGTGTTTTCAAAAATGACACATAACCTAGTCTTCGCCGGACAACCTTTACCGTACTGCCACCCTACCCCAACATGGGCACGGGGCTTAATTGGAAGTTTGTTCTTGTTAGTGTGTGTTCTATCTCAATTGCTATAAGGGTCGTCGATCCCTCGAACCGATTGTCGCTAGGTGGAAGATACGGGGCATACAAAGTGAGGGATTAAGTTCTCCTACGGTCGCAGCGGTTGAGTCTCCTGTCTAGGCAGGGAGCCGGGGAGATTATACTCAACCGAAGAGATAGACACATTCTATCTTGAACATAGTGGAAAGTTAGGATCAGTTATCTGATGTTCTACATACTGTTGTTACAGTCCGTGGTTGTTCACGACAGGTGTACTGTATCTGGTGGATGTGTACACCTCTGCAGAGTACAACTTTTTCGAAGAAGCCGCGTCCTCGGATATGGACAGTTGAATGGCCATGTAGCTAGCATTGTGTCAATGTTTTCAAAAAGATGTTTTCAATAGGTGTTGAACTCGGGAAGTTCGGAAAGGAAGAAATCTTGTACTGTGGAGGTACCGATGATGAAAAGCCAGAAGTTGTTTTGCAAACCAAAAAAAATTTGCAAACAAAATCTTTCTTCTTTAAGCAAACATCTGGAAACTGATTCCAATAAGTTTTGCAAAGAGAAAACTTTCTTTTAACAAGGTTTTACAAAACCTCTTGTACATGTGATATCTAAAAGAGAAAGAAAAACTATATTATTTTCTTCTGAAGTATCTTCTCCAACGAAGATACAGATTAACCTGACTGCAACTGTGGTGTCATCCTATATGAACACCGCTGATAGTGAACCCTATTTATAGCCTACATATTACACCATATAAGCAAACTTGCATTTGGTAAGTTACATGATGGATGTCTTGCTGAGTACATTCAAATGTACTCATATTGGTTTCGTCCCAGGTATCAACTTGCCAGATTTTGAGAAGGACTCTTAGAAGAGGATCTACGAAGAGGAGTACGGAGCTGATGGCTTTGCGAACTAGGATTGTCTTCGGGTCAGCAACCTGTAGGTTAAGGCGTGACTTGGGCTCTACCGCATTTGTGTGTGTTTAGTCTTCCGCTGGGTGTGTTGTGTGTTGTCCTGCGTGACAACCGTGTAGGCTTGGTCATGTGACCATGTGTCTTTGTAAGTGTTTGTGTAATCGTGTAATGGATATTGTATCTCTGTACCAGCTTGATATGTTGTTCACGACTGAATTTCCTGGGATCGTGAATGTATGCATATCGGGGGTGTCCTTGAACAGTGGTTCGAAGGGCGGGCCCTACATATTTATCTCGAGTTAGGGCATGAAGTGTTTGTAGAGAAAATTAAAAAAACCTATGGAACTTTATTTGCATTCTAGTAGCATGTTATTAGTATGAATTCTTTGAACACCATTATTTTTTATGCTATGGAAAAATATAAGCTTGTGGAATCTATTTTTTACGAAAATGATCTTTTTAGTCCCCCAAGCACGGAGCAACAAATTTACTTTGATGATACTATGCCTCCAATATATGATGATTACAATGATGAATATGATATTTTCAGTCCACCTACTATTAAGTAGAAAATTAATTATGACTACAATATGCCTCCTATATTTGATGATTGTGGTGATAAGAATATTAATGATAGTTATTTTGTTGAATTTTCTCCCACTACTATTAATGAGAATGACTATGCTTATGTGGAGAGTATTAATTCTTTTATGCATGTGGCTCATGACAAGAAATTTTTATGTGATAGTTATATTGCTAATTTTATTCATGATGCTACTGAAAGTTATTATGAGATAGGGAAACATGGTTTTATGTATCTCAATAATATTAAGTTTCCCCTCTTTATGTTGAAATTTTTGAACTTGCACTTATTTTGTATTCCTATGCTAGCCACTTTGTGCTTTATTGACTTGTTTTTCTACAAGATTATTTTGCATAGGAAGTGGGTTAGACTTAAATGTGTTTTATAGTTGCTTCTTGATGTTCTCTTATTGTGCTTCAATTCTTAATATTATGTGAGCATCTTCAAAAATCATTTTGCCTAGCTAAAAGGCGTTAAAGAAAGCCCAATATATTTTTGCTTTCAGTTTCCTTTTGTTTATTTTATTCTTGGAAATTTTTACCTATGTAGCAACCTCTCCTTATCTTTTTTATTTCATTTTTGTGCCAAGAGTAGCCTCTAATAGGGAGGAAGTAAGATTTGGGGAAGTTGCAGTCCTAAAACAGATTCTGTGCTGCCACCAAAAAGAAAATCCTCAGCCAGAACTTCGAATTGATCTGCAATTTTTTTTGAACATGACCTAGATTATTATATAACTTTCATTAGTCTTGCACTTTTTTATTTGAGCAAGAGAATATTTTCGAAAAAAAATCGATCTTTACCTGTTGTTCTGTTTTGTCAGATTTATGCCAATATTTGCATTTGCCTCTTAATCTTTTTCGTTTGGTGTTCTTTTGAGTGCAAGAGCTTTAAAAGAAGTTGTGATAGTAGCTAATGTTTTAATGGGTGTTAGACTTGTGTTGAAACTGAACCAAAGTGGATTTATTATTTTGATTACACTAATGTTGCTAATGAAAATTGTGAGAAGTTGAGGAAGTTTTCAATTGTAGGGAGAGAAGAATGATACGAGAAGATGAATAATGGAAAGAAGCTCGAGCTTGGGGATGCCCATGTCACCCCAAGAAATATCCAATAAGTACAAGCATCAAATCTTGGGGTTGCCCAAGGCATCCCCTTCTTCATCAACAGAAATATTAGGTCATCTTTCAAGACACTATATTTTAATTGCTTCATATGATATGTGTTATTCTTGGAGCGTCAGTTTTTTTTTGTTTTCAGTTTTGTTTGTTTTGTTTGTTATAGTATATGGTTGGATCCTATCATATTTTGTTTGGAGAGATACACGCTCCGTTTTCATTGCTTAGAACACTCTAGTTTTCACTCTTATTGTTCTGGGAGTGTTTACTTTTTGCTAGTACTGCGTTTAGCTATTGTTTTCCACTCGTATTTTGTTTAGATCTTGCTGGTTTGCTTCAGTTAAATATTATTATCTCTATTATCTTTGATGATTATTATTTATGAGAGTTATTTCAAAAAAGTTGTTTGGTGTTGGAGAAGAGTAAAATATTTCATGCTTATAGTGGTGCAATAGGAAACTCGTATAGACTGTGGCTTAGACTTTAGCATGTCATGTTATATGTTATTTTAATCAGGTGCTTAGTAGTTATTTATGTATCATGACTTGTCTCAAATATCTGAGAGTGCTTAATGTGACATTGAAAGAAATCATGTGTTGTTTTTATCATATCAAAGCATAGTATCATGGTATTCTCCTTTGATTCCTTTATTTGGGTTGACTTGGCACATGCTCACACCATGTTATGACTACAAACCAGTCACCTCTATCCTCTATGGTCATTTATTTTTTGACTTCTAATATAATTTATGCTTTGATCAATAATGTTTTGTCGATATGCATGATTATGGTTGTTATTGCTCTCTTAGTTAGTCACTCACAGTCTCTTGCTAGCCTTCACCTGTACTGAGTATGAGCTCCACTCGTGCATCCAACTCCCAAAAATCAAAGTTTGTCAAATGTGTCCACCATACCTACGTATATGTGGTATTTTACCGCCACTCCAAAGTAAATTGCTTGTGTGCTACCTTTAAAACCTTCAAATATCTGTTTTGTGCTCCTGTTTTAGCTCATGAGGAAGTATTTTAAAGTTTATTATGTCTTATGTCAAGCAAAGTTCTTCTCCCTCTTTCACCCAATGACTATAGAATCTGTGCTCATCTAAATTTGCAGAGAGCTGGTGCCAAATAATAACAAAAAGGCACTTCCCCATGGTTTGATGAAAGCTGGTGGGTACCCGTGAACACGGCTATCCCTGGTTTGTGAAACAAAGGTGGGGGAGTGCCAAACTAATAAAACAACGTAAACTGCTCTCAAAAGTCTAAAATCCTTGCTTGACATGAATTATGATAATTTTTCATTACCATTCGTTGACATAGATATACACCTCTCTCAAATTTGTTTTCAATACCTCCGTTTTATTCAAATAAAAAGCTCTAGCACATGAGTAATCCCTGCTTCCCTCTGTGAAAGGCCTTTCTTTTACTTTTATGTTGAGTCTTCATATTCTAACTTTATGCACCAATTGAGAGAGCATAGTTGTCATTCTGAGTATAATGTGCATAGTCCCAAATTTTATTATTGACTGATTCATGGTTATGTTATTAATTGTTCTCAAATTATTTGTATCCAGACACCACTTGAACTTTGAAGGTGTCCTGACATTTATGTTTTGCTATCCCATGAAGGACAAGCTGAATACCACATTTCTATGTTATCTCTATGCTTGAAACAAACGTGTCAATTTCAGTGCATTATTATTCATGATCTTTTGTTTGTGTTATTTTTATGTTGCAACATAGTTGCTAAGTTATATTGCTGGAATTATATCTATCATGCCTATGTTTAGATTACTTTGATCTCATCTTGCAATGCTTTTACAATAATGTTGATCAAGATTGTGTTGGTAGTATGTTACCTCAGAAATTATTTTTTTGTTATCGTTTTACCTACTTGAGGACGAGTAGAACTAAGCTTGGGGATGCTTGATATGTCTCCAACGTATCTATAATTTTTGCATTTCAGAAAAGTTGTCCTGGAAATATTCTCGGATATGGACGAAACAAAAGCCGAAGTCCCTATTTTTTTTGTCACATACACGGAGTTCGGAGGAGACCCGGAGGGGGCCATGGAGGTGGCCACACCATAGGGCCCCCCTTGGCCGCGCCACCATGGGGTGTGGGCCCCCTGGGCGGCCACCGACATCGCCCTTCCACCTATATAATTCCTTCCTAGGGAAAACTCTAAGTACCCAAGCCTCCATCCACGAAAAGTTCCGTAGCTCCGCCGCCATCAAAGACAAGTTTCGGGGGACAGAAATCTCTGTTCCGGCACCCTGCCGGGACGGGGAGTTGCCCCCGGAGCCATCTCCATCGACCGCTCCGCCATCTTAATCGTTGTTGCTAACTCCCATGATAAGGAGGGAGTAGTTCTCCCCCAAGTCTGACGGCTCTACCGGTAGCTATGTGGTTTATCTCTCTCTCCCATGGTGTGATCTTTATATGATCATGAGCTTTGTAATCTACTTGAATTAGTAGATGTTACTCTTCATCTATTATGCTACTCAAGTGGTTTTATTAATGTGAACTCTGGAGTCACCTTTTCCCACGATGTGAAGGTGATAGTGTGCACACCGTGTGTGACTTTTAGGCTAAAGTTTATTGAAATGCTTATCATGAGTTATAATTTGTGTTGGATGTCTCTATGAAATTAGGGTGTTTGTATGGAACCATCTAGGGCGCTCAAGGTGATAGTGTGGGGTTACCTAGATGGGGAATGTGACTTTAAGGTGTGCTTTTGCAGCCCTATATGGTGAATTGGTGTTCGTTATCCAACCGGAGAGTAGTTCTGTGTAACATATTGAAGGGAGGATATTTATTTATTTAATTATGATATCATTCTTGAGAGTGTCCACTAGTGAAACTATGATCCCGATGCCTTGTTTCTAAGCAATGAAACACCGTTTACAGCCAATTCTGCTACATGTTTACTTGCTGTCATTTTTATTTCAGATTGCAGTTACCACTTATAATCATCCATATTACTTGTATTTCACTATCTCTTCGCCGAACTAGTGCACCTATACATCTGACAAGTGTATTGGGTGTGTTGGGGACACAAGAGACTTCTTGTATCTTAATTGCAGGGTTGCTTGAGAGGGATATATTTGACCTCTACCTCCCTGAGTTCGATAAACCTTGGGTGATCCACTTAAGGTAAACTTGTTGTTGTTCTACAAAACTCTGCACTTTGAGGCCCAATACTGTCTACAATAATAGAAGCGTGCGTAGACATCATTACAATTAAGAAGTCAGCAACAATGGTGTCTAGGTTATCCACAAGGAAACCCTAGACTTGAATCCCTCAAGTGAATGAGAGAGAAATGAAGAACAACTTGGTGAAGTTGTAGATCGGGACCTTCTCCTTCAATCCTCCAAAGATCAACAAGTTTGGGTGGAGGGATTGAGAGAAATTTAGCTTTTGGTGAGCTCAATAAATGGATCTTAAATGCTTGGACGAACTAGAGCTCTTGAGGAAGAAGGATGGGTATTTATACCCCCTCAATAAATGTGGTTGTTGGAGTGCAAGAATGAACCAGAATTTCCGATTCAAACTTGAATCGGATGTTCCGGTTGCCTGGACACCTTCAGATCTGAAATCTTCAAGGGGTACACCAAACCGGATATTCCGGTTGCCAGACATTTCCAGTTTGAAATTTCCGTCCAACTTCTTTCCTGAAACGATTCTGGGACTTAGTCATTTCTCGAGTCCATCTTCTTCAATCGGATATTCCAGGCTCACTTCTGTCTCGAACTGGTTCTCGGACTTAGCCATTTTTCCGAGCTCTTCTTCACGACTGGATAATCCGGTTACCAGGAAATTTCTAGATGGAAATTTCCGGCTCACATCTGTGTCAGAATCCTGAATTCCTTAGCCGTTTTCTTTGAGTCCTGGAACTAACCAGATATTCCGGTTGGAAGAAAATTTCCGATTGGCTTCTGAAACTGAGAAAGTTGATCTACCTTCACACTTTTTGGTCTTTGATGCATAGGAATAGATTTAACGACCTTCATCACTTAACACCTGATTAAAAGTATCACTAGTATTGCAAACTAACACACAAAACACTAGTGATCAACAAATTCTCTTTCAGGTATCTCTCTTACCCTTAAATGTGGAGCAAAACATAAATGCCAGGGCACCTCCAAATCTTAAGTGATCAATAGACATAATAATTTCAGGAGAAATAATACCGTAAACATGCTTCAATCAATAATATTTTGGGACAATGCACATTATAATCAGAATGACAACTATTCTCTCCTAATTGGTGCATTAAGTAAGAAGATGGAGACTCATCCTATATCTAAGAGAAAGGGCCCTTCACGGAGGGAAACAGGTATTACTCATGTGCTAGAGCTTTTCATTTTATAAAACATAGCATATTGAAAATATAATGTGAGATAGGTGTATGTCCATGTCAACAAATGATAGTGAAAAACTTTTTATATCTATGTCAAGAAAAATTATAGACTTTTGAGAGTGGTTTCCATTATCATAATTCTTTCTTTTGTATGAATGACACCTCCCCCCTGATGAACCACAAGTATAGGGGGTGTATCGTAGTACCCTCGATAAATAAGAGTGTTGAACCCAACGAGGAGCATAAGGTGTTGACAAGCAGGTTGGATAGAGGATTCACTGTAAACACTAGCAAACAGGTTTTTGGTGGTTTTGATATAACAGATAAATAAAGTGCGAGTAAATAGAAGACAGTAAATATAATTGCAGCGAGTGGCCCAATCCTTTTGAGAGCAAAGGAGAATCCGGTTGTTCTACTTATGATTACCAAACATTCTCGAGGACACATGGGAACTTCGTCAAGCGCTTTTGTTTCATACAGTTGATTAATATTTATTGTTTTGATAGGTGTTGTGTGGGTGAACCTATGCTAATGCACCGCCCAAATAGGACTAATACATACTTGTGATTATAGCCCTTGCAAGCATCCGCAAATACAAGAAAGTAATTAAGATAAATCTAATCATAGCCTTAAACTCTGGGATCCTACACTCTTTCGTGCATCGGTTTCCTAATGGGGTTTAGGTTTCTGTCACTCCGGCGACCCCACAATTAGTAGCCAAATAGACAATGCATCCTCCTAGGCCCATAAAGGTGAAGTGTCATGTAGTCGACGTTCACATGACATCACTAGAAGAATAACACCACAACTTAAATATCATACCACTAGATATTACTTCAACATAATTCCACTACTAACATCTTGACTTCTCCCATCACTACCGAATTCCGTGCGATCCAGAACGTTTTGATAACGTCGCGCGACTCCGTCGCGAATGGCTGAAAAGTGGAGTTTGCTCTCGGCGTATTGGTTTGGTCCGTCGCAGACTGGTTTTGCTCAACTTTTTGCTAGTTTTACGTCGTGGATTTTTGTCTCCGGCCCAGTATCCCACTAAGAGCTTAGTTGCCTTCGACGAAACTTGCCTGCTCACGTAGAACGTCGCGAATTTTTCTTACGGCCACACATCCTGCCCTGTTTGACTACTTTGACTAGCTACGACCGACCAGTTGATGCCTGGACCCCACTTGTCATCCACGCTAAATAAGCATGCACATAATCTTCGAAATTAAGCATGCACATAATCTTTGAAATCATCACAGTTACCATTACAGTGAACAAGCCGTTTCTGAAACAAATAACAAAAAGAAAAGGATAGACACCGGACCTAGCGTCCTATCCAAGGATGCGCCGCCACACCTCCGCCAGCGCCGCCGCATCTTCATTCTACATCGAATGGCGGATCGCTTCCGCGATGTCGGCCTCTAGCTTGACAGTGAAAAGCCGGGCGAGCCCCGCTTGCCGGAGCTCTTCTGCCGCGAAACTCTCTAAGGACGCTAAAATCCCCGCCTGCATGTGGGGCCACTGCAAGGCCTCGTTGTGGAACTCGAAGGGGAGATACTCCTCCTCTTCTTCCACTCGCCGTCCGAAGGTGCGATGGCTGGAGCCGGAGGTGGTGGTGCGCGGGACGAGTTGGCCTCATGCACCTCGCACCGGTACGCCTCGCGGGCACGCGCACGCTCCGCGCCTTGCATGCTGTGCTGGGGAAAGTACCTGTGGATCTGTTGTTGGCGGCCCTCCTCGTGAAGGCCAGACATGGTACCGGTGGATCTGTGCACAGCGAAGGGGAGTAGAGAGGTGTGGCACAGACGGACAGTTTGGGAGTAGAGAGGAGAGCGTTCTGCGCCCGCATGGGGAGCCGCTGCATTGTTTACAGTTTGGGAGTGGAGAGGAGAGCTGACCGGGTATCCCACGTGGCGAGTGTCAACCAAATTACCGAATATACAGGAGATCTAAATTATGAAATGCACTCCAAAATTGAAATGAATTGACATGGTTTTACATTTGCAACAATGGATACCCTAGTACTAATACTAATATACTGTCTCCTCGCCCTCTTCGATGTCTGTTCCACGCCATCATCCCGGTTACATGCACTCCGAAACATAGGAGATTTATAGTAACTGAAATTAGCATCACAAAAGGTTCAACAATAGGTCCACAATTAACCAGAACTTTTTTTATGCCAACATCCACTTTGAAGCCACATCCATAGTTTCACATCATCCAACGGATATTTTCCTATGCCAGCATGCATTCCGAAGCTACATCTAGAGGTTCACATCATCCACTGGAACTTTCCGAAACCGCGTCCACAGAAACACTAGTAGAAAAGCATCACACATGTTTAGCACATATACAAAAAAGAAGCAGATATACTTCCAAACATACAAAGATGAGTGACAAAACCGTCTCACGTGTACAAATGACACAAGTACAAAGGTGGTAAGCTGCTAGACCCAGTGGCATAAACAAGCTACTAGGTCCTTGTAAACACTACTAGGTCTAGAGGAGTCTCCCCTGCATTTTAACATTGCACAGTTTAATCATCGGCACTCTGATCAAACACAAATATGGCACTCTTTTTTATATGGTACGCCAACTGTTGGAGACATTGCTGCATATTAATCATCGGCGGAGAACCAAGGCTAGATAGGGGCCCCATAGTAAAAAAGCACACACAAATCAATGAAATTATCGAACACTTGCCAAGGAATATGCAGAACCAATATGGCTCATGCATTACAGACAAAATCATAATTGGGGTCTCATAGTAAAGAAGCACACAGAAATCAATAAGATCATTGAACACTTACCAAGGAAGATGCACAACAAATGTAGTTGTACACAACACTAGGTAAGTGTCAATATCTCACCGAGAGAATGTGCAGAGTTTAATCATCAGCACACAGAACAGAGAATGAACATAAAATAAGCAAGCCTCATACATACATTGCAAAAAAAGTCCAAAGGGTCAAGCTCCACAGGACCAGGGAGCATGAACAAACAATGTATGTGTAAACGCTACTAGGTACTGGGGAGTAATCCTTTGGATTTTAGCATTGCACAGTTTAATCATCGGCACGTGCAACAAAACAGAGAAATGAATAACAGCTTGACTCATTGGCAAGCATTGCAGGTTGACATAATCTAATTAAAGAGCAAAGTATTTTTACCTCATTCCATAATCTTGCAAGAAACTTAGAATGTATCTCAACTTCACATTGGTGTCCTTTGCACTCTCGAAGAGGGTGTCTTTTCCCCTCTGGATCATGTCGCACTTCTCTTCAGCTACTTTCAAAGTTTTCTTCGCACTCTTCAGCTCAGAATCAAGCTTAGTAACCAAACCGTGCATGATCATATAGCTTCTCTTTTGCTCCCGCAGTTCCAACTCGAGTGTTGGCATTTTTTAAGATTTCATCGCCCTGTCCAACCTGTCCTCGCAGCAGACGAAGCAGATTAGCTTCTCAGCGCTGGTATCATCAGCCAGCTTGCAAACTTCAGAGACGATGAGATTCAATTGTCTCAACTGACTGCTGCACCAATTTCTGAATTGTCTCAACTGACTGCTGCACCAATTTCTGAATTTCAGTATGCGACATGCTACAGAAGTCACAGCCTGCACTATGGTCCTATAGCCAAATACGAAAAGAATAAAAATCAAAGAAGTGTCGACGAAGGCGAAAGGAGATAGATGAATCTTAAGAGAACATTTGGCTACAGGACTAATTTATATGCTATTTACCCCGGCTATCTGAATAACAGGGGGCTTTGCGAGCTCCGAGGCCTTGTTCAGGTCGATCTCCATCTGGGTGGGGGAAACGATCTCCGAGGGCCCTGTAACGGTAGCGTGAGCTAGATCCATGGCCGGTGGTAACTTAAAACATCAACGGTGACCTACATCCGCCGACATTTAACCTACATCCGTCAGTATCAAACTTAGATCTGTCGGTATCTAACCTACATCACATTGTTTGGTTGAGGATGGGGAAGGGAGGGAACCATGGCTTACCAGTCATTGTTTGAGAACGATGCCGAGGACGGGGGAGGGCAAAGCCGTGGCAGCCGCCCTTGGGGCGGGAGGGCGAAGTGGAGGCTTTCTGTGAAGGTCGCTTTCAGTGGAGGAGTAGCCGAGAGGGCGAGGAGCGCGGTGTGATTTGGCGCGTAGACGCTAGCGAGTGGGACCCTGCGTGAGGCTGATTCCGTGGAGATTTGGTGCGCGGCTGTTAGTCATAATTTAGTCTTGTTTTTCGGATTGAAAATAAAAAATAAAAAAAACCAAAAGGAAAAGAGTCTTAGGATCTGATCGTATTTTTATTCTACTTCTTCGGATTCTTCTTTATTTTAGTTAGCAAATAATTGCAAAATAAGACAGTGCCTAGTGGTGGGGGGGCTGACTCATTTCCACACACCAAGGATCGAGTCTTGTTACTCACATTTGTGATGTTGCACCAACTATTGGCTTATTAGGCATGATCCAGTAGTAAAGGGATGTGACAATTCATTGATCGATCGAATCAATGAGTTGTCACATCCACTTATTACTAAATCATGCCTAATAAGTTTTTTGACATACTTAAAACATGATCGGGTTAAGAAACATATACTAATATAATATACATATTAGGTTCTTACATACCAACATGATAGAGGTTCTTTAAAAGTTCTTACTACACAAACACCAGACGACACTACAAGAAATAAGAGATAACACAAACACAGCATGCAAGCTGCAACAACGAGCGCACCAGCCGTAGCTACATCATGTTCTGCCGCTTCCGAGGCTTCATGGCCCTCCTGGCCTCGTTGGAGTAAGGCCGAGGAGGAGGTTCCGCAAGACCTGGGAGGATATCCTGCGCAAGCAGCTTCTTCAGGAAGACGTCGTAGGCAACGTGCTTGGCTCTAACATGGGGCGCACGATACTCAGAACCATTTCCCACACCGACGGCATGTCGAATCAAGCTGTGGCGATCGTTGGCCATCTTTCTGACACAGAAAGGGCAGAACAAGTTGCCGTAACAACGGTACCGAATGGTGTCCGCCTGCAGCTTCCTCAGGATATGTCTGCTCTTCGCAGCCATATCGTCCTCATTCGAGCCGACTTCCAGATCGTCTTCCTGCAAATTTGCAATAAAACAAAAGTTAGCAACACAATCTTATTGGCAAAAGAGTAATATACCTAACCAGATCACAAAGAACATAAAGAAATAGTTCTTCATTTATTTATATACACTTCATCAAGTAACTTATTTAGCAGATGCGCCCTAAAGAGGGCATCAATGTTGAGAAAAATGTGTCGAATTTCATACAACATCACAGTTTCCACAATATATATTTGGTGAACTAATGCAAAAACCAGATAATAACACATCAGGAATTCATAGATAACATTCAATAGATTAATATTCTAATCAAGACATGTTATTATACCTTACCAGATCAAAAATATCATACAAGAATCGTTCTTTAATTATATGCGTAAACTGGATCGAGTAATTATCATGCACGGGGGTACAATATGTGATTTTGCAACAAATTCGTAATGTGTCAAGAGTGTCTGCGAGGCAAAATAACTACACAAATTGAAAATGCTTCCAAAAAACGTAGAATCTCTAACTCACATGCATACTAACATGCACACAAAAAATTAGAAGCCATAAGAACAGATGCAACTACAACCTCTGAATCCCTAAAATACAAAAAACCTGCGAACCCCTAAGTACAGATGCAACTACAACCTCCGAATCAACTCCAGCAGCTCATCTATATTTGATCATCCATAACTCTATATAGAAAATCATTTAAAAAGATTCATGCATAGATGTTATTAGTTTCATAGCGGGACATCTATATTGTCAATTTAGTGTCTAGTACATGTCTATTTTTCTACAATGTTTTTCCCTTTGGCCTCTAAGTACAGATGCAAATAGACCTCTGAATCTTGAACTTGCGTGTACAAAAAACCCTCGAACCCCTAGATACAGATCCAACTACAAACCTTTTAATCCCGAATACAAAAAACCTCGAACCCCTAAGTACAGATGCAACCGCAAACACCAGAAGCCCAAACTGTACAAAAAAAAACCAAAGTATACATGCAACTACAAACACTAGAGCCCGAACTTGCGTGTAGTCATGCACAAACCCTAGATCTTTGACAATAAACTAAGCCGGCCTGGACATAGATACCTCAGGGTTCTAGTCGTCGACGTCCTCGTCGAACGCCTGGCGATCCCCGTAGGGATCACCCAGATCTGCCAGGAGAGGGAAAGCAGCGGGCGCCTCCACCGTGGCAAGAGCAGGCGGTGCACTCGAAGCGCCATGGCCGGCCGACGAACCTGCTGCGGCGACGACATCCTGCGGCTGCAACGAACTGGAACCGCCATGGGCGGCTCCTGCGGCGATGACAACAGAAGGGACGACGTCGTCGTTCTCCTGCTGCGAACCTTCCATTCTGCGAAACCACCTCGCGGTTGTGCGCTCGGCTATTGGGAGAGAAGGAGGGCTGGGAGACGATGCGGAGTGGGTTTTTTTTGCTTGAAATGGGGGGAGAATGGATGGGGGAGAGAGGCGATGCGGCAGGATCTTTATATATAGAGTGCCGTTTCGAGGCCGCCCCGTTTCGACTGGTCGCTATGTCGTGTGCGCATGCATGGTGGAAACGCGCCGGCTGACTTAGTCAACATAAAATAATGTGATATTTGGTCACTGGCAAGTGGGGCCCAGGACGCCACGGGGCCACCAATCAGTGACCCAAATTCACCACAAAGCTCATCCCACCAAGTCAGCGAATATCAAAGGCTCTATCGTACGTGTAGAAAAGAGGATACCGTTTTATACGTGTACGCGTACAAAACGATATGGCACGTGTTTTCTTGCGAAACGTGGTACCAATATTTGCCAAGTTCACTATAAATAATGGTACGTGCCAACACAACTACCATGTGTATGCAGTCAAGGTGACGAACATGTGGTTACGTACAAACACGCCTCTGCATTCACACGGCTTGGACATGCACACGCCGTCGTACAGGTGGTGGTTAGCCTGCCGCGCGTAATGGCGACGACGGGACGCGACCTGCACCAGGCGGCGGGACGGTGCTTCGCCTCTGCCGCACGCCTAGCATTAGCGCGGTATGCAGTTTTCCCAGCTCCCCAAACGGCGCCAGTGTCATTGCAGTTTGCATGTCGCCGCCATTTACTCCGACGGGACGCGTGCTCCGACGCGTGCACCATCCATGGCGTCGAACGATGACCAGGCCAGCATGGCAGCGAGCGACGACGAGGAGGACGGCCGGACCAGCGTCTAGGATAGTTTAGGCCTAATTTATATTTCCCGCCGTATTTTTAATTAGAATGTAATGATCTATGCTTACTAATATATATGTACTACTCCAGTTTAGTTATCAACTGTCGATGCCCCCACCTTTCGGGGAAAAGGGAGGGAATACTATTAAAAGTATATCTAGATTTTTGGTTATTAATATAGTTATGGCCTAACCTAACACAACCAAGCAAAATAGTATTATATTCTACCCCCGTCCGACGCTGTCATAGGGGTAGACCACAAGGTTGACTTCCGGTCAACAGATCAATGTTCTAGTGAAGCGTTGGGCTCTAAAGTGTCGGAATCCTACGTAAACCATGGTGGAGCACTAAGAATACTTATAAACGTGTGTTGGGATCGAGGTGGGGAGGGGCCAATATACTACCCATAGGTGTGACAGGTTTCACCGGCATCACATAGGAAGGTTATGCACTACACTTATAGGTCTCGAACCATCGATGCTCCCCCATTCAGGCAAACTGGAGGGAATATTTTTAAAAGTATAGCTAGATTTTGGTTATTAATGTAGCTTTGGTCTAACCTAACACAACTAAGAAAAATAGTATTGTGGTCTACCCCCTTCCGACGCTGGTCATAGGGGTAGACCAAAAGGTTGACTTCTGGTCAACAGATCAATATTCCAGCAAAGCGGGGGATTCTTGCCAAGAGGTGGGCCCTACCATTGTCTTGGTTGTTCATTGGGCCTAACCTAACACAACCAATCAATTGGTTCCACTTTGCTACCCCCTTCCGGCTCACGTAGAGGGGCCAGAACGGCAGTTCCGTCTTTTCCCTAGCGTTGCTATGGTTTCTCCGGAGAAGGGGCTCCGGATCGTCTGAATGCCACCAAATCCCATGGTATGACATACCATGTGTGTTAGAGTGTTCTATGGGTCTTTGATGCCCAACATTTCCTCACTCGGTGTGTTATGGCTTCACCGGCGTCAGATTCTCTCTAGCGGGTTCAAGGACTACTCAGAGCCCGAAACTCCTGGATGTGACGAAACAGGGGGAATCCTGCCAAGAGGTGGGCCATACCATTGTCTTGGGTGTTACTTGGGCCTAACCTAACACAACCAAGCAATTACTTCCACTTTACTACCCCCTTCCGGCTACATAGACGGGCCAGAACAGCAGTTCCGTCTTTTTTCCCGGCGGGGCTAGGGTTTCTCTGGAGAGGGGATCTGGATCGTCTGAATACCACCAAATCTCATGGTATGCCATACCATGTGCTTTATAGTGTGTCATGGGTCTTGGATGCCCAAGATTCCCTCTCTTTGTGTGTTAGGCCTTCGCCAGCGTCGGATTCTCTCTAGCGGGTTCCAAAACTATTTAGAACCCGAAACTCCCGTATCTGACAGAATAGGGGGAATCTTTCAAATAGGTGGGTCCTACCATTTTATTTGGTGTTACTTGGGCCTAAAAAAACACATCCAATCAATTAGTTCCACTTTGCTACCCCTTTTTGGCTCACGTAGAGGGGCCAAACCGGCAGTTTCTTTTTTTTCTTCAGCACACCTAGGGTTTCTCCGGGGAGGGGCTCCGGAGCGTCTGAATTCCCACCCAATCCTACGGTATGCCAAACCATGTGTTTTATATTGTGGCATGGGTCTTGGATACCCAATATTCCCTCACTCTTTGTGTTATGGCTTCACCGGCGCCGCATTCTCTTTCGCGGGTTCCAAGACTACTCAGAGCCCGAAACTCCCAGATCTCACGGAATGGGGTGAATCTTGCCAAGAGGTGGGACCTACCATTGTCTTGGGTGTTACTTGGGCCTAACCTAACACAACCAAGAAATTGGTTCCGCTTTTCTACCCCATTCCAGCTCACGTAGAGGGGCCAGAACGACAGTTCCGTCTTTTTCCTAGCGGGGCTATGGTTTCTCTGGAGAGGGGCCTCCGGATCGTCTGAATGCCCCCAAATCCTACGGTATGCCATAACTTCTGTGTGTTAGAGTGTGGCATGGGTATTGTATGCCCAATATTCCCTTACTCTCTGTGTTATGGCTTCACCGGCGTCAGATTCTCTTTTGCTGGTTCTACTTAGAGCCCGAAACTCCCGGATCTCACGGAACGGGGGGAATCTTGCCAAGAGGTGGGACCTACCATTTTATTTGGTGTTACTTGGGCCTAACCTAACACAACCAAGTAATTAGTTCCACTTTGCTACCCCTTTCCGTCTCACGTAGAGGGGCCAAAATGGCAGTTCCGTCTTTTTCCCAGCGGGGCTATGGTTTCTCTGGAGAGGGGCCTCCAGATCGTCTGAATGCCACCAAATACACCATGTTATGCCATACCATGTGTGTGTATAGTGTTTAATGGGTCTTGTATTCCCAAGATTCCCCCTCTCTCTCTCTGTTAGTGCTTCACCGGCGCGTCGGATTCTCTCTCGCGGATTCCAGGACTACTTAGAGCCCGAAACTCCCTAAACTGTTGGAACTCGGGGAATCTTGCCAACATGTGGGCCCAACCATTTTCTTGGGTGCTCCTTGGGCCTAACCTAACACAAACAAGCATTTGGTTCCACTTTGCTACCCTTTTTGGCTCAAATAGAGGGCCAAAACGACAGTTCCGTCTTTTTCCTAGCGGGGCTATGGTTTCTCTGGAGAGGGGGCTCCGGATCGTCTGAATGCCACCAAATCCAATGGTATCAGATTCACTCGCTCTCTGTGTGTTAGGGCTTCACTCGCTCTCTGTGTGTTAGGGCTTCACCGGCGTCAGATTCTCTCTAGCGGGTTCCAGGATTACTTAGAGCCTGAAACTCCCGGATCTGACGGAACTGGGGGAATATTTCCAAGAGGTGGGCCCTACCATTTTTTGGGTGTTCCTTGGGCCTAACCTAATACAACAAAGCAGTTGGTTCCACTTTTATACTCCCTTCCGCCTAAAGTAGAGGGGCCAGAACGGCAGTTCCGTCTTTTTTCCCAGCAGGGCTATGCATGGTTTCTCCGGAGAGGGGCCTCCAGATCGTCTGAATGCCACAAAATCCCATGGTATTACATACCATGTGTGTTATAGTGTGTCGTGGGTCTTGGATGCCCAAGATTACCTCTCTCTCTGTGTCTGTGTTAGGGCTTCAACGGCGTCGAATTCTTTCTGGCAGGTTCCAGGACTACTTAGAGCCCGAAACTCCCGAAACTGACGGAACTCGGGGAATCTTGCCAAGAGGTGGGCCCTACCATTTTCTTGGCTGTTCTTTGGTCCTAACCTAACACAAACAAGCAGTTGTTTCCACTTTTCTACCCTCTTCCGGCTCACGTAGAGGGGCTAGAACGACAGTTCCGTCTTTTTCCCTAGCGGGCTATGGTTTTCTCTGGAGAGGGGGCTCCGGATCATTTGAATGCCACCAAATCCCATGGTATGACATAACATGTGTGTTATTGTGTTTCATGGGTCTTGTATTCCCAACATTCCCTCACTCGGTGTGTTATAGCTTCACCGGCGTCGGACTCTCTCTGGCGGGTTCATAGACTACTCAGAGCCCGAAACTCCCGGATGTGACGAAACAGGGGGAATCCTTCCAAGAGGTGGGCCCTACCATTGTCTTGGGTGTTACTTTGGCCTAACATAACATAACCAAGCAATTACTTCCACTTTACTACCCCTTCCGGCTACGTAGACGGGCTAGAACAACAGTTATGTCTGTTTTCCCAGCGGGGCTAGGGTTTCTCCGGAGAGGGGCTCTGGATCGTATGAATACCACCAAATCCCATGGTATGCCATACCATGTGTGTTATAGTGTTTCATGGGTCTTGGATTCCCAATATTCCCTCTCTTTGTGTGTTATGCCTTCGCCGGCGTGAGATTCTCTCTAGCGGGTTCCAAAACTATTTAGAGCCTGAAGCTCCCGGATCTGACGAACAGGGGGAATCTTGCCAAGAGGTGGGTTCTAACATTTTATTTGGTGTTACTTGGGACTAAAATAACACAACCAAGCAATTAGTTAAACTTTGATACCCCTTTCCGGCTCACGTGGAGGGGCCAGACCGGCAATTTCATCTTTTTCTCCAGCAGACCTAGGGTTTCTCCGGGGAGGAACTCCGGAGCGTCTGAATTCCCACCCAATCCTAGGGTATGCCAAACCATGTGTGTTAGATTGTGGCATGGGTCTTGTATGCCCAATATTCCCTCACTCTTTGTGTATGGCTTCACCAGCGCCGCATTCTCTTTCGCGGGTTCCAGGACTACTCAGAGCCCAAAACTCCCAGATCTCACGGAATGGGGGGATCTTGCCAAAAGGTGGGACCTACCATTTTCTTGGGTGTTACTTGGGCCTAACCTAACACAATCAAGCAATAGGTTCCGCTTTGCTACCCCATCCAGCTCACGTGGAGGGGCCAGGACGGTAGTTCCATCTTTTTCCCAGCGGGGCTATGGTTTCTCTGGAGAGGGGCCTCCGGATCGTATGAATGCCACCAAATCCCACGGTATGCCATACCTTGTGGATTGGATTCCCAAGATTCCCTTACTCCCTGTGTTATGGCTTCACCGGCGTCAGATTCTCTTTCGCGGGTTCTACTTAGCCCGAAACTCCCGGATCTCACGGAACGGGGGGGATCTTGCCAAGAGGTGGGACCTACCATTTTATTGGGTTTTAATTGGGGCTAACCTAACACAACCAAGTAATTGGTTCCACTTTGCTACCCCTTTCCAGCTCACGTAGAGGGGCCAAAACGACAGTTTCGTCTTTTTCCCAGCGGGGCTATGGTTTCTCTGGAGAGGGGCCTCCAGATCATCTGAATTCCACCAAATACACCATGGTATGCCATACCATGTGTGTTTATAGTGTGGAATGTGTCTTGGATGCCCAAGATTTCCTCTCTCTCTCTATTATGGCTTCACCGGCACGTCAGATTCTCTCTGGCAGGTTCCAGGACTACTTAGAGCCCGAAACTCCCTAAACTAATGGAACTCGGGGATTCTTGCCAACAGGTGGTCCCAACCATTTTCTTGGGTGTTCCTTGGTTCTAACCTAACACAAAAAAGCAATTGGATCCACTTTTCTACCCCTTTCCGGCTCAAGTAGAGGGGCCAAAACGGCAGTTCAGTCTTTTTCCCAGCGTGGTTATGGTTTCTCTGGAGAGGGGGCTCCGGATCGTCTGAATGCCACCAATTCCCATTGTATGGCATACCATGTGTGTTAGAGTGTGTAATGGGTCTTGTATTCCCAAGTTTCACTCTCTCTCTCTCTGTGTTAGAGCTTCATCGGTGTCAGATTCTCTCTGGCGGGTTCCAGGATTACTTAGAGCCCGAAACTCCCGGATCTGACGGAACAGGGGAATCTTGGCAAGAGGTGGGTCCTACCATTTTATTTGGTGTTACTTGGGCCTAAAATAACACAACCAAGCAATTAGTTCCACTTTTCTACCCCTTTCTGGCTCACGTACAGGGGCCAGACCGATAGTTTCTTCTTTTTCTCCAGCAGGCCTAGGGTTTCTCCGGGGAGGGGCTCCGGAGCGTCTGAATTCCCACCAAATCCTAGGGTATGCCAAACCATGTGTGTTATATTGTTTCATGGGTCTTGGATGCCCAAGATTCCCTCACTCTTTGTGTTATGGCTTCACCGGCGCCGCATTCTCTTTCACGGGTTCCAGGACTACTCAGAGCCCAAAACTCCCAGATCTCACGGAATGGGGGGATCTTGCCAAGAGGTGGGACCCACCATTGTATTTGGTGTTACTTGGGACTAACCTAACACAACCAAGCGATTGGTTCCGCTTTGTTACCCCATTCCGGCTCACGTAGACGGGCCAGAACGGTAGTTCCGTCTTTTCCCATCGGGGCTATGGTTTCTCTGGAGAGGGGCCTCCGGACCGTCTGAATGCCACAAAATCCCACGGTATGACATAACTTGTGTGTTAGAGTGTGGCATGGGTATTGGATTCCCAAGATTCCCTTACTCCCTGTGTTATGGCTTCACCTGCGTCAGATTCTCTTTCGCGGGTTCTACTTAGAGCCCGAACTCCCGGATCTCACGGAACGTGGGGAATCTTGCCAAGAGGTGGGACCTACCATTTTATTGGGTGTTACTTGGGACTAACCTAACACAACCAAGTAATTGGTTCAACTTTGCTACCCCTTTCCGGCTCACGTAGAGGGGCCAAAACGGCAGTTCCGTCTTTTTTCCAGCGGGGCTATAGTTTCTCTGGAGAGGGGCCTCCTGGTCGTCTGAATGCCACCAAATACACCATGGTATGCAATACCATGTGTGTGTATAGTGTATGGGTCATGGATGCCCAATACTCCCTCCCTCTCTGTGTTAGGGCTTCACCGCCGTCGGATTCTCTCTGCGGGTTCCAGGATTACTTGGAGCCCGAAACTCCCGGAACTGACGGAACTGGGGGAATCTTGCCAAACGGTGGGCCCAACCATTGTCTTGGGTGTTCCTTGGGCCTAACCTAACACAACCAAGAAATTGGTTCCACTTTGCTACCCCCTTCCAGCTCACGTAGAGGGGCCAGAACGATAATTACGTCTTTTTCCCCATCGTGGCTATGGTTTCTCCGGAGAGGGGGCTCCGGATCATCCGAATGCCACCAAATCCCATCATATGCAATACCACGTGTGTTAGAGTGTGGCATGGGTCTTGTATGCCCAAGATTCCCTCGCTCCCAGTGTTAGGGATTCACCGGTGTCGGATACTCTCTATCGAGTTCGAGGACTACTTAGAGCCCGAAACTCCCGGATCTGACGGGACTGGGGAATCTTGCCAAGAGGTAGGACCTATAATTTTCTTGGGTGTTCATTGGTCCTAACCTAACACAACCAAGAAATTGGTTCCACTTTGTTATCCCCTTTCCGACTCACGTAGATGGGCCAGAACGGCAGTTTCATCTTTTTTCCCAGTGGTTTCTCCGGAGAGGGGGCTTCGGGTCATCCGAATGCCACCAAATCCCAGCGTATGCCATACCATGTGTGTTAGTGTGGCATGGGTCTTGGATGCCCAAGATTCCCTCGCTCTATGTGTTAGGGCGCGCTTCACTGGCGTCGGATTCTCTCCGGATGTTCGAGGACTACTTAGAGCCCAAAACTCCCAAATCTAACGGAACTGGGGAAATCTTGCCAAGAGATGGGTGCTGCCATTCTCTTGGGTGTTCCTTGTTCCTAACCTAACAAAACCAAGAAATTGGTTCCAATTTTCTACCCCCTTCCGGCTCACGTAGAGGGGCCAAAACGTCAGTTCCGTCTTTTCCCCCCATCAGGGCTATGGTTTCTCCAGGGGGGAGGGGGTGGTACTCTGGGTCGTCTGAATGCCACTAAATCCCATGGTATGATATAACGTGTGTGTTAGAGTGTGATATGGGTCTTGGAGGCCCAATATTCCCTCAGTCTCTTTGTTATGGCTTCACCGGCGTCAGATTCTCTCTGGCAGGTTCGAGGACTATACTTAGAGCCCGAAATTCCCGGATATGACAGAACGGGGGAAATATTGCCAAGAGGTGGGACCTACAATTGTCTTGGGTGTTCCTTGGTCCTAAACTAAAACAACCAAGCAATTAGTTCAACTTTGCTACCCCTTCGGGCTCATGTAGAGGGTCTGGAACGGCAGTTCCGTCCCTTTTCTCCTACGGGCATAGGGTTTCTCCGGAGAGGGTATCAAGAGCGTCTGAATCCCACCCAAGGCTAGGTTATGACATAACATGTGTGTTATAGTGTGGAATGGGTATTGGATGCTAAAGATTTCCTTGCTCTCTGTATTAGGGTTTTATCGGCGTCAGATTCTCTCTGGCGGGTTCTAGGATTACTTAGAACCTTAAACTCTTGGATCTGACGGAACTAGGCGAATCTATCCAATAGGTAGGACCTAAAATTTTCTTGGGTGTTACTTGGGCCTAACATAACACAACCAAGCAATTGGTTCCTCTTTGCTACCCCTTTCGGCTCACGTAGAGGGGCCAAAACGGCAGTTCCGTCTTTTCCCCAATGGGGCTATGGTCTTTCTCTAGAGAGGGGAATCCGGATCGTCTGAATGCCACCAAATCCCATGGTATGCCATACCATGTGTCTTAGAGTATGGCATGGGTCCTTTATTCCCAAGATTCACTCGCTCTCTCTGTGTTAGGGCTTCACCGGCGTCAGATTCTCCCTCGAGGGTTCTAGGACTACTTAGAGCCCAAAACTCCCGGATTTGACGGAACTGGAGGAATCTTGCCAAGAGGTGGTCCCTACCATTTTATTGGGTGTTCCTTGGGTCTAACCTAATACAAACAAGCAGTTGGTTCCACTTTGCTACCCCCTTCCTCCTAACGTAGAGGGGCCAGAACGGCAGTTTCGTCTTTTCCCCAACGGGGCTATGGTTTCTCCGGATCAGGGGCCTCTAGATCGTATGAATGCCACCAAATCCCATGGTATTCCATACCATGTGTTTTATAGTGTGTCGTGGGTCTTGGATGCCCAAGATTCCCTCGCTCTCAGTGTTAGGGCTTCACCGGCGTCGAATTCTCTCTGGCGGGTTCCAGGACTACTTAGAGCCCAAAACTCCCGGAACTAACGGAACTCGGGGAATCTTGCCAAGAGGTGGGCCCTAACATTGTATTGGGTGTTCCTTTTGCCTAACCTAATACAACCAAGCATTTGGTTCCACTTTACTACCCCCTTCCTCCTAACGTAGAGGGGCCAGAACGATAGTTCCGTCTTTTTCCCCAACGGGGCTATGCATGGTTTCTCCGGAGAGGGGCCTCCAGATCGTCTGAATGCCACCGAATCCCATGGTATTACATACCATGTGTTATAGTGTGTCGTGGGTCTTGGATGCCCAATATTCCCTCTCTCTTTGTGTTAGGGCTTCAGCTGCGTCGGATTCCCTCTTGCGGGTTCCAGGACTACTTAGAGCCCGAAACTCCCAGAACTGACGGAACTCGCGGAATCTTGCCACGAGGTGGGCCCTACCATTGTCTTGGGTGTTCCTTAGGCCTAACCTAATACAACCAAGTAGTTTGTTATACTTTGCTACCCCCTTCCGCCTAACGTAGAGTGGCCAGAACGACAGTTCCGTCTTTTTCACCAGCGGGGCCATTTTTTCTCCGGAGAGGGGCCTCTATATCGTCTGAATGACACCAAATCCCAAGGTATGTAATACCATCTGTGTTATAGTATGTCATGGGTCTTCGATGCCCAAGATTCGCTCTCTCTCTGTGTTAGGGCTTCACCGGCGTCGGATTCTGTCTGGCGGGTTCTAGGACTACTTAGAGCCCGAAACTCCCGAAACCGACGGAACTCGGGGAATCTTGCCAACAGGTGGGCCCAAAATGGTCTTGCGTGTTCCTTGGGCCTAACCTAACACAAACAAGCAATTGGTTCCACTTCTCTACCCCCTTCCGGCTCACGTAGAGGGGCCAGAACGACAGTTCCGTCTTTTCCTCGTCGGGGTTATGGTTTCTCCGGAGAGGGGGCTCAGGATCATTTGAATTCCACCAAATCCCATGGTATGTCATACCACGTGTGTTATAGTGTGGCATGGGTCTTGGATTCCCAAGATTCCCTCGCTCCCAGTGTTAGGTATTCACCGGCGTCGAAATCTCTCTAGCGAGTTCGAGGACAACTTAGAGCCCGAAACTCCTAGATCGGACGGAACTGGGGGAATCTTGCCAAGAGGTAGGACCTACAATTCTCTTGGGTGTTCATTGGTCCTAACCTAACACAACCAAGCAATTGGTTCCACTTTTCTATCCCTGCCGGCTCACGTAGAGGGGCCAGAACGGCAATTTCGTCTTTTTTCCCATCGAGGCTATGGTTTCTCCGGAGAGGGGGCTCCGGATCATCCGAATGCCACCAAATCCCGGCTTATGCCATACCATGTGTGTTAGAGTGTGTCATGGGTCTTGGATGCGCAAGATTCCCTCTCTCTCTGTGTTAGGGCGCACTTCACCGGCGTCGGATTCTCTCAGCATGTCCGAGGACTACTTAGAGCCCGAAAGTCCCGGATCTGGCGGAAATGGGGAAATCTTTCGATGAGGTGGGCGCTACCATTGTCTTGGGTGTTCCTTGTGCCTAACCTAACAAAACCAAGAAATTGGTTCCAATTTTCAACCCCCTTCGGGCTCACGTAGAGGGGCCAGAACGGCAGTTCCGTCTTTTCCCCCATCATGGCTATGGTTTCTTCAGGCGAACTAGAGGGAATCTTATTACAAGTAGATCTAGATTTGGGTTATCCATGTAACTATGGCCTAAATTAACAGAACCAAGCAAAAAATAACAGTGGTCGACCTTCTTCCGACACCGGTGATAGGTGTAGACAAAAAAGTTGACTAGCATCCACGGCTAGCAAAGTTCAAGCCACCAATCAACATGTAGTAGTATTCCACATAATTGACCCTTTCCAGGATTTTAAGTAAAATACTTTCGGGATTTTTTTCACAATATTTAGTACTTAATAATTGCAGAAATGCTCAATTTTTGTAAGCCACCCATCAGCATCGGACGGCTAGCAAAATTTCCCGCAGTTCCGCCAAAATTTCGCGTCGCTCCGAAAAATTCGAGCCAGGACAGTCCGCCCAAATTTTTTCGTGCAAGGATATTTTACTTCTCATCCCTCCCGCACACAACTGGCAACCTTTAGCCTGGAGGGCATTTCTGTAATCGTTCTGAAACCCTGCCTTATCCCCTCGATCGGCCCTCTTGCCGAAAGAGAAAGCCACTATTTCGAAATATCCACTCCCCCTTGTCCTCCCAAAACAGAACCTCTATTCCCCCGGTCTCACACCTTGCCGTATAGATCGCTTGCCAGAACTTCCTCGTCGCCGTCGAGATCACCCTCCAGATCTTCCACATGACCGGCCTTTTCGCCATCCAGATCCGCCACCTCGCCGTTGTGCTCGCCTATCTGCCACATCGTCTCCAACCTCGATGTACGTTATCTTCCACCTCATGCCGTGCTCGCCGGTCAGCCACCTCGACGCGGTGTTCGCCGTTCAGCCACCTCGCCACCGACCTTGCCGTACATCCAGATCTGCCACCTCGTCTCCAACCTCGGCGCAACATCACTGTCAATGTCTGCAAGCACGCTGAAACGAGTGAAGATTGAAGGCAAGAAACGCAGCAAGACAGAAGACCCTAAAGACGCAGGGAACTATTCTCTCTAAATTGCTTTTGTCTATTTAATTGTATGTTTGATGCTTCCTAATTATCCTGCTTATGTTCGATGCAGTTAATTTTTCTAAATTGGTTGTCTGTTTAATCGTATGTTTGATGCTTCATTATTATCCTAATTGTACTGCTAATGTTTGATGCAATAAATCTCTCTAAACGGTTTCTTGTAACGGAAATAGGAAGGGGGGCCTTCTTTCTTGGTAAAACTTTGCTCATTTGCAGCAATCTAGCTTGTATACTACATATTAGGTTTAATGTCACTTTGCTTGTCATCCTATCAGTCTTAGTTAGGATCAGAATTTATATTACTTGCACTGGACTGTTCTTACAAGATGAGTGCCTTAATTATTTATGATGTATTAGGTTCTTATGAAGTGTTATATTTGTACCTTACTTTTCGTTCTTTACTCATGTTAGGATCGCCACTACACCCCATTGAAGAAGAGCGTGCCAGAACTATCATGGCAAACAATGCAAAGATGCATGAACTGGGCGTAAAGCCAACAAGTTTTCTTTCATGTCCTACTGTACCCCCCCCCCAAAAAAAGACCAAGAAGCAAGACTTTGGATCTCAGTACATGCATGTGTATGATGTTGAAGAGGAATCAGATGCCACTGAAGGAGTGGTGTCATATCAATCACAATCCAGCATGGATAATGAGCTGCAGGTTATTCCCTAACCCGGTAGCTCAACATTCTTTCATGATATCGCAACAACTAGGGTGCAGCTTTCTTATCTTCTGTTGAACTGTTTGATCAATGTGGCGCCATATATTTTGTGCTACTTCCTCTATTCCATACTATAAGATTTTTTGGCAAGCTAATTAAGGCCGTGAAATCCACTTATAGTAATTAAGGTTGTCGTTGTCATTTCAACATGGTTTCCATCTATCTTCCTCACATGATTGACACCTGCTATTCCATCTATGCTTCTCACCTGCTAGTTCATTACACACACTGTTGGTTGATTATAATATGCTAGTTTTCATCTATTTTTTGTACATGCTTGTCATATGCTATTTTCATCTATTATCCTCACATGCTTGACACCTGTTGTTTCATCTATGCTTCTCATCTGCTAGTTCATGACACACACCGTTGTTTTACTATAATCTGCTAGTTTTCATCAATTTTTTGTACATGCTTGTCATCTTCTATTTTCATCTATCTTCCTCGCATACTTGACACCTGCTGTTTCATCTATGCTTCTCATCTCCTAGTTCATGACACGCACCGTTGTTTGACAATAATCTGCTAGTTTTCATCAATTTTTTGTACATGCTTGTCATCTGCTATTTTCATCTATCTTCCTCACATGCTTGAAACCTGCTGTTTCATCTATGCTTCTCATCTGCTAGTTCATGACACACACCGTTGTTTGACTATAATCTGCTAGTTTTCATCAATTTTTTGTACATGCTTGTCATCTGCTATTTTCATCTATCTTCCTCACATGCTTGACACCTGCTGTTTCATATATGCTTCTCATCTTCTAGTTCATGACACACACCGTTGTTTGACTATAATCTGCTAGTTTTCATCAATTTTTTGTACATGCTTGTCATCTGCTAGTTTCATCTATGTTCTGTATATTCTTGCCATCTGTTATTATCATCTATTTTCTTTGCATGCTTGATAGGCAAGCAAGAAAAGGGTGATGTCTTGATATGCTTCAGAGGTTGAGGACGAGGATGATAGTGAAGTTGTCATGCCGAAGAGTGGAAAGCATACTTTCTCAAAGAAGGCCCGTGTGGAATCATGTCTTTCACAGTCTGAGCCTGAACCACAGCTTGATGTGAATGTGCGTAGAACAATTGCTGATATGAGGACGGAGAAAGCATAATCCGAGCAACTGAGGCTGAAGTTTGTAGTTGATATGTAAGACATTCGGAAGCAACAAGCTGCGCTAAAGAAATCTCAACTAGAAGGAGTTGCCCTACTTGAGATGCTGGCTGAGCATATGCATGGTCCTTGAAACTGTGGTTCTGTATGTTGGTTTGATATTCTGTGAGAAAAACTAAGCATTTGATGCATGTTATGTGGTTTCCTTTTCTTCCTCTGTTCAATTGGCAATTATAACGATGATGTAACCACCCAAATAGCACCAAAACCAACATCATAGTAACGTAACGTAAAAGTCCATCAAGGCAAATACTGACACGTGGCAATGTATGCCCAGCCCACGTGGCCTACTATGAGTGGCGAATAGACGATGTAAAAATAACGTCCCCGGCACGGTGATGACATCACCCAAATCCGAGACGGAGAAAAACGTCATGGAAAAGACGTTGTGTGGCACCAATTGGTTGGTGCATGTGCCACGAGTTTAGCGACGAAAAAAAAGGCGATAGGTAGCCCGCGACGAGCAGATTTCGTCCCAGAAGAAGGAGAGGTGGCAATATTTTGTTTCCATGTGGCGTATTTTGATTGGTCCACATGCTTTCGCCTGATTGGTCGAGACTCATGACGGAAAAAACGTCGTTAGGTAGCCCGAGACGAACAGATTTCGTCCCAGATGAAGGCAATGTGGCACCATTTTGTTTCCATGTGGCGTATTTCGATTGGTCCACATGGTTTCGCCTCATTTGGTCAAGACTGGTGACGTAAAAAAACGTTCCCACGTTTTGCCACGTCAGCTGATTACGATAACGGCCGTTAGAACCTCGTTTGCCACGTGTCGCCTCATAGCGACGAAATAAAAACGTCAATGCTTATTGGGCCTAGTCCGAACGGCCCAACTGGTGGCGACGATTTGATGTACGTTGCGGATAGCCGTAACGGTTTAGTGTTCATATAAACGTCGCAGAATCGTCCCTGACAGTCGATCTGATACGTTTTCATTCCGTCGCGCAAAACGTACCGGATTGCCATTAGCGACGGTTTGGAACCCATCCGCAACGGTATTGAAACGTCCCAGACCGTGCGGAATTTGGTAGTGCATGTCCTCAAGAACTAAACGAACTACTCACAAGACATCATATGGATCATAATCAGAGGTGATAAATGATGAATAACAATCTGGTCATAAAGTGCAAACACCGATAAATCTCGTAAGCACCGATAAATCTTGTAAGCATCAACTACTAACAAGTGATTGATGATGGCAATGGCGACAGAAATTCCTTGCAGAAACTCCTGTGTGTTGGGAACCCCAAGAGGAGGGTTTGATGAGTGCAGAGGTAAGAATCTCCCTCAGTTAAGAACCAAGGTTATCAATCCAGTAGGAGAAAGAGGATCTTTGGAAGGTTGATGCCACTGACGGTGGTGATGGCTCACCGGTGTCAGCAACAACGCGGAACCTACACACAACACAAGCAAAATACTTTGTCCCAACGGTACAGTGAGGTTATCAATCTCACCGGTCTTGCTGAAAACAAAGATTAGACGTATAGTGTGGAAAAATAGTGTATGCTTGTAGTAAATAAAGAAAGCAGGAAATTGTAGTGGTTTGTTTAATAGTGTAGGAAAATGGACTGGGGTTCATAGGTTCACTAGTGGTGTATCTCCATAAAAGATAGCATGCTGGGTGAACAAATTACAGCTAGGCAATTGAAAAATAAAGGTTGCACCATAGTGCACATTCATGACATGATGATTACTATGATATTTAGTGCGGGCATTACAACAATATACATAGAACGTAATCTAACTGCATCTATGACTAATAATCCACCCTCAGGTTATCATCCGAACCCCCTTAGGTATAAAGTTGCATGTAACAGATAATCGCATTAAACAATGTGTGTAATGTAAGCAATGATTGTGCACGCGGGCACTCACACCACTGTTTTCTCCCTAGTGGCAACAGCACATCCTCCCCCGTCACGTTTCTGTCACTCGAGCACAAGCGAAAAAAGAGGCATGAACCCACTATCGAGCATAAATACTCCCTTTTGGAGTCACTAGCAACTACTTGGCCAGAGCAACCACTAGCAACAGAAAGAATGCAAGATCACAAATAACATATGCAATAAAAGACTGTAATCAACTTGGCATAAGTTCAATATTCATCGGATCCCAGCAACCACAGCACATAGAATTACATAAGAACAATCTGGATCATGTTAGGCAGCTCACGAGATCTAAACATTGAGGCATAGGAGGAGAAGACAACCATCTAGCTACTGCTATGGACCTGTAGTCCAAGGATGAACTACTCACGCATCACTTCGGAGGCAGGCATGGTGATAAAGAGGCCTCCGGTGATGATCTCCTCTCCGGCAGGGTGTCGGGAGACAGCTTCAGAACACCCTTGATCTAGGATTGACGACGACAGCGGCTGCAAAACTTTTCGGGGATATTTGATCAGGTGTCTAGGGTTTTCCATCCGGGGGGAATAAATAGGTGAAAGGGCAAAGGCGGTGAAACCCTGGGGGAACCCACACCACCCCCTGGCGCGGCCAAGGGAGCGCACCACCCCATGGTGTGGGCCCCCTGGTGCCCGTCTTTGATTCCTCTTCGGTCTTTTGGATGCTTCCGGGGAAAATAGGAACTTCGGGATTTGTGGGGTCCAATTTCGAGAATATTTCCAGAACATCTTTTCTGAAATAAAAAACAGCAGAAAATAGGGAAGTGGCACTTGGCATCTTGTTAATAGGTTAGTCCCGGAAAACGTGTAAAAATGACATAAAGAAGGGTGAAAACATGTAGCAATGGGCATAATATCATCATGGAGCATCAGAAATTATAGATACGTTGGAGACGTATCAAGCATCCCCAAGCTTAGTTCCCACTCGTCCTCGAGTAGGTAAACTATAAAACACAATAATTTTGGAGGTGACATGCTACTAACATAAATTTGATCATAAAAATGTAAAAGCATATGTAAGCTGAGATCATAGAACTTTTAACACAAACATGATCAATAGAACTTTAATAATAAAGCATAGCAATCACTTTGCATTATGAGAAGTATCTCAAATAAAAGGTCATGAATAACAATGCAAAGAAAGATATACTTTTGTTTCAAGTATAGAGAAAGCATGGAAACGTGATATTTCGCTAGTCCTTAAGAGTGGGGCAAAACATAAATGCCAGGACACCTTCAAAGTTCATGAGGAAGACTAGAACAAATAATTTGAGAACAAGTAATAACACATCATGAATCAATTAATAATGTTTCTGGGACAAATGCACATAAAACTCAGAATGGCAAAAATGCTCTCTCAACTTTGCATAAAGTTAGAAGATGGAGACTCAACATAAAAGTAAAACAAAGGCGCTTAGCAGAGGGAAGTAGGGATCTCTCATGTGCTAGAGCTTTTTATTTATTAAACAGAGGTATTAAAAGTTTGAAACTGAGTGTCTATATTTTGGGAGATGTATGCTAATGTCAACGAATGTTAAACAGAAAATACAGTACGTCACAAGCCAACTGGATCCGCAAGAGCGTCTCCCATATGAAGGACGCGTCTGGGTAGATGGTCATCCCTCTTTCTCTTTTGTTTACACAATTATCCTTTGACTGATAAATCAGGGGCAAAAATAGTGAAGAGATTTTGTGTGTATTAATTTGGGGTTGGGCACCCTGCTACGAGCTCTTCTATCATTTGGATAAGCGGATGAAGCCACTAGTCCATGGTGTGAAATCCAATCAACAAGTGAGATAAAGATTCTCTATTTACGTCCTCATGAGCAAAAACAGGGACACAAAGCAGGAGTTATTTTGAAGGTTTTAAAGGTAACACATGAGGAATTTACTTGGAGTGGCAGTTAAGTACCACATGTAGGTAGGTATGGTGGACAAAATGGGAAAACTTGGTTTTAGGGAGTTGGATGCATGAGTAGAGCTCATACTCAGTACAGGTGGAGGCTAGCAAAAGACTGGGAGCAACAAATCAAGAGAGCATAAGAGCCATAATCATGCATAGCAACATAAACATCATTAATTAAAGCATAAGCGGTATCACAAGTTCAAAAACTAAATGATCATAGAGGACATTAGTTACTGGTTCATAGTTATAAACATGGTGTGAGCATGCGCCAAGTCAACCAAATAAAACATTCGAAAGAGAATACCATAAATTTATGCTTCAGTATGACAAGAACAACTCATGAATCTTTCAATGGCACATTAAACAATCTCAGCTATTTAAGGCTAATCATGTTACTCAATAACCACAAGTCTTTAAAACTAAAATAACATATAGCATGATACGAAAAGGTTCTAGCCACAGTCTATACAAGCTTCTACTTGCACCATTAAAAATTCTACTTCAAGCAGCAGTTTGTTCTCCCAACAAGCACCATACAAGATATTTTTTAACAAAAATACTCTTCATGATACAGAAGCAAAAATGAGAGTACTCACATAACACTACTAAAACTAACAGCTCTTAGAAGAGATGCATGCAAAACAGGAGCTAAATAAATGCAGCAGCCAGACAAAGATTAAGAATACAAAGTATTCTCATGAAAAAGCAGAGCGTGTCACTCTCCAATAAAATAATGCTGGGTCCAACCAAGCTTATTTCAAAAAAAAACAAACTGAAAGCAAAAACAAAAGACGCTCCAAGTAAAGCACATAATATGTGACCTAATAAAAATATAGTTTCACTAGAAGTGACCTGATAATTTGATGAAGGGGATGCCTTGGGCATCCCCAAGCTTAGACGCTTGAGTCTTCTTGAAATTTGATGTGATGTACCACCGGGGCATCCCCAAGCTTAGGCTTTTCACTCTTCTTGATCACGTCATATCATCCACTTCTCTTGACCCTTGAAAACTTCCTTCACACCAAACTTCTCACAATCTTCATTAGCAACGTTAGTGCAATCGAAATAATAAATTCACATGGTTCAGTTTCAACACAAGCCTAACACTCAGAAACACATTAGCTACTGTCAAAACTTCTTTAAAACTTTTTTCTCAAAAGAACACCAAAAGAAAGAGATTAAGATGCAAATGCAATTATTGGTAGAAATCTGTCAAAATAGGACAGCAGGTAAAGATGATTTTTTCGAAAATCTTCTGTTGCTCAAATCAAAAGTGGTCGACTAAGAAAAGTTGCGTATATATCCTAGGATTTCGCACAAAAAAACTCAGGTCATTTTGAATTTTCTGTGATTTTATACGAAAATAACAGTGGACAGCAAAAATCTGTTTCCTGCGCAGAAATCCGAAATATAGTCTCAACTTTCCACTAGAGGCTTTATTTGGATTAAAAAAAACACAAAATAAAATATACATAAGGGTTGCTAAGGAAGTAGACGATGGCCAGGTGCAAAGAAAACAAAAGAAAACGACAGAAAACGGGTTGAAAACGGAGAAATAAAACGGGTTGTCTCCCGGTAGCGCTTTTCTTTAACGCCTTTCAGCTAGGCATAGAAAGCAACTCAAGTATTTTCAAGTGAAGCATCAAAATTAAGCTTACAAATATCCTCAAAAATGAATTTTATTTCATCTATAGAAGTTTCATCAAATGGGTTTGCAGGAACAATCCAATCAAAATTCTTTTCTAGAGCTTCATGCATTCCTACCAATTTAAAGGGTATTGGTATTTTAATTTCCTCATCATTAGCTTTACCCGGTATGCTATTAACATCTACACATGAGCTTGACATCTCAAATCAGTTAAAAACTTTTCTAGCCTCAATGGAAACATCACCAAATTCTTCAAACAAATTTTCTAGAATAAACTCTATTTTTTCTCTATCCTTAATGTTATCAAGGTTGAGGAACATTTGTTGTATTATGGGATTAAGGTTGACAAACCTAGCTTCCAGCATACGAACTAGAGATGTTGCGGCCGTTTCATAATCTGGAGCAAGTTCAGCTAAGGATCTATCCTCAAATTCTTTGTGCTCACTAACATAATTAAAGAACTCTCCAATATTATCTTTCACAATTATATCACCGCTACCTATTGGTACATATTTCAATGCAAACTTGGGTAGAATCATGATTAGCGATTAAACTAAGAGCAGAAAAACAAAAATAACAGCTATAAAGTAAACTTTTCTTTTTGTATTTTTGATATAAAGAAGCAAAACAAGACAAAAAAAAAACAAGACAGTAAAAAATAAAGAGGTTGAGAGTGAGAGAATCCCCTTGCCAGAAGACTTCTTTCTCCCCGGCTACAGCGCCAGAAATTCCTTGATGATGGCAATGGCGACAGAAAATCCTTGTAGAAATTTCTGTGTGTTGGGAACCCCAAGAGGAGGGTTTGATGAGTGCAGCGGTAAGAATTTCCCTCAGTTAAGAACCAAGTTTATCAATCCAGTAGGAGAAAGAGGATCTTCGGAAGGTTAATGCCACTGACGGTGGTGATGGCTCACCGGTGTCAGCAACAACACGGAACCTGCACACAACACAACCAAACTACTTTGTCCCAACGGTATAGTGAGGTTCTCAATCTCACCGGTCTTGCTGAAAACAAAGATTATACGTATAGTGTGGAAAATAGTGTATGCTTGCAGTAAGTAAAGAAAGCAGGAAATTGTAGTGGTTTGTTTAACACTGTAGAAAAATGGACCGGGGTTCATATGTTCACTAGTGGTGTCTACCCATAAAAGATAGCATGCTGGGTGAACAAATTACAGCTAGGAAATTGACAAAAAAAGGTTGCACCGTAGTGCACATTCATGACATGATGACTACTATGATATTTAGTGCGGGCATTACAACAATATACATAGACTATAATCCAATTGCATCTATGACTAATAATCCACCCTCAGGTTATCATCCGAACCCCCTTAGGTATAAAGTTGCAAGCAACAGATAACCGCATTAAACAATGTGTGTAATGTAAGCAATGATTATGCACACGGGCACTCACACCGCTGTTTTTTCCCTAGTGTCAACATCACATCCTCCCCCGTCACGTTTCTGTCACTCGAGCACGGGCGAAAAGGAGGCATGAACCCACTACCGAGCATAAATACTCCCTCTTGGAGTCACTAGCAACTACTTGGCCAGAGCAACCACTAGCAACGGAAAGCATGCAAGACCACAAATAACATATGCAATAAAATACTATAATAAACTTGGCATAAGTTCAATATTCATCGGATCCCAGCAAACACAGCACATAGAATTACATAAGAACAATCTCGATCATGTTAGGCAGCTCACGAGATCTAAACATTGAGGCATAGGAGGAGAAGACAACCATCTAGCTACTGTTATGGACTCGTAGTCCAAGGATGAACTACTCACGCATCACTCCGGAGGCAAGCATGGTGATGAAGAGGCCTCCGGTGATGATCTCCTCTCCGGCAGGGCGCCGGGAGACAGCTTCAGAACCCCCCTAATCTAGGGTTGACGCCGACGGTGGCTGCAGAACTTTTCGGGGATATTTGATCAGGTGTCTAGGGTTTTCCATCCGGGGGTATAAATAGGCGAAAGGGAAAAGGCGGTGGAGCCCTGGGGGCCCCACACCACCCCCTGGCGCGGCCAAGGGGGGGCGCACCACCCCATGGTGTGCGCCCCCTGGTGCCCGTCTTCGACTCCTATTCGGTCTTCTGGATGCTTCCGGGGAAATAGGAACTTCGGGATTTGTGGGGTCCAATTCCGAGAATATTTCCAGAACAACTTTTCTGAAATAAAAAACAGCAGAAAACATGGAACTGGCACTAGGCATCTTGTTAATAGGTTAGTCCCGAAAAACGTGTAAAAATGATATAAAAAAGGGATAAAACATGTAGCAATTGGCATAATATCATCATGGAGCATCAGAAATTATAGATACGTTGGAGACGTATCAGTAATCCACACCGGGAGAGAGATCTAGAGAAGAACAACGATATAGAACCCTAATTGTTACAGCGGGATGGATATGGATGGTGAGGGTGATGATGATGATGACGATGAAAATATTGATGATGACGGTGACGATGGCGATGATTTCCCCTCTCCGGGGAGGAATTCCCCGTCAGATTTCTCCCCGCTAGAGAGCTTATCTCTCTCTGTTGTTTTCTTCCCTGGGGAGGTGGTGGAATATTTCCTTGATGGTTCTCTTAGGCTTAGGGTTCCCTGGGGGTCAAGTACGCGAAAGGAGGCGGCAAGAGGTGAGCCAGGGTGGCCACACCACCCCCAGGCGCGGCCAAGGGGGCGCCCCCTAGTGGTGTGGGCCCCTGGTGGCCCACCTCCGGGTTTCCTCGTGGCTGGCTCCCTCTTCTAAACTTCTAAGACTTATCTGATGCCCCCCTTCTTCTTCTGATCTTTTGAAATAGGGTATCTTGACGATGGCTTTTCCATCAGATTTCTGGTCCCGGTGTTTATTCTCCAATAATTATTAAACATGCAAAATAAGATGAAATAACATAAGTAATTCAGCATAATATGAAATATATCAATGAATAACAGAAAATTACAATATAAAATAGTGATGCAAAATGGACGTATCACCCCCAACTTGTCTTACACAAACCATGGCTAGACGAATTCACTGGTGCCTTGCAACAATCATCAATCCATGGGGAAGTGCCTTTCTTTATTATTTAAATTCGTATTATTTGGCACTAGCTCTATTACAACTAAAACGAGCATATATTCCATACTCATTGGTTGAATAATAAAGAGGAACCTTGCTTGACATAGGATTATGATAAGTTTTTCTACTACTTTCTCATGAGCTAAAACAGGAACACAAAATAGGTTTAAATTTTTTGTAGGTTTTAAAGGTAGCACACGAGCAATTTACTTGGAATGGCTACAAAATACCACGCATATGTAGATGTGGTGGACACAATGGAACAACTTTGGTTTGCGGGAGTGATGTCTACTACACGTTACTACTCTTGTAGACTATCTTGGGCCTCTAAGAGCAGAGGTTTGTAGGACAGCAGCAAATTTCTCTCAAGTGAGTAAGCCATGGTTTATCGAACTCAGGGAGGTATAGGTTTAATTTATCCCTCTCAAGCAACCCTACAAATAAGATACAAGAAGTCTCTTGTGTCCCCAACACACCAGATACAATTTCTAAATGTATAGGTGCAATAGTTCGGCGAAGAGATATTGAAATATGGGTGGTAAAGAAAGGTTTTGTAAATCTGTAATATAAATGGCTGCAAGCAAACGAGTAGTAAAATAGAAATAAAACGATATAGCAATGGTGTAAAACAAGGCCTAGGGATCATACTTTCACTAGTAACAACCAACAACAACATTAACATAATTAAACATATGATACTTCCTCTAAAAACATGCATGAAAGACATAGCTCAAAAAATGTTCCTCTTGAATCAAGTAGGATGAGAATCGCGTAGGGCTACACAAGCACACCTTAAAGTTCATATTCCCGTCAATGAACACCCCAACCATATCACTTTGAGCATCCAAAGATAGTACTAATAAACACCACAGCCTATCTCTTAAATAGTATCTTTCTAATTAATCCACATCACCTGCACTATCACCTTGGCACTATAGAGATTTTACTAAACACAAGCATCAATAAAACTCATGATTCCAATTCAATCCAACAAAGTAAGAGCAAGATCATGATAACTATCCCTCTAGTCCTAGTCCATAGAGTCACACATGGCACCCGCACTGTCACCCTGGCACCGTGGGACAAAGGTGACTCCAAAGAATTATACTAGATAAAACCAATTGAGCACATCGTATCCATTACATAACAAAGAGGAAACACCATAGATTCAACAATGATAACATATCACACGATCACAATCAAGATCACATCATGACAGAGAGATAAACACATAGCTCCTAGCACGAGCCCTCAGCCCCGAGGAGGGACTACTCCCACAAATCATGGGAGGAAGCAATGTCAATGAAGATGGTTCTGGGGGCACTTACCCATCCTGGCAGAGTGCCAGAACAGAGACTTTTGTCCCCCGAATCAGGGTTTTGGATGGCAGTGGAACTCGGATGCGTTTATGGAAAAATCCTACGGTGTCCTCCCTAATTAGAACAAGAGAGAATTTATAAGCAAAGAGGCTACACGAGGCGGTGGCCAGGGCTGACAGGGGGTCCCCGGGCGCGGGTAGGCAGTGGTCACGCCTGGGGGGGGGGGCTGGTGGCCCTCTAGCTCCCCTCCGGGTCACCTTCTAGCTTCTAGAGTCTTTCGGGGAATAAAAAATCCTCGTAAATTTCAGCCAATTCTGAGCACTTTCATTTTTTGACCTTTTCTGCAATTCACAAACAAAATAGACAGGAATTAGCACTGGCCATATTATTAATAGGTTAGTCCAATAAAAGATAGAAAACATTGGAAAACGTAGAGAAACCATGTATAAAACAAGCATGGGGCATCAAAAAGTACAGATACGTTTGGGACGAATCATCATCCCCAAGCTTAACGCCTGCTCGTCCTCGAGTGTGTAAGTGATAACAAAATAATTTTTGAGGTCACATGCAGCCAACACAACTTGATCAGCCATAATGTAAAATTATTGCACATGAAACTTAACAGAAATAAATGACAATGAGCAATAATGCATTGGAAGTGATACGTTTATTTAAATCGTAATGAAAAACATAATAAAGTTGTATCCAGCTTGTACTTCGTGGAATAGCAAAACATAAATGCTAGGACACCTTCAAAGTTCAAATGGTGACTAGATACAACTAATTTGAGAGCAAGCAATACCAATCAACCAATAATAAATATTGGGACTATGCACATTATACTCAGAATGACAACTATCCTCTCTTAATTGGTGCATAATGCAAGAAGATGGAGACTCACCATAAAAGTAAAAGAAAGGCCCTTCTCAGAAGGAAGCAGGGATTACTCATGTGCCAAGGATTTTTATTTAAATAAAACAGAGGTATTGAAAATATAATTTTGAGAGAGATGTATGTCTACGTCAACGAATGGTAATGTAAAAATTACAATAACCCATGTCAAGAAAAGTTTTTAGAATTTTGAGAGCAGTTACCATTAGCAATTTTTCCTTTTTCCTTATGGGTGGCACTTCCCCCCACCTTGTCTTACACAAACCATAGCTAGCCGTATCCACGGGTGCCCACCAACATTCATCAATCCATGGGTAAGTGCTTTTTTATATTATTTGAGTTCATATTATTTGGCACTAGCTCTCGGCAAATTTAGATGAGCACAGATTCCATACTCATCAGGTGAAATAAGGGAGAAGAACCTTGCTGGACATAAGACATGATAAAATTTAAACTACTTCCTCGTGAGCTAAAACAGGGACACAAAATAGGTTTAATAATTTTGAAGGTTCAAAGGTAGCACACAAGAAATTTACTTTGAGTGGCAGTGAAATACCACATATAGGTAGGTATGGTGGGCACATTAGAAAATGTTGGTTTTTGGGAATTTGATACGTGTCCAACGTATGTATAATTTCTGATGTTCCATGATGATATTATGCCAATTGCTACATGTTTTCTCCCTTATTTATGTCATTTTTATCGATTTTCCGGACTAACCTATTGACAAGATGCCACAGAGCCAGTTTCCTGTTTTCTGTTGTTTTTAGTTTCAGAAAAGTAGTTCTGGAAATATTCTAGGAATTGGAAAATTCGAAGCCCGGAAGTCTTAGAATTCCCGAAGGTTCCACGGAGTCCTAAAGAGACCCGGAGGGGGCCTCAGAGGGCCCACACCATAGGGTGGCGCCCCCCTGGCCGCGCCGGGGGGTGGTGTGGGGCCCCTAGGGCTCCATCGCCTTTTCCCTTTTGCCTATTTATTCCCCTCCAAAGGAAAACCCTAAGCACCTGATCAAAAATCGCCGAAAAGTTCCGCAGCCGCCGTGGTCGTCAAGCCTAGATCAGGGGGTTCTGAAACTGTCTCCCGACACCCTGCCGGAGAGGAGATCATCACCGGAGGCCTCTTCATCACCATGCCTGCCTCTGGAGTGATGTGTGAGTAGTTCATCCTTGGACTACGGGTCCATAGGAGTAGCTAGATGGTTGTCTTCTCCTCCTATGCCTCAATTTTTAGATCTCGTGAGCTGCCTAACATGATCGAGATTGTTCTTATGTAATTCTATGTGTTTTGTTTGCTGGGACACGATGAATATTGAACTTGTGCCAAGTTGATTATAGTCTTTATTGCATATGTTATCTGTGATCTTGCATGCTTTCCGTTGCTAGTGGTTTCTCTGGCCAAGTAGTTGTTAGTGACTCTAAGAGGGAGTATTTATGCTCGACAGTTGGGTTCATGCCTCCTTTTCGCCTGTGCACGAGTGACAGAAACGTGACGGGGGAGGATGTGATGTTGCCACTAGGGAGAAAACAGCGGTGTGAGTGCCCGCGTGCAAATCATTGCTTACATTACACACATTGCTTAATGTGATTATCTGTTGCTTGCAACTTAATACCTAAGGGGGTTCGGATGATAACCTGAGGGTGGATTATTAGTCATAGATGTAGTTGGATTACGGTCTATGTATATTGTTGTAATGCCCGCACTAAATATCATAGTAGTCATCATGTCATGAATGTTCACTACGGTGCAACCTCTATTTGTCAATTGCCTAGCTGTAATTTGTTCACCCAGCATGCTATCTTTTATGGAGAGACACCACTAGTGAACCTATGAACCCCGATCCATTTTTTCTACACTGTTAAACAAACCACTATAATTTTCTGCTTTCTTTACTTACTGCAAGCATACACCATTTTCCACACTATACATCTAGTCTTTGTTTTCAGCAAGACCGGTGAGATTGACAACCTCACTGTACCGTTGGGACAAAGTATTTTGGTTGTGTTGTGTGCAGGTTCCGCGTTGTTGCTAACACCGGTGAGGCGCCATCACCACCGTCAGTGGCATCAACCTTCCGAAGATCCTCTTTCTCCTACTGGATTGATAACCTTGGTTCTTAACTAAGGGAATTCTTACCGCTGCACTCATCACACCCTCCTCTTGGGGTTCCCAACACAACATCCATAGCGACAAGAATTTATGTGTCGTTGCCGGGGACTTAATCATCATCAAGAAGTCTCCCCGTCAAGGAACCATCAATATTTGCATCAAAGAATTCCTGGCGCCGTTGCCAGGGAGAAAGAAGTCTTCTAGCGAGGGGAGTCTCTCACTCTCAACCTCTTTATTTTGTTTATTGTCTTGTTTTTATTTTTGTCTTGTTTTGCTTCTTTATATCAAAAACACAAAAAATAAGTTTACTTTATAGCTGTTATTTATTTGCTTGCTTTTATTTTGCTAAAATGAGTTCCTCTGAGAATACTAAGTTGTGTGACTTCAATAGCACAAACAACAATGATTTTATTTGCACACCTATTGCTCCACCTGCTCCTACTTCTGCTTTCTATGAAATTAAACCTGCTTTATTAAATCTTGTTATGAAAGAGCAATTTTCTGGTGTTAGTACTGATGATGCTGCTGCTCACCTTGATAATTTTGTTGAACTATGTGAGATGCAAAAATATAAAGGTGTGGATGGAGATATTATTAAACTGAAATGATTTCCTTTCTCTTTGAGAGGAAGAGCTAAAGAATGGTTGCTATCTTTGCCTAGAAATAGTATTGATTCATGAACTAAGTGTAAAGATGCTTTCATTGGAAGATATTATCCTCCTGCTAAGATTATATCCCTGAGAAGTGACATAATGAATTTTAAACAATTTTATAATGAACATGTTGCTAAAGCTTGGGAAATAATGAAAACTATGGTGAAGAATTGTCCCACTCATGGACTGAATACTTGGATGATTATACAAACCTTTTATGCAGCACTAAATTTCTCCTCAAGGAACCTATTGGATTCAGCTGCTGGAGGTACCTTTATTTCCATCACTTTGGGCAATGCAACAAAGATTCTTAATGATATGATGATAAATTATTCAGAGTGGCACACTGAGAGAGCTCCACAAGGTAAGAAGGTAAATTATGTTGAGGAAAGCTCCTCTTTGAGTGAAAGGCTTGATGCTATTATGTCTATGCTTGTTAACGGTAAAGCTCAAGTTGATCCAAATAATGTTCCTTTAGCCTCTTTCGTTGCTCCAGAAGAGCATGTTGATGTGAACTTTATTAGAAATAATAATTTTAACAATAATGCTTATAGAAATAATTTTGGTGGAAAAAATTATAAGCCCTATCCTCCTAATAATGGTTATGGTAATTCTTATGGAAATTCCTACAATAATAATAAAATCTCTACCTTTGATCTTGAAAACATGCTTAGAGAATTTATTAGCACACAAACTGCTTTTAATAAATCTGTTGAGGAATAGCTTGGTAAAATAGATGTTCTTGCCTCTAAAGTAGATAGCCTAGCTATTGATGTTGAATTTCTAAAACTGAAGGTTTTGCCACATGATTTTAAAGAAAGTAAAACTTTAAATGCCATCCAAGTTCGAATTGATAATAATGTTAGGTTGATGGCTGAATTACGTGCTAGGTGGGAAAGAGAAGATGAATTGGCTAGAAAGAATAATATTGCTAGAGTTTGCACTATCACCACCACTAGTAAAACTGAAGCTCCAAGTGCTAGTAAACCTCCTACTATCAATGGTAAAGTAGTTGGTGTTAACAAAGTCACCACCCCTTCGGTGAAACGTGCTAAATTGCCTCAAATTGCTGAAATTGCTTCTGATAAAAGTGCTGAAATTTTTAGAGATGTGGGAGATAATGGTCCCATTACTTTTGATGATAATAATTTTGATTTTGATGATTGCAATATCTCTGAAGTTACTATGTTTCTACAAAAGCTTGCTAGAAGTCTCAATGCTACTGCCATGAATATGGCCTTTACTAAACATATTACCAATGCTCTCATGAAAGTTAGAGAAGAAAAGCTGAAACTTGAAACATCTATCCCTAGGAAATTAGATGATGGTTGGGAGCCTATCATTAAGATAAAAGTAAATGATTTTTATTGCAATTCTTTGTGTGATCTTGGTTCTAGTATCTCTCTTATGCCTCAAAAGCTTTATTATATGCTTGATCTACCACCGTTGGAACACTGTTATTTGGATGTTCATCTTGCTGATAATCCTAAGAAGAAACCTTTTGGTAGAATTGATTATGTCCTTATTATGGTTAACAATAACCTTGTACCTTTTGATTTTGTTGTTATGAACATTAAATGCAATGCTTCTTGTCCTATTGTTTTGGGAAGACCTTTTCTTAGAACTGTTGGTGATGTTATTGATATGAAAGAGGGGAGTATTAAATATCAATTCCCACTCAAGAAAGGTATGGAACACTTTTCTAGAAAGAGAATGAATTTACCCTTTGACTCTATTATTAGAGAATTTTATGATGTTGATGCTTCTTCACTTGAAAATACTTGAGTTGCTTTTTATGCCTAGCTGAAAGGCGTTAAAGAAAAGCGCTACAGGGAGACAACCCGTTTTATTTCTCTGTTTAAACCCGTTTTCCGTCGTTTATTTATTTTTTATTTGCACCTGGGTGTTGTCTATTTACTTGTAAACCCTTATGTATATTTTCTTTTGTGTCTTTGTTGAGGCAAGTAAAGCCTCTAGTGAAAAGTTGAGACTATATTTCGGATTTCTGCGCAGGAAACAGGTTTCTGCTGTCCACTGTTAAATTCGTATAAAATCACAGAAAATTCAAAATGACCTGAGTTTTTTTGTGCGTAATCCTGGGATATATACGCAACTTTTCTTAGTAGAACACTTTTTTATTTGAGCAACATAAGATTTTCGAAAAAAAATCATCTTTACCTGTTGTCCTGTTTTGACAGATTTCTGCCAATAATTGCATTTGCATCTTAATCTCTTTCTTTTGGTGTTCTTTTGAGAAAAAGAGTTTTAAAACAAGTTGTGACAGTAGCTAATGTGTTTATGAGTTTTAGGCTTGTGTTGAAACTGAACCATGTGAATTTATTATTTCGATTGCACTAACGTTGCTAATGAAGATTGTGAGAAGTTTGGTGTGAAGGAAGTTTTCAAGAGTCAAGAGAAGAGGATGATACGATGTGATAAAGAGAGTGAAAATCCTAAGCTTGGGGATGCTCCGGTGGTACATCCCAGCAAATTCCAAGAAGACTCAAGCGTCTAAGCTTGGGGATTCCCCAGGCATCCCCTTCTTCATCGACAAATTATCAGGTCACTTCTAGTGATATTTTTTTTCGGTCACATCTTATGTGCTTTACTTGGAGCGTCTTTTATTTTTGCTTTCAGTTTGTTTTTATTTTTGCAGTAAGCTTGGTTGTACCCCAGCATTCTTTTATTGGAGAGTGACACGCTCCGCTTTTTCATGGGAATACTTTGTATTCTCAATCTTTGTCTGGTTGCTGCATTTATTTAGCTCCTGTTTTGCATGCATCTATTATCTAAGAGCTGTTAGTTTTAGTAGTGTTATGTGAGTACTCTCATGTTTTCTTTCTGTATCATGTAGAGTATTTTTGTTAAAACATATCTTGTATGGTGCTTGTTGGGAAAACAAACTGCTGCTTAAAGTAGAATTTTTAATGCTGCAAGTAGAAGCTTGTATAGACTGTGGCTAGAACTTTTTCATATAATGCTAGATGTTATTTTAGTTTTAAAGCCTTGTGGTTATTGAGTAGAATGATTAGCCTCAAATATCTGAGAGTGTTTAAGGTGTCATTGAAAGAATCATGAGTTGTTCTTGTCATATTGAAGCATAAATTTGTGGTATTCTCTTCTGAGTGTTTTATTTGGTTGACTTGGCGCATGCTCACACCATGTTTATGACTATGAACCAGTCACTAATATCCTCTATGATCATTTAGTTTCTGAACTTGTGATACCACTTATGCTTTGATTAATGATGTTTATGTCTCTATGCATGATTATGGCTCTTTTGCTCTCTTGATTTGTCGCTCCCAGTCTTTTGCTAGCCTCCACCTGTACTGAGTATGGAATTAAACTCATGCATCCAACTGCCCTAAAACCAAGTTTTCCCATTGTGTCCACCATACCTACCTACATGTGGTATTTAACTGCCACTCCAAGTAAATTGCTCATGCGTTACCTTTAAAACCTTCAAAATTACTCCTGCTTTGTGTTCCTGTTTTTGCTCATGAGGACGTAAATAGAGAATCTTTATCTCACTTGTTGATTGGATTTCACATCCTGGACTAGTGGCTTCATCGGCTTATCCAAATGATAGAAGAGCTGGCAGCAGGGTGCCCAGCCCCAAATTAATACACACAAAACCTCTTTACTATGTTGCCCCTGATTTATCAGTCAAAGCATAATTGTGTAAACAAAAGAGGAAGAGGGATGACCTTCTACACCAGTTGTGTCCTTCATATGGGAGCCGCTCTTGTTAAATCTAGTTGGCTTGTGACGTATTGTATTTTCTGTTTACCATTCGTTGACATTAGCATACATCTATCAAAATATAGACACTCCTCCATGGTATGTGATTGTTGGCAGGCACCTGAGGATTCGGTTAGCCATGGTTTGTGAAAGATGGATGGGAGGATATCAAACTTTTAATACCTCTATTTAATAAAATAAAAGCTCTAGCACATGAGTGATCCCTGCTTCCCTCTGAGAAGGCTCTTTCTTTTACTTTTATGTTGAGTCTCCATCTTCTAACTTTATGCACAGTTGAGAGAGAATTTTTGCCATTCTGAGTTTTATGTGCATTTGTCCCAGAAACATTATTAATTTATTCATGATGTGTTATTGCTTTTTCTCAAATTATTTGTTCTAGTCTTCCTCATGAACTTTGAAGGTGTCCTGGCATTTATGTTTTGCCCCCACTCTTAAGGACTAGCAAAATACCACTTTGACATCTTTTCTCTATACTTTAAACAAACGTATATATTTCTTTACATTGTTATTCATGATCTTTTATTTGAGATACTTCTCATGATGCAAAATGATTGCTATGCTTTATTATTAAAGTTCTATTTATCACGTTTGTGTTAAAGTTCTATGATCTAAGCTTACATATGCTTTTACATTTTTATGATCAAGATTGTGTGGTAGCATGTCACCCCAGAAATTATTTTGTTTATCGTTTACCTACTCGAGGACGAGTAGGAACTAAGCTTGGGGATGCTTGATACGTCTCCAATGTATCTATAATTTCTGATGTTCCATTATGATATTATGCCAATTGCTACATGTTTTCTCCCTTCTTTATGTCATTTTTATCGATTTTACGGACTAACCTGTTGACAAGATGCCACAGAGCCAGTTCCCTGTTTTTAGTTTCAGAAAAGTTGTTCTAGAAATACTCTCGGAATTGGAAAATTCGAAGCCCGGAAGTCTTAGAATTCCCGAAGATTCCACGGAATCCCGAAGAGACCCGGAGGGGGGCCTCAAGGGGCCCACACCATAGGGTGCCCTCCCTTTGCCTCACCGGGGGGTGGTGTGGGCCCCCTAGGGCTCCACCACCTTTGCCCTTTTGCCTATTTATTCCCCTCCGAAGGAAAACCCTAAGCACCTCATCAAAAATCCCCGAAAAGTTCTACAGCCTCCGTCGTCGTCAACCCCAGATCAGGGGGTTCTGAAGCTGCCTCTCGGCACCCTTCCGAAGAGGAGATCATCACCGGAGACCTCTTCATCACCATGCCTTCCTTCGGAGTGATGCGTGAGTAGTTCATCCTTGGACTATGGATCCAGAGCAGTAGCTAGATGGTTGTCTTCTCCTCCTATGCCTCAATGTATAGATCTCCTGAGCTGCCTAACACGATCGAGATTGTTCTTATGTAATTCTATGTGCTGTGTTTGCTGGGATCCGATGAATATTGAACTCATGCCAAGTCGATTATAGTCTTTATTGCATATGTTATTTGTGATCTTTCGTGCTTTTCGTTGCTAGTGGTTGCTCTGGCCAAGTAGTTGCTAGTGACTCCAAGAGGGAGTATTTATGCTCGATAGTTGGGTTCATGACTCCTTTTCGCCTATGCTCGAGTGACAGAAACGTGACGGGGAGGATGTGTTGTTGCCACTAGGGAGAAAACAGCGGTGTGAATGCCCGCGTGCACAATCATTGCTTACATTACACACAATTCTTAATGCGATTATCTGTTGCTTGCAACTTCATACCTAAGGGGGTTTGGATGATAACCTGAGGGTGGATTATTAGTCATAGATGCAGTTGGGTTACGGTCTATGTATATTGTTGTAATGCCCGCACTAAATATCATAGTAGTCATCATGTCATGAATGTGCACTGCGGTGCAACCTCTATTTGTCAATTGCCTAGCTGTAATTTGTTCACCCAGCATGCTATCTTTTATGGAGAGACACCACCAGTGAACCTATGAACCCCGGTCTATTTTTCGACACTGTTAAACAAACCACTACAATTTCCTGCTTTCTTTACTTACTGCAAGCATACACCATTTTCCACACTATACGTCTAATCTTTGTTTTCAGCAAGACCAGTGAGATTGACAACCTCACTGTACCGTTGGGACAAAGTATTTTGGTTGTGTTGTGTGCAGGTTCCGCATTGTTGCTGACACCGGTGAGGCGCCATCACCACCGTCAGTGGCATCAACCTTCCTAAGATCCTCTTTATCCTACTAGATTGATAACCTTGGTTCTTAACTGAGGGAAATTCTTACCGCTGCACTCATCACACCCTCCTCCTGGGGTTCCCAACACACCATCCATAGCAACAAGAATTTCTGGTGCCATTGTCGGGGACTTAATCATCATGAAGAAGTCTCCCCTTCAAGGCACCATCAACGTTTGCATCATAGTTTGATGCACGAGTAGAGCTCATACTCAGGACAGGGTGAAGCTAGCAATAGACTGGCAGCGACCAACTAAGAGAGCAATAACGGCCATAATCATACATAGCGACAAAACATTATTAATCAAAGCATAAAGTGATATTACAAGTCAAAAACTAAATTATCATCAAGGCTAAAGGTGATTGTTTTGTAGTCATAACATGGTGTAAGCATGCGCCAAGTCAACCCAAATAAATCATCAAATGAGAATACCACGATACCATGCTTCTATATTAAGCAGTCTCAGTTATTTGAGACTAGTCATGATACATCATAAACAACTAAGCACACAATTAAAATAACATCTAACATTACATGTGAAAGTCTAAGTCACAGTCTAAAAAAGCTTCCTATTGCACCACTATAAGCATGAAATATTTTACTCTTCTCCAACACCAATCAACTTTTTTTGAAACAAATCTCATAGAAAATATTCATCAAAGATCAGAGATATAACCATACATAACTGAAGCAAACCAACAATCTCTGAACAAAATAGGAATGAAAAACAAGAGCTAAATGCATTAGTAGCAAAAACTGAACACTCACAGAATAATAAGAGTGAGGACTAGAGTGTTCTAAACAATAAAACGGAGCGTGGCTCTCTCCCACATAACAATAATAGGATCAATCATAGCTATGACCAGAAAGAAAACCAAAATAAAAATAAAAGCAAAAAATAACTGAAGCTCCAAGAATAACACATAGTATGTGAAGCAATAAAAATATAGTGTTTTGAAAGAAAACCTGATATTTTTGTTGATGAAGAAGGGTAAAATAATAAATCCTAAACACCCATAATCTTCATTAGCATAGTTAGTGCATCAAAATAATAAATCCTCTTGGTTCAGTTTCAACACAAGTAAAACACCCATTTAAAACATAGCTACTATCACAACTTCTTTTGAGCTCTTCCCTAAAAATAACACCAAAAGAAAGGGATTAAGACGCAGATGCAAATACTGGCAGAAATTTGTCAAAACAGGACAACTCGTAAAGATGAAAAAAAATCTTGTGTTGCTCAAATCAAAAATTGGTCAACTAATGGAAGTTAGATAATAACCTGGGGCTTTTGCCTATCTATTTTCAAAGCAATCCGACATTTTGGCTGAGAGAAATAATCTTTTGGTGGCAGCACAGAAATCTGTTTCACGACAACAACTTCCCAAATCACACTATCTCTCTATTAGAGGTTACTCTTGGCACAAAAAAGAAATAAAAGGGGTAACGAGAGGTTGCTATAGAGGTAAAAAGTTCAAGTACTCAAAGAAAACAAAATAAAATAGAAGAAAACATAAACAAAACATGATAAAACAAAGTGGGTTGCCTCCCACAAGCGCTTTTCTTTAAAGCCTTTTAGCTAGGCCTAATGATTTTAAACATGCTCAAATAGAAAATAAGAATTGAAGGACAATAAGAAGGAGCATCAAGAGGAAAATATGAAAAGTCTTTAGGTCTAACCCACTTCCTATGCATAGGAATCTTGTAAGAAAACAAATCAATGAAGCATAAAGTAGCATGCATAGGAAGGGAAAACAAGTGCAATTTAAAAAAAGTCAACATAATGAGAGGTCTTTTAGTAACATAAAAGTTTCCTGCAGCCATATTTTCCTCTCTCATAATAACTTATAGTAGCATCATGAATAAAATCAATAACATAAATATTGCATGAAGCATTATTATCATGAGCCACATGCATAAAATAATTATTACTCTCCACATAAGCATAGTCATTCTCATTAATAGTAGTGGGAGCAAAATCAACAAATCGCTATCATTGTTATTATCATAAATAGGAGTTCCTCAATAGTAGGTGCAGTGAAAACATCATATTCATCATTGTAATCATCATATATAGGAGGCATAGTATCATCAAAGTAAATTTTCTCCTCCATGCTTGAGAACTAAAAGAAATCATATTCATCAAAACCGTATTCCCCAAGATGAAAGTTTTCCATAGCATTAGCAATAATGGTGTTCAAAGAGTTCATACTAATAACATTGCTACTAGCATTCAAATAAAGTTCCATAGGTTTTTTAATTTTCTCTTCAAACACTTCATGTCCTAACTCAAGATAAATCTCATAAAGATCTCTCATTTTTTTATTTTAAGCCTAACTAGTAAAATAAAAACAAGAAACAAAAACATAAAGATAAAATTGAAAGATCTAAAGAGATACCTTCGAGCGCTAACCTCCCCGGCAGCGGCGCCACAAAGAGCTTCGTTGCTGGAGTGGTGAGTGCCTTTTACCGTACCTCCCTGTCAACGGCGCCAGAAAAGATCTTGATTGCCGGGCTGGTGGGTGCCTTTTACCGTACCTCCTCAGCAACGGCGTCAGAAAAGAGCTTGATGTCTACTACACTGTAACATCCTAGTGTTTGGGGAGTTATAAAGATCGAAATATAATTTGTGCATTTGCACAACATGCATCTCAAAATACGGGAAAATTTGGTGAAAGTTAAAACAAAGCAAAGTGACCAATGTTTCCCTTAATATGATGAAATAGGCTTAGATCATCTGGTCAAGAGTACATTTTGGAATTATCTGTATAACAAGTATCTTACAAACCAAATCATTTGATTAGGCAAACCAGATTTGGTTGTGACCAGCATTAACTTTCAACAACTTTAACCACAGGTCTATAAGTGACTTGGGAGTATTCAACTAGGTATCTAGAACTCAAGGAGGGTTGAGCATTTAAACCACATAACTCATGAGTATAATTCCACAAATTAGTAATGCATAATAGAATAATTTTATCAGCAGAGATGATATGTCCTTTAAAACATGAACTCTTTAAATTATCAATCCATTCACACAACATAATTATAAATCATCTCATAACTATTAAGTGCACCTTTAGAAGTAAATGACCAAAGTTCAATAGAACCCAACTGATACAAACAAGCATTAATTCAAACACTATAAGTGGAAAATGACATAATATTTGTTATTAAAATATATATGGAATATGTACATATCTTATCAACAATAAAGGAAGTATCTAAAAGAAGAACAAATCTTCTAAACTAGTACTAAACCCTGATCATTACATGTGATCTTTCCAAACCTCTAAGTCTGCATTCCTGCATGACCAAGTCTATAAAAGAAGAAATAAAGAACGAAGCAAAGATAGGGAAGAAAACTAGTAACATGTTGAAATCCAAGTGTTTGGTGTTATATAAGAATAATTTGACTACAAGGTATCATCAACCTTGTGAACAGATTATTTATGTAAACATTAAACAATTGAGTTTCAGTAAGCTAATCTAAATTATAATAAAAAATACATCACAAGAATGAAATGGTTATTGAATCAAACGAATGCAATTCACCAGGAGATGCAAATGGCTATTGGATTTAGTGTCTAGGAACTAGTCCAGATATCCTAAGGGCTCTAGTGATGAATTTCCATAGACAATAGACAAGAAAGGGGGATAAAACATTTAGGACAGTCCAAGAGTTGATCTTAGTTGCAAAGGACAAAGGTAACATCAGAGTACAAGTCACAACTAGAGACAAGTACATTCTAGGTAACAGAAGCCAACAAGAAGCAACACTGACTCAATAAGGTAGTATGGCATGAGAAACTATCGAGAGTACCATTAGATAACATAAAATAACTTAGAACCTCTAATGCTTGTCAAGCTCATCAAAGATAAGGTACACATGTTAATCTCTTCAATGGAATTAATTATCAAGGAAGAAAGAAAAATAAGGCATTGCATCCAAATGTCTTGTGATATGTAGAGGTAGATGGTAACAAGATTAACTACCTTGTTTACCATATATCTGAATAACCTAGCAATTGATTAAATATCTGGAATTGAGTATCAATAAGATCCTAAGACACCCATGATTGTCACTTAACCAACTGAAAAACTATCAAACATGGATTACAGACACTTAATGGAAATGTCCACCAGAATTAAAAAGAATCTCAAATATGAAAATGCCATAGCAACATAAAAGAAAACAAGACAATTTTCAAACCAAATTCATTTGGCATGACTAGGAATAAAATTCCCTAGTTGATAACCATGCCCAGAATGTATAATTTTTTATTTCGGAAGTTTACATTTTAGTCCTTAAAGGATTTGTATTTAATATGCTCAATTAAAAATATTACCAAAATGGGAAAAAATCAAAAATTCAAATAAAATACATATTTGGAATTCTTAATTTATGCTGAGCAATATGATATATTTTAAATAATTTTTGGACCAATATAAGTGCCTCGAAATAATTTTAAAAGGGGTTGTTCATTTAAATTAAGGTCTTAGTTGCAAATTCCAGAAAACTCAAGGGGGTATGTGAAATTTTTTCATCTTCAACCTTTAACAGTAGACGCAATGCATGTCTCCACTCAAATCGTCGCCTGGGCACCTCCCGCTTGCCGCCCTCGACAAGAGAAGGCCATCACAACGTTTCCCTTCCTCTCCTCTATCCCCTGGACCCCTTTCCCCTCTATTCCGTTTGCTCTGTGCGCAGAAAAAGCAAACCCTAGTTCTTCGGGCCGCCGTTGCACATCATCGTCTTCGGCCACCTTTGTAGCAATTGAACCAACAAGAAGATTCGCCGTGTCCTCCGGGTTCTCCTCGTCGAGCCACGCTTGCTGGAACGCCCGGAAACCGCTGAATTGCTCTGTCGTCCTTAACTCAGTCCACCGGTTTCCATGGTCGGCTATGGCCAATTCCTACCTCGCCTTGCCTCCTCGACTCGCCCACGAGATCGACGGTGATCCGCTGCACCTCTGGGTGCTCTCCGTTTTGAGTTTGGCATCATATTTCATCTCGCCGCCGTGGGCCGCCACCCGCCGCTGCACCGATGCTCGCCGTGGTCACTCCGGTGACCACTAGACAGCGGTGCCACCACCTATTGGTTCCCCACGAGCTCCTCTAACCGTTGGTGCAATTGGTTCCTTGGTACAATTGGTTCCAGCCAACTCCGCCGGCCACCGAGCCCGTACTGCTCCGGCCAAGGCTGGCGTCACGGTGACATCAACATGATGTCACCGTGGGCCATCAATGTCAGTAAATTATTATTTGAAAATAAAATAAAAAGAAAATCCCTGACATCCGGGTCCCACGTGTCAATTTAAAATAAATAATTGAATAAAATTGTTAATTCAATATCTTTTATTCTGTTAATCAGAAAAATATGAAAAATATACCAAAATGTTCAGAAAAATAAAAGCTATCTATTTATGAAATTTTCAAACATGTTTGATGAAGTTCAAATTATAATTTTTTGAATTTTCATTAATTCAGATAAAATTGAGTAAAATAATGAATAATTCAATAATTTCAGAAAAATACAAATTATATATCAAAATTCTCAGAAAGATAATGCAATTCATTCATGAAGTTTTCCAAGTCCTTTGAACAAGTGTAAACATGATACATATTTGAATAATCATTTAATCCATTTAAAATTGAGAAATTAATAGCTTATTTAAATATTTTCATAAAAAATCAAATAATATATCAAATGAAATAGAAAAAAAAAATCAATTCAAATATTTAAAAAACAACTCATTTTGTTTAAGTTATGAATTCTATTTTTAGAAGTATAATGCAATCCTATAAGATTCCAATATAACCATCACTACACTATTTTCATTAACACTAAACTCTCAACTTGAAGAAATAAACCCAAGTGAATCTTGAATAGTCATCAAAAATCACCAAATAATATTTCTTCCCACCAAGACAAGCTTCAGGAACGGCTCCAAAGAGATCCACATGAAGAAGTTCCAATATCCTCTTTGATGAAATAATATTCTTTCTTGGGTGGGGAGAATCATGCATTTTTTTTCCTTCAACACAATCCCTGCAAACACGATCTTTGGCAAAGGAAACATTTTATTTTAGTCCGAGGATGTGGTAACTATTGTGAAGGCTTTGCAAATTTCTCATATTGACATGGGATAGGCAGAGATGCCACAAACACCCCACGTCATCCTTTCCCAAAAGACACATCGCTTGAGTGTTGGTTGACCACGAAAAGTCTACCACATACAACTCATTTTTGACATGCCCAGCGAAAGCAACTTGTAGAGTATTTCTCCACAAGAGGGCCACGAGATCAGGTCCAAAGAAGGCGGAAAGCCCATCTTCCCTAAAGCATGAACTAAAAGTAAATTATAACCGAGGGAATCAACAAGCATGATATTAACAAGAGTGATATTTGGAGCAACTACCACCTTGCTGAGACCCGTTACCTCAGATTTTGATTTATCTCCATATGTGAAGGTTTCTTGATTTATATTTGGTCCCAAATCCTTCATGAGCTCCTTGCTTCTGATCATATGACTTGTGCATCCACTATCAAGCAACCATTTTGACCCACCGGAAGTATAGTCCTACAAGAAATCATTGCTTGGATTTAGGTCCCCATCTTTCAATGGGTCCTCTTACGTTAGCCACAATGGTCTTGGGAACCCAAATAGAGTAATAAATGAAATCAACATTAGGACCAACATACGTTGCATACACAACACCATAATAATCCTTAAAAGAATGTAATGAGCTTTCTTAAATCCCGTGGAGTTATTATGAGTGGCTTCGTCCCTAATGTAAACACCACTCGCGATGACATTCTTATTTTCTTATGCGGGCTTGGACTTCCTCTTGTTCTTGGTAACATAGCCAATAGCTTTTTTCCCATTGTGTGGTCTTTGCATTTGCAAAATATCATTGATAGATCCCTTGCCCTTAATTCTCGCAAGCTCTTCTTTCAACCTAGCATTTTACTCAAGAATATTTGCCTGATCACAAAACGAAGTAGAGGAACTAGGCACATTAAATTGAGCTAGTTGAATTTGAAGTTGTTCATGTGACTTGGTGAGGGTAGTATGTTCACTCTCCAAAACCTTGGTGAGCTTTTCTAGGTCCTCGGTTAGTTTAGCATAACCAACACCAAATTCAACCCTTTTATTTTTAGCCAATTTATATTTATCAATAGCACAATCACGTTCCTTAGTGAGGTTGTACATGATTTCAGTATGTGACTCCTCAATTCTCAAGTTTCTCCTCAAGAGAGACCCAAAGCTCTTGGTCTTCCTCAAGAGTAACGGTAAGAGATGCTATTTCAATAGCATATTCACTTTCCCTTTCTCCCTTCTTCTCAAGAAGTTCTTGTGCCTCTTCATATTGGATCATGAAAAGCTCAAAGTTCTTTTTGGTTTCACCTCGCAAGTTATCCATGAAGAGATCCAAAGAGGCAATTTCATCTTCTACACTAAGACTAGAAGATCATGCTTTTCATTTTGAGTCTTGGAGGGGCAAGAAGATGATACCTCGGAGGCCTTGGCCATGAAGCATCTTGCGGATTGGATGGGAAGGTTCTCATTGGGGGATTCAAAGAGAGATGGATATGATGAAGAAGCAATTGCAATGGCGGACACATCACTTGCGGTTTCTTCTCCTTCATCATCATCACGGGATTCATAATCTTCTTGAGTCACCAGCACAATTCTAGAAGATGGCTTCTTGTTGAAGGCGTTCTTCTGGAAGAAAGGCTTCTTACGAGTGATCTTTGACTTGCCCTTGAGGATAATCTTTCCTCCTTGGGCTTATCTATTTTAAAAAGGACACTCGGGAATGCAAGTGATATTTGTATTGAAAATTGAAGCAAGACCTCACTCTTTGAGCTCCTTCCTTGGCACCACATGACTTGGTCTTTTCTTCTACAAAAGCCTTAGACTTACCGGGATTCTTCCAAAACTTTATGGATGCAAGAGCCATGTAATAGTTATGGACCATCTTGTACTATTTGGGATTTAGAGGAGCTACCTCCTCTTCCGATTCAACGTCTTATTCTTGATTCACCACCTTGGTCACAACTTTGGCCTTCAAAGCAAGATAGGCTCCTTTGTGCATTCCAATAGCACGAGCATGAGAATCTTGGGAAAGCTTGGCGGCCACTTTAAATGGTGTCGTATCTTGCATAAACTCATTGGAGGACATGAGATAGTAGTTGTGTCTTTGTTGGAGACTCTTAAAGTCAACGGGCTCAAATGGCATGAGAGCACTCACATACTTCCTCTCGATCCAAGCATCATCAATATGTGTGGCATCGAGGCCACTAAAGGAAGTAGAAATGGTCTTGAGTCTATGATACATGTCCTCATGAGTTTCAACATCAAACATATAAAACCATTTGGCCTCATTGATCAAGGCATCATATCTATTTCTCTTCATGCTCTCATTTCCAACAAACATGGTGATAAGAGCATCCCATGTTTCTTTGGCAGTGGAGAATTGTTGGATGTGTGGCATGACCTTTTCTCCCACGGCTTGTTGGAGAATATGCAAAGCCACGACATTGAGTTGATAATTAACCACTTCTCTTCTTGTCAAGTTTTTAGGATCAACTTCCTTGTATCCAACTTCAATGATTCTCCATAGCTCAATGCAAGAACTGTTCAATTGAGATTACATCAAATATTGCCATTGAGAAAAATAAGATGCATGGACCTTAGGTGGATCACCTCTATTGTTTATATGAGGCCGTGAAATGGGTGGGTTAGGTGAGTACCAAGGAGTGACCTTATGGTACTCCCCCTTCCCATCCTTAGTTTCTCCACCCCCTTCCTTATCCTTGTTGTCAACCGGAGAGGTATTCTCCGGAGACGTAGAAGAAGGAGCGGTGTCCTTGGCTTTCATTAGTTGCGCTATCGTTTCACACAACCCATTCATTTGGGCTTCCATGGAGTAAGTCAAGGATGTTTTAATCCTATTGATATCATCCACATGGTAGTCGTTGCCCCGGGCACGGTGGACTCTCCTTCGGTACCCATACTCCCTTAGGCGGTTAAGCCCAAAATAAAGAGTCGAGGTTCTGATACCAATTGAAAGGATCGTATGGGAACCTAGAGGGGGTGAATAGGTGCTACTTACAAATTTTAATACTTTTTCTGATTTAGGATTGAAACAAAGGTAAATTATCTATATATGCAACTAAGGTGAATTTACCTATATGACAGGGAATACACTAAGCAAAAAACAAGCACAAAGTAAAGCTAAAGGATAGAAGGAACCAAAGTGGAAGCACGCGGAGAAAAGGATGTATTCCTGAGTTCCTCCGTTTTAGGGGAGTACGTCTTATTGGAGCGGTGTGAGTTTCTCCATAAAGGCCTATTGAACGCCACAAAGGACTCACCATATTCTCTGATGAACCTCGCCACAAAGTTCTAGTTCACCTTCCACTATTGGAATCCTTCAAGACGGAATCTGGTGCCTTTACAATGAGCTTGGGGCACAAACCCACAACTGAATTGGGGGCTCCCAAAATCACCACGAATTTGTTACAAGAAACACAACTGAGTAACAAGATGTCTAGGTTTTTCACAAGGAAACCCTAGGCTCAAATCCCTCAAGTGAATTAGGGGGAATTGAAGAATGGCCTGGTGAAGATGTAGATCCAGGACTTCTCCTTCAATCCTCCAAAGATCAACAAGTTTGGGTGGAGGGATTGGGAGATCTCTTTCTTTAGGTGAGCTCAAAAATGGTGGACTTCTATCCTGGGCAAGCTAACTTGGGGTGGAAGAAGGAAAAGGGTATCTATACCCTCTCCAAAAATGTAGCCATTTGGAGTCGTTGGAGACTTCTTACACCAGAGACTCTGATCTAAAGTATGGAGACTCCGGCCTTGTAACACCCCGGCCACCCCATAGACGGCGGCTGTCACGCCTGGTAGCTCTCTAGGATCTCTAGACTGGTCCCACAGACCAACACTAATCTTTCATACACACTTTTTCCCCACTCATGCGCACCCGGGAAGGACTTCCTGGTCGGTCACTCATCCTCAAATTGCTCCAGGCAAAGCACGCTTAACACTGGAGTTCTTTCAAGATGAGCTTCCGGAAAACAAGTTGCAACTTGTTGATATGAGTATCCTATTAATCCTATTGAGCCCTGCGCCAGGATCTCACATTCTTTCCCCCTTAGAAGACCTACGCCCTCATCGGTCAAACTACAGTCCATGAACTTCCCCTCTTGGCACTCGTCTATGTGCCCAGTGCGGCACATGTCCCACATGTCCGCCCACTGATCCGCACACGCCCGTGTAACCGCGAGGCTCGGCTGTGATACCAAATGTAACACCCAGGCCACCCCGTAGATGGTAGTTGTCACCCCTGGTAGCTCTCTAGGATCTCTAGACTCGCCCCACAGACCAACACTAGTCTTTCCTACGCACTTTGTCCTCACTCATGCGCACCCGGGAAGAACTTTCCGGCCGGTCACCTATCCTCAAATTGCTCCATGCCAAGCACGCTTAACACTAAAGTTCTTTCAAGATGAGCTTCCAGAAAAGAAGTTGCAACTTGTTGATATGAGTATCCGATTAATCCTATTGAGTCGAATACCGACGCCCTCGTCGGTCAACCTACAGTCCAGGAACTTCACCTCTTGGCACTCGTCTGTGCGTCCAGTGTCGGCACATGTCCGCCCACTGACCCGCACACGCCCGTATAACCGCGAGGGTCGGCTCTGATACCAAATGTAACACCCCTGCCACCACGTAGCCGGTGGCTGTCACCCCTGGTAGCTCTCTAGGATCTCTAGACCGGCCCCACAGACCAACACTGGTCTTTCCTGCGCACTTTGTCCTTACTAATGCGCACCCAGGAAGGACTTCCCGGTCGGTCACCCATCCTCAAATTGCTCCAGGCCAAGCACGCTTAACACTGGAGTTTTTTCAAGATGAGTTTCCGGAAAAGAAGTTGCAACTTGTTGATATGAGTATTCTATTAATCCTATTGAGCCCTGCAAAAGATATGAGGATCTCATTGGCCTTCAAAAGACTCCGAACAGTTTCCGCAGGACCGTAAACTTTGCCAAAAGTCCGGAGACTCCAGCAACTTTCCGGACAAAACACAGTGCACGACATGGCTTGGGCTTGGCGTTGGAGAAATCCCGAGGACTGAGATTCTAGCCCTGGCAGACCAGATACTACGAGCTGGCCGGAGACTCCGACAATTCTTCGCAGGGACTCCAGTGCATGATACAACTTGGCCGTCTTAGAAATAAATCCTGAGTCCAGAGACTCCGTCCTAGAACACCGGAGACTCCGGCCTGGAGTTTCCTGCAACCACCTCAAGGTTGATTCTTTGATATTTTTTTCTCCCTTTTTGGGAAACAACCACCATCAGTAAAATAGTAAGATGGCCTAGAAACATTAGCATAAAGTTAAATCATACAAATGTTGTGATCAAACACACAAAACATATTTAGGCGAGATATGCTCTTTCAGCCGCAAAGATTGTGATCGGCCCGTGCCACCCCACGAGTGGTGGTAAGTTACGGTAGAGCGTTGCCGCCAATGCCATCTAGTAGCCCCTTATCACTGCCTAAGGCGACTTCCTTCGGGAGTCGGCTTGGAAGGGAGGCGGCGCCACGACTTGCTCGGCTCATTGGTGCTCGAGCAGGGCGCCACAACCGTCGACGCGTACTTCCCCGCTGGCCGGTGGTGTTGCCTCTGCGACCAGTCCCTTGAGGTCACTACGCGCTCAGGAAAGCGCGTGACGTTCCTGGCGCCGGCTGACACGCCGTACATGCACGTGGTTGGCGACTCCGTCCTGCCGCTGCAACAGAGTGCACTGACGACGGCGCACGCGAGCCGGACGGCATTCCACGTCCTGGTGGCGCTCACGGAGGACGGGACGGCCGTCGGGAACCTGTTCTTGGACGACGGCGTGTCGACGGAGATGTGGAAAAACGAGAAGAGAGTTTAGCCCGCTGAAGTGCAGTTGCGCGACGTGGAGCGACGACATGATAAGGTTGAGGTCGCAGGTGGTGCACAACTCGTAAGTGCCGAGCCGGGCGCTGGTGAGGTTGGAGTAGTCGCCGATCTCCTTCGGGAGTGCGCCCTGGATGTTCTTTACTCCGATGGCGTCCGGGATGGCGCCCCCGAGGTGGTTAGAGTTCAGAACAAGGCTCTCCAGCTTGCTCCTGGTGCGGCAGAGGCTGGCCGGGGATGGAGAAGGGTCGGGCGAGAGAGTGACCATGGCGTTGGTCCGACGTGCCCTTGCTCAGTGCACATAAGGTATTTCTTTTAATGGCTCTGAAAATGGGGGTCGTGTTTGGAAAGTGTTGTGAGCGCTACTCCAATTTTGACCGGACATGTGTCCGACACCCATCAAATAGGGCATAATTGGGGGTGTCAAACACTTGTTTGGTGAGTCCCGGTGAAGATGCTCTAAACCAGAGTGGGCGTCAACTCACTTTCATGGTTAATTATACGATGTACAATTTTTTTTAACACTTTTGTTACCCATATAATAAGCCTAAATTAAAAAGTGTGCATTTTTAGGAGGTGCCATGGCACGCCCGCTGGATTCGCTAGTGATGTGGATATTGGGGATAGCACAAATTTGGCGGTCTACAAAATTTGTGTTGTCCTACTTATTCCACCATCCCACTTTCCACATCCCTATGATCCGCCACTGCACACCACCTTAGGCCTCCTTTAATTCATAGGATAGGAAAAATGTAGGAATAGGAAAGTTGTAGGATTGGAATGACATGTCCAATTGAATCCTATGGGAAGAGCAACTTTCTTTGATTGTGGTAAAGGAATTTCCATGAGGTTGGAGCTCATGTTATTTTCCTATAGGATTTGCACTACAAGATTCCTATGGGAATATTTTCTATAGGATATGATCCTATGAATCAAACAACCCTTAAAGAAAAATTTCCTATAGGTTTTAATCCTACAAATATCCTATGCTATTCCTTTTAATCAAAGGGGCCCTAAGTTATATATCATGGAGTACGTGTGTTGTTTATGCAGATATATAGAAAACTAAAAAAAAAACGCAAGAGAAGTGTATGTTCTAGCTAGTACATGATGAGTTGAGACATCAACATATACATGGATTTGACTCTCTTTATGAACCTGTGACAATTGACACTGATCCTTGCACAACCAAACATGTGTAGAACTGAATAATTATTTGCAAAGAAAAAAGTGTAGAGCTGAAGAACAAGTTACTATAGCTATTCAAGAAAGCTGGATCAACGACTACGAGATGTTGCCATAACATTTTGTATGCTTCACTACATAATTCATATCGAGGGGTTCCTGTAAGAATTAAAGTTGAATAGTCTTTTCAACAGGCCTGGTCTTTCTCTCTTGTGAAGCTAGTTTCTTTAAACTAGGAACACATGAGAATTTGATTAAGGTATAGCGCAGATATCATTTCATTTGAAGCCTCATCCTGTCGGCTGGTAGAGAAATGAAATAAAAATTCATAGGGTTCACTTTTGTAACGTTAAACACTGAAACAAAATTGGATGGAAACTAAAAACATTCAGATCATTTTCATACTTTGGTCATCTTTGGATAAAATCATTTTGATTTCCCCAAACAGAATATGCCACAACTTTCACAGCTGGCAATCCTAATTGGTGGAATGAAAGAGTCAAATCAAGGTGGTCTAATCTCACTCTATCTCAGCAACTGCGCTCTGATAGGGAATTCAGCTGTATCTTTCGTATTTGTTTTATGTATTCAACTCCAAATTGATTTTGTCACACTTATGTCGAATTTTTGGCAAAAGAGACCACTTCAAAAACCGTTTTGGCAAAAAGGACCACATCTGAGTGAAATGGGCAAAAATGCCGTGGCGGCAGGCCCGCCAGCCGACACGTGGCACGTGCCGCCACGCAGGGAGGCGGCAGGCCCTGCCGCCACGGGCCCAGGCGGCACGTTCGCCTCCTCTGCACCGGCCTGCCCAGTGGTGGGCCATGCCGCCTCGATGGGTGGCGGCACCCTCTGCAGGGGACAGCTTCCGGCGCTGAATCCGAGGCTTTGCGGAAGAAACGGGGTGCCGCCTCGAGCGGTGGCGGCACGTTCGCCTCCTCTGCAGCTCGTGGGCCATGCCGCCTCGGGCGGTGGCGGCACGCTCCCTGACGCGACGGAAAGCTACGGAGAGAAGACGGGCGTGACGGGTGCTGATTCCGAGGCGGCAGGTTGCAGCCCCTGTGTCCGACAGCGGTTGCTGTGCGTTCGGCGCGCACATTTTCAGGCGGGAAAGTGACAAATTGCACTGATTTTGAGGCACTGATTTTGAGGCACAGTGAGATTCTTTGCTTTCGCGCGTGACGGATTCGATCCAATAATTTTTCCCGGGCTGCTCCTCACCCTCACCTGTCCAGTCTTGCGTATATATACTGCTCTCTCACTCACACGAACACGAACTCTCACAGCACACTAGCTCTCTCACTCACACGAACTCTCTCACAGGAGCTGCCGGCCTCTATTCTCTCGCACCACAGCAGCTCTCACACGAACTCTGTCACAGCAGCAGCAGCTGCTCTCTCGCTCTCGGAGGCACGCATCAGACTGCCGCTCTCTCTCACAGCAGCTGCAGAAGCTCTCAAACATATTTTCGCGATCTTTGAACTAAGAGGTTCAACAACAAGGTACATGATTTAGAGTATGTTTACTTATTTTGGCATGCAGTTATAATTAGAATATTTAGAATGTAGAAATTAGTGTAAATTAGTTTGTTTTATAGCTCGTAGGTAGCCATGTTGTTGTAATTGTTGTTGGAATTTGGGTGACATAGATACAGATGTTATAGTGCTAGCGCTATCTAGTTGTGGTCCGATGTTGTTTGCGCTATTTTTAAAATTATAATTACTATAGTCGGTTATTGTTTTCAAAAGTGTATACACGTATTAGATAACCGTAAATATTTATGGATATCGTATTTTCACGGTAGCCGCGAGCCAGCTAGAAAATAATATGAATCGGGTCAGCTACAATAAAAATGTGATAATGAGAGAATTGCATGCAATATAAATTTTTTAAGCGAAGATTAAGTCATAATTATTACGGCAGGTAAACAGCACGCATGCAGCACGTTCCCACGCAGTAGATAGTTTCCTAAATTTTGAATTAAATGTTAGTTAATACTGGAAGGCAAACAGCACGCATGCAGCACGTTCCCACTCCACCGAATGGAAACGGATATTTCAATTGAATGCTAATTTTTCACACTCCACGCATGCATTGGGCAGAACGTTCACACTCCAGAAAATAATTAAGCGAAGATGTTACTAATTTAGTTCACGCTAACAGTAAGTCATAATTATTACGGTCAGTTATGGATTGCATGGAAAATAATTACGAATGCCAGAAAATATTTATGATGCGAGTATTCATGGATATTGAAATACAGCCGTGACGAAGTTAGAAAATAAATACACATGCAATATAAAATTTAATAAGTAAAACAGTACAAAAAAAATATGATGCGAGTATTCATGGATATTGAAATAAAATAAATGCACATGCAATATAAAATTAAGTAAGTAAAACAATACAAAATAATTATGAGGCCGGCATTTATGGATATTAAAATAAAATAAATGCACATGCAATATGAAATTTAATAAGTAAAATTTTAGTCGGGTCAGCTATATTAAAAATGTGATAATGAAATAATTGAATGCAATATTAATTTTGTTATTCTAAATTTGGTTGTTCGGTAGGTACGATGGAAATATTGAAAGTGTTCTATGGGGACATCGCACGCGATGATATATCTGGTGTCGACGTGTCAAACTGTGACTCGTTAAGTATAGTAGTTAAAGATATGGTCAATAAAGATTTTGGGGATGTCCGAAAACGCATCCACAGATTCTTTAAGCACGAGCATGGAAACACGATGAGGGTTGAGGCCTTCATCGTGGTAGAAGGGAATGATGGGGTGCCCCGATGGGGACTGAAGGAGGTGAAATCGGAAGGGAACTGGAGGATGTACATGAGCTTCGCAACCACTCCTGGTTCCGCCATGTATGGAGAGCCGATGGTGTATGTCCAGTTTTTTTCCCGCGATGATGGTGTCGGATGCAGTGGCGGCGCTGGTGAGGTCGAGCTGGCCATCACCACAGCAGCCAACGCCGGCCCATCGGAGGCAACAGGCGGCCATAATGTGTCTGAGGGTGTCCTTCACCCAGGATACTGGTCAGCTGTCGTTGACATCAGCGAACATGTGGCGGGTCTGCCGGAGGCGCTGGACCATGACGATGATGGACATTCTTCGTCGTCACCATCCTCAGATGAAGAAGAGCCTGGTCCTTCTCGGAGGGCGGTAGCAGCACCGCTGGACCATCAGTTCTTGACGATAATGACCATGAACAATGAATTTCACTCGGTTCCGGGCCTGGGAGAGAATAGTCTGCAGGAAGGGCATACTTTTCCAGACAAGGCCTCTGCTGACACGGCAATCAAGAGGTATGCACTGGGCATATCTCGCCAACATAAAGTGAAGCAGTCCGACAGAACTGTGTTGAAGGTCGTATGCATCTTTTTGGCTGATGGTTGCAATGGAAGAGTGATCGCTCGCCAGAGCCCTGGGGTATGTCAGCCTTGGCATATCTCAAAAATAGTACCCCATAGCTGCGAGCTAGTAGGGACTCTTGCGGAGCACCGCAATGTGACTGCTAAATATGTGGGAGAAATCATGTTAGCGGCGGTGACAGCAGATATAAATATGAGTATTAAGACGCTGCAAACAAGTGCGGCCGATCTGATTGTGTCGTGGGATAATCACGGCAGATGTTACCGGGGGTAACTGATCTTGGGGCAAGACGACACAGGTATTTGGGAGAGGGTTTAGCTCAGAGGAAAACATGGTGCAATTCGATCTGGTAGCCGGCAATCAAAGTCGCCGAGTCTCCGATCTTGATATAACAACTCAATTCTAGGATTACACTGGATGCTCGATATCAAGCGCTATTGCTAGGGTTCTAAGATCTCTGTCTAAAACTAGACCTGGGGGTCGGTTTATAAAGCACCCGTACCCCCTGGCTTATTCCCCAAGGCGCATCCTGGATCCCACCCGGACACGACGCACAAACCCTAGCTTTCCTTTACAGTAACCCACAATCCGGATTGCTGGGCCTACAAACCTGGGCCTTCCACAAGCTTCCTTATCCTTAGCCGGATCCTGCGCACCGTCCTTTGGGCCGGGTTACTCCTTGTAGTTTGGCCTACCGGGTTATCATCCCCCCGTCAGTAGTCCCCAGAATAGCCTGGGCTTCATGGATCCTCCTTGAAGCGCTCGCTATTCCCTGCAAAGATATCAAACATACAGGCATATAGAGGCCGGGTTAAGATGCTCTGATATTCAGCTAGGCCTTACTCCACGGCGGCCATGTAGTAACCCGGGTTTTTTCCCCCAAACATCTTTAATTTTCCAGGTCTAAACCCTAATTCCATACTCGATAATCGATCCTGATATCACGGGATGGATTCCCTTCTCTCTTTTATCCAGATGCCTTGCTCAATATTTGGCGCATATCTCGCAGAAACTTAAATAAATAGCCGTTTACCTCCGCAACTCCCGGCCCCCACTCACCGAACCGGGCTTACCCACTTATACTATAAATAAGCTCCTTGGGGGTAACCCGAACCCTAACGGCTCATTTCCCCCCATTCCGCTTCCTTTCTCCTTCTAAGCTCACTCTCACTGAGCACCACCACGGAAATCCCGCGCGCATCACCGGAGCCCATCGGCCGGAGGCTGCGCTCCGCCACGACTCGCCCCGCGCCGCCGCCAAGATCCGCCGGCGAATTCCCATCCGGCCCGTCAAGGACCGCGAAGGGACACCAAGCTTGCGCCATCTGCCTCCGCAAAGCCTCGCTCAGATCTCCTCCGGTAAGCCACTTACGTCCATTAATTTGCCCTTGCACTTTTTGATTTCGCCTTAGATTAGATCCAAATCGACCCGCCAACGATTCCTCGGCCATGCCGAATTAAGTTGCTAACATTCTTTCCAGCTCGCATAATAGATAAGTTATGGATTCCAATCCATTCTCCTACTACCTGCAAGTACTAATTTCGCCACAAATCCGAAGATAAGATTCCCAATCTGGGCCCGATCCACTCAAAATTTCCGCCTTGGCCTCAATCACCCGGCCGGACTTCCCCTTTTCAGTTCCTTTTACTCGCGTTAAGTGCCTATGCGGCCATCCATCGTCCCCAAAGAACCCCTTCAACACTTAGATCTCCATAATTTTCGTCATAATACTTGATACCCGGACAATTTCGAACTTTACTCGGTGAGCTAACACCCGGGTTACACGCAATTTTTCATGTCTCAATATTACCCCACCGACACTCGGCCGGCTCACAACTTCCGGGTCTTAGTCCTCTTATCCTTTTACTTTGTATTTTGCAGGTCACCCACATGGCTCCCAAAAAGCAGGGGAAAACTCCAACCAAAGTTAAAGCCGCCAACTCCATATCCGCCAACTGGGCGCGGTCTACAGTCACCAAATCCAAGTTGGAGGAGCTAGTGGAGCTGGGAGTCCTTCCTCCTCAAGAGGATATCCAATGGAGAGTGCCGGGTAAGGAGACCCGGCCCACCCCGACAAAAGGCGAGGTAATTTGCTTTGTGGAACATGTGACCCGGGGCTTCCGCCCACCGGGTCACCCCTTTTTCCGTGATGTTTTGGATCATTACGGTCTTCGCGTCTTTGATATCGGGCCTAATTCTGTTCTCAACATCTCCCACTTCATAGTCTTTTCCGAATCATACTTGTGCACTTCGCCAAGTCTAGCTCTTTTCATCGAGCTTTTTCAATGCAAACTGTGCCGCGAGAGCGGTGACGGGGCGCTTCTCGCTTGCGGCGGGGTTTCCATCCAGTGCCGCAAGAATTCTCTGATGCCACCCCTCACTCTTAATTCCCATGTCAAGCACTGGCAGCTCTCCTACTTCTACTGCCAAGACACCTCCCCACCCGGCCAAAAGAAGCTGCCGGGTTACTCAGAGGGTCTTCTTGACATCTCTGATAAATTTAGTGCCTTTGCCCCTGACTCGGACAGGGAGGCAATTCAACCTCTTTTAGCCAAAATCACCACTCTCACAGCCCAAGGCCTCATCGGGCTCAACCTGGTGAAGACTTGGGTAGATTTCCGGATTCAGCCCAACTCCATCCGCACAAAGTTAATGTGCGAGTATTCAGGGCAATCTACGGACCCGCTCCGATACTCCGACAACGTCTTCGCAGCTGGCGATACTCATAAAACCATCAAGGGCTTTCTGACCGAAAAGCTCGAGGTAATCCGGAACATATCCGGGTTAGAGCCCTTCACGCTTGAGAACCCAGCCCCCAAGGTGAAAACCCGACTTTGATGCCTTTACCTTTGCTCTTTCCACTCAATGCAGTTAATAACCCTTATGCTAACACTTTTCAGGCTGATGATGATTTTTGGAAAACCAATGCCTCCCCTAGCTCCGAAAGTCCAGAGGAGCAAGAAGTTGTTTACTCGGACGAAGGTACTCTCCGGATTTTATTTGGTTCCCTTGATCTCACCATAACCCCTTCATTTCCAACCATAACTTTGATGATATCCAGAACAACAAGATGACGAGGAAGAAAACTCCGATGGCAAAGTAGAATCTGCCAGCGACGAGGAAGAACTGGAGCCGACAGTCAAGGTCGGATCCAAAAGAAAGACTCAAGAGGCCATCTCCAAGGTTTCATATCTCCTCCTCGCATTCAACTCGCATTACTTTAATGATTTACTTGAGCTACCTTGACGTTATCCCACTGGCCGTTCTTGAAGGAGTCGCCCGTAACCAAGCGTAGGTCAACTCGAAATCACCCGGGTGATGAGGCCCTTAACCCGGGTATTTCATCGACCCCCCCGCGGCGGGCTGGTAATTACCCTATCTTTTCTGGGTCAAAACATTCTCTTTAAACCATTCCCATATGACATCTAACTTGATAATTTCCAGCTTCTCCCGAGTCCAGCGATGGATTTCCTTGTGACTTTGCGGTGAATACCGGGTAAGATCCCCTTCCTGATGTTCCACCATATTTCATCACCCTTTCTTGACTGGGTATTTAGCTACTCACTGACAACATCTTATAGGGCCACGGTCGTTACCAGCGATCAAGAGGAAACGGGGACCGAGGGCCCGGGTAAGGGGAGCCCGGCTGATAAGACTACAGCCGCGTCAAGCGGTGAAAAACAAGCGTCGCCGCCAAACCCGGACACGCAAGGAGCCGAGTATCCAATTGCTTCCCATGCAAGCAAGAAGAACAAAACCACCGTCTTGGGTGCAGAAGAAGGAGCGTCGGATTCCGACACACAAATGACCCGGGTTCCGCCTCCTACTAAGAAGAAAGCTCCTTCCCAGAATTTCCAAGGCCCCGGGTCTTCTGATACGAGTAAAGACACTTTCGATCAGTTGATGAACACTCTCCTCACTATGAAGACTTCGGAGAGCCAGATCTTGGAGCGCATGGCTACAGAGCACCAGGTAAGGACACTTTGTATCTCATATTGCATACCTAGTCCCCAAGTTCCAAGTATGACTTGCAAAAGTGATGCTTGGTACTTTACGCCACATTCAGCTTTCCATACAATTCAACTAATACTTGCATTCCTTGCTACTTACAGGCACAGATAACCCGGTCTGATGAAACTTTACTGAGGACCAAACAACTTCTTCTTGCCGAGATGAAACGAAGGGAAATCCTTGAGGATGACATGAAAACCTTGAAGAAAGATGTTTCCAAATACAAGAAGAAGTGCAATGCCGCTCAGACCGAACTGAAGAAACTATCGGACCAGGTCTCCGATACTTATCAGATCTTGCTCAGTAAGTTTTCTGCTGTCGATTGGCTTCATGTCTTTGCTTTATTATAACAGACTCGGGATTACTGATACGCTCTTTCTTTTGTTATGACTGCAGGTGCCAACCTTGCGGCCCCAGAGGAAAATGCCATTGTCAAGGCTAGAACCCTCAAGACTGTGCTCCGGACTTTCTTTGCCGGAACAAAATTTATATTGGATGCTGTGAAGTGGCCTACGGAAGTATACCCGGGTGAAGAGAACCTCGTTCAAGCTTGCTCCACCGTGCCTGGCTGGATTGAAATCTGGAAACGCTCATCATGTCGGATTGGAATGACCCGGGCTTTTACTCTGGCCAAGGCTTTCTTTCCAAAGCTTGACCCGGCAAAGGTAACATCCGGGTTTCCCGAATTCAAGGCTGACGGTTCCAAATTTACACCCAAGGATTTCAAAGCCATACAAGCCGCAGTGCGCCCTTCAGCTACCACTTTGGCCGATAGCTTGGATCTAAATACGATTATGAGTGCATACGACGCTGATGGCAAAGTTATTACGGAGGAAGCGCCCCCGCCTTTTGATATCTTGGAGAAGTGGGTTTCTAGCTCGGCCAGGAAGAGGGAGGCGACTGCGAAGAGAGAGGCCGAGTTAGGATCGGGCCCGTCTGCCTCTACACCAGCCGTCCCTCCACCAGTCCGCCCTGATGCAATGAGTCCGGGTAAGGGTGCCGGGAAGGCTAAGCAGCAAACCCAGGACTCAGACCCGGAAGGCCGTACTTAGGAGGCCGAATAGGGCCGTACTATCATAATACCTTGTAATGCTTTGTATTCATACTGTTATGCTTTTGATGGTGCGCCTGTGCACCCCTGATACTGACGCCGTACCTTGTAACGTACTTTTAGTCCGTGATATACTTTGCGGCTTTCCTGGCCTTTTGATAACCGTATTGCTTGCCTATTCTTTGAACTTTTTCTCGATACCCGATTCTCTATTTTGGCTCCCTTCGTAAGACTCGGTTTTCCGAGTACCAGGGGCTTTGATACGTGGACTTTTTCTTTAAGTCCCCAAGACTCGGATGGTGAGGTTTTTCGAACTGCGATAGCCAAGTAGTTTGTTTCTGTTTCGAAGTCCCCAGTCCCCAGGACCCAAAGTCCGAGTCATGGGGGTGTGGCCTTTCTCAGAGAACAAATTATTTTTTACCGCGTTGCAAGCCTAAAGCCATTCCGTGTGAATACTGAAGTTATGCTTGATAGTTGTTGAGTTTCCGGCTTTTAGCCTTGTACTCTGCATAAACTTGTGGTTTAGATGACCCTTTTGACTATCTTGTACTGTAAGCCGGCTTTCGCGTGGATACCATGTTGTTACATCCATACGAGAACAGTGTCAGGCAAGTCCCATTGGGCTTCATGGCTGATTGTAATCGTAAGCGAACGAATCATGCCACTTTAGTGCGAGTCACGTCGAGCTTAAGTAAGAAAAGTCAAGAAAATTTGGCTCCTTTGTCCAGTTATAAGATTGCAGCCGTACTCGTTTGCGAATAATCGGCCCTTATAACTTATAGGCATCAAGGCCGGGTCTTTTGGGTTGCTAGCTGGGCTACTTGAGCCGCCAGCCCCCGAGACCTGTATATACTCAACATTCTTAATGATACGCAAATACTGATGCCACGTGGATACTACTTACTTGTAATCAGGCTGTAACGAAATAGGACTTGATAACCATCTCTTTATTGCTGCGAGAAAGTTTGGATCAGCAGGCCGCCTCATTAAAAACCTTCCAGTCCCCTTAGGTACCCTCGGTAGGAAAAGAGCGCGTCTGAAACCTGCTGCCCGTTACATTGTTTAGTTCTTCGTGGACACCGGTCCCGAACTGGCGTGACCGGTGCACATTCTCCACACGTTAGACTTTTTCATGACGAGTACCGGGTTTGCTAGCCAACCCGGGTAAGGTGTTTCCATGACATGGCCGGTTGTGAGTGATCGTGCAGCTTCTTCTTCTGTGGCGGATTGTTTGGAGGGGTCATCCTTGACAAAAGCCACCATTTTAGCATCTTGTGTTACCTTGGAGTTTGCTCGTTCGCCTTCAGTACTCGGCCTTTTTGCTGCTGCTCTACCCTCCGGGTCTGCTTGAGACCGGTACTGCTTGAGTTCCTCTTTTCTACAGGCCTGCTCGGCCATTGCTGCATCTCCTTCGTCGCATTCAGCTGCTATGTCTCGATTTCCATGTATAGTAATGGTCTTCTTGGGACCCGGGATTTTTAGCTGTAGATATACGTAACACGGCCTAGCCATGAATTTGGCGTAAGCCGGCCTTCCAAATAACGCGTGATAAGGGCTGCGCAATTTGACTACCTCAAAGGTAAGCCACTCAATTCGATAATTATCCTTTGACTCTCCAAAGGCTACCTCCAATGCGATTTTTCCCTCGGGGCATGCTGAATGACCCGGCACTATCCCATGAAAAACTGTTGAGCTTTTTTGCAGCTGAGATTCCTTGAGACCCATGCGTAGGAAGGTTTCCCAATACAGTATATTGATGCTGCTTCCACCATCCATTAAAACCTTTTTCAGTTCGTATCCATTGACTTGCGGTGCGACTACTAGTGCCAAGACTCCTGGGTGCTCCACTCTTTCTGGGTGATCCCTTCTGCTCCATGTTACCTCCTGTTCTGACCATCTCAAGTACCTCGGGACAGCTAACGAAACTGAGTTGACCGCTTGCTTCAGTATCTTTTTTTCCTTGTTAGAGCCTCCTGTGGTATGCACATGATATTGACCCAATTGTTTGGGGTTAGCCTGGAAACCTCCTGCCCCCCCTTGGTTATTACCTTGATTTCCAGCCGCCGGATTACCGGCTGGGGGTGGGCCGTTACCCGGGTTTGCCCCTGGACCCGGTCCTCCTCCCCGTCCTGCACCTCGCATAGCTCTGTGCACTTCCTCATTTTTCCATCTTTGTAAATCGGCGCACTGTTCTAGGGAGTGGTTAGCTGGCCTGCCATTCCTGTTGTGCTTCGGGCATGCCATCCTGAATATGTCCCAATTGTTACCCGGCCTTGGTGGACCTTGATAGTTTCCTCCATTGTGGTTACCTCCGTTGAAATTTCCTTTTGCTCTGGGCCTCGAAGACCCGGCTTCTGTGTTGGCGACAAACTCGGAGCCTCCTTCGAACGGGCGCTTGTTCTGGCTATTTCCGTTATTACCTGATGCTGATCCATTGCCGGTTCTTCCGTTATTGCTTGTGTTTGCTTTTACCTTCTTGTCATCAGCTTCTTCTTCTGTAGTATCTGTCGCAGCGTGTTTGTTGCACGCATCCATCAATTCTCCCATTGTAACTTCCGACGCATTTCGACTGGACTCCATGCGAGTTAACTTTTGCACTAAAGGTATATACTTGCATGTTTTTGCCATGGCCTGTAGTGCATCCTTGGGCTGGATATCCGTGGATGAGTGAAGTATCTCCATAACCCGGCGCACCCAACTACGCGCCGATCCTCCCTTCTTCTGGACGCATCGCTCTAGATCATCAATAGTGAATAATTTCCTGCAGGTCCCGTGAAAGTGCTTGACAAACGCGGTCTTCAGTTCCTCCCAAGACGATCGATCCTTCCGGCAAATTGGTGAACCACAATTTTGCTGCTCCTTCAGACATCATCAGGTACATGAACTTGGCTTGGAGGTTCTCGGACGCGTTGCGAATTGACATTGCCATCTCGTAACTGCTTAGCCATGTTTCGGGATCCATAGTTGGCTCATAATTCACTACTTTCCCTGGCTCTTTGAATTTTTCCAGGTAAGGTTCAGCTCTGATACTGTCCGAGAGACACTTAGGCCCCGCAAGAACGGTTGAGGCCGGCCTGGCTCTAGAAACGTGTGATACCGCGGGGAGCGCGGCTGGGCGCGATGCTGCGGGAAGTCCATGCGCTGCAGACCCGGCCGCGGCCCTCCGAGCCCTAGAACTGTCCACGACGGCCTGTGCTGCTGATGCTGCCTGAGCGCGGGGAGGAGGCGGCATTTGCTGCTGCTCTTCCCTCCGTCGCGCTGAACTTGTTTGGATATTCCCTTGCTGTTGACTGACGTATGGCGTCCCGTGCATACCGCTTCTGTGATCCGGATAATTGGCTTGCTGTGCTACCGCAGTGTGCAACAGATCGATGGCTTGCCGAGTCTTCTCTGCATGGGGCGACTCTCCCACAGGGATTTGATTCAACGCGAGTGTCGCTGCATATACATTGTCCATGGGGTTATTGTAGTGGCCGGCTGGTGTGCGGAACCGTGATGGTGGCGGTGGTGGTAGATCGTTGCCGGTTGTGACTCTAGTTTGTGGTGGGGGTAACCCGGTCCGCTCATTCGCCGGATGTGTCGCTGCTGTCACCTGTTGGGGTGCGGTTCCCTGGTTCGCCACTGGTATCGGCTAGTCCTGGGGTGTAACAAATAAATTAGCCGGATTAATAACCCCGCCCATTGCTGGTAACCTGGTGTGGTGCCTTTGATGTATTCTAGACGTTTCCTCTCGGAGCCGGGTTTCCAACGCATCTAGCTCACGCTGCCGCGTGGCCATCCCTTGCTTTTCTGCCTCTACCTGCCTTCTTTGCTGTTCCAGCGCACGACGAGCCACATCCAGATCCCTGACGCGTTCCGCTGCGTTTTCCGGAGTGATAACCGTTGCGAGAACCGTGGGGTCTAGAATCAGATTGTTATCGAATAAGGCCGGGTGGCGCGGGTTCGAAGGACCCGCCCCTGGTGTCCGGATTTCTAAGAATCCGAACGTATTTGCATGCAACTCCTCATCCGCTGCTCTGCTGGTTACTGACGCCGACTCTCCATCAACCCGGGCCAAGACCGGGTCTCCGTTAGCCGCGCCCTGTCGCTGGGCCACTGCCTGAGCCGCCCCGACTGATGCCGCGGTTGTGTTTCCTTGGTTGGCCGCGGGAGCCGCATAGACTGCAACTCGGCGTACAATATCCGGTGTAAATTCATGCTGTTCTCCTCATACCGGTTTTCCAGTAGATCCAGGATAGACCCGGTATCATCTTCTCTTTCGGCCCGGTCGCGTGGGGTCCATGCCGGCTCCTCCAGCTGTTCCCACTCCGCGATGGGTTCTTCTGCCGGATGTGTCGTTCCAATCGATTCTTCATCATCTGATCGGATAGACGTGGCTTTTCCTGGCATAGAATCAGATCCAACGTTGTCAGGGATCGAATTGGAAGTACATACCATACCAATGAAGACGCTGATCCGGCCGATTGTCACGACGGATCCGGATTCGAGGTGATCCGACTCCGGCCCCCAGCCGGAATCGTCCACCATCTTTTCTCCTTCGTGGTCGATGTAGATTTCGCCGATGACAAGATTCTTCATGCCCTTCCGAGCTTCTCCCGTGATGTAAACACCTTTGGACGCAGGCCCCACGGTGGGCGCCAACTGTCGTGGGATAATCACGGCAGATGTTACCGGGGGTAACTGATCTTGGGGCAAGACGACACAGGTATTTGGGAGAGGGTTTAGCTCAGAGGAAAACATGGTGCAATTCGATCTGGTAGCCGGCAATCAAAGTCGTCGAGTCTCCGATCTTGATATAACAACTCAATTCTAGGATTACACTGGATGCTCGATATCAAGCGCTATTGGTAGGGTTCTAAGATCTCTGTCTAAAACTAGACCTGGGGGTCGGTTTATAAAGCACCCGTACCCCCTGGCTTATTCCCCAAGGCGCATCCTGGATCCCACCCGGACACGGCGCACAAACCCTAGCTTTCCTTTACAGTAACCCACAATCCGGATTGCTGGGCCTACAAACCTGGGCCTTCCACAAGCTTCCTTATCCTTAGCCGGATCCTGCGCACCGTCCTTTGGGCCGGGTTACTCCTTGGAGTTTGGCCTACCGGGTTATCATCCCCCCGTCAGATTGGCTTCCCCGTCAGCCATGGTAAGGCTAGACGAGCGAAAGAGGCCATTTTTCAGAAATTGTATGGCACTTATGAGGAGGCCTATGACCTGGCCCCCAAACTGTTACGGCAGATAGCAGATGTTAACCCTGGGGCTCAAATATTCATGAAAACTCGTAGACACCCAACGGAGGAAAATTCAATTATCCTTGACCGTATATTCTGGGCATTCCCCCAGACTATACAAGCATTCCGTCATTGTCGTCCGGTAATATCAATTGATGGGACATTTCTCACTGGAAAGTACAAGGGGACACTCCTGGTGGCGATTGCGGCAGATGCAAATAACCAGCTCCTTCCTATTGCATATGCTTTGGTAGAGAGCGAGAACAGAGATAGCTGGCTGTGGTTCCTGAGTTGCGTCAAGATGGGATTCGTGCAAGATCGTGCCGATGTTTGCATCGTCTCTGATCGAAACACGGGCCTATTGAGCGCGCTCGATGCAATCAAGGAGTCAACGGACCCTGTTTGGGGGTGGCCCGATCTAGAGACAATATGGTGTATGCGGCATCTGGCCGCTAATTTTTACTCAAAGTTCAAGAATAAGGATTGGTTCAAGCAATTCAAGAGGATGTGCATGCAGAAAACAACTGCGAAGATGAATGCAATCTGGGCGGCAATCAATTCACAGATCGAGATTGCTGCAGGAGAAGACCGGAGGGGTAGTAGGCCGGCAATGAATTTGTCCCAGTGGATTGGTGAGAATTTCCCTCTGTTACATGAGTGGGCACTGGCTCACGACACTGGGGCTCGCTACGGCATAATGACAAGCAACATGTCAGAGGTGTACAATGGCGTGCTTAAAGGTGTTCGAGCCCTCCCAATCACCGCCCTTATTGAAGAAACTTGGAACCGGACTATGTCGTACTTTGGAGACAGAGTCATGGTCGCCAATGTACAAGTTGCAATGAGCAAGGCATGGTCCGAAAAGATTCAACGCCATCTGAATGAGAAGATAGAGAAATCTCGAAGCCATGGTTGCACGCGGGTGGATGCTCTTAGGCATAAGTGGCAAATCAACGTACGAGCAAAGTGGGTGAAAGGCCACCATAGAGGAGCAAGAAAGCAAGTTGTTACCCTCGGGCCATCGGCGTGTGAGTGAACGTGCAACAAGCCTAAACTATTGCACTTCCCGTGTAGTCATGTTCTGAGGGCGGCTGCCGAACAGAGCATAAGTGTTGAGCAATACATATCTCCTTACTTCAACATGTCAAACCTATTCAACACCTGGAGTGCCGAGTTCTGGACTCCAGGTATGAAGGGCCACTATAGGTATATGTTTCCGGAAAGAATCGAAAAATGGGTTCCGAACCCGGCGTTGAAGAGAACCACGAATGGTCGACGTCAGTCTCGGCGTCATAGAAACGACATGGACCATAGTCAATCAGGAGAACCACGTCGGTGTCGCGTTTGTAGATGCCCGGGGCACCCGCGACGGGAGTGCCCCTACCGCGACATCAACAACGCATGATTTAATAAATATGTACTCATTATGTATTGTAATAAATATGTACTCGCTATGTATTGTAATAAGTATGTACTCGTTATGCCTTTTAATAAATATGTACTCCTTATGGCTTTTAATAAGTATGTACTCGTGATGCGTTTTAATAAATATGTACTCCTTATGCATTTTAATAAATATGTACTCCTTATGTATTTTAATAAATATGTACTTCTTATGCAGGTAATGGCTTCTCCTGTGCCAGAGCTGTTGCAGGGTTCTTGGGACGCCGGACACCGTTGCCACCTCTTGTTAGACCCTCGGGCCTATATAGAACCCCCGCACGCTTTTAGGCTGCGAACCATTAAGCACAATTGGCCATGTGATGCATTCGTTGACCACCTTCGAGCATATGGACTTCTTACTTATTCTAAGCTTACGTCCGGCGAGGAGAGGATAATGTTAGACCCATCTCTTATGTCAGCTCTTGTTGATCGCTGGAGAGCCGAGACACACACCTTCCACTTACGTTGTGGGGAGTTGGCACCTACCCTTAAAGATGTCTCATTAATCACTGGTTTGCCAATAAGCGGTGACCCGGTGGTCCCTCGAGCATATTCTTCTCACTGGAATGATAACCTAGAAATGAGGCTACGGGTCAATATGCCACCAAACACACGTAGTGGCGCGCGTCCTAAAGGTGTACCTATACCATAGCTGGTAAATAATTTTCGTGAAATTCCTGCCAATGCATCACCTGATAGGCAACGGAAACATCTATTTGCTTATCTGTTGTATCTCTTCGGTACGATGTTTCCTTCCTCACACGGTGACATAGTTTTCCCCAGTCTCATTACGATTGCGGAGAATATAGCAGATAACCATTTACCAGACCACCCAACATACAGTTTTGGTTCAGCTATGCTCGCATATACGTATAGGGGGTTATGTGACGCCACCAAGAAAACCAAGACAGCACAAAAGGGTCATGTCCTTGCTGTTAGCTATGAGTTTCTCCAGCTATGGTCGTGGGAGTACCTTCCGGTTGGACGTCCCCTAATAGACAATCGAGAGAAAATCCACCCATACAATTTTAGACGGGAAGAACATGCCCCACTTACTTGTGCAAGTCGGTAGACACATGCTAGAAGACGGTGGTCCACAGTCGTGGTACATGGTAGCTATCCCGAATACCACGAAGAGTTCGAGCGTCTGGAGGAGACGAGCGTCACATGGAACCCGTGGACCAATGCTGATCTACATGCTATATGGGGTGATCAGCCGGTGACACCTGATTGCTTGAGAGATACTCACTTGTGGATGACACGCTGCACGCTACTATTTATGTGGATGGTTGAGCCATATAATCCCGAGCGTGTCATGCGGCAGTTTGGTCTCTATCAAGCTGTCCCTCCACCACCACCGAGACGAGTGGCCGAGGATATACACACGTAAGTTTAAGGCCTCATGCTATTTTATCAATATTATGCTTGGTCATTTTAATAAATAAAATTATCCACATTTGATTTTAGGCAAGACAATAAAGGCCAAAATTGTTGTGACTGGGGTACTCGAAATATGTACTGGATACAGATATGGAACAATGAAGCGTCGACAAATTTTGTTCCAGAAAATAGGTACTTTAGTATTTCTATTTATTCTTCAGACAAATGTGCTAATTAAGTTAAGATTGACCTTTCAAAAATTATGCAGGCCGTACGACCATCATACAACCCCAATATACAATCGGTGGTATTACAATAGCACGCGTACTCTGCTTACGGCCGCTCCACCACCAAGGACAGAAGAGCTCACACGAGAGGACCAGTTGGTTCGAGGGATTCAACGGTCATCAGGTTACGACCGTGAAACCACGGTATATACATTTATATAAATATGTACTCCTAATGTTAACTAATTATATTTATTTTGTTAATTGCTACTGCTTCGAATTAACAAATTTTATGTTATACCAATTTTATTTTGTTCAGATTGCCGACTATCGCGAATTCGCCCGGGATTCGCAAAAAAATTTAGGACTACCTATTGTGGATTCTACAAGCAAGTCCTTAGCTAGACGCATTTTTAATAGAGCCATGATCGGTCTTAGAAGATTTGGTTGCACGAGAGATGGTGACGTTATCCCGCAAGCTTACGACATGCCGGACGCGCCATCATCCAGACCGAGTGAGGTGGGCACTAGCCAGCGACGCACGATCCATCCGCGTCGTACCATGTCGGTTAGGAATACCGCGCCAACATTTCCCAGGCAGGACTCGTCTCTTCTTCAAGACGGCACACATGTCTTATCTTACAGTAAACAAATATACTTTTTCAATAATCTCTATTTTTTTATTTGTACACATATGCAATATTTTGTTCACGTATGACGATGCTTACAATAGGAGGAGAATTCTTTTCCACGGGTTAGCCCGTACGGAGGACGGTACTCCTATACTGAAGGCGAGAGTTCGCATATGCGCAACACGACACAGGTGTTTCTTTTTACTAAATATGTACTAAGTCATAATATCGTGCCATCCATTACTTACAAATTTTTTACGCTAACAGGAAACTACATGGGAGGGGACGGGAGCTGGTTTAGGGCAAAATATGGATCGACCCGAGTGTCGTTCGGAGCGGTTCAACACGACACAAGTATGTAGATTTTTTTTCTAATCTCAAACAAATCATTGCGTACGAGGACACATTATTAAATATCCTACATGTCATGCCTATTATTTACGAATTGTTTTCATAATCAGGAAACTGTAGAGTCTACATGGGCCGAGATGGCGGCCGGTTATGTTACACTATGCCCCCATTACAGGGTCGTCAGCACATGCATGAATCAGAAATCGCTGGACCATCGCACACCAACACTGTCCCTGGAATACTTACTGAATTCTTTGGTTATGACCCATCGGGCACCACTTCAAGTTTAATTCCAGGCTATTCAGAGTATGAGCCAGTCATACGTACCCCGTCTCCCGAACCATCAGAACAACATGATGAAGAGTCCATCATTCCTCCCCGCAATGCTCAGCCACCCCGCAGGTACGGCCGATCGACGCCTCCTCCACGAGCTCCCCGGCGAGGCCGAATACTCCGTGCGTGACACATGTAATTTTTTATTTTCGCGAGAGACATATTACTCCATCTGTACCTGAAATATTCCTATTTTTACTTCTACGGGGCATGCTCCAATTATGAGTTTTGGACGCACTCATTTTAATAATTTTGCTAAGACGGAATTTATTGAACATACAACTCACAACAAGAAACAAGTACAACTTGAAATAATAAAAGACGAATAGAAATAACTAATTAAACTCCACGACTTCACTTCGCTCTCCCACGTGTTCGTGATGGAGGCATGAAGTCGTCATCACTATCTTCATCAGCGACATTTTTTGATGAAGTTGCACTCTTCCACATACTTTTGCACCTGGCTAAACTTCTCGGCGTGAAGTTATCGTCACTGTTCTCATCGACAACTGGCTTCGATGCGCCACCACTCTTCCCCTTCGATGCAGAAGCAGTCTTGCCCTTTGATGCGCTACCACTCTTCCCTTTTGATGGACGCTCAACGCTCTCCTTTAATACGGCATCAATCTTCCCCTCGGATATTGTCCTCAACATCCACTCGGCGTGCTCGTTGGTCTCCGGAAACCCCTTAGCAGGTGGCCCAAACAATATGTTCAACCACTCATAGTGCTCAATCTTTTTGTTCACAAACTCTCCGTCCGATGGCCAGAGCTACATATTTAGAATAAAAGACAGACAAAAATTATAACGATGCAAATTAATTTGAAGATTATGTAAACTCGTAAATCAATTACCCCAACGTGAAGTGCATAAACCTCGTCTGAAAATCGTATCAGATCGCTAGTAGTTGAGATAGGCAAACCCCGAAGCCCCGACTCAATCGTTTTTAGCTCACATATTCTCTGCCATTTATGACGCCACCTCTTTAGTTCGTCCCTAATTTCATCGGTGGATCCAGGCGGCAGCTGATATCTGGCTAAATTTTCCCCCAGAGCATCGGCGTGGTACCGCTCACTCATTATATCCCAAAAACTAACTGCCGCTCTACCCTCCCTCTTATTGGCGCAAGAACCTATTGCCGCATGATATAGAATACACCATGAGCTATATGGATCGAGACCACCACTACCACTACCTGCCATCTCTCTAATGGCTCTACTCTCTATTTCGTGCTGACTTGGTGACACACAAACTGCACGGAGCAATGAGAGCAGCGGGAGTATTTGGCAGAGCAGCAGCGGGAGCAAGAGAGCGGCACTAAGCGGACAGTGTGCATTACACGGGCGTTCTGCGGGTATAAATAGATGAGTCGAGTGAGCTGCACTCCACGAGCTGATTCAGCTTTCGGCGCATAAAATAGCAAACACCGGGAATCTACCGATCAGATCACTGGTGAAAATTGGTGCATGTCGAGAAGAAACGAGGCGCAGAGAGTATCTTCCGTCACCGTAATCAGTGCAACGTCCGAGCGTGCGGCAGGCTGTCGGTAGCCAGGGTGCCGCCACCGCCCGAGGCGGCATCCCATTTCTTCCGCAAAGCCAGGGAATCAGCGCCTGGCGGGTGGCGGCAAAGCCATTCCGCGTAATCCGCGCCGAATAAAGCAACTCCGGGCGCAGTGGGCTGTCGGGTGCGCAGGGGTGCCGCCTCGGCTGGTGGCGGCATGGCCCACCATGTACTCGCCCGGAATCGCCGCATGCAGCGTGCCGCCTGGGCCCGTGGCGGCAGGGCCTGCCGCCTCCGACCGTGGCGGCATGTGCCACGTGTCGGCTGGCGGGCCTGCCGCCACGGCATTTTTGCCCATTTCACTCAGAGGTGGTCCTTTTTGCCAAAACGGTTTTTGAAGTGGTCTCTTTTGCCAAAAATAGCACTTATGTCTAGGGTGGATGCATCTTTGGGTCGTGGTATTTTACGGATCATACATTTGTGCACCACACGTGTTTAAATGATGAGATCACCTAGTTTAGAACTTAACTTGAATTATAAGGTACTTGCAAAAGGAAAATTCACTTACAAACTGTTGCATCATTGTAATTAAAACGTATAAATGTATGTATAAATCTTACAGGGTGCTCAAGATCTACAATTCACTGGCTTTTACACTAACATTAAGGTTGATCTCAGTCAGGAGCTTCTATAGGACTCTCGGTACCATGTTGTCAGAATCCATTTGCAAGCGTGATAATTGTATGCTAATATAAAATACGAGTTCACTGTGCAAAATAAAATAACACCAGTTAACATTGTTCACTGAGAAACTTGCATAGGAGTCACTAGCTAGATTGAAGGCATTAATGGAAGATAAAATCTTGTTGCTTCTTCCAAATGATGGACCTTTCGAATTGAACTCTTCAAGCAGATACCATACGGCAAGAATAGTCACCACTCGCTTATGATAATGCTGGGACACATATGCGACACAATATACTGGTGGTCCCCGATTTTCAGATCGTGAAAATAATTACGACCAAGTTTCAGAAATGTAATGTAAATTAGATAATTATCATTGATTATATATTGTTGCATATCAGTCAGTGGTATCCGCTATATATAAATCTTCGATTGCAGAGATACTAAATTAGCTAGGGAAGATAATATCACTTTTGTAGATCGAGCCGCAAAATATAAACACAAATTGGTTCACATCAATCATGAAACATCGTGCAGAACTTGACATCATACATTACCCAACCAGCTAGTGACAAACGTTCATCGTCATGTTCCCCTCCCCGCCACGATCATCCACCAGCTAACTAGGTTTCTTCTAAGTATTCGCTAAAAGTTGTCCAACTAGCTGGTTGGGGCTTGCAAGACAATATCGAGTGAAAGACTTGCTTCTGGTTTGGCCGGAGCCGACAACGATGGCGCCTACGGGTGTCGTCCTGCTTTAACATTACTATGGTGTTGTGCACGTCCCTCTCCAGTCCCTCGCTCCGGGGGAAACCAATGACCCGGGTTCATCGGATCAAACGTTAATAGAGGTGTGTGTCATTTCCCTCGTGGCCCGTGGGGGCATCCTTCTTGGAATTGAGCTCAACTGGAGGGACCAGTGGACGGTTTCAGCGTTGGAGCGGCGTTGCATATACTTCATACACGGTGGTGAGTCTCGGCGGCATGGCGCATCGGAATCTCAGTGACGAATGCATGATGATGGACAATGCAAGGCAGGGCCGCTATGTGACGCCGTGACGGCAACGATGACAGAATTGGCAAGGGTCTCATCTTCGATCTACATACTGAAGATGGAGATAGTGACTTTCGATGCATGTGCACATGGCGCTATATCTGGATTTTCCGGTGAGCCGGCGATGGGCATAAGGCACCGTTAGTATTCTATCATTGTTCTAATCGGTGGTGCTTTGCCGATTTGTTTGGCATATTAGGTTTGTATGATTGTTGTAAGGCTTTTAACCGGTCTTTATTGAAAATAATGAAATAAAGCAGGTCGTATATATGCATCTCTTTGATATGGAGGTCGGGGTAATTCATTTTTTGAGCACAAAAATCCCTAAAAGTTGTCATTTTGTATCTCGCAAAATTTAAGTTGCCATTTTAAACCAACAATAGAACACTTTGATAAGTAGTAATATGTATTTAAAGTTGACGTTTGTTGTAAATTTACGTCGAAAAGTTGTTTTCACAATATACTGTTTTACGACATTTCATAAATATATAGTAATAAAAATTATTGATCAACTTTATAATTTTCAATATACCATGTATTGTGAGCTGGATAGAATAACAAGTCAGCTGAGTTAATATTGGCTAGCATGAAATGAAGAAATCATACTAATCAATTAAAGAAAAAAATGTGAACAAATCGCATGAACTAGGTAGGTCAGGGCATATGCATTGGATCTAGTGAGCTGGGTGACCTGGTCCACAACCACCAGGGGATCCATCGATCAAATCGTAAAAAGAAGAACAAATAAGAGGAGGGGGATAATAAATGCGGGCACCGCATGAGCTCGACATGGGCGCATGCATGGAGGTGAGGAATGCCCTACCGATCAGGAAGACGGTTCCAATTGGTCCCGGTACGTCGACCATTGATGGATCTCTCCGGCCTTGTCGCGGCCGACTCCCTCATAATTTCTTGGCATTTCACCGGCCTGCCAATTGATATGGCCAGTACTTTCTAGTTTCAGACTAGCCATAGTGGGGGTATCATAGGTAGTATCATGCATGCCATGTTGGCAAAAATCTTATGTGGCACAACAATTAATGAAGAAAGAGATGGTAGTGGTATCTACCTATGTTACGGTATCATAGCACATAAAACAAGATATTTTAATAACAAGTAAATCTTGTACACATATTTATATTGGGATGCTACAAAATAATAAATGAAATGTGTATATGATACTACTACTCCCTCCGTCCTGGTGTATAAGGCACATATAGAAATTCTCTATGCCCTAGGTATTGATTTATTGGGGCTCAAATATTGCATGCATTGGTGGAAAGGGATGAAGAAAGGCAACCAACCACTAATTAGACGAGATTTAATGCAAATGTGCCTAAGAGCTGGGACAACATGTTTTTGAGATTATGCCCTATACACCAGGACGGAGGGAGTATATGATACTATGCATTAGAGGGGTAGTATCATACACTAGTATCATATGCATGATACCCATATATGATACTCCCCACTATGGCTAGTCTCAAGGATCGACGGATCAGTTAATTTGCACTTGGCAGTAATTTAATCCGTGCGTCAGTCCTATGTAAGCATCGGTGCACGTGATGCGTTCGTGAAACTTGTACTTCATCGACGTAGTGTTCGGTTTGGTCGCAGTTTCTCCAAATATGTCTACGCTCTAAGAGCATTTCCAGCCGGGGCGAGAAAAATGCGCGCGCTATATGTGTTTTGGGCGTCGAGCCATCCACTGAGATGTTATGCGCTCGAACGAAATTTCAACTGAAATTAAAATTCATACAAACTTCGACTAAATTCAACTGAAAGTTAAACTAAATTTTAAACGCAAATTTAAACCTAAACTGTCGTGGTGGTGTCACGGCAGATGCCATGGGATGGCTAAAGATGTGGGAACGAAGAACGCTGGAGGTGCTCGGGGAGGGATCACGCGACGAGTAGCCGCGTGAGGTACGAAGTAAACACTGCAAACAACACGATCTACCCAGGTTCAAGGCCCTCGTGAGGAGGTAAAACCCCTACTCCTGCCTTTCTCTCTGTATTCTGGTGTCTCACCGAGTAGCCACAGTACAATGTTCTTGCTACCGAGTAGCCACTCTCCTCTCAACGTGATGAACTAGGTCAAGAATTAGGTCACAATGTGTTCTAGCATGCCATCGATCCCTCACACAGGAGGCGGCGGGGCACCTTATATACCCGGTGCCCAGCCGGATACGTCCAAACATGGACAAGTGTCGACATAGTGTGCACATCGTCCTTCTTCCGGGTTTCCGCTGACAGCTTTGGTTCCTAACCTTGGCTGCATCCGGAAAGTCGTTGGGCAAAACCAAGGGAACAGACTGGTATCACTGTGCCAAACACAGACTGGGGCCCCCTTATCCTGCGACCGCCTGCTTCCATGCTGTCACTGTCAGGCAGGCCGGTCCCAGGTGAACAGTAGTTCGAATACTGCCAAGTACGGACCCAGGATACGCGGGATCCTGTGTCAGAACGGCTCCTTTGACTTTCTGGCCCGAGTAGGTTCCCGCCAATTTTACTCGGGCCAACTCTTCTACTCGAAAGGACAGAACTTGATTGATTCTTCCTTCTGGTCATCTTGAGGTGAGACCGAGTAGCAGTCGACCGGGTAGCAAGTACCGGGTAGGCGGCTACTCGACCAAACCTCTCTTCTGACAGTCGCCTTTACCACTTGCCTTTACCCTACTCGGGGGTAACCCCCCGACAGCAGTCCCCGAAGCTGGTAGAATCTTGCGAACTCGTTCACTAGGCTCTGCCAGCTTAAAACCAACCTTTGCAACACAGCCCTTGAACCTCAAGATGCCGAGTAAGAACTTCCGAGTAGTACTCTAAAAAGTACCTTGAGTTTCCTGTCTTCCGAATAGCACCTGCTTTCTACTCTGTAACCGAGTAAAAAGACTTAGAGAATTTCTCCTCTAGCGTCTCTGCAGCGCAGAGCACAATCCAGCCTTCCGTGCCGCAACTGGACACGTGTCGTGCATCAGCGACCCCGACGTCTCGCTGCCCAGGACACGACGTGCCACGCGCCCAGTTTTCACGGAGCGGGCCCACCGGCTCGTCATGTCCCATCAAGCGCAGTAATATCCCACGATCTGGTCGTGGGATCAACTGTGGCCGTTACGCGCGCGTTCCGCGCTTGCGTGCGTTTCTATCCGGCCACAGGCCCCACCACACGAGAATTATGGCCACGATCGATCCCACTACCCCGATGGTAACGGTAGCCTGAGGCGAGGGTATAAATACCCCCACCGGTAACTTCCCCTTCTTCCTCCTCCGCACTTTCCTTTTTCTCTGCCCTGTTTCCTCTCCGCCGCTGAGCTCTCCGCCGCCGCGCAACTCCTTGCGCCGCTGCGGATTCGTTCTCTCCACCCACCCTTTCCAACTTCCAACACCTTCTCGCTTGCTGCCATGGCTGCTCGCGCCGGCTGGGCTGGTTCCGATGTTACCGTCGATGACTGTTCCTGGCTCGTGAACACCCGGAGGGTTCCTCCCGGTGTTCAGTGCCGGCCGTCCGACGGCGAACTCGTTCCGGCCCCGCGGGAGGGCGAGCATGTCGTTTTCCTCGCGCACTTCGCGCGAGGATTCGGCCTGCCAGCGTCCGATTTTCTCCGTTCATTCCTGGATCACTTCGGTCTCCAGATGCATCACCTTCCCCCGAATGCGGTCGTCTTCCTCGCCTATCATACCGTGGTGTGCGAGGCCTTTCTCGGCGTCCGCCCCACGGTACAGACATGGCTGAAGTACTTCCATCTTCGTCTGCAGAGCAAGGGGAAGAAAGATGGCGCGGCCACTGGTAGTCGGGTAACCGACACCGGGAGCGCCATGATGCTGCAGCGGGCGGGAACCAACCACCCTCGCATCAAGGGGTTGGATTCCGTCCGCATGTGGCAGAAATCTTTCCTCTACGTGAAGAATATCCCCGCTACGGAGGGAGGACCGGTGGCGGACCGCATCAACCTGCCCGCCTGGAGCAACCGAGCTCCGACTGGGCAGAACTGGAAGACGAAGCCCTCGAACGACCGCAACGCCGTACAGATGGAGGAGCGGCTCGCTGCGCTAATCGGAGAGGGCCTCAAGAGCGACGACCCCGTCGCATGCTGGATCCGGAACCGGGTGCTGCCTCTGCAGCAGCGCGTCCATCCAATGTGCTATCTGGGAGGCCCCCGCGATTGCACTCGAACGACCACGTTCGAGCTCAGCAACGCGGAAGTCGCCGAGCACGCGAGGTCCATCCTGACCACGGGCCTCCGAGATAACTGGCAGTACGGGTTCATCCCCTTCAGCCGCACGAAGCCGATTCCCCGGGTACGTTCTCCTTTCTCTGCTTCCAGTTTATGCAATCCGAGTAGATATTCTCTTCTTCCTACTGCGATTAGCAATTGCCTTCCGCACCGAGTAGAGCACTTATCAGGACTGTTTAGGCTTAGTATGCTTGATGTTTGCACGCCTTGCCGAGTAGCATACTTAGGAGAAATACTTAGGCTTAATATGCTTGTTGTTTGCACGCCTTGCCGAGTAGGACACTTAGCAAATTTCCCTAGGCTCAGTGTGCTTTGTGTTTGCACGCCCATCCGGGTAGAATGCTTTCTCGCTACTCGGCTAATTTGCAATGTTTCTCCGTCTTTCAGGTCCTTGACCGCCAGCTAGCTGAAAGCTGTGAGCGCTTCGAGGGCAATTGGTCAGATGACCGAGAAGAAGATGACCAGGCCTCCCTCGAGGCCGTGGATCAGATCAATCTTCCTCATTCCCCTTCGACAGAGAAGCAGCCTGCCGAAACGTCTCTCCGCGATTGGTCTGATGACGAGTTAGAAGGTAATTGAATTCACGCTTTCTCTCTGCGAAAAGCACAAGCCCTTTGCCTGCTGTTTCTGAAGTGTTTTTCTTCCTCTTTATTTCACGGATGCTGCAGATGCTGAGGATGATGATGAGGATGAAGGCGAGAGAGCCCTTGAGGCCAATCCTCTTTCAGTTGCCGCACCTGCTACCCGCAAGCGGACCGGCAGCGGCGCCCTAGAGCCCCCCGCCAAGAAGAAGAAGGCGACCGAGAAGACGACCAAGAAGGTCGTGAAGAGAACAAGGCGAACAATTCCCTCCACCACAGCGTAAGTTTCTTCTCGGTTGCATGTTTCAGTTTACCTTGTTCTTCTCGGTTGACTCCCAATCCTTTTGCTTCACTGTTTTCTCTTGATTTCCTCTGCCCTTTTCTAATTTCCGATTTTACCTCCCTTATCAGAGCTCCCTTAGATGCGAGTGCTGCTCTTGCATCCACCGAGACCCAGAAGAAGGCTGCCATCGATGTCGACAATCTAATCGACCTCGATGGCGACGAGAACAATGCCGCCAATGCATCAACAGAGGGCACTGATGCCCAGAACGCCGAGCCAGAGCCGCAGGATGCTGCTCATCAGGAGAAGCCACCTTCCCCTCCGGCCGACACCGCCGAGGGGAACCGAGATCAAGATACAGAGATGCACCACGACGCCGCCGTCGAGCGGCCAGGAGCAGGACAGGAGCAGCTAGCCACAGGGGGTGCTGCGCAAGAAGATCCTGCGTCCCAGGCGCGGGTGGAGGCAATGGATATCTCCCAGCCTGATCCTGCTGCTGAGCAGCGGGTAGAGGACGCGACTGGGCGTTACCCTCTGAGCGACGTGCAACCAGACGCCGCGCAGAGTAGCGCCCAGCCAGATGGCGCATCAGACAGCGCGTCCCTGACGCCACCAACTGACCAAGGTGGCGCCCAGCCAGACTCCTCCCTGGTGCCACAACCCACAGCTGCAACCGGCCCTTCAGCCAAGCCGGTTACCAGGAAGAGTGCGCAAGACGCTGCCGAGAAGGAGGCAGCCGAGAAGGAGAGAGCTGAAAAGGAGAAGGCTGAGAAGAAGGAGACCGAGAAGAAGAAACCCGAGAAGCCAATCTCCGAGAAGCCAACTGCTCAGAAGGAGAAAGCAAAGAAGAAAGCTGCCGACAAGCCGCCGCCGACATCAGCTGGCCAGTCCAGGCAGCTGGTTATCCGCAATCCCAGTGCAGTTCCTGCCGCCGCTACTATAGCTGATCAGCCCCTCTACCCTGATTACATGGTGAAGGTCAGCCAACAGCATCAGGTCGGCTTCTCCCCCACGGACCGGACTCTTGCTATTCAGAAGGGAAGGAAAGCCGTGGCGGTGGACTCCAGGCCCCCGGCCCCAAACCAGGACAGATCCGTCTCCATTGCTTCTCGGGGAGCTCAAGACCAGGCGATAACGTCCCAGAGCCTCGAGCAAGTACTCGACCTGATTGGCTTCATCGACGCCAAGTGGGACAGCAAGGTTCTCGGCAACCCCAACTGGAACGGCATCGATTTGGGCGACATCGACCACATGCGTCAGGATTGGAACAAGGTGGATTTGGGTTGCAAACCCATGACCGTCTCGACCACCTCTGCTACTCTGGCTGCCAAGATGTTCGTGCACCGCAAGAACGCAGAAGATCTCGAGCAGTCTTACGCGGTAAGCCTTAACTTATCTTTTCCGAGTTGCATCTTCGCTTCTTTTCTACTCTTCCTCTTTTCCTTATCCGCCACCCAGTCCCCGAGATTCTGGCCGAGTAGGCGGACACTCTCCCGAGTAGCCGCCTTCTCGGGTTGAATCTCAATTACTTTGCCTGATTCCTGTTTCTTTTCTCTTTTCAGAACAGCGTACTGAAGCGGACTAACTTGCACCGTCAACTTCTCTGGAATCATGCCATTGCCAAGAGGCGCATTGCTGCCTTGGAGAAAGAGAAAGTGAGTGCCGAGGAAGCCGACAAGGAAGTAATGAACAGCACCATGAGGCTGTCTGAGGTGGAAGGTACGCTTCTAGCTACGCGGTTCTTGCGTTTTTTGTTTACGCCCGCTTCTGCTTTTTTGCGTTAACCCTTTCTACTCCGCAGGGAAACTGAAAGCCCTGGTTGACGAGCACTCGAACTGCCGTGCCTTTGTCGAGAATGGCGAGGCCACCATCAAGAAGCTTGAAGGTAAACCACTGTCTACTCGGTTCGCCCTTGTGTCTGTTTCTTCCTTTCGCTTCCCTGCTAACCGTGCTTTGCTCTTTTCAGAAGATCATAAGAAGTTTGTTTTAGAGCATCAGGATTGCCTCAAACCGGCTGAGGTGCAGGTGCAACTGGCAAGCCAATCTGCTGCTCTGCAGAGCGAGCACGCTACCGAGATGGAGAAACTGCAACTCCAGCTGCAGAAGGCACTCCAGGATGCTGTCAAGCTTGGTGCCGAGAGGGACAGAGTCATTGCCGAGAAGGCCAAGGCCGAGGCAACAGCCAATGCCAAGGTGAAAGCCCTCAAGCAGGAATGCGAGGTGCTGACAAAAGCCAATGCTGGGCTCTTTACTCAGCTGGAGGGGCTCCGCTTGCTCGAGGAGAAGCATGTATCCAATGAAGAAGCATGGAAGAGCCAGCTGCAGGTGCTGCGCCACGAGTTGAATCGTAAGTTTTCTCCTTTCTGCATCTCTTCTTCTCGGTCCTAACTCCTCTCTGATTCTGTTACTGAATTTCTCACTTGCCTTTTGCAGAAATCTTCCCTGACATCGTGTCCTCTTGCGCGCCTGCTTTGGCCAAGGCCCAAGCAGCTCGTATTGAGAAGGGCGAGGCTGCAGACACCAGAGCCGATATCGAGGATAGCTTGCTGGTGATGCGAGGGCAGTTCGAACGCCTAGCCGGCGTGGGCACTGACCTGGTGCGCACCGCCTTCCAGCTCCACAAGCTCTTCTGGCCGGAAGACCCTGCGCCAACAACTATTTGTGGCCTTGCTCTGAAGCTGCGCAACGTGAAGGCCGAATTGAAGAAGTGGCGCGCCTCGGGAGCTCGGGCGGGTGCTGATCTGATGCTGCTCTGCATCGCCTCCTGGTATGAGAACTTGAACATGCAGATTATCCGCGGGAAGCGCGCCAATTCCAAGTGGGAGATGGATCCCAGCTGCGTGACCATGCGCAAGCTGATTGCGCATGAGGTTGCGGAGTGTGCTGACACTGCAACCTTCATCGATGGCCTCCCTGAACCCGACACCGAGATGGAGGAGGACGAGGAAGAGGATGAAGAATCAGATCCCGAGTTGGGCTTCTTCGATTCACCCAGGGGCTCGGCCGGGAAAGGGAAGGCCGCGGTCGTCGCGAGTAGCGATGAAGAGGTCGAGGAGATCGACACAGCCGCCCTCGAGTTCGGCACCTCGTCAGGGGCCGCCCTTGACGACACCGTCAACCTCCGCGCCCCCGAGACCGGCTCCGCCTCCGCGACAACGCCCATCTCGGTGGCCACTGCAACTTCCGAGCAGGTCACCACCGAGCCTGACGCCGAGCAAGCGAGGACTGTTGATGCCAGCGCAGAGGCGGACGCCACCATGGCCACTGAGGAAGACGAAGCAACCAAGGCGAGCACCGAGAACACCCCGTCGACCTGAATTTGATTTTATCCTGCAAACTTTTTACTCAAACACTTATCAGATCCCCGGGATGCCGGGAGCAAATGTATCAGACTATTTTATTCCGTTGCTACTCATTTTTATTCCCACTTTGTTATTTTCAACTTAATCAATTTGTTCAACCTGGGCTGGATGCCGAGTTGCGTTATCATGCGAGTCCCCGAGTTGCATTTCTTATTCACTCTCCCTTTTCGTCTCAGCTCTACCCGCAACTTGTTGCTTTTTTGGTATTCGAGTCACAAGAGTTAAAGAGTAGAGCTGCAAATACTTAGCCGCTTAGAAACAATCATAGTAACGCAGCCCACCACTTAGCCGAAAAGACAAGTCACAGAACAGTAATAAAAGCATCCTACTCGGTTCCTGCACTCTTCTTTTCCTCAGTAATTTTCTTGTGCTCATGGACCTTTTGCTTGTTCTCTTGCTTGCCATGAAGCCGGGTTTCGGACAGCAGCAAAGTCGAAGAGTTGGCATGTAGGTTTAAACACAGTACTCAATGTACCTTTGAATTTTGAAGTAGAGCAACCGAATAGGCAAAAGGTAAAGCCGAGTAAAAACACTTAGAGCAATTTTGGACGAGGGCAGTCCCCGAGATCAATTTCAGATTGCAGAGTAGAATTTCAACTCGGATAAGAGGGTACATACACATCTTTGCTCACGAATGAAAACGACGGAGTAGAGCTACATTCCAAGGGCGCTTGGTTTCCTCTCCGGATTTATCTGCCCTGTTCGCCTGTGGTGGGCGCACATCTACAAGATAGTAAGCATCGTTGTGCAGCGCTTTGCTCACAATGAAAGGCCCTTCCCATGGAGGAGACAACTTGTGCATCCCGGCTGTGCGCTGCACAAGCCTAAGGACCATGTCTCCTTCTCGGAAAACCCTTGGGTTCACCTTTCGGCTATGATAACGCCGCAGGTTTTGCTGGTAGATAGCCGAACGTGACAGAGTCAGCTCTCTTGCTTCTTCGAGCAGGTCAACGTCGTCTTCTCGAGCTTCTCTCGCCTCCACCTCAGTGTAGAGGGTTACTCGGGGGGAGTCATGCTCTAGGTCTATTGGCAACACGGCCTCAGCCCCGTATACCAAGAAGAATGGCGTGTAGCCGGTTGACCGGTTAGGGGTAGTCCTTAGACTCCACAACACCGCTGGCAACTCGTCTAACCAACACCCAGGTGTTTTCAGCAGTGGCTCCATCAGCCTTGGCTTTATGCCTGCCAGTACCATGCCATTTGCTCTTTCAACTTGCCCATTGGAAGCGGGATGCGCGACTGACGCAACGTCTAGTCGGATATGCTTATCTCTGCAGAACCGCACCATTGCTCCCTCAGCAAAGTTTGTGCCGTTGTCGGTGATGATACTGTGCGGGTAGCCATATCTCAGGATCACATCCTTCACGAATTTCACAGCTGTGGCCCCATCGCACCTCCGAATGGGCTTCACCTCGATCCACTTGGTGAACTTATCCACCATGACCAGGATGTGAGTCATGTTGCCTCTAGCCGGCTGGAAGGGCCCGACCATGTCCAGACACCAAACAGCAAATGGCCAAGTGATAGGAATTGTCTTCAACTCGGAAGCAGGCATGTGAATCTTACTTGCGAACATCTGGCAGCCATTGCACTTTCTCACGATGTCCTCAGCTTGCTGCAGTGCTGTGAGCCAGTAGAAACCATGCCGAAAAGCTTTCTGGACTAGTGCCCGAGAAGAGGCATGGTGCCCGCATTCTCCTTGGTGTATCTCTACCAGGATCTCTTCTCCTTCTGCTGGGTCCACACAACGTTGCAGCACGCCAGCGGTACTTCTCTTGTGCAGCACATCTCGGACTATAGTGTAGCCCTTGGATCTTCTCTGAATCTGTCTTGCAGCCACCTCATCTTCTGGTAGAGTACCGTCCCTTAGAAAGGATAATATGGGCATAGCCCAACTCGGTGTCTCCCGTGTGGGAAACACTGGTTCGTCCACTTCCATTGGGACGGGTACCTCTGGTTGCTCTTTAGGGATGGGAGCACTTCTCTGAAGCCCAGACCGATTAGCAAGGACTTCCTCAATGAATGCGACAGTCCCCGGGTTAAGGACAGCAGTCCCCGAGTAAGGAGTGGCAGTCCCCGAGTAAGGAGTGGCAGTCCCCGAGTAAGGAGTGGCAGTCCCCGGGTAAGGAATGGCAGTCCCCGAGTAAGGAGTGGCAGTCCCCGAGTAGAGGACGGCAGTCCCCGGGTTTCCTGTAGCATTCTCCCAGTCAATCTCCTTGGATCAGATTCCTCACTTGGCAGAGAAGGAACAAATATGGACTCCGAGTTGGGAGAAGGCTTGATGGATGGCTTCCTTAAATGTTCCAAGGCGACTCCCGCCGGGATGGATTGCCGAGAAGATCCCAACTTGGATAACTCATCTGCTGCTTCGTTCTCTGCTCGGTGAATGTGCTGGAACTCACAGCCTTCGAAGAACCCAGTCATAGACTGCACCAGGAAGCGATATGATGCCATGTTGGCATCTAGAGCATCCCATGTACCAGAGACTTGCTGCACCACCAGATCTGAATCACCATAGCATATAATGCGCTGCACGCCAACCTCCTTGGCTACTCGTAAGCCATGCACCACTGCCTCGTACTCTGCTACATTGTTGGACGCCTTGAAGTGGATCTGCAGCACATACTTGAGTTGATCTCGCTTGGGCGACGTAAGCACCACGCCAGCACCAAGGCCTTCCTTCACCTTCGAGCCATCAAAATGCATCTTCCAGTAGTTAGAAACTGGAGCAGGAGGTTCATACTGCACCTCGGCCCAGTCCACCAGGAATTCCGCCAGAATCTGAGACTTGATGGCTTCTCTTCTCGCGTACGCGGGTGCATACGCGGCCAGCTCGATTGCCCACTTGGCTACTCTGCCACTCGCCTCCTTGTTGCCCATGATATCCGAGATGGGAGCAGAGCTCACAACCGTGATAGGGTGCTCCTGGAAATAATGCTTTAGCTTCTTGGCGCCCAGGTACACGCCGTAGGTCATCTTCTGGTAGTGCGGGTAATTTTGCTTGGAGCTGGACAGCACTTCACTGAGATAGTATACTGGGCGCTGCACACTCTTGCCTTCTTCTTCTCGTTCCACCACAATCACCACACTGACTACTCGGTTACTCGCAGCAATGTACAGCAGCATTGGTTCCTTGGGTAGCGGACTAGCCAAGATGGGAGCACTGGCCAGCATTGCTTTCAGCTCGTTGAATGCCACATCCGCTTGCGGAGTCCAGACAAACTTGTCACTTTTCTTCATCAATTGATACAGGGGCAGGGCCTTCTCGCCCATTCGGCCCAGAAAACGGCTCAGAGATGCCAAGCAACCAGTGAACTTCTGCACATCCTTCAAGGATCTCGGCAAAGACATGCTCTCAATAGCTTTTATCTTTGAAGGATTGGCCTCAATGCCCCGACTAGACACTAGGAAGCCGAGTAGCTTGCCAGCCGGGACACCAAAGGTGCATTTACTCGGATTCAGCTTCATTTTGTACTTGCGTAGGTTAGGAAAGGTTTCCTCCAGGTCGGCAAGCAGAGTATGTGTTTTATTCGTTTTGATGACAATGTCATCTACGTACACCTGCACATTCTTGCCGAGCTGGTCGTGCAAGCATTTCTGCATGCATCTCTGATAGGTTGCACCCGCATTCCTCAAGCCAAAACACATGACACGATAGCAATAAGCCCCGTACGGGGTAATGAAAGCAGTCTTTATTTGATCAGCAGGATTGAGTGCAATCTGGTGGAAACCAGAGTAGGCATCTATGAAAGACAGCAGTTCACAACCAGCAGTGGAATCGATCACCTGATCGATGCGAGGTAGCGGGAAGGAATCCTTGGGGCATGCCTTGTTCAAGTCGGTGTAGTCGACACACATGCGCCATGCAGTGGCAGCCTTGGGATCCTCCTTCTTCTTCTCGACCATGACCGGGTTGGCTAGCCAATCCGGATGCAGCACCTCCGTGATGAAATTGCTTATCAGTAACTTGGTGATCTGGTCACCAATGGCCTTCCTTCTCTCATCTCCGAAGCGGCGCATAGCCTGCTTCACTGGCTTGGCGTCAGGACGCACATGTAACGAGTGCTCAACCAACTCCCTCGGGACCCCTGGTAGATCTTCATTGGACCAGGAGAATACATCCCGATTCTCACGGAGGAAGTGGATGAGCTCGCTTTCCTATTTCTCCGCCAACCCGGAGCCAATGATGGCTACGCGGTCGGGGAACTCGGGGTCGACCTGGACCTTCTTGGTCTCCTGAGATGCCTGGAATGCGGTCCCGTGCTGGGTACTCGGCACGCCTTGCGCGCCAGCTTGCGCGGATTGCGCCATAGCCACCACTTCATACATCTTCTTCTTCTCGGCAGCAATCACCATCGACTCCGCCAACTGGGAACCAGCAGAGGCACACTCCATGGACTTCTTGTAATCACCAGCGATAGTAATTATGCCATTGGGACCAGGGATCTTCATCTTCAGATACACAACATGGGTAGAGGCCATGAACTTGCTCAGAGCAGGCCTGCCGAGTAGAGCATGGTAAGGACTCTGATGATCAACCACCTCGAACTGCAGGCGCTCTGTGCGGCAGTTATCCCTGGTGCCGAATAGCACATCTATCCACACTCGGCCAATCGGGTTGCACGAGATCCCGGGCACAATGCCATGGAAAGTGGTCTTGCTGGGCAGCATCATGTTCTCGGCCAGGCCAAGCTTCTCGAGTGTGTCCTTGTACACAATGTTGATGCTGCTGCCGTTGTCGATTAGCACCTTGCTGAACCTCACATTCTTCTCGGGACCCAGGAAGGTAGGATCCAGCACCAAGGCATAGCTACCCGGGTTGGGCATCACCTTGGGGTGATCTACTCGGGACCACTTGATCTCTTGGTCACACTAATACATGTAGTGAGGGACAGCCAGAATCACTGCATTGACCTCCATGGCACGCCTATGCTGTGATTGCTTGTCGACTGGCTCAGAGGTGAAGATCATGTAGCTCTCGTGGTGCTCTTGGTACTGGTTGGAGCCTCCGCCCCCATTGTTGCCGTTGTTGTTGTTGCCCTGGTAGTTGTTGTTGCCTCTGTTGTTGTTGTTGCGGTTGTAGTTGTTGTTGTTGTTGCGGTAGCTCTCATTGTTGAAGTTGCGGTTGGCTCCTAAAGCCACTTGGTTCACATTCTCTCTTCTCGGGTACACTGGCGGCCGAGCTGCGGGTGCGCGAGTAGGCTGCACATTGGCATTGGCCGCTGGCAGAGGAGGAGGAGGAGGCAAGCCATCACTCTTGATCACATCCCACCACTCGCACTGCCGAGTAGTGTGGTTAGCAGGCCTTGAGGGATGGTGAGTGTGAAAACTGCATGGACCATCCTTCATGTCATCAAAGACAAATTTCTTCGGCTGCTCGGAGTTTCCGCTACCCGACTGAGAGGTGCGAAACGGCTTCTTGTTGCCTTGGCCCTGGTTCTGGTTCTGCCCGTAGGCTCCAACAGGTTTCTGCCTTTGGCTGCCACCAGCTCCAACAGTCACTGCATTCACCTCTTCAGGATCATACCGAGTATCTACTCGGCGCTTGTTGCGGAACTCGTTGCGCTTGCTGTTGCTGAAGTTTCTTCTCGGCTCAGAGGAATCCATCAGTGGCTGAGTAGGATCACCAAGTGCGTACTGATCCGCAATCTTGATGGTCTCCGCCAGAGTGTTCGGCATCTCCCTCTGCAATCTCTGCCACAACATGCTGCCATGCCTGCATCCCTGCGCAAACCATGTAATGGCCTGCGCTTCATTTACACCTTCACAGGTGTTCCTCAATGTACTCCACCGAGTAAGATACTCGCGGTCTGTCTCGTCTTCTCGCTGCCTGCAAGCGGATAGCTGCTGTGGCCTATTCGGCCTCTTGTATGTGCTCGTGAAGTTGCTGATGAAGGCGTCCGAGAAGTCCAGCCAGCAGTTAATGCTGTTCTTGGGCAAGTTGTTGAGCCAAGTGCGAGCTGGACCCTCTAGCATCTGCGGAACATAGCGCACCGCCCATCTTCTGTTGCCGTTCACGATATGGACCGCGGTGACATAGTCATTGAGCCAATCTTCGGGCTTGGTGCTGACATTGTAGCTCTTGGTGCCCCTTGCGAGCTGGAAGTTCTTCACGGACGGCTCGTTCATGATGCGCGGGCCAAAGCACTCAGGGCCTGGAGGACCCGTGTTCTCCAGCCGCGCCGACAAGCTGATCTGGTCCAACTGATGCCTTGCATCTCCAGGCGCCAGCATGCGCTCGCCAACACGATCATGGACATCATAGCCAGCCATCTCCATAGCCGAGTAGCCATCATCATATTTGTCCACTTGCACAGCTGCAGGTTGCTCCACCGGGTTGGCGACTGGTGCCACTGCGCGCGGCTGCTGCCTCTGCCGAGTAGGCGGAGCAGCGGGACGCCGAGAAGGACCTGGACGCGCTTCATCTCGGGCCTGGCTTTGAGCTTGATGGGCTTGAGAGCCTGCTCTTGCAGCGTTGTGTTCCTGCCCGGGCTGCTGCGGCACAGCAAGCTGTCTCGCGGCAGCAGCCGGGTCATACACCTGCATTTGCCTATCTCTGGCCGAACGTCCGCTGCGGCTCTTCTCGTGGCTGGGATGCGGAGACGAGGCCTGATCGTTAGATCTAGCCGCGTGCGAGTGCACCACCTGCGAAGCCCCAGCATCCGGGTTGGCTTTTCAGAACTCCTCATTCTGCCTAGCAGCCTCCAACACCAACTCGTTGAGCCTTTCCTGCTGCCTAACGCGCGCGTCGCCGTCTAGACGAGGCAACTCGGCAGCTACAGCCTCTGCAGCTCTAAGTGTCTTGGCGGGTGTGCTATATCTGGGCCTGGTGGAGGTGTTTGCGGTGGCGGACTGAGCAGGAACCTCTACAACTGTCGCCATCTCGGCACCAAGATTGCGCCGAGTGGCGCCTACTCTGCTAGCCCTCCTAGCGACTGGCGTGAAGCCGTGAGCCTTGTTGTACTCGAGCTGGTCTAGACTCAACTCCAACCTCACCTTATCCAACTCCGCCTGCTCGGCAAGCAGCTCTAGGCGTTGCCGCTCGAGCTGCTCCCTCATGGCTAGAAGCTCGATGTCGGTGGGAGTCGGTATGCCAGGTCGCACAGCCGACGCGGGAACAGTCGTAGAAGTGGAAGGCGGCAAGTTGCACTCCTTCTCGTAGGGCCGGTGAGTCCTGCCACCAGCAGCCGGTGCAGCAAGATCCTCGACGACGGCCGCAGCGCCAGTAGCGGCCGCGCCAGCGTTTGCCGCCAAGCCCGTCACCATCACCTCAGCGCAGTTCGCAGAACGGCACGCGGGCCTTCCGCGAGCAGCGATCACCGCGGGAGGATCCTCCGCGTCATGCACTAGCTCGGGGTACTCGCGGTTGGCGACGGTGGCGACGTAGACGAGGTGAGAGCCGAAGGAGATCACCGAGCCGCCCTCCGGCATGGCCCTGCCGCCGAAATCGCCGGCGTTGTCGGTGACGAAGTCGAAGGAGCCGAATCTGTGGACAAGGCCACAGACCACGCGCTCCGCTGAAGAAGATCCCGTCCGAACAGAAACTCCAACCAGCGCCGCTGGTTGCCCCACGGTGGGCGCCAACTGTCGTGGTGATGTCACGGCAGATGCCATGGGATGGCTAAAGATGTGGGGACGAAGGACGCTGGAGGTGCTCGGGGAGGGATCACGCGACGAGTAGCCGCGTGAGGTACGAAGTAAACACTGCAAACAACACGATCTACCCAGGTTCAGGGCCCTCGTGAGGAGGTAAAACCCCTACTCCTGCCTTTCTCTCTGTATTCTGGTGTCTCACCGAGTAGCCACAATACAATGTTCTTGCTACCGAGTAGCCACTCTCCTCTCAACGTGATGAACTAGGTCAAGAATTAGGTCACAATGTGTTCTAGCATGCCATCGATCCCTCACACAGGAGGCGGCGGGGCACCTTATATACCCGGTGCCCAGCCGGATACGTCCAAACATGGACAAGTGTCGACATTGTGTGCACATCGTACTTCTTCCGGGTTCCCGCTGACAGCTTTGGTTCCTAACCTTGGCTGCATCCGGAAAGTCGTTGGGCAAAACCAAGGGAACAGACTGGTATCACTGTGCCAAACACAGACTGGGGCCCCCTTATCCTGCGACCGCCTGCTTCCATGCTGTCACTGTCAGGCAGGCCGGTCCCAGGTGAACAGTAGTTCGAATACTGCCAAGTACGGACCCAGGATACGCGGGATCCTGTGTCAGAACGGCTCCTTTGACTTTCTGGCCCGAGTAGGTTCCCGCCAATTTTACTCGGGCCAACTCTTCTACTCGAAAGGACAGAACTTGATTGATTCTTCCTTCTGGTCATCTTGAGGTGAGACCGAGTAGCAGTCGACCGGGTAGCAAGTACCGGGTAGGCGGCTACTCGACCAAACCTCTCTTCTGACAGTCGCCTTTACCACTTGCCTTTACCCTACTCGGGGGTAACCCCCCGACATAAACTACTACGGCTAGCCGGAGAAGTCCCTGTCCGAGCCCGAGGTGGCATGGTCCGACGTGCTCCAAACGGCGTCCCACCTCGGGTCGTCCGAGGCCTAGTCGGGCACATCGGGGTCTTTGGCGACGACCTCCACCTCGCGACGGCTGCTTCATGCCGAGCACGCTTCACGGCTCGCTGCTCCCCGCGGCGGCGCCCAATAGGTGCGCTCGTCGAGGACGCCTTGAGAGAAAAGTGCGCGCCACTCTGCCATGTTGTGTTCGTCTTTTTTAGCGACGTCAAGGCTGCGCTACTGAAGATTGTTCCGGCACCGGTCTTCTTCGGTCGCGAGACGCGGCGGCGGCAAATCCTGCGCCTGCTGGCGCATGCAAAAGTCGCGAAAGTTCATCCGCGAGCGCGGCCGGCCGAATCGCCACGTCTCCGTGTTGCAGCGCGCGTCGTGACGAACGTGCCGAAACCGAGGCGAGTCTCCCCTCTCTGGATCTTGGCGTAGAAGGTGCCATTGGGTCACGCCCGCATGTCGCGGTAGACGAAGCGTGACGAAATGGCGAAGGGGGAGATAGAGGCGCCAGCGGTGAGCGCTGAAGCGACGGTTGGGGAGAGAGAAACAAGCACAATGGCACGTGAGAAAGCTCCAGCGGTTTAGGAGAGAGACGCGAGTGACCACATTTTAATAGCGCACGTCGCCACGCCGCATTCTTTGGGCGCGAGTGACCGCTCATGCAACGATTTTCCCGCGCGTTTTCCGCGTTGCTGCGCCGGTTTCCCGACGGGTGTGCTGGAGATGCTCTATAATGTATTTTGAGACTTGGTGAGCAACCAAACGATAAACATAAAATGGCCTGAAACTCGTATTAGCCTGCAAACAGGGGCGAAAAAAAAAACGGGCAACCAAACATTTTGCGGAATACACACATACAGTACATGTGTTAGCAAAAGGACAAAGCTACTTCGTCAGCGCGACAGTCTCGTCCACACAAATACTAGTACGGACTGCGAACGCCCTGTTACCGGTTCCTGTGCAGATCAACTCCATCGGACGGGTGGCCGATCGAGCAGAACGTTGAGAATGGATTTCCGCGTGTCAGTCAGTGTACGTCTAGGAGGTGATTGAATCCGTGCGGTGCGACGCCGGCCGGCCGGTCCGGAACGCGATACACTGCGGTAAGCGTAATGCAATGACGGTCCAGTTGGTGCGCACGCGGCGGCCGGCCGGCCGCCCGCCGCCATGCGTCTTAAATTGTTTTTCTCCACTTGCACGCACGCATGTGCATGCTGCCGTGCCCGTGCTGGCTCGATTCACCGACCACAGCAAGCCGTCTCCTCTCCCGGTTTGACCACCAGACGACGTACGCTGCACGCACGGGGAAAAATCGCCTGGTCGGCCCGCAAAGAAAAAGGCTTCTGCTACTCTACTCGACCGCTGGCCTCAAATATGCTGTGGGCCCCATGTCTACTTGCAGATTTCGGGGCCCGGTTTCTGCGGTTGGGTCATAACTTACCAGTGGGCCGTCTCATCCCTCTCGGCTTTATAGAGCGGTTGAAATTGGCCTGCGCATGGCCCGGTTAGCCGGAGCAGCCAGCAGATTTTATTTTTCTTCTTGTGGGATAATAAAGGCATCAGAGTCAGGTTCTCTCCTAGGGCTGCATATAATTTTATGAGAATTGAATCTTATACTTCCTCCGCCTCAAATTAATTTTCACAAAGATAGACAAAAATAGATATATCTAGACATAATTTAGTGTTAGATACATCAACTTTTGTCCAACTATATGACAATAAATTTGAAACGGAGTGGAGGGTGTAGGAAATTTTCCTATCTTGGTCGTTTGATTCCTATGATTAGATTCTATACCTTTTTTTTTCTAAGTTGTACTACTTTCCATAGAAAATCGAGTATTCACTCATGTCTCTTTTTACAATTTCTTTAATAAAATCAAACAAATTTTGGTCATACAAAATCATACACAATCGATATGGACATGACATTGCAATATTTTTTTTCCTATTCCTACTGCATTTTTCCTGTCATACGAATCAAAGAGTCACCTAGTATGAACCAAGCTATCAACACCTCCGTAAGGCCTTCGACTCCATCCTCTGGCAATCCCTTCACATCCTCCAGTTTTGTGGCTTCCTTGAGAGGTTCATACAATGGATCAAGAATCTCGTGGCCACGGGGAAACCGTGGTCCTTGTCAACGGTGTCCCTGGCCCCTGGATAAACTGCAATAAGGGGTGGCGACAAGGGGACCCCCTCTCTCTCATTGTCTCTTCATCACTGTAGCTGACATCCTTCAGCAACTGATCATCCACGCCTTCTCCAGCGACTCCCTTCATCACCCTCTCAGCAATGACACCCCCCCCCCTGTTATTTAGTACACTGACGACACTCTTATTCTGATACGGGTCACCCCAAATGTTGCAGCAAACCTGAAAGAAATTTTCAACAACTTCACCCTAGCCACAGGTCTCCAAATCAACTTCAACAAAACCACCTTCATCCCAATGAACATCTTGGATAATGATGCTGCCACTTTCGCCCACACGCTCCAAACCACAATCTTCTCCTTCCCCCCAAACGTATTTTGGCCTACCCCTATCTCCTTCAAAACTAAACCCCTCTGCCTTTCAACCTATCATCGACAAATGCGATAAGTACCTGGCTAGATGGCGGGCTGCCCTCCTGTCCAAAGGAGGGCACCTCATCCTCCTTTCCGTTGTCCTTGACAGCCTCCCCACGTACTTCATGTCATCCTTCCTCCTTCCTATGTTTGTCATCAAAGCGATTGATAGCAAGCGCAGATCCTTTTTCTGGGCTGCGGAGGATACCTGCACAGATGCCCAGTGCCTAGTTGTGTGGGATAGAGCGTGCACCACGACCAACACGGGCGGTCTAGGCGTTAAAAACTTACATGCACCGAATGTTTGTCTTCTTCTCAAGTTTTATTTCATGCATGGCCAAAACCTCCCATGAAAAAACTAGATTCTTCACCACTACCCCTTCGCTCACCACGAAAAAACCCTCATACCTCGCCACCCTCATACATAAACACCTACACATGCTCTCTCAGATTACAACATGCACAATTGGGAATGGGAAATCCACCTTTTTTGGCATGATAGAAGGTTACTCCCTGAACCTCTAGCAACTTCATACCCAACCCTCTACTCCCACCACCTCCATAACAATGCTCTAGTTCATGATGTTCTATTGAATGGGATTGATAGTACTCTTCGGAATTGGCTAACCAATGTGGCTGCCCAGCAACTTGCTTCGCTCTCTTTGCTCTTGCAGGATAACTCGTTGACGTCCAATGGTGACAAACGCCTACTACTATATGGGTCCACCTTCTCCAATCGGGGTGCCTACCTCGCCATGCAAACAGACTTGCAAGACCCCACCGTTGGCCTCATACGGAAGGCAAGGGTGCCAAACAAGCTCAAGGTTTTTGGCTGGCTAACGCATCTCAACAGGATCAACACAAGAGCAAACATGCGGAAGAAGCACACCCTCGACTACGACACATGCCATCGGTGCCTAGCTGGCTGCCCCCATGCCGAGGCCATCTAGAGGACACTCGGGCTCACTCCTTCAAGAAACCCCTTCAGGGAGCTTTGGGCTCAACAACCTACCACAAACATCCCTCCCATGATCTGGAACTCCATTGCTCTCATTATAATGTGGAAGATTTAGGACGCTAGAAACGCTAACACTGGTAGAAAATAGGCCTTCGGTACGCCCCCATTAGTCCCCAAAATAATGGACCCGCGACCATAGGGGTCTTTAGTCACGGTTCGGGACGAGACCCGCGACCAATAGTCTGGGCCCAGCGCGCTCGGCCCACAGCTGGCGGAGGGGAGGGGCTTTAGTCCCGGTTGGCCAGACCAACCGGGACGAATAGGTCCTCGGGCTGGCCCCAAGGCCTTTAGCCGCGGTTGTCCAGGTGAACCGGGACTAAAGGCCCATCCCTATATATAGGACTCAGCTCGCTGCACTTAGCCACATTTGCTCACAATATTCACAAGGGGTGGTGGGTATGCTTTTGGTTCCTATTATGCACACAAGGTTTTCGATGAAATGCCCGATAGCATAAAACACACTTGAGCGTTTTCATTTATTTTACCTCCGTGATCGCGGTTAGCAACTTGAACCTTTCATGATTTGTATTATTTCCAGCTAGCTAGTTAGTTTAACATATGCATGATGGTTAATTATATACTTTATATAATAATAATGCAGATGAATCGGCAATGGATGTACGGTAACCGACTCTCCGGCGAGTTCACTACGGGTTTGAAAGATTTCCTCGTAGTGGCAAATGCGAACAAGCAGCGAGGTTTTATTATCTGTCCATGTGCTGAATTTAAGAATGAGAAGGGTCACTCCTCCTCAAGAGTCGTTCACATGCACCTGCTTCGGCACGGTTTCATGCCAAGCTATAATTGTTGGACCAAGCATGGAGAAAGAGGGGTTAGAATGGAAGAAGATGAAGAAGAGGATGATATCGATTTCAACTATCATGACCTTTTCGCTGATACTTTCATGGAGGATGATGCTGAAGGTGGGGAAGGGTTTGGTGAAGGTGAAGAAGAGGCACATGATGAGCCCGCTGATGATCTTGGTCGGACCATTGCTGATGCACGGAGACGCTGCGAAACTGACAAGGAGAGGGAGAATTTGGATCGCATGTTAGAGGATCACACGAAGTCACTGTACCCAGGATGCGACAATAGTCTGAAAAAGCTGGGCTGCACACTGGATTTGCTGAAATGGAAGGCACGGGAAGGTGTAGCTGACTCATCATTTGAAAATTTGCTGAAAATGTTGAAGAATATGTTTCCGAAGAATAACGAGTTGCCCACCAGTACGTACGAAGCAAAGAAGGTTGTGTGCCCTCTAGGTTTAGAGATTCTGAAGATACATGCATGCATTAACGACTGCGTCCTCTACCGCGGTGCATACGAGGATTTGAATGAATGCCCTGTATGCACTGCATTGCGTTATAAGATCAGAGGCGATGACCCTGGTGACGATGTTGAGGGCGAGAAACCCAGGAAGAGGGTTCCCGCCAAGGTGATGTGGTATGCTCCTATAATACCTCGGTTGAAACGCCTGTTCAGGAACAAAGATCATGCCAAGTTGTTGCGATGGCACAAAGAGGACCGTAAGTCCGACGGGGAGTTGAGACACCCCGCTGATGGAACGCAATGGAGAAAGATCGACAGAGAGTTCAAAGATTTTGCAGCTGACGCAAGGAACATAAGATTTGGTCTAAGTACTGATGGCATGAATCCTTTTGGCGAGCAGAGCTCCAGCCATAGCACCTGGCCCGTGACTCTATGCATCTACAACCTTCCTCCTTGGTTGTGCATGAAGCGGAAGTTCATTATGATGCCAGTGCTCATCCAAGGTCCGAAGCAACCCGGCAACGACATCGATGTGTACCTAAGGCCATTAGTTGATGAACTTTTACAATTGTGGGGCAAACCTGGTGTACCTGTGTGGGATGAGCACAAAGAAGAGGAATTTAACCTACGAGCGTTGCTTTTTGTAACCATCAACGATTGGCCTGCTCTCAGTAACCTTTCTGGACAGTCAAATAAGGGATACAAAGCATGCACGCACTGCTTACATGAGACTGAAAGTGTATTTTTGGATAACTGTAGGAAGAACGTGTACCTGGGTCATCGTCGATTTCTTCCCCGAAATCATAATGTAAGAAAGAAAGGCAAGCATTTCAACGGCAAGGCAGATCACCGGCCGAAGCCTGCGGAACGTACTGGAGCTGAGATATTTGATATGGTCAAGGATTTGAAAGTCATCTTTGGAAAGGGTCTTGGCGGACAATCAGTTCCGCAGGGAGTTGACGGGCACGTACCCATGTGGAAAAAGAAATCGATATTTTGGGAGCTACAGTATTGGAAAGTCCTAGATGTCCGCTCTGCAATCGACGTGATGCATGTTACGAAGAATGTTTGCGTGAACCTGCTAAGCTTCTTGGGCGTGTATGGGAAGACAAATGATACAAAGGAAGCACGGCAGGATCAGCAACTTTTGAAAGACCCAGATGACCGGCATCCGGAATGGTTTCAAGGTCGTGCCAGCTACGCTCTTACGAAAGAAGAGAAGGTCATTTTTTTTGAATGCCTGAGCAGTATAAAGGTCCCGTCTGGCTTCTCGTCGAATATAAAGGGAATAATAAACATTGCGGACAAAAAGTTCCAAAACCTGAAGTCTCACGACTGCCACGTGATTATGACGCAATTGCTTCCGATTGCTTTGAGGGGCCTCCTACAGGAAAATGTTCGAGTAGCCATTGTGAAGCTATGTGCATTCCTCAATGCAATCTCTCAGAAGGTAATCAGTCCAGAAGATCTACCACGGTTACAAAACGATGTGGTCCAATGTCTTGTCAGTTTTGAGTTGCTGTTTCCACCATCCTTCTTCAATATTATGACGCACCTCCTGGTCCACCTAGTCGAAGAGATTTCCATTCTCGGTCCTGTATTTCTACACAATATGTTCCCCTTCGAGAGGTTTATGGGAGTATTAAAGAAATATGTTCGTAACCGTGCTAGGCCAGAAGGAAGCATCGTAAAGGGCTATGGAAATGAGGAGGTAATTGAGTTCTGTATTGACTATGTTCCTGACCTTAAGCCGATTGGTATTCCTCAATCGCGGCACGAGGGGAGACTAAGTGGAAAAGGCACGATCGGAAGGAAATCAACGATATGTATGGACGGTCATTCTATGACTGAAGCACACTACACAGTTCTGCAAAATTCGAGCTTGGTGGCTCCGTATTTCGAGCAACACAAGAATATTTTACGCTCGAACAACCCGGGGAAGACTGAATCATGGATTAGAAAGGCCCACATGGAGACTTTCGGCAGTTGGTTGCGAAAACATTTAATGAATGACAATGATGTTGGAGATCAGCTGTACATGTTGGCCAAGACACCATCTTCGACTATAACGACTTTCCAAGGGTACGAGATTAATGGGAATACATTTTACACGATCTCCCAAGATAAAAAGAGCACCAACCAAAACAGTGGTGTCCGCTTTGATGCAGCAACCGAGATTGGGCAAAAGGTCACATATTTGTTGGGGCGCGTAGAGATAAACGAAAACTTTTTCCTACGCGATACTACCAAGATCTAGCCGAGGTAGAAGGCCACGAGTATTACCACTAGACGCGTAGGTGCGGATTATCGATGTAGCGCGTCGGGTCGGGGCAGTGCAGTCCCACGGTCCGGTCCGGCCGATCCAATCCCTCGAACGTCGAAGTGCTGAACGTACAGCACCTCTGCCGGTATCCACACGTACGAGGAGGAGCTCCGACGGCGGACTGCTAGGTCCGGTGCGGCGGCTGGACTGAGTGGGGCTAGGGTTCCCAACGCATGGGAGAGTGTACTAACGTGCCCGCTGGGCAACCTGCGCCCCTCTTTATATAGCGTATGGTAATGGGCTTCACAACACTTGTGGCCCATTCCCTCCGTGAGTCCGACTCACTAACTCAGTCCATTTCCGGTTCGGGTCCAACCCAACCAATTCTTGCTCCCGCTCTTAAGTGTGCGACCCTGCAGGCTCATGGCGACATGGACACGATTGGAGTCCTACTCCCAATCGATCAATCGGTAGCGGCTCCTAGCAGAACGTGCCGACTCCCAAGTCCCATTGAGTCATGACGACATACCTTTCAATGCGATATTCATATTAGTCCCTTTTGCCTCACGATATACCTTGTCGAGCTATAGGCGATTTATCGTCATCCCTTAAATAGCTCAACTCTCTTCTCGATCCGTGATATGTGATTCATCTGACTAACTCTTTAGTCAATAGACACAGTTAACACTTAACTGAGTCGCGCATGGCCATGCTTCCTGAATCATATCACTCGAGAGGGCCCAGAGAATATCTCTCCATTCGGAGGGGCAAAATCCCATCTTGATTATCCACATCACGCAGCTTGCTTCTCATTCGACCCGAACTCTGCCTTTATAGTTGCCTTGTCACAGAACAACGTTTGACAGAACCTAAGTCGGTGATCCACAACTCGGATTGTGCGACAACCTCAGGTCTAAGGATTACATTGATTGAGACATGCAAATGACGACTTGATCGTTGCATCTCAATGTGGGTCAGTCCGACTTGCTAAACTCTTTAGCCAAGTCCGTGAACGTTGGAATGGCATCACCATGCCCATGACAAGTGGAACCGTGTCATCAGCCAACACTCACATTAGTCTAGGGTGTGTGTCCAGCACAACCTAAAAGACTAAGGACAATCTAGTATGAACAACATGAATACATAGTTCCACAATCGAATCACATATTCAATGACATGTATCAGATGTTCAAAACAAGGACAGCTTAATAACTTTATGAATACAGTGGGAATTACATCATACATGATTGCCTCTAGGGCATATTCCCAACAATATTATGGTTACATAGAGGAGATATGGGAACTTGACTATGGACCCTATTTTAAGGTCCCTTTGTTCCGGTGCAAATGGTTCAAGCTAACAGGAGGTGGGGTAAAGGTGGACGAGCAATACGGAATGACAATGGTGGATTTCGACAATCTTGGTTACCTTGACGAACCATTCGTCCTAGCCAAAGATGTCGCTCAGGTTTTCTATTTGAAGGACATGAGTAGCAAACCGAGGAAACGGAAAGATAAGAAAATGATCAGTGCATCATGCGATGATCCAAAGCGTCACATTGTTCTTTCAGGGAAAAGAAACATCGTGGGAGTGGAGGACAAGACAGACATGTCAGAAGATTATAATATGTTTGGTGAAATTCCGCCCTTCAAAGTGAACTCTGACCCAAGCATTAAGTTAAATGATGAGGATGCTCCATGGATACGTCCAAATCGTAAGAAAGCGGGGACACAAGGGAAGAACTGATGTGTAATAATTTATTGTACCAAACTTTGTTGAATGGATCATGTTTAATGGATCATTTTGAATTATATTATCTCTAATTAATTTATTGTACCAAACTTTTACTAAAAACAGAAAACAGACGCGCTAGCGCGCCGCAGTGTCGCCGGAATGCAAATTCTTTTATTGAGCTAGGGTTTTGACCCATCGGTGAAGAAACATCTCATTCAACGGCTCACAACAGCTGGAAAGAAACACACCCCGGATCCAACGAATCACAAGCGGTTGAAAGAAACACACGATCCGTGTGATTCTATCTGATTGGTCGAAACGAAACCCTAATTCCCATGTAGTCCCGGTTGGTGACACCAACCGGGACTAAAGGGATGATCCGTTTCCCAATGAACCCTAACCATTTAGTCCCGGTTGGGGACACCAACCGGGACTAAAAGGATGTTTTCTTCTCAGTATATATATGTATGCATTGCCACACCATTGGCATAAACACATACAAACTCACCACTCTCTCATGGCTTCTACCGTACCCACTCTAACATTCATCCAGGCGGAGGCACTTTCCGCCTCGAACTACCCCTGCCCGCCCGGCTACAGTGTTCCTGCCGGTTGGATGCTGAGCGCCGGAGGAGTGCCGGTCCCTCCTCTTCCTCAAGGTGTGGCACGTCGGGCGGCCATCACGAACCATTACTACCACGAGCTCACGCCGGAGCAGCGGAGAGATCCCAGTTGGCATCCCGATAACCAACATACTTGGGATGCCTTCTTCATCAATCGGCGTGAGAGGGCGCTCGCCAGGTATGAGGAGGACGGCATGCCTCCTGGGAACTTTCACGAGGCCGGTCGTCGGCTATGGTGGTCCGGCCGGACTCTACAGAGCGTCATGGACTACATCAGGGCCGGCGATATCCCCCGCCTGCGCTACCCTCAGGCCCAGTCCTGGAGTCGTGATCCTCCGAGGGAGTGCAGAGCACCGTCAGACGATAGTGACGACGACGGCGGCGGCGACTACGACGACTACGAGTACATGTACTATAGGCCTAGGCAGGAGTATGACTAGCAGATATCAGATCATGCATCTATGCTCTCCGTTTAGGTTTAGATCCACTCTAGCCATTATGTACTGCCTTTTTTATCTATATATATATTCAAGATGTGTGTGAATCTTTATGATTAGTTTTATTTTTCTGATATATTATTTGTATTTTAAAGATTTTAAAAAGAATTAGTTTTATTTTTCTAAATTTTCTGATATATTATTTGTATTTTTAAGTATGGGAAAAGGAAAAGTATTTGAATAACCACCTTTAGTCGCGGTTCGTGTCACGAACCGGGACTAAAGGCTCGTTCTGCGCGGGAACGAAAACGCCGCGAAAAATTTCACCTTTAGTCCCGGTTCGTGACACCAACCGGGACTAAAGGCCCGCGGAGGGTACCCCAGGGGACCTTTAGTCCCGGTTGGTGACACCAACCGGGACTAAAGGCTGGCCCTATATATGTGCGATGCCTTCCTGCCCCAAAATTTTCTAAGTCCCCACAAACCCTCGTCTTCATTCGCGCCGGCGCCCAGTCGTCTTCTGCCCCGTCGCCGTCGCCCGCGCAGATCGCCGTCGCCCTCGTCGCGCCCTTCTCTCCACCGCCTCCACCCTGCTCTGCCCCCGCCCCGTCGCCGTCTCTCCGGCCGGTAGGTTCCCCGCGGGCCGTCGCCGTCGCCCTAGAACCAACGCCATCGAACTAGAACCAACGGCGTCGCCCTAGAACCAACGCCAAACCAACGCCGTCGCCGCGCCGTCGCCGTCGCCGTCCCTCGCGCTCGCTCCCACGGCCAGATTCGCCGCCGGCGAGACCACAGTGGCCGTGGCCTCGTCCCCATCTCCGTCCCATCCCCCGTGGCGAGCAGCACAGTGGCCTCGTCCCCATCTCCGTTGCATCCCCCGTGGCCGGAATCGTCGATCCGAGATCCTAATCTGCAACCGCCGGCCACACCAGGGGTGACGTCATGATGACGTCACCTGCCCACTGTTCTAAATTACAGAATATAAATAACCTTCTAAATTAAATAACTTTTAATTTATAATTTAATTTTTTTTGGAAAAATATGCAAAATGTTCAGAAAAATGTAAGCTATCTATTTATATCATTTTCATTCATGTTTGACAAAGTTCAAAATGAGACCATATTTTAATTTGTATTAAATTCATTAAAATAATGAAAATAAGTTTTAATTCAATAAATTCAGAATATTAAGTGTAATATACCAAAATGACCAGGAAAGCAAATGCAACCTAGCTATGGGGTTCTCCAAGTCATTTGAGAAACTAATCTTGGACACACCTCTAAAGTATGGTTTTCCCCCTCCGGTGGTCATCGTTCTTCCATCCAAAACCCTACAAATCTGTTTTCCCTCCTTCTACGAAAATTATTTGCTAAGTCTCCTATATACTTAATTAATTTTTACTACATGCATGTCTGCAGGAGTGACATATGGCAGACAATAGAGACCTGACGGCGGAACAGGAGGCTGAAGGTTATATATTAGATATCATAGCCGGAGAACATGATGTATCTTCTTATCTGAACCTTGAGGATCAAGAAGGTGAAGGAGGAACAGACATTGTCGATGATCAAGGAGGTGAAGAAGGAACAGACATTGTCGATGATCAAGGAGGTGAAGGAATGGACATTGATGACGGAGGTCAACCGTCGACAAACGACGATCTCCAATTGCAAAGAACAACCACCTCCGGCAAGGTATATATTTTAGCCCTCGGTCTTATTTTAGCCCTTGGTCCAATTGCAAAGACTAACGCGCGCGACTCTCTTTCTTATTTTAGCCCTCGGTCGGATCTAGTATGACAAAGCGTGGCAAATCCAAGGCGATGAAAGATTCCGAAATATATACCATCGAATCAGTCAGTGAAATCGGCAAGCCCCTACAGCACACCACAAAGTTTATCAACCAATGCGGAGTCATTGTTAGAGACATCGTCCCAATCACCGTCCAGGAATGGAAGGAGCCAAAGAAAGCACGTATTGGTTTCAGTTATGTCGACAAGAGAACGAAAAAGATTATGTTTAGAAAGCTTATTGCACATTTCATTCTACCTCCGGAATACAACAAAAAAGATGAATTCGGTCAGGACGTTCCGGGTGGACGTGAGAGGAGGAGGATAGTCAAAGAGTTCGCTCTTCAGAAGATGGCCGAAGCATTCCGGAACTTCAAGAAAAAATTGTTCCGTGAATATGTCAGCAAGGGCAAGACTCCGATTTTCACTGGACAATATGAGAAACTGAGAGATGATTGGACAGAATTTGTGAAGCAACATAAATCGGAGCATTTCAAGGAAATGTCGGCAAAAAATAAGGCTAATGCGGAAAAGAAACAGTACCATCATGTTATGGGGCCAGGAGGATACCGCGTTTCGGCGCCTAAGTGGCAGGCAATGGAGGACGGCCTAAGGGCAAGAGGAATCCGTCTAGGTACAGAGGGATGGGACGAAAGAGCCAAAATGTGGTGGTACGGGCATGGGGGATCGCTAGACCCGGAGACAGGGGAGTGTGTTCACCGGCAGAAAAAGTTTGCTCCCACAAAAGACCTTGTTGACGCAATGACCAAAGCTCAACAGGGCAAGATCACGTTCAACAGAGAGAGAGACCAACTGACCCATGCCCTCGGAAATCCTGAACACGGAGGACATATACGAGGCAAAGGCAAATTGCCGTGAAAAGTAGGGTTTTCCCAGGAGGGTGACCCGTACTGTTACAGAAGCCGTAGGAGACGTACGGACCGGGCTGCAGATGAACTGGCGAATCTTGCAATGGAAGTTTCTGACCTGAAGAAGGTCGTGGCGGGAATACTTGAGAAAGAAAAAGCGTCGGCTGCAGGGCCGCATCAAGAACATGCAACGGATCTCGGAAGCCAGCAGCGGAGAAGCAGCGTGGCTTCCACGGAAGCCCCGACTGCAGGTGCTAATGCACCGATGATCGAGAGTCGTGCACCGGAGCCTCACTACCCCGTGGATGACGTAAAGGAGATGAAAGAATGTGATCTGCATTATCCCGTGGGGAACATTTCCATGAAGGTGGCTACCGGCAGTGCTTTACCCTATACACCTGGAGCACTCCATCACAACAACCCCATTCCATATGGCTATGCTCGTGTCACGGTGGAAGACATAGTCCAAGCGTTTGAGGACCTGGAGATTGACATAGCTACACCCGAAGGGGAGAGAAGACTTGGAGATGTCAAGCGCCAGTTCATTCTATGGAAAAAAAAGTACATAGTGTTTCCAGGCGAGACGCCAAGGCTAACAAGTCCACCCCCCTACGATGGTGCAGGTGCTGGTGGTGGTGGTGGTGGTGGTGCTGGTTCACCTACGCCTCCTTCACGCCATTCGACGCCGTCCCCCGATCTTCCTCCTCCGGCGGTTAAGCAGCCGTCGTCCACGATTCCTCCTCCGGCGGTTAAGCAGACGTCGCCCCCCATTCCTCCTCCGGAGGAAAAGCAGACGTCTCCCACTATTCCTCCTCCGGAGGAAAAGCAGCCGTCGCCCACGATTCCTCCTCCGGCGGTTAAGCAGACGTCGCCCCCCATTCCTCCTCCGGAGGAAAAGCAGACGTCTCCCACTATTCCTCCTCCGGAGGAAAAGCAGACGTCGTCGCCCCCCCATTCCTCCTCCGGAGGATAAGCGGACGTCGCCCCCCATTCCTCCTCCGGAGGATAAGCAGAGTCGCCCCCCCATTCCTCCTCCAGCGAAGAAACAGAAGCAGGCGGCCAGCAAGGGAACCCGCTCTTGGTCTATTAACCCGGAGCCTTATGTACCTAAGACCACACGGGTACCGGAGCCATCACTGAAGCCTCTCCCCCCAAGGCCTTGGGAACTTAGTGATGCTGAAACCAAATTGGTCGTGAAGGCTGACGTTGACAAATGGAAGGGCAAACTGAAGGCGCTAAAGGAGCCTGAGCCCAAGGAAGTATTCCCTCCGATTGTAGACTATTGGGCTACGGATTTTTTGTCGACAGTGTCCCAATCCGTGAAGAATTTGCCTAAAGACTATGATATTGAACTTCGTAAGCAAGCAGGAATATTGGAGGAGGAGAAAGGAAAAGGAAAAATGATAAAAAGCGGGAAACAAGTTGCCCAGCTCGGGATGCAGAGTAAACAATCGATCCCCCCGCTCATAGTGAAAGACGCTCCGGAACAGGACCCCGAGGTCATAAATGCTTTGGCAATAGTTGGAATGACTGTAGAGAGTGCCATGAAATATGCGTCCGACATGGGTGTGTCTCTTCGTGCCTCGTTAGGCCTGGACGAGACGCCAATGGGTGAGGTAGCATTAAAATATGTGAAGAAAGGGCCTCTCGTCGAGCCTGCGAAGGAAAAGGATCTACCACCACTAATGCAAAGTCTGCTACGTTGGTACAAAGATTTCATATCATTTACCGACAAAGAATATGTGTATGTGGATTATACAGAGGAGCATCACACCAAAAAGTACTCTGTAACAGTTGAGTTGAGTGAATTGTTCCAGCTGTTCAATATGCGTGAGCTCGACAAATCTATCCTGAGTTGCTACGTTCTGTAAGTGATTTATTTCTACCTCATCTCGTTCTTCATTGCCTACACTATATATATATATATATATATATATATATATATATATTGTCCTAACTATATTGTTCCGTACGCTATTATGCAGATTGAAGATTTGGGAATGCAAAGTAAGACTCATCCATGATGTTGGGTTCATTGACCCACAAATCATTAATGGAACTATGTTAGAAAATCATCCCAAAGACGTGGAGAAAGACTTGTACAAATTTTTAAAAAAGCATGAATCCAAAAGATATATTCTATTTCCTTACCATTTTGGGTGAGTGTTTCTCTCATGTTCCCATTCTCTTTTGTTTACTCCATGCATGGTATGTCCAATCGATAAATTATGCATGACTGTGCATCTAATGTGTCCGCAGGTACCACTGGATTCTGCTAAAAATTGATCTTCACAAGTCCTTAGTTTTGATCATTGACTCTATGAATTCAAATACAGATCTTTGGGTCAACATGAGAAAAATGATGCAAAGGTAATTATTTTTCAATCATTTGCGCTCTATATTGATCGGTCTCTTTTGTTCATTTTCTAAGCTAATAACTCCCTTGTTCATTTAATTTTATTTGCATTGTAGAGTTTGGAGACGGCTCTCACTTGAACATGTCGATGAATTCAAAGATAAGCTAAAATTTAAAAATGTGGTCAAAGGTGTGGATAAGCAGCCACCGGGGACCGGTCTATGTGGATACTATGTCTGTGAGAACATACGGAAAGAAATATCTGAGAGGAAGAAGGACGAGGAAACGCGGAAGGGTCTCAATAACTTGCGGAGGGCGCTTACTCCAGAAGCTCGCTTCCGACCAATTCAAGAGGAAATAGCAGGATTTTTCCTTAGGCATGTCATCCATAAGAAAGGAGAGTTCCATGCGTCCACCGACGATGACTATTATCCGCATGTATAAGCCCTGAGTACTTTGAAACTTGTGCGAATTTATGTATGCTCGTCCATCTTAATTGTGTAATATGGAAACTTGTTCGAGGTTGTATATATGGTCACCCGATATTGAATATATATTATATATTCCTATTGAATTCTCCTTGTTTGATATTTCATATATATATATATGCATGTATATGTGTACTGAAATTAAAACAAAACAAATTAAAAAGGAAACAGGTTTAGGGGGCCTAAAACCCTAAACCTGCGCAGGTTTTCAGTCCCGGTTAACCACAAGAACCGGGACTAAAGGTCCTCCGCCGCGACGGACCCCTAGCGCCCACGTGGACGGGCTTTTAGTCCCGGTCCGTAAGTGGCGGGACTATAGGGGGGCCTTTAGTCGCGCATAGCTAGTCCCGGTTGCCCGGACGGGATTAATGGGCCTGGCGAACCGGGACTGTAGGCCTTATCAACATACTCATCGCAACAACAACAAATAGTCGTGAAGATAGAGTAATATTGAGAAACTCTTGGTATATCTATGTTGAAATAGGTACTTGTGTACCTAAAAATGATTTTTGCCAAAAATCATGAGCAAACGATGAGGTACCTGTAGTTGAAATTTGACCAGTTTCCAGCGGAATCGGCAGAAACTTCTGTTCTTCAAAAGAGGTGGATGGAAACCTTTTCATATGAAACAAATTGGTTATTTGTGTATATAAAATGGTCTAGAATTTTCAAAAATTATAGCTCTCAAGTTTTGCAACATATTTGCGGTAGGTCCTTCACAAAAAACCCCATTTTTTACACTCCGGACATGGAAAATGGTTTTTTTCTTCGATGACAAGGAAAACTTCCTCCGTCAACATTGTTCGTGCTTCCAAGATGCATGTTTGTGTGTAATATGGGAACATTTTAACAAACTATGCCATGGATATGACCATAACACTCGTCATTTGGCCCGAAACCCAGGAATGTTCGTAGGAGATAGCTAATTTTTTTGAACACATTTTCAACACAACTGTCGTATTCCAAGTTTATTATTTTTGGTGTATACTAGTACATATATAATGACACCACGCGAAGGTCTCGCATCATTTTGATTTTTTTTGAATTTTTTGGAATTTTCTAACCCCGTTTGAGGAAAAAGTCAAGACGACGGGCATGACCGTTCGTAGCTAGGGGTTGAATATTGAGAAAATCTTGGTATATCTATGTTGAAATAGGTACTTGTGTACCTAAAAATGATTTTTGCCAAAAATCATGAGCAAACGATGAGGTACCTGTAGTTCAAATTTGACCAGTTTCCAGCGGAATCGGCAGAAACTTCTGTTCTTCAAAAGAGGTGGATGAAAACCTTTTCATATGAAACAAATTGGTTATTTGTGTATATAAAATGGTCTAGAATTTTCAAAAATTATAGCTCTCAAGTTTTGCAACATATTTGCGGTAGGTTCTTCACAAAAAACCCCATTTTTTACACTCCGGACATGGAAAATGGTTTTTTTCTTCAATGAAAAGGAAAACTTCCTCCGTCAACATTGTTCGTGCTTCCAAGATGCATGTTTGTGTGTAATATGGGAACATTTTAACAAACTATGCCATGGATATGACCATAACACTCGTCATTTGGCCCGAAACCCAGGAATGTTCGTAGGAGATAGCTAATTTTTTTGAACACATTTTCAACACAACTGTCGTATTCCAAGTTTATTATTTTTGGTGTATACTAGTACATATATAATGACACCACGCGAAGGTCTCGCATCATTTTGATTTTTTTTGAATTTTTTGGAATTTTCTAACCCCGTTTGAGGAAAAAGTCAAGACGACGGGCATGACCGTTCGTAGCTAGGGGTTGAATATTGAGAAAATCTTGGTATATCTATGTTGAAATAGGTACTTGTGTACCTAAAAATGATTTTTGCCAAAAATCATGAGCAAACGATGAGGTACCTGTAGTTCAAATTTGACCAGTTTCCAGCGGAATCGGCAGAAACTTCTGTTCTTCAAAAGAGGTGGATGGAAACCTTTTCATATGAAACAAATTGGTTATTTGTGTATATAAAATGGTCTAGAATTTTCAAAAATTATAGCTCTCAAGTTTTGCAACATATTTGCGGTAGGTTCTTCACAAAAAACCCCATTTTTTACACTCCGGACATGGAAAATGGTTTTTTTCTTCAATGAAAAGGAAAACTTCCTCCGTCAACATTGTTCGTGCTTCCAAGATGCATGTTTGTGTGTAATATGGGAACATTTTAACAAACTATGCCATGGATATGACCATAACACTCGTCATTTGGCCCGAAACCCAGGAATGTTCGTAGGAGATAGCTAATTTTTGTGAACACATTTTCAACACAACTGTCGTATTCCAAGTTTATTATTTTTGGTGTATACTAGTACCTATATAATGACACCACGCGAAGGTCTCGCATCATTTTGATTTTGTTGAATTTTTTGGAATTTTCTAACCCCGTTTGAGGAAAAAGTCAAGACGGCGGGCATGACCGTTCGTAGGTAGGGGTTGAATATTGAGAAACTCTTGGTATATCTATGTTGAAATAGGTACTTGTGTATCTAAAAATGATTTTTGCCAAAAATCATGAGCAAACGATGAGGTACCTGTAGTTCAAATTTGACCAGTTTCCAGCGGAATCGGCAGAAACTTCTGTTCTTCAAAAGAGGTGGATGGAAACCTTTTCATACGAAACAAATTGGTTATTTGTGTATATAAAATGGTCTAGAATTTTCAAAAATTATAGCTCTCAAGTTTTGCAACATATTTGCGGTAGGTCCTTCACAAAAAACCCCATTTTTTACACTCCGGACATGGAAAATGGTTTTTTTCTTCAATGAAAAGGAAAAAAATAGTATTATATATGATGGAAAATATTATATGGACGTCATATTTGAATTTCTCTCATTTTTCTAACCTTATTATTTGTCAAATTTCGATTTACAGATTTATAGATATGAATTTTTCAATATTAAATAGAAAAGATAAAAATGTTAATTATTATTTAAATTAAAGATTATTTGAATTCAAATTTATTACTAGTTATTATTTTTTACTTCAATAATTGTTTGAATTCACAAAATAAAATAGTGTGACATTGATGGTCCAAGAGTTAAGGTTAACAGGATAGATTGGATAATATTGACAACAACACATCCGTTGTTTGTAGGTATCTCACAAGGAAGGAACTACGAAGTTAAGCGTGCTGGGGCTGGAGCAATCTCATGATGGGTGACCGATCGGGAAGTGTTAGTACAAACGTGTAATTTAGATTAAAAATAAAAATGGTTAAAGGTAAATATAAATGTGCCCATAGTGTGATTAAGTGGTTAAATAAGTGAAATAAAAAAACTCAGAAAAATTCAAAAAAAAAAAGTTGAATTTTTTTTTTAATTTTTTTTTGAAATATTAATCCCCTACGCCGAGGGGGGGCCGTCGGCGTATGTACCCCTACGCCGAGGGGATGCCGTCGGCGTAGCCCAGACGCCGAGGGGGCAGGCCGTCAGCTGTCCGCCACGTGGACCGATACGCCGAGGGGTGTGGCCGTCGGCGTACGTGGGGCGTAACGGAACCCGTCCTGGCACGTTTGTGGGCCCCACCAACCTGTACGCCGAGGGCGTATTATACGCCGACGGCCAGAAGGGATTCGCCGACGGACGTGTACGCCGAGGGCCCTACGCCGAGGGCGGCCGTCGGCGTAGGTATACGCCGAGGGGAATCGGAGCTACCCCGAGGGCCGCCGGCCGTCGGCGTATCAACCGGTTCCCGTAGTGAACAGCTAAGCTCATCGATCAAAACAGATTCTATAACCTACGTAGAAAGGAACGGAGAACATTTATGTACATAATACGCCTTGTAGAGTAGACAACGAAGATCTGGATTCCCTTCTCGCACTCCGCGCATGCGTGGAAAATAACTTCCAAATTCACTACGAACTAAGCAACATCAACGTGCATTATACAACGTTTGTATGGATCTGCAAGCTTCTTGCTTCCTCCTTTCCACATCCTACGCAATGAATCAAGCTCCATCGATCCTCCACTCTAAATCATCACTACTGGTGCTACCAATTTCGAATTAGCAAGTACGGTACTACTAGATGCATATAGCGCGATCGCGCTCCGAGCGAATATAGCAGGGAGAGGAAGGATCAATGGAGGGCCAACTGTTGGGGAAGAAGCTCCAAGACCCCAAGAAGCGGCGCGGCTGCAGCGCGACCACCGTGACGCTGATCCTCTTCCTTCTAACCAACACCACCTCCATCCTCATCTCCTCCGGCGCCGGCGCGTCGTTCGTCCGGCGCTACGAGCCAGCCACCGTCCGCCTCTGGGACGACTCCGGAGCGCTCCTCGCCGACCTCAACGCAACGCGCTCCGCGCTCGAGTTCAGCCGCGCCGAGCTCGCGGGCCTACACGCGCGCCTCGGCACCGCCACGCTGCTCCTCCAGACCCTCCTCGCCGACGCCGCCGTCGCGGCAGCGCGCGCCAGCGATGATCAACAGAAGGAGGCGGCGACGGGGTGGTGGAGGCGCGAGCTCACCGGCGAGCTCAAGCTGGCCGTTGGTAATAACGTCGCCGTCGGCGAGGCGGCCCTGGGCCACGCGTGCGGACGCTTCCAGGACGAGCTGGAGCGGTACATGGACTACAAGCCCGGGGGCGAGTGCCCGTCCGACGCGGCGCTCGAGCACCTGCTGATGCGCGGCGGCTGCGAGCCGCTGCCTCGGCGGCGATGCCGGCCGCGATCCCCGGAGGGTTACGTGGAGCCAGTGCCGCTGCCAAAGAGCCTGTGGACCATGCCGCCCGACACCGCCGTCGTCTGGGACGCGTACCACCCGTGCAAGAACTACTCGTGCCTGCCAAGCCGCGGTTTCGACCTCCGCGGCCGCCGCGAGAAGGGCCTCTGGACGCGCGACGACGGCGCGCTCGCCTACTCCGTCGATGCGGCGCTCTCCGCGAAGCCGAAGGGCACGGTGCGCATCGGGCTTGACATCGGCGCCGGGGGCGGCACGTTCGCGGCGCGTATGCGCGAGCGCGGCGTGACCGTGGTGACCGCGACCACCAACGCCGACGCGCCGTTCGGCAGCTTCGTAGCGTTGCGAGGGCTCCGTACCAATCCACGTCGGCCCAGCGCACCGTCTGCCCTTCTTCGACGGCACGCTCGACGTCGTGCACGCGACGCGCGAGCTCACGGCCGGCTGGATGGTCCCCGGCGACGACGTGGCGCTCGAGTTCGCGCTGTTCGACATCTACCGCGTGCTGAGGCCCGGGGGGCTGTTCTGGCTCGACCACTTCCTATTCACCGGCGCGCAGATGAACGCAACGTACGCGCCGATGCTTGACCGCGTGGGGTTCAAGAAGCTGCGGTGGAACACCGGCCGGAAGCTCGACGGCGGTGCGGAGAAGAACCGGTGGTGGTACCTCTCGGCGCTGCTCGAGAAGCCCATGACGTGAAGAGGGGAAATTTGCTGTAGACAAAGTTGTAATCTTTGGAGGCAGATCAGATTTTTTTTATAACTGAAATGCTACTGGAGCATTTTAACTTCCGTATTTGGGAACAGAATAATTTCGGCATATACGATTTTTTATGTAATAATTTGACCTTTTCAGTTTGTCAATCGTGACTCTGAAGTAAGGCAAAACAACGGATTAATTATAGAGCTGACTACAAACACAGAGAGACAAAAGAAGTCAAGAAGTTATCAATTGCACAGCCGTCCTCCTTTTGTTTACAGCGTTTGCATACACAGGTCGCCATGATCAGTTCCTTGTATGATTCCAATACAATCTAAGCAAATCCCCCAAATATTTACAACTCGATGTCAACAACAAATTCAAGGAGCTATGTATTGCCAATCTTACCTGCAACCCAGGTTTAACCTAACAATTCAATCGTTCAAATCAATCACCTTATCTTGTACGCCCAGCCATGTTCGCTCAAAAATACATCTACAGCTTCCTTGACGGCGAGGTTTGAAATTAGTTGGTGCGGTTCAAGTGCTTCACGGGTCACAGGGTCAAATTTCCCCACCTACAAATTTGAAAGTTCCATCAGTTTGGTACGCAAAACACGTACTGTCGAGTAAGTCGCAAGAGGTCTTCTACACCTGTCAGGTACATACCCTATTTAGATGGTCAAGAATCACAGCCCTCTCGTAAGTGATTCCGCTTGGAGTGATCACCGGATCTCTGAAGATATCAAGTGTAATTTTGCAGCAGAGATGGTCAGGAACCTGCAAATAACGCATGGTGTTTAATTAAAACAGTGAAGCCAATGTAAGTAAACACTTCCTAAGGCAGTTTCATACTTCTGTTGGAATATCGGTCTTTGCAGCTTTCCTGAAAACTTCATCTAGCTCATTTAGATGCTCTTCAGACACGTCTGCAGCTGGATTATCAAGGCTATTATAATTCCTCAGAGCTTCTTCACATGTTGACCTTAAAAAATGACAAATGTATATTAGGCAAGAATCACAGTACATCCATGTGATATTAATTAAGAAATGCAGGGCAAATACTAATTACGCACTTCAGTTTATGCATTTGAGATGATCGCATTTTTGATAGGCCTTCCCATTCAATGTATTTTGCTTTAGAAAGCTCTTGCCAAATCTCTTCAACCATGTAGCTTGCAGGATGTGCACCCCTTCCAAGCTCCAAAGACTAATTTTACATAGTTCGTTTCATCAGCAGAAATGGCATAAACACAATTGTATTTGCAACTAAAATAATATCAACTAAAGAACAAACTACATAAATGATGGCATTAGGCATCGTACTTTCCTGTTTCTGTTGGTAGTTGGTACTATACTAATTATCAACTCCATTCAGCTATATTGTAAAACCCAGATTAAGATCATATTTGCAAATGTACTAACATGAGGGGGCAAAGGACAGGGTAGGTGGATGTTTGTAAGATGTGCTCCCAATCAGTATTGTGTGTCTTCAAGAAAAAAGTAAAGCGTATGTAACAGGAAAAGTCAGGAAGGAATGCAGACTTAGGGCACAGTTGAACCATCACTCTAAAATTATTATTTATACCCAGTTTAAGTGGGTACTTGTGTTAATGGTAAGTCAATTAATATTTTCTAGAAATAGTCAAATTAATATTGATAGTTGGACTAACAAAGGGCTGAACAAGAAAGAAACCTTCTCTAGTTCTTTTATTCCTTCAGCCAGTTCTTGCTTGTTGAGAAGTGCAAGCCCAAGCATGTAATGCGCCTACCAACAGAGTAAACAAGTTATTGTCACTACAGACATGAGATTAAACATACTAACAATGCAAATATAAGATCAAGGTAATGTTTGTTGAACCAAACAAAGGTATGTTACATGCTGTGTAGAATCAAGTTTGAACAGCCATTTCAAAATGGTCAGACCTGAAGCAATTATTTCTTACTCTCTTTAAAAAGGACGTTACATAAGCTTGAAATGCTAGACATGTACTTTTATGGTTAACTTTTTACCAAGGCCAAGTGTATTAGAACCATATACATTAATTAAAAGAAGCATCACTACAGGTTTGCTTACAGTTTCATGACGGAATTCACATTTCTACTTCCAGTGCTGATAAATGTCAAAATACATTCAAGGTCATTTTCTATAATGAGAAAAAGAACTACAGCATACAATCGAGATAAAATGATACATGACTTCCTAAATGATTTGGCAAATCATGTCTCTCGAAAATCTAGTCTTAGTCAAATGTACCAAACAAAACAAAAAATCACTGCCAGACTTAACAATGAGCATAACTACATAGCACATACTGACCTCAAGCTAACCACCCAACTGGGGTCCAGTTTCCAATTGCAGAATAAAGTGCATAACAAAAGTCACTGTAATGCAGATTGCAGAGTAAAGCCTAACTCAACTAGAGTGTGGATACGTGATATGAGTGCGTTTGTCGAAAACAGGCTAATCAATCCAATACTCAACAGAATGTCTGTCAAAGTGGATAGCCATTCTACAATCTGTGATGAAAACACAAAAGTTCCCGGCAAAACAGTAAAGTGGATTAAGCTTCTCAATTATTTAGTATGATGTGCAGCGTGAGCTTGGAACAAATAAACAGAGCATTTAAAGTGACTAATTAATTAAGTACAGCTCAATACACAAACTCAGCGTCGATTAGCGCTGATTGTACTCTTCCTATTAATTAATTAAAATCTCTGTTTCCCTGCCAAAAGAAGTACAGCTCAATACACAAACTCACCTTAACGGAATGGCCTTCGTAATGGATAGCCATTCTACAGTCTTCCTCAACCTTAGCCCACTCACTGCCAAATTTGATAGCAATAAAGTATAATGTAAAACTTGAACCATGCATCAAAGTGATGAATAGGCGCGACAAACAAATGGAAATAGGAGTTGTACATACTTCCGCCTCTTATAGCATAGTGCTCTGTTGGTCCAATATACTGCAACATTTTGACAGAGAGCTATCGCCTGTTAACCATAATATACTGAAGTTAGCAAGGAAGGCGTAAATAGTGCAAGTCAATGAAATACATTCAACTGTCACCATGATTTAAAGAGGCAAAACAAGAGGAATTCCCAAGTAACTAGACCTAAACAGTAGTCTTGGCTGAATAGCAAACATGTTTACCACACTGAGACATTCCATGCCAGACCTCAGCGGAAAGGGTTCACATCGGCAACACTGCTAGAGGCACGGGAGAGGTTTCTAGTTTCAATGCCCTGGCGTAAAATTAGTAAAACATAGTACAGAGCACACATTTTCTCTATCCTCTCCATTAACTATGCTACATGCTAAAATGTAATTCATCCTGCATTTCGTCCTTGCTCAACTGACAGAATGGTGTTGTGTTAAGTAGAGACATTCGGCTAGATAAAAGGCAGGAATATGTGTAATCACTAACCACGCCACCCAACTGCCCACAAGTAAAGCACGCACAAATATGTGATGCCATAGCGTTCCATTTGAGATGATTTAGCAAGCTAAAGTTGGTACTCGAGGAGCGATCGAGAGAATTCGGTAGGAATTTCAGACGATTCATATCACCAAAACTACCCACGAGACTCCACGGAATGGGCCGCCATTTCACACCCCGAAATCATTCCGCGTCACAAGGAATCGACTGAGGCAAATAGCGCCTAGAGAGACTCCAAGCGAACAAAAGAAGAGGCGGCGACCGCGAGTGGCCCTGTTTACCCCGGTGTATGCGTCGATGGCGGCGCTGATGCGGTCCTTCTTGAAGAAGGAGTTGCCCTCCTGCTTGAGCAGTTCCGCCTGCCGCTTCGACGCCGCCGCGCCGTCCGCCGCCGGCGACATCTCCCGGGGCCCTCGCTTAGCCCCCGGCGAGGAAGGAACGGGGTTGGTGGATGGGGTGGGACACGATTTGTTTCTGGAAAAATCGTCGCGTGCGCCTGGAGGCTTCTTCCCCCTTTCGAATTTGTATCGATCCACGAACGCGAGACGACGAGAAAAAATGGGATGCGTTTTTGCATGGGGGTCCTACGTTTAACTACCCCAGGGGTAAATCAGATTGTTTATGGAGCACATTCCCGGAATCCCGGTTACGTTACACGGAAATTTCAACCGGTACTTTGCAGTTAGACTAGTCACAATGGGGAGTATCATATACTAGTATCATGCATATGATACTAGTCTATGTTACCACTTCCACAATGCATAGTAACATATTTGTGGTATCATATATTAGTACATTTATTACCTTATAGACTCATCTTGTCTTGGAAAACGTTATGTTACGGTATCTACCTATGATACCACTAACACCTCTCTCCTCATTAAATGAGTGACACGTCATCTTTTTTGCCTATGTGACACTTATGATACCACATATGTTACTCCCATTGTGGCTAGTCTTATATTACTACATAAATACTCTCTCCGTCTCAAATTAACCGTCACAAAGTTAGACAAAATAAATGTATCTCATACTAAATTATGTCTAGATACATCTACTTTTATCTGACTTTATGACAGTTAATTTGAGACTAGTAAAATTGGGACCTGATTCCAGTTTAACCAATAGTTAGGTTAACTAACCTAAAAAAACCGATGGTTCTAATGGTTAACCTAAAACTCCATTAGCCTATTTAGGTTCGATCCAAATTAATCAAAGATTCTCCGGTCACGAACATAATCCTGCACCTATACATGTTTACTGAGTGATGCTTCGTGTGAGGAAGAGTCGCTTGGCCGCCTGCGCCTTCTTCTCTCGCGACATCGTGTCATGTTTTCTGGCCGGACGGTGGAGACGCCTCCCCGCCTGAGACTCCGCACCTCTGTTCGAGATCTAGCACCTAACCGCCTCATGGTCACTGTCAATGCATTCATGGACGTTGTCGAGACGGCTTGTTATGGATGTAGTGAAAAACGCGTTGGGACTGCTTGTCATGGATGCGGTGCAGCCACAGAGATGTTTCCTGATGCTTGTCGTGCTAGTGCACTGCACGTACTACTAGTGTTGAGCGGAGGAGGATCGACTCTCTTTCTGATTTTTCAGTGGCAATATTGGGAGTTGGTGACGTGGTTTTGATTTTGACCGGTCCATTAATATAGTTGGTGCTTGTTAAAAGCAAATGAAAATATTATATACTTCTAATCACGTACTCCCTCCGTTCCAAAATAGATGACTTCCACTTTTCCATATATGCATGTATCTAGACACTAAAACATGTCTAGATACATGCATATATGGACAAATGGAAGTCATCTATTTTGGAACGGAGGGAGTAATATTTACCAAATAGCAAAGTATCATCATTGCATAATGTTAAAAAAAATGGCTTGAACCTTTAATAACCAAAGGTGGTTAACCTATTTGGCTCATTTACATAAAATGGTTAATTAGGTTCGAAATCGAAAAATAAATGGTTAACCAAATCCGTGAACAAATAGTCTTTTTTTTAATGTATACACAAATAGTCAAGTTCTGATGCTTTTCAGTTCTACACAAATAGTCAAGTCCTAAAGCGTTGTCAAAATTTTAAAGATCTCCACTCGGCGACCCATTCGTCGTCTGGATCGGCGCTCGGACGTGGCGTTTGAAACTGTCCGGACCAGAAGACGCTATTGGAGATGGTCTCTCCCCACTGTCGCACCTAAATAAATTTAGAAATGTTAAATTTAGCTAGACATATAATTTCATTTGAACTTTTTAAAAACTTATAAAGTTAGCTAGACATATGATTTTCATTTAAACTTTTTAAAAACTTTTATATAATTTAAATAAAATTTAAAAGACAATTAAACTAAAATAAACTAACTGAAGGCGTCACATTCCTCCTCCTTAATGACGTGGCGCGGCCCCGCCACGTTGTCGTTGGCACCGACGTCGTAGTCAGAGAACGAGTTGAGGTGGACGACGGGGCGTCGTACATCACGGTGTGGTCCTCGAAAGACCAATCGCACTCCTCGCCCATTAGCGGGGTGACGAGGGTGTTCCTCGAGGCCTCGAGGGCGCAAGCGAGGGCCCTTGAGGTCATCCTCTGCGACGTGCGCCTGCCGATAGGCGAGCAGCTCGGCATAGGTGGACGACTGAAAGTGCACTATGGTCAACTAGAGGGGGTGAATAGACTGACTACCAATTTTTCTTTTTTCCCTTTTAGTTTGGGCTAAACAAGTAATACAAGGTTCTCTAGATGTGCATCTAGGTGAGCAACCTATGTGATACAAGATATGATATGCAACGGAAGTAAAATGAAAGGTAACAAGATAAACCACAAGTGTAAATAAGGAGACAAGGATATGTTTCCCGTAGTTCTTTCTCAAGAGAAGTACGTCTACGTTGGAGAGGTGGGGAGCCACCTAGGCGCTCCTCAATAGCACGGTTGTACACACCTTATTCTCCTTGAGCTTCTCCGGCGAGGGAGATTCTCGTTTCCACTATGAGGTCGACTTGAAGGCGTTGACCAAACCTTTACACGAGGTTGAGGACACTCCACAAGATGGATGGAGGCTCTCAAACAATCTGAAACTTCTTTGCAGCAAGGTGGAAGCTACCAGCACAAGATATACTAAGGTTTCTAGGTCTCAAGTAGGATTCTAGATCTACTAGGATGTGGTGGATGGATTTGTAATTCCTTTGGTGGAATCACGGATCTAGGTCTCCTCTAGCTCTCCAAAAAGTTATGGAGTGATTGGGTGGTTGGAGAGGGAGATTTAGAAGCTTTAAGCTTGCATTAATGGCTAAGAGAGAGAGTATCAAAAGCCTAGCATTTAAGAGGTAGGGGAAGGTCTATAAATACCCCTTCCCCAAATCTGGCCGTTGGCCACTTCCACGCTGCACCGGAGGTACCGGTGTTTGCACCGGTACCACCGGTGGTCTTCATAACATGGAGCCCGCGCGGCTCCTTTTCTTCTTTGTTGATTCTTCTGTGGCGGAGGTACCGGTGGTTCCGGCGGAGGTTCCGCCCACCTGTAGTACCGGTGGGTTCCGCCCTGGCCTCCGTTGTGATGCACCCGAACGTGGTTTTGGCGGATCCTCCACCAGTAGCTCCACCGGTAGAAAACCCACACATGTACCTCAGTTGGACAGGCGGAGGTACCGGTGGGAACACCGGAGGTTCCGTCCACCGGTACTGTTGGAACGCGTAGAGATAAACGAAAAAAAATTCCTACGCGGTACTTCCAAGATCTAGCCGAGGTAGAAGGCCACGATGATTACCACTAGACGCGCGGTTGCGGATTATCGATGAAGCGCGTCGGGGCAGTGCAGTCCCACGATCCGATCCAGCCGATCTGATCCCTCGAACGTCGAAGTGCTGAACGTACAGCACCTCTGTCGGTATCCACACGTACGAGGAGGAGCTCCGACGGCGGACTGCTAGGTCCGGTGCGACGGCTGGACTGAGTGGGGCTAGGGTTCCCAACGCATGGGAGAGTGGACTAACGTGCCCGTTGGGCAACCTGCGCCCCTCTTTATATAGTGTATGGTAGTGGGCAGCACAACACTTGTGGCCCATTCCCTCCGTGAGTCCGACTCACAAAACCAGTCCATTTCCGGTTCGGGTCCAACCCAACCAATATTTGCTCCCGCTCTTAAGTGTGCGACCCTGCAGGCTCATGGCGACTTGGACACGATTAGAGTCCGACTCTCAATCGATCAATCGGTAGAGGCTCCTAGCAGAACGTGCCGACTCCCAAGTCCCGTTGAGTCATGACGACATACCTTCCAATGTGATTTACATCTTAGTCCCTTTTGCCTCACGATATACCTTGTCGAACTATAGGCGATTTATCATCATCCCTTAAATAGTTCGACTATCTTCTCGATCCGTGATATATGATTCATCGGACTAACTCTTTAGTCAACAGACACAGTTAACACTTAACTGAGTCGCGCATGGCCATGCTTCCTGAATCATATCACTCGAGAGGGCCCAGAGAATATCTCTCCATTCGGAGGGGCAAAATCCCATCTTGATTATCCACATCACGCAGCTTGCTTCTCATTCGACCCGAACTCTGCCTTTATAGTTGCCTTGTCACAGAACAACGTTTGACAGAACCTAAGTCGGTGATCCACAACTCGGATTGTGCGACAACCTCAGGTCTAAGGATTACATTGATTGAGACATGCAAATGACGACTTGATCGTTGCATCTCAATGTGGACCAGTCCGACTTGCTAAACTCTTTAGCCAAATCCGTGAACGTTGGAATGGCATCACCATGCCCATGACAAGTGGAACCGTGTCATCAGCCAACACTCACGTTAGTCTATAGTGTGTGTCCAGCACAACCTTGATGACCAAGGACAATTAGTATGAACAACATGAATATATAGTTCCACAATCGAATCACATATTCAATGACATATATCAGATGTTCAAAACAAGGACAACTTAATAACTTTACGAATACATTGGGAATTACATCATCCATGATTGCCTCTAGGGCATATTCCCAACAGGTACCACCGGTGGCCTCCGCCTTGGGCTCCATCATGAGCCACCCGAAGGGGTTTTTGGCGGAGGTACCACCAGTACCACCACCGGAACCCCCCACCTGGGAATGTGCTGAGAAACAGCAGGGGCGGAGCTACCGGTGATTTTACCGGAGCCTCCGCTGACTATAGAAACAGTTTCCCAAACTTGTCTTTTTGAGCTCATTCCTTTTGGATAAATATTGTAATGCCTTTGAGAATATTATTGGGAGTATTTTGGCATTTTGATAAGTATCAAACAAACTCTGCACATGCTCAAAATAGAGATTAGTCATTTAGTTATGTTGTCATCAATTATCAAAACGGAAGATGATCTTTCATTCTCCCCCCTTTTGGTAATTGATGACAACACAACCATTTGCATCGCTAGGTCACAATCAACATGGACGGAGCTCCCCTAGAGATATGCTCCCTTCATGTTGAATGGACTAAGCAAGAGAGATATGATGATAATGAGCAAACTTGCTAAACACAAATATTAAGGGATCCATAAGTACGATAGAATTAAGGTACGAGGTTCACATAATATGAATAATAAACATATGAAGTCCACGAATAACCAACTCTCTCAAGAAAAACGAAATAACAAAACGAAAGCACGGCTTGAGAGAGAAAAAGCCATGCAAATGCCCAACGCTCCTAAATAGATGTCTCTCCCCCTTTGGCATCAAGATACCAAAAGAGGAGAAAGACTGATGCTAACGCCCCAAGGTTCACTCGGAGGAGTTGTCCATGCTAGGAGGACGGGCACGATGGCGAGAGCTAGGCACTTATTCTCCAGGTTCCTCATCATACCATTTAATGATTTTGACCTTGGAGTCCTTGGTCTGCCACTTGCCCCAAGTAGTAATGTTATCTTCAACGGGAGAATCCACGGTCTCCCCTGCATCACGACGAAGCTGCCTATCTGCCTATGCTGCCTTGCAGTGCTTGAGTTCCTTGTCATAGTGAAGTTCCCACTGATGTGCTCAATCTTTTTGTCACACGGAACACCTTCTTGAGAGCCCGAGCCATCCATTTGAAAGCATTGTCAGAAGGAGGAGGGCGAGAGGGTCCGGCTTCTTCTTCATCAATAATGACCCCTGGCTTGGCCTTGCCCTTGCGAGGAGCGGGAGTGGGATGCACAACCGGTTCGGTATGGTCCTTGATAAGAAGAGTTTTCTCCGTGTGCGGGATCCAATTGGTGTCATCAAGGGGATCCTCCGGGAACTTGTCATCCCACACGTGCAAGATGGTTTTCATGATGAATGGCCCAAAGCAAGCATTCTTCCTTTGCACAATGACATGCCACAGTTCATTCCATATATAGTCAAGCACATCAAGTTTTTGATTCATACCGGAGAGCCGCTTCTCATGAGTAAGGAGCAAGAGATTCTCGAGGTAACATTGGATCTCATCAATGTTGCCAGCCTTGGGGTTGATTGTATCGTGATAGATACAAAGCATAATGTCATAGGTGGTGTAGAGGCTCTTGGTGAACCCAACGGCAAACTTCTTCTAATGATAGAGAGGAGTGAGTTGATCCTTGTTGATGGTAGAGCCGTTGGCAAAGTGAACTCGAAACCACTCGCTCTCATACTCGGGGACACCACCAAAAGGGCCATGATCCGGATAGCCACCAAGAAGAACACCCACTTCGGACCACTTGATGGTGAGCTTCTTCCCTTTTGTCATCCAAATGAGGTGACACTCAGTTTCATTGGCAAGGTGAACAGTGGCCAAGAACTCACACACAAGCCCCTCATCAAAGTCTTGTTGCACTTGCATAATGGGGTGAAGACCAAAGGCATCAACAATTCCGAGAGCTTCACCAAAGTAGTTGGGCTTCCTCGCCATATGACCAATATTAATAGCATGTTGCGGAGCAACATTTTCCTTGGTCTTCCTCATAAGAATCTCATTGTAGATTTGTGCTTGGAACACGGTATGAAATCTAGTGTCCCGTCCCCGAAACTGTGGCAACAAGAGGTCTTGATCAATGATGTACAGGTTCTCACGACGAGTTTCCAAGAAGACACTCTCGGACACTTGAGAGGCAGATTTCTCCTTCCGGGGCAAAGTCTTCTCCGGGGCCGGGAACCTTGTCTTGCCCTTGGGTTGAGAGGGATCCAATGTTTCTTCGATCTCATCCACTCGTGGTGCCTTGCGACCACCCATCTTCTTTGTACGAACACCCTTTGAACCGGATGCATCTGTGAAAGAGATATAGAAGGAAAAGCACGATGAAGAGATAATGCTCAAGTTTAAACAACGCACAAATCAAAGAAATCAAGATTGGGGAACATTAGATAGGAATAACAACGAGATAGGGGCATATGAACACAATCCACCCTATTAATCGAAGTAATTCATGCCTAGTGGTCACAATCTAAATTTCTAGGGTTTGTACTCGCGAATCCCTACTCCATACATCTAAATGAGAAGAATAGGTTGCTCCTAGTGCTTCTCCATCCGTCAACGAGATGGGAGAGAGAGGTAGCCACATACCCGCATCCATGGTGAAGGGTGGAGGAGGAGGAAGATCCCCGGAGCAGTCCAAGGCGAGGAGAAGGCCTCCCGACGGTGGAGGGCTCGTCCCAGCGTCGGAGAGGACGAGGGCGGTGGCGGTTGTGAGGTTGATGGGGGTGGGCGAGTGGGGGGAAATGAGATATAAGTTCTCTTCCCCCGCTCGTCTTAGGGTTATCCCCTCAGAACCACAACGAGCGGAGGCTCCAGAGTTTTCGCTCCCTGCCCACACGGTGCGGCACGATACAGAACCGCTAGGCGAGATTTTCGCACCAGCGGAAGTACCGGTGGGACAGTCGCGGCGGAGGCTCTGGTGGTTACGCTCGACCCAATTTCAGCGCGCCAAGAATAGGAAAACAAGAGCATGGAGGTGGAAATGAGCTGTTGGGGAAAGGAAGCTTGGGGTTGGATAGTTGTAACTGTCATACGATATGCATTACTTGATTGAGTTTGCAAGATGTAAAAGAGAAAAAGCCGAACTCGCACAAGTTGCCAAGTGTCGCACCCGGACTTCTAGGGGATACTCACAGTCCGTTAAACAGTAGAGGAATGGCTTACGGGGCATACCGGCACCCGCATCTCAATATGAGTAGGCCAACACGTAAACGTGTGACAACCATTCTCTTACTATTCATCGTCTGCGCAAACCATCCCATAGAAATCCAGACACTTCCATTGACGTACTTCATAACATACACACATGGTACGTCAACGGCATTTGAACAAGTGATATCACAACAGATCTCTAAGACACAAAAGATTGAAATAAGTTGCAAATAGCTCTCATTAGAGCAGAGATAGCAAATACAATCATCTAGAGGACACATGTCCCAACATATCATCATTACAACACAGCGGAAGCATCCAATATGTCTGAGTACAGACAAGATCCAAATAGGCCAAAGAGGTCGGAAACGAAAAGATGGAGCCCATTCACGAAGTCTCGGATCCTGCCCGGGTCCGCTATTTACTCGTCAGCAGCCTCGTCATACTCCACGTAGTAGCCACCATGGGGATCCTCGGAAACGTAGTCTGCGGAAACCCCAGCCCTAAAGGGGGTCAGTACATAAACGTACTGGCAAGCAAGACTCACAGTTCACCAAAGTGTACCCGTCAACATCAAGCACAGATGCTTTGGGTTCAACGGAAGAAAGGGGTGATACAAAAGATGCTGCAGCGGGCTGCACTAACCAACTACAGAAACATGCTACAACTTCCGGCTAACAGAAAGGAGATAAGATAGCGTATCGTAACCAACTACTACTAACTCCAAACAAACCCATCCTGGATCTCGCCCCTTATCCAAAGAAGCAATCCGAGGATAACTCACACAGTTGGATTAATGATGGTTCAAGTTATTGTGTCATTAAGACTATTACTAGTCAAGTTATCATTAGTTAGGTGTAAGTTGTTCTGAGTACTTGTTAGCCAGTACTTTCACCAAGTCATCCATAACCGCGGAAAACACGGCTTCTCGAGAAGATTTACCCTGCAGGGGTGCACCAATTTGGCCGTACACGTAAGAATAACCCGCCAGATGGAATGGCCTTTCCACCAAGCGGGGCACTCAACACAACTCAACTCTTCTTCGCATCAAGCCCAAAGAACCACATGCTGTGCGTGCGCGGCTAATCGAGCCCCACGAAGAAAAGGGGACCCTCATAGCACTCTAGACCACGCCGCCCTAAATGCCGACTACAAAAGTTCCACCCTGGCGCCAAGGGTTCGCACCTGCACATGCATGCATCAAATGGAAAGCCCGAACTAAGTGTGGCGATTTGGACGAGATGCGAATCGAATCAAATTGAGGGGGGCGCCCATACACGCTTCCCACATGCGGTTAGTGCGCTCATCATGGATTGGTATACAAGACCCTTTTCCTAATTAAGGTCGACACTAGCAGGCCTCAAAACCACGTCGGGCCTCCTGCCGGTGCCTTATCATCAAATTATTATTAACCATAACATTAACAGGTTGTTGTTTAACATCGAGCCCCAGAACATAATGAAATATAGTAACAGAAAGTAACGGACAACAGACTCGAGCAAAACAACCCTAAGCATGCTAGTAAGACACGGGCAGCAAGCAAAAAGGTTATAGGTGTGGAGGTGAGGCTATATCAGGGTTAAAGGATAACATGTGATAGGATCGGAACACAAGCAACGATTCATAGGGCTAGCAGAATAGACAACGGAAAGTATCGGTATCCAATGTGGAAAGGAACACAATGGTTCATGTGAGTGAATACTTGCCTGCAAACTCAGCAGCCTGGTACTGAGCTAGATCCTCTGAAGGGGTGTCGTAAGTATCGTCTGTCTCAACGTCGTCGTCTATTCGAGAAGAAGCAAACAAACAACGTAGAGAGACAATAAATCAATAACATGGCATAATGCACAATCATGGGATGATGCATGGCAATTTAATTGATGCATCAGAATAAACTAGTTGACAAGATAACATGTTTAAATGGACCCATATGCAATTGGATTGCATATGGAAAGCCCATGAATTATGGTTGGATTAATTGATCTACAACTAACCAACATGTGAAAGTGGATTAGCATGATTCATGGATGTGGAAAACAATAAGAAAACAACAATAGAAACAATTTGAAATGAAGTTTACCAACTTTGGAATTTCATTTATTAAGTTTTGGAATTTTGGTTCCTTAAAGGTGTTACACAATCATTTGTTGTTTTCACCAATTTAAATTGTTCAAAGCAGCTAACAAAGTTCATATTTGGAAAGTACACAAAATTTTAAGTGGAATACATGTTTCACTTGTTGAAAAAGGATTTAGAATAAATTACTTATGAATTAAACAAGTTTAAACAAGATTTAAATGAATTTAATTCAAGTGTGAAATTATTTGAAATTTTATTTGTTCAAAACATTAAACCAAATTCATATTTGAAAAGTTATACTTTTCTAGTTTGAAAACATATTTTATATGTTCAAAAGAAATTAATTTGACCAAGTTATGAATTTAGCAATTTAAAATGATTTAAACAAGGTTTAAATTATTTAACCAATTTTAATTATCCAAAACATGAAACAAAGTTTATATTTGGAAAGAGGGTTTAATTTAGCATGGAAAACATATTTTATTTGTTGAAAATGAATTTAAAATGAGCAAGTTATTAATTTGGCAATTTTAAATGCATTAATTAAGAAACAGTTGTTTTCAGCAATTTAATTTATTTAAAACAGAACACAAAGTTGATATTTGCAAAGTGCATGAAAAATGGGATGGAAAACATATTTAGTTTGTTGAATTTGGGATTTTTATGCCCAAGTTATGAATTTTGCAAAATTAAATGAATTAAATAAGGATTCAAATATTTCACCAATTTAAAATATTCAAAACAGTAAACAAAATTTATATTTGGGTAGAGAATTCAATTTGGTACAGAATACATATTTAAAATGTTGAATTTGGAGTTAAAATGAGTTATTTATGCAATTTCCAAGATTAGGTATTATTCTGCCATTTTAAACAATATCCAGGGACTTAGAATTTAATTGCAGGGACCTAGAAGATAACAACAAGGACTGGTTTGTGAATAGGGGTTTGTTTTGGGCCTGGAAAAATAAGATGGACAAAGGGGGTTTAATCCCGGGGGTGGGATTCGAACCCACGACCCCCTGTTGCGCGCGCAGCGGCTGTTGCCACTGCGGTGAACTGCGGTTGCTTGTCAGGTAAGGGCTCGGGGGGGGGGGAATATGCTTCAGTTAGGTGAGTTAACTGAATTTTTGCAGGTACGTTTCTGAAACTCGACGGAGGCAGGCAGCAGCCGGCGCCAGCTCGCGGCTGCTGCGGCTCGCCGTGGTCCGCGCGGTTGCTGCTGCGTGGGCCAGGGGTGGTGCATGGGCGTGGAGATACAGAGAGGAGGGAAACGAGGGAGGAGAGGGAGCTCACCGAGGGGGAATAGGAGAAGGGGACGGTGGCGGTCGGTGGAGAGGTGGCCGGCGGCGAATCCTGGACGGCGGCGGCGACTCGGTGGCTCCCAGCCACCGAGGAGGGGTCAGAGAGGAAGAGGGGGTCGCGGGGAATCCATTCCCGTGACTACCCTGCTCGGAGGGAGGCCGGATCGCCGGCGATCGCCGGAGGGAGGAGGTGGGGTTTCGGTGGGGTTCAGTGGCTGGGTTCAGAGAAGCAGAGGGCAGAGGGGGAGGAAGAGAGCGGCGCTGTGAGGGAGAAGAGGTGGAGGGAGAGAATTAGGGCAGAGGGAGAGGGACTGCTCGGGCTAGGGTTTTAAGGGGAGGGGGAGAGCGAGCTCGGCCGTTCCTCCTCTGAACCATTGACGTGGACACGATGGATGGGGTGCCGTACGAAGGTTAGGGACGACAGCGAAAAGGTAAGTTGGGTCGATGGGCTGGTGGGCTGGGCCTGCTGCCCACTGGCATGCCCTTCTCTTTTCGTTTTGTTTTATTTTTTTCTGTTGTTTCTTTTTTTTTGCTGAAAACGAATAGGAAGAAAAGAGGATAGTTTTAGGTTAGAAAAATTAGCAAAAATTTGTATAGGATAGTTTTTGCAACAGCACCAACTTGCAAAGTTTAGTTTTCCAAAATATTTAAATTATGTTGTTGTTTGAAATTTGAGTGAAATTAATATTAATTGAATAATTTGAATTAAGCAACTTAGAAGTTTTAAATTCAAGTTTATTTGAAATAAGTGATTGATTTGTTTTGTAAGTTTCATAATTTCAAAATGTTTGCTGTTTGTAATTGAATTTGAATTTAAAAAAAATGTTTTGGTATTAAATGAATTATGGATAGAAACAAATTAGTAGTTTTGAAATCACAACTTTAATGGAAACAAACAATTGTTTTAATTTGAATATTCCTTTGGAAATTGTAACATCACAAGTATGAAACAAAAGGTTTGAATTTTTGGTTTGAAATTCAAATAGAAAAACAAGGGAAAACAAAGGAAAACAGAGGAAAACAAATGCAATGAACATGATGTCATGATGCAAAACATAAAATAACAGAGAGCAAACATTCTAATGGATGTTTTTCATACTTGGGATGTTACACCAAGTAGTATGTGCGTGAAAGAGCCAAAATAAAATCAACTCCTTGAGTAGGGGGTTGGTTGCCGTGGCCACCATGTTTAAGTACAAGTACTTTGGCACCGCGAAGATGTATCTTGGGTCCAAGAGTACTACTTACAATTAAGCACAATAAGTCACAAAATGACTAGATATGCAACGAAGAATTGATTTCCGCATAATAAGAGGAGGGTACACTCATGAGTTGAGTGACGCGTAATAAGAGGAGGGTCCATGCCTACATCCAAACCTAATAACACTTATAGTGAAGGTACTTATGCAAGGTATTAAGTGAAGTTGGATGAATCTATGACATTTAGTTCATTCCTCAAAGTTCGAAATCTTGGTTTATCAAGGGCCTTCGTGAAGATATCCGCAAGTTGACCCTTGGTTGATACATATGAGATATTAATACCACCCTTCTCAACATGATCCTGAATAAAATGATGATGGGTCTCAATGTGCTTCGTCTTGGAGTGAAGAACGAGGTTGTAGGCGATCTTGATAGCACTCTCATTGTGACAGAGAAGAGGCACCTTGTCAAAATGAATACCATAATCCTTCAAGGTTTGCCTCATCCAAAGAAATTGGGCACAGCAACTTGCCGCAGAAATATAATCGGCCTCGGTGGTGGAGAGGGCAATGCAGTTTTGCTTCTTCGAAGAACAACACACCAAGGAGCGACCAAACAATTGGCAACCCCTGGATGTAGACTTTTCTATCCGTCTTCTCTCCCGCATAATCCGCATCCGAATACCCAATGAGCTGAAAAGTTGAACCCTTGGGATACCAAAGACCAAAATTTGGGGTATGAACTAAATATCGAAAGATTCGTTTGACCGCTTCCAAATGACTTTGCCTCGAAGAGGCTTGAAACCTTGCACATTTACCTACGCTATACATGATATCCAGTCTAGATGCACAAAGGTAAAGCAAAGATCCAATCATGGAGCAGTATACCTTTTGATCTACCTCTTTACCATTAGGGTCGGGTTTCAAGTCAAGGGTTGTGGACATGGGAGTCTTCATAGGCTTGCCATCATGCATATTGAATCTCTTGAGCATGTCTTGAGTGTACTTGGCTTATTTGATGAAAGTTCCTTCATGATATTGATTCACTTCAAAGCCAAGGAAGTACTCCAATTCTCCCATCATAGACATCTCAAACCTATTGGTCATAAGCTTGCAAAACTCTTCATTGAACAAAGTGTTAGTAGACCCAAAAATGATGTCATCCATATAGAGTTGGCATATGAACAAGTCACCTCCAACCGTCTTTGTAAAGAGGGTGGGATCGATTAAACCAAAATTAAACCCACGATCCACTAGAAACTTTTTAAGGTGCTCGTACCACGCACGTGGAGCTTGTTTAAGTCCATAGAGCGCCTTATCGAGTTTGTAGACACAATCGGGGTGGCTGGGATCCTCGACACCCGGAGGTTGCTTGACATATACTAACTCATTAATGGAACCATTTAGGAAAGCACTATTAACATCCATTTGTTGTAGCTTGAAATTATGATGAGATGCATAAGAAAGTAAGATGCGAATAGATTCAAGACGAGCTACGGGGGCAAAGGTTTCACCAAAATCAACACCTACGACTTGAGAAAACCCTTGGGCCACCAATCTTGCCTTGTTGCGAATGACGATACCATCTTTGTCTTGCTTGTTCTTGAACACCCATTTGGTGCCAATAACATTCTTGCAATCCTTGGGTCTTAGCACTAACTTCCAAACCTTGTTGCGCTCGAAGTTGTTGAGTTCATCATGCATGGCTTCTAGACAATCTTGATCTTCGAGAGCTTCATAGACCTTCTTGGGCTCAATGAAAGAGACAAAAGCATGAGCCTTGCTAAAATCCGCCAATTGCTTCCTAGTGACAACCCTTCCACGAACTAGCCCAAGTATCTTGTCCTCCGTGTGACCCGCTCGTTCAAGATTCTCTAGCCTTCTCTTTGCTCTACAAGCTAGTATCTCCTCCAAAGATTCCTTGGATATTGCTTGAGAATCACCTTCTTCATCGGAGACATGTACATCTTCATCTTGGCCTTGATCATCAATGGGTGAAGGATCACCACTAGGTTGAGCTCTCTCAACAATGATGGGACTTTGATCATGAATTTGATGAGTAGCTTGGCCTTGATCACTTGTTTAACCTTGATAATTAGCTTGGCCTTGACCACTTGCTTGACCTTTATCATTAGCTTGAGGTCTTGGTGCATCTTGTTGAAGGGGAACGTAGCATAGAAAACAAAAATTTTCCTACGCGAGAGACACCCGAAAGGCCAAGATCTAATCTAGGAGACGAAGTGCAACGGGAAACAAGAGGGTTAAGGAGAACACATACCCTCGAAGACTCAAAGTGGTACGAGATCAAATCTCGTTGTTGGCGTAGTCGTACTCACACCGATCCCGATAGCGAGAAGATGGCACCGCAATCCGGCGGTGCATCCGTGATCGGTCACACGTACGGTTGATGACGACCTCCGTTCCCTCGTTCCAGCGGGGCGCGGAAGTAGAGGATCCCTCGGAACTCCAGCAGCACGGCGACGTGGTGGTGGTGAAGAATCCCACGGTCAGGGCTTCGCCAAGCCGGAGACCATGAAATGGAGCAGCAGGTGGAGGGAAAGGGAAGTGGCCAAGTGTGTGGAGGAGGGAGAGCTCTCACCCTCCTTTTATAGGAGAGGGGGGAGGCAGCCCAAGGGGGGTGCGGCCAGCCCATGGGGGTGCCCCCACCTCTTCCCTCATCATGTGAGTGGACACTCCACTCACACCCACTCATTTCCCCATTATTTCCCACTTGGAAAATCCAAAGGTTTTCTTTTAATAAATAAATAAAACCTTTTTATTTCTTTATTTCAGCATTTGTTAATTCTATTAACAAACTTTTGCATAAAGCACCTCGAATCATTTGTTAATTCTATTAACAACCATTCGACGAAAAACCCCTTGAACTATTTCAATTTTCCCCGAAACAATTTCGGTGCTGTCCAAAATATTCTTCGATATTCCATATCCTCTCAAACGCGTCATCGAACCTTAAGTGTGTCACCCTACGGTTCGCGAATAAGATAGACATGATCGAGACTCCTCTCCGATCAATAATCAACAGCGGGATCTGGAGATCCGTGATGACTCCTATATATTCAACGATGACTCTCGTGATCGTGTGAACCAACAACGCCGTGAACTATTCCCTTTGTCTCGCGATATTTTACTTGTCCGAGATTCGATCATTGGTATCAACCATACCTTGTTCAATCTCGTTACCGACAAGTACTCTTTTCTCGTTCCCGTGATATAACATCCTTGTGATCATATCACGTGCTTGCAAGCGGTTTCGATGTGATATCACCGAGAGGGCCCAGAGTATATCTCTCCGTCATTTGGATGGACAAATCCCACTCTTGATCCATGATCCTCAACTAATACTTTCCGAATACTCAACGACACCTTTATAGTCACCCTGTTACGGTGTGATGTTTGATGCCATCAAAGCACTCTTTCGGTATCAGTGATTGACATGATCTCATGGTATAAGGAATAAGTTACTTCGTGTGTTTGATATAACAATGTAAACTAAATGACTTGATCGCATTGCTATATTCTCTTTGGGTATATGTTCATCACATCATTCTTCTAATGACATGACCCCGTTATTAATAACATCCGATGTTCATGATCAGGAAACCTTGATCATCTATTAATCAACGAGCTAGTTAAAAGAGAGGCTTTACTAGGAACCATTGTTTGTTTATTAAGCACACATGTATCAACGTTTCCGGTTAATACAATTCTAGCATGAGAAATAAACATTCATCATAAACAAGGAATAAGATAATAACCATTTTATTATTGCCTCTCGGGCATATTCCCTTCAGTCTCCCACTTGCACTAGAGTCAATAATCTAGTCTGTAAGCACTTAACACATATGGCGTACCAGTGTTATTACCATGCTTCGCATGTGGTAAACATTATCAAAAAGATCTGAACCGTTCAGATCCTATTGTATTTGCATGTTCTTTGCGTCTACACGCATCACTCATTCTCTAATGAGATGGCTTTGTATATATATGGTCAATTGGTGAAAACTTAATTCCTCAGCTTAAACTGATGTCACTAACATTGTGAAAATGTAGCTTCATAGTGTTAGCATTCTTGGAAACTCACCAAGTTCCGGTGATACCTTAAATCCTCAGCTTAAACTGATGTTACTAACATTGTGAAAATGTAGCTTCATAGTTTCAGCATTCTTGGAAATTCACCAAGTTCAATAAAGAACTCCTTGACACAAAATACGCTTATAATCAGTTGTCAACACAACGATATACTTTAGCCTTTGTTGTAGTATCTGTCACAATATTTTAATTTTGAAACTCTTTCAAATCCAGCATGGAACTTTCTTCCATCCTATTGTGCTACCCTTCATCACATATTTTAATTGAGATAAAATTACTTGAATAAATGACAAGACTATTAGTGTAACATATTACAACTATTATTTTGTCATTACTATATAGGAAAACATATCCTTAGCATTTCTAAAATGACACAAGGATCTCTCCCACTGTTGTCTAATCATCATATGAATTATCCTACTATAACATTTTATAGCATAGGTCTCATCTGGTTGTGTACATAGCATGGAAACATGACTTAGAAATCTCAATTTCAATGATGCTCATCATGTGTCAAAACACATGAATCTTGCTCAATTATTTTCCATGTGACAAGAACTCCTTCTCATCAATTTTATATTGACTTACTTCAATATTTCATATATGTAATTTGGCTTCAATCATATCAGGCGCTTCAATCCATCTTTTATAGATATCGATGCCCAATATCTTCTAAGCCTTTCATCAATATGAAATCTTAACCGTGTTAATTTAAAATACATATTTTCCAATCAACCATATGTCATCTACATAAAGTATTGGAAATATGTCATAACGCTCCCACTTAATTTCTTGTAACTCTACAAGCATCTTTATCATTCATGATGGAATCAAACTCTTTTGATAACTTCATTAAGGTAAAGATTTCAACTTCGTTATGCTCACTTCAACCATTGAAGTGCGCATGCCTTTCTAGCAACCTTTTAAATTTTACAAAACTCTCAGACTGTGTCAAGTACACATCCTTGAACAAACTTCCTCGAGAGGAGAATTGGTTTTGTTATTCAACATCCATATCATAATATGTAACTTTGCTAGAACTATCTGCAAAGACTAAGCATCACTACGGAAGATCAAAATCTTGTAGTAGTGAACTCTTTGAACTTCGTCGAAAACAACTTTTCGATAAGTATCCATGTCTTTGTCGCTATATAGAACCTTTTGCTATCTTTAGGCATCATGCCTATTGAAAGGACTACCAAGTCACATACTTGATATTCATACAAGGATACTATGGCGGATATAATGACTCATAGTCAATTTTACGAAGTCAGGGCCCATCATTTGCTTCCTTTATAAGGTCCAGGTCCTTTTGTTGTCAAAACAACACTTTACACTTAAACCACAAGTTGTTCTAAGTACAAAGTTTTTGGACTTTTCTGGTACAGTTCGCAAACTCATTTGAAGTATCTACAACATTTGTAGTGTCTTCTACTTAGTCAAAATAGTAAACCCCGGAACAACTTCCAGTGCTGCGCTACTCTTGACATGATAACGAAGATTCTCTAACCTCGTTGAGTTTGTACTGTGCTCCCACTCACTTGTTTCGCAAGAACTACTTTCTCAAGAAATCAACCCTTTCTGACAAACAACATTTGTCTTTTGGTTCGGTGATAGGAGAAATATCCAATGTTTTATTTGGGATAACCTTATAAATATATATTTATCCTATTTTGGTTGTAAACATTTTACACATGCTATGCATACCAAAACTTAAGAAAGTGACAATTCGGGTCACTACCCAAACCATATCTTATATGTTGTCAATTTCAGCGGATCATGATGGTGCTCTTTTCAGTGTAAAAGCGGTTGTCCTTAATGTATAAACTACAAAATTATAATGGCAATTTTATTAATCTTACCATGTCAAACAGGGTTTGATTTTGTCTTTTGAATACTCCAATCTAATGTGGGGTATTCGAGAAGTATAAGTTGTAGAACAATTCTGCAACTTCTCAGATGTTTTGCTAAACTTGTAACTCAAACTTTATGCTTTATGATCCAATCATAAATACTTGATTATCTTGTTACATTGATTTTAACTTCATATTAACAACCTTTTGAACCAATTCAAAATGTCGAACTCCGTTCCCTTTAAATAGATATACTCACATATCTACTTAAAACATCGACAAAATTTTATGAAGGAAAAAATTAATCCACCATACATGACTACACATAATGGACTATATACATCAATATGTATAATCTCCACTAAATTAGTCGTCCATTCTACTTTGGCCTAAGAACGGAATTCTAGTCATCTTTTGGAAGAGGTCTTACAGGCGTCAATTTATTCAAAATAAAATGACTCCGGAAGTCCATCAATATGGAGTTCCTTCATGTTTTCCTTTTCGATATGAACTAAAATGGTGTTGTCACAATTTAAGTGAAACTCTTTTACGTCTTGCAACGTTTAGCATTTCGTCTTATAGATGTTTACTTTACCAACATGATTTATATTAACATATCCATCAATTATGGAATATGGTCATAGTTTGAACAATCTCATTTGTTCTCACAAAAGACTAGAACAAAATAACAAATTATTAAGTTCTTCAAATAAATCTTGACTGTTTGGTTCGATACGACAATGAACACAATAACACTTTATTTATGTTCTTGTCATAATCGATTCCACATCTATTACTAGTTCCTTTTAGGCCCTTGTATTTCTTTCATTGCGTTGCTTTGTATGACAACTCATACCAACCAATGTGGTATCAAAATACCCAAAAATACTTTGTTAACTAGTAATACATCTATAACTTGTATATCAAGCATATACTCCTGAGCTGGACTTTCCAGTTATCTTCTTTTTCTGCCATATATCTTTTTGTAATTCTATTTTCAATATTCCCTTTCCTTTATAGAAGAATCATTCAACATCAAACAATGCTAGTCTTACTAGCTCATTTTCTTTGGCGTGTTAGTCATATACTATCACCCATTGAGTCATACTTTGAGTTTGATTGTTCTACTAATATCACCATATTAATAGCATTCTTCTAGATTCCACTCTTAACAATTTCTAAGTAAGGTAAACGACTTTACACATACTTTTAATCCATCCCCATAACAATTTTATGATTACGCTACTATAGCTCGAAGGAAGGAATTTAGAGGATAATTTTGAGCGCCCAACTTCTTGGAATATTCAAACGCCTAGCGTCTTCAATCAATGCATATATTCAGATAATATAAGCAAACATTGTCACGCTAAATTTGCATATATTCAGATAATATAAGCAAACATTGTCACGCTAAATTATACTCAGTCATGTTGCTACAAATAAGTTTCTAGATATCAATATATCTTTCACTTGATTGTTTCTGAAAACAACTCTTTTCAGTTCCAAAATCACCTTGATCAACAAAACATTCTTTTGAAGATAAAGTAATACGGAAGCAACCATGACTCTGGATTCTAAGTAGGAATTATTTGCTCTCTAGATTAATCAATCATTAACCATATGGAGCTAGGTAGGAAATACCAAAAAATCTACAATAGGACTCAATTTTAAATTTCACTAATACGGTACCAATCTTAAATGGTATTTACCAGATCATAACAGTTATATCTCAATTAACAATCTAAGTGTAAGGCAATTATAGATGCCAATGAATACTACAATTTGTGCAAATTCACTTTGATTGGTTGTTCATGATAAATAAGTTCAAGTTAATTCAAAAATTAAACCATGAACTCCCACTCAAAAACAACATCCCTCTTAGTCGTCTTTAGTGATTACACGAACCAAATTCACTACACCAAAACCGATCATCACGTGAGATGATGTAGTTTCAAAGGCGAACATCGACATGTTCATCATATCATCCATATGACTCATGCTTTACCTTTCGGTTACGTGTTCCGAGGCCATGTCTGTACATGCTAGGCTCGCCAAGTAAAACCGTAGTATTGCGTGTGTTTCAAGGCCATGTCTGTACATGCTAGGCTTGAAAACACCCGTTGTATGCGAACGTTGAGTCTATCACACCCGATCATCACGTGGTGTCTCGAAACGACGAACTTTCTTAACGGTGCATACTTAAGGAAGAACACATTATTATCTTGATATTAAGTCAGAGGGATCATCTTGTAATGCTACCATCGTTATCTAAGCAACACAAGATGCATAAAAAGGATTAACATCACAGACATCACATGAAAGGATAACGTGATATGATATGGTCCTTCTTGCACTTGATCTCCATCATGTGCATTATGGTATGATCTCAATCATTCCACCGGCGTGGTACCAAGTACCACGGTACCCTAAACTTGATTGTCCATCAATAAGAAGACAACCATATGGATACCTTCCGGTATATCAATAATTTACAAAATAGATCATCTCATAATCAAATTTGTAATATTGACCATATCACATCGCATGCCCAGCAAAAACTAGTTAGACGCCTCTAATTTATTTTTGCATATTTTACGTGGCTTAGGGCTTTCGAGGATAGAACCGTTCATACCTACGAACATCAACCACAACGTTGATAAACACATTTTTAACAACCCTTCATAGATTAGATCTTAACTATAGTAGGAGAAACAGACACCCGCAAGCCACTTATGCAATACAAGTTGCATGTCAGTTGTGGAACAAGTCTCATGTACGTGGACATGTAAGGTTAGTCCGGGCCGCTTCATCCCACTATGCCACTAAGATCATAAAATAATCAAGGAGGTAATAACATGATCATCAACGCCCACATACACCTATGTGTTCTACCCGTACAAAACATCTACGCATAGATCCGGCTCTGATACCACTGAAGGGGAACGTAGCATAGAAAACAAAAATTTTCCTACGCGAGAGACACCCGAAAGGCCAAGATCTAATCTAGGAGACGAAGTGCAACGGGAAACAAGAGGGTTAAGGAGAACACATACCCTCGAAGACTCAAAGTGGTACGAGATCAAATCTCGTTGTTGGCGTAGTCGTACTCACACCGATCCCGATAGCGAGAAGATGGCACCGCAATCCGGCGGTGCATCCGTGATCGGTCACACGTACGGTTGATGACGACCTTCGTTCCCTCGTTCCAGCGGGGCGCGGAAGTAGAGGATCCCTCGGAACTCCAGCAGCACGGCGACGTGGTGGTGGTGAAGAATCCCACGGTCAGGGCTTCGCCAAGCCGGAGACCATGAAATGGAGCAGCAGGTGGAGGGAAAGGGAAGTGGCCAAGTGTGTGGAGGAGGGAGAGCTCTCACCCTCCTTTTATAGGAGAGGGGGGAGGCAGCCCAAGGGGGGTGCGGCCAGCCCATGGGGGTGCCCCCACCTCTTCCCTCATCATGTGAGTGGACACTCCACTCACACCCACTCATTTCCCCATTATTTCCCACTTGGAAAATCCAAAGGTTTTCTTTTAATAAATAAATAAAACCTTTTTATTTCTTTATTTCAGCATTTGTTAATTCTATTAACAAACTTTTGCATAAAGCACCTCGAATCATTTGTTAATTCTATTAACAACCATTCGACGAAAAACCCCTTGAACTATTTCAATTTTCCCCGAAACAATTTCGGTGCTGTCCAAAATATTCTTCGATATTCCATATCCTCTCAAACGCGTCATCGAACCTTAAGTGTGTCACCCTACGGTTCGCGAATAAGATAGACATGATCGAGACTCCTCTCCGATCAATAATCAACAGCGGGATCTGGAGATCCGTGATGACTCCTATATATTCAACGATGACTCTCGTGATCGTGTGAACCAACAACGCCGTGAACTATTCCCTTTGTCTCGCGATATTTTACTTGTCCGAGATTCGATCATTGGTATCAACCATACCTTGTTCAATCTCGTTACCGACAAGTACTCTTTTCTCGTTCCCGTGATATAACATCCTTGTGATCATATCACGTGCTTGCAAGCGGTTTCGATGTGATATCACCGAGAGGGCCCAGAGTATATCTCTCCGTCATTTGGATGGACAAATCCCACTCTTGATCCATGATCCTCAACTAATACTTTCCGAATACTCAACGACACCTTTATAGTCACCCTGTTACGGTGTGATGTTTGATGCCATCAAAGCACTCTTTCGGTATCAGTGATTGACATGATCTCATGGTATAAGGAATAAGTTACTTCGTGTGTTTGATATAACAATGTAAACTAAATGACTTGATCGCATTGCTATATTCTCTTTGGGTATATGTTCATCACATCATTCTTCTAATGACATGACCCCGTTATTAATAACATCCGATGTTCATGATCAGGAAACCTTGATCATCTATTAATCAACGAGCTAGTTAAAAGAGAGGCTTTACTAGGAACCATTGTTTGTTTATTAAGCACACATGTATCAACGTTTCCGGTTAATACAATTCTAGCATGAGAAATAAACATTCATCATAAACAAGGAATAAGATAATAACCATTTTATTATTGCCTCTCGGGCATATTCCCTTCACTTGTTGGGTAGCTTGAGTATCAATGGGTATAGTCAATGGCTCCACTTGAGCGAGGCATAGTCCTTCTCTCTCCGTCATCCGGTAACCCTCAATGGTAATTATTTCACCAATCCCCATTCTTCTTATGACGATTGGAGGAATTGCATCTCCTACAACACCATGATCTATACGCCCCCCTTGGGAGCCGTTATCCTAATTAAACATCACGTCTATAGCTTCTTCAACTTGTCTGGTGGACTTGTTGTAGACTCTATAGGCGTGAGCATTTGTGGCATAGCCAACAAAGATACCCTCATAAGATTTGGTATTGAACTTGGACAAGCGTTTACCTTTCTTGCGAATGAAGCACTTGTAACCAAATACTTTGAAGTAAGATACGCCCGGTTCTTTGCCCGTGAGAATCTCATAGGGAGTTTTGTTCAAGAACTTCTGAAGATATAACCAGTTGGTAGCATGACAAGAGGTGGAGACGGCTTCGGCCCAAAAGTTATAAGGAGACGAGAACTCTGCAATCATCGTCCTAGCCACATCCTGATACATCATAAACGTATCCTTAATTTCTGATGTTCCATGTTGTTTTGTTATTGTTTCCCACATGTTTGTTATACACTTTAGGTCATTTTTATCGATTTTCCGGACTAACCTATTGACAAGATGCCACAGAGCGAGTTCCTTGTTTTGTGCTGTTTTTAGTTTCAGAAAAGTTGTTCTAGAATTATTCTCGGAATTGGAAAATTCGAAGCCCGGAAGTCTTACAATTCCCGACGGTTCCACGGAATCCAGAAGAGACCCGAGGGGGGCCCACAAGGGGGCCCACACCATAGGGCGGCACGCCCCCTGGCCGCGCCATAGGGTGGTGTGGGCTTCCCGGCCTCCACCGCCTTTTCCCTTTAGCCTATTTATACCCCCGAAGACGTAAACCCTAAAGATATACCACTTCGTCCAGAAAAACACCCGAGGCTGCCATCATCGTCATCCCGAGATCGGGAGGGTTCTGGAGCTCTCCCCGGCAGGCCGGCACCCTGCCGGGTGGGGAATTCATCACCGGAGGGGTCTACACCACCATGCCCTCCTCCGAAGTGATGCGTGCGTAGTTCATCCCTGGACTACGGGTCCATAGCAGTAGCTAGATGGTTGTTCTCTCCACTTTGTACCTCATGTATAGATCTCGTGAGCTGCCTCACATGTCGAGATCATCTTTATGTAATGATGCATGTTGTGTTTGCTGGGATTTGATGAATGTTAAATGCTATGTCTTCTGATTACCAATATATCATGTTATCATATGTTATTTATGATCTTGCATGCTCTCTGTTATTAGTAGATGCTCTGGCCAAGTAGATGCTAGTAACTCCAAGAGGGAGTATTTATGCTCGATAGTGGGTTCATGCCTCCTTTGCATTTGTGCTCGAGTGACAGAAACGTGACGGATGGAGGATGTGATGTTTTCATTAGGGAGAAAACAACGGTGTTTACCTAGTTTACATTGTTTACATTATACACTTTTCTTACTACGATAATCTGTTGCTAGCAACTTAATACCCAACGTTTGTTCGGATGATATTCGGAGGGTGGATTATTAGACATAAATGCAGTTGGATGACGGTCTATGTATTTTGTTGTAATTCCCGCATGAATCACATAGTAATCTTTATGTCTTGCATATGCACTACGATGTAGCCTTCATTTATGTCAATTGCCTAGCTGTAATTTGTTCACCACACATGTTATTTATCTTTCGCGGAGAGACACCACTAGTGAACTGTGGACCCCGGTCCATTTTCCTCATACTGATAAAACACCTACTGCTTTCATACTACTGCTACTGCTTTCATATTGTTTTCCACACCATATGTTTAACCTCTTTGTGTTCAACAAAACCGGTGAGATTGACAACCTCACTGCTACGTTGGGGCAAAGTGATTTGATTGTGTTGTGTAGGTTCCACGTTGCTGCTAAACCGGTAGTGCCCCCTGCCACCTCAGCTGCATCAACCTTCAGAGATTTGTTGTCCTCCTACTGGTCGATTCAACCTTGGTTTCTTTTTTGAGGGAAAACTTGCCGCTGCACTCTTCACAACCATCCACTTGGGGTTTACCAACGTTTGCATCAAAGTTTTCTGGCACCGTTGCCGAGGAGGAAGAGAATTTCTGCAAGGGGAGTCTCTCACTTCCAATCTATTTTATTTGTTTTAGTTTTGCTTAGTTTTTTATTTTATCTTGTTTGGTTCTCTTTATCAAAAACACAAAAAATTATTTGTTATTCTAGTAGTAGTTTTATTCCTGTTTTTAGTCTTGCAAAAATGACTACTCATGAGAACACTAAATTGTGTGACTTTACCAGCATCAACAACAATGATTTCATTAGCACACCTATTGCTCCACCTGCTCCTATTGCTGATTTTTATGAGATAAAGTCTGCCCTGTTAAACCTTGTTATGAGAGAGAAATTTTCTCGTGTTAGTACTGATGATGTTGTTGCCCATCTTAATAATTTTGTTGAAGTATGTGAGATGCAAAAGTATAAAGATGTAGATGGAGATATTATTAAACCGAAATTGTTTCCTTTCTCTTTGAGAGGAAGATCTAAAGAATGGTTGCTGTCTTTTCCTAGAAATAGTATTGATTCTTGGACTAAGTGTAAAGATGCTTTCATTGGAAAATATTACCCTCCTGCTAAGATTATATCTTTAAGAAGTAGCATTATGAATTTTAAGCAACTTGATAATGAGCATGTGTCTAAAACTTGGGAAAGAATGAAATCTTTAGTAAAGAATTTTCCCACTCATGGACTGACTACTTGGATGATCATCCAAACCTTTTATGCAGGTCTGGATTTTTTTTCGAGAAACCTTTTGGATTCAGCTGCTGGAGGAACCTTTATGTCCATGACCTTGGGGGAAACAACAAATCTTCTTGATGATGTGATGTTAAATTATTCTAAGTGGGACACTGAGAGAGTTACAACTGGTAAGAAGGTAAATTCTGTTGAATAAACATCCCCTTTAAATGAAAGACTTGATGCTATTATGTATATGCTTGTGAATAGCCATGCTCCTATTGATCCAAATAATGTTCCTTTAGACTCTTTGGTTGCTAAAGAAGAGCATGTTGATGTGAAATTCATTAAAAACAATAATTTCAACACCAATGCGTATAGTAATAATTTAGGTAGCAACAATTATAGGCCATATCCTTTTAATAGTGGTAATAATGATAGAACTGGAATGTCCAATGAAAGAATTTTAGAAGTTGAAAGAGCCACTAAAGACTTTATGCAAAAACAATATGAGAAAAATAAACTATTTACTAAAACCATGGAGGAACAATCTGTTATGTTAAGAAATATCAGCTATCAACTTGAAAGTTTGAATAGAGAAATATCTGGGTTGCAAGTTAAAATTACTCATGTCGAAACTTCTATTTTCATCCATGTCTGAAGCTCAATCTTCTTTGATTAATAGAATGACTGCTAAAACTGAAACCATATATGAGAATCCTTTTGCTCCTACAAATGCTATCCAAATTCAAATTAATGATAATGCTATGATGTTAGCTGAATTGCATGCTAGATGGGAAAAAGAAGATGAAATAGCTAGAAAGAATAATATAGCTAATGTTTGCACCATTACCACCACTAGTAAAACTGAAGATTCTCATGCTAGAAAACCTTCTACTATCAATGGTAAAGTAATTGGTGTTGAAACACTCCCACTTCTGCTATTAAAAATGCAAAACTGCCTGAAACTGCTAAAAATGTTAGTGGTATGAATATGCCTGAAAAGTGCTATTTTTTAGAAATATGGGAGATAATGGTCCCATTATCTTTGATAAAAATTATCTTGACTTTGATGATTGCAGCATAAATGAAGTGATTAAGTTCTTACAAAATCTTGCTAGTTGTCATAATGCTAGTGGTATGAATATGCCTTCCACAAAACATATTACAAATGCTCTCATGCAAATTAGAGAGGATGAATTAAGATGTGAAGCCTCTATCCCTAGGAAGCTAGATGATGGTTGGGAACCTATTATTGAAATGAAAGTGAATGATTTTGATTGCAATGCTCTATGTGATCTTGGTGCTAGTATCTCTGTTATGCCCAAGAAACTCTATGATATTCTTGATTTACCACCATTGGAACCTTGTTATTTGGATATTCGTCTTATTGATAATGTTAGAGATAAACCTTTGGGGAGAGTTTATGATGTTCTTATCATGGTTAATAAAAATCTTTTCCCCGTTGATTTTGTTGTCTTGAATATTGAATGCAATGCTTTTTGTCCAATTGTTTTGGGAAGACCTTTTCTTAGAACTCTTGGTGCTATTATTGATATGAAAGAGTGGAATATTAAATTTTAGTTCCCACTCAAGAAAGGTATGGAACACTTTCCTAGAAAGAGCATGAAGTTTCCTTTTGATTCTATTATTCGAACAAGTTACAATTTGAATGCTTCTTCACTTGAAAATACTTGATTCCACTTTCCTCGGCCTAGCTAAAAGATGTTAAAGAAAAGCACTTCTTGGGAGATAACCCATGGTTTTATTTTTTGCTTTGTTTTTCTCTGTTTTCTTTGAGTCAAGGGTTTGTATACTTTTTTAGCAACTCCTTTGTATATTTATTTTCATTTTTTAGTAGTTCCAAGTAAGGTTTCTGACGAGAGTTGGAGTTGGTTTTCGGATTTCTGCGTAGAAAACAGATTTCTGCTGTCCACCGTAAAAATCGTAAAAATCACAGAAAATCAGAATGACCTGAAATTTCTTGTGCTTATTCCTCGGCTAATTCCGCAACTTTTTTGTTCTTTAAGTTTTTAAATATGGGCAACGTAAGTGCCTCAAAAAAATCGTATTTACAGACTGTTCTGGTTTTGACACATTCTGTCATTTTTCTTGCATTTGCTCTTTTGCAATGTCAAGTGGATTTCTTTGCTTCACGAAACATCAGTGGCTGTAGATTATGTTTAAAGTTATCAATAGCACTTTTTCCATACAGAACCAATGGATTTTTAATTGTTGCACTAACCCTCTAATGTGAATTACTCTTTGAGTGTGGTGTGAAGTAAGTTTTCAAGGGTCAAGAGAAGAGGGTGATATATGTGATCAAGAAGAGTGCAAGGTCAAAACTTGGGGATTCCCCCGTGGTTCATCCAAGAATATTTTTAGAATACTCAAGCATATAAGCTTAGGGATGCCCAAGGCATCCCCTTCTTCATCAACAATCTATCAGGTCACTTCTAGTGAAACTATATTTTTATTCTGTCACATCATATGAAGTTTACTTGGAGCGTCTGTTTGTTTTTATTTTGTTTTATTTTGTTTTCTTTTGTTTTCCTTGATGCAATAATATATCTGGACCATAGCATTCTTTGTTTGGGAGAGATACACGCTCCGCTTTTTTGTTTGAATACTTGCTATGCTAGTATTCTTAGTTTTTCTTCTAGTTGCTGAAAAAAAATCCTGTTTAGCTCTTGTTTTCATTGCATCTCTTGTTCAGATATGTTAGTTTTAGTAGTGTTATGTGATTACTCTCATGTTTTCTTGCTTTATCATTTAGAGAGTTTTTGTTAAAGCATGTTTTGTATGGTGCTTGTTGGTAAAAGAAACTGCTGCTTGAGGTAGAATTTTTTACGGTGCAAGTAGAAGCTTGTATAGACTGTGGCTAGACTTTTTCATATCATGCTAGATGTTATTTTAGTTCTAAATACTTGTGGTTATTTAATATAATTATTAGCCTCAAATAGATGAGAGTGTTTAATGTGCCATTGAAAGAATCATGAGTTGTTCTTGTCATGTTGAAGCATAAATTTGTGGTGTTCTCCTTTGAATGTTTTATTTGGTTGACTTGGCACATGCTCACACCACGTTTATGACTATGAACCAGTCACTAATAGCCTCCATGATAATTTAGTTTTTGAACTTGTGGTACCACTTATGCTTTGATTAATGATGTTTATGTCGCTATGCCGGATTATGGCTCTTATGCTCTCTTGATTTGTCGGTCCTAGTCTTTTGCTAGCCTCCACCTGTACTAAGTATGAGCTCTACTCGTGCATCCAACTCCCAAAAACCTAAGTTTTCCCATTGTGTACACCATGCCTACCTACATGTGGTATTTAACCGCCACTCCAAAGTAAATTGCTCATGTGTTACCTTTAAAACTTTCAAAATTACTCATGTTTCATGCTCCTGTTTTAGCTCATGAGGATGTAAATAGAGAATCTTTATCTCACTTGTTGATTGGACTTTCACACCCTGGACTAATGGCTTCATCCTCTTATCCAATGATAGAAGAGCTGGCAGTGGGGTGCCCAGCCCCAAATTAATAACACAAATTCTCTTCACTATTTCCCCCCTAATTTATCAGTCAAAGCATATTTATAAACAAAAGAGAAAGAGGGATGACCTTCTACCCGGATGCGTCCTTCTATGGGAGCCGCTCTTGTGAAGTCTAGTTGGCTTGTGACGTACTGTATTTTCTGTTTACCATTCGTTGACATAAGCATACACCTCTCTCAAAATATAAACACTCCTCCACGGTATGTGATTGTTGGCAGGCACCCGAGGATTCGGTTAGCCATGGTTTGTGTAAGATGGTTGGGAGGAGTGTCAAGCTTTTTGTACCTCTTTTTAATAAAATAAAAGCTCTAACACATGAGTGATCCATGCTTCCCTCTAAGAAGGGCCTTTCTTTTACTTTTATGTTGAGTCTCCATCTTCTAACTTCATGCACGATTGAGAGAGCATAGTTGCCATTCTGAGTTTTATGTGTATTTGTCCTAGAAACATTATTAATTGATTCATGATGTGTTATTGCTTGTTCTCTAATTATTTGTTCTAGTCTTCCTCGTGAACTTTGAAGGTGTCCTGGCATTTATGTTTTGCCCCACTCTTAAGGACTAGCGAAATATCACTTTGACATATTTTCTCTATACTTGAAACAAACGTATATCTTTTGTTGCATTGTTATTCATGATCTTTTATTTGTGTTACTTCTCATGATGCAATGTGATTGATATGCTTTATTATTAAAATTCTATTTATCATGCTTGTGTTAAAGTTCTATGATCTCATCTTACTTATTCTTTTACATTATTGATGATCAAGTTTATGTTGGTAGCATGTCACCTCAGAAATTATGAGTTTTTATCGTTTACCTACTCGAGGACGAGTAGGAACTAAGCTTGGGGATGTTGATACGTCATAAACGTATCCTTAATTTCTGATGTTCCATGTTGTTTTCTTATTGTTTCCCACATGTTTGTTATACACTTCATGTCATTTTTATCGATTTTCCAAACTAACCTATTGACAAGATGCCACAGATCTAGTTCCCTATTTTCCGCTATTTTTAGTTTCAGAAAAGTTGTTCTGGAAATATTCTCAGAATTGGATAATTCGAACCCGGAAGTATTAGATTCCCAAAGGTTCCATGGAGTCCAGAAGAGACCCGGAGTGGGGCCACATGAGGCCCACACCATAGGGCAGCGCACCCCCTGACCGCGCCATGGGGTGGTGTGGGCCCCCCGGCCTCCACCGCCTTTGCCCTTTCGCCTATTTATACCCCCCTGAGACGTAAACCCTAAAGATATACCACTTAGTACCAAAAAATACCCGAGACCGCCATAATCATCATCCTGAGATTGGGAGGGTTTTGGATCTCTCCCCGACACCCTGCCGGGACGGGAATTCATCACGAGAGGGGTCTACACCACCATGCCCTCCTCTGAAGTGATGGGTGAATAGTTCATCCCTAGACTATGGGTCCATAGCAGTATCTAGATGATTGTTCTCTCCACTTTGTACCTCATGTTTAGATCTCGTGAGCTGCCTCACATGATCGAGATCATCTTTATGTAATGCTAGATGTTGTGTTTGCTGGGATCTGATGAATGTTGAATGCTATGTCTTCTGATTATAAATCTATCATGTTATCTTCATGCATATGTTATTTATGATCTTGCATGCTCTCCGTTATTAGTAGATGCTCTGGCCAAGTAGATGCTAGTAACTCCAAGAGGGAGTATTTATGCTCGATACTGGGTTCATGCCTCCTTTGCATCTGTGCTCCAGTGATAGAAACGTGACGGATGGAGGATGTGATATTGCCATTAGGGATAAAATAACGGTGGTTACCTAGTTTACATTGTTTACATTACACACTTTGCTTACTACGATAATCTGTTGCTAGCAACTTAATACCCAACGTTTGTTCGGATGATATTCAGAGGGTGATTATTAGACATAGATGCAGTTGGGTGACGGTCTATGTATTTTGTTGTAATTCCCGCATGAATCACATAGTAATATGTATGTCTTGCATATGCACTACGGTGCAGCCTTCATTTCGTCAATTGCCCAGCTGTAATTTGTTCACCACACATGTTATTTATCTTTCACGAAGAGACACCACTAGTGAACTGTGGATCCCGGTCCATTTTCCTCATACTGATAAAACACGTACTACTTTCACACTGCTTTCATACTACTGCTACTGCTTTCATACGGTTTTCCACACCATACGTTTAACCTCTTTGTGTTCAGCAAAACTGGTGAGACTGGCAACCTCACTGCTACGTTGGGGCAAAGTGATTTGATTGTGTTGTGTAGGTTCCACGTTGCTGCTGAACAGGTAGTGCGCCCTGTCACCTCAGCTGCATCAACCTTCAGAGATTGCTTGTCCTCCTACTGGTAGATTCAACCTTGGTTTCTTTTCTGAGGGAAAACTTGCCGCTGTCACTCTTCACAACCTTCCACTTGGGGTTTACCAACGTTTGCATCACATCCATCAAGGTCCGGTTCTTTCTTTCCGCTACACCATTTTGTTGAGGGGTATAGGGAGTGGAATTTTGATGAGCAATGCCTTCTTCACTAAGAAAATCCTCAACGGTGTAGTTCTTGAATTCCGAGGCATTATCACTCCGGATGGCCAATATGGAGGCATTGTGTTGGAGCTCAACTAGAGTGATGAACTCGATGACTCTCTTTTGAGCCTCACTTTTCCTCTTGAAGAATTACACCCAACAATATCTTGAATAGTCATCCACTATCACCAAACAATACTTCTTTCCTCCGAGACTATCATAGGATAGTGGACCAAAGAGATCCAAGTGAATGAGCTCGAGAATTATTGTGGTGGAGATAGTGGTCTTGGTTGGGTGGAGTTCTCCATGTTGCTTCCCAAAGGCGCAAGAGCTACACACACGATCTTTAGCAAACTTAGCCTTGGTTAGTCCTAGATCATGATTGCCACTTTGAAGGTCATGCAACATCCTCCTATTGGTGTGGGCTAACCGGTGGTGCCAAAGCCAACCCACATCAACTTTAGCCATTTGGCATGTCGCGGCACACGTGTCTCCTTTAGAGAAGTCCACTACATACATGCCATTCTCAACAAACCCAACAAATGCTACTTTAAGAGTTGTTTCCCAAGTGACAATCACATTCTCTTTATTAAATAAAGAGGTAAAACCACAATTTGCAAGTTGGAGAACGGACATCAAGTTGTAAACAAGGGACTCGACAAGGATAACATTCTCAATTGATAAATCATTTGAGATAGCCACCTTGCCTCGTCCCAATACCTTAAGTTCGGAATTGTCACCAATAGTGACGCAATTGAGATGAGGCGATGGAGGTTCAATATTACTCATTGCGTCATTGCTTCCAGTCATATCTTGGGATGCACCACCATCCATCGTCCATCTACCCGACCCGGAAGCACTTCTCTACAAGAGATCAATTTCTTGATTTAGGTACCCATCCTTCAATGGTTCCTCTTTTGTTAGTAACAAGGGTCTTAGGAACCCAAATAGTCCAATGATAATCATCACCATAAGAAGTACCAACGTATTTAGCATAAACATGACCATCTCTAGATTTCATGAGAACATAAGAGGGTTTATATTTTCCGGCAAAGTGATTGTGAGTGATGCTCCTCTAGAGGTATCATCATCCACCACGGTATTGGTCTCCTTATCCTTGGTCACCTCTCCCTCTTTCACAAATACAACATTATGAGAGGAAGAGGTGACATTCTTGGTTTTCTTCTTTGACTTGGCAATAAAGCCAAGCCCTTCCTTCCCTTTCTTAGCTCATTGAGAGCTTATGACATCATTGAGATTTTTCTCTCTTCCTACAATGTTAGTAGTAGTACAAGAGGTAGGCATGATAACAATGCTATCAGAGGAAGGTATCACTTGCTTATTAGATTGTTGACCTAGAAGCTTATTCCGAGACGTGGTGAGTTTGTCATGAATTTCTTTAAGAGACATGAAATCCTTTTCGAGTTTTTCATGACGCTCAACAAGTTTCTCATGAGCCATTCCTAGCTTCAACTCTTCTTCTTCAAAGGTTTTAAGTAGAGCAAGAGGATTTTCATTATCCTTCCTAAGTTTGGAAACACTAATGGTGTATGTCTCCTCTAGACTAGATAGTCTCTCTTCAAGAGAGGCTCTCATGGATCTCTCTTTCTCAAGAGATTCTGCAAGCTCCTTGTCATTGTTCTCATGGCCACCATCATAACTCTCCAAAGTCATGATGATCTCTTCCTTCTCATCTATAAGAGAGTTAGCATCATCAAGTTGCCTCAAAAGGTCCTTTACCTTTTCTTTGGTTTCACCTTCAAGACTACATAACCAAGAGCCTAGATTCTTGGCCTCCTCATCATCAGCAGCAATGTTTTCAACACAATCCAATAATGAGGGATAACTAGTGGCAATAGGCTTGGAGGTGGAAGATATTACCGCGATGTCTTTTGCCATGAGACATGTAGGTCGGATCAATGCCTTCTCATTAGGGGATTCAAATAGAGAGACCAATGAAGAGGAAGACATAGCTATGGCGACGTGGGCCACACCTACGACTTCATCTTCTCCTTCATCTCCAGAGTAGTATGTTTCCAATGTGGGCCCTACTTGAACATATAGATCCATTGGGACTCTTCTAGCAAGGTTCTTGTTTTGTGGAGCTTTGTTCTTGTCCTTGCGAACAAGCTTACCTTCATTATCTTCTTGTCGAGACATCGTAGTAGAATTCATAGAGGGGGGTGCCATGAGACTACCGATATAGATGTGGGGGGACGTGGTCGTATGATGAACAATGACACCAGGGTTTTACCCAGGTTCGGTACGTCGCAACTAGGCGTCGTTCCTACTCCCGCAATCTCACTAAATCAGGGCTGAAGCCTGAAGTGTACAAAGTACAATGTGAGTTAGGTTTAGCTACTCTACAAGGATCAACCTCTCAGCGAGTTAGACTCTAGCTTGTTCTCCTTATCTCTTACCTCCCGCCCGGCTTTATATAATAGCCGGGTTAGGGCTTACAGAATAGGAAACCTAGAAGACTACGGTAGGTTCTAACTTCGAAGGCAAGAATCCACCTTCTACTCCAAGCCATACCACGTGGGCCGTGGTCCAGGTCCTTCTAGAATCCGGCTTCCACGCGTCAGCTTACTGGGCCGCCCAATGGACCGTAACCCATTACCATTCAGGCCACTCTAGTAATCCGTCACTTTAGGACACCATCTGATATACCCCTAATTGGTATATATCCGACAGTAGCCCCCAAGAAGGATGAAGATTTCAATTTGCCGTCTTCCGCCAAGTTCGCATTCTTTCTGAGAAATGTCGGCTTTTCGTCTTGATTCTTCTTTTCCTTCAAATCATGCTTCAACGTGAAACTCGGATTTCGGGAAATCCGGCTTTTTTTTCCATGAGCCTTCGTGGAGAAGGAACTTCCTACGCCGGCGATAATATCATGCTGACGTCAGGGACGTTTGGGTTTCGAGTGTGAAACCCTGAAACGTATCTCTGGCAGATTCTCACGGGAAACTAGGAGATAGCAATTATCACCTGTTGATTCATTTCCTGGATTTTCCGGCGAGTGACACGCGTTGAGCATCCAACGGTCAAAAGTGTCGTTAGCGTGCATCGTAAAGGATTTCCGGCTATAAATAGCCCACTTCATCCCCTCCGGCAATCCTTCCGCTCTCCTCTCACCTTCCAGCTCAAGTGCCATAGCCCCCGAGCCTCAGTCCAGTGAGAACAAAGCAGAGCCCGTGCTCGCGCAGGCACCGTTCCCGGACTTCTCGTCGGAGAGCTTGTGGTCCTCGTCGCGTCGCCAAAGTATGGACTCACCGCGCGTCTCTCAGGAGCACTCCATCGCCGCGGACATTGACGACATCATCAATACGATGGATCCGCTGCTCGACTCGCCGAGCCGCATCAGTGTCGACGTGCCAAAGAAATCTTCCGGCGGCCAGGCCCGCGAGGATCTGCATCTCGCGGCCGATGACCTGGCAGTGTCTTCCTCTGCGCCGCCTCCGCCTCTCGCTCCCGAAACAGCGGAAGAAAAGATCACTCTCGTCGGAGAGGAGCTCGCCGCTGCGGTCGCTGCCGCCGGAGCCGAAGACGAGGGCGAAACTACCGGCAACTAGAGCTGGTGCAATATTCCTCCCTTCCTTCTTCCGACAATGGAGAAGGAGGGGTTGATAGAGAAAGGGAAATGGCGGTGCGAGGAGGAAGAGTCCGAGCCCTTACCTAGGGCCGGAGAGCGGGTTCTTCTCACTTCTCATATCTCACGAGGTATGGGATTTCCGCCATCCGCCTTATTCCTCCAGGTACTCAATCATTACAACATTCAACCTCACAACTTGCCACCTAATTCCATTCTCTACTTAGCCGGGTTCCAGGCCCTCTTCGAAGGGTATCTAGGTTTAGCCCCTAGGTTAGATTTCTTGACGTACTGTTTCGGGGTTAAGCGAAACCCCTCAGAGGGCGCACTCCCGACTTGCGGAACCATTTCTTTCGCCCTGCGTAGATTCAGGGAAGATTGGTTCCCCAAGATCAAAACTTCGGAATTCGTCAAATTCTGGACGGGTTCCTTCTTCTATCATCCAGACGTCCCGTTTCCCGGAAAGGCAACAGGAATTCCACCTTTCGCCAACACTGCCGCCACTTCCCAGGAAAACTGGGCGACTGAAGCAGTGCAAACCCTGCCGCCAGATACTCCAGTTGCTGCTACAGAAGAACATGCTGCTGCTACGAACGAAGAAACTCACAGACCAGCCATCCCATTGTGCCGGAAACCGACACGAGGGAAAGGGCGGCCCCGGAAATGGGAGGTCCTTCTCAACCAGCTGAGGAAGATCCCATTCCCACTTTTGATAAGGATTTCAAGGTCATTCATGAGGGCCTTAGCAACGTCGGGACTCTTTTTGCAGAGTTTGCAAAAGAGTTCAACGAAACCTGGTCAGTTTTGCAGCGGATGAGCCAGGTAATACTTCTAGCCCACAAGCAATAAGTCAAATGCATGCTTTTGCCTTAATGCT